>JAZKJV010007224.1:0-1200000 GCA_037367405.1 Ottelia alismoides | reverse complement strand
CCGAACGCCGCAAAAATCGAGCATCAGATTCAGCTTCAACTTCCGAAGGAATGGAGTCGAGCGGTCACCTCGCTGTCACTGATCGATGGCCAAGCCAACACCTATCGCGCCGCGTCGTTTGATGAACTGGCTGATTCACCCATTATTTGCGGTAACCCGGTCCTGCAGGATTTCGACGCCGGTGGAGCGGCTCACGTTCTGGCTTCGCTCGGCGATGCGTCATTATGGGACACAGCAAAGGCTGCGGCTGATGTGCAGAAAATCGCGTTGCAGCAGCAGGCGTTTTGGGGAACCGTTCCGTATCGAAAGTACTCGTTTCTGAACGTGATTTCCGAATCATCCGGAGGTCTTGAACACGACAACTCAACACTCGTGATGACCAGTCGCTGGAGCTTTCGTGACAAAGAAAAATATGAAGACTGGCTCAGCCTGATCAGTCATGAGTTCTTTCACACATGGAACGTTCGCCGTCTGCGTCCCGTGAATCTGACGCCGTACAACTATGAACAGGAAAACTACACGCGAAGCCTTTGGATTGCCGAGGGCCTGACCAGCTACTATGAAGATCTGATGCTGATCCGCGCGGGGTTGATCGACGAGTCTGCCTATCTGAAACGATTGTCGAAGCAGATCGAGAAGCTCCAGACGACTCCGGGACGACTCGTTCAGTCCCTTGCGGAATCCAGCTTTGATTCGTGGATCAAGTTTTATCGTCCTGATGAAAACAGTTCAAACACGCGAGTCAGCTACTACGTCAAAGGCGCGGTGGTTGGCTTTTTGCTCGATGCCAGAATTCGAGAGCTGACGAATAATCAAAAGAGCCTCGATGATGTCATGCGACTAATGTATCAACGACATTCCGGGCCCGGTGGTTTCACCGATCAACAGTTCAACGCCATCGTCAACGAAGTGGCTGGATCTGATCTGAATGGCTGGCTGAACCAGCACATAGAGGTCGCGGGCGAACTGGACTACTCAGCCGCTCTCAACTGGTTCGGCCTGCAGTTTCCATCGGAAGGTGCTGACCCGAATAAGCCGGCAGCGGCCGCCGCAGGAAACGCCGCAGCCCCTCCCGCTGAGTCCCAATCAAAGAAAGATGATGGTAAAGTGAAGCCCGTTTGGACGGGCCTGCAGACGTCCGAAGCGTCCGGTGCAATCATCGTGACAGGAGTGGTCGCAGATTCTCCCGCACAGAAGTCAGGCCTGAATGTGGACGATGAAATCGTTGGCTTCGACCAGTATCGAGCGAACCCCAAGTCGTGGCGAGACCAGCTCAATCAGATCGGAGTTGGGCAGACTGTGAAACTTCTCATCAGCCGCCGTGGTGAGTTACGAACTCTAAACGTGCAACTGGAAGCTGACCCGTCTGCCAGATGGTCACTGAAAGCCGTCGACAAGCCGACCGACGAACAATCCGCACGTCGCAAAGCATGGCTCGGTCACAAGTGATGGCACGCTGAGAGAACGGAGTGACCAGACGAGCCCTCGCTCTGCCACGACGCCATGCAGCCTATTTGATCTCAGCAGAGGCTGGTTGCATCGGCAGATTGAGGATGGTTTCATCCTGAGCCATCGACGGGAGGATGCAGACAATTGCATGCTCCGGAAGTTGCAGGAACCTTGGCGAAGACGTGTCATCCTTCAAACGATGACTGGATAACTCAAGTATTCGTCCATACGGCCCCGCAGAGCAGAGCACAGGCTGAGTTGAAGGTGCCCAGCGTTGCTTGTCTGGGTCTCGCTCTCCACGAGTCAAATTCAGCGGTTTCGAGATTCCATCGCGAGAGTAAAAGAAGGACTCGCCAGTGAACGGATCGATTCGAACATAGTTCCCGGCGTGTTCATCGTTCAATTCGAACAAAGTGCTCGGCAGTGCCCCATGCTCTTTGCGGTGCTGATGCAGGAGCAGCGTCAGCAGCGTAGCTCGCTCGTTCGCCAGCGTCGTTGCGATGGCCACAATGGCTGGATTGTAATGGGGGACGGCAGACGTCACTTCTGAGTCGATGTCCAGGTTGAAGCCACGCACGTTAGCCGTCGCGAACATAGGAGCGAGTTGAGCATGCCGCTCGAACAAGGGGGTTGCTCTGGCGTCAAACATCATGTTTCCGCCGATTAGAACACTCGCCAGCTTTGTTCGGACGATCAGCTCTGAGTAAGCGGTCGACTCTGCATCTCGCATGGAAACCCTGGCCGCGGTGTGAAGCAGCAGGTCTTCCGCAATGTGAATGTTTCCAGGGTCTATCTTTTGAGCAAGCTGACGTCGCAGTCCGGCATCTCCATTCACTTGCGCGAGGAGTCGTGCGAACTGAGTTCTTCGCGCGAGCATCGGCGATGGGTTGGGTGTCTGAAATACCTGCCGCTGTTCCTCATCAAGATAGACGAAGGCCACCTCGCGAAGAGAATCTGCCAGTGGCGGCAAATCCAATTCCGCCGCATGCAGATTCACGAGAGATCGCAGCCGATCGAGAACATGCCCTTCGACAATCAGGCAGCCAAACCACTGATCCCAGTTCGATGTCTGTTGAGAGATTCGCCGCGACAAATCCACCGCGAGGATCAGTCTTTCTCCCGCCGTTTGAAACTGACCGGACTCGATCCTGAGTCGCGCGTCTTCCAAAAGGACTCCCACAATCGACAGCGATGGAGGTGCCTCTGGCCACCATGTAGCCGTTAGCTCAATGGGAAGAGCCGGCCAATCCTGAGATCGCTTCCGTAACAGGCTCTCGAATGGCCGAAGCAACTCCGCGATTTGTTCTGCCGTCTGAGGCTCAGCGAAGGGCTTGTAGGCCCATGCCAGTTGTCGCTCATATGCTGACTTGCGGGGAGGAACTGTGACTGGAAACCTGCGAGAGAACTCCGTCCACGGTGATTGAGGATCAGCCTCTGATGAAACTTCCGCCCAAAAGGTTGTGCTTAGTTTGTCGATGTCAGCGGGCATCCGGGAATTGCTGTTGAGGAAATCCGGAGATGCCATGAAGCGTTTCATGGCCCAGCGGGGCTCATATCGCCAGTAAGTCCAGCCGATGGCACAGAGCATCAACACAGGAAGACAGATCATCGCAGCTCGTCGCAGCCCGATTCGCCCTGACCATTGGCCTTCGACCCATTCTCTCGACGTCCAGCCAGCGACTGAGAGCAACACCAGAGCCGTTGGCAAAACAGTGAGCCAAAGAGACCAGTCAAGATGAACCACAACTGCGACGAAGAAGTTGAAAACGGCAATTGACAGCAGTCCAACTGCAAATGCCAGGATCTGCCGTTCGATCCACGCCGCGGCAAGCTGGCCGATCGAGAACGTCGCGATGATGACCGCCAGACCGTAGTCGGAAAAAACATCCTGATACATCGTTCCCACATACCGCCACATCTGAGCAGCAGTATTGTCTCGAAGCAGCACAGTACGATCTGCGGGTGCAGAAATCATCCAGGAATAGAGCCAATCGAGCAGCAGCAGCGAGGCAATCGAAACGCTTGCGGTTGTGAACCAAACCGCCGTCCTGCTGAGCCAGATGGTTCCCGGCGACAATCCCATCGATGCCAGAGTCTTCAACGTGCCGGAGATCTGATCATCTCTTAGACTTCGCTGGCCGCATTCGAAGCAAACGAGCAGCGGAATCACGACCATGAAGATGGGCGTGCCTGCCGTACCCGCTGTAGTGAGATCCATCACATAGCCAGCAACGATCGCAGGAATCGCCACTACCAGAAACGGCACAACGGACCGAAGCTCTTTACAGGCCAGAGACTGCAAAACACGACCACGCGACTCCGGCCGCGCCGCAGCATCTTTCAGCCATGATCTTAGCCATCTCGAAGGAAGCCACCAGGATCGGGAACTTTCGACAGAACTCACCGAGTGAGACGAACGCCAGCGAAACTCGAATGGAACAGTGCCTCGATGCCATGGCTTTGCCAATACAAACGACACTGTCAGGAACACAAGCGTCGTGCTGAGGTACCAGATGGAAAGCTCCACTTCTTTGATCGGACCACTGTGCGGTGAGCCGATCAGGGCACGCACCATCGGACCCAGCCAGAACAAGGCAGGCGTAAGAATCATTGCCAGGAACGCGGCCGAAAAGACTTTTCGCGTGACTAATGTGCTGAAAAGTGTGATCGCAGTCAGTCCAAGGAAGAAAGCAACGAAGAGCAAGAGATCCTTCCAAAACTCTTCCGGAAGTGGCTTTGATTCAAAGCCTCCCCTGAACAATAACGGGAACTGCTGCTGGAGAAGTAGAATGATGCCTTCGATCATGAACACGCCGACGAAAAACGCCGTCATAGTCAGAACGGCTCCGCATGCAATAAGAGCCAGTTTGCCAGCAAACAGATGTGATGTTCGGCACGGGAGCATTCGCAGAAACACATCCGTCCGGTTATCGAGTTCTCCTGCGAAAGCCACCAGCAGCGAAAGCAGGGTAGTGACAATTCCTGTCATGATCGCAGAGACTACGATCATCAGCAGGTTAAAGTTGCTCTGGTCGAGTCGCATCAAGAGCCAAACCATCAAAGCCCCAATGACGACAGTCAGCCAGATCGCTCGCTGGGAACGGTACTCTTTCCAGATCAGTCGATTCACTGCGGTGTTCATGGGGAGGGTCTCGAATGGCTTGAAATCTGAGATTTGAAATTTCAAATTTGGAATTCACACAGTCGTAGGCCGGACCGAGCGGAGCGAGCTCCGGCAATGCCAGCTCAACACATTGAAATACATCACGCTGCCGGAACTCGCTGTCGCTCGGTCCGGCCTACAAAGAAACGTCCTACGATGAAATGGATGCCGCCGGTGTTGGACTCCGCGCGGCTTCGATCGCCTTCTCGTCGCGACGATTTTGCCGGAGCAGCGTCAGGAGAATCTCTTCAAGCGACGGCTTGCGAATGATTGGAGCTGGTAGTTCCTGAGCACGACAAACATCGGTCAGTCGGCCCGCGTCGAGTTCTCGAATCAGCCAGACGTGTTCGTGGCCGAACGGGACGTGAGCCACCACTTTGCCGGGCATCTCTGGCGGAGCCGCCGTGATAGAGGGCATGGTGATGACAACCTCAGTCACCGCCTGCTTCAGCGAATCCAGTCGCTCGTGCGCGACCACATGTCCGTTGAGCAACACAATCACATCATCAGCCACACGTTCCACTTCGCCGACTTGATGACTCGACAGCAGCACCGTTCGGCCCTCCGCCGCGACGTCCACCATACTTTCCAGAAACTCGCGCCGGACGAGCGGATCAAGCCCTGACGTCGGTTCGTCCATGATCAACAGTTGAGGCTTGTGTGCCATCGCGAGCGACAATGCGACCTTGGCTTTCGTGCCCTTCGAAAGTCCCTTGAGCTTCTGCAAAGGATTGAGGTCAAATCGGCGAGTCAATCGTTCGTATTCAGCCTGAAACCCGGTCGGATAAAATCCCGCCGCGAACCAGCCGATCTCTTCGACCGTCATCCAGTCGTACAACGCTGGAGCATCCGGGACATAGCCGACTCGACCACGAATCTCGATCGCGTGAGTCTTAGGATTCATCCCAAGGACATCGATCGATCCCGCGTCCGGTGATTCGAATCCCAGCAGCAAACGAATCGCAGTACTCTTTCCGGCGCCGTTCGCTCCCAGCACCGCACAGACCGTTCCCGGAGCGACATCCAGACTGACATTGTCCAGAGCCTTCACCGCTCCGAATCGCTTCGACACTTGCTTCAGTGAAATCACGGGTGTCATCTGATGGCCTTTCGTTGCGTTACAAGATTGCTGGGAGATTCAATGGCGGTTCATCGGTCATTGGTTATGCGCCACTGGTCATTCACGCATGCGCCAGCGTTGCCCATTCCTGATCCACGAGTGACCGGATTTCGTCCATGGAAATTCCACCACGGATCGCTTCGCGAAGAATGGAAGTCAGCCGCTGGCGAACCAGATCCAGTCGAGCACCTCGGCACTTCGCCGGCGCATCGGGTGCCACGGCAAGGCCGGTGCCTCGGATGGAGATCAGGATGCCTTCGCCCTGGAGATCTCGATAGGCTCGAGCCACGGTGTTCACATTGACGGCCGCCTGCATCGCCAGTTCGCGAACCGACGGGATATGTTCGCCCGCGAGCAGGCTGCCGTTCGCGACCGCGAACTTCACATGGCGACAAATCTGCTCGTAAATGGGCACTTCGCTTTGTGGATCAATCTGGCAAATCACCGGCCACCTCCAATACTGTAATATCATCATATTACAGTGGTGACCGGCAATTGCAAGAGCTTTGTTTCAATTTTGTGGCCCGGCGTTCTTTGAACAGACCTCCGCCACCGGGTTCACCCCCAAAGGCCGGGTTCACCCCGGTGGAAAAAGGCCTTTGCGCTACTCAGAGCCCAGTGCCTAATGCGCCGTGCGAAAGGTCGGCAATCCATCCTGCGTCGAAGCGATGCACCTGCGGTTTCTGCCGCTCAGAAGTCCTGTTGTCGGATTTCCGCCGGACGACTAGATTTCAGCACGATGCCGAATTCCGTCCGGACTGCACACGTTTGCAGTGACGCGAAACTCGGTGAATGTTGTCACGGATGACAGCAGCTCCAATGAAACCACGGATGGTGTGCCATGACAAATCAGTGCTCCAGCACGGCCAATTCGATTACTGAAGTGCTTCTGGCTGGCGATGCGGTCCTGAATCTGACGCAGCAGCCTCTGAACACGATGGCGGGAACGCAGTTCGTTGCGTCCGATGGAAAGCAACTCTGGTGTTCGGCGTCTCCATCGGCAGTGCTGTGGACTCATTCACTTGCGTTTTCGCTACCTGCCCTTGTTAGCAATCGCGTCTCAAGAATCGTCGTGGTCTCTGAAGAAAACTGCAGCGATGCGGAGTTCGTCGTTCGTGAACTCAACGCCCGCCGCATTCCTCATCTGCATTGCACCCTGATGAACTCCTGCGACGCCGATGCGTTCATGGATGAAGAAGACACCGAAGCAGTGACCGAACGATTAAGACAATTGGGATACATCTAGAGTGAATGCCCCATGAATCGTAATGCGTCTCGCTGAACACCGAAAACTGAACACCGAAAACCCTTTTTCCATGAACCACTTCATCCTCGGCATCGACGGCCTTCCTCGCTGGATGTGGCAGCAGTTTGCTGACTCCGGCGTCATGCCGCATAGCGCGAAGCTATTGAAGACCGGAACACTGGTCCCGATGAAATCCGCACTGCCGGAAGTCTCATCGGCGGCATGGGCATCGATCGTGACCGGTGAAAACTCGGGCGGACACAATGTCTTTGGTTTCACGGACCTGATGGACGGAAGTTACACGCTGGGCTTCACGTCGTCGCGAACCTTTCGAGCCAAGCCGTTCTGGGCACGCGAAGGAGCCGGGCCATCGTTCATCATGAATGTGCCTCAGACGTATCCGGCTCAGCCCATGAACGGCATGCTGGTCTCGGGCTTCGTGGCTCTGGATCTGAAGCGAGCCGTTCACCCGGCGGAACAGTTGCCGTGGCTGGAGAGCATCAACTACTCCGTTGATGCCGACATGTCGCTGGTCGAAAAGGGCAAGCAGGTCTTCGTCGATGAACTGCGGCGAGTCATGACGGCCCGCTGTGAGGCGCTGCATCATCACTGGGAACGTGAGCCCTGGCAGAACATGATGTTCGTCTTCACCGGAACCGACCGGCTGAACCATTATCTGTGGGAAGACTTCGAAGACACATCATCGCCGTTCCATCAGACGTTTCTGGATTACTATCACGAAGTCGACCGACAGATCGGTGCGATCCTGGAGCGACTGGACGATCGAACAACGCTGACGGCCGTTTCCGATCACGGGTTCATGCGTCAGCGAATGAGCGTGAACGTGAATTGTCTGCTGGCCGAAGGCGGGTTCCTGCGACTGAAGGAGTCTGCTCGACCTTCGTACATCGACATGCTGCCGGAGACGCGAGCCTTCGCGATGGATCCGGGCCGCATCTATCTGCATCGCCAGGGACGCTATCCGGGCGGCATCGTTTCTGCTGATGACGCTGAACAGTTGATGCAGGAACTGACTCGATTCTTCCTGAACGCAAAGGTGGATGGCCAGCCGATTGCCAGCGAAGTGATTCGAGGAAAAGACGCGTACGCCGGACCCTTTGCTCACCGTGCTCCCGACCTGATCGTCATGCCCGCCGGCGAAGTCGCACTCTCAGGCCGCATGAACCTGTCAGCCCTCGTCGAACCCACGGCGATCAACGGCAAACACACCTACGAGGAATCAACGTTCTTCGTCCGAGGCAACAACCTTGGTCAGATCCCGGCTGACATGAAAGTCGAAAACGTGCTGGACGTGATCATGCCAGCACAGCAGAAACTACAGCGAAAAGCCGCATAGTCATCATTCCCATAACTCCTATGAATCCCATGATTCCCATGGCTTGATCTAGCCACAAGGAAGCAATGGGAATTATGGGATTAATGTGAATCATAGGAATTACTTCAATGACCGAACAATCCTGCCATAACGCCAATCACACCTGCTGGAGTTGTCCGGCGGTGGAGTTCAAGGGGCATGTGGACTTTCGCGCCTGTGGTCAGGCGGCGTTCCGCAAGGCGGCTCAGGGGCAGCTTGTCGTTGAATGCAAACGTCGACCGGAAATTGGTTACTTCGACCCGATGTCGATCACGTACGAATCGTGCAGTGAGTGGAAGAAGACCGACAACGGCTACCTGCTCGATGGCATGCGAGTCATGATCCTGGGCATGGACGGCTATCTCGGCTGGCCGCTGGCTCTGAAGCTGGCCAAGCTCGGCTGCAAGGTCTACGGCATCGACAACATGCTGCGACGCAAACTCGTTGCCGAACGAGGTGCTCAGTCGGTGACTCCGATTCAGACGATGGAAGATCGAGTCAAAGCGGCGAAGGAACATCTGGGAGTTGACATCGACTTCCGTGAAATCGACCTGATGGATCGTCAGGCTCTGTTTGCCTACATCAAGGAAGTTCAGCCGGAATCGATCGTTCAGTTTGCGGAAATCCCAAGTGCTCCGTACAGCATGGCCGATGTCGACAAGGCCGTGAACACGATTCAGAACAATGTCGTTGGCACACTCGGCCTGCTGTTTGGTGTTCGCGATCATGCTCCTGATGCATCCATCATCAAGCTTGGAACGATGGGCGAATACGGCAGTCCGCTGACCGGTCGTCCTCTGTTCGAAGGACTCTTCCCTGGCGACGCTGTCCTGCAATATCAGGGACAGGAATGGAGCCTCGGCGGCGAACTGACTCCGCGAGACCCTGTCAGCTTCTACCACGTCAGCAAGGTTCAGGGCACATTCAGCGTTTACGAAGCGTGCAAGTACTGGTGGCTGCGAAGCTATGACGTCATGCAGGGCGTGATCTACGGAAACTACTCCGATGAGCTGCTGGCTCATCCGGATCTCAACACACGATTCGACATTGACGAATGGTGGGGCACGGTCGTCAATCGTTTCGTGGCTCAGGCTGTGATTGGCATGCCGCTGACGATCTATGGCAGCGGCAATCAGATGCGAGGCTACATCACTCTGCGTGACGCCATGCAGTGCATTACTCGCCTGATCGCTGCTCCTCCGGAACCCGGTCAATACGACGTCGTCAATCAGGTGACAGACGTCTTCAGCGTCATGCAGATTGCGAAGATGGTTGCATCCATCGGCCATGAATTCGGTCTGGATGTGGAAGTCCAGCGCATTGAAAACCCGCGAGTTGAAGCGGAAGAACATCCGTACGAAGTGATCCACGAAAAACTCAGTGATCGATTTGGCTTCCAGTCCGAATCCGGTTTCGCCGACGAAGTCCGCCACTTGTTCCGCGTGCTGACTCAGGCCGAAAACCGGGATCGAATCCTGGCCATGCGAGACACTCTGTTCCCCAAGACCAAGTGGTCCGGAGAACATGGAAAGCTCGCGGTTCTGGAAACATGGAAGCCGGCAGCGTGATGGGACGTTTTCGGTTTTCGGTGTTCGGTTTTCGGAAAGACTGTTTCCAAATCCGATCGCAGAAACCGGCGTCACAGCATCTTCCGTAAACCGAAAACTTCAAACCGAAAACCAACGATGGAACTTCGCGAATCTGATTTCTCCGAGATGGTGCTGAAGTCTGACCGGCCGGTGCTGGTGGATTTCTGGGCGTCATGGTGTCCGCCTTGCAAAATGATGCAGCCGGTAGTCGACAAGCTAGCGGTCAAGGTTGGCGACTGGGCGGATGTGTATTCGATCAACATCGATCGCAGCCCATCGCTGGCTCAGCAGTTTCAGGTCAGCGGAGTTCCCACGTTCATCGCTTATGCCGGCGGTGAAGTCGTCGATCGTCGCACCGGGGCTCTGACGGAAGGTCAGCTAATGAGTCTTCTCAGGAAGGCGGAAGAAGCCATGCCTGAAGTCACCGAAGAAGTTACCGAAGAAGACACCGTAGGATGGCCGCCCTCGGCCGTCGACACACTGGAAGACGAAAAAACATCCGAAGACGGCCATTCTTCGCCATGGATCACCATCGTCTCCGGACTACCGCGATCTGGAACATCCATGATGATGCGCATGCTGGAAGCCGGCGGCATTCCGGCACTGACCGATGAACTTCGCACGCCGGACGATGACAATCCGAATGGCTACTACGAATTCGAAGACGTCAAGAGCATCGAAGACTACAGCAAGTGGATCGACCGTGCTCCCGGGCATTCGGTCAAAATGGTCTACAGCCTGCTGAAGCACCTGCCGGCAGATCGCGAATACCGAGTCCTCTTTATGCGTCGCAACGTCGATGAGATCCTTCAGTCTCAGAAGAAGATGCTGGAACGCAAAGGCATCACGACCGACATCCCCGATGCCACGATGAAGGCTCTGTTCGAACGCGAACTGCGTCAGTTCTATTCGTGGATCCCGACTCAGAGTCATCTCAAACTGGTCAACATCAGCTACAACGACCTGCTGTCGAATCCTGAAGGGACAATCGACCAGATCAACCGGCACTTTGACGAAACTCTGGATACCGAGGCGATGGTGCAATTAGTTGATCCTGGGCTGTACCGAAATCGAGCGGCGTGAATCGCAGTTTGAACCACAGAGGGCACAGAGAGCACAGAGGTATCATAAGGAGGAACGGAGTGAATTCAAGCTTCAACACAGAGGCCGCAGGGGACGCAGAGGGAATCGCAGGAGTTGCTCTTGTACTTCCTCTGCGACCTCCGCGCCCTCTGCGTTAAACCTGTTCCTTCTCCTCTGCGATTCAACTCCGTGCTCTCTGTGTTCTCCGTGGTGAATGCAAATCAAAAAGCAGCCAGTGCTCTGAACGACTGAGACAGTCGTTCCACATTTTGTCCGAACACCGAAAACCTCCAACCGAAAACCCATCTCATGACTTTCTTCACCAACAAAACGATCCTTGTCACCGGCGGCTGTGGAACTGTGGGTCGGGAGATTGTGCGGCAGTTGCTGGATCATTCTCCGAAAGAACTGCGAGTCGTTGACACCAACGAGTCGGAGATCTTCTTCCTCGAACAGGAACTGCAGGACTATCGACGACGCAACCCGGCCAGCAAAGTGTCGAGCCTATGTCAGATCGGTGACATTCGCGATGCAGACAAGCTGAATATGATGTGCAGCGGAGTCGACATCGTTCTGCACACCGCGGCTCTGAAGCACGTGATTCTGTGCGAACGAGCCCCGTTTGATGCGGTTCAAACAAACATCATGGGCGTCAAGAACGTCATCGAGGCCGCGTTGGCAAACGATGTCGAGCGAGTCATCTTCACCAGCTCAGACAAGGCCGTGAATCCGACCAACGTCATGGGCACGACCAAGCTCATGGGTGAACGACTCATCACAGCGGCCAACAGTCTGAAGATGAATCGACGAACGATTTTCAGCTCGACTCGATTTGGGAACGTGCTGGGATCTCGCGGTTCCGTTATCCCGATCTTTGCTCGCCAGATCGAAGCCGGCGGCCCGGTGACTCTGACCGATCGCCGCATGACACGCTTCATCATGACGCTCGAAGAAAGCTGCCGTCTGGTTCTCTCCGCAGCCGAAAAAGCACGCGGCGGAGAAGTCTTCGTCACCAAGATGCCGGTCATCCAGATTGCGGATCTCGCCCGAGTCATGATCGATGAACTCGCTGGCCAGTACGGCTTCGATGCCGCGAAGATGCCTGTTACTGAAATCGGATCCAAGCCTGGCGAGAAGCTCTATGAAGAACTGATGAGCGACGAAGAGACGCGCCGAACGGTGGAACTGACCGAGATGTTCGCCGTCCTTCCGGCCTTCCGCAGCGTCTACGAAGATATCAACTATGAGTACGACGACATCGTCACAAAAACCGTGACTGATCCCTATGTCAGCGCACCATCCAACTCCATGTCCATCGCAGACTTGAAAGCTTTCTGCGATGAACAGGAATTGCTGGCTCCGTATCAGCGAAACATCATCCCGGTCCACACAGCCACGGCGAAACGGCGTGCTGCGTGATTGCTGAAACATGAATCAGGCGAGCGGGGGACGTAAGTCCCTTGATCACATAGCAGCATGATATCCGGGCTTAACTTCCCGGCTCGCGAGAAATCATCCTTCAGTTAACAACAGCACATTCATGCACCGGCTGCCGAAACCACCTGCGATGCTGACAGAAGCCTTTGGGGCTTTGGTGGTTCGAGGTCTCGGCATTGTGCTCATGTTCGCCAGCACAACCCTCTTCGCCAGAGTCCTTGGGCCGGAAGAATACGGCACATACTCCGCCGCGCTGGCCACCGCCATGTTGCTGGCAACACTCGCGCCGCTTGGGACAGACCGAATTCTCGTCCGCAACATCTCGACGTCGCGAGACGATAACACGACCGGATCAGAAATCGCACTTGCTCACGCCTGCGCGGGCGCGATGTCGGTTCTCATCGGAATCGTGACGGTTGGCTTCGCAGCGTTCGCGCACTGGGGACTTCAGAACGATGAATGGACTCGTGCCGCATTGTTGTCTGCCGTGTTGTTTCCGCCTCTCACGGTGATTTACCTTCGTCAGTGGGTCGCGATTCCTCTGGTGGGAACACGTCGAGCCGTCGTGTTGGAACAGACGATTCTGCCCTTCGTCACGTCGGCAATTGTTGTTGTCACGTACTACGCTGGCACCAGATTGTCATCAGGCACGCTGGCGCTCACCTATGCGGCTGTCATGGCGTCCGTTTGGTGGATGTCGCTTCGCAACGACACCATTCGCAACGTGTATCGACCTGCGCGGAATCATGTGAGGCAGGTGAATGCTCGTCAGATGGTCGATCGTCTGACCGCCGGAATTCCCTTTGTCAGCGTCGCGATTGGTGCGGTGCTGACGCAATCCTGTATGCCGGTCGTCATTGCGGCGGCATGCGGATTCTCGGCTGCCGGGTTCTTCGCCCTTGCGGCTCCCTATGCGGCATTGGCCGCTATTCCGCTGGGAATTTTCAATCTCAGCATGGTGACTCGATGCAGCCGCCACTTCGAGCGGGGCGAGATCGATCTCGCGAATCACGCCGTTCGAAGCGCAGCGACTGCAACGTTCGTTTCGTCCGTGATCATCGCAGGAGCTGTCTGGCTTGCGGTACCGTGGATCACTCTGATTCTGGGGCACGATTATGATCCCGTTCGCATGGTTCTGCCACCGTTGTTGCTTGCCGCCGTGATCGACTCGCTGACGGGCCCAACGATTCCGGTGATGCAAACGATGAAGCTCGAAAAGTCACACGCCAGATCAATGCTGGTTTTCATTCCTGTCCAGCTTACCCTGATCTACTTCTTTAGCTCGATAATGGACGTCGAGGGCGCTGCGGTTGGATATCTTCTGGCACGGTGCTTCTGGAACGTCATTGTTGTAAAAGAGATCTATTCGAAGCTGGGGCTTGTGATGTTACCATATGTGTCCATTTTGAGAGCCGCTCAGGAACACATGGGTGCCGGAACATCCTCCGGGCGGACGGTTCTCGTGACCGCGACCTCTCAAGATGCCATCAGCCGTTCGGATACCACCGTTCGAGCGGCGTAGTCTTTCCTGACGAATCAAATCAAACCATGGACGGCGATTAGATTCATGTCGACAACTGTTGCAGCTCTATTGGCGACTCTGATCACGACCGGCATGACATCGGCCGTGTCACACCAGTTCACACTCGTTGGCGGCAGTGCCGCAGCGGTTGCGTTTGCCTTTTGTGCACTGGTCAGCCCGAAGGTGAAGATGTATCCGTTGTTCCTGTTCGGAAGCCTGGCACTTTGTGTCATCGCACTTGTGTCTTCCGAATCGAACACCTCGGAGTTCACCAGCACCATCCACGTGCTCAGCAGTTACGCAGCATTGGCCGCTCTGGCGTTTTCATCGCCGGACATGTCGAAGTTTTGCCAGCAGTTGATGCTCGGAAACAATCTGCTGCTCACGTTCTGGGTGCTCTATCAGGCTCGGACGGTTGAGAACATCGGGGCCTGGCAGATTTCGAATCCATCCGGAGCCGGTAATCTGATGGCCGCTCAGATCAACATGACGATCCCGCTGGTCCTTTCGCGGATTCATGATCGTCTCGGGCTGGAGCGAATCGCCTACCTCGGACTATTGGGATTGAACTGCCTTGCCGTGTTCTACGTGATGTCACGAAATGGGACAGGAGCAATGCTGATCATCCTGACGCTGTATGTGCTGTTCAATTACAAGAAGCTGGCGTTCATAACAGTTCTCGCGATTCCGACGCTTGTCCTGTCGGCCGATAAGCTGCTTCAAATCTCGTTCATCCACAATCTTCTGGTGAAGATGCGAATCATCGGCTTCGTCGCTCAGGCACCACGATCCGTGATTTGGCAGATCTCGTGGGACCATGTTCTTGCGAATCCGATGCTGGGAGTCGGGCCGGGCGAGCCTCGCCGAATTCTGGCGGTTCTCGACATCAACCACGCGCACAACAATTTTATGCAGGTCGCTTTTGAGACCGGTTTGCCGTCCGCAGCCATCTTTGTGATCATGGCAGCGATTCTGATTTCGATGCCGGCAAGCATGATTTTCCGCAAACGCGAGTACTTCGTTCATACGCTGCCAATCTTTGCTTACATGATCTTTTCATGGACCGGCGGGCCGCTCACATTTCCGGGAGCGACACTGCTGCTGGCCGCTTGTGTGAATGAAGCTCGAGTCGCTGTTGCTCGACAGGAGGCTCATGATCGGCGATGGGGACGAGTCGCGTCGCCGTTCCCGGAAACACGCAGTCGAATGGAAATTGCACAGGCCGCGTGACGCTGAAGTCCTAAGCAGCGGCGGAGAAAACGAGTCTTCCACATGGCATCCGTTCCCGAGTCAACTCAGTACGTCCTCTGCTTCACCGGCGCGCGTGTGGTCAACAAACGCATGGCGCTGTATGTGGAGGGAGTGCAGGACGCCGGGTATGCCGTGCGGATCTGGGCATTGCCCCGCGGACCGTGGGTTCTGGATAAGTCTGAACAGCCAACGGTCACGACTCGACGCGGCCGATTCACCGCGGATGTGGGGGAAGTTCAGGGGCGTTCTCTGGCATCCATCATGTGCTTTCACTGGGCCGTCCTGCCATTCGCCGTTCTGGTTGGCCTGATTCGTCGGGTTCCGGTGCTGTACGATGAACATGATCATTACGAGTTGAACACTCTCGAAGGATCCGGCAGCCGCTGGAGTCGCATTGCTTACAGCCTGATCGTTCGGATGATCCATCGAGTCTGCCTGCCGTGGGTCTCGGTCGTCACGTGCATTCATCTGAATCAACAGATCCTGAAAAAGCATCTTGAGCGGTGGCAGCCGCGAGTGATCGAAGTGCACAATTATCCGGCCACCGTCTGGCGCGACACGCGACGAACTCTGCAGGAGAATCGACGGCTGTGCTTTGTTTATATCGGTGGTGTGTATCGCGAAAAAGGAGTTGGCGCGGCAGCGGATGCGTTTCTGAAACTCCCGCAGTCAATTCGAGCCCGCTCAGAACTGCATGTGTTCGGGACTGGTGATCACCAGTTGATCGATGAACTTCGAACGATGCCGGACATCGTCGTGCACAACGGTGTGACTCCCGCAGAGTTCCGTCGGTTTGCAGCCGCCCATCGATGCTGCGGGCTGTCGTTGCTTGCGAATACACCTCGATACAGTCTTGTTGGAACGAACTGCACAAAGCTCTACGAGTATCTCGCGCTGGGCATGCCGGTTATTGCGACGAACGTCGGGGAGTTTCCCGAGTTCGTCAACGCAAGTCGCATCGGCCTGATCATTGACGGTCGGCTTGATTCGCAGGAATTGTCTGCATCAATGCAAAAGCTCCTCGAAAGCGAAGCACTGTTCAGCGATTTCGCGGCGAATGCGGCGAGGCTGATGCAGGCCCCGACGATGACGTGGGAGCATGAGTGGAACAAAGTTCGAAACAGCGGCGTTTTTGAATCATCACGACGGGCGGCATGAAGGGTCCAACTCCAGTTTTCATCCTTGGCAGTGGTCGTTCCGGTACGACGGTGACGGCGTCGCTGCTGAATCGATTTCCGCGAGTTCACATCGCGAAGGAAACGGGGTACATCGGTCTGGAAGCCGAACGCCTGAGGAACATTGAGCAGCCAAAAGTTCTTCAGGAACTCGTCGACAACGTCAATTCGTGGTTGTCCAAAGAACAGTGGGATGTGAAGGCAAGTGTCGACGGATTTCGCAGCTTCTGCGACCGATATCAAATCTCAGGCGGCGGGGCGTTCATTCATTACATCTGGCAACTGGATGCTCCGTTGCCGTGGGATCAGCTCGAATACATCGGCGACAACACGCCGCTCTACGTGATGGCGATCCCCGTGATTCTCGAGTTTCTGCCAGACTCGCGATTCATCCACATGATGAGAGATCCTCGAGACATCGTGTGCTCCATCGTCCGAATGCGATTCGGCGCGGACGATCTGGTCACCGCGGCGCTGGAGTGGCATCTGTATGTCGGATGCTGGCTCATGGCGGAACGCATCGTTGCGGCCGAACGTCGCACGGAATGTCGATACGAAGACTTGTGCACGAATGCCGAACAGGCGCTGGGAAAGCTGGCCGAGTTTCTGGGACGCGATCGACGCGAAGCCGCGGAAGCTCTGGCGGCTCACGCATCCGGCGCGTCGAATGATCCGCGATTTCAAAAGGTTGCGACTCTGCAACATCACACGCGATTGTCTGAACCTCTGAACGCGGGCCGAATCGCTCGGTACAGGAAAGAGCTGACTGCTGAGCAGATTCGAATCATCGAACAGATCGCGCAATACGGAATGAGAGCCTACGGTTACGAACCGACTCAGTGGCACACGCATCCACTCATGCGAGAAGATCGCATGTATCTGTTCAAGGCCATGATCCGCGACATGACCCGAAGGATTTACAAACGCATTGTTCGAAGGTCGCCGTAACGCGGCCGTGGCAATCTGCCGTGCGAATTCCGTCAAAAAATCCACTGATCCCGGGCGGACACTGGCCGCCAATGATTCGAGGCTGAACGGTTCAACATCTCTGCGAAGATTGTACCAAATGAGGAAAGTTGCGATCGGGCGTAAACTGTCTGCAGACGGGCTCAGGTGCGGTCGATTACAATTCCCAGGAGTCGTGAACCATCCGTGGTTCGCTTCTTCAAAACTGTCCTCTGTAACCCCGACGGAGATCTCAACCCAACCGCGTAGGCCATGATCACAAAAGGGTGCACGCTTGACGTGACTCGATCACCGCCTGTTTCGCAAACGTATCCACCGTTCGCAGTTCAGGTCAGTTTTGAAAACTCTAAAGCCGTGAGAGACGATGTTTCTCACGGCTTTTTTCATGGAATCAGGTTGGGGCGAACAATGTCGCCCTTTGCTCTGCAGAAGCTGCGTTCGCAGCGCGAAAGGCGACACCGAATCGCACCGACACAAACGTGTCGACGAATTCGTAAGAATTCGGGCACGCAGGGGAATTCATCGGCTGAGTGAGAATCGACACTATCCCGTCGTTAGAATTTCAGAAATCACATGTCCATGCACATCCGTCAGTCGACGGTCGATGCCGTTGTGCTTGAACGTCAGTCGAGTGTGGTCGATCCCCAGAAGATGCAGGATGGTTGCATTCAAATCATGCACAGAAAGAACATTCTCAAACGCTTTGAATCCAAGCTCATCAGTAACTCCGTGAGACACGCCCTTGCGGACTCCCGCGCCGGTCAGAACAGCCGTGAAACCGTTCGGGTTGTGATCGCGTCCGAAAGCCCCCTTCTGAAACATCGGCATGCGGCCAAACTCAGTACACCAAACGACGAGGGTGTTCTCCAGCAGACCGCGCTGACGCAGATCGCGAATCAACGCGGCTGACGGCTGATCCATGATGCGTCCGTGAATGTCATATTGTTCTTTCAACGCCGAGTGACCATCCCAGTTCAATCGCCCTGCACTGGCATAAGCACCGTTGAACAACTGGACGAACCGAACCCCCTTCTCGATCAGTCGGCGGGCCAGGATGCAGTTGCGAGCATACCCCTGACGAATCGGATCGGACGGATCATCAGCGCCATACATCTTCAGCACATGTTCGGGTTCAGAATTCAGATCGCTGATCTCGGGAACTGAAAGCTGCATTCTGGCCGCAAGTTCGTAACTCGCGATCCGTGCCGCGAGGTCGGTGTCATCAGGATTCTGTCGAAGATGATCAGCGTTGAGTCGTCGCAGCAAATCCCGCGCAGCGAGATCGGCATCAAGCGAAATTGTCGATGGTGGTTTTAGATTGCTGATCGGCTGTGTTGAGCTAAACGACGTGCCCTGAAAAACGGCCGGAAGAAACCCGGGCCCCCAGTTGTTGACGCTGGCTTGTGGAATGCCTCGAGGATCCGGGATCGCGACGAATGCCGGAAGATCCTGATTGTCCGAACCCAGCGCGTAGGTCACCCAGGCTCCGATACTTGGAAAGCCGTCCTGGACGAATCCGGTCGAAAGAAAATTCTCTGCCGGACCATGAGTGTTCGTCTTGCTGGTCAGCGTATGAACGAAAGCAAAGTCGTCGACCAGTTCGGCCAGGTGCGGAATCATGTCCGAGACCATCTTGCCCGTTTCGCCGTACGGACGAAATCGATACTGAGGCCTCGCAAGATTTCCTGCCGGGCCTTGAAACGTCACGGCCGGACCGCCGGGCATCGGTTGCCCGTCGCGTTTGGCAAGTTCCGGTTTGTAGTCCCAGGTCTCCAGCTGGCTGCAGGCACCCGCACAAAAGATGACGAGAACGTTTTTTGCCTTCGCTTCGTAGTGTCCCAGTCGGGAAGCATGTGGACGTTTTGGATCGACCTGCGGCACGTCGCTGGAATGCTCGCCCGCGAGCAATTCCTGATCGTTCAGCAGAGCCGCCATCGCGACCGCGCTGAGAGAGTTGGCGGTTTGGGCAAAAAAGTTTCGTCGATCCAGCAATTGCCGACCGGCGTGAGTCAGCACAACATCGGTGGATCGATGGGAGCGGTTTGATGCGGGTTTTCGCGAGGACATATTCATGACTCGGCGAAGACTGAGGTATTTCGCTATCAGGTATGCCGCGAACAAACGGCCTCGCCTCACGCCGAGTGGAGAATTGAAAACGTCCAGTGGGCAGGAGAGGAGTCAGTTTGTCCGACTTTCGACGTATTCTGACAATCAACGCGACAGATGGAAACCAGATTGCTTGCAGGGAACAGGAATTCAGTCAAACCACGGACGAAAGAGTCGTTCCATGCATCGGTCGCGCCTATGATCTGCGACTTCCGAAGACTCCGCGACGAGAGAGTTTCCGGGAGGACGTTTGACGACCTGGAAAAGTCGTCCACGAATCTCGTCTTGGTTTACTACTCAAGGTCTAACTGACATGTCAGCGCCGTCTCGCAGCACGCTTGAAACATTTGAGAACCCATATCCGGGCCGCAACTTTGTCATCGAAACGGTTGCGCCGGAATTCACTTCGGTGTGCCCGAAAACTGGTCATCCGGACTACGGAACGCTGACGATCACGTACATCGCCGACAAGCAGTGCTTTGAACTCAAGTCGCTGAAGTTGTATCTGCAGGAATACCGCAACCACGGTGCCTTCTACGAACGCGTCACGAACATGATTCTTGACGATCTGGTCGCTGTGACTCAGCCTCGATGGATGAAAATCGAAGCGGCATTCACGCCACGCGGTGGAATTCGGACGACTGTGATCGTCGAGCACGGCAAACGCCCTGAGTGAGCCCATTCGGCCCAGTTTCGCCGCTCATTTCCACGTGAAATTTCCCTGAGCCTGCCAAAAGTTCAGGATCTCTTGGCGACAAGGGGTGGACCGGTCAAGATACTTGTCGTTTACGCGGCGAAGACTGAGGACGTTCGTGAGGATGTATCCCGCGATCCAACTGGCCTCAGTTCATCCCGTGTGCAGAAAAACGCCGTCCCGTTTGGGGCGGCGTTCTTGTTTCATGGCAACACCGGTCAGCATCTCTGTCTGAGCCTTCGACGCAACAGGCAGCAGCGAGGAAAAGAACTTCCAGTCAACCGTAGCCGAAGTCGTCAGACTTCGAACGTCTGAAGTCTTACGACTTCAGCTACGGGGAGTTTCTTTCCACGCTGCGTTCTCAGTGTAAGCATCGCGTCGAATTCACAGATCAAAGGTGACTGCACATCGTTGAAATCGCGAGCCGGCTCTGAAGAAGGAAACATCGTCAATGGCAAAGGCATGGGGCAGTCGATTTGAACAGGCGACAGATCCGCGAGTCGAAGCGTTTACGGAGTCCATCAGTTTCGACAAGCGTCTGTATGCCGTCGACATTCGAAACTCGATGGCTCATGCCACGATGCTGGCTCATAGCGGTTTGATCACAGCAGAAGAGCGTGATCAAATTTGTGCTCATCTGGATCAAATCGGCGAAGAGATCACCGAAGGCCATTTTGTCTTTCGGACGGAACTCGAAGACATCCACATGCACATCGAAAACGCGTTGATTGCGCGGATCGGTGATGTCGGAAGAAAACTGCACACGGCTCGAAGTCGCAACGACCAGGTTTCGACCGACATGCGAGTCTACACTCGCGAAGCGATTGATGATCTCGACAAGCTGCTGATCGAAATCCAGCGTGCCTTCGTCGATCGATGTGATCGCGATGCGGATGTCGTTTTGCCGGGCTACACGCACCTGCAGAGAGCTCAGCCGGTTCAGGCTGCTCATTACTGGCTGGCATATGCCGAGAAGTTTCAGCGTGATCGCGAGCGATTGGCGGATTGCCGTCGTCGAACGAATGTCTGTCCGCTTGGAGCTGCGGCTCTCGCCGGAACCACGCTGCCCATTGATCGACAGTTCAGCGCGAAGCTGATGGGGTTTGAAAGCGTGGCAGCCAACAGTCTCGACGCCAGCAGTGATCGAGATTATCTCGTGGAGTTCGTCTTCTGCCTGTCGATGATGGCCGCTCACCTGAGCACATGGGCTGAAGAATGGATCATCTGGTTCACCACCGAGTTTAGTTTCATCAAGCTGCCGGATGCTTATACGACCGGTTCGTCCATCATGCCGCAAAAGCGGAATCCGGATGTTCTCGAACTGATTCGTGGGCGCACGGCCCGAGTCATGGCGACGGTGCCGCAGTTGCTGATTCTGATCAAGAGTCTTCCCATGGCTTACAACCGCGATTTGCAGGAAGACAAGCTCGCCATGTTTGCGGCTTACGACGCGATTCGAGCATGTCTCGAACTGATGCCAGCTATCGTCACAGGAGCGGAGCTGCGACTCGATCGCATTAACGCACAACTTGAAGAAGGATTCCTGGATGCAACTGCACTCATGGAGTATCTGATTCGCAAAGGCGTTCCGATGCGATCAGGACATGAGATTGTCGGCAAACTGGTTTCGCATTGCGAGAAGCAGAAGACAACGCTTGCGAAGTTGCCTCTGTCCGACCTGCAGGCAGCAAGCAATGTGATTTCTGAGGATGTCTATTCAATCCTCGGTGCAAGAAATGCCATGAACGCGCTGCAAAGCTACGGCTCCGGCGGAACAACCTCTGTGAATGCCCGCATCGCCGAATGGAAACAACGTTTGTGAGCATCGCTGACGACGTCATTCAGGTCCGCAACTTGTCCAAAGTGTTTCGTCTCGAAGGAACAGACGTCACGGCGGTCGCTGACATTTCGTTGTCGATCGCGCGAAGTCAGATGGTCGCGATCATGGGGCCGAGCGGATCTGGCAAGAGTACGTTGATGCACGTGATGGGTGGCATTGAACCGCCAACAACAGGAGAGATTTTCATCGACGGGACCAACGTCGCTGAACTTGATGACCGATCACTCACGCTGCTGCGACGACGAAAAATCGGCTTCGTCTTTCAGTCGTTTAACCTTGTACCAACGCTCAGCGTGATTGAAAATGTCACACTGCCTCTGATTCTGGACGGTGTTCCCGCGCGGGAGGCGGAGCCGCGAGCGGTCGAGCAGCTTGAGCGAGTTGGACTGTCGCATCGTCTGCAACATCTTCCGTCGCAATTGTCAGGCGGCGAACAACAGCGAGTCGCAATCGCGCGAGCCCTTGTGATTCATCCATCCCTTATTCTTGCGGATGAACCGACCGGAAATCTGGATTCTGCTCGAGGTCGTGAGATTACTCGACTGCTGTGCGATGTTGCTCATGCCGGTCGGCAGACGGTCGTGGTTGTAACTCATGACATCCGAGTCGCTTCACAGGCAGACAGGCTGATTGTTCTGCTGGACGGCCGCATTCGTTATGACGGACGCCCCGGCACGGATTCTGACTGGATGACAGCCATGAAGCTGGAGATTGAAGGATGATTCCGTGGAGTTTCTCCTGGAACAATCTTCGGCTGAGTCCTTTGCGAACTCTGCTCACGGTGCTCAGTATCGCCGGGGGAGTTGCCGCCGTCGTTGCCGTGCTCCATGCGGTGGCCGCAACACGCGGTCAGTTGGATTCGATGCAGAAAATACTGGGCGAACGGGAAACTCTGGAGATCGTTGCCGACGATAGCTCTGCGTTCTCGATCAGCACCTTGCCGGATTTGAAACAATTCCCGGAGGCTCAGAAATCGATTCCGATCTTTCGAGTCTTCACAAAAATCACGCTGGGCTCAAAGGAAGTCCGCGGAATCGCATTGGGAGCCAATCTGGAAGAGTATCTGGCGGGGAAAGATTTCATGCTGGTGTCGGGAACGATCTCCGCAACTGCAAATGACGTGTGTCTTGAAGAGGGTATCGCGGATCATCTGCAGGCCAGGATTGGCGATAAGATCAGGATCGGGGCCAAAGGACTGCCGTGGATGCTGACGAAGAATGTGACAGGCATCCTGAGGTTCGAGAAGATGTCCGCGGTGGAAGAGACTGCGTCGATCCTGATGCCCATGTCTGATGCCGCGAAGCTTGGCAAGGCCCCTGGAAAAGCCACTTCGGTGCAGGTTCTTTTGAAACCACAATCCAGTCCCACGAAGTTAGCGGACGAGATCAGAAGAATTCTGCCTTCTCCGCTGGTTGTGAACAGACCCGCGTCTGCGGCCGATATGACGCGTCCGACCGAAGCGATTATCAACATCGGGCTGAATGTGGCCGCTCTGTTGTCTGTTGTGGCTGCCGTGTTCATCGTGATCAACACGTTTCTGATATCCGTCACCGAGCGACGCAAACAAACCGCGCTGATTCGAATCGTCGGGGCCACGACCGACCAGGTCAAAGCTTCAATGTATCGCGAAGCGTTTGTCCTCGGCAGCGTTGGAACACTTGCAGGTATTGTTGCCGGAGTTTTTGGCAGCCGAGCATTATCCAAAGGGATGGATGGAGTCTACGGATTTGATCGCGAGCTGCAGATTCCCGTCTATCCGCTGGCAATTCTCCTCGGACTCATCTTCGGCGCTGTCGTAACACTGGTCTCCGTGTGGTATCCGACTCGTCGCGCCTGTGAACAGCGACCGCTGGCCGTTCTGAAATCCGTATTCGCACCGCATAGCGATTTTCCGCTGCGTCGTATGCTGTTGTGGGGATGTATCGTGCTGGCCATCGCGTTGCTGATGTTCGTCTGCGCCTTGAAGGGCATCATGCCGGATGTGACATCCATCGTCGGAATAGCGTCTGCGCTGATCGCCGGAGTTCTGTGGCTGCCGGCATTGATCAGGCCGGTATCCATCGCCCTCTACACGGTCATTGGGAAGTTTTTCCCGGTTGAGGCTCGGTTGGGACAACGTCAACTGCTCGATAACTTCGGCCGCACATCGCTGACGATCTCGGTCATGTTTATCGTGTCAGCTACCAGCATCAGCGTTGGAAACACCACACTGTCGATCACTCGTGATGTCCAGTCATGGCTTGATCGTACTCTGACGGCCGACTATTTGCTGCGAGCAAGCAAGCCTCGGGTGGACATGTCAGAGGCGGCGCCTCTTCCACCAGAACTGGCAGCGCAGGTTTCCGCTATTCCGGGAGTGGAATCCATCGACCAGGTGGCGTTCACACTGGCTTCGATTAACGGAATCTCCGCGACGCTGATGTCTCGGGACCTCAGCGGATTCGAACTGCTTCCCATTGATCTTGTCGAAGGAGATTCGAGTCGACTGAAGCCGAAAATGCTGTCAGGACAGGCCGTTGTTGGCACTGTACTGGCGCATCGACTTGGTGTTCAGCCTGGCGGAGAGATTCGGCTGGAGATTCGAGGTGTCACTCATGTTCTGCCCGTCGCTGGCATCGCGAGGGAGTACACGGCCGGAGGCCTGATGGTAATTATGGATTCCGCTGCGGCGGCAGAGTTGTTTCCGATCCAGCCGGCACAGATTTTTGGAATCAAGGCCAGCGCGGCGGCGACCGATTCAACCGGCGAACAGTTACAGCAGTTCTGCCGCGAGCATGGCTTGATCTATCAGTCTTATGCGGATCTGAAAGAGCTTGTGCAGACACTGATCCTGGGACTTACGGATCGATTGTGGATGATTCTGATTCTCGCCCTTGTGATTGCCGGATTTGCCATTGTCAACACTTTGACGATGAACGTGATTGAGCAGACTCGCTATCTGGGCCTGCTGCGAGTCGTCGGGATGACTCGAACACAGGTCATCTGGATGTTTCTCTTTCAGGCTTTCGTGCTTGGAAGTCTGGCGCTGTTGCCGGGCGTGATCACCGGCATTTTCATGGCGTGGCTGATCACAATGTCCTACGTTGGTGTCGTGGAACATGCCGTCGCATTTTCCATCGACGTACGACTGCTGGGCATGTATCTCACGGCGGGAATCGTGCTTTCAATTGTGTCTGCAATCCTTCCCGCCATTCGCGCCGGACGACTGAGGCCGTTAGAAGCGATTCATCAGGAGTAGCGTTTCTCGAAAGCTCCGATCGTCGGCTATTCCCGCCGCAAAGTGCTGAAATCGCTGCACGCGGTCTTGTAGCGGAATTCGTCAGAATTCCGAGTTCTGACGAACTCGGCTACAGGCACAACCAAAGTACATTTGACCGTCACGACATTCGGAATCGAACCCGACTTCAGGACTGAGAGTCTCGAAAACCTCGAGATGACTGCGATCAGCCCGTTACTCAAGGATTCGAATGCAGGAAGCTCCTGTCACTTCGATCGGGGAACCCGATGCCGTCAATTTGCCGGTTTCAGCACTGATGCGAAACGTCGCTACGTTATTGCCAGGCATGTTGGCACACAGGAGCACTTCGCCGCTCCTTGAAATCGCCAGATTCTGCGGTCCCTTGCCGAGGCTCGGAACGATCTCAATCAATGACAACGTTCCGTTCTCCGCGATCCGGTAACAGGCAATGCTGTCATGTCCTCGATTCGTCCCGTACAGATACTTTCCGTCGGGAGTAATCTTCAGGTCCGCGGTGTGTGTGACACCATCGTAGTCCGGCGGAAGCGTTGAGATCGTCTGCCGCTCAATAAGCATGCCTGAGTCCGGCAGAAAATCAAACAGCGTGACCGTATTGAGCAGTTCATTGATGGCGTACAAATACTTTCCGCTGGGATGAAACGTCAGATGACGTGGCCCGCTGCCAGGTGGAGTTCTGACAAACGCCTGACGCGCCGGAGTGAGTTCGGCCGTTGCTGCATCCAGTGTGTAGCAAACAATCTGATCAAGACCCAGATCCGCAGAGTAGGCAAAGCGATTGTTGGGGCTGATGATGAAGCAGTGAGCGTGCGGTTCTTTCTGTCGAGCGGGATTGACGCTGGAACCCAGATGCTGAACAAACGACACAGCCTCGGACAATGAGCCGTCCGCCTTGATCCGATACGAGGCGACGCTGCCAGTCGAATAATTGGCCATCAAGACGGTTTTGCCGGTTGCATCGACTTCCAGAAAGCAGGATGCCGTTCCTTTCGTCGACTGGCGATTGAGTGGCGTCAAGTGCCCGTTGTGAGCATCCAGTTGGAACGCCGCAACCTGTTCATGTTCGGTACCTCCAAACGTTGGTGCGTAGATGGAGTACAGAAACTTCCTGTCTGGGGAGATGGCGATGAAGAACGGATTCTCCACTCCGCTTGTCTTGTGAAGTGGCTTCAGCGATGCCGCTTTGACGTCCAGCGTCATCGCTTGAATTCCTCCCTGTTCGCCACCTGCAAACGACGAAACAAATACGATTGGGTCACCTGCCGATGCGGCTTCGACAAGACTCATCAGGATTCCCGCGGCAAGAAGGAGGATTCTTGAATTTTCCGTGATTCGCATAGATGTGCTCCTTGTTTTGATGGACTGCATTCCGGAATCAGGGCTCTGGCATGGCTGGAACAATAGCAGGTGGAAGTTCGAACCGGCAGGCTCCGATGGGGCAGGTGTTTGATGCATTGCAATATCGCGAATCCTCACGGCGTGCATCAAGGATTGAAAGATAGTACGATTCGGGTTGGTTGTTGAACTCGCCTCGGTTTGCTTTGGTATGACGCTGATCAATCCTGCTTTGTTGTTTGGACTGATGCTGGCCACGGTTCCCGTGATCCTGCACATGGTCATGCGCGCGAAGCCGAAGAGGATTGAGTTTCCGGCATTGCGGTTGCTGAAGGCTCGTCGACCATCGAACTCGCGACGAATGCAGCTCAGACATTTTCTGCTGCTGCTCCTGAGAGCCCTGCTGATCGCTGCTCTTGTTCTCGCTATTGCTCGGCCATCATTACCGGCCGCTCGATACGGATTGAGGTGGTGGGAGTGGGCGATTCTCGGAATTGTTGTTGCCCTCGCGTTGTCCACGTATCAGTTCATGGCGCGGCGAAAACAACTTCATCTGGTCAATTCGTACGAAGCGATTGAACGTCGAGGTCGGCTGAGGCTTTGGTGTACTCTGGCGGGGCTTTTGGCAGCTCTCATCGGCGTTGGAATTCCCTGGGGCCTTCGTGTTCGAGCGGAACTGTTGTCGCCTCGAAGTGAAGCCACGGAAGACATTCCCGTTGCTGCCGTGTTTATCGTCGACACCAGCATCAGCATGAACTATCGCTTTGAGAATCGCACGAGAATCGAGCACGCCGCGGCGATTGCGACGGAACATATCGAACGATTCCCTTCCGGCAGTCGCGTCGCAGTGGCTGGGCTTGATGGCGACGAAGAGATCGTTTTTCAGGCCGACCTTTCCGGAGCCGCGTCGAGACTGGAATCGCTTGAAGTGACGCCGGTGCCGGAGTCGCTGAACCGACGCATCAAGACGGCCATTCAGACTCAGCTTGACGATCGTAAGCGTCTGCAGGAAGAAACGGGATCCGGGGGGATGGCAGATTCGTTCGCCCGCGAGATTTATGTGCTGACAGATTTCTCCAAAACAGCCTGGACGGAGCCTGACGAGAGCGGTCTCGCCGACGCTTTGAAAAGCGCGGACTGGTTGCAGGTGTACCTTGTCGATGTGTCGGTGCAGGTGCCGCAGAACCTCTCGTTGACGGGGCTGGAACTCTCGGAAGAAACGACGGTTGCCGGTCGAGACCTGCTGCTCACAATGTCCGTCAATCGAACCGGCAACGCCGCGCTGATGACGACTGTGGAAACCGTGGTCATCGATCAAGTCGGAACAGAAACCCGTCAGGGCGCGCCGCAGGTCGTGAAACTGGAAGCCGGTGCGGCGCAGGTCAAAACGGCGGTGAAGGTCACGGGAACAGAAGGCTTTCTGGAAGGCCTGGTTAGAATCACTTCGGAAGATCCACTGGCGGATGACAACATTCGTTACTTCTGTTGCGGCATTCGTCCTCGTCCGAAGATCCTGCTGATTTCTGATCTCCCTGATGAGACGGAGTACATCAGAAATGCTCTTCAGCCTGCGAGGCTTGAGAAGATTGGCGTTCAGGTTTGCGAGTGCACGAGCATCGTGACGGCCGCTGCCGGTCAACAGACACTGGCGAACTACGATCTGGTGTTCCTCGTCAACTGTCAGCGTCCGGATGATTCGTTTTGGACGAGCCTTCGAAACTTCACAGCTTCCGGCGGAGGACTGTTTGTTGTCGCTGGCTCGGACCGTTTGCAGGCGACATCATGGAACTCCGCGGCAGCGAAAGAGTTGCTGCCGGCAACTCTGATCCCTGCAGGCTCTCGTGGGCCAGTCAAGTTTTTGAAGGAGCCGTCACAGCTTCAGCTCAGCGGCACGGCTCATCCGCTGCTTCGGAGCTTCCTCAATGATCAGGACGCCCGCGTGGAACTCACCGCCTGTGCGTTTGACAAATGCTGGGCCACTGAGCAGCTTCCGGATGCGGCAATGCTGATGACGTTCTCTGGTCCCGGCTCAAGACCGGCGCTCATCGAACGAAAAGTTGGTCGCGGAAAAGTGCTGATGTTCACTTCGGCGATGGACAATCTGCTGAAGGGCGGAAACTCATGGAACAACCTGACGAACAGTTGGTCGTTCCTGATGCTGACAGAACAGATCATGCAGTATCTGTCAGGAGCATCCAGCGTTGATCGAAACTTCATCGCCGGGCAGATGATTGATCTGCCAATTCCGGTGAGTCAGCGATTCGAACAGTATCTGCTTCGTCGACCGGAACTGCGTCAGACTCGCGGTACTCTGCCAGCGGAAGACGCATCTCTGCTGATCACAGATGCTGTTGATGCTGGACATTATCGCGTCAAGCCGATCGAATCTCCAAGCACCTGGCGTGGCGCGTTTGCTGTGAACAGTCGCGACGAAGAAACAGATCTCACTCGCATTCAGGATGATGCCGTTCAGAAGCTGCTTGGTTCGGAACGAGTTTCGATCATCCATGATGTGACCGATCTGCAGCGTGCCGTTCGAGTCGGTCGACTCGGGATTGAACTTTTCCCGGTCCTGATGGGACTTCTTGTTGTTTTTGTCTGCGCGGAACATCTCATGGCGAATTACTTCTACGATGAACCTGCCGATCGACCGGCGACGTGAGTGGAACGCCTGTTATGGAGTAGTCTGGAAATAAGTTCCCCGAATCACAACCCGATGCGTCAGCGAGGGATCGGTGTCGTACAGCAAAATCCCTCACTCACGTTTCGGGTTGTGATGTCTCGCCTACGTCAAAACCGGATGTTGTTTCGGGACGGTTCCTATGAACAATCGAGTTACCTAGCTGACGAGTTTTCGCAACTGTTGATACGACCGAGACGAAACTTCTGAGCCGTCGAAACCACCTTGCTGTGTTGCATCCTGTTGAGCTCCCCCGACATGTCTCTTTCGTTATGGCACACTCAACTGGCTCAATGGACGCGGCGAGCCTGCGAGCTGGAGGTCCGCAGCCCAAAGCCGGGCAACGTGAGTCCCGGACATGAGTTTTCAAATGCGTCCGTTGCCGACTTTCTGAAGTCTGCAGAGGCCATTGCGCCCGAGCTCGCGCTGGCTGGTGAGCAGCCACTGGGCCAGACGATCCTCAATGCGATCAAGGCAACTCATCAAGCGGTTGGACACAACACAAATCTCGGAATCGTGCTGTTGCTGACTCCGCTGGCATCTGTTCCACCAGAGCAATCATTGTTCGATGGCATCGAAAGTGTTCTGAACGCGACGACGATCAAAGACAGTTGCGATGTGTACGAAGCGATTCGATTGGCTCAGCCTGCGGGGCTTGGAACGGCTCAGGAACAGGACCTGAATGCGGCACCAACGATCTCGCTGCGAGCATGCATGCAGCTTGCGGCCGATCGAGACATGATCGCTCGTCAATATGCAAATGGATTCCTCGACGTGCTGCATCGCGGGCTGGAATGGTTGCGAGAATCTGCCAGGCATCAGGCAAAGCTCGATCTTCGTATTCAATGGCTCGCCATTCGTCTGCTGGCGGAGTTCGGCGACAGTCTGATTGAACGCAAGTGCGGTCGTGAGATGTCAGATCACGTTCGAGACATGGCGAAAGAACTGCTGAACTCTGGCAGGTCGACATCGCAGGGATCAGGTTCTGCCTACGAGTCGTTCGATCAATTCCTTCGCGCGGATGGAAATCGTCGCAATCCAGGAACGACAGCCGATCTGGTTGCTGCGATCCTGTTTTCCGCTCTTCGCGAAGGCTGGCAGTTGCAGGATCGTGTGGCGTGAAATATCACTCATGACTGAGTGGCAAGCTTCTGTTCCCGCACGCACCTCGCGCCGACTCATTCGTTCTGCAATTCGTCCGAACCAAACAATGGAGCTGATTCGATGCCCATGTACAAAGCTGCGATCATTGGAAGCACGGGACGCGGTGACTATGGGCATGGCCTCGATGAGCCCTGGAAGACTCTGGGCAACTGCGAAGTGGTTGCAACCGCCGATCCCGTGGAAGCCGGACGAATGAAGGCGATGGCTCGGAATGGTTCGGCTCGCGGTTATGCCGACTATCGTGAGATGCTCGACAAGGAACGGCCGAACATCGTCGTCATCGGGCCTCGCTGGATTGATCAGCATCGCGACATCGCTTTGGCCTGCGCGGAGTTCGGCTGCCATATGTATATGGAAAAGCCATTCTGTCGTACCCTTGGAGAAGCTGATGAGATCATTCAGGCCTGTGAGTCGAAGCATCTCAAGCTGTCGGTGGCTCACATCAGTCGACATTCTCCGCAGCTCGGCCAGGTGCGGAAGCTGATCCTTGCAGGAGAGATTGGCGATATTCTGGAGATCCGTGCTCGAGGCAAGGAAGATGCGCGCGGTGGCGGAGAAGATCTCTGGGTTCTGGGATCGCATGTTCTTGATCTGATGCGAGCAATCGGCGGCGATGTGGAGACATGCTTTGCGACGATGAGCCAGCAGGGCAAACGTGTGGCTCGAGAACATGTCAAACCGGGAAACGAAGGACTGGGCTCGCTGGCTGGTGATCGAGTTGACGCGATGTATCGTTTCAAGTCTGGCGTCACGGGATACTTTTCTTCGAAGAAGGGAGCGGCCGGAACTCCGAGTCGGTTTGGACTTCGCATCCTCGGATCGAAGGGGATGATCGATATGATTTCCGGTTATGCAGACCCGGCGTATTTGATGACCGATTCGTCATGGTGCAACTCGGGCAAGACCGGTCAGTGGAGACTGATTTCTTCCGAAGGAGTCGACAAGCCGGAGCCCATCGCCGCGAAGGGTTACGCGGGCGGCAATCCTGCGGCTGCTCGCGATCTGATCGAAGCCATCGAGCAGGATCGTCAACCTCGATGTTCGATGTACGACGGTCGCAATGTTGTCGAAATGATCCTGGCGGTCTTCGAATCTCATCGGCTCAACGCGCCGGTCACGTTCCCGCTCGCGACCAAAACAAATCCGCTGGACGGGCTGGCCTGATTCAAGTTCGAGTTGAAGTTCGCGTCGCACTTTGAAATCCTGATCAGCCATTGTTCGCTCGGTCTGTTTTGAGGCGAGCGGGGGACTGTAATTTGTCCCCTCTACCCCGCGAAGGAATTCCTGAGAACGTTGGCGACTGCTCGGGGGGAGACGGTCAGGGTGAGGGGGATTGTTTGAAGATTGCAATCTTAACAAGGACCCCTCATCCGGCCTCCGGCCACCTTCTCCTCTTACGAACGGGAGAAGGGACATGGTCGTGAACGTCTGACTTCATCGTCGCACTTTGGATTCGTCGAACGGTTTGAATCCGTTGACTTTATTCTTCGCTCAGTCTGTTTTTGAGGCAACCGGGGGACGTCAGTCCCCTGATCAATTCGCGGCCGTTTCACCGAGGATTCACATCCCCCGCTCGCCAGAAACCTAACAACTGCTGTCAGCCCCTGGTCAGGTCTCATTTCGACGGAACTGTGAGCCGCGGGTTGCCGGAGTAGTGTCCCTCGGGCATCTTGATGCGTATCATGCGGAACCAACGCCGAGTCTGTCTCGCTGTTGACCAGAGAAGTTCTGATTACAACGTCAATTGAATGACCATGAGTAAAACGCACAGCATTGATGGCATCACCCTTCATCTTGGAACGCCTGACCCGACCGAAGGGGAGTGGATTGGACAGCGAGAAGTCTTGAAGCAGTTGCTCGCCTGCTGGCTGGTCGTCGATCCTCGCGATCTGCCACTGACGCCGAGGCTGGTGGGAACGCCGGGTATCGGCAAGACTACGCTCGCCATTTCCGGCGCGCGTCAGCGTGGGCAGGAACTGTATATTTACCAGTGCACGGCCGACACGCGTCCTGAAGACCTGCTCGTCACCCCGGTTCTGGCCGAGAGCGGCAAGATCGCGTACCACGCATCGCCTCTGGTAACCGCCATGATTCGCGGCGGGATCTGCATTCTGGACGAAGGCAACCGCATGAATGAAAAATCATGGGCCAGCCTCGCGCCGTTGCTCGATCATCGTCGTTATGTCGAATCCATCGTGGCTGGCATTTCCATCAAGGCGCATCCCGACTTCCGTTGCGCGGTGACGATGAATGAAGACGAGTCGACTTTTGAGATCCCTGATTACATTCTCAGCCGACTCCAGCCAACACTCACGCTGGGACATCCGTCGCGTGAAGACGAGATGGCAATTCTGAAGTACCACCTCCCATTCGCTGACGATCAGATGCTCAGCCTGACCGTCAACTTCCTGCAGGAAGCTCATTCACTGAATCTGGATTTTTCAACTCGCGACGGAATCAACATCCTCCGTTTCGCGCTGAAGCGAATTGCTCAGGATCCCTCCCATCCGATCGCTCGCGACGATGCGTGGCGGGAAGCACTGGAGAAATGTTTGGGACAGGATGCGGTTGATCTGAAGTCTCTGGCGGACAAAAAGAACCAGTCGCTCGGTGGAAACATCGTGCCGATGGGACTTGGCGATTTCTTCTTCGCGCCGGATGACCCGCTGCATCCCGATGCAGACTTCGACGACGATGACGAGTTCGATGACGACGACGATGATGACTTCGACGACTCGGATGACGATCGACGCAAGTCCTGAAAGGGCGTTTCTGAAATCGTAAGTATTCGAGGCACGAAACGGATTCGTGGAGTTCAAATCCTTGTCCGGGATGAATTGAAGCTTCCGGCGAGCGGGGGGATGTCAATCCCCTGATGATTCGCCATCGTTTATCAGGGGACTCACGTCCCCCGCTCGCCTCATCATCGATTACCGCGACGGAACAAGAACGACGTTGGTATGGCAATTGATCTCGACGACACGATTGCAGCGCTCGCATCGGCTCCCGGTCCGGCACAACGAGGCCTGATTCGCATCAGTGGCGATGGGACTCGAGCCGTTCTCGAGACGCTGTTTCGACAACGCCCGGATTGTACGCTCTGGAGCGAAACGCGAGTGCCGCGGCGATTTGCCGGGGATCTCGCGATCGACGGATTTCCTGTCCCGGTGCCTGTCCAGTTGATGTGGTGGCCGACTCGCCGAAGTTTCACTGGCCAGCCAATGGCCGAACTGCACATGATCGGATCGCCTCCGATCCTTGAGGCCGCTCTTGAATCGCTCTGTCGAAACGGCGCGCGACTGGCTCGGCGAGGCGAGTTCACGATGCGTGCCTTCCTGTCGGGACGCATCGATTTGCTGCAGGCAGAAGCGGTTCTGGGAGTCATCGAAGCCGCCGATCATGACGAGCTGCAAAAGGCATTGACGCAACTTGGCGGTGGGATGACGTCAAGACTCGGGCAGATTCGCCACGACCTGATTGCGATTCTTGGAGATCTCGAAGCGGGACTCGACTTCGTCGAGGAAGACATCGAGTTCATCACCAGCGACGAGATTGTCCGTCGTGTCACAGACGGTTTGGAGTTCCTCGAGCGGCTCGCCTCAGAGTCGGCGGATCGGTTGCCGGCCGGCTATCGTCGACGTCTTGTACTGGCCGGTTTGCCTAACGCCGGGAAGAGCACTCTCTTCAATCGGCTGACTCGGAGTCATCGGGCTCTTGTTTCGCCGATCGCTGGCACGACTCGCGATTATGTCACCGCTTCGCTTCAGATCGGGGCGTTGATGTGGATCTGATCGATACGGCTGGCTGGGAGAATACTTCTGACGTGATCATGTCACAGGCTCAGCAGCTTCGACGCGAGCAACTCTCGTCCAGCGATCTTGTCGTGTGGTGCACTTCTGCCGGGCTTTCAGATGAGGAGTCGGCTGAGAACGCTCGTCTGCTGAATTCCGCAAAGCAGTCGGTGGCGGCCGTACTCGAAATCATGACTCGCGCGGATCTAGCACCGAGCACTACTGATCTGATCGCAGTCAGCGCGGAATCTGGTTTGAATATGGACGTGCTGGAAACCGAGCTGACTCGACGATTGACTTCATCCGGCGTTGCTCGAAGCGAACTGCTGGGAACAACGGCAATTCGATGTCGCGATAGTCTGCTGGGAGCCATCAACGCTCTCCGAAATGCGAGGCTTGCGGCTCAGGCGGAAGCGGGCGACGAGATCGTTTCGATTGAGCTGCGTCAGGCTCTTCACGAGCTGGGCACAATGCTCGGCGATGTTTACACCGATGACATACTGGATCACATCTTCAGCAACTTCTGCATCGGCAAGTGATGCAGGCCCGTCGCCGTGAAAAAAGGACGTGGAAAACCGCAGATTCAGAAAAACCGCAGAGGGGCCGACGGAGAGCTTTTCATCTGTGGCTTCTCTGAATCTGTGGTCAATACTCTGGGATTCGCGAAGCCTAAGTGCCGTTGAGTTGCTCGATTGACGAAGCGCCGTTCGGTGCTGAATCCGGCATATGATGACGGATGTCGGTCACAGAAACGATGGACAAAGGGTACCGCAGATTCAGAAAACCCGGAGAGGGGCCGACGGAGAGCTTTTCATCTGTGGCTTCTCTGAATCTGTGGTCAATATTCTGCGATTCGCGAAGTCTAAGTAACGTTGAGTTGCTCGATTGACGAAGCACCGTTCGGTGCTGAATCCAGCACATGATGACGGATCTGAGTCACCGAAACGATCGACAAAGGGTACCACAGATTCAGAGAACCCGCAGAGGGGCCGACGGAGTGCGTTTCATCTGTGGCTTCTCTGAATCTGAGGTCAATACTCTGCGATTCGCGAAGCCTAAGTGCCGTTGAGTTGCCCAATTGACACCGCGCCGTTCGCCCATGCGTCCTACACACGATGTCGGGTGTGGGTCACAGAAACGATGGACAAAGTGTACCGCAGATTCAGAAAAACCGCAGGGGGACAGTGGAGCGATTTTCATCTGTGGCTTCTCTGAATCTGAGGTCAATACTCTGCGATTCGCGACGCTTAAGTGCTGCTCGGTGATAAGTCGGGCCGCGGACGTAGGATGCTCTACTTCGATTCCCGCAGCGCGGTGCCGAGGCTGAACACACAGATGCCGCACAGCAAAGAGATCGGCATCACGATCAGTTTGAAGCCGTAGAACAGTTGAAACACGATGATCGACGGCAACATCGCCAGCGCGGAGATCTGCAGGATAACGCCGATGATGTACTTCATTCCGAGGTTCCGGATGTTGCTTGCACGGATGGACAAACGTTGCTCAACAGTCATTGTTGACCCAACGATCGAGGGTTTCCACAAGGTCGGGCAATTTCCTGCGTGTAAAACTGCCGAGGCATTCTCAATCCTGTGCACAGGGATGGTTGCGTTCCGAATTCCGCGTGACCATCCTATGCCAATCCGTTCGAGATTCCGTTCCTCATGAGCGAACCACGGAAACTGGATCGCCGACTTTTTCAGACGCTGCGACGACTTCAACGCAGGGTCTTTGCGACCTGGATTTGCTCGTTGCGGACTAAATACAGTCAGAACAGACGCTGGATTTTCTCATGCCATCACTTCTGGACCATGCCATCGCGGAGCTTGAATCGATTCGCCAGCAGGGATTATTCAAATCCGAACGCGTGATCGATTCGACGCAGCAGACCGAGATTCGACTCGGCGACAACCGCGAAGTCATCAACCTTTGCGCAAACAATTACCTTGGCCTTGCGGATCATCCCGAGATCATCAAGTCTGCCCACGAAGCGCTGGATCGATGGGGTTACGGGATGGCATCCGTCCGATTCATCTGCGGCACTCAGACGATTCATCGGACACTCGAATCGAAGCTGAGTGAGTTTCTGGGAACGGACGACACGATTCTTTACAGCTCATGCTTTGATGCCAACGGAGGTCTGTTTGAAACTCTGCTTGGCGATCAGGACGCGATCATTTCCGACTCGCTGAATCATGCGAGCATCATCGACGGGATTCGACTCTGCAAAGCTCAGCGTTTTCGATATCGCAATAATGACATGGCTCATCTTGAGGAGCAGTTGCAGGCGGCGGCTTCCTGCAGGTTTCGCCTGATCGCGACGGACGGCGTGTTCTCGATGGATGGATATCTTGCCAACCTTCCGGCCGTCTGCGAACTGGCAGACAAGTACGACGCAATGGTCATGGTCGACGATTCGCACGCCGTTGGCTTCATGGGTCCAACAGGTCGAGGAACTCCGGAGCACTTTGGAGTCTCCGACCGCATTGACATCATCACGGGCACGCTTGGAAAAGCCCTCGGCGGGGCGAGCGGCGGATACACCAGTGGTCGCAAGCCGCTGATTGACCTGCTTCGTCAGCGCTCTCGTCCGTATCTGTTTTCAAACACACTGGCGCCTCCGATTGCAGCGGCGTCCGTGCGAACTCTGGAACTGCTGTCAGAATCCGATTCTTTGCGAATTCAGCTCAGGAAGAATACCGAATACTTCCGTTCTGCGATGACCGCGGCAGGTTTCCGAATCCTGCCGGGCGAACATCCGATTGCTCCGGTGATGATCGGTGATGCGGCTTTGGCGACTCGCTTCGCAGATGCTTTGCTTCAGGAAGGAATCTACGTCATCGGCTTTTCGTTCCCGGTTGTTCCTCGAGGAGAAGCTCGTATCCGAACACAGATGTCGGCGGCTCACACGCAGGATCAATTGGAAACGGCCGTGTCGGCATTTACAAAGGTTGGTCGATCTCTTGGTGTGATCACATAACGTGGATTTGACGCGTGTGCCTTTGGCACTTAATCACATCGCCGTCAGTTTCAGGACTAGCCCCGTGAATCCTCTGCATCATCGCCTGGCCATTCGAACCGTCGCGATTCTGCTGAGTCTTGCGGTGACCTTCGTTCGCGCAGACGCGTCACCAGGTTTGAGCGAACCGTCGTCGGAGCGACTCACGCGGCATCCGATTTCCATCACGGAAGCCAGCGTCTTCGTCACTCGGACAAAGGCGATTGTTCGAATCCAGATGTTTGCGGAGGATCTGGTTCTGTTTCAGGGTCTTGAGCCGAACGATCAGGATCGAATCGAGCCCGAGGATCTGCGCCGAGGTCTTGAAGATCACAAAGCGTTTCTGCTGGAGAAGTTCACGATTCGCGATGCTGCCGGCGAACGACTCAAGGGCGAGATCACCGATCTGAAGCCGTTTGAGATCCCTGAGAACGGCATTCCTTCGAACGAAATGATGCAGCACTCCGCGACGTACGAACTGGAGTACTCATTCGCGGCGCCGCCCGAGTTTCTCACATTCCAGCAGGACATCGCTGACGCCAATTTTATCATTCCCAGCGAGATGAGCCTCACCGTGCATCAGTCCGGAACCGGCTTGAACTTTACCGAACGTCTGATGCCGGGCGGATCAACAACGATTCGCTTCGATTGGACACAAACACTGTCCGAAGACGCTTCCGATGCCGAATGGGATTCGTGGTTTGAGAAGCAGCGCGAGGCGACGCTGGGCATTACCAGTTACAGCAGCGTGTATTCGTTCATCTACATTGATCCGACGGAGATTCGGCATGAGATTCTGATTCCGCTGGCCACGCTGAAGACAATTCTCCCGGTCAAGCACGCGGATCCGGCGTTCGTTGAGATTGAAGAGCAGGACGCCATTCGAACGCTCATTCGCGATTGGCTCAAGTCCGAGAACCCGGTCACGATCAATGGTTCACCGGTCTCTCCGGAGTTCACTCGCATCGACTTTTACTCGCTGAATCTGTCTGACTTTGCGACTCAGGCCAAGCCGCAGCGCGTCAGTCTTGCGAGCGGTCGAATTGGCGTCATCATGACCTATCGAACTCCGGACGATGTGATTCATGATGCGACCGTTTCGTGGAATCTGTATTACTCGACGCTGACGAAGATTCCGGCGGTTGTGATTGGATTCCCGGACCGGATGGATCGGTTTGAGTTCTCGCGGTTCAACAAGGCCGAAGACAACACCCTCACATGGAAATCACGCGAAGCAGACCTCCCTCAACCAGTTGAGCTCGTCACGGCTGGGATTCCCGAAAAGCCTGTGCGATGGATTCCCGTTGGCTCAATCGTTTTCGCAGTGCTTGGACTGGTGTCGCTGCGATTCACTCAGTCTTCGGCGCGCTGGGGGGCTGTTGCGGCGTGTCTGATTGGACTGATCGCCGTCCGAAACGTAGCAGGCGTCACAATTGACGATCCGTTTCGATCGCCCGTGCCGATTCCTGATTCTGAAGCAAAGGATGTCTTCACGAAGTTGCACCGCGGGATGTATCGATCGCTCGACTTCGGGAACGAAGAACGTATTTACGATGTTCTCGCATCGAGCGTGGATGGCAAGCTGCTTGAAACGCTGTATGTCCAGCTTCGGAAGAGTCTTGAACTGCGTGAACAAGGTGGCGCTGTCGCAAGGATCCGCGAGATCACTTACGATGCAAGTGACGTCGTGCGAGACGCAAAGGCGGTCAAGTGGCCAGGATTTGAGATGCATGCCAAATGGACTGTGGCCGGGACCGTCGAGCACTGGGGGCATGTCCACGAACGTCAGAATCAGTTTGATGCGATCGTCGCGATTGAACCTCGAGACGGGGCATGGAAAATTACTCGCATGGATGTAACTGGGCAAACTCAGAAGTCGGCACGAACGACTCTGCGAAAGTTCTGACGATCTTTGTCTTGCTCAGGCGACTCTTCCGCGGAATCGCAATCGCCGCAGACGCGATCAGAATAGAAACAACAGTTCATCGTGAAATGGAGTGCTTGAGCTGGTTCGCACAGTGTGCTCCCAATTGTCCGGAACGAGTTTCAAGGCAAAGCCTCGAGTCGCCGCGGCACCAAAGCTTCTTTCGTTTTACCCTCCCACTGGGCCCACCGGGAGGGTCGTCGCGACAGCGACGGGGAGGCGCTACGATGAATGCTCAGCGAGGCGCTGTCACATATATACGGCGCGATGCATCCAAGCTAACCTTCGGATCAGAATGGCGTCTTGACCGGACGTGTCCCACTGACCGGCGTTACGCCCATCGGCGCACTGTTGTCAAAGATTGTGATGACATTTGACTTCGCCACGAAATCCTTTCGAACCTGTTCAACGGCCTCGGCTCGACGTTCGCTCAACAGCTTCTTTTCGATCTCTTTTTGAACGGTCTGAAACGGAATGCGTTCAGGCTTACGATGATCGATGACTTTGTAAACTTCATACCGTTCTGCGCGGACGATCACTTTTGTCATCTCGCCAACCGGAAGTTCAAACAACATCTCTTCGAGCGACTTGTCGGACAGCTCTCCGCGAGTGATCCAGCCTTTATCACCTCGCTGCTCGGCCGACAGCACATCTGACATCGCCTGGGCAACGTCTCCGAAATCTTTTCCTGCCAGAAGTTGATTAACGACGTTGGCCATCGCCTTCTTTGCACCCGCTTCACCGCCATGCTCTGCGAAACGAACGACGATCTCTGCGTAACGAACTTTCTCGGTCGGAGTGTATTCGTTAATGTGATCGTCGTAGTACTTCAGCAACTCCTCGCGATCAATCGTCTCCGGGATTTTGCAAAGGCTAAAGACGTAGCCATCAACCATCTGACTCTTGATAAACAGTTCACGGAGTGACTTGATCGTCGAGCCTTCAGCAGCCAGCTTCTGCTCAAGTTCCTCATCGGAAGTGAACTTGTTGTCCTTCTTGATTTGTTCGATAAACTCGCGGAACTTGGGTTCGAGAGATTCCTTGATGACCTCGCGCTTGTCCTTTGGAATCTTTTTCTCGATCGCCTGCATCACCAATTCATCTTCAATGTGTTTTGGCAATCGTTTTCTGAGTGCCATCTGAATGACTGCCTGCCGCTCCTGATCCTTCAGGCGAGGATCAGCTTCAATAATCTGACGACCGCCACCAAGGACATCGTCGACAAAGATCGGTTTGCCGTTCACCTCAGCAACGATACTGCTTCCGGTCAGGACACCCATTTCGAGCTTCGAGTGTCCGACTGGATTCACGTCAGTCCGATTGTCAGTGGATTCATCGGACTGCTGAGCAATTCGAGACTCTTCAGCATCGGCTGCCTGATTGCTCAGGGATCGTCGGGGCGGGGCTTCCGCAAAGACAGGGTTATCGGCCTTAATCGATCGCCCTTTGCATCCAGAACTCAGCATCAACAACGGCAACAGCACAAGGACCATCAAACTTCGCTGTCGCGAAGATGTGATGGTTGTGGCTGAGAGCGTTGATGGGAAGTTGAAAGGCACGCGGGAGGCTACCCACAAAGAGATCGACTCAGAGAAAAGCGAGCAAGCTGGCCGAAACGCGTCGATGATGTCGGTCAAAGGAGACTTCGGTGAGAGAAACCGCCGCACTATACGCCCGCTCGAACATTTGGATCAAGATCGCTTCCGTAGACGTAAGTCGCAGTGATTTCAGGGTTTGCATCAGCAGAAAGTGCCGAAGCTCAGCGGAGTTTCCAACCGATCTAACCGCAATTCCCTGTTTTTCGATGCCTGGCCCCTTCCGCCATCTTCAGGTCGACGGCCAAAAGGAAGATCTGAGTCCTTAGGCTTCCGGGTGCGTGCAAACACTTCTCGGAGGATTCGCACTCTGACACAAGCGTTGTCTTATTCACTGTTTCGATTGAACATAACTCGAGAAGCGGTTGAGGATCGCCTGCCAACCGTCGCGTTGTTGATCAAGTGAATGTGTCGACTCAGGTTCGAACGATACTCGGACCTTGACGCTTGTGGAGTCCGCGACGAACTCAACCCGGGCTTTTCTATCACCGAAGGAGTATTCGATGAGTTCATTCGTGACGATGTTTGTGTAGGTGCCGGCGAAGTCAAAGCCAAAGCTTCCGTCTTTGGCCTCCATACGCGACGAGAATTTGCCGCCCACCCTCAGGTCCACTTCAGCGGCGGTGGTGTGCCAGTCGTCGGAAGCAGCATTCCAATTCTTGATGTCGTCCGGGGTTGTGTAAGCTCGCCATACAATGTCAACAGGTGCTGGGACCGTGGCTTCGACTGTGATCTGCATCTTTTTGTACCTTCGTTTACCTGGTTGATTCGAATTTCAGTGAATGCACTGTCGATTGTCGACTGGTGTATGCTGCAATCGACCGAGATATCATCTTTTTCTGCGGCGTATCAGGTCGAACGGAAATCCTGCACGTCAGGCAAGCCCAACAACTCGCCGATAGTCACGCTTGCCAACGCCACGACGTGTTGCCTCGAGCCGAGTCGCGTGAAAATCGTTCCAGCCGCTTTCGTTGCACCCTCAGGAATCGCTGCCGCAGGCCGTACCAACTGATGAAAGAAGTCGGGTGCTTTTGCAAGGCATCGTGTGCATGCTGACTGGGATGCTACGCTTGCTCAAGACGAAAGCAGCAAACAGTGCGCAAGAAAGAGGCCCGACGAGAATTCGCCGGGCCTCAATATCATCTTGCAATCATCTCGCAACAAGTGGAATCAGCAACGAATCACAGTTCCCAGCCGGAGCGGTATTCGCGGCTGACGAACTTGTTCAGTTCTGGAACGTTGGTGCTGACGAGGTTCTTTGCATCCCACTCGATGCGCTGGCCTTCACCGGCTCGAACAGCCAGGTTACCGACGAGAATCGTTTCTGTCAGGCGACCAGCGTAGCCGAAGTTGGACATCGTGCCGGGCTTGTAGTTGCCTCGGATCGTTTCGACGAACTCCCACTTGTTGCGTTCGTCGTTGCTGCCCTTGGCCGGAATACGAGGAATCGTTGGCTCAGGCTTCTTGAAGTCCTTGTACTGATCATTCGGCAGCAGCGAATAGGCTGCACCGTAGTCGTTCTCAGACAGCAACATGCCTTTGCTGCCAACGAGCAGTGCTGCGCTGGTCTTGCTGCCGCCTTTCTTCTGCTCGTCGATTCGCTTGCGGAAGCCTTCTGGCAGATGAGCAATCAAGTCGTCCGATGGCAGGTTGCCACCGTCGTACCAGTAGAACTTGCACGCCTTCAGACCGTTGCGTTCCGGGAATTCGAACATCAGCGTCGTTGCGCCAGGGAAGGTTTCGCCCTGAACGATGCCCGGATTCTTGACAGCCGTGACAGCGATCGGATCCCACAGTTCCAGAGCCATTACTGGCATGTTGGTTGTGTGGCAGGCCATATCGCCGAGAGCGCCGGTTCCGAAGTCCACCCAGCCGCGCCAGTTGAAGGAGTGGTAAACACCTTCCTTGTATGGTCGCATTGGAGCTGGACCAATCCAGTTTTCCCAGTCGAGTTCTGCTGGGATCTTGTCTTCGCCCGATGGACGACCGATACCCTGTGGCCACACTGGTCGGTTGGTCCAGACATGGATTTCGCCCACTTCACCAATTGCGCCGGAGCGAATGACTTCGACGGCTTCGCGCAGTCCGTTCTCAGCGGTGCCCTGGTTGCCCATCTGAGTTACAACGCCCATTTCCGCAGCGACTTCTCGCATGATCCGAGCTTCGCGAATGGACCATGTCAGTGGCTTCTGCACGTAGACGTGCTTTTTCATCTTCATGGCTTTGACAGCAGCCGCAGCGTGCGTGTGGTCTGGCGTGCTGACGCTGACGAGGTCGATTTTGTCGCCGAGCTTGTCCAGCATTTCGCGGAAGTCGGTGAACTGGTCGGCCTTCTTGAATTCCTTCGACTTCTTGGCCAGCGTACGCTTATCAACGTCGCAGATGCCAACGATTTCAACGTCCTGATCAGCGATGTGTGAGCTGTCGCTGTCGCCCTTGCCGCCGACGCCGATACAGGCACCAGCCAGTCCTTCCAGAACAGATCGAGTTGGCTTGCCAAACGTCTGCGGAGCAACCCAGAACGCCGTTCCCAATGCAGCCGATGTGCCGAGGAACGAACGGCGAGATGTCTTTCGTGTCATGAGAATACCTCAGAAGAATACGGTGGGATGGAAGACGTCCGGCTTGGGTCTCCGCGATGACGGACCCCTGGACGACAGGTGAGACTCTGGAGAGAAACTCCGGAAGATCACCACTAACAATAGCAACACCGGACGAAACAGCAACGATTCGACACTTTTGCCACAAAACGAAACAAAAATTGACGTTCAACCGGACGTGCTTCGGTGAACGTAAGGCCTCGTAACGGAACAATTGAAATCAAACGCCAGTCGATGCAGAATCCGGCACTTATTCCTTCATGTTTCCTGCCCTTCAGTCAATCGGCCGTGCGATGACCATGCCCCGAGCAATGTCCATCGTCGCTCAAGCCCGACCTGACCGACAGTTCAGAATTCCATCATTCGTCATGCTGTTCGCTTTGCCTGAGGATGCTTGCACTGTGCAGGCGTGTTCTGGTTGCGGACTCTAACCTGGAGATTCCCACATGCGATTCTTGCCCCTTCTCCTGATTGCCTCTTCGATCGGAGCCTCTGCTCTTGCAGAGGAGACCTATCTGGATCCATCCAATGCAGGCCCGGACTTCGCTGTTCAGGGCGAGTACTCTGGAGAACTGCAAACTGGTAACGGCACACTGAAACTCGGCCTTCAGGTTATCGCACTCAGTAAGCATGAGTTTGACGGTGTGGCCTATCACGGTGGGCTGCCTGGAGATGGTTGGGATGGCGGCGAGAAGATTCGTGCGAAAGGAAAGACGGACGGTGGCGAAACAAAACTTGTTGGCGACCAAGGTCATGCCATTCTGAAAGACGGTACTGCCACGATTTATTCGGCAAGTGGTGAGAAAGTCGGGACCCTCAAAAAGATCGAACGGAAGAGCCCTACTCTCGGAGCAAAGCCGCCTGTCGGAGCGATCGTGCTGTTTGACGGAAAGTCGGCCGATCAGTTCTCAAACGGCAAGATTGAGATGAAGGATCTGCTTGCTGCCGACTGCGAAACCAAAGAGAAGTTTGGTGACCACACGCTCCACATCGAGTTTCGTACGCCTTTCAAGCCGGCAGCTCGAGGCCAGGAGCGTGGCAACAGCGGCGTTTATGTACAGGGACGCTACGAATGTCAGGTCCTTGATTCATTCGGGCTCGAAGGTGAAAACAACGAATGCGGCGGGATTTATCAGATCGCACGGCCGAAGGTGAATGCCTGCTTTCCACCGCTCTCATGGCAGACATATGACATTGACTTTACAGCGGCGAAGTTTGAGGGCGACAAGAAAGTTGCCAACGCTCGCGTCACCATTCGCCACAATGGGATCGTGATTCACGACAATCTCGAATTGCCCAAAGGCACTCCGGGAAAGAATCCGGAAGGCCCCGGACCAGACGTGATTTACCTTCAGGGACACGGAAACCCTGTGGTCTATCGCAACATCTGGGTCGTCAAGAAGTAGTTCGATGTGGCTTTGAGTTCGGACAGACTCAAAGCCTCAATCAATCAAACCGGTGCACGACGCGGAGCAGCCATTCATGAGAGCCGAAACTGGACTTGCACGAAGTGCTTCGGTAGCAGTTTCTGCTCTCTTGTTCCTCATTGCCGGGCTGGCAGGATGTGGCCAGTCCGGTCCTGAAATGGTGAGAGTCACTGGGCGTGTTGTGCTGGACGGAACCGGCGTGACAGCAGGTTCCGTCTACTTCCACCCGGCTCCCGAGAATGCATTTCAGGACGACGTGCCCAGCGGCCAACTGCAACTGGATGGAACCTTCACAGTGAAAACGTTTCCGTTTGGTGAAGGGGTTCCTCGTGGCAAATACAAAGTCACTCTGTCACCGGAACTGGCCAGCCAACTCAAGCAGCCTGAATACGGTTCGAAACAGTCGACGCCCTGGGAAGTCGAAGTTGCCGAATCACCGATAACGGCACTTGAGCTTGAACTTCCTCCGAGTCAACGACCGAGTTCGCAAAGCACTGAATCAAAGTGACCGCAGTGGTTTGAATCAGCACCGAGGCATCATCCCGAAATAGCTTCTCGATTTGACTGCGACATCCGCGAATTCGAGTCATGGAATGACTCGCCTACGTAGCTCGGTCATTCCATGATCGAGATCCCTAAACCGCCAAAGTTATCTCGAGACTGTCGCTACGGCTGTTCGGCGAGGAGTTCGGTGATTCGCGAATTGATGTGATGGTTGTCGATCTCCGTGGCCATCTTCAGGGCGTTACGGATCGATCGGTGATCGCTCGAGCCATGGCAAATGATGCACACGCCGTCGATTCCGAGCAGCGGTGCTCCGCCAGACTCCTGATAGTGGAATTGCTCGGTGAGCTTACCCAGGGTCTGTTTCGCGAGATCGCGTTCAGTCGACAGAGACTTCATCATCGCGCCGCCAACGGTCTTCAGCATGAACTCCGCCATGCCTTCGCTGACCTTCAGAACCACGTTGCCGACGAAACCCTCGCAGATGATGACGTCTGCTTCACCGTGGTACAGCCCACGGCCTTCCACGTTGCCAACGTAGGTTCCGTGCAGGCGAGCCTGTTGGAGCATCGTGTGAGTATCGCGGTAAAGGTCGGTGCCTTTCCCTTCTTCACTTCCGATGTTCATCAGCCCGATCTTCGGGTTCTGAATACCAAGCATCTCACGAGCCCAGACCGAACCCATCAGGCCATACTGAACCAGATGTTCCGGACGTGCCGCTGGATTCGCACCGACGTCAATCAGAATGCATGAACCAGTCAGGGTTGGAAGCCGAACTGCAATCCCTGGACGCTTCACACCCTTTAGAAACAACCGCGTACGCAAACCTGCCGCGACCACTGCACCGGTATGGCCGGCACTAACCACAGCCTGCGCGTCTTTTGATGCCATCAGCTGCCAGCACCGAACGATCGAGCAGTTCGGCTTTTCGCGCAGCGCGACCGTCGGCTTCTCTTCCATTCCAACGAAGCCTTCAGATTCAACGATCTGAATTCGCGGCGGCAGAGTACCGACCTTGGCAATTTCTTCTTCCAGACGGGGGCGGTCTCCGACAAGGAGAATTTCCAGATCGGGAATTCGCTCGACCGCTTCAAAGGCACCGACAACATTCGGTCCGGGAGCGAAATCTCCGCCCATCGCATCCAGGGCGATCCGCATGGAAATTATTCCTCAGATTCGACCAGAGTTCGGCCCTGATAATAGCCACACGTTGGGCAGACCACGTGAGTCGGAACCATCGTGCCACACTGGCTGCACTTCGCCAACTGGCGAGGCTTAATCGTGTTGTGGCTGTTACGCTTGCGCGACCGAGTCTTTGAGTGTCGTCGCTTTGGTACTGGCATGACTAAACTTCCAAACGCTGAATCAAAAAGGTCCAGAAATCAGAGAACGATCGAGAAGACCAATGGCTTTGCTGTCGGTCTGCTCAGAAATCACGCGAGGCTCGAATCAGAATCGTTCTCGGTGGCTTCGTTCAAATTGACCTAATGCTTTCGACACCCTCAAGAAGAGATCAAAAGTGATTTTGCGGTCTTTGAACGGATTTCCAGTCGCTTTCCGGACACTCGGCGAGTTCGCTGCTACGCAACATCAGGTCCGGCAAAAGCCGCCCAACGGGCAGAGAAGTTGACAAATGTGCATGAGTCGGCGACAGGAATCGGGCATGGTGTCAAAGACATCATGAGATGTCAAGAAGCAGACCCATGTCGACCCATGATATTCATTAGCCGGAACGAACATTGCCGGTCCGTTTTCTCTTTTTGTGCCTTCGATCGCAAAAATTGGTCGGAAAGGCAACAGATGAGGCAACGCGGATGAAGTGAGGCCTTAAGTCTGAGCAGCATAGCCCGATCTGAGCCAAATCGCCCTCTGTCGCTTTGATGCTGGATTCCCGCGGATTGAAGAAGTCTCCTCAGCGACGGTCTGACGCATTAAGATTCAGGCGGATGCCCTGGAAAACACTCCGACTGGCAATTCCTGCGGCAATGTCGGCACCTTCTCCTTTCACATGTCCAGAGCCTGCTAACTCCGAAGGTATTGAAGTTCCAGTGGGTCATTGAGCCACACGTACCGCGGACACTGGTTCTCTAACGAAAGCATTGTTGGTTCATGAATCCACTCAAACATTTGACGCTTTTGGTATTGGCCCTGTTCGCCGTTTCTCCCGCGATCATGGCAGACGAAGAGAAGGAAGAAAAGGCAGTGCAGAGCGACGTCCTGTCGATTGGCTCAAAGGCTCCGCACCTTGATATCGAACACTGGGTCAGCAACGGAAATGGCAAATTCAAACCAGTGACCGAGTTCGAACCAGGCAAGGTTTACGTGGTCGAGTTCTGGGCGACATGGTGCGGTCCATGCGTTGCCAGCATGCCGCACCTGGCCGAATTGCAGAAGACTTACGCCAGCAAGGGCGTTCAGATCGTCAGCATCAGCGATGAAGATCTGGAAACCGTTGAGAAGTTCCTGAAGCGTCCTGTTCGTGGCGCGGCATCGGCTGAAGATGATGGGGGCGACAAAGAAAAAGAAGACGAGTCTGAGAAGGAAGATGGCGACAAGGAAGAAGATGAAGACGCGGACGACAAGCCTCTCACAGGAACTTACGGCGCTTTGACGAGCGTTTACTGCCTGACCACTGATCCAGATCAATCGAGCAACAAAGACTACATGGAAGCCGCTCAGCAGAATGGCATCCCAACATCTTTCATCGTCGGTAAGGATGGCATCATCGAGTGGATCGGTCATCCGATGGAACTGGATGAACCGCTGTCGAAGGTTGTTGATGGCACATGGAACCGCGAAGAATATCAGTTGATGTTTGCGGTCGAGCAGGCCGTTCAGTCGAACGATGGCGATAAGGCTGCGAAGCTGATTGCCGAGGCGAAAGATAAGTTTAAGGACAATAAAGAAGTTCTTGAAAAGCTCGACAAAATGGAGTTCTACGCGGGCGTCCAGCATGCCTTCCAGATGCTGCAGCAGGGCGAAACGGAAGATGGTCTGGCCAAGCTTGAGGAAGTGTCGAAGAAGGCTAATCCTCAGGAACTGATGCAGATCAACAGTGCGAAGTTTCAGTTGCTTGTTGGTACCGAAGCGTTCGACGCTGCTGCAAGGGAGCTGGTCAAGCTAACAGATTCCGAAGGCGTGGATGCCGAGGTGCTCAATCAGATTAGCTGGGCGGTCTATGAGGCCGCAAAGGACAATGAGGACGTGCCGAAAGAACTAGTTCAAGCAGGTGCTGCCGCTGCAGAGAAAGCCATCAAGGGCGCACCGGACAACGGGATGATCATCGATACTCTGGCGCACTATATGCACCTGCAGGGCGATCTGGACAAAGCCATCGAATTGCAGCAGCAGGCAATTGAGAAAGCCGGTGAAGCTCCGGAAGAGATCATCAGCGAAATGAAGTCGTTCCTGAAGAAGATGGAAAAAGAAAAGGCCAAGGCCGAGAAGGCTTCTTCCGAAGAAAAGTCTGAGAAGCCTGAAAAGTCCAGGAAGAAGTAGGACTCGAGATCTCGGGCGTCATACCTGAAAGTCTCAAATACAAAAGGGGCTCGAATCTGCCTTCAGATTCGAGCCCCTTTTCGTTGATCGAGCCAGTCGAACTCACTCTCGACGCGATTCACCTGCGGCTCATGCTCTGCCGCGAGTTGCGAGACTGCGTAACAGTCGTCGAAAGAAAGACCCCGAAACCATAAGGATCGCGATCGGACTCGTCGCCGGATACTCCGTAGGCCAGCGAACCCATCAGGGTTTCGTACATCACATTCGGCGGAAGGAACGACGGTAGTCGAATCAGTCCACGCTGAGCCAGGTTGAAAATAACTGCTGCCATATTCCTTGCCTCTTCTTCAAAGTTGCAGAGATCATCGAGCCTCGGGGAAGCTTCAAGGTTCGGGGCAGATCGAGTTTGCTGAAACGCACGAACTGCGATCTCTGAGACCATGAAATGCAGGTCGAAGAGCGGAAATGGTCGTTGTCAAGCTTAAATCCGGCCTGTTCGTCGAACCGATTTCAGGAATCGGCCGAATACCCATTCGATGCTTGACTCCTTCGCTGCACAAAATAGCCTGCACTCAGGTACATCGTGCCAAGTCGCGAATTCCTCATTCGCGACGGTGAATGATTTTGGCTTACCGCTTGTAAATTAAACCCACCCTCTGGTTCAAGCTGCGAATTCGAACGCGGCGTTTGTCTGGATTCAGACTGACGTTGATGATTCCGAATCTGGGCGAGAACCACCCTCGGACCATTCCATATCGGCCAACAGGATGTTGGTTGCCCGCCTTTCGGAGTTACCCGCATGAAGACTGCTCGGTTATCCGCCGCTCGCGCGCTGTGTTGTTGCATGGCCCTTGCCGGCTTGACGAGTTCGATCGCCTCTGCCGACGTTGTGCGTCTGGAACTGACTCCCGCCGGAGACGCGGGTGGCATTGCCATTCGAAATCGTGACGCACGTCAGCAATTGATCGTGACTGCTGTGCATGACACCGGTTCGACGAGCGACGCGACTCGCGATGTGACATGGACGGTTTCCGATCCGAAGGTGCTCGCCATCGACTCGACCGGCATGGCAGTTCCAACCGCAGACGGTGACGTCACGGTCACCGCCACTCTTGGCGACAAGACGGCCTCGGGGCGTTTCATCGTCAGCGGCTTCGCTCATCCGATGCCTCTGAACTTTCGAAATCAGATCGTTCCGATCTTCACAAAGCTGGGCTGCAATGGTGGAGGATGCCACGGCAAGTCCGGAGGCCAGAACGGCTTCAAGCTGTCGCTGCTCGGCTTCGTTCCGGAAGATGATTACGAGTTTCTCTGCAAAGAGTCTCGCGGTCGTCGCATCTTCCCGGGCGTGCCTGGCGAAAGTCTGCTGATCAAGAAAGCGATTGGTCGAAGCCCGCACGGTGGCGGCAAACGCATGGAACAGGGCAGTTACGAATACAACTTGCTGGTGCAGTGGATTGAACAGGGCATGCCATACGGTTCAGACAAAGATCCGTATGTGACAAGCATCAGGTGTGTGCCGGAAGCTCGCACGATGACTCGTCAATCGAAGCAGCAGATCTCCGTCATTGCAACGTACAGCGATGGATCGACGGAAGACGTCACGCGGATGGCGTTGTTCGAACCGAACGAAGCCGAGATGGCCGAGTGTTCCACGACGGGTCTGGTTTCAACGCTCGACCTCAGTGGTGAAGTGGCCATCATGGCTCGATACCAGGGTCAGGTTGCGACGTTTCGAGCCACAATTCCTCTGGGAGCCGACACGTCCAATATGCCGGAACCGATCAACCTTGTTGATCAGGCCGTATTTGGCAAGCTGAAGCAACTCGGCATCCCTGCCTCCGATCTTTGTGATGACGCGACATTCCTGCGTCGTGTTTCGCTCGACATTACGGGCCTGCTGCCATCGGAAGAAGAAGTTCGCACGTTCCTTGCTGATCAGTCTCCCGACAAGCGTGATCGTTTGATCGATCGATTGCTGGACAGCACCGCCTATGCAGACCACTTTGCGAACAAATGGAACTTCGTCCTGCGAAACAAGCGGGAAGGTGGCGACGATGCTCCTGGCACCATGCTGTTCCATCAGTGGCTCTGGAGTCAGATCTACGACAACACGCCGTATGATCAGTTTGTGCGGTCAATCGTCACGGCATCCGGAGATCCGCAGACGAATCCGGCGGTCGTGTGGTATCGCGATGTTGATACGACGGAAGAACAGGTGGAAGATACAGCTCAGTTGTTTTTGGGGCTGCGAATCCAGTGTGCTCGATGCCATCATCATCCGTTTGAGAAATGGAGCCAGGATGATTACTACGGCATGGCGGCGTTCTACAACCGAGTCGGCAAGAAGGCGATTCCAAATGCTTCCGGAAACTTGCGAGATCGTCGAGTCTTCCACAACGAGGGCGTCGCGACGGCCAGCAATCCTCGAACCGGCCGCGCACTGAAGCCGACAGGCCTTGGAACGCCAGCGTATGAGATCGCGGCCGACAGTGATCCGCGAGTCAAACTGGCGGACTGGATGGCGGACCCTCAGAACCCATTTTTCGCCAAGTCGCTGGTCAATCGTTACTGGAAGCATTTCTTCAGTCGCGGCATTGTCGAGCCTGAAGACGATATGCGTGAAACCAATCCACCGGCGAATCCGGAACTGCTGAATGCTCTGTCGCAGCACTTCATTCAGTCAGGATTTGATCTGAAGGAATTGGTTCGCACAATCTGCCGATCTCGAACCTACCAGTTGAGTGCCCTGCCGAACGATTACAACGCCAGCGACAAACAGAACTTCTCGCGATTCTACCCGCGACGTCTCAGTGCTGAGGTGTTGTACGACGCGTTCCATCAGGTCACGGACACGATGGAAAACTTCGGAGGCATGCCGAGCGGCACTCGCGCGATGCAGTTGAGCGATTCGTCGAACGCGACTTACTTCCTGCAGGTCTTCGGTCAGCCAAAAGGTGACACAGCCTGCGAATGCGAACGCAGTACGGATGCGAATCTGGCTCAAAGTCTGCATCTTCTGAATGGTCGCGAGATTCAGGACAAGATTGCTCGCGATGGTGCTCGAACGGCTCGACTTGCGACCGAAGCGTCACGAGCCAACGACGAGAAGATTCGCGAACTCTACCGCTGGGTGTTCTCGCGAGAACCGAACCAGGAAGAACTGACCATCGCCACCGCGTATCTTCAGAAACACGCCGACAACCCGCGGCGCGGTTATGAAGACATCGTCTGGGCACTGATCAATACCAAAGAGTTCCAGTTCAATCATTGACCATCGGCGTGCACCGGTTCTCATCGCAGAGCCGGTCACGCAACGTCAAATCGTGGAGTGTCGACAGCTATCGTCGGCCTCCACCAGCCCCTCGCCTCCCTGATTTCCGCCCGCCTTTGTTCACATCAGGATTGATCCGATGACCAGGATCTCAATGCGTTTCGTGGCAATGATTGCCGCTGTTGTCGGCTCAGTCCTGAGTCAGTCCGCATTCGCTCAGCTTCCGCAGACTCGCTTGTCATCGATCTTTCCGCCGGGTGCGCAAAAGGGCACAACCGTCGAAGTGACTGTTGGCGGCGGCACGGACCTTGACGAGCTGGATCAGATGGTCTTCAGCCATCCGGGAATTGTGGCGACTCCAAAGATGGATGCGAACGGAGTGATGGTTGCCAATGTGTTTGCCGTGACCATTGCTGCCGATGTCCCGCCGGGACTTTACGACTGCCGCGTGCGAGGCCTGTTCGGGGTCAGCAATCCGCGACTGTTTCGAATCGACACATTGCCCGAGATCGCTGAAGTCGAGCCGAACAACGTCAGGGCTCAGGCGACGCCAGTCACTGTCGGATCCATCGTCAACGCGCGAGCCAACGGCGGGACGGACGTTGACTTTTATTCGGTGAAGGTCACGACCGGGCAAACTCTCGTGCTTCGCTCCGAGTGCGCTCGACTGGATTCGCCGATGCAGCCGTGGATTCAATTGTTTGCTGCCAACGGTCGACGTCTCGCGGAGTCGCGACGAGTCTTCGGTCAGGAAGCCAATCTGGTGTTCACCGCGACGCAGGATGAAGAGCTGATCGTTCGAGTTCAGGATACCGTGTATGGAGGGGGCGATCAGTTTGTGTATCGTCTGTCGTTCGATTCGCGATCACTGGTTGACTGGATCGAACCATCGTTTGTCGCCGCGAACGGCCCCACAAATGTCACACTGTTTGGGCGACATCTTCCAGGCGGAACGCCAACCGAGAAGAAACTTGCCGGTCATGCCGTCTTCCAGCAGCAGGTGACAATTGATCCCGCAACGGCTCGAGGCCCGGTCGGAGCATCAGCCACAGCGGCATTCGCGGACTCGTTCTGGTGGAATGGGATCGATGGCAATCTTGTTCGTGTTGGTCAGAGCGAACGCCCCGCAGTGCAGGAAGCAGTCGATCCAGCCGAGCAACCTGTCACGACGCCTTTTGACATCTCGGGCTCATTCTCGGAACGTGCCGATGAAGACATCTATCGCTTCGATGCTAAGAAAGGCGAAGCGTGGATCGTCGAAGTTTTTGCGCAGCGGATGGGATCGAATGCAGATCCTCTGCTGATGGTCGAACGAATCAACACGGCTGCGGATGGAAAAATCACCTACGCTCGAGTCGCCACGGAAGATGATGATCGACAGAACCCAGGCGGAGCAGATCTGCCCACGCTTGGAGATGATCCATCCTTTCGGCTCGACGTTCCTGAGGACGGATCGTACCGCATTCGGCTACGAGATCGTTACGCCGATACTCGTAACGATCCTCGACTGACATATCGTCTGACCGTCCGCCCGCCGAAGCCTGATTTCCGCTTGGTCGTGTTTGAAGCGTTTCCGTCGAACGACGGCAAGGCTCCGGTGACAACCGGTGCAGCGAGTCTTCGAAAAGGCGGCAGCTATGAACTCAATGTGTATGCCTATCGGACGGATGGCCACAACGATACGATCGAATTGAACGCGATGGATTTGCCGCCCGGAGTGACCGCGCGAGGATCGAAGATCGGTCCAGGGCAGGCGTTTGCGAAGCTCGTTTTGACCGCGGCTCCTGATGCAAATGAAATGCTCGTACCGATCCGAGTCGTCGGAAAAAGCGGTCCCGCCGAATCGCTGATCCAGCGTGATGCGAAGGTTGCCACGCTCGTTCACGATGCCATCAATGGTCTGCCTCGAACGGCCAGACTGACCGATTCCATGATGATCGGCGTGATGAAGGACGAGCAGCCATTTTCGATCGTGACCGACGCCATCACGGCAGACCTGAGTCAGGATCAACAGCTTCTGGTCCCCATTCGCATCGTGAAACGAACTGGTTTTGACGGCAAGGTCGATCTCACTTTCTACGGGCTTCCGGGAGAAATCGATGCTCCGCCAGTCGCCATTGAGCCCGGGAAGGATAGCGTCGTCGCGAGGCTCTATCTGAAGGAGAACGCGCCGGTTTCGACCAGTACGGTGCTCGTTCAGGGGACTTCCTCTGTGCCTTATCGTCGCAACCCGTGGCAGGCAGATCGAGCAAAAGGCAAAGTCACAGAGGCGGAAGCAGCAGTCGTGGCTCGTCAGGCCGCCGTGGCGAAGGCAGAAGAAGGTCTCAAGACATCGCAGCAGATGGTGGTGGCGCTCACCGAAGAAACAAAGAAACTCGCAGGCGAGCTTGCAGCCTACGCGGCTCAGCAGCAAAAACTTCGCGACGAGTTTTCCAAAGCCATCGGAGACCAAAAGGTGTCTCTTGATGCATTGGCGAAAGTCCAGTCGCAACTCGGTGGACTCAAGACGGATGGCAACACCACACCCGATCAGTTCAATGCTGCCATTCAAGCTGTGAAGGATGCATCCGCGGCCGCTGACGAAGCCGCAAAGAAGCTGGAAGCACTCAGCGCGTCGGCAACGGAACTCGCAAAGCAGGTGGCCGCTGCGAAGGAAATGGAAGCCAGCAAACTCAAAGAGAAAACGGCCGCGGAAGAGAACGTGGCCAAGTTCATGAAGGAAATTGAAGCGACTCAAACCGCGCTCGCCGCGGCGAAGAAGGATGTCGAAACAGCGACGGCCGCGAAGAAGACCGCTGACGACGTTCTGAAGAAGGCCGAGGAAGCATCCGCGCCGAAACCGCTGAACGTCCGAGTGATCTCCGAACCGATCGTTCTTGCGATTCATCAGTCGCCAGCAAAACTTGCCGCGGCGGTTCCAGACGGTGGAGCCATCAAGAAGGGCGGATCCGTTGCGGTCAAGGTGACCGTCAATCGGAAGAATAACTTTGCAGGAGCGGTACGACTCAACCTCGCAGTGCCTGATGGGATCACATCGATCAAGGCCGAACCGGTTGATGTGGCCGCCGACCAGACCGAAGGAACTCTCACCATCTCCGCTGCACCCGATGCTGCAGCGGGTGATGTTTCCAATGTCGTTGTTCGAGCCACAGCCGACTTCAACGGTCGATCCGCGTCGACCGACGTCCCTGTGGCATTGAAGATTGTGGAGTAATCACCAATTCCCTCTGCCAAGTACCGTACACCCGCCGCTCCGTCGGCGGGAACGACAATGTCCCTTCTCCCCTTCATAAGGGGAGAAGGTGGCCGAAGGCCGGATGAGGGGTCTTTCTACAGATCGCAACCTTGAAAAAATCCCCCTCACCCTGACCCTCTCCCCCGAAACGTCGTCAACGTCTTTAGCGATTCATTCGCGTGGGAGAGGGAACAAATCGCAGTCCACATGAATTGATCATTTCATCCGAGCGAATAGCAAGATCCCACCATGAACATAACCCGCCTCATCCTGCCTGTTGTCGTCTTGTGCTTCGTTGCATCTTCCAAAGCGGATGATCTGAAACCCATCGCTCACGAAGATCCGGCGTTGGGCCGTCCTGTCGAATTTGAACGCGACGTGTATCCGATTCTGGAAGGCAACTGTATTGCATGTCACAACGTCACCGTGTCTGAAGGGGACCTGGTCCTCGAGAACCTCGACGCGATCCTCAAAGGAGGCTCCACCGGACCGGCGCTTGTTCCCGGTAAGCCGGAAGAAAGCCTGATGTACAAACTGGCTCGACGCAGCGAAGAGCCGGTCATGCCTCCGATGCCCAATGACCGACAGGCAAAGGAACTGACTCCGAAGCAGCTTGGCGTCCTTTATCAGTGGATCGCTGAAGGGGCAAAGGCGGGAGCCATGACCGCGAAAGCGATGAACTGGCAACCGATCAACGCGCGGCTTCACGGAGTCTACTCGCTCGATATCGATCCGGCCGGACGATTCATCGCGGCTGGTCGAGCCAACAAAGTGACGGTCTACGACCTTGCCCGACGCGATGTGCCGGGACGTCTGGTTGACCCATCGATCGTTTCGTCAGCCACCGCTGGTCCGACCGGAGCCGCACAGTTGGATTATGTTCACGCGATCGCGTTTCATCCCACGGAACCAATGATCGCGACATCCGGCTTTCGCAATGTGAAGCTCTGGAAGCGAGATCTCGAAACCGTCGCCTCCACGATTGCGTTACCGGCTGATGTTCAGGCATGGACCGCGACGGCCGATGGCACAGAGTTGGTGATGGGAGTCGCGTCGAAAGGTCTGGTCGTTGTCAACGCGGCCACCGGAGCGGAACGAGGCGTCACAGGGCTCGAGGGCCAGGCTGTTTCGTCGATTGCTGTTTTCCAGTCAGAGCCTCGATGGATTGTTGCCGCGACGGCCGACTCGAGAGTCATCGTCGTTCGCAACACAGACCTGCAAGTCGCACATAAATCCGAGCCGTTGCCTGCCGCAGTGACTCAACTGACATCCGATTTGAACGGCTCGAAGGTCGCTGCGTTGCTGGCAGACGGAAGCGTTCGAATTCTGACCGTTGCGGCTGATTCCGGAGCCATCGCAATTGCCGCTGAGATCAAATCAGACGCCGGACCGATTCAGAAGATCACAGGAAACGGCAACCTGATTGTGACCACAGCCGCGGACAAAACCGCCCAGATCTGGAATTCGGATAATGGACAGCAGGTTCATCGTTTCGATCTGCCCGGAGCCGTCTCAACCGTTTCCGTCACGACCGCGGGCGAACGCGCGGCGTTTGTTCTGGCGGATGGACAAACCATTCTTTGGTCAACGAAAGAGAACAAGCAGATTGCCGTCCTGAACACGGACTTCATGGCTCAGAAGAAGCTAAAACGCGCAGAGCAGATGAAGTCGGTTTACGATTCCCGAGTCAACGTCGTCAAGGCACAGGTGGACGAAGCGGAAAAGGAAGTCGTCGCACAAAAAGAGGCTGAGGTGAAGGCCAGGGCGGAAGTCGATAAGCACACTCCGTTGCAGGCTGATGCAAAGACAAAGTACGACGCGGCAATCGCGGCAACGGCTGCTGCCAAAGCAGCTTTGGACGCCAAGGCGGATGACGAAGCGTTGAAGAAGGCATTCATGGAAGCCGAAAAAGCTGAAGCGGCTGCCAAGGATGCGTTCATGAAAGCCGACTCGGAATTCAACATCGCGAAGAAATCGCTGGATTTCGCGACGGCTGCAATCGGTCGAGCGGAAACGCGAGTCGTCGACCGAAAGAAGCAGCACGAAGCCGCCATTGCCGAAGCCGCCACGGCTGGGATGACGCTGGAAGGATTGCGACCGGCCGCAGCGTCCCTGGTGACCGCGACCTCCGCTGGCTTTTCCGGCGATGGAAAGACCGTGATCGCATCCGATGCGACGGGCACGATCAGGCTGTGGAACTCTGCGGATGGTGTTGCCGTCGATGTGCTGCCGGGAACAAAGGTTGGTGCAGCGATCACATCCGCTCGCGCGACTGGTTCAAACGTGTTTCTGCAGACCGCGGATGCTCGCGTCGTTGTTCGTCCAGCGTTTCCTGAGTGGCAGCTCGCAGCGTCTCTGGGAGGTCCGGAAAGCGGCGGCGATTCGGTGTTCGTGGACCGAGTGCTCGCTCTGGCGTTTTCGCCAGATGGAACTCTGCTGGCCGCAGGCGGCGGCGAAGCATCCCGATCCGGACAGTTGACGCTTTGGAACGTGGCCGACGGAACTTTAGCCCATCAGTTTGCCGACGCTCACAGTGACACGGTTTACGGCGTTGATTTTTCTGCGGACGGCAAGATGCTCGCATCGGCCTCGGCGGACAAGTTTGTCAAAGTGTTCGACGTGGCGTCGAAGCAGTTCATCCGATCGTTCGAAGGTCACACGCATCATGTCATGGACGTGGCATGGAAAGCGGACCGAACAACTCTCGCCAGCGCCGGAGCTGACAACGCGATCAAGATTTGGAACGTCGAAACCGGCGAGCAGGCTCGAACGATTACAACGTACACTCGACAGGTGACGTCGCTTCAGTACGTTGGTCTGCAGGACATGATTGTCAGCAGCAGCGGTGACAAACGAGTCTTCTTCCACACACCAGGCAACGGCAACCCGGCTCGCGAATTCCGCGGAAATCCGGACTACGTTTACCGAGTCGCCACCAACGCTGACGGAGCCCTTGTCGCATCCGGCGGTGAAGACGGGTCCGTCCGAGTCTGGAACGCTGCCGACGCCAAAGACATTGCCACGTTTGCTGCCGCGAATTGAAGAGACGTCGTTCGGCTGCAGACTATTCCGCCTGCCGACGCAGAGAGTTCGAGACTTCGAGTCTTGCTCGGAATCATGCACGCACCGTGCACGCATGTTTGGCAAGCGCACAACGTGAGCGTATTCGAAGCTCGAACCAGTAGGTTTCTTCGGGGCAAGGGGCTGTCAGCCCCTTGTTAGGAATAGTCCTGAAATCAGTTCCCGATTTGACTTGCAACATCAGAGAATACGAGTCATGGAATGACTCGCCTACGTAGCTCGGTCATTCCATGACCGAGATTTCAAAATCGCCAAATTGTTTCCAGGCTGTCACTTAGGCGATGCGACGGGCAACGATGAGATATCTCGGCGTCTTCGTTGATTCCAGGGCGTTGGTGCGAGGCATCATGGCAGCATGTTGCACAACGAAGCCGCACTGTTCGAGAAGATATGGAACGGTGGCGATCGTCCGACAGGCCGAAAGAGGAAGCGCGTCCACGAAGTCTTCCCAGATGCCTGTCCATGCGGTTCGATCGTAAAAGCCATCGATCAGTACGAGAGTTCCATTCGGTGCAAGCCAGTGGTGGCAATTCCGAAAAGCCTGCAGGGGATCAAATAATCCATTCGCAATCTGTCGACCTGCGATGATGTCGAACTGTTGCGACGGAAAGAGAAACTGGTCTTCGGCCGCGTCGCAGAATCCACAAAACGTGGCGACGTCCTGAAGAGCCACGTGAGATCGAAAGTGCTCCAGCATCGCCGGCACTGGTTCAAGGGCTGTGAGCTGCAATCCGTTGACGCGCTTCAGCACTCGCGACAGCGCACCGGTGCCGGCTCCGAGGTCAAGGACTTTCATGCCCGGGCCAAATGAAACGACATCGCTCAGATCGTTGAGCAATGCCTGTTCATCCGAGTCGGTCGCGGCGTCTGCCCACGAGGCATATCGAGCAACTTCCGACTGATCGAACTGCTCGATCAGTCGGCGCCGTACTTCCTGCTGATTCAATCGCCAGTTCATTCGCAATATGACAGTGCTGTCAGGCAGTAAGCAGTCACCAGATTCGGATCACCTTCGTACCAGCGGTCGGCGTCGTTGATCCAACTGCCGTTCTTCTGCTGCAACGAAGCCAGTCGGCCGGAGAGATCTTTCTTCCAGTCATGCTTGACGCCCTTGTCGTCTTCAAACATGCCTTCTTCCAGCACCGACATGGTCTTGGCCATCGTGTGGTAGTAGTAGAACAATCCCTGCTTGCCCATGCCCGGGTTTTCGTCGAGTGTGTAGTTCTTTCGAAGCCAGCCGGTCGCTGCCTTCACGCGCTCATCGTCTTTCGTCAGCCCGGCGTAGATCATGCTCTTGAGCCCCGCATAGGTGATGCTGCCGTATGACTTGTGGCCTCCGTTTTCGGTCGTGCCTGCCTTTGATTCACCACCCTTGGCCGGAGTGTAAATGAACCCGCCGTCGTTTACTTTGCCGGCGTAGTCGAGCGTGTTGTGCTTCGATTCCAGATTCTGCGCACGCGAAACGAAGACCAGAGCTTTCTGCATGGCCGGATCATCCGCGGCGACTCCTGCTGTCTTCAACGCTTCGATCAGAAACTGGGTGTTCGACATGTCGGGGCGTTGTTTGCTGTCATATCCACCGCCGCCGTAAGCACCGTCGGTGGATTCAATGCCTTCACCTTCATCCCACTGAAGGCCGCGAAGAAACTGTTCTGCCTTCTTGATGTTCTCGCTGTATCGACCGTCCTTGTTAGCTTCACTCAGCGCGAGGATCGCAATGCACGTCTCATAGTTCTGATGACGACTGGCAGGTGAGTGAATGCCGCCTGTTGGCAGTTGCTTCGAAAGGATGAAGTCCAGAGCCTTCTTCACCATCGCATCATCAACAGACTTCCCCGATCGCAGCAGGGATGACGTCACAAGTCCGGTGATCCCGACGGCATCGGAATTGGTCCACGATCCGTCAGCCGCCTGAGTCACCTCAAGAAACTGAATGCCCTTTTGCCGCATCTCGGCAACCGACTGCGCGCGGACGGAGGACAAATTGAGAATCGACAGCCCAATCAGGGCCGCAAGAGAAAAGACGGTTCGAAGTCGCATAAAGAACATCCTGTGTGACTGACCAAGTGGTTTCGTTGGAACGCCAGTATTGAGACCATGAACTCCAAAACGCATGACAATGTCCCTTCTCCCCCTTCATAAGGGGAGAAGGTGGCCGAAGGCCGGATGAGCGACGGTGTTCAATTGGTTCAAGAGACAGATTCAAAAAAAGACATTTTTGAATTCCTTTCGGGGAAGTAGTCTAGCGTTGTCATCGGTCGTTTTCTGGTGGAGACATTGGGGGCCAGCCCCCAAACCCCCGGGATTTTTGAGGCATAGCGCCGGTGCTCAATTGGCCGGTGTTCAATTGGATTATCTCGCTGAGAAAAAACTCTGGTGTGAGAGCATGCGTGTGTTAAAATTTTTCTATTCGATGAAACAGACGGAAGCTCTGCGGGGACGCAACTTCCTGAGGGATAGTCGAGTCGCCGGTGCTTCAATTGAGGCATCGAGCACGTGTGGTGATCGGTCATGTGCCGGTCACCACTTTTTCTTCTCGCCGTTGTTCTTCTCGCCATTGCTCTTTTCTGTGGACCATGCAGTTCAGGATCGTCAGCAGCTTTCGCATACAAGCGACGATGGCGACTTTCTTTTCTTTACCTGCTGCCAGCAATCTCGCGTAGAATTTTTTAATCACCGGGTTGAAGCGAGTAGCGGTCAGCGCGGCCATGTAGAGCACGCGTCGGACATGACTGCGGCCTCCGAAGATGGATCGCTTTCGTTCACGCGTTCCGGACTCGTTGACGATCGGAGCGACTCCCGCCAGTCTGGAGATCTGGCCTCGATTCAGCGATCCCAGTTCCGGAAGATCGCAGAGCAGGGTCGAGGTGGTGACGATGCCAACGCCGGGAACGCTTTGCAGAATCTCGACGGCCGGATTGGTTTCGGCTTCCTTCTCCAGAAGCGTTTTGACCTGCAAATCCACGGAATTCATCTGTGTTTTCAGCAACTCGAGCGTCTCATCAATCAGGTGAACGATTGGCGCGTTGTCCGTCTGAGCCTTTCGATTCTGCTCCTGATTGATCATGTTCATCAATTGCTCACGGCGTCGTACCAGCGCTTCATGATGTTGGTGCTCGGGCGATTTCGGAGGCGTTGGCTGAAGATCAACGACCTCACCGAATCGCTGCAGCAGTGCCGCATCGATGGGATCCGATTTCTCAAGCACCCCGATGCCTTTGCCAAACTGTCGCACTTGCCATGGATTGGCGACACAGACGGCAATCCCGGCCTGATGCATGGCCCGAACGAGCGTGCGTTCGTAGCCTCCAGTGGCTTCACAGACAACAAAGGTCTTGTCCGGCTGATCGATTTTGCTGACAAGGTATTTCACGATGCAGTCGTTGGTATTCTGAATCTCCTTTTTCATTTTTCTGTGAGAGTCCGAGACATCCATTTTGTTTTTAGCGATATCAATTCCAATCACACGAGTGGCCAGTTTCGAGCTTGTCATTTGTCCCATCCTAGTGAATACGAGCTGATCGGTGATGCCCGATCGCTCAAGCGACGGTTCGGGTTCAAAAACAAAAGGCCATACGATCACGCTCATCCACGGTCTTTACGACCAGGGGGTATTAATCGATCTGTATGGCCGCCTGATCCCGGCTGCAGACCAGGATCAGACTCCAACCTCCCGCCGCTCGCAACTCAAATCTGACAGGATCAATTTCAAGACACTAGGGGTTTTTCTTAAGATCGAAACCTTGAAGCAATCCCCTCACCCTGACTCTCTCCACCGAACCGTCGTCAACGTTCCTGGCAATTCATTCGCGGGGGAGAGGGGACAAGTCTCAGTCCAAATGAAATCCTCTGTTCATTGCGAGCAAAGAACACATGACCGTGACGGACGGAACGCCGAGGCCGCCGAAAAATTCGCCCCAATGACTCGGCACGGTGTTCCATCCTACGCATTCGTTGGCAATTTGGAATCCGGCGAGTCGTCAGAGAACGAAAACGCAAACAGTGTTCCGGACGATGTCTCTCCAGTTGATGGGAATTCCGATCCTTTTCAGCATATGACCGACCGGAGCCTGTCTGCGGTGCCCATGCTCCTTCGGCTAATCAGGGAAACTATCCGGGAAGTGACGTGTTTTGCGTGCAAAAGGCGGAATTGTCCGTGGCTGGAAGTGTGGGCATTTGACAAGGGATGCCACCCGGGGCAACATATGGACGAAATCCCTTCTTAAATTCCGCAATTGACTTCTCTTTTGTCCTCCGATCTCTCCAAACCCCTCCCCTCAAGTCACAAGCACATTCCGGTGATTGGAATTGTTGGCGGAGTTGGTGCTGGAAAAAGTTCCGTCGTTCGCCTCATCAAAAGTCTTCGGCTGCATCTGATTGATGCTGACACCATCGGTCATGCGCAGTTGCGGAAAGAGTCGATTCGCGACGCCATCGTTCAGGCTTTTGGAAAGTCGGTGCTGGATCAGCAGGGACAGGTGGATCGAAAAACGCTGGGAGCTTTGGTGTTTGGACAAACAGCCGAGCATGCGAATCGTTTGTCGCAACTGAACTCGATTGTTCATCCCGCAATTCGCAGTGAGATCCATAGTCAGATTCGAAACGCACCGCAGGATGCGGATGTCATAGTTCTTGATGCAGCACTCCTGCTGGAGTCGGGCTGGGCTGCTGAATGTGACGCCATCGTGATGGTGGATACGCCGCTGCCTCTTCGACAGCAACGAGTCATCGAAACTCGTGGATGGTCGAAGGACGAACATACGCGACGAGAAGCCGCACAATGGTCTCTTGAAAAGAAGCGAGCTGCATCGAATTGTGTTGTCGACAACTCGGGGTCACCCGAAATTGCCGCGGCACAGATGGAGACGTTTCTTCGTTCTGTTGTGAATCGCAATTGATCCTGTCTGCCAAAGAGCCAGGGGCGGATCGCCCGGACCTGGACTCTGGCTCAAAAATCATGCTGCTGTTGTCGAGCGTCGGAACCTGCTGACATCCGAACGCTCACTCAAAATCCCGTCTCAATGTCAGCGAGTGATTCTCTTCCCGTCTGGAGGCCCCGAGCGGCCATGTCAACTTCAAATCCTCGACCTGATGATCTCCGTCCCGGCAACCCTCGCCTTCGTCGTTCTGAACCAAGAACCGAACAGGACGATGTCGAAAAGCCAGTCTCTGAAACCTTCGCCCCACCAGAAGGTGGCGACATCAACATCGGCGAACTGCAGAAGATGTCGATGAAGGAACTTCTCGCAATCGCTGAGAAGGAGAAGCTGACCGAGTATCACGGGATGAAAAAGCAGGATCTGATCTTCAAGATCCTCAAAGAACGCACCCGAATGAACGGGCTGATGTTCGGAGAAGGCACGCTCGAGATCCTGCCGGATGGATTTGGATTCCTTCGAAGTCCGGACTACCACTATCTGCCGTGCCCGGACGACATTTACGTCAGCCCCAGCCAGATTCGTCGTTTCGGCCTTCGCACGGGAGCCACGGTTGCAGGCCAGATTCGTCCTCCGAAGGAAAACGAGCGTTATTTTGCTCTGCTCCGCGTTGCGGCCATCAATGGCGAAGATCCCAACCTGCTGACGAATAAGGTGTTCTTCGATGACCTGACACCGCTGCATCCGGAACATCGGCTCCGACTTGCTGACAACGCTGAGCAACTCAGTACGCGAATCGTGGATCTGATTGCTCCAATCGGGCTGGGTCAGCGAGGACTGATCGTGTCGCCACCTCGTGCCGGCAAGACAGTGCTGCTGCAGCAGATGGCATCTGCAACGCTGAAGAATCATCCGGACGCTTACGTGATCGTGCTGCTGATCGACGAACGTCCGGAAGAAGTGACCGACATGGAACGCAAGCTGAAAGGACGCAATTGCGAAGTTGTCAGCAGCACTTTTGATGAACCGACGTCGCGTCACATCCAGGTGGCCGAGATGGTCATTGAAAAGGCCAAACGAATGGTCGAGTACGGTCACGACGTGATCATTTTCCTCGACAGCATTACGCGACTGGCTCGAGCCTGGAACACCGAGATCCCGAATTCCGGCAAGACACTCTCCGGCGGCGTCGATGCCAACGCACTGCAGCATCCGAAGCGATTCTTCGGAGCCGCACGTTGCGTCGAAGAAGGCGGCAGTCTGACGATCATTGCGACAGCGTTGATCGATACCGGCAGCCGCATGGACGAAGTCATTTTTGAAGAGTTCAAAGGTACGGGGAACACGGAACTGCATCTGGACCGTCGGCTCGTGGAAAAGCGAGTCTGGCCGGCAATCGACGTGAATCGTTCCGGAACACGCCGCGAAGAGCTGCTGCTCAACGAAGACGAATTGAAACTGACCTGGGTAGTTCGCCGAGTTTTGAACGATATGAATCCGGTCGAAGCGATGGAGCTGCTTGTGAATCGCATGCGGCGGACAAAATCCAATGAAGAATTCCTGCTGTCGATGAATCTGGGATAGACTCTCTCGGATCAACGCAGCAAAACAACACGACTCAGGCGAGCGGCCGGTGTCAACCGGCCGTTACAGCCGACAAGTACAGCGAACAGTGGAACAGGATTACGGACCGATGGCGACTGAGATTTTCGGACAATTGACAGCCAGCGACATGACCTTTGCCATCGTCGTTTCACGATTCAACGACCTGATTACTCGACGACTTCTTGACGGAGCCATCGACACGATCGTGCGCCATGGCGGCAGCTCCGAAAAAGTCACAGTGGCCTGGGTACCAGGCTCCTTTGAGATTCCTCTGGCCGCTTCGAAGCTGGCGAAGTCCGGGAGGTACTCCGCCGTCGTTTGCCTCGGCGCTGTGATTCAGGGATCGACGAGCCACCACGAGTACATCAACAGTCAGGTCGCCGCAGGTATCATGTCGGCCATGAAGGACAGCGGCATTCCGGTCACCTTTGGCGTCATCACCTGTGAGTCCATGGATCAGGCTCTCGACCGAGCCGGCGGCAAAGTCGGCAACAAAGGCCACGAAGCCACTCTCGCCGCCATTGAGATGGTTAACCTGCTGAAGAAGATTTGATTTGTACGGAGCCAACACGCTCCGTCGTGTTGATCGCGTTGATCGCGTAATCTCGGCGACTTCGACTTGTGACCGCTATTCGGCGGTTCTTTCAGCCTCGCGATCAGCAGACAATTCGACAGACGCCCCTAACGCGCCTCGTCTCGACGGAGCGAGACGGCTACGTAGCCAACACGCTCCGCCGTGTTGAGCGCGTATTCTCGGGGACTTCGACTTGTGACCGCTATTCGGCAGTTCTGTCAATGTCGCGATCTGTGTTGTGGCCGGTCTTTGACCGAGCCGCTTCGGCCTGACCGCAGGTCTCATCCCTAAAGCTTTGCGGAGACCTTCGGTCACAGCTTGTGCGAGGTCACAGGCCTGCAATTAACATTGACGTTGGGTCAAATCAATTCGGCGAATCTCCGAAGACTCGAAACCGTTTGAGCCAGCCCCTGAGCTTCGAGCGTGGCGAGATACTCCTCAACATCCTTGGGAGGGTTCCTGAGGCTTGCCCTGTGTCGCTTGGCAGCCGCACAGACGATGTTCGGTGCAAGGTCGAGCTGAAACGTCAGGAAGTCGTCGGGATGTTGGGCTTCGATTCCGTAGGGCTTCAGGTCGTCTTCAGGAAAATCCTTGAGATTGAACGTCACGATAACGTCAGCGCCCGCGCGGATTGCAGCGGCCAGAACATGTCGGTCGGCCGGGTCTGGCAGCGTAACGGCGTCGATGAGCGTCTCGTAGCCCGTCACAAGGCAATCTCGAACATGAGCGTTCATCAGGTCGCGAGTCCGCTGAAGCTGTTCTGGCTTCAAGTCCTGACGGTCCTTGAGAACGTTCCTCGTCCACTCGTCGTGGATCGCATCGGTCCATTTGGCGCGGTAAAGGTCTGTGACCGCGACATGCATCAACAGGTCGCGAAGCGGAGCCGGATAGAGGACGCACGCGTCATACAGAACGGTGAAGTCGCTCACTTCAATAGCCCATGCCGAGTTCCTGAGCCTGGGCCGCCAATTCGTCCAATGCCTTCAAGCGGTTCCGATCCATAGCCTGCTTGTACTCCATCAAATCCTTGAAAAGGATGCGACGATGCGTTCCGACCTTGCGGTATGGAATGATGTTGTTCTCCAACTGCTCGACAAGGAAGGGACGCGACACATTCAGAATATCGGCAGCCTGTTGAGTGGTCAGTTCGGCATGAACAGGGATCAGCGTGACAGCGTTTCCCTTCGCCATCTGTGTGAGAATATCGTTCAGGAGGCGAAAGGCTGATTCCGGGATAGAAACAGTCTCTTCCGGAGCGTCCTCGGGCTGAAATCGCAACTGGAGTGGCTTCTTGCGATTGGCTGAGACGATTCGGGCCAGCCGTCGACTGCTCTCCTGTGCCAGAAGAGCCTCATCCGGGGTCGGGGTTACGGTTTCGGGAAAATCGCTGAGTAATGTGGCCATGTCTTTTGCTCCTCTGAAAGAAACATATCAGGCATTCGCAGCAAAAGCAACAAACGAAATAAACGAAACACTGTTTTGCTCTGTGTTGTGGCCGGTCTTCGACCGAGCCACTTCGGCCTGACCGCAGGTCTCACATCCCTCAAGCGTTGTTGAGACCTTCACAGCTTGTGCGAGGTCACAGACGGTCACAGACCTGCGGACAACATGGTGGAAACAGAGGCCGAACACTGGGCAATCCGACACAGCCTTGCCCGCGGTATTCCATTTGGTGATACTCACTGGCACTCGGAAACGGCTGCCGTCCTCGGCCTTGAATCCTCGCCGAGACCCGTGTACGACCAAAGCAACCGGAAAAGTAGATTCCCTCCCGATTGCGACTACTCCGGCGAACATCGAATGATGCGGCTACGGCATTCGCATGGGTAGCATCCTCAAAAGACCAGTGTTGTTTTGGCTCCAAGGGGAACCGTCGTTTCGTCGGAGCGGCTTGCTGAGTTGGAGCGGTTTGGATTCACTGTCCGGTTTTTTGATCCATGAGGTTTCTTAATGTACGGTGCACGACTTGAATTCGAGATGCCCGCGACCATCGAGAATGCCAGACACATTAGTCGGGTGGTGGTTGAGTCGGTCAAGATTGTCTTTCGAAAACTGGCCAGTCCGGTTGCAATGCAGCACCTTGAACGTGCCGCCGAGCACTACGTGAAGCTCGCAGACAGATTATTCAAGCGTTGGTCTCCCGACGACGAACCTCCGAGATCGATCTGGATTTCTCCGTGGGCTGCAGAAATAATCGAAGGTCGGCCAAAGTTGATAAAGGATAAACCTGGGCTTGAACTCGATCTCAAGGTCACAAGTCACTTTGTGTCGAATGACCCTTTCAACCGCTTTACGCTGGATCACTTGGCTTATATGGGACTTGACGAGTTTGATTTGGAGGAGGAAGAGAAGTTTCCTCCGGATCCGGAGTTTGTTGAGGCAGATTTTCGATCGTCAGAGCAGTATCGACAGTATCAGGAACTGCGGCAGTTCTTGATCTGGAGTACCTATTGGCAGGCCCAATTGAAACGTTGGGAATCTCGACACGAACTGGACCAGTACGGATGGAGCCGTCTCTGGTCAGACGGGGTGTTGATGTACGTCTTTAACATGTCAGCCCTTGCGTATGTGATTAGTTCGGTATGTGCGGAATTGCCGGTGTCGCTGGTGGAACCTGATCGCGGTCAGATCGACTCGAGCTAAGGATGGCGGACAGATTGAGGCCGGTTAGGCCCCTTTGACAAGGGGAGGGAATCGAGAGAGGAATCATAGATGGGTGCGTTCTGTTGCGACAGGCAGACAGTTCGAGAGACGCCCCTAACGCGCCTCGTCTCGGCGGAGCGAGACGGCTACGTAGCCAACACGCTCCGCCGTGTTGAGCGCGCAGCTTCGGCGACTTCGACTTGCGGCCGCTATTCGGCGGTTTCTTCAATGTCGCGATCTGTGTGGTGGCCGGTCTTTGACCGAGCCACTTCCGCCTAACCGCAGGTCTCATCCCTCAAGCATTGTGGAGACCTTCGGTCACGACTTGTGCGAGGTCTCAGACCTGCGCATGACATTGGTTTGTGAATTGAAAACAGAAGCCGAACTCAAGGCCCTGAGACACAGCCTTGCTCGCGGCACTCCATTCGGTGATACTCACAGGCAAACAAAAACGGCTGCAATGCTCGGCCTTGAGTCTTCGCTTCGAACGCGAGGTGCGCGAAAACAACATGAAAAGTAGAATGTCCCGTGGTTGCGATTCCTTCTCTCCTTTTGCGACTCCTCAATTTAGATTGCTACCAGCGAGTCGATCTCAAAGTGGGCCGCATCCCAGAATTTGACGTATCGAATCTTTGGGGGTATCGTCTCGACTTCCAGAATTCTGCCGTTACCTAGCACTAGGCGCGAATCAGTTGTCAACAATCAAGATTCTATTTTGGAACGTGCAGAAGAAGGATCTCACTGACCAGGTATGCGAACTCGCCGAATCTCAGCATCCAGATGTAGTGATACTCCTTGAAAGCACTGCTGAGAGTTCCGCGACTCTCGCTGCCCTTCGTATGCGAGTCGACCCACTTTTCTTTTCACCGTCAGAATTCAGCGTATACAAACGATTTCATTGCTTCTGCAGATCAAAATCGCTTGACCTGTCGGAGATTAGCTGCGAGCGAAGATTGAGTTTTCGAAGACTTCGTCTACGTCAAGACGTTGTCATTCTTACATTGGTGCATGGTGTCGATGTCAGGAACTACAATCCGGAAACTCGAATGTCCTTTGCAATTGAACTTGCCAACGAAATTCGGTTCGTAGGGGGCAATCAAGATTGCTACAAATTCATATTGATCGGGGACTTCAACATGAATCCATTCGAACCGGGTATGAATTTGGCTATGGGATTAAACGCAATGATGACGAGGAATTGCGTGCAGCGTGGATCCCGAAAATTTTCCAACTGTAGATACGACTACTTTTATAATCCCATGTGGGGATTGTTTGGCGACGGCACAAAAGGACCGGCCGGAACGATCTATAATACCAGTAACCAAGGGGTCTACGGATGGAGCATGTTTGACCAAGTGGTACTTCACCATTCGGTGATTTCACTTTACAAGGACGTCGAGATTCTCACGCACACTGGGACGCGTACACTCATGGATAAAGATGGTCGTCCCGCCTCCACTACCGCATCCGATCATTTTCCAATTCTGGTGACCTTGCAGGATTAAACTTTATGAGTAACTATTGGCCCCAAGGCCTAGACTTTTCGGACTGCGTTTCGCCGAGAGACATTCTCGTCGAGGCTCAACGTGAATGGGCGCAGGCGGGGAAGGGCCTATTTGATCTTCAACTTCGCGAAACCACATCGGAGACGGGAAATGAAATGGTAATTGTTTACGCTTTACACCGTCGAACCGGCAGAACCGCGAAGCTCTTTCAGATTGTTCATCGGCCGGCGAAGCCATACCCCGTTACAATTCAACCCGAAACCGAACGGCTTCCCGATATGTTCAAAAAGGAGTACGAAAAGACAGTGACGTCGGGCTTCGCTGCGATGTCCGCGATGTTTGAGTACAGGGAACATAAAGTGCGAGTTGAGAATGAATGGGTAGCTGCTTCGCCGGCCGAGTTTAGAGAGAATCTTTCGAGAATGTTTCAAAGCGACTCTGTCGCGTCTCAGTTGCTCAACATGGTAGTTGCACCTCCCGAACCACCATCTCAAGATACCGCTGGCGATGGTAATCAGAATGTGAGTCCATGATCATCCCGGAGGGACAATTTTGGCCTTTCAAAAACACTACGGTGACGGTTTCTCGTCATCATTCGTTGCGGCAGGCGGCTCGGGAGGTTTTGGGGTTCGGCCTTCGATGCGGTGTTTGGCGTAGTCGAGCCATGGCTCCATGTCTTTTTCGCCGCGGAAAGCGTCGCGGAAACTGGTGAGGGCCGTTTTGCCTTCGGTACTTTTTTCGTCTGCCAGCGATGGCTCCAGAGCGGCGATGCGCTCGGTCAACAGGCGATGACGATCCTGCGGATCTTTCGCCAGAAACGCGGTGCGAAGCGTACTGAGGTGTTTCTCCGCCATCATCTTCCAGTACTTTGGATCGCCAACCACATCGGCCGAGTCCGCGGGTTCTGAAGAAGTGGTTTCTGTTGTCGATGAGGCTCCGGCGTCGGCGGTCATGTTGATGAGGGCCTGAAACAATTCAATCGCTTCGAGAGGATTGCGTTCCTGATCACGCTCTGCTTTGACTGCTGCGACACAGGCAGATTCAAACTTGTTTCGTCCATCACGATTGCCTCGTGCCTTGCGATCGACCTGAGCTTCCAGAACAGCGACTTCGACTTGATCCAGCCAGCCCTTGATTTCTGCTGCGTACTTTCCGTCCGGGTACTTTTCGAGATACGGCAGAAGAAACTTGTTCTTGGCATCGTGCTGCGAAACAGCATCGGACAAGGTCATCGCCTCTTTAGCCTGCAGGTACAAGCCATCTTCGCCCGGCCCCATCGCCAGCCACGCGGCCACGCCAATCAGCAGAACAAGACTGGTCGCCAGAAACCATGTCTGCTCGTAGAACGCGCCTTTCGACTTCTTCTTTTTCTTCTTCGGCTTCACTTCGCCCGTTTGCGGATCGACGGTCGCCGATTGTGACGCGCCTGCAGCCATGAGAGCCTGCGGTGTCGCTTCTGTGACGCTCTGTTTGGATTGATTCAGGATCTCCGTGAGTTCTGTATGGACGGCCAGAGCATCATAAGGGCGATCATCAGGATTCTTGGACAGCATCCGCTCAATCAACGCATCCAGAGATGCAGGACATTCGACTCCCTTTTCCCGGACCGAGTAGGGATCGTCATTCAGATGCTGCATCAGCATCTCAGCAGGATTCTCTCCGACGAATGGTGTCTGTCCGGTCAGTACTTCATACAGCAGACAACCAGTCGCGTAGAGATCCGTCTTCCGCGAGATCGGCACGTTGCCCTGAATTTGTTCAGGCGCCATGTAGGCGTAAGTTCCGACGGTCTTTCCGGCTGCTGTGAGAGCCGTGGCTTCGGTGTCGCGAGCAATCCCGAAGTCGCCCAGCTTTAGCTTGCCTTTCTTCGTGATAAACAGGTTTGCCGGCTTGAGGTCTCGATGAATAATTCCCGCGTTGTGGGCGATCTCAAGCGCGGCGCAAAGTTGTCGGCCAACCTGAATGGCCTGCTCCCAGTTGAGTCGCTTTTTCTTCTTCAGGATGTCCTGAAGTGAGCCGCCGTCGATGAACTCCATCGCATACCAGCGCTGACCTTCCTGAGTTCCGCCGCCGTAATACTTGACGATGTTGGGATGTGACAAACGCTTGAGGATGTCGATCTCACGTTCGAATCGTTTGAGCAGTTTTTCATCGCCCGCGAGACCCGGCGGAAGCACTTTCAACGCGACTTCTTTGCCGTTCTCAACGTACGTAGCTTTGTAAACGACGCCCATCCCTCCCGCGCCGATTTGCTTGCCAACGATGAATGGCCCGATTTTTCGTTCTGCCATAATGCTCTACTGCTCAAGATCCTGCCGAGACTCGGGAACGAGAGAACCTACGTCACATTGATAGTTTCGCTCGAACTGAAAATCGACGGGGATTCGCTCCGCCCGCGGCCACATTCTGACATCCGGCGAGGCTCGAGACAATCAGTGACATTGACAAGTCCGGCCGAACGGATTCTTCGAGGTGCCGTTCCTGCCGAATTTGTCGCCGCATCGAACCGCTGGAGAACACAGCCGCGATTTTGAGGTGCTCAACCGGTCGAGTCGCTCTTCTTGGCCGAGCCGGCCACCAGTAAGAAGCCCGGTCCGCCCTGTGCTGTTGCCGCCGTGTTCGGCGGCCGTCATCGAAATTCTGCGCTGCGGTTCCGCATGATTCCGACTTCGAACCATTCCTACATTCCCTTTATCGACGGACTACGAGCCATCGCGGTGCTGATGGTGGTTGCATTCCATGCTGGACTCGGCTTCCCGGGCGGGTTTATCGGCGTTGATGTGTTCTTTGTGATCTCCGGATTTCTGATCACATCGCTGATCGAACGCGACCTTGCCGCCGGGACATTTTCGTATCGAGAGTTCTGGATACGGCGCGTCCGTCGGATCTTTCCAGCGTCTCTCTGCGTCACTCTTCTGACGTTGTGCTTTGGAATGCTGATTCTGCTGCCGAACGAGTTGACGCAACTGGCTGAGTCAGCGCTGGCGACGCTGGCGATGGCAGCCAACGTCTACTTCTGGCGAAACGTTGGCTACTTTTCGACACACGCCGACATGCAGCCGTTGTTGCACATGTGGTCGCTGGCGGTTGAAGAACAATTCTATCTGTTCTTTCCAATCCTGCTGACTCTGATTCATCAACGATTGTCACAGCGCACGAAAGTTCGCTTGTTGCTCGCTGGTGCTGTCAGCTCATTGTTGTTAAGTGAATGGGCGGTGCGACATCAGTCAGGAGCTGCCTACTTCCTGCTTCCATCACGAGCGTGGGAGTTGCTGACGGGAAGCCTGTTGTGTTATCTGCCTGTTCCAGGCCTGACATCGAGACTCCGAAACACCATCAGCGCGTCGATGCTGCTGGTGATTGCCATGGCTGCGTGTCTCTTCTCTGAAGACACGGTCTTTCCTGGTCTTTCGGCGCTGTGGCCTTGCGTTGCGACTGCAGTCTTCATTCACTGCAATCGATCGAAAGAGTCTCCTGTGACTCGCTGGCTTGGAAAACCGTCGATCGTCACGATCGGAAAGATGTCGTACTCGATCTATCTCGTTCACTGGCCGATTCTCGTCCTGATGAAACACTGCCCGGGAGTTGCGGCAGAGACTCTGGCGAGCAAGTTCCTGGCGTTGATTCTGACGGCCGTTGCTTCGACCATGCTCTACTCGCTCATCGAAACCCCGTTGAGAACTCGACGCTTTTTCGTCGGCACAAAACGTCTCCTGGCGTGCGTCGCTGTGGTGATGTTGATGATGACCATTTCCAGCAGCGTTGTGGTCTGGTCCGATGGACTGCCATCACGATTTCCACCCGAAGTGGTTCGCTATGCCGCGGCGGCCGAGAGCTTCTCCCACCGCGCGGAGATGACGATTGATGACATCCGGAACAACAGACTTCGAAGCCTTGGTGTCGCCAATGGCAAAGTGTCGTGTCTGCTCTGGGGCGACAGCCATGCGATGGCTCTTGGGCCGGGGCTGGATGCCAGCCTGAAGTCGCTTGGCCTCCGCGGGCTTCAGGCGACGCATTCTGAGACTCCTCCGCTTCTAAACTTCGTCGCCGAAACCGAGTATGGCCTTGACGAGGCGACTCCTGAGTACGCAGCCGCATTACTGGAACTCGTCGAACGCGAACGTATCGATTGTGTCGTGATGGCGGCGATGTGGTCGAAGTATCAGACTCATCCTGACTTTCGCGAGTCTCTCGACAGGACCGTTCAATCGCTTCAAGCGATGGGCGTGAAAGTCGCGATTGTCCACGACGTGGCCGAACAGCAGGTCAATGTGCCCATTCGGCTTGCTCAGGCGGTCAGATCCTCTGACAGCGTGACGGATATTGGAGTCGACTACCAATCTCATCGAGTTCGCCATACCGTCTTCGCGAGCGCCGTTTCAGAACTGGATTCCGATGGAGTCACCGAACTCTTCCCGGACCAGCATTTCGTCGATTCGCAGGGACTCTGGCGAGCGGAGCTCAACGGCGAATCCATGTACCGAGATTCGGACCATCTGTCTGTCGAAGGCTCGCTTCGGCTCAAGCCCATGTTTGATGCCTGGCTCATTGATGGGACTCGCGACGTCAGGGAGGTTCACATCAAGTCGGCTCGGCATTAGACTCAGGTTTGAGGTTCGGGCGTCAAATGAAGGCAGGACGCTCGATGAAAGTTGACCGGCAGATTCGGATCGACGGAAGAGGCGACGCCCTGCCGTGATGTGGATGAATCAAATCGGCGGCAGGATGCCGCCGCTTCGCGAGGCAGTCGGTCTGCTTTCACCGGTCGCTCAGTCATTTGCAGAATGCAGTTTCAGGACAGAATCACCTTGTCAGACAAGCCGTTTGAGTTCGGAAAGAACTGGTCCAGATTCCTCACCGCGTTGACGGATGAACGAATCGCGGAAGCGGAATCGTCTGTGCTCAAACTGCTGCGGAGGACATCACTGCACGGTTGCAAGTTTCTGGACGCTGGCAGTGGAAGCGGCCTTTTCAGTCTGGCAGCATACCGCCTCGGGGCGGAAGTCATCTCGTTTGACGTTGATGCAGAATCGGTTGCTTGTACCGAGGAACTCAGGCGGCGTTACTGCACCGAGAACGATCGTTGGCAAGTCCTTCGCGGATCTTTGCTTGATCCGGCATTCCTCAATTCGATCCGCAAGTCTGACGTCGTCTATTGCTGGGGAGTCGCCCATCATACAGGCAACATGTGGGCCGCGATCGATAACCTGCTTCCCTGCGTCAAGTCGGGTGGTTCGATTGTGCTCGCGATCTACAACGATCAGCTCTACATCTCGCGAGCATGGAGCGGCATCAAGCGAGTCTACAATCGACTGCCGGCTGTTCTGCGGCCAGTCTACGCTGCGGCTATCGGATTCAGCGCGTTCGCGAAACGATTCGCAGTGACCATGGTGGCCTGCCTGCTTCGACTTGTCACTCTTCGCAACCCACTGACGCCGATCCTGAATTGGGTTTCTGAGAGCCAGTCTCGCGGAATGCACGGGTGGTACGATCTGGTCGACTGGGTCGGCGGATGGCCGTTTGAAGTCGCACGGCCCGAAGATGTGTTTCGGCATCTGAGAGATCGTGGGTTTGTCCTTGAGGAACTCACCACTTCGGTCGGACATGGATGCAACGAGTTCCGATTTGTTCGCGGCCGCGTGGTCAGCGAATGACAGTTGCGCCAGTCCTTGACTTCGAGCTCGTCGAACCGGCTCCGGAAGGAACTCAGCCTTCCGCGTTGATCACGTCGAGTGAAATACCAGAATCGTCGGACACAACGAGGTCGATCGTTGTCGGTGGGGCTGGTGCCACAGTCAGGAATGGCTGGAGCAGTCGTGAATTGCTGTACTTGCCGCTTTGGTGGTAATGCCGTCGCACTTCGTCTTCGCTGATGGGGTTCAGTGTCCCGCTGGCGGTGACGGCTGACAGATCTCCGGACCGTGCGAGTCCTGCGATGGTTTCCAGTGCATCCAGCTCAGCCAATGATTCGGCCGTCATCCGAAGGCGAACGAAGCGAGATGCATCGCGTTCGAGGAATTCCAGCACCGCAGAACCCATTCTGGCAAGATCCAAAGGTCGATTGTCGTCTTCGATCAGGACGATTCGATTGAGCCTGGTGTTGTTCTGCAATTCATCTTTCAATCGCTTCATGAAGTTGGTCGCCGAGTTGCCCGTCGTGACTTCGCAATAGGCCACTCCAGTTCGAACCACGGTCCCCGCGCTGTCAGGTTTTTGTTCCACGATCAATGAGAAAGCTGGTCGTGGTCTGGCCTGCGTGGCAGGAAGAGACAAGCCATGAAGATTCCTGTACGAAGTCTGTCGCCACGGCTCTTCGGCTCGGAGACATGCTGATAATGCGGTTCGAATGAGCCCCATGACATGAGACGGATCGGCCGCCATGGACTTTTGATGGACAAGACGCTGATGAATCTGGTCCGCCAGCTTCTTCTCGATCGTCGCGTCTACGGACAGCGAAGGTGCTGCCGCTTCCGGCCGAATTGAAACTCCCGTGTTCTCGTTGCTCGATGTTGATTGTGCTGTGGCTGCTTGCCATTGCTGCCACCATTTCGAAGCTCCATCGCGACGGAAGGCGGCCGCCTGTCGCTCCCAGACCGCACCGATGCGACTGATGACATCTCGCGGACGCAAGTCATTCCGGTCACTACCGTCTGCATCCTTCAGCAGAGATTCAACCGATGGTGTTCCGACGGGAAAAAACTGATCGAGACTTTGAGCCTGCACGACTTCCGATGCAGATTCCACATCGCGAAACCATTGCTCAAGTCGGCGTTGCAGCATCACTCGTCCGTGTCGCGCAGAAATGCCGGACAGAAGCACGGGGAACTGGCAGATACGATCGTCCCAGCTTGCGGTACTGACGAGACCTCGAGACGTCCAACGCAGGAATGTCTCATCAACACCACTGGTTACGACGAGCAGACTGGGGCAAAGATCGAGCAACGCGTGAACGCTCGCTGACCACGACTGCACCTGGTCCTCGCTGAGCGTATCGACCTGATCAAAACATAGAATGAGACATCGTCCGCGAGCCTCCGCGAGCACACAAATCGCTCGCAGAACATCCTTCATCTCTTCGAGACTCAATTGACAGCCATCATCTGACGTTTGTGTTACTCGTCCTCCGAATCGTTTGACTTCGTCGATGTCGAGCGTGTTGCCGGACAGCCATGAAATCGCCAGCTTTGCCGCCTGAAAGTCGGACGCGATTCGAAGGCGACGACATTGAACAACATCAAAAACGGCCCATAGCGCAGCGGTAATCGACGGATCGACATTCTGCCGCTGCATCATTTCAGCAAACGACTGACGAGCAACTCGGCGTGTGCAGGTCGATCCATCAAATCGGCCGTGGGAGATTTCAACGGCTCGTCGTACTCCGGAACTGACCAATCGATACAAGCGACTCTGAGACGGTGCCAGCGAATAGTCTCGACCCAAAACGCCAACGGTTGCTCGCAGAATGGATCGAAGCAGTTCATCCGGACCAGCCTGCAGGTTCAATAGATAGACGAACGGATACTTCTCGGCCCGTGCCCATTGACCAAATCGAGCCAGCAGATGGCTCTTTCCAATGCCCGGCGGTCCCGAGACCAACACTCCGCGAGCTTTACGTTCCGTTGCTTTTTCCGCATGTCCCTGCAATGCAGCAAAGGCTCGATCGTTGATCTCCGGCACATCGCCGTTCAGCCCATCAATCGTTGTCACCCGATTGTCGTCAAACGGATTGGAGCGAAGAAACTGATCTTGAAACGGCAGCGACATGGATGGGGAGAACTTGCGGCAAGACTCTTGGGAAACGGCAGCATGAATCTGGAGTTCGGAATCTAACTGAGCCCGGAAGCTCACACCAGCACTGACTTCGAGTGACGGAGAATCGGCGGAGGATGGCGTCGAAGTTGATCGAGGTCATCTCCAGAAACTCGATCTTTTCGGGAACTGGCTCGCTTGGCGAGACGTCAAAATGCTGCATCCGACGGAATTCGTCAGCATGTCTGGCCGATCACGGACTCCGCGAAACTTCAGTTCGAATCATCTCCCGGCGCAGAATCTGGCTCAAAAGGTCAAAACAGTGCCGCAAATTGAGATGTGTTTTCGTTTGCTGACGGAGTTCGCGAACATTCACGCTTCAGAGTTCCGAAAGCGGATGCTAAATTCGAGTTCACGTGAGTTGGCCGTCTTTTCGTTTCGGCCATCCACTGAACATTAAATCACCCTGTACTTGCGGGTCGAGAACATGGCGGCACCAGTCAGCGCTTGGGGCATTGATATTGGTCAGGCAGGCTTGAAGGCGATCAAGCTTCGAGCTTCCGAAGATGGTGAACGGGTTGTTGCTGCGGCATTCGACTACATCGCGCATCCGAAGATTCTGAGTCAGCCGGACGCAATCCCCGAAGAACTGATTCGTGAAGCATTGAAGACGTTCCTTGAACGGAACAAGGTGGAAGGCGATCTGCTTGCGATCAGCGTTCCCGGCCAGACGTCTTTGGCCAAGTTCATCAAGCTGCCACCCGTTGAATCGAGCAAGGTGGCTGAGATCGTCAAGTACGAAGCACGCCAGCAGATTCCGTTCGATCTGAACGATGTGATTTGGGACTACCAGCCGATCGGTGGTGGCGTTGAAGAGAGTGGCTTCATGCTGGAAGCGGAAGTTGGTCTCTTCGCAATGAAACGAGAACTCGTGTACGAGGCGATGAAGCCGTTCACGAATGCGAGCAAAGAGATTGAACTCGTTCAGATTGCTCCACTCGCGTTGTACAACTATCTGTCGTACGACGTATTTGGATTCCGCAAGACCGCGGAGACTCCTGATCCTCCGGCTGGCGAAGATTATTACGTTGTGCTCGACATGGGTGCTGACAACACGACTCTGCTGGTTTCGAATGGTCGCAGCATCTGGATTCGAAACGTCCCAATCGGGGGCAACCATTTCACTCGAGCCTTGACCCGTGAGATGAAGCTGACGTTTGCGAAGGCGGAACATCTGAAGTGCAACGCGACGAAGGCTCCGGACCCTAAAGCGGTCTTTCAGGCGATGCGGCCGGTCTTCAACGACTACGTCTCTGAGATTCAGCGATCGATTGGATACTTCGGCAGCGTGAATCGCGCAGCGAAGATTCGAAAGATCATCGGTGTTGGTAACGGATTTCGTCTCGCAGGATTGCAGAAATTCCTGCAGCAGAATCTCCAGTACGAGGTTGAGCGTCTTGAAAGCCTCGAGGGCGTGTCAGGTGATTCGGTGCTGACAGATCCTCTTTTCATCGACAACATGATGACGTTTGCAGTGCCGTACGGTTTGGCTCTGCAGGCGATCGGAAAGACTCGCATCCGCACGACTCTTCTTCCGCCCGAAATCGTTGTCGATCGCAAGATTCGATCGAAGAAGCCCTGGGCTCTTGCAGCCGCGGCAGGCCTGCTGCTTGCGATGGGTGTCAGCACGATTGGAAGTGCGAATGTGCTGAGTTCATACAGCGAAGGGAAGTGGAAAGATTATCAGGCAAAAGTCGATCAGGTTCAGGGAGAAATCGCTGCTCAGAAGACCGCGTTCTCCGGCGAAGAAGGACGACACACGCAGGTTGTGACTGACATCGGTCAACTTGTTGCTCCGCTGGAAAAGCGATCGCTCTGGATGGAGCTGTTCAAAGCGATCAACGAGTGCCTTCCCTATGACGAGGGCGATGCGTTGGATACGACCGATGTTTCGAAGCAGCAGCGTCTTCGAATCACATCCATCACGACTAAGAAAGTTGATGATGTCAGCACATGGCATCAGAAGTTTCTCGACGCCAACCTGACCGAGAACTTTGGTGAGCTGGATCAGAAGCCACCGGAAGGTCTCAATGGCAGCAAAGTTGGGTACATCGTGACGTTGAAGGGGTATCACTACTTCAACAATCTGGACAACCCAACCGGAATTCCGCTCGAAGGCCAGTTCGTGACGGACACCCTGGTGAAGAACCTTCGAGAGTGGGTGTTGCAGCGGGATGGCATTGAGATTCCGGTCGGCAAGGCTGGCATCTCGCATCCGATCCTTGCGTGGAGCGACACCGTGAAGGAACGTTTTGATCCCAATCAGCCAAATCGCTTCGGGCCGGGCGGTCAGTCAATGACCGGTGCTGGTACCGGTAAGCTTGGAAGCATGACAATGTCGATGTCTGGGTCCGGGCCCGGGATGATGAGTAGTCGCGGAGGAGACGAAGACTCGGCGGCAACTGGCATGGATTCGTATCAGCCGCCAGAAACTGCCATGTCGGGTAGCAGTGGCTCAGAGATGCTGGGGACCGGACCAGGTATGGGAATGGCTCGGCCGGGAATGGGGATGTCCGGACCGGGCATGGGGATGGCTGGGGCAAACATGGCTGGCCCAGGCACAGGTCCGATGTTCAAAGGAAAAGAAAAGAAGGAAGTGAAGGAACTGGATCGCACGGACTTCGTCGTTCAGTTCATTTGGATTCCAACAATCGAACGGGATCGTAAAGAGAAGGATCCGCGTGTAGCAGAATCAACGGATGGCAGTACGCCACCCGCCGAATCCACGACTGAAACACCAGCCACAGGCGGGTGACCTTGATTTGTTGTGAGTCGAGTTTCCGGTTTTCAGGCCATCACTGAGTTTTCATCAGCAAATTAAGTTGGATCGAATCCCATGGATAAGCTTCAGCCACTCATTAAGCATCGATTCTGGATCATCTTCGCCTTCTCTGTGATCTTTGCGATCGTCGGTTGGTGGATGGCCAGCGGGGCCATTCTGGCGGCGACCGATGCGCGGAAGAAATCAGTTGAAGAATCGTTTTCGAAAGCAGCCCAGGGCAAGAACGAACCGAATGCCGACTGGGTGAAGGCTGCCCAGGAGCGAAACGAGAAAGATGAGAAGTCAAAGCTGAACGCGTCAAAGATGCTTTGGCAACGACAGCAGGCAGCGCGTCGCTGGCCGGAGTCACTGGCCAAGGATTTCGAAAAGGTTTCCTTCCAGGGAGAGATTAAGGAAGTTCTAACACGTCGAAAGTGGCAGAAGGCTTACAAGACTCAGATTGAGTCACTGCTTGAGATCGTGAATCCTTACGATCAGAAAACAAAAGAGGGTCTGGTCGTCGTCACGATCAACAATATTGATCATCAGCCGTTTTCGAAGTGGCGCTATCAGTTGCCGGTCTCGACGGAAATCTGGACCTGTCAGGAAGACATTTGGCTGATGCAGTCATTGCTGACATCGATTGCCAGAGTAAATGGCGAAGCCAAACGCATCACAGAAGCGTATGTCCGTCGCATTAATCGACTTTCTCTTCGCGGTGGGGATCCCGAAGCCACGCCAGGTGCTGCGTCCGGAGGAGGCGGTGGTGACGCTGGTGCTTTCGGAGGAGGCGATATGGCCGCGATGATGGGTGGCTCGATGCGAGGCGATGATTTGAGCGGAGGGGGTGGTTTAGGAGCCGGTGCTGGTGTCGCTTCCTATCCTGGCAAAGAGTTTGAGGGGAACGCTGGAAACGACATCCTCACCGAAGAGTTTGGTGCTGTTGCCGGTGCTGCTGGTGGTGGCTTTGGTAAAGACATGATGGGTGGCGGCGGAAGCAGCATGAGCATGTTGATGGGTGGTAGTGACGGCGGTGATGGAGCAACTGCCGCTGAGCCTACTGAAGAAGACCGATATGTCGATGACAAAGAAGGTCAGTATAAGACTCGTGCATTTTTGTTGGATGTGATCGTCCGTGATGACCAGCTTCCGAATCTCCTCGCCTCTCTGACAAACTCAGACTTTCCCGTCGAGATTCGACGCGTAGAAGTTGTCTCAGGAGCCATTTCTTCAGGAGCCGCAGGTGCTGCTGGCGGGATGACGAGCATGGGCAACTCTGATGGTGCCATGACCGCTGGTGGCATCGGTGATTCCGATGGTTCAGGAATGGGAATGGGAGAAGGAGGAGGCCTTGGCGGCAAGATGGCCATGGGCGGCGGCCTCGCAGGTGGCGGCGGCATGATGCCAGGCATGGACATGCAGGGCATGGGAATGGGCATGTCCGGAATGGGCATGTCCGGAATGGGAACACCTGGATTCGGTGGCGGTGCCAATGCCAGTGATCCAATGGCCGTTGCGATGGCTGACCCACTTCTGGTCACCGTGAAAATCGGCGGGCTGATGACGCTGTATCAGTCGCAGGAAGAATCAACGGCCCAGGATGAAACTGAAAAGGCAGCGGCCGCTGAGCAAACGACCGCGGCACCGACTGAGTCAACAGACCCTGCTGCGGAAGGAGCAACGGGTGAAATGCCAACGGAGGGAACTTCGCCAGACTCCGGGGCTCCAGCATCGACCGATACAACGTCGACAGAAACTCAGGCCCCGGCAGATGGGGCGGCTCCTTCAGAACCAGCAACAAGCGAAGGAGAGATGCCGGCCGAGGGTAATCCACCAGCGACCGATGCAGGATCAACTCCCGAGTCAACTGCTCCAGGCGGGTCTGAGCCGGCTCCATCCGAGCAACCAGCGAAGACGGACGAAGCCCCATCGACGACTCCCGCAGACGGGGCAACGCCTGCAGAACCTGCGGGCGAGACTCCGGCCGGTGAAGCACCGTCCGGGGAAACCCCGCCAAAGTCGTAACCAATTCAATCGTGGCGAGTACAGTTCGAGGTCAGCAAGAACAGGAATCATTGGAGAACTAAGATGGCTAAGAAGGGCTTCAACATTAAGGCGTTCTTCCTGAATCACGCCGAGAAAATGGGTGTTGCTGTCATTGGCATGATCGGGTTGACCGGACTTGCAACGGCAAGCTGGAAGACCTGCGACAAACAGCAGGATGTGCTCGTGCGTATCGCAGAGCAAACTAAGGCCGACTGGCTGCAGAAGAACCCCATTCCGGAAGAAAGAATCAAGGAGCTTGAAAAGACTCCCGATGTGGAAGCTCTTGCTCTTCGAATGGCTTCACCGAATGAAGACATCGCGAAGTACTCAACGTCGCGTCGATGGAATCCGCCAATCATCGAAGTTCAGGATAAGCTGGCAACCGTCAAGGTTCGTGCTCCTGAGGAACCTGAAGCCAGTCTGTTGATGATGGCGATGGTCGAGCAACCGGATGAAGAAGAGGAAAAGGAAGAAGACCTCACCAAGACTGACTCCGAGAAGGAAAAAGGCAAGGACAAGGACGGCAAGGAAGAGAACAAAGATCTGGCAGAAATCTTTGAACGAAGGGACACCGTAGCGGGATTAGATCCTGCCAGTGGCATGTCAGGCGAGGGCACGGACGGATCGGCTGTTGGTATGCCCTCGGGGATGCAAGGTTCCCGACGAGGAGATTCCCCTCGCGGTCCGGGGATGGGCAGTGGCCCCGGGATGGGAAGTGGCTCTGGCATGATGAGCGGTCCGGGTATGGGAGGTGGCGCTGGCAAGGGCATGGGGTCGAAGTTCAGCGGAATGGGAGGAATGGGCTCAGGCATGCAAATGGGGGGCTCGGAAATGGGCTCAGGAATGGGCCTGAGTGGCGGCATGGGAATGGGTTCCGGCATGGGAATGGGCATGGAAGGCGGTGACCTCGGAATGGACGGGTACGGCGGTTACGGGATGGGGATCCCGACCGAAAAGAAGGTCCGTCTGATGTCGGGTGTCTCTGTCCGACTCGTATTTGACCTGTACCAGCAAACGATCGCGTTGGCGAACGCTCTTCATATTCCCGAGGCAGAAGCGGCTCAGTACATCGATTTCGTCAACCTGCAAATCGAACGCAAGCGAGCTGTGGTGGGGCCCGATCCATGGGCAGGAACTTGGGAACCCTTGACGCTCGACGAAGTTGGCGAGATCCTCGAACTATCACTTGGGACTGACCCGGACATTGTTCAGCCTGCTGTCATCCGGCCCGAAATCACGATGCCGTTGCCTCGTCGTCGATCAGGAGAATGGACAGCCAAGAATGCTTCTCATCGTCGGCTGGAAAATTTCGAACTGAGTGCGGAAGAAAAGGAAGTCATCGAGAAGCACAAACAGAAGATGCTCGAGGAAGCTCAGAAGCTAAAGGCGACTTTGCCTCGTGAGCAGGCAAAGAACGAAGGCTTTCGCAAGTTCCAGCTTGGTGCTCAGGATTTGGCTTACTCCCTTGGAGATGCAAACGCCAACGTGACGGATTCTCTGTTGAGCGAGCTGAATGCAGAGAAAGAAGAAGAAGAAGCGGCAGAGGGCGATAAGGATAAGAAGAAGAAAGGTTCGAAGTTTGAGAACAGAAAGGCTCTGCAGGACTTCCTGAATCGCCAAATGGCGGCTCAGCGTCTTCTGCTGGTGCGGTTTATGGACTTCACCTGTGATCGCGGAACTTCCTATCAGTACCGCGTTCGTCTCGAAATGCGAAATCCGAACTTCAATCGCCCAATCGATTCACTGGAAGAGCCTGAACAGGCCGACCTGCCGACGATCTTTTCGGAGTGGAGCGAAGCATCGCCGGCCGTCTATGTTCCACACGGCTATCGATACTATCCGCAGAAAGTTGCTGTCGGAGAAACAGCAAACTTCACGATGTACTACGAGAACGAATCTGCCGGAACGCCAGCACTTGCTCCGTCGATTCAGGTCCCTGTTGGTACTCGCATCGGCGGAAAAACAAATGTGGATGTCGTCGATTTGGGCAAGGATACTTTGAAGGTCGAAGAAGTGGAGTTTAAGTCAAGAGACTTCCTTGCTTCTGTCACCGAGGCACCAAGAATCTCGAAGAGTGATTTCCCCGAGCTGAAAGAGTATTTTGCAAGTACTCAGAAGCCATTCGGAGAAAGAGTGACCGTTGTGGATTCCAACGGTGCCATCGTGGTTCGATACGCTGGAGACTCCGTTCAGGTGGGCGATAAAGCGATGACAGCCGCATCAGACCGTGGATTCGTCGCTGGCCTGCTCGAACTGTACAAAGACTGGCGAGAAAGTGATGCCCCAACAGCGATGGCTGATCCCTATGGCATGGGAAGCAGCGGCTCAGAAATGGGCGGCGGGATGATGAGCGGTAGCGGTGGTTACGGTGACTTTAAAGGTGGGATGTCTGCAGGAAGTGCGACAAGTGGTGGCAGCCGCGGTCGCAAAGGTGGCGGCCCCCGTGGCAAAGGTGGCATGGGAGGAATGGGCAGCGGCATGGGAGGCAGCGGCTCAGGGGGCGACCGTCGGTAACTCACCGATTTGGCTTTCAAGAACTCAAGAGGAACCTGTGTCAAAAAATGATATAGGTTCCTTTTTTCGTTTTGAGGCCACCGCCTGTTGCTGATGAGTTCGGTTTTCGAGGCAGTCTCGGAATGCGCCTCCGATGCCAAAAGGGCGCCCCGCGGATTGTCCAAACTCTTTGATGGCTACCGGCGTGATGAGTGCACATCGGGAATGCAATCGCTAATCTCTGATCCTGTAAGAACAGAATCGCCGCATCATCAATGCCGCAGGGTCATGCATGTCAGAGGAATACGACCATACCGATCCAGCAGATCCCTTTCGTGTCATGAATCAAGGGTTGAGTTGTCATTCAGTCGATGATCACGGAAATCTGCCAGCATGGTCAATTGGGGAACTGCCAGAACCTTTGCCGTTCACACTTGGCAATATCTTTCGAACGATCGGCCCAGGTGCCATTCTGCTGGCCGGGTCGATTGGGGGCGGCGAGTGGATTGTTGGCCCGTTGACGGCAGTGAAATTCGGTCCTCAGATCTTGTGGGTTGCGACGGTCGGCATCTTTCTTCAAATGGTGTTTAACCTTGAAGCGATTCGTTACACGCTGTACTCGGGCGAACCGGTTCTGACCGGAATCATGCGGTTGTCGCCCGGATCAAAATTCTGGGGACTGTTCTACATCATTGCGGGCACCATGCAGCTTGCCACACCCGCGATGGCACTTGGTTGCGCGAATGTGATCTTTACGGCCGCGTCAAATCGGCTGCCGGACGCGAAGGGCGGCGACGGTTCAACGTTACTGATGATCTCCTACGGCGTTCTCGCGTTGACGGTAGCGTTGCTCGTGTCCGGTAAATCCATTGAACGGCTGCTCGAGAAACTCTCGTGGGCCATGGTCATCTTCATCTTTGTCTTCCTGGTCGTTGCCAACATTCTCTTCGTTCCAGCGTCACAGTGGATGATCACTGCGAAGGGATTTCTGACTCCTTCCATGCTGCCAGAGAAGATGGATTTTGTATTACTCGGAGTCTTCGCGGCCACTGCAGGATCCGGTGGACTTGGAAACCTTGCGATCTCCAACTGGACTCGCGACAAAGGGCTCGGCATGGGAGCCTGGATGGGATCGATCGGTGGAGTTCTCGCGGAAGGTCATCAGGAAGCATCGCCCATCGGTCGTGTCTTCCGACCGAACCCTGACAATCTGAGACGATGGGCCACATGGTGGAAGTACTCGTTGCTGGATCAGTCCGTCCTCTGGGCGATCGGATGCGTAATGGGAATGTATCTGAACGTGAACCTCGCACTGGCCATCGTTCCGGGTGATCAGATTCCCGACAACAATTCAGCAGGCGCCTTTCAGGCTCGGTATATGGCAGACCAGCTTTGGTCTGGATTCTGGGCTCTCGCATTGATCAATGGCTTCTGGATTCTCTTCAGCACTCAGCTTGGCAACACTGATTGTTTGACTCGCATCGTTTGTGATTCTCTGTTTGCAGGCTGGCCGAGAATTCGCAGGTTTGCCACAAGCCGCATCTATGCGCGATTGCTCCTCGGCTTCACAGCGTTCGGAGTCGTTGCCCTTGCCCTCGGCGACAGCGCGGTTAGCTTGTTCAAGATTCTTGGCTTGCTGGCAACGCCGATTCTGTCAGTTGGCGCGTTTCAGATTCTTCGCGTGAATACTCGGTTCCTGCCCGTTGAGATTCGGCCGCCGATGTGGAGACGAGTGTGTCTGGTGGCCTGCGGGATCGTCTATGGCATTCTCGCCGTGGTTTCGTTGACGGCTTACTTCACAGCCAGGTAGCCCGACGTGTCCCTCAGATCGAAGCTTCGTCCGGTTGCTGAGCCATAGGTTGGCATAGGGTGGCTTCGGAGTCTTGGGAAGAAGTGCCTCCAGCAGATTCAGAAAGGCCAGCAGATTGGGTGCGATGATGTGCTGGCCTTCCCGAATCTGCTGGAGAACTCTGCACGAGATCTCACAAGCGAGAGCCAAATTCGTTCATCAAGCCGCTCTCACCCTGCGAATCTCATTCCGTTCGCAAATGAACGTTTTGAGGTCTAGAATCCGCCAGTCTTTGTCGTCGTCCGAGCGATACTCGACCTCAGTCTGACTGAATTCGAGTGAAGGTCCGTATCATTTTCCGGATGGCATACAGAAGTTTGTTCTCACAAAACCGTGGACTGCACGTGGCGTCATATTGAACCAGCAGTTTCAACCAACGCCAGTCGCCAACAACACTTGTCCTCTCATCTCAACACCGTTGAGCAATCATATGACACTCCTTTCCAGTATCACCGACTCCGATGTTCGCAACGTGGCCTCCAGGGTGCTCGCCGGTGAGCGACTTTCATTTGACGACGGTGTGATTCTCGATGAACGTGCCGATCTGCATACACTTGGACGACTGGCCAATACCGTTCGAGAACGCATCAATGGCAACTACGCGTTCTACAATACGAACATTCACCTGAACCCGACCAACGTCTGTGTCTATCGCTGTCGATTCTGTGCATTCCGCGCGGACTTGAGAGATGAGAAAGCTTACACGTTCACCGATGAGATGATTCGCGATCGAGTTCTCGAAGGTCGCAACGCCGGCGCGACGGAAATCCATGTAGTGGGTGGATTGCATCATAAGAAGAGTTTCGACTGGTATCTGAATGTCGTTCGAGTCATCCACGAAACATGTCCTGAGATTCACATCAAGGCGTGGACTCCTGTCGAAATCAGTTGGTTCAGCTTCATCACGAAGAAGCCCCTCCAATGGGTGCTTGAGCAGATGGTCGAAGCTGGTCTTGGCAGCATGCCGGGCGGTGGCGCAGAGATCTTTGACGAAGAAGTGCGACGTCAAATCTGTGAACACAAAGCCGACAGTGATGTCTGGTTCGACGTGCATCGCACGGCTCATGAACTTGGTCTGCGTTCAAACGCAACGATGCTGTACGGCCACGTGGAGCAGGCAAAGCATCGAGTCGACCATCTGCTTCGCCTGCGAAAACTGCAGGATGAGACTCGCGGCTTCCAGACATTCATTCCGCTGGCCTTCCACCCAGACAATACGGAACTTGCCAACATCCCGAAGCCCGATGGCCTGTTCGACCTTCGCATGGTTGCGTTGTCACGGTTAATGCTGGACAACTTCGATCATATCAAAGCATACTGGATCATGCTTGGCGAACAGACAGCCCAGTTGGCTCTCGGTTACGGAGCCGACGACATCGACGGAACGGTCGTGCACGAGCTGATCTACCACGATGCCGGCGCGAAGACTCCGGAAGGCATGACGGTCGATCAACTGCATCGACTCATTCGCGAAGCCGGCCGAGTTCCCGTCGAACGCGACACACTCTACCGCAAAGTCATCCGCACCGGCCGCGACTGGAAGATTGGTGAACCGCTGACGACGGTCGCTTCCGCGTGACGTGTAGGCCGGACCGAGCGGAGCGAGTTCCGGCTTGTTTGGTGGCGAGAGTTGCCGGAACTCACTGGCGTTCGGTCCGGCCTACGACTACTACGTTGTAGAGCGATTGTCCTCAATCGCTCACTGCCCTGCTTGTCTCATCAACCGCCAGCCAGCCTTCGCACTGCACTCGCAACGCCTTTGGTGACCTCGGCCATGCGGTTGTAGTCGAGCGTCTCCGGTGTATCCGTGGACCGATGATAATGCGGATTGCGAAGGAAGCTTGTGTCCGTCAGCATTAAAGCCGGAAACCCTTCCAGCCAGAAACCGCGATGATCGGACAGATGAATCTCCGGGATCCGTTCGGGAAGCACGATTGAGAACAACGGAAATCGTGTTCCACGTTTGAAACCTCGTCGAAACCTCCAGCAGAGTTTCCATGAACGTGGATTGGCGACCGCTGCCAGAAAGTTGCCTCGCGAAGGGAACAACCAGCGTAGCCACCGAGGAATCATCGGCGGAATAAGTTGCGAGTTCTGGTCGTCAACAAAGTAACCCACCATCTCAAGACACAGCATCGCGATGACATTCTCCTGCCGTCTCTTGCATCCCTGAGCATGAACCATGCTGCCCATTTCGCCCGTGTGAAAGTACGGAGACTCCTCGCAGGCAAACGCTACGAATCGCACCGTTCGCTTTGGTCGAATGTCCTTGAGCATCCGAGCCGTCTCGATCAACACAGCGACCGCAGAACCGTTGTCATCCGCTCCCGGTGTTTCGGGAGTCGAATCGTAATGCGCCCCAAGAATCACGATGTCATTGGAGTTTCGCTCGCCGGGAATGTTGGCGACCAGATTGTCTGTCGGTTGCCCGCGAACGTCGTACGTTTCGCGAGTCACTGCCAGGCCGATCGACGTAAACTCGGACTCAATGTACGCAGCGGTGGCCGCCATCGTGCCGCGCTTTCCGGGATGTCGCGGACCGATGACACCCGCGAGCATGTCCACGTGTCGAAAGAGCAATCCTGGCAGTGAATTCTCCGGTTGATTCAACAGACCCTTGGTCGTTTCGGACATTTTTCAAGCCCTTTCGAGACTCCGTTTCTCACATTGTACACTCGCGGTCTGGCGTCAGCATGCAACCGGCGAATCGGCGTCTACAATACGTTTTGGCAAGCGATTGCAGCCAGGTCCAATTCAGGCAACATTCTCAGCGAACACCAATTCATGGCCAGTTCTGATATCGTGATTCGAGGTGCTCGGGAGCACAATCTTCGCAACGTCAGTCTTTCGCTGCCTCGCAACAAACTGATTGTGATGACCGGAGTCAGCGGCTCCGGAAAGAGTTCGCTGGCGTTCGATACGCTCTATGCCGAAGGTCAGCGTCGATACGTCGAATCGCTGTCCACTTACGCGCGGCAGTTTTTGAATCAGATGCCGAAGCCGGATGTCGATTCCATCAGCGGGCTCGCGCCGTCGATTTCGATCCAGCAAAAGTCGACCAGCCGAAATCCTCGAAGTACCGTTGGCACAATCACGGAGATTTTCGACTACCTGCGAGTCCTCTTCGCGCGAGTCGGTCAGGGATATTGCTATATCTCCGGCAAGCCCATTCAGGCGCAGTCGACTGATCAGATTATTGACAGCCTGCTGAACCAACCGGCCGGGACAAAGTTTCAAATCCTCGCACCGATTGTGCAGAACCAGAAGGGCGAGTTCCGTGATCTGTTCGAAGACCTGCTGAAGAAAGGCTACCTCCGCGCGCGGATTGACGGCGAAGTCGTGAACCTCAGCGAAGCGCCGACGCTGCGGAAGCATCACAAACACAACATCGAAGTCGTGATCGATCGACTGGTCGCTGGAGGAACTCAGCGAACACGCGTTGCGGAAGCGGTCGAGCAGGCATTGAAGCTGGCGGATGGGCGGTTGATTTGCAGCGTGGAGACGGGAGCGAAAGTGGAAAGCGGAAAGCGGAAAGCCGAAGTGCCTCGGTCCGAAAACCGAAAGCTGAAAACCGAAAACCCAATCACCGATCTCGTTGCTGAAGATAGTATTGAATATGGCGATGATGATAGTGCCGAATCGGCTTTCCGCTCTCCGCTTTCCGCTTTCCCCGGAGATCGCTTGTACTCCGCTCACTACGCCTGCGCAGAAAGCGGGATGAGTTATGAGCCGCCGAGTCCGCAGTTGTTCAGCTTCAACAGTCCGCTGGGCATGTGCATGGATTGCAACGGACTGGGGATGAGCCACGGGTTTCCGATGCACCAACTGATTGTTGACGAGGAGAAGTCGATTCAGAAAGGGGCGACTCTGCTGCTGTCCGGATGGACCAAGATTGGCCGCTGGCCTCGTCATATTCTGGCCGGAGCCGCCAACGCGATCGAACAGGATTGCGGCATGGTGGCCGATTCGCTTCTGAAGATGAAGTGGAAGGACATCCCGGAAGAAGCTAAACAAAAATGGCTGTTTGGTACCGGCGATCGGCACATCACGTTCACCTGGAAGACTCGCGGAGGCGCGTGGAAGCACGGTGGCAAGTGGGAAGGCTGGGCTAATCGATTACTCGAAAGCTACCGCACCGCCAAGAACCCCATGCGCCGACGGCAGCTCGAAAAGTACATGGAAGTCGTCACCTGCCCCAGTTGCAACGGCGAACGACTGAATAAGCAGGCGAGAAACGTCAGACTGAAGACGACATGTGAGAAGTTTATCGCGAGGATGCAGGAATCAGTTACTGCAGAGGAGCGGGCGAGCAATGGGGCGAAGGGGAAAAGCGGAAAGCGGAAAGCGGAAAGCCGTGAATCTGAAATTTCAAATTTGAAATCTCAAATTGCGACTTCAGAAAACCGAAAACCTCAAACCGAAAACCCTGCGGTTGAACTCTCCCTCCCCCAAGTCTGCAATCTCTCCATCGAAGCCGCCTATGACTTCTTTGAATCGCTCGAACTGGATCCGACGCAGCAGATCATTGCTGAAGAAGCGTTGAAGGAGATTCGAGGCCGCCTTGGATTTCTGCTGCAATGCGGATTGAACTATCTGTCACTGGATCGCACTGCGCCAACTCTGTCGGGCGGCGAATCGCAGCGAATTCGACTGGCTGGGCAGATCGGCTGCGGGCTGGTGGGAGTTGTTTATATTCTTGACGAACCCAGCATTGGGCTGCATCCGCGAGACAACACGATGCTGCTGGGAAGTCTCGAACGGCTTCGCGATCAGGGCAATACGGTGATCGTCGTCGAACACGATGAAGAAACCATGCGCGCGGCCGATCACGTTGTCGACTTCGGGCCGGGGCCAGGCGTGCTGGGCGGTGAAGTGGTCGTCGAAGGATCCGTCGACGATGTGCTGAAGAATGAGCGCAGCGTGACGGGAGCGTTTCTGTCGGGACGTCAGACAATCGACATCCCGAAGACTCGCCGCGCGCCGAAGGGGCGTGGCGAGATCGTTGTGCACAACGCGACGCACAACAATCTGAAGAACGTGACGGTGAAGTTTCCGCTCGGTCGATTGATCAGCGTGACGGGCGTGAGCGGTTCCGGAAAAAGCTCTATCGTTAATGACATCCTGTGGCAGGTCGTGAATCGTGATGTGAACAAAGGCATCGGCGATCCCGGCAAGCATCGACTGATTGACGGCTTGGATCTGATCGACAAGGCCATCGACATCGATCAGTCTCCGATCGGTCGAACGCCTCGTTCGAACCCGGCGACGTACGTCAAAGTCTTTGACGAAATCCGCAAGTTGTTCACTCAACTGCCACAGTCGAAAATGCGAGGCTACAAAGAGGGCCGCTTCAGCTTCAACGTCGAAGACGGTCGTTGCGAAGCCTGCGAAGGCCACGGCGCGACGAAGCTGGAGATGGATTTTCTTGCGGACATCTGGATCCCGTGTACTGTATGCGAAGGCAGACGATTCAATCACGAAACGCTCGAAGTCAAGTTCCGCGATCACAGCATCGCCGACGTGCTGGATCTGGATATTCGTGATGCTTTGAAACTGTTCGAAGCATTCCCGAAGATTCATCGCATGATCCAGACGCTGTGTGACGTCGGTCTGGATTATATGAAGCTCGGGCAGGCATCGCCGACTCTTTCCGGTGGGGAAGCTCAGCGAGTCAAACTGGCTCGCGAACTGGGCAAACGCTCCACCGGCAAGACATTGTATCTGCTCGATGAACCAACGACTGGTCTGCACTTCGCTGACGTGAAGAAGCTGATCGAAGTGTTGCAGGGCTTTGTCGAAGCAGGCAACACGGTGATCGTGATTGAACACAATCTGGATGTGATCAAGACGTCCGACTGGATCATCGACATCGGCCCCGAAGGCGGTGCCGGTGGCGGGCGAATCGTGGTGGAAGGAACGCCGGAAGAAGTGGCGAAATGTGATGCATCGCATACGGGCGTGGCGTTGAGGGCGGTGTTGCCGGGATTCAAAAAATCTCAGATTTCAAATTTGAAATCTCAAAGTGGTCAGTCCGAAAACCGAAAACCTCAAACCGAAAACCTCTTCTCCACCACCACCAACATCCGCATCACTGGCGCGAGTCAGCACAATCTGCAAAACATCGATCTACTCGTGCCGCGAGAACAGATGAGCGTCTTCTGCGGGCCGAGCGGCAGCGGAAAGACATCGCTGGCGATGGATACGCTCTATGCTGAAGGTCAGCGGCGATATGTGGAGTCGCTGTCATCGTATGCGCGTCAGTTTCTTGGCCAGATGCCAAAGCCGCGAGTCGAGAGTATTCAGGGTCTGAGTCCCGCGATTGCGATCGAGCAAAAGACCGTCGGTTCAACGCCGCGATCGACTGTTGGCACGGTCACGGAAATCTACGACTACCTGCGAGTGCTCTACGCGCGGCTGGGTGTGATGTATTGCCCGAAGTGTCAGGTGCCTGCGGTTCAGCAGACGACTGATCAGATCGTCGACAGCGTGATGAATCTTGGCGACGGGGCGAAGCTGCTGCTGCTCGCACCGATCGACGTGGATCGTTCGACGGCGTATTCCAAAGTCTGGGACCGCTTGCGTGCTCAGGGGTTCGCTCGAGTCCGCGTGGATGGGACGACGTACGCGATTGATGAAGTGCCGGAGATTGATCATCGGCGTTCGCACAGCGTGGCGGTTGTGGTGGATCGTGTGACGGTGGGGGAAAGCGGAAAGCGGAAAGCGGAAAGCCGTGAATCTCAAATTTCAAATTTGAAATCGGAAACATCTGAAAACCGAAAACCGAAAACCGAAAACGCGGCCCCTGGCCGCTCCCGCATCGCGGATTCCATCGAAGCTGCGTTGGATCTTGGCAAGGGGGTGATTCATGTCGCGATTGCTGATGCGAAGAAGGACGAACCGAACTGGACGGTGAATCGGTACAGTCTGCATCTGTCCTGCGCGAAGTGTCAGAGGTCGTTCGAACGTCAGACGCCGCAGAAGTTCTCGTTCAACAGTCCGCTGGGCTGGTGTCATTCGTGCGAAGGTCTGGGCACGGAATTCGGTGCGAACCAGGCGATGCTAGTAACCAGTCCCGAGAGATCATTGCTCGGCGGAGCCATCGGCGCGTGGCCGGATCCGAAGACGAATGCTCCGTTCCGCATGATGCTCGACGCGATCGCTGCGACGTTCGAACTTCCGCTCGATGTGCCATGGTACCTGCTGACGCCAAAACAGCAGCGGCTCGTGTTGTATGGGGACAGTGAGACGTGGGTTGAGGTGCATTCGAGATTTCAAATTTCAGATTTCAAATCTTCAGATGCTGCGTCCGAAAACCGAAAACCGAAAACCGGAAACGTCGGCTTCCGCTTCAAATACAAGGGCCTCTACCCCGCCATCGAAGAAGCCTCGCGAATGTCGTTTGCGCATCGCAAGTCGTTGATTGAAATGGCGGGCGAGCGAGATTGTTCGATGTGCAGCGGAAGTCGACTGGAAGCCGAAGCATCCGCCGTGCGACTGCGAAACATCACGCTGCCGCAGTTGTGTCGCATGCCGTTGTCGGAGTCACTCGCGTTTCTGAATGGGCTGAAGCTCAGCAAGGAAGAAAAGAAGGTCGCGGGCGATTTGCTCAATGAGTCCACTCATCGACTGAACTTCCTCGTCGAAGTCGGGCTCGAGTATCTCACGCTCGATCGTTCCATGCCGACGCTGTCCGGTGGCGAATCGCAACGCATCCGACTAGCAGGCCAGGCCGGTCGATCGCTGACGGGCGTCTTGTATGTGCTCGATGAACCCACGATCGGCTTGCACCCTCGCGACAACGGGCGTCTGTTGAAGGCTTTGAAGCGACTGCGAGATCTTGGCAACACGGTGCTGCTGGTCGAACATGACCGCGAAGTGCTCGACGCCGCCGATCGCCTCTTCGACTTCGGCCCCGGCGCCGGGCGACTCGGCGGCAGCGTGGTGGCTCAGGGAACACCGGCGGAGTTGAAGAAGAACAAAGCGTCGATGACGGGCGGCTATCTGGGGACGAGGCTGCAGATTCCGGTGCCGATGGTGAGGCGGGTCGTAGGCGAGTCATTCCATGGCTCGAACCTTGAGCGGAAAGCGGAAAGCGGAAAGCGGAAAGCCGGGAAGGCAAGCAGGGGGGCAAAGGGGCTCGGGAGCGCGGGGGCAGCGGGCAAAGGAGCGGAGAAAAGTGAGTCATCTGAGACTTCAAATTTGAAATCTGAAACGGGCTCCTCCGAAAACCTCAAACCTCAAACCTCAAACCCCGTGGAATGGCTCGAACTACTCGGCGCGTCGCAGAACAATCTGCGCAACGTCGATCTGCGAATTCCGCTCAAGACGTTTACCTGCATCACTGGCGTGAGTGGTTCGGGGAAAAGTTCGTTGTTGATGAACACGCTGGCTCCGGCGGTTGCTCGGCGATTGAACATGGTCGCCGAATCGCCGGGAGCGTTTCGAGATCTCAAGGGCGTCGAGCATCTCAGCAAGATCGTGCTGGTCGATCAGAATCCGATCGGGACGACTCCTGCTTCGAACCCGGCGACGTATGTTGGTATGTTCGATGAAATCCGCGAGCTGTTCTGTCGCATGCCGGAAGCCAAAGTCCGAGGCTATCGGCCCGGACGATTCAGCTTCAATCGGCCGGGCGGACGATGCGAAGATTGCGAAGGCATGGGTCAGAAGAAGATCGAAATGCACTTCCTGCCCGACGTGTGGGTCGAATGTCCGACGTGTCGAGGCCGCAGGTTCAACGGCGAAACTCTGACCGTCAAGTTCAACGACCGAAGCATCGCCGACGTGCTTGAGATGTCGATCAGCAAGGCTCTGGAACTGTTCTCGAACGTCCCCAAAATTCGCGCACCGCTGGCGACTCTGGAAGCGATCGGGCTTGGCTATCTGACACTCGGCCAGTCCGCGCCGACGTTGAGCGGTGGCGAAGCGCAGCGAATCAAGCTGGCGGCGGAGTTGTGCAAGCCAAATCGAGGCCGCACGTTGTATCTGCTGGATGAACCGACGACCGGTTTGCACTTCGACGACATTCTGAAACTGCTGAGCGTGCTGAACAGCCTCGTCGAACAGGGCAATACCGTCGTCGTGATTGAACACAACCTGGACGTGATCAAAACAGCGGATTGGATTGTGGATCTCGGCCCCGAGGCGGGTTCAGGCGGCGGTCAGATTGTGGTTCAAGGCACGCCGGAGGATGTGGTGGCGTATGCAGAGGGGAAGGAGTTTTCGGTTTTCGGTTTTCGATTTTCGGAAACAGAAACGAAAGATCAAGGGAGGGCAGGCACGGGTGCGCGGCCCCGCTCCTGGACCGGCGAACTGCTGGCCCCGGTTCTTGCCGAATCCAAACGCGGTGCGATTGAGACGTTTGATGCGGCGGCGGTGGCAGAGAAGAAGGCGGGCGATGTCAGCATTGAGCAGCTCGGTAAGTCCGCGAAGCTGCCGTGGGAAGTTGACGGTCGCAGATGGCACATTCATGATCGAGTTGGCCACTCGGGCGAACCCTGTCGGTGGGATGGAAAGGCTCTTGAGTTTGTCATCGATCTGCTGGAACAGCATGATGGCCTTGCTCCAACAAACTGGAGTGATCGAGCGACTGTCGAAGTGAAAGCCGATAAGGGACTTGGCTGGTTCCTGCATGCTCGCACGGGATTCGAATGGCTGCTGCAGCTCTGCTTCCGAGTGAAGAAGGGTGAGTTTACAACAGAAGATCTGGATCAGCGGCTTGGTCTGATTCCATTGGATGACATGGAAGAGATCCCGGTCTACAGCAGCGACCCGCGCGTGAAGGCTCGAGATCTGAAGACGGCGTGGCAGGAAGTCACAATCAAGGTATGGAAGAAGGACGAGATCGACACACCAGCGTTCAAGAAGTTTCTGACACAGGCGTTGAACAGCTATCTGAAACTGTCCAAAGCGGAAGCAACGAATCCCGAAGATCTGATGCCATGGAAGCAACTGGGGCGCAAGTGGCATCTGATGCGCAAAGGCCTTCCGGGCAGCGGGCGAGTTCCGTGGGAATTCGGTTTACTGGAAAAGCTACTGCCTGTCCTTGAGGATTGCCTGAAGGACTGCGAAATCGACTACGGCATCCGCAGCAAGATCAACTGGTCTCGTGCAAAGGGTCAAACGATTGCCGAGCTGCATACAAAACGATCTGATGGAGCAGACCTGATTCTGCATGTAAAGCCCGGAACGATCACCATCGGCGCCATTGCCACACTGGGAGCATCGCAGGAGATCACTCATCACAAGAGCGGGTTGGATCAGATTCGAATCCGTTTCGAGTCATCCGCTCAGGTTGTCGAGTCGAAGCTCCGTGAGCTTATCGACAAGGTCCTTTGATGGTCGCTCTTCGTCAGCGGATGTAAAGGAACTCGTTCGACATCAGCATGGTCTGGCAGATCGTTGCAAATGCCTGTTGATGCGAGTCATCGCCCGGAAGTGACTTCGCTGCGTCAGCAATTGCCACTTTCACAGCTTCAAGTTCATCATCCGTTGCACGGCGACCGACTGTTCGAAGGAACAAGGCATGAATTCGGGCGGTGTCGTCATTCGGCGATTCCGCCCTGAGCTCAGCGGCGAGTTTCTTTGCGGCATCAATGACGAGCTCTGCGTTCATCAGAAACAAAGCTTGAGACGCAACCGTTGACGAAGCACGATCCCCGTTCGGGACGGTTGCATCTGTGCAGTCAAAAAGCGACATCGCGTCGTACAGGTTGTTGCGAATGACGGGCAGATAAACGGAGCGACGTTTGGAGTCGTACGAGGTTCCATCTTTTGACGTGTGGTCGAATAGGAACTCGCGATTCTTCACATGCAGCATGGAAGTGCCCATGGATCGATCCAACTGGGCGCTGACCGCCAACACGGCATCACGAACCGACTCGGCCGGCAGCCGCTGCATCGACCAACGCCATCGAAGGATGTTATCCGGATCAACCGCTTCAGCAGCCGGATTGGATTCGCTCGACAATTGCCACGTTCGCGACGTCAGAATCGTTCGATGCAGCCATTTCAGGGACCAGCCGTTTCTCACGAACTCGCTCGCCAGCCAGTCAAGCAATTCCGGATGCGAAGGTCGTTCGCCGAGCTTCCCAAAGTTGTCGGCTGTCGCAACAAGTCCTCGACCGAAGTGCCATCGCCAGACGCGATTGACGATCACTCTTGCGGTCAGTGGATTGGACGATTTCGTAAGCCACTGAGCAAATTCCAGTCGGCCACTGCGATCGCTCGGAGACTCAAACGGTTCGACCGCAAGGACGACCGGGACATTGCGCCCGACTTCTTCAGCCGGATTCAAATGGTTTCCGCGTGGGAGGATTCGGGAGTTCTTCACTTCGCCTTCCGTCACACCCATGGCTGTTGGCAGTTCGGGAAGCGATGTTTCCAGTTGTTTGAGTTCTTCACGCAGCGACGCCAAAGCCTTCTTTGCGTCGTCAGAAAGCTGGTCTTCCTTGATCTGTTCAGGCGGAGCGGAACCTGTGGAAGCGGCTGCTTCCGCCTGGAACTTTGCAAGCGAATTTGCAATGTCGGCCTTCTTCGACTCGATCTTCTTTTGATGCTGCTCAATGGCCTCACGATCAGCGGCGGTATCAATTGGGTTCTCATGCCACTTGGCGATGCGTTTCAGGGACTCCATCGTTTTGGTGCTCTGGAAGATCCCGGCCATTGCGTAGTAGTCGGCCTGCGTGACCGGATCAAACTTATGATTATGGCACCTTGCGCAGCCGAACGTCATTCCCATGAAAGCTCGGCCAAGTGTGTCGAGCTGTTCGTCAAGAATGTCCATCTGCAGCTTGGTTTCATCGCCCTCTGCGAGGACTTTGGGGCCCATCGAAAGGAATCCCGTAGCGATCAGGCGATCATGCCGAGTGACCTCATCGGTCGTGGAATCATTCATCAAGTCGCCCGCGAGTTGCTCGCGAACGAACTGATCAAATGGCTTGTCCGCGTTCAGTGATCGAATCACATAGTTTCGATACCGCCAGGCATTTCCATGCGCGATGTTCTCATCGAGCCCGTTGGAATCGGCGTAACGGACCACATCCAGCCAATGCCGACCCCAGTGTTCGCCGTATTGTTGAGTCTCAAGAAGACGATCGATAAGTTTCACGAATGCGTCGGGTGATTCATCGGCAACGAACGCTGCAATGTCGTTCGGTGCTGGCGGCAGGCCAGTTAGATCGAATGCGGCTCGTCGAATCAGCGTCGACTTGTCGGCAATGTTGTTCGGTGACAGGCTCTGCGATTCGAGCTTCGCCACGATGAACGCATCGATCGGATTGGCGACGAGTTCCGGATGCTGCACGCTGGGGATCGGCGGACTGTGAATCGGCTGAAATGCCCAGAACCTGCGAGCCTCGTCCAGATCAAAGGGCAGTGACTTCGACTTGCCGAGGATCTTTCCATCCGGATGCGTCGCGCCAGTATTGATCCATTCGGTGAGAGCCTTGACGGTCTCGGCCGGGAGTTTCTCGTCGGGAGGCATCTGCAGAAGTTCATCCGTGCGATTGACCGCGGTGATGATCAGACTTTCTGCCGCTTTGCCGGGTTCTATGACAGCGCCGGATTTACCGCCCTTGTTGATGCTGTCGAGCGTGTCGAGTCGCAGGCCGCCTTCCTGCATTTCGGGGCCATGGCAACTGATGCAGTGAGTTTGCAGGATCGGTGCGATTCGAGTTTGAAACACATCGTCTTGAGCGAACGTTGCGGATGTGGCGTTCAACAGTGTCACCACTGGCATGATGGTCTTGAGTACCATCCAGCAACGCGAAATTGCAGACTTCTGATGGGCGGGCATGAAGAGTCGCTCCCAAAAAGGACTCGGAGGGACCTCCCAGATTACGATCTCGCCATCACATTCACAAGCTTGAAGTCGGGATGACACCATTGAGATCCGGTTTGCAGGTGTCCCGATTCGCGGGATTCTCAACGGATTTGCGGAAAGCCCTAAAATGAAGTGCGTTCTCAGGCGGACGCAATAGCCGATTGACCTCAGGCCATGAGTTGCTTTTGCGAATTGAGTCTCGCGGAAATTCCTTTCGCGCCGTCTCGCTTGATTCTTTTCTGTTCCAGGCTCGGAGAGGCTGGCATGGCCTTTGCCGGACGCGTTGGCGTGATGTGCTTGCTTTTTGATGCCTGTCGAATCGGCCAGCAGTCCCGTCAACACGCGATTTACTTCGTTCGCGGCGACGAACTGACGGTTTCCCTTTGCGATGACGTCGAATCTGAAACCGCTGTCGGCTTGTTCAGAAGCGGGTTGTTTCGTCAGGTAGCTGACTCACCAGACGGCGGAAGATCACGACGAATGTTGGTCAGGCCGCGTTGCTGATGTCGTCGCCGCGGAGGTAGGGGTAGAACAAGCGACCGATTTCATCGCTGAGCTTCCAGATGTACTCCATACGGAATGTATCGTAGCTGACATCGGACGCAGAACGGGGGACCTGTGTCGGATACAGGCTGTTGATCTCGTGCGAGAAGATGGATTCGCCTTCGCCGTCAGTCTTCATTTCATACACGTGAATCATCGCTTCGCATCGTCCGCGATAGAGCGTGTTGCTGTCGCGTTCGTAGAGCCCAAAGTTGCTCACGTCGATGAACACAACGTAACGCACATCGAACTCCGCTCCGACTTCTTCTGCGGTGTCCCAGTCCGGGTTGTCCTTCAGCCACGCCTGGATTTCATCGTAGCTGATGACATCAATCTTCTTCGCCTTCAGAGCATTCGTCACTCGATTGGCAATGATGTGATCGATGTTGTCGAACTGGTATTTCAGGTCGTCCGGAGCAAAACAGACCACAGCAACTCGAACGCCACGATCGGTCATGCACTGATTGGTCTCTTTTTCAAACAGCGGTTCAACCTGCGGCGGACCACCAATCAGGTATCCAAGCAGCAGAAAGTAATTGCAGCCGGGAATCACCATCATCAGAAGGAACGCCGCCAGCAGTTTTCCAATCATCACACGACGCTTCACAAGCTGCGACGAGAAACGGCGACGGGAATCGGACGTGAGGGATTGAGAGTCAGCGACGGACATCTTGGATCCATTCCAGAATGCATCAATCTGGCCACGAAGCGGAGTCGCGACGGCAGATCGAACAGGAAAGGCGGGAGACAGGAGAGGAGATTTAGAGGAATTGGCACAAAGACGTTCAGCAGTTCTGAATGTTCTTCAGGCCTGAACGACTCGATCAGTGAACAGTCTCACTGACACGATAGTCGTAGAGCATTTGTGAAAGGCTGACAGAAGTTCGATCAAGGAATCCTTCGACGAAGTTAACTTCTGACTGAGATTCACGGGGAACCGGATATGCCGGATAGGTCACGTCAAACGTCCGTTCGAACGCAACCGGCAATTGCTCGTCTTCAACCACATTCCCAGTCGCACGGAAGATTGTGACTTTACCGTCCGTCTTTCCCTGGAGTAGGTTCGGACTGTCAGGAACATCACATCGGAACGTCTCGATCTGAATTCGCATGATGAAGTCCGCCTTGAAACGCTCAGCGAGTTCCGCGAAGTCGCCCCACTCGCCGTGGTCATCAAACCACGTTGTCACTTCATCCGAATTGATGATCTTGACTTTTCGAACTTTCAGATGGCGACTCATCCGTTCCACAATATCGATATGAATCGATGGGTACTTGGACAGGGTCCCATGCGGTGCTTCGCAGATGATCAGCAGAGACTTTTCGCCCTTGGTCAGATCGACATCAGTTGCCAAACGAAACTGCGATTTGATTTTCGGGTCACCGAAAAGCATCTTATTGAACATCACACCCAGCGAGCAGCCAGGGATGGTCACAACCAGCAGCAAAATCACTGCAAAACGGGACGCCGATCTTTGACGGGCTCCTGTTTGGCAAGGGAATCGTGTCATGTTGCTGCTCCAAATCCTTTTGTCGTTCTGCAACAGTTCGTATCACTCGCAAGTCGTCTGGCATCTGCAGTTCATCCGGCAGGCGAACGGTTTTCAAATCGAAAACGGACTCAGCCAGACAAACGGAAGAACCACACGAGCAGACTCAGCACAAGCCAGATCGCGAACACGTTTCGAAGTCGAAGACCGAAACGAATTCGTTCGAGCCAGCACCCGCGCCAAAGAACTCGCAGAGAGAGAATTCCAAAGTAAACCAGAATGAAAGCCAGCGCGACTCCCGAAGGGTTCGAGTTCCATGCCAACTTCCATTGCCCTCTTACCATCCAGCAGACACTGGTCGTCAGTCCGCAATGAGGACACGGACGACCAAGGATCTTCTGAACGATACAGGACGGGAGTCCGATTTGGCGGTGTGTCCCGAGTCCCTCAGGTCGAGGTTCCAGCAGGCTCGCCACCACAAACACCACGACGATTCCGACCAGGAACAACATGAGTTGCATGCGTTCCGAGGTCGTCGTGACTGTCGCCTGTGTTTGATCGTTCTCCATCAACATGCGTGGGGTACCAGTGCGGCGAAAGTGAAACAAGTCGCGTTCATGAGGGAAAATTGAAGCTTCACGGGCCTTCAGCAGGATCTGCCACGAACATTCAACGCCAATCGGAATTCCGCGCTGATTCTGCCGATGCCCGGCGATTCCTGCCAGTTGACGATCTCTGCAGAGAACTCGGTTTTCTGCGGCAAGCTGAGGAATTGGGGGCCGTGGCGTTCGGCTGATCGTTGGAAAATCGAACGCGTGATCCGTATGTTCCCTTGCGAGTGCGACGTCATACACCTGACCTTCGTGGATAAAGCCGTCGCACGAGATAGAGAGCGGCCACGAATCATCGAAATCGCGGAGTCGAACACAGCGATGTCATCGGACCATAAGTTCCAGGTCAATCTACAGGGCGTGATTGATCTGCTGTCAGATCATCTTTACACCGGGCCGCAGGTGTTTCTGCGGGAATTGATGCAGAACAGCGTCGATGCCATTGTCGCTCGCGAGAAGCAGGAAGCGGATCACAAAGGGCAGATCTCGCTGACCATCATTCCGGCGAAGAAGGATCGGCCAGCGACGCTCGTTCTTGAGGACAACGGCATCGGGCTGAACGAAGAAGAGATCCATCGGTTTCTGGCCACGATAGGTCAATCTTCTAAGCGAAACACGAAACACTCCGACGACTTCATCGGTCAATTCGGTATCGGGCTGCTCTCGGCCTTTGTCGTTTCCGAGGAGATCGTGGTGCTGACGCGATCACTACAGCCGGATAGTCCAGTGTTCGAATGGCGAGGCCGTTCGGATGGTACGTATTCGCTGAAGCAGTTGAATGCAGAGTTCCCAGTCGGGACTCAGGTTCATCTGAAGCCCAAGCCGACCGCAGAAGAGTTCTTTACAGATGATCACATCAGAACGTCGGCGGCTCATTTCGGGAGTTTTCTGCCATATCCGATCGAAGTCGTCAGCGGTCGCCAGAGATGGAGCATCAATGCGGATGCTCCGTGGACTCTTGTGAAGGACAAATCCACCACCGGGCGCGAGGCCGCGTTGAGTTATGCCGAAGATGTTTTTGGTCAGAGGTTTCTTGATGCGATTCCGCTGACGGCCAAGGCGGGCGGGGTCGAAGGCGTTGCATACGTGCTCCCTGAAGCCGCAGTGATGTCCGGCAAACGCAGCCATCGAGTCTACTTGAAGAACATGCTGCTGTCGGAAGAAGCTGATAACTTAATGCCGCAATGGGCGTTCTTCGTCAAATGCGTTGTCAACGCCACCAAGCTTCGCCCAACCGCTTCGCGAGAATCCTTTTATGAAGACCGCAAGCTGGAACAGACTCGCGAACAGCTTGGAGAGTGCCTGAAGTCGTATCTTGTGAAGCTCGCCAGGACCGAACGCCCCAAACTGGATCTGATCATTAGCCGTCATCATCTGGCGATCAAGGCCTTGGCTGTTGAGGACGAAGACTTCTTCAAGCTGTTCATCGACTGGCTGCCGTTCGACACGAATCATGGGCAAACGACCTTGGGCGAGTACTTTGCCAGCGAGTCTGAAATTCGACACATTCCGAATGTGGACCAGTTCCGCCAGATCTCGAGCGTTGCGACGTCGCAGTCTCAGACGATTTTCAACACGGGATATGTTTACGACGCTGACTTGTTCGAACGACTGGCCGATCTGTTCCCGGATCGTCAGGTTACGCGGGTCGATGTTTCGGAATTCGCCGAATCCTTTGAAGACCTCAGCGAAGCAGAAGCCGACGAAGTCTTCGAACTGCAGCGAACAGCAGACCGTGTTCTGCAACCCTTTCGCTGTGCTGCACTGGTGAAGAAGTTTCGACCGAATCAGTTGCCAACGCTGTTTACGTCCAATGACTCCGCGAACTTCCTGCGGTCGGTGGACCAGTCGAAAGAGGTCGCTGATCCGCTCTGGAGTGCTGTGCTGGACGGCATCTCTCAGTCAGCCATGCAGGACGCATACGCTCAGTTGTGTCTGAATTACAACAATCCTCTGATTCGACGCCTGGCGGCCCTGAAGAAAACAGAATCGTCATTGCTGAAACGAGCGATTGAAATGCTGTATGTTCAGTCGCTGCTGATGGCACACTTTCCGCTGAAGAAACCGGAAATGAACCTGCTGACAACGGGAATGCTGGGACTGATTGAGTTGGCTCTCGAATCGCGCGAGGGCTGAAGGGTCCGTGTTGGAATTCGTTGTCCATTCGTAGCCGAGTTCGTAAGAACTCGGAACCCCAGTGATAGATCCACTGTACCATCGATTGGTCTGAATGGTCCTGTCGGCTTCGGAATCGCAGTGTTAGCCGCGAAAGTACGCAAAGAGCACAAAGACTCTCGCGTACTTTGCGTTCTTTCGCGGCGATTCGTGTTCCTGGGTTGCTGTCTCATGCTCTCGCTGAATTAAGCTGTAGCGGGATTCGTGAGAATTCCCCATGGCCTCCAAATTCTTACCAATCCGCCTACAGGTTTCTGCTCTGCACCCAAATGAAACGGATTTGAGAGACACTACACTGCTGCGATGATCCTGCGATGCCAATTCCACCAAGATGACCTGAACCGCGGAGTTCTGAAATGAGTGAAGCCGAGTACTATGAACTCATCGAGCAGACCTGGGGACTTGACGACAATCCCGCGAAAGTCAGTTTGCTCGAACAAGCCGTTCGAATCGCCGATTCGCTCGGTGACAAAGAACTGGGATTTGAATCGAGAAATGACCTCGTTCGAACGGCCGTCTTCTGCGGCATGGGCGAAAAAGCGTTGCCGGCGTTTTCATGGTGTCTGGCTCAGATCGATGCAAACCCCGACGACTATGACGACGACGAACTGCTCTGGGAATACAAATGGATTCTGTCAGCCATTCATCAGTTCCCGTCGGTCACACTGAAGCAGATCGTAGACCTTGAGAATGACTTTGAGCGACGGCTGACAAAAGCAGGTTACAGTCTGCGTCCGTTTTACGACGCACGATTTTCGAGGCTGCAGTATCCCGAAAACGCGAAGGAGAAGGAGGAGTACTTTCAGCTTTGGAAGAAGTCAAAGCGTGATCATCTGGCAGATTGCAAGGCGTGCGAAGAATCGTCATTGGCTTGGTACCATTTTGACACGGAACAGCCGGAGCTGGGGCTTAAGCAGGGTTTCAGAATTCTCGACAAGGAAATCGGATGTCATTCCGTTCCGCATTCGACGATCTCTGAAATGTTGATGGCTCTGCACCGTGCCGGAAGAACCGAAGAAGCGAAAGAACTTCAGGTTCGCGGATATCGGATGATCAGCAAGAACCGTGATTTTCTCGGTTACTACGGAAACCATATGGAGTTCCTCGTTCACGCTGGTGAGATCGCGGCCGCACTGAAGATCCTGACGAGGCATCTGCCGTGGGCTTTGGAGACTCGTGAGCTCAGCAACAAAATGGACTTCCTGCATGTGGCCAGTCTGGTGCTGGACAAAGCTGGCGATCGAAAGCGAAAGCTCAGGCTGCCGAAGGACTTTCCGCTCTACGACGAAAGCGAAACGTACGTTCCTTCACAACTGTCTGCATGGTTCCGAACAGAAGCGGAAAAGCTGGCTGACCTGTTCGATCACCGCAACATGAATCGCCATTACCGTAACTGGATTGAACGAACTCGCGCCGAAGTGGCCGAACTGGAATGAGCCGGAGAACCATGAATGCAGATCCTTGCGATCGATATTGGTTCAACATCCATCAAGGGTGCCGTTGTTGATTTCGACACTGGTGTTGTTCGATACGATTATCGAGTTCCCTTTCCGAACGCCGTGTGCGGGCAACCGCCGGGTTTCCATGAGGTCGCGCCCGGTGACGTATTGATCGCATCCCGTGCGGTCATTCAGAAGTTGCTCGCTCATACGGACCAACCTGTCGCACTCTCGAGCTGCTCGCAAATGGGTGGCGTGATTTTGGTCGATGTGGCTGCTGCTGAACGGAGCGATATTCAACCGCTGTCGAACTATTTGTCCTGGCGAGATCAGAGAACGACGATTCGAGACGCCTCCGGCAGTTGTTCGATGGATCGCCTTCGATCGTGCTGGTCGGACGATCTGTTTGAGTCGCTCGGAAAGGAACTCAAACCCGGATCGGCCACAAGTCTGCTGCATTGGCTGGCCGAACGAAATCAGCTTCCGCCTCGCGCGATGCCGTTGGGTATCGGCGACTTTGTCATCAGCAGCCTCTGCGGTGCGAAGCCTGCGATGGGACGAACGCAAGCCATTGGCCTGATGAATCTGACGACCGGCGACTGGCATCGAAACGCTTTTGAACGTGCCGGGCTTGGATCACTGCGATGGCCCGCGATTGCCGGAGAGAACGAGGTCATCGGAACTCTTCACGATGCTCCGCACGTTCAATGTTACTCAGTCGTCGGCGACCAGCAGGCGGCACTTAGAGGAGTTGACCTTCAGTCGGACGAGCTGTCGATCAATATCTCAACGGGGTCTCAGGTCAGTCAGATTACCGCAACGTTCCAACCGGCAGACTGCCAGTCACGTTGCTGGTTCGGCGGACAGTACCTCAACACCATTACGCACATTCCCGCAGGGCGTTCCCTGAATATTCTGGAATCTCTTTTGACCGAACTGCCACGACGAGCGGGCATTGATGTTCGCAATTCATGGGATATGATCGCTGAGTTGTCGAAGTCATCCACGGGAGGCGGGCTTCAATGTGATCTCAGTTTCTTCGACAGTGCCATGGGATACAATGGCTTGATTGATGGGATCACGACCGACAACCTGACCGTTGGGAATCTCTTCGACGCAGCTTTCGAATTCATGGCACGCAGCAATCAGCATTGCTCCGAGCGATTGAACCCGAGTCCGAACTGGAGGCAACTTGCAATCTCCGGCGGGCTGGTGCAGCGATTTCCATCTCTTCGAAGAAAGCTGCAATCTCGCTTTGATCTGCCATTCCGAGAGATCGCCGAGCAGGAAGAGTCCATCATCGGTCTCTGGAAGATCGCTCGCGACGTGATGCCATGAACATCGCATCCAAAGGTAGCGGCGGCATCTTGCCGCCGCGTTTTTAGCCACAGGGCGGCAAGATGCCGCCCCTACCGCCACTCACAAGCCATTATGGCTTCGCGCCTTCCGGAATGTACCAGACGTTTTCTTTCTCAGACTCTGGGGCCTGATCCATCCGTGAATTCCACGCCATTGGCTCTTGCTTGCCATCCGGATACAGCGATTCCATGGGTTCCCAAACGACGTCAACGCCGTCATGAAACAGATCGCCGATGAGCAGATCGGTAATCTTTCCTCGCAGATGAGGGAAGTTTCGAACGAAGCCGCCGAAGTTGAAGCCGTCGTAGTACTCGCAGACCAGACGACGCATGCGGTCGATGCCCTTGTTCAGCACCGGACCCCACTTGCCAAGTTGAGCCTCAGACGTGTCATTCATCTGAAGACCTTCAATCACGGAGTCGGCTGCCATTTCGCCGGACTTCAACGCCAGCAAAAGACCAGATGAATACAGCGGATCGAGGAATCCGAACGCATCGCCGATCATGACGAAACCGTTGCCGGAAACCTTCGTTGATCGGTACGAGTAGTCTTTCGTTGCGAAGTATCCCGTCGCTCGAGTTGCCTTAGACACGCGATCGCGAACTGCCGGGCACTTTTCAACTTCTTCGTTGTAGACCTGCTCGTGAGAACCCCTGTTCTTGAACAGATATTCAAACGGAGCCACGATTCCAACACTGATTCGATCGTCATGCAGAGGGATGTACCAGAACCAGCCTTTCTTGTTTTCAGTCTGCAGAACAACAGTGGCACCTTCGTCGCGACCGACATCGCGATAAGCGCCTTGCCAGTACGTCCAGATGGCGCCTTTATTCAACAGCGGATCCCAGACTCGCAGTTTCAGACGGTTCATCAGCATGCCGCTCTGACCGCTTGCGTCGACGATGACTTTCGCGTTCACCTGGCGAACAGTTCCGTCCTTCTCCTGAATTCGAACACCGGTCGCTCGATCGCCGTCAAACAGAACATCGAGAACTCGAACTTCCTCGCGAGCGTCCACGCCATGCTCACGAGCATTGTTCAACATCATATTGTCGAACTCGCTTCGCACCACCTGCCAGGTCTGCGAACACTCGTGCGGTTTGTTATCGTAGAAGTAGAACGGAGCGGACTGCTTGCCGTTCGCGCTCACGAACTGAACGCTGTGCTTGTGAACGAAGCGACTTGCTCTCATCTTCGGCAGCATGTTCAGACGCTGCAGGACCCAGTAGGTTTCCGGAATCATCGATTCACCGATGTGGAATCGAGGGAACTTCTCTCGTTCGAACAGGACGACTTTGTAACCCTTTTGAGCAATCAGGGTTGATGCCGTTGAACCAGCCGGGCCGCCGCCAATAACGACGACATCTGCATCCGTGACCGATTGTGGATTATCGTTGAACATGAGAATTCCTCTCAGGAAGCCGCCAATGAACGAAGGTCGAAAGACGTGATCTGTTTTATTCCTTACAACGACAGTTGTCCAGACAAGTGTTGTCTCAACTTGCCTTCAGGATCGTCTTTTTTCCGCTGTTTCCTGAGTCTCGCCGTTCAATTCGTTCATTTCCAGCGGTGAAAGCCTCAACTGCAGAAGGATCCCGGGAAGCCGCAATCGGCCGAAAACCGCTTTTCCGAACCGACCAAAAGGCCGAATGCGCGCGGTCGCTTGTCGGAAAACTTGAATTACCGACGGCCTCTTCAAAAGTCCCTATGATCCTCAGCGTCGCAATTGCTAGCATGGTTCGCTCGACAAATGCCCCGAATCCAAAGGCAGATCCACGGAATGAAACTCTCTGAACTTTTTGCATCACGATCGTTCGTGCTGTCGATCGAAATTTTTCCACCGAAGACGGCTGAAGGTGACGCCGCGCTTCGACGCAATCTGAAGACACTGATTGAGTATCAGCCGGCCTTCGTTTCGTGCACGTATGGCGCGGGTGGTTCAACACGAGATCGCACTGCGGCGTGGTGCCAGGAAATCCAGCAGGATTTCAACACACCTGCGATGGCGCACTTTACGTGCGTTGGATCGACTCGAGCGGAATTGCTGGCGTGGCTGGATCAGGCGAGCGCTGCTGGAATTCGAAACATCATGGCCCTGCGGGGCGATCCGCCGGCCGGTCAGGAATCCTTCAAGCCGGTCGACGGGGGACTAAAGTATGCCAATGAACTTGTGGAACTGATCCGTCAGTCTCATCCTGAAATGAACATGGGCGTGGCCGGTTATCCGGAGAAGCACGTGGAGGCTCCGTCGCTTGAAGAGGACATGAAGAATCTGAAGCAAAAGGTCGACGCAGGAGCGGATGCGATCTTCACTCAGTTGTTCTTTGTGAATGACAACTTCTTCCGATTTCGCGATCGCTGCGGAGAACTCGGCATCCAGATCCCGATCGTTCCGGGCATCATGCCGATCACAGACTTTGCTCGCATCAAGCGAATCACGTCCATGTGTGGTACCGTGTTTCCGCAGGGTCTGGCCAGCCGACTCGAGAGCGTTCAGGACGACCCTGTGGCTCAGTTTGAGATCGGCGTGGAACACGCGATTCAGCAGTGTGAAGAGCTGATGTCCAACGGCGTTCCGGGCATCCACTTTTATGCTCTGAACAAGTCCGATGCCTGCCAGCGGATTCTGGATGCGCTGCTGCCTGCCGCTGGAACAAACTCATGAGTACCGACCATGCAGGACCAGCCGATGAGTCAGAGGCAACCGGTTCCGTGCCCGCAGAAGAGGCAGGCGAGACCATCGAACTGGATCGGTTTCTGAAGCTTGCTCAGATCGTCAGCTCCGGCGGAGAAGCCAAGCAGTTGATTCGATCGGGCACCGTTCTCGTCAACGGTGTCGTGGAAACTCGCCGCGGCCGCAAACTGCGACACGGCGACCGCGTTGAAGCCAATGGCGAAGAGTTCGTGATCGAAACTGATTGAGGCAGTGAACGACTGGGACAGTCGTTCTACAGTAGAGCAATTGTCCCAATCGCTCATGCGGCTTGTCTGTCATTCATGGCGGCGAAGACTCGAACCGCCAGTGGCGATTCGTAAACAGTGAACGACTGGGACAGTCGTTCTACAGTAGAGCGATTGTCCCAATCGCTCACGAGCACCTCACACAATCGTGTAGCCGAATTCGTCAGAATTCGGAGGCACATGGGAATTCTCACGAACTCCGCGGCTCAATTCGAAGGCAGGATGAGATGACACACTAAACCAAAATCTCAGACACAACCCTCGCCGGTTCAACACCGGTGAGACGCTGATCAAGTCCCTGAAACGGAAATGACAGCAGTTTGTGATTGAAGCCTAGCAGATGCAAAATCGTGGCGTGCAAATCGCGAACGTGAACACGATCGACAGTGGCGTTGAAGCCAAACTCGTCACTTTCACCAAGCGTGACTCCGCCCTTGATGCCTCCACCGGCAAGCCACATTGTGAACGCATTCGGATGATGATCGCGTCCGTCGTTTCCGCCCTGAACCATCGGCGTTCGACCGAACTCACCGCCCCACACGATCAGTGTATCATCCAGCATGCCCTGCTGTTTCAGATCCTGAATCAACGCGGCACACGCCTGATCTGTGTTCCGGCAGTTCTCTTTCAGATCGCGAACCAGAGCACCATGCTGGTCCCATGCCTCGTGGAAAATCTCGACAAATCGCACGCCCTGCTGCACCAGACGACGAGCCAGCAGGCAAGTTGCGGCAAACGATGGCTTACCAGGCTCAACCCCGTACATGTCAAGCACATGTTTGGGCTCGCGAGACAGATCCATCACCTCCGGCGCGGAGGATTGCATGCGGTAGGCCATTTCGAAGGAGTTGATCCTCGTCGCAATCTCTGGATCGCCAACAACATCCAGATGAGCACGATTCAACTCATTGATCACATCCAGCGATTGCCGCTGCAAAGAATCGCTGACACCGCGAGGATTCGACAGAAACAGAACCGGATCACCCGTCGTTCGAAACTCAACGCCTTCATACACGGTCGGAAGGAACCCGCTGCCCCAGTTCGCGCTACCGCCGCTTGGACCTTTTTTTCCGGTGCTGAATACAACAAAGCCTGGCAGGTTTTTAGATTCGTTTCCAAGTCCGTACAACGTCCACGAACCAAGACTTGGCTTTCCGAACTGCAAACTTCCGGTGCTCATCTGAATCTGAGCCGGTGCGTGGTTGAATCCATCGGTGACCATGGACTTCACGATCGCAATGTCTTCCACAACAGTTGAAAGATGCGGCAGCAATTCCGACAGTTCGGCTCCGCACTGCCCGTGCCTGGCAAACTTGAACTTCGGTCCGAGCAGCGTCGAGTTTGGGTTAATGAAGGCCGCTCGGTAACCTTTCAGAAGTTCTGCCGGAGGCAATGTTCCATCAAACTTCGCAAGCTGCGGCTTGTAATCGAACAACTCCAGATGACTCGGCGCGCCGGCCATGAAAAGAAAGATCACGTTCTTCGCGCGAGCGGGGAAATGGGACGGCCTGGCCGCGAGTGGATCGCGAGTCGAATCGGCCGCCATGGCATTTTCATTGGCCATCAAATCCCGCAACGCGATCGCACCAAGCCCCACGCCACACTGCTGCAGGAACCATCGCCTCGACGCCTGTCGCTGGATCTCCGATGAAACACACTGGTCTGTCAGGTTCTTTGACATGTTGAACTTTCTGATTCGTCAGGAAACCCAAGTGTTCGATGCACGGAGCTTTGAGCAAACTCGAGTCTTCAATGACCCGCCCGAGCTATTCCTTCACGATCACTTCGTCAAGATTCAGGATCACGCGCGCCGTCGCGACGAAAGCCGCAAGTCGCTTCATTGCGATGCCAGCGGGAAGCTCGGGCGGCTTTGAGGGATCGATGTATGCGAACTGTCGAAGCTCTTCGTCCGTCCGGCTGGAGAACTGTTCCTCCTGTTCATTCAGGAATGTCGCCAGTCTGGCCACTTCGGCAGGCGTCGCTTCACGAGTCACGCAACGTCGGAACATGCTGCGAATGCGATCCTCGACAGAAAGATCGCGAGTCTGCACTGCGATCAGACCGAGGGCTCGACTGCAGTCCATGAACAAATCTTCGTTCAGAGTCGTCAACGCCTGCAATGGCGTATTGGATCGACTTCGACGCACACAGGCCGTGTCTCCTCGCGGAGCATCGAAGTTGAGCAACGCCGGATACGGCACCGATCGAAAGCGGAACGTGTAAAGAGCGCGGCGATAACGATCGTTGCCCTGTTCGAGATTCCATGTCTTCGGGCCGTAGCTGGCTGGCGGCTCGTAAAGAAACTTCGGAGATGGTGGATAGACGCCGGGGCCACCGACTTTGTCATTCAGCAGGCCGCTTGCTGCGAGGAAGATGTCACGAACAATCTCGCCCGACACTCGAACTCGCGGTCCGCGAGCCAGCAGTCGGTTCTCCGGATCCTTTTCATAGAGCTGCGGCGAGACCTTTGACGACTGTTGATACGTCGACGAATTCACAATCAGACGATGAATGTGCTTCAGACTCCAGTTGTTGTCCATCAGCTCGACCGCCAGCCAGTCGAGAAGCTCGGGATGCATCGGATATTCGCCCTGCGTTCCCAGATCTTCCGCCGTCCGCACAATGCCCACGCCAAAGTACTCCTGCCAGATGCGATTCACAATGGCTCGCGCGGTCGTCGGGGAATCTCTTCGAGCAATCCAGCGAGCGACATCCAGTCGATTGCCCGGACGCAGGCCGCTGCCCGAATTCAGCAGCGCCGCGACGCCGGGTTGAACGACGTCTGCCGGCTTCAGAAAATCTCCTCGAGTGAGGAAGTACGTTGGGCGAACTTTGGCACGTTCCAGCAACACGAGTTGCGAGTAACCTCGAGGATGCTGTTTCCAGAGCGATTCCATCTCGGCATTCGTGTCAGCAAGTTCCGAACGAGTGGTTCGCCATGCATCAAAGAGTTCATCGAGTTCTGATGTTGTCAGCTCGTCAATCTGCCGCGAGGCCAGGGATCGAACACGGCTTGAGATCTGATCGGCCGTTTGGTTTTGCTGCGATGTGACCGACAAGCGAAATCGACCGAGGTTGTTGTTCTGATTGTCATCACTGTTCCAGCCGCCATGCATCTGAGCCAGGTTGAACGTTACACGGAACCCGGCGTCGCAGTGCAGTGGCGATTCGGGCAAATAGACGGCCTGTCGAGGAACATTGCTGCGACCTCCGCCGATGTCGATTCCCCACGCTGTCGTGTTGTCGCCATCGATCGAATACTTCGACGGCCCGGTGACTCGCCGCTTGCCCGACTTGTTGTCAAAGATCTTCTCCAGCTCAGCTTCCGGCGGCTCAACATCGGCGGTCACTGACACCAGCTTCACCTTCGTGCGTCCCGATGACTTGTCGAGCGGTTCGACGAAGACTTCTATTTCGGACAGCGCGCACAGGCCATAGATCGAACGGCCCGGTCCATTGTGTGGCAGATTCGGATCGTTCAGCAGTTCGATGCGAAAACCAGCGAGATCCTTCACATCAACGTTCGCTGTGAAGGTCGTCGTATGCTGAGTCGGTGCGTATCCGGCCGCAAGGATCGAACCATCTTCCAGCAGGTAGTGTTTCTGACCGCCGCTGGTATCCAGCTCCGGACGAACCGTAACCCATTCGCTCGCCGCGGGTAGCTGCTTTGCCCATGCCGAAAGCTGACTCTTCCAGTCTGGAACCTGAGATCGCTGCTTGTCTCGAAGGCTCGAGAGCTTTGTCTTGAGATCGCGAATCGTGTCCTGCTCGGCCGTCGTGTAGACCGTGGCCTGAGCTTCATCGCAGTTGTTGAAGTTGGCGAAGAACTGATAGTACTCCTGCTGGCTCAGCGGATCGTACTTGTGGTTGTGGCATTGAGAACACTGAATCGTCAGCCCGAGCATGGCCTTGCCGATGGCATCCATGCGATCGAACATCGCTTCCATGCGAAACTGTTCGGGATCGACGCCACCTTCTTCGTTGATCATTGAGTTTCGCAGGAAGCCGGTTGCCACCAGTTGATCCTGAGTTCGATTGGGCAGCATGTCACCAGCCAATTGCTCAAGCAGAAACTGGTCGTACGGCATATCCTTGTTCAGGGCGTTGACAACCCAGTCACGATAGAACCAGACAAACCGCGGCTTGTCTTTCTCAAAGCCATCAGAGTCTGCATACCTCGCGGCGTCCAGCCAGTGACGAGCCCACTTCTCGCCGAAATGCGGCGACGCAAGAAGTTGCTCGCTGACGTCGCTCAGCACCTTCGCGAGATTATCTCCCTGAGTGAGTCGCGATCGAAACGCCGTGATCTGAGATTCCGTTGGCGGCAGCCCGATGAGATCCAGATGCATTCGCCGAAGCAGCACATCAGCCTGAGCCTGCTCGGAAGGCTGCAGCCCCTCCTTCTGCAAACGCTGCGCGATGAAGTGATCGATCGGATTGCGAGCCCAGTCGCCACCAACGTCTGGAACTTCGGGACGCTGAGGAGGTGCGAAGGACCAGTGCTGTTCGTAAGTGGCTCCGGCCTTGATCCAATGCTGCAGAAGCTGGATCTGATCTGAGGAGAGCGACTTGCCGGAATCCGGCGGCGGCATCTTCAGGTCGGGATCATCGCTGAGCACCCGTTTCAGCAACTCACTTTGATCAGGCTGCCCCGGAACAATTGCGGATGGCCCATCATGAGATGAGCTGGCTCCTTCGAACGTGTCAAGTCGCAGATCGGCTTCGCGATGTTTGTCGTCGGCACCATGACACCCGAAACAGTTGGCCGCAAGGATCGGACGAATATCGCGCGAGTACCGAACTTCTGCTGAATCATCATCAGCACTCGCCACGCCACTGGCCACGCGGATGATGAAAGCTGCTAAGACGGCTTGCCGAACCATTCGTTGATCCGCAATCAACGCACGCAACAACGCGAACTCAAAACGCAGCATCGTGGTCATGGGCATGTCCACAGATCAAAAGGCGGGAAATCTGGAACACCGATTCTTACTCAGAACCATGCTCGCATGGAGCGTGCTCGATTGGCGAGCGAACAACGTGCGTGTGTTCGAAGTTCGAACCGGTCGGTTCCTTTGGGGTCAAGGCGCTGTCAGCCCCTTGTCAGGAAGGACCAGTATTCTGCTCGTGCGATTTCCAGAAGTCGAACGCCAACCAGCCCACGACGCCAATTTCCAGATTCCGGAGCCTCGCAGTCATGTCCCGTACACCCGTCGCTCCGCCGACGGGACCGACGAGGTTCGCAGCTTTGAGAAGACTGCCAAGCAAGCGGAATCGAAGTCGTATGACTTCGCACATCTGACGTCTCACGACGTCAGCTACAGGGAGATTATCCTTCGCGCGGTCCGTTTTGAGGCGAGCGGGGGATGTCAATCCAATTGCGTTCGGCGCAGTTTATGCGGAATGTGTTTTGCGATCCAGATGTGTGGTCGTGGTGGAATGAATTGGTGGGGAGATGAGATTGGGGAGCATCGAATGGATTGCAGTGCGAGAGATCTGCGCAGCGTGAAGCGGCTCGGACGATGGACGCATCGTGAGCCTGGGAGATCGTCAGATTTTTTGCTTCGCTTCTGCGACGCCTGAATGCGAGCCAGCGTGTCGGCCAGTTCGTCGGCGTCGGCCCAGCCCTGCAGGAACAGGCACACCATATTGAACGCGCGACGCCCCACGTCCATCCCGGTCATCTGAGCTAGCAGCGAATAGCGTTCGAAGCCTCGATCGGCAAGGTCGATCAAATCGGGTTCAATATTCTGGCTCAGCACACTGCGTTCGTCGTCAGCGCCTCCCGTTTCGTCCGGCGTGATCACCGCCTTGCCCGTCGTGCCCTTCAGCACTCGAAACTGCAAATGCAGCTTCCACTTGCCATCGTGGTTCGCGCCGATTGCGTTGACGATCTGCGGCAGCACACGGAACGACGAACCGTCTGTCGCCACAAGCTTTTCGGCAATCTCTCGAGGAATGCTGTCTGGAATGTGCCGCTGCGAACCGGCTCCAATCGATTGCTGCGGAAGGTCGGCGATCAGGCCTTCAATCATCGATTCTGGCTGAGACTCGAAGGCATGACCGACGTCATCGCTTGAGCAGCATTTCATCGAGGTTCAGCAGGACGTTGCCGACGACCGTCATGGCCGCGGCGTCCGCAGGTTTCAGTTCGGCAGGAAGAGGTCCAAGCGGATCGGTCGCCAGCATGTTGGCATCCTCCGGAGCCTTTTCCATTTCAGCACGCACGTCGTTGAACAATCCGACGAGAGCGGTAAGTTCGTCGCTCGTTGGCTGACGAAGCGTGCAGCGATGAAAACCGTATCGAAGCTGTTGTTCGAGTCCGCCTTCCTGCTGAAGCAGCAGTCGTCCCAACGCCTGAGCGGCCTCGACGTAAACCGGATCATTCATCGTCACCAGCGCCTGAAGCGGCGTGTTGGTTCGATTGCGCTTCAGCGTGCAAACTTCACGATTCGGCGCGTCAAACGTCGCCATTGACGGATATGGATTGCTGCGTCGCCATGTCGTGTAGATCGCCCGACGATATCGATCTTCGCCGCTGCTCGTCTGCCAGTCCGTGGAACTTCCAAACGCCGCACTGAGCCCCAGACTTGGCTGTGGAGGCTTCACCGGAGGTCCATACATCTTGTGACTCAGCAGCCCGGCAATCTGAAGCGACTGATCTCGAACCATTTCAGCCGTCAGACGGACTCGCGGTCCACGAGCGAGCCAGCGATTTTCCGGATCGGCCGCGGCCGCTTCGGGGCTGACAAACGACGACTGTCGATAAGTCGACGACATCATAATGGTGCGAAGCAACGATTTCGTGTTCCAGCGAGACTGAACGAGTTCCGTGGCCAGCCAGTCAAGCAACTCGGGATGCGTTGGAAGATCGCCCTGCGATCCAAATTCTTCGCTCGTGCCGACGATGCCTCGACCGAACAGCGTCTCCCAATAGCGATTCGCCACGACGCGAGCCGTCAGCGGGTTGTCTTCACTGACCAGCCAGCGAGCAAACGCGAGTCGATCCACCGGACCTTCGCTGACGATCTGTGGAAAGACGGCCGGAACAGCCGGATGAACTTCCTGCCCTTTGTCCAGATAATTGCCTCGATGCTGAAGCTGAGTCTTGCGACGCTGCTCGGCCTTCAGTTCTCGAAGAATCGGCACCGACGTGTCCGGCTTCATCGCAGTCAGTTCCGCGCGCAGCGATGAGCTTTCGCTGCGAGCTTCAGCCAAATCCGGCGAGATGTTTTCGCGATAGTACAGAGCCAACTGGGCCGACTCGTCCGGGCTTCGCTGATCCGACGGTTTATCAAGCAGCGTGGCGATTTGCTGAGGCAGCCCTGACCGTTCGATGATCGCCGCTTCCGACGTCATGGCAATTCGGAAATGCCCCAGCAGATGATTCGCGTACGGAGAATTCTGTTCGAGCGTCAGCCGCAGAATCGAGTTGTCGTCACTCTTCAGAGGTTTCGCCGGGACGAGCGTCAACGAATGCGGTTCGCGATGATGGCCGCCAACTGCCCAGCCGTTTTCGTTTTCCGTCTTTCCGTCGAGCACTTCAGATGCAGAAAATCCGTCCTGAGAAAAATCTGCCAGAGCCGTCGCGATTGGGAGTTCACGAATTGATGATGGTGGCAACTGCACCTGCGGGTTCGGTGCGTCCTTGACCTGCGTTGACCAGATCTCTTCTCGAGCCGCGTTCAGCAGTGAGACTCGAAAGTTGGCCAGTCGCTCGTGAACGCCGTTTCCGATGCGGTTCCAGATCGTAATTGATTCCACAACGGACATCTTCCCGAGATCAACTTCCCACCACGGATGATCCGAGATCGCCGTGTGCGTCACCGAATTCTTCTCGTAGTTGCCGTCGGTGTTTCCGTCGATCGCATACTCCGGCGGTCCAGCAAAATCGGTTGAGCTTTGGGTCGCTTTGCCCATCGTGGCGATGTTCACTCCATTCGAGACGACCTGCACTTCCGCCAGCGACAGAATCTTCTTCTCACCGGGGATCTCGATGCGAACAAACTGTCCCTGCGGAATCGTCGATTGCCGCGGGACCAGCTGCGTCTTCACTTCCGAAATCACGAAGTTGCCGCCACCGTGACCACTTCCCTGGCCCGGAAGCTGATCGTTCGGAACAACCTGAACCTGCAAGGCCGCCAGTTCGGAACCGATGACCGCCTGCGACAGAGGAACGTCAATCGTGTAGGTGTCTTTGTCGGTCGCCGTCGGAACGAAGATAGAACCATCGTCACGAATTTGCGATTCGCTGCCGCTTGCTCGAACGATCGACTCGGGCTTTACGATCTTCCATTCGGTCTTGTTCTGCAGCCGAGCTTCCCATTGCTTCTGAGCGGCGGTCAATGCGTCAGTCGACGTTGCGAAAACCTTGTCGAGTTCCACAAGGCGCGACTCAATCGTCGCCTTGCGTTCCCGCTGAGCGGCGGTGAACAGCGGAAGGCGCGGGGAATCATCGCCTCGGTCGGCGTCCTCGGTGTTGTTGAGGATCGCGAACAACTGAAAGTATTCTTCCTGCGACAGCGGATCATACTTGTGAGTATGACATTGAGCGCAGGCAATGGTCGTGCCCATCCAGACTGCCATGGTCGTGTTGACTCGATCGACAACGGCGACGTTGCGGAACTCCTCGTCCTGAGTCCCGCCTTCGTTGTTCGTCATCGTGTTCCGATGAAACGCAGTGGCAATCAACTGATCTTCCGTTGGTTGCGGCAGCAAGTCACCGGCAAGCTGTTCGATCGTAAACTGGTCGAATGGCATGTCGCTGTTAATCGCGCGAATCACCCAGTCGCGCCACGGCCAAATCGTTCGCGCCGGATCGTCCGCGTAGCCCGACGAGTCCGCGTATCGTGCCAGATCCAGCCACTTGCGAGCCCAGTGTTCACCGAACTCCGGACGCGACAACAGGTGATCAACGAGTTCCGAATAAACGGCATCTCGCGCGGCGCCGTCTGCATCTGAGAGCCGACGAATCCACTGATCCGCTTCGTCAACGGCTGGCGGAAGACCAATCAAATCCAGATAGACTCGCCGAACCAGCGCCGACGGATCGGCTGGCTCTGATGGCTTCATTCCCAACGCGAGCATTTGATGCAGCGCGAAGTTGTCGATGGCGTTCCGTGGCCACGCGGAGTGAGCCGCATCGATGGCGGGAACCTCCGGACGAACAGGCTTAACATACGACCAGTGCTTGGCAAACGGAGCTCCCTGTTCAATCCACCGTCGCAGCGTGTCCACTTCTTTCTCAGAGAGCGGCTTGCCGAACTTCGGAGGCGGCATTCGGATCGAATCATCCGTGCTGGTGATTCGTGCTATCATCTCGCTGGACTCCGGATGCTTCGGAACAACCGCCGTCGCGCCAGATGCCAGCGCAACGGTCGCGATCGATGCGTCGTCCAGTCTGAGTCCGCCTTCTCGATGCGACTGATCGGGCCCGTGGCACGCAAGGCAACGATTCGACAGGATCGGCCGAACATCGCGATTGAAGTCAATTGTTTGTCCAATGCCTTTGCTGGATGTCAGCAGGCTGAACATCAGGACGGTGAGTTTCAAAATGCGGCAGGCGGGCTTGTTCATCGACGATCAGATTCCCAAATTGTTCATGACGCGGCGAAGATCGAGGTGTTTCGCGACAGGATATCCCGCGAACGAATGGCCTCGACTCATGCCGACTGGAGAATAGGCGGGAGGAATCAGTGAAGGCTGGCACTCTGCGTCTGAAGACGAATCGACGACCAATCAGTCTTCAGACACCAGGTGAAGACCATCATGGTAAGCTCTTTCTGCACCAGTTGCATCCGAATTTGCGAAAAGGACGATTCCGTGCGAACACCCCCGCACAACTGCATTCGGCTGCCAAAAAATGGCTGATGGCTTTGAACTCGACATGCCCGAACAGGAATCGCAGCACCGAAACCCAACGAGGTTCCAGATTGTCGAGAATTCTGACAGACTCCATCGCAGGGCCATTGGGCTCACGCGAGGATCGACAAACGGTGGTCGTTTTGCGAGTTCTGCGAATAATGTGGTGATCATCGACCGAGTTGGAACATCCGCAAAGCTGAAAGTAACCCCGTGATCCCGTTACGCGATGAAAATCCATCCCACCGAACTCCGGTCGTCACGTGGACGCTGATCGCCGTTTGTGTGCTCGTCTATCTGCTTCAGGCTGCTGATTCGTCTGATGCAATCACAATGAAGTTTGGGATGGTTCCAGCCCGGATTACTCACCCTGACAAGATCATCGTTGTGCGAGGTATGAACCAGGTTCAAACTCCGCTCGGGCCTCAGATGGTCGAAGTCGAGCGTGAACTGCCTGAATCGCCGCTGCCGGAATGGATGACCATTCTGAGCTGTGTTTTTCTTCACGGCAGCGTGATGCACCTGTTGGGAAATGTCTGGTTCCTCTACATCTTCGGCGACAACGTCGAAGATCGCCTCGGCCATGTCGGCTATCTGATCTTCTATCTTGGCTGCGGCATTGCCGCGAGCGTTTCGCAGTATGTGCTCGACATGGAGTCCCCTGTTCCAACCATCGGCGCGAGCGGTGCGATTGCAGGTGTGATGGGAGCCTATCTTTTCATGTACCCTCATGCTCGGATCGTTTCTCTGGTGCCAATTGCGTTCTTTCTGCAGGTGGTCGTGATTCCCGCTCCGATCTTTCTTGGAATCTGGTTCCTGATCCAGCTCGTCCAGGGAACATTCTCGATGGGCACAACGCAGGCTGCCGGGGTCGCCTGGTGGGCTCACATCGGTGGTTTCGCGGCTGGTGCGATCGTGGCCATGATCTTTCGTCGGCCTCAGCAACCTGAGCGTCCGGAAGTCATCGTCGTCCGACCTCGCGACACTCGTCCGTGGGATTGATCGGCCCTCGAATTCATCGATCTTCCCCTCTTGTTCATGGCAGATCGCAACTCAATCTGCCGAACGCTCGCCTGGATGGTCTCGTTGAAGCCGCGACATTTTTGTTTGATCAGGTCATTTCCACGGTGGAGGGATTTCCCGAAAAGCAGCAGATTCGGGCAAGCCGAACGCAACTTGCAAAGACTTCCTTCGAGAGTCTTCCTTTGGCGAATCGCGGTTGGAGGGATTCTCTGCCATTTGCTCCCGGTGAACTCTTCAAGCCGGGCGGGACATCACTTCTCCAGCAAAGGGCCATCATGCTGAACACACCTCGATTCAACACCACAAGCATTCATCAGCGATTCAGTCGACAGTTGTCCGCAATGACCGCTGAAACTCGCAAGCCAACGCTCCAGATCCTTGCCGGATCGTCGCAACTGGGGGCGTCAATCATCGAAGCCAATGGCTATGACATTCATCTGTCGACAGAAAAGCCGCTGAGTCTTCGCCAGCGCGTCGTGACGGTATTCCGATCCGAGATCGCTTCGCTGGACGTTGCGATTCCCGGCATCGTGCATTGGGTCAATTCTCGCGTTCAGCCAATCGAGGCTGCGGTCGTGTTGCAGGAACCTCTTCCCGACGAACTGGCTGTTCGTCCGCATGGATGTGTTCGAAATGGAATTCGATTCTCGTGCAAAGTGCACGGCAAACTCTCATGGAACCAGACGGACTCTGGTTCTCTGCCTTCCTGCCGTGTCGATATTCCGGCTACCGCAATGAACTACTCGCGTGATGGGTTCTGCGTCCATCTGAACCAGGCACCAGCCATCGGGACCGAAGTCTCGTTCAACTGGCAAGGCGATCGAGCCAGCCACAGTCTGCATGGGATTGTTCGATGGGTCATCGGACAGTCTGGCGGTGCGATGGCTGGCTGCGAAATCATCGACGCCAAAGGCTACCTGCTCAGCGAAATCGATGTCTGATCTGATCCCCCCTTGTACAGGCCGCTCAATGTTGTTGATACCGGCCACGCAGGAATCGTCCCGAAGCAACTTCCCGACTGGACTCCGACATCTGCGAATGCGAGTCATGGAATGACTCGCCTGCGTAGTTCGGTCATTCCATCACCGAGATTTCTAAACCGCCAGGTGATTTCGAGACTGTCACTTACAGAGTTTTGTTGGTCCGAGGCAGAACTTTTCTATTCGACGAAGGAATGCCTTCGACCACAGAATCGGCGGGTGTGATCGGCACCCAATATGAACACGCACAATTTGCTGAATGAATGTCCCGTGCTTGCGATGCAACTTCAATGTCCCTGATCGAGAACACGAATGGGCATTGGTGTCACTCCGCCGGTCTGTTAAATCCTGTGCGTTGGACGTCGGCCTGCAAGCGGACAGAACGAACAGGAGAAATGCAAATGCCGCGATCATGGATGGTGCTGGCATTCGGGCTCACAAGCCTGACGGGTTGTGCTTACATGACGGAAACGGCTTCATCGACGGCTGTTCCACCGCGATCTCCACAAGCTGATATCGCAACGGTTCACCGCATGGACAGAGAAGTTGCCGTGATGGACGCCGCAGCGGTCTCGCTGGATCTGAATAGCCTGCAAGCGGGACAACGAGTACGGCTCGTCGCATCATCGGCCACAATGGAAGAAATGAAACGCGGCGAAAGCCTCGAAACGACACAGTACGTCGGGACAATCGCATCGATCGACGAAAATCAGATCGTCCTGAAAGATGCGTTGCTCCTGATTGAAGCGCGAGGAACCCGATCGACCCCGGTGTTGAGCCGCGTGCCTTATGTCAGTCGACTGTTCAAGAGTACTTCCATTGCTCGTGAGATGCAGGCGTTGCCTGATCCTGTGACCATCTCACGCTCAAAGCTCGTTGCTGCGCTTCACCCGCAAACACAGTTTGAAGAGCGAATTGGTGTCGACTTCGACTATAGCGCGGGGCACCATTGAAACCGTTTCGAGAGACAACTTCGCTTTGCTTTTCAAGTCGCACAATTGCCGTCAAAAACCACGGAATACACGAAAGAGGGCAACAAGAGCAGCACAAACGAGTAGCCGGATTCGTAAGAATTCGGACGCGATGCAGGAATTCTTACGAATTCCGCTACAGCTTAGATGCACTGACACCGCCGCGATGAAGTGTCGAGCGGATGCGAACGCAGAATTGCTCCGTGAGGCCTCAGGTTCGCTACTCGTCCTTCTGCGATTCCAGAACCGACAGAAACGCCTTCTGAGGGATTTCCACTTCACCGAATTGCTTCATGCGTTTCTTACCCTCTTTCTGCTTCTGGAGCAGTTTGCGTTTTCGGGTAATGTCGCCGCCGTAGCATTTCGCTGTCACGTTCTTGCTGAGCGCTGAGATCGTCTCGCGAGCGATCACGCGAGAACCAATCGCAGCCTGAATTGCGATTTCAAACTGGTGTTTGGAGATCTCTTCCTTCAATCGCTTGACCAGCGCGCGACCTCGACGATCGGCGTTGGATCGATGCACAATCGTAGACAGCGCGTCGACTCGATTGCCTTTTACAAGGATGTCCATCTTGACCAGATCCGCCGTCTGGAAGCCGATGATTTCATAATCCATCGTACCGTAGCCAGACGTCACGCTTTTCAGCTTGTCGTACATGTCGTACACGATTTCACTGAGCGGCAGTTCGTACACGATCTGCGCACGCTGCGGCCCGAGGTAGTCCGTACTCTTGTAGATGCCGCGGCGATCCTGGCACAACTGCATGATCGTACCGACATGCTGCGACGGAACGATGAAACTGACTCGTGCGATCGGTTCCTGAAACTCTTCGATGATCCCGGCGTCGGGGACGTCCTGTGGATTGTCGATCGTCATCATTTCGCCGTCGCGTTTGATGATTCGATAAGTTACGTTCGGAGCCGTCTGGATCAGGTCCATGTCCTGCTCTTTTTCCAGACGCTGCTGCACGATTTCCATGTGCAACATCCCCAGAAAACCGCAGCGGAACCCGAATCCCAGAGCATCGCTGGTTTCAGGAACGAACGAGAAACTGCTGTCATTCATGGACAGCTTCTGCAACTCTTCACGCAGGACTTCGAAGTCCGTCGCGTCAATTGGAAACATCCCGCAGAAGACCATCTGCTTTGGTTTCTGATAACCGGGTAAAGGAGCATCGGACGGATGATGGAAGTTAGTGACCGTGTCGCCGACCGTGACTTTGCTCAGTTCCTTCAGGCCGGTCAGAATGTATCCCACCTGGCCTGGACCGAGTTCATCGCAGGCCACCATGTTCGGACGAAACTGACCGATCTCCAGGACTTCGTTCGTCACGCCCTCACGCATGAAGCGAACTTTGTCGCCCTTCTTCACCGATCCCTCGAAGACTCGGACGTACGTGATCACGCCGCGATAGTTGTCGTACTTGCTGTCGAAAACAAGAGCCTTCAATGGCTTATCGCTGGTTCCCTTTGGCGGCGGAATCCTCTTAATGATCGCATCAAAGACCGTCTCGATGTTCAAGCCGGCCTTCGCACTCACTTTGAGCGCATCCGTTGCGTCGAGGCCCAGAACGGTTTCGACTTCTTCAAGGACTTCGTCGACTCGAATGACCGGCAGGTCGATCTTGTTGAGGACGGTGATGATTTCCAGATCGACGGCAATCGCTGCCAGCGCATTCGCGACGGTTTGAGCCTGCACGCCCTGAAACGCATCGACCAGCAGCAACGCGCCTTCGCAGGCGGCGAGACTTCGATTCACTTCGTAATGGAAGTCCACGTGTCCCGGCGTGTCGATCAGATTCAGTTCGTACGTTTGCCCGTCCTGAGTCCAGTTGATCGTTACTGATCGAGCCTTGACTGTGATGCCGCGTTCGCGTTCGACGTCGAGGTCATCCAGAATCTGCGCACGGAACTCGCGCTGAGTGATCGTGCCGCTCTTCAGCAACAGTTGGTCCGCGAGCGTGCTCTTGCCGTGGTCGATGTGGGCAATGATGCTGAAATTGCGAATGAACTTTGGGTCCATAATAGACGCAGTTGCGATAACGAAATGAGTGCGGAGGAGAAGCCAGCTCGTGATTCAGAGCGTGAGCATTCAGCGGACGACCTCCGGGAATTCTGCGAACTCACCACGGATCGGCCGCGTTCGGAAGCGACGCATGGTACCGGAGGGCAAGGATTTCGGTCGAGTGCTTCGGTCGCGGTTTCGCAGGCTCGGCAACGACTTCCGTCCGCGCCGACAGCAAAATCGCCCAGCTTTTGCTATCGGACGGGCGTTTTCCCAAGCAATCGTCGCAACAGTCCGATCTGCCCGGCGTGGAGCATTTCGTGATGCGAACAGAACAAAAGCCCCCCAAACTTCGTCGGAAACGCCGCAAACGGCATGTCGATCGGATCGTCCAACTGGCTGTCCGGAATCGTCGGCAGTTCGAGCAACGCCTGTTGAAAGACGCGATCGAACACGCCTCGAATCTCTTCCGGAGATGGATTCTTCGCGGGATCTGCGTCCGGCGTTGTTCCCTTGCTGAACTTTTTGCGGAACGAGGATGACATCAGTTCCATGTCGACATCGGCTCGTCCTCGCATGCGAAACAGACAGAGCCCATATTGCGCCATCGCCAGATGACCGACCTGCCAGGCAAGATGCGTCGAGCATCCGGCTGGCATCTGAAACCACTCGTCGGCTCCGACGTCGGCCAGAAGCGACAATGTGTACTCGCGAGCAAAACGAATCTGGCCAAGGACGAGTTCAATACGGCTGGACATCAGTGAAACCTCGGGAAGCGGGATATCTCGACGAAGCCGGATGATAACCAATTGCCGCCTGAGGAAAACGCTCCGGCACAAAAGCAACGAAGCTCGCTCAGGTTTCCCCGAGCGAGCTGTCGCTGCTGATTCACAAATGTGGCGGCTGGAGGACCGCTGATGTTCTGAAGATCAGAACGAGCCTGACAGGATGCGGACCGTGCCAACGACAACGTCAACTCGCGTTCCGGCCGCAACAGCAGGAACCGTACCGCCACGCTGATTCGTCAGTTCCAGCTTAGCAGCGCCAAGAGTGATCGTCGCTGTTCCAACCTGTGATCCATTCACCAGGATTGTTGCTACCTTGCCATTCAGGGCTCGCAGGTTTTCTGCTTCCACGCTGAAATTGGTTCGGCTTGCAGACTGATCGAACTTCGCCTTGCCCTTTGCAGCGGCAGGCGCGTCTGATGTTCGAGCCAGCGTCGCGTTGAGCAGAACGCGAGGTCCCTTGGCAAATGATTCAGCGGCGGTAGCGACAACAAGTCCGGCAACCAGCACCATGAAAGTTCGTCGAAGCATGCCCATGTGAAGTACTCCCGTTTTGTGAGCCAACTGGCTCGTGTGAATTTATTCTGAGCAAAACGCCCAGTTGTCATCTCGCCTGACTGCCCTTTGCAGTTGGTCGTTGTGACCTCTGCTCGGAAGAGCGATTTCGCCCGCCACGACCCGCCAACGTTTTTTTTACTTTTCCAAAACGCATCAGCGCCGCTGGCTTCGCAACGGCGAAACGGCCTGAAAAAAGCCCGCCGCGGCACGGGACGACCGGACTGACACCGGAAACGGTCTCAGGTCCCCGAACTCGCACATTCACCAACGAAGCGTATTGGATACCTTGCCGACTCGCTCCGCGGAGAAAACGCGTTCAGTCGCCACTCCCGAATACTCAGCCTGCGGCGACGCAACAGAGGAACAACTCTGTGACGACCATGTGAAAGAGCCTTCGACTTCGAAACACAACATCCGAAAGACCAGCTCAATTCTCAATGAAACACTCAACTCATTTGAATGTCGCCCTTACTTAAGGACAATATCAAATACATCAGAATCCAGTCGTCGTCTCATTCGGAACTGACAGCATCACAGGTAAGCCGGACAGATGACAGTTTGATCTGCAAGGGTTCACAATGAATAGAGTTTCGCTGAGTCAGCTACTTCGCACGGTTTCCCTCAGGCCCGTCCAACGCAGATCGCGCCGTCTCAGATCTGTGGAGCAACTGGAAACTCGCACGTTACTGGCCACGATCACGTGGAACAACGCCAGCGGCGGCTCGTGGCATACGGCCGCAAACTGGGACCTCGGGCGAGTTCCAGCAACCGGCGATGATGTGGTGATTCCCGATCTGGCCGGAAGCCAGGACGTATCCATATCAACTGGCCAAGTAACGATCTCTTCGCTTACCATTACAGAAAAGGTAAGCGTCTCATCTGGAACCCTGCAGGTAGTCAACAGTGTCTCTGGAAGCGGTGAGTTGAGACTAAACGGTGGATCGCTTCGTGATACAAGCATACCCTCATCAATATCGCTCAAAACTCAGAATGGCACACTTGATGGCGTGACGGTGAATGGAGATTTTCGCATCTCCGGCCACAATGGTGTTTCAGTCAAGAATGGCCTGACCCTGAATGGAACGGCAACATTGGGGGATCCGACAGACAATTCATCAGGTCATTTGTTGTTTATCGGCCCTCAGTCTCTGAACGGTACTGGACAGATCGTGTTCGGTACGGAAAGTACATTGAATTCGCTCTTGATGGCAACCGCCGACTCTACTTTGACAGTTGGCCACGCGATCACAATCACGGGAAAGGGAGGCTACCTTGGGTACAACCCCAACCTCAGCCAGCCCCACGCTGGACTCGGCCATCCCGCAGCACTGATGATTCTTCAAGGGGTGTTGCGATGGGATGCTGGAACGGATATCCGGTTTGTTTCCTCAATCGTGAATCAAGGCACTATATTCGTCAGTTCCACAGGCATGATGAAATTCGATGGGCATATCATTGGCGGAACCGTCAACTCCGAACCGGGCGCTCAATTTGCAGGAGTGACATTGGATGGCGTGACGGTGAATGGAGATTTTCGCATCTCCGGCCACAATGGTGTTTCAGTCAAGAATGGCCTGACCCTGAATGGAACGGCAACATTGGGGGATCCGACAGACAATTCATCAGGTCATTTGTTGTTTATCGGCCCTCAGTTTCTGAACGGTACTGGACAGATCGTGTTCGGTACGGAAAGTACATTGAATTCGCTCTTGATGGCAACCGCCGACTCTACTTTGACAGTTGGCCACGCGATCACAATCACGGGAAAGGGAGGCTACCTTGGGTACAACCCCAACCTCAGCCAGCCCCACGCTGGACTCGGCCATCCCGCAGCACTGATGATTTTGGAGGGTACTCTCCGTTGGACTGGAGGTTCAAGTTTCGTCGCGCCCACAAATCTTCTTAATCACGGCGTGGTAGCGAATGCTCGACCAGCCAGTGTTCGTATTCTGGGCAACCATACGAATGACAAGGGGTTCTTACAAACTTCCGTTGGAAGCTCAATCATTATAGATGGCCATTTGACAGGTAGCACGACGGCTACATCCGAATTCGTCAATTCGGGAGAAATTGAATTTGCCGGAGGCACGCTGGCCAGTCCAAGGCTGCTTGAAGTCATGAGCCTCGACCGCGGGTTGAACGGGGCGTCGACCAATTCCAACTTCTACTACAATGTGCTCCGACTCGGGACATCGACGAATGTCCTGCTGATTGATGATCACCAGAATTCTGCTGGAACGGCCCCGGAAGTTCTGTATGTCGGAACTCTGGTTGTGCCTGCGGGATCCACGCTCGACCTGAACGGAAAGAAGCTCTACACGAGACTCGCCAGGATTGACGGGACAGTCACTGGCGGATCAATCAGTCAGATTCCTGACAGTGGGCCGCTATCAGAAGGGGCACCGACACCGGGAGCCATCGGCGCAGTCGGCGAACTGGACGAATGGACGTTCTACGCTCGTGCCGGGCGATCGGTCACGATCCTTTTGAATCCTGCGACGTCCGGCAAACATGCGCCGATCAGCCCGGTCCTTGATCGAGCACAATTCACGCTGATTGGTCCAACTGGCAATGTTGTCGCCGCAGCCAATAACGCCGTCAGCGGTGGCGCATTCACGCTGCCCGACATTTTGCTGAACGCCGAAGGAACATACAAATTGCAGGTTCGTCCTGCAGCAGGATTCAGCAACAACACCGGCAACTACACAGTTGCGTGGTACGACGTGACGGCGGACGTAAGTTCGACAACAATTGGTGAAACGGCAGTCGGAGCCATTGAATCAGAGTTCGGGATCGACCGCTGGAACTTCGCTGCAACTCAGGGCCAGCAGATTCGTTTCGATCTGCGAGGCGCAACGAATGCGGATCTGGCGTTCACACTGACCGGCCCGAACGGGTTTACCGCATTCACGGACATCACTGCAGACTCAGACCTTGTCACGTTGCCGTCCACAGGTTCTTACCAAGTGTCCGTTCATGGTCGGAACGGTGCGACAGGCGATTATTCGTTTCAGCTCGTTGAAACGACAATTACAGAACTGCCGCTCAGTCAGATTCTGACGCGGACAAACGGTGGAACGTCCGCAGCTCAATTGTTCAGGATTCATGTCACAACGGCCAGCCCATTGATTGTGCGACTGGACGATAGTACCAATTCCAATCGCAACGAACTCTACGTCCGGCACAGTCTGCCGCCGACACGTGGCGAATTCGATCACCGGTCCATGGTGGCGGCTGGTGCAGACCACGCGATTCTGGTCCCAAATGCAACGCCTGGCGACTGGTATGTTCTTGTGTATGGTGCACATGTGCCCGCACCAAGTTCTTTCACTGTGCAGGCCGTGGCGTCTGGAGTCGTCCTGAGCGACTCAACGCCGGACAGCTTTGGCACGAACTCAACCGTTCAGTTGACGTTGACCGGAGCAGGCTTTCGAGCTGGCACAACGGTGCAACTGCTCGGTGCCGGGAACTCAGTCATTGCGACCGCTTCGGACGTACAGATTGACAGCTTCACACAGGTCACCGCCACGATGTCTCTGGCCGGAGTCGCCCAGGGCAACTATTCAATCCGAGTCAGTCTGCCCGGTGGCGTGACGGACACGCTGCCCAATGCGTTGACAGTGCTTCCCGCTGGAGCACCGAAACTCGAAACACGACTGATCATGCCAAGGGCGTTTGGACGACACGCCACGGCGACAATCTTCGTCGAATATGCGAACACGGGCACAGTGGCCATGCCCGCCCCATTGCTGCGACTGCAGTCCGCAGATCCGGACGACAGCGACAAGCCATTGCTGACACTCGATCAATCGCGAGTCATCGAAGGATTCTGGGGATCAGGCATTCCTGATGGCTTCGCGAGCAGCGTTCAGATCCTGGCAAGTGGTGCCTCACCCGGGCTGCTGAATCCCGGCGAGAAAATCACGGTTCCCGTCTACTACATCGGTCTGCAACAACCCTGGAATTTCAGCGACAACTCCGTCGAAATGGAAATTCGCATCTTCGATTCGGGAAACACAGACGCCGTTCCGTGGCCGACTCTGAAAGAAGAACTGCGACCGCAGACGATTGTTCCGGAAGCCTGGGATGCAATTTTCAGCAACCTGACCACGAGCGTTGGCTCAAACTGGGGCAACTTTGTGGAGATGCTGTCAGACAACGCGAAGTATCTCAATCGTCTCGGTCGCCGAGTTGTCGATGTCAGTGAACTGTGGAGTTTCGAATTGCAGCAAGCAATCGGCTTCAGTCCGGTTCGAACACTTGCCAGCTCCGTCGATGCCTCGATCACAACTCCGGGATCAGATCTGTCCTTCGGACGGTTCTGGTCGTTGTCGCTGGGTCAGCGATTCTCCACGTCGTTGTTCGGACGTGGCTGGTCGACGCCATGGCAAACTCGCCTGACCGTCGATACTGATGGAACCGTGAACATTCACGGTGCTGGTGGTTCCCGAAGGCAATTTGCTCCGGATACGCGGTCAGCGAGCAAATTCTTTGCTTTGCCTGGAGATGCGGGAACTCTCGTTCGCGTTGCTACCGGAATCTACGAAGTCCGGGAACAAAACGGCTCCGTCACGCGGTTTAAGGCCAACGGACAACTGGACTACTCGCAGGACGTCAACGGCAACCGAGTCACGTCGGGCTACGACGCTTCGTCGCGGCTGGCAACGCTCACTTCCAGCAGCGGGGCTTCGATCACAATTGCCTACAACGCCGCTGGATTGATTCAGTCGCTGACCGACTCAACCGGACGAGTTTCCTCATTCACTTATGATCCGACGAACCAGTACCTGCTGACCGCCACTGGCCCGGACAATGTCGTCACGGCTTACACATACGACACAACGCCGAATTCGCCTCGACGGCATTCGCTCACATCGGTCACGAGTGGTGGAGTGACCCAGGCATTTGGCTTTGACACACGTGGCCGATTGTCTTCCGCCGCAACGAAACTCTCGCCGACCACGGAGACTGCTCGCATCAACTTCAGTTACGACACAGCAGGTCGAGTCAGCGTGTCCGACGCAGGCGGCGGCACGACCAGTCTGTTTTATGACGAAAGGGGACTGCTGACGAAAGTCACAGATCCATTCGGCAACGTAACAACAACAGAATACGGCGATGATCTGCGGATCAGCAGGATCGTCGATCCGCTTGGCCAGTCGCAGGCGTTTACATGGTGCGGATGCGGCTCGTTGACCAGCAGCACGGATCAACTGGGTCACAAGACCACGTTTACTAACGAATACGTGGGACCGAACAACACGATTCGCCGGATGACGTCGTTCACGGATGCGAATGGCAATACGACTCGGTACACGTATGACAGCAAAGGCAATCTGACCAGCACGATCTACCCGAACGGCTCTGTCGAACGTACCACGGCCTACGATCCGATGGGCGATCCGTTGACGTTCATCAATCGTCGCGGTCAGGTGATGAACTACACCTACAATGCCGCCGGTCAGGTGACTCGGCAGACATTCAACGACAACAGTTTCATCGATCTGGCCTACGACGCTCGGGGAAATCTGTTCACAGTGACCGAACCTGGCAACAAGGTCACGACTTACACGTATGATTCCGGCGATCGACTGACGAAAGTGCTCTATCCGCAGGGCCGATTTCTGGAGTTCGGCTACGACGCGGCCGGTCGTCGAGCCACGATGACCGATCAGCTTGGCTACGTCGTTCGCTACTCGTACGACGCAGCCGGTCGGCTGTTCCAGTTGCGAGACACGGACAACACACTGATCGTCGAGTACCTCTACGACGCCGCTGGAAGGCTCAGCCGTACAAACAAGGGTAACGGCACGTACACGATTCACACCTACGATGCCGCCGGTCAGATTCTCAGCATCTTCAACCGAGCCCCCAACGGCTCAGTCAACAGCAGCTTCGTCTACACCTACGATGTTCTCGGCCGTCGCGACAGCATGACAACGATCGACGGCAAATGGATCTACGGCTACGACCCAACCGAGCAACTCACGAGTGCCATCTTCACGCCGGTCGCTGGTTCTCCCATTCCCGCTCAGAACCTGCAATACGTCTACGACCCACTCGGCAACCGCATTCGCACGATCGAAAACGGAGTCACGACCGAGTACACGACGAACAATCTCAATCAATACACGCATGTCGGCAGCGATACACTGGTTTATGATGCCGATGGCAATTTGATCAGTCGCTCCGGGCCGAGCGGCAATGCTTCGTACAGCTATGATCAGCAGAGTCGGTTGGTTCGCGCGGCCACTACAGATGGGACGTGGCAATACAAATATGACAGCGCCGGCAATCTCGAATCCACATCGCTAAATGGAGTTGCAACTGAGTATCTGCTGGATCCTACGGGTATCGGCTACATTGTCAGTAACAATGTCCCCTTGGGGGACATTGTCACGAGATATGTGTACGGATTTGGCTTGGTTGCTACCCGTGATTCAGGATCTGCAGGATACGAGTTCTTCGACTATGATGCAATGGGCAATACCGCTTCCACAACACAATGGAATGGAGACCTTCAGCATCAATTCGCATTTGCTCCGTTTGGAACCAATCTGAGTGGAGGTCGCACACAGTCTACCATGTATAGGTTTGGTGGGCAGTTCGGAGTCATGCAGAACGCAAGCAATTTCTACTTCATGAGGGATCGATTCTACTTAACTGACGTAGGGGTGTTCACATCGCAAGATCCTTCCGGTGTTGCAGGCGGTGGAGTCGATTTGGATAATTACGCATTTAATAATCCAATTTCGTTCGCTGATCCTGACGGGAACTCACCAATACCCGGTATTATCGTCGCACTACTAGTTAGTTACAGTAGTATTGCTCCACCATCGCTACCCCCGAACCCCGGGAATGGTGTCCAGTACGTTCAACCGGTGAAACCTTCAGCGGGCTGGGATGTGAAAGGGTTGGTAAGAAGAGTCGGAGATGCTGCTGGAGACGTATACGAGGAAGTTCAAGATCCCGAAGTTCGACGAAGGCTTGCCAAAGGAGCTAAAGCGATTGGCCGGGGGATCGCTAATGCCGTCGCTAGAGGAGCCACAACGGCATACGGGGCGGCAACTAGATTGGGTCCACTAGCCCCAGGTTCGCTTATTCTCGCCGGTGATGCTTGGCTATACAAGCATCCGAAGGAGCTTCGGGCGTTTTCAGATGCCGTACTTGATTTGTTCTACGGAGAGCTTGGTCACAGAGCGAATTCCATTGCGGCACAAGCCAGCGACCCAAACGATCTCCTCGGCCCATCCGGCTACGGCTCAAGCAACTTTGTCCGAAGCAACGCCGCACTTCCCTACCGCATTAACTTCGAAAACTACGGCCCCGGAAGTGTTGAACATGATGGAACTCCGGCTCCAGCGTCTCGCTGGGCCACGGCTCCAGCTCAGCAGGTGGAGATCACCAACGTCCTGCCGTCGCAGATCGACCTCGACGCGTTCACGCTCACCGGTTTTGGGTTCGGCGACTTTAATATCGCCGTCCCTAACAGTGCTCAGCATCACGAGCAGGTGTTGTCGATGACGTTTGGCGGCAAGACCTTCGACGTCTGGTGCTCCGCCACGCTCGACCGAGTCACCCGCACTCTGCGAATCCTCTTCCAGTCGATTGACCCGAACACAGAACTCCCGCCGGACGTCCTCACCGGCTTCCTGCCCCCCGAAGACGGCACCGGCCGAGGCAAAGGCTTCATCACCTACACCGCTCGCCCCATCGCTGGACTCACGACAGGAACAGAAATCCGCAACATTGCCCTGATCTCCTTTGATCGCCAGACCGAAATCGCCACCGACCAGGTCGATCCACTCGATCCTTCTCAAGGCATCGACCCAACCCGACAGGCCCTCGTGACAATCGATGCCGGAACGCCGACCAGTCAGATCAACGCCCTGCCGACGACCAGTGCCACGACAATTCCATTGTCATGGACCGGTAGCGACGATTCCGGAGGTTCCGGCGTCGGAGTCTACAACGTCTTTGTTTCTGACAACGGTGGTCCGTACACCTCGTTTCTACAGTCAACAACTCTCACTTCCACGACATTCACCGGACAGCCCGGCCACAGCTATCGATTCTATTCGGTGGCAGTGGACAACGTTGGCCAGTTTGAGTCGGTTCCAGCAACTCCTGACGCGGTAACCAGTGTTCCGCTCGCCATCACAGCTCCGGCGAAAACCACGGCTGTTCAGCGTCCCGTGGCTCAATGGTCACCGGTCTTCGGAGCGGTGTCTTACGATGTGTGGCTGAACAACATGACAAACGGGACGACGATTCTCGTCCAGACCAATGTCACCACAAGGTCTTACACACCGACCGTTGATCTGGGAATTGGTACATTTGCCCTGTGGGTTCGATCCGTCGATGCGTCCGGAAACAAGTCAGCCTGGTCGCCAAGGTATGATTTCCGAATCAACACGCCTGTCGTCCTGCAGTCGATGGTGCGGAATCAGGAGACTCATCGTCCGACCGTGTCATGGACCGCAATTCCCGGAGCCACCAAGTATGACTTCTGGCTGGACAATCGAACCACCGGCCAAAGTCAGTTTGTTCGCAACCAGAACATCACTGGAACCTCATGGACACCAACGATCGACCTGCCGCTCGGTGTCTATCGAGGCTGGGTCCGAGCAATCGATGCTGGCGGGACCGCTGCGACATGGTCGATCGGTGTGGAGTTCCGAGTGACTCCGAAGGTTACTGTGCAGAGCCTCGCGGCTCAGCAAGCGACATCTCGTCCGACGATCTCATGGGCTTCCATGCCGGGAGCGTCGAAGTACGACATCTGGATCGAGAACCGCACTGCCGGCCAGAGCCAGTACATCCGCAACCAGAATGTGACAACGACTTCCTTCACACCATCGACCGATATGCCGATCGGTGTCTACCGAGTCTGGGTGCGAGCCTTTGATTCCACGGGCTATCCAACGAACTGGTCGACGGTGAAGGAATTCACTGTCGCCACGCCGCCGGTCATCACGTCGCCGTTGAATTCAACCTTCAACCGGCGTCCTTCATTCAACTGGAACGCTGTCGCCGGAGCCACTTCCTATGAGGTTCAGATTCGCAATCTGGGAACCGGCGCGACGGTCTACAACCCAAAGAACATCACGGCCTTGACCTGGACCCCGCCAGCCGATCTTCCTGTTGGATCGTATCGCTGGTGGGTTGTTGCGAAGGGTGCGAACAACGTTCAGGGACTGTGGACCGCTCCCGTTGACATCAATATCGGTGGCCAGACCCAACTGCTGACCCCCACCGGGGCCACCACCAACACGAAACCACTCTTCTCATGGAAACAGGTCGACGGTGCCGTTCGCTATGAACTGTGGGTGACGAACACCACACTCAACACAACGCCGATCAACTTGACCAACCTCACGACACTGAATCACACACCGGCAACAGCGTTACCCAAAGGCAACTATCGAGCCTGGGTACGTGCCGTTAGTTCAACAGGCGAAATCGCCGCATGGAGTGCCACGGCTCAGTTCACAATCGCGTCGCTGGAACCCGACTCGGCATCTGAAGGTGATGGTACACCGTTTGATATGACTCTGGCATTGCTGCAAGTCACAGAACTGCGAAATGGCGGGTGGCCCGTGATGCCGAACAACGACGGTTTGAGGACTGCGGCAGTGCCAGAAAGCTCAGATGGACCCGTCGAACTGGACGAAGTGCGATCAGGGTCCGAAGACCCGTCATTTCAAGCGACTCCGCTCGTCTCGGATCACGACGCAGCAACCGAATTCTCAGCAGGTGACATTTCGGAAGAATCACTCGACCTGTTGATGGCCCAGCTTCAGTTCCAGTCTCTTGATTAGGCTTAAGCAATTGAGTCCAAGCACCGATCGTCAGGACATACTCAGGCAGTGCAGCGGGTCATGGATTGCCCGGCGGTCGGTGTTTTCCGTTCTTTATCACAAGCAAATGCTCAACATCGACCCATCCTTCTGGTCGCATCCGAGTTCTTCTGGGAAATGGCGCCTGCAGTCTCTGTTCCTGATAATTGCGGCAACCTCACCCTCCGCTGCAGGATGCCCATGGACACATCAAAGAAGCCGCTGTTGGCCGCTCTCCTGGTGGATTCAAGAGCATTAACCGATCAACCCGCCTCAGGATGGTTACCGGGGATCAGCCAGACCCAGGATTTGCCGAGTCGACCGCCATAGTTGCCGGCGGTAATCTTCACGACGCCATCCACTTCCGATGCGGCTTTGATGGCCGCCTGAGTGGCCTTGCTGACGGTTGCCAGGTCTTTGCCGTTGATGATGATTTCCATCACCGATTTCACGCCGTCGGGGATCTGCGATTCCACACCTTCGCGACCCTTGAGCGTTGGGCAGAACGGATCGTTAGTGCTGGCAAAGAGAAACTTGTATCGACTGCCGGCTTTTGATCCACTCGCAGCAACGCCACCGGGAAACGGCGTGATGACTCCGGGGACAGATTCGCAGGCTGCAACGGCTCGTTCGGCAGCTTCGAGAGATGCCTCTTCGGATGTTGCCATGAACCATAGATTCCCGCCCATCACTCCATCGAAGTAGGGAAATCGTCGGTCGATGCAGAACTCGCCGCCCATCGTCGGCACAACCCACATTCGACGATCGTATCGGTCTTCGAGCTTTTCGAAGCCATCACCAAAGAACGCCAGCTTGCGACCGAGCCGGTAGTATGGCTCCACATTGCTCAGCGAAAAACATCGTGTCGTCGGGCACGTCAGCACATTCTGGCTGACTCGCGACAGCAGCGCCTTCTCCAGTGCCTCGACGCGGTTCTTCCAAAACCGCGGCACGTGCAACTGACAAATCGCGCCGGGGCGACCATCGGGAGTCTGGAATGATTCGTCTCCGTCCGGCCCGACATATCGATCAAGGCCAGCTTCGCAGTCGCAACGAATCGACGAAGAACCGTAGCCGGTCGACGCATTGATCGCGTGATCAAGCCACTTCCGATCGCGGGCCGTGATCAGAAATTCCACGTAAAGACTTTTGAACGCTTCGGCGTACGTATCTTCAACTTCGACGGCGCGGGTCATAGAAAAACACATTCATCCCGGGTACGAATCAACTCGGAGAGTTTGGTTCTGTTTTGGGCAGTGTCATCTTTCGCTCTGCGAAAGAAACGCTGCTTTTTCAATTACGTTGGCAGGCCACTCGTGACTCAGAAAGGTGAGATTTGCATATGCCTGATTCCAACGGAAAAAAACTGACGGTCGATTTCATCAGCCGGAACGCGCTAGCGTCCGGTTTTGCTGCAAAACAAAGCAGCTTAACTGGGGGCTAGCGCCCTGCGGCTGATGGAGCGACTAGATCAACGGCGTGAAGAAACCCGTGGGCTCTTATTCACAGCATAGCTCCGACCATCAACCGCTTGCGAAAACATCAGGCTGATCAGGCACGACCCCGACCGACGTACACCTGATCTTCGGTGATCACTTTGTCCATGAAGATGTCATGATCGGCGACTGGAATCTCTTCAAACATCTGGCATTCAAACGCCAGAGCAACCAGCGGCGTGTCTTTGCGAGCATGTTGCAGAAGTTTGTCGTAATAACCTTTGCCATGCCCCATGCGGCCTCCGCGACGGTCGAAGCCAACACCGGGCACCATGATCAGGTCGAGTGACTCGACATTGACCTGCTTCGCTGGCAACTGGCGAAGTTCGTTCTTCGGCTCAAGGATTCGATACATCCCCAGTTCGAGTTCTTCCATGCTCTCCAGATGGAACAGCTCAAGTTCTCCATCAGAGTTGCACCATGGGACGATGATCTTCTTGCCGGACTGAAGCGCGAGTTCAAGATCGTGACGAGTCCGAACTTCGCTGCGAACGTCGATGTAGAACATCACGGTTTCGGCAGCCGCATACTCCGGAAGAGCCATGAACGCCCCGACGATGCGGCGGCTCAGCTCGTCCTTGTTCTCCTGAGCATTTCGATTGGCGTGAGCCTGCTTGCGGAGTGCATCTTTTCGTTCGCGAATGGCAGCTTCGGTCGTCATGCGGTCGAGCCCGTCCAAAGTAAGGGGAGAAATCCACAGGCAGCGACCTGCTACCCGCATTTTCGCTGTCCTCTTTTATCCTCGCCTCCCACTCCATTCAACTCCCTGCCTGAAACTTGGGGGCGGGTTCTTCGTGAATAGAACTCCTCAAACGCAAAGATGCTCCAGATTTCGTGTTCGGCAGGGTTTTCGCGGTCGGATTGATCTGAACCGGGCCCCTTTTAGCGATCGCGGATTTCCCATCGTGTTGTTTCCGTCGGCTCAAGGGGGCTGACAGGTGATCTCTGCAACTCGCGGTAAAGAGTCCCTCTTTCTTCGTGTTTGCCTGCCACACAAGAGGCGCGAGGCGGAAGAATCGCTACTCTTCGAGGCATGCCGCAGGAGATAAATTTCCTGCTGGCAGCATCTGGTGCATCCGTCCGTTGAAGATCTCGCTCGCTTCGTAGCGGGATTCGTGGACATTCGAGTTTTCATGAACTCGGCTACGAGCAAATGTCGGCTTCTCTTCCGATGAGACAACACACCCAGCACCAGGCAACATCTTCTCCGGAGACTTGAATAGTGTTTGGGATTCGTCGAGTCATCGTGGGCGTTGAGATGCCTGCTGCCAAACCGTGGGCAGCCGAAGGTCTGTCTCTGCCGGTTCGCCTGTCCATCCAGAACGCGATGATGATTGCCGAGCCATCACGACTTCCCGTGACGCTCGTGGCTGTGATTGCCAAACCATCATCTGGCTGGTTCAAGTCGCCAGATGAACTGGATCGAGTTCACTCCGAAGACTGTCGGGCCGCTGAGAAGGTGCTCCGACAGATTGCAACAACACATGCTTCCATCAACATTGATGTGACGGTGAAAACCGGAGCCGCATGGGAAGAACTGATTCGTACGGCCGGCAGTCGGCCAGACAGCCTGATCGTTTGCGGGACTCGAGATATTCAGACTCTCAAACGTATGCTGTTCGGAAGCACCGGACTGAAGCTGCTGCGATTGTCATCTGGCCCTGTCTGGATCGTGAAGCCGCGAATCGATGACAACGATTCCACCGACATCGTGGCTGCGACGGACCTCGGACCAGTCGGACAGGACGTGCTGATGACGGCCGTCTCGTTTGCCAAGAACCTCAACGCGCGACTTCATGTAGTGCATTGCATTGAGCCCGCGTCTGCTCCCTCGGTTACGACCAATGTCGATGAGATCATCCAACAAGCCACGGCTGCGGTGCATGAACAGTTGAGTGCCACGGACTATCGATCACTACCGTTCGGAATTCGAGTTGTCGTCCAGCAAAAGGCTCCGGACGAGGGGATTCTTAGCGTCGTTTCCGAAGCCAGCGCGGATCTGGTGATTCTTGGCACGTCGTCCAAAAACGGCGTCTCAGGACTGTTGCCCGGCAGTACGGTTGAACGACTGCTTCCCGAATTGTCGTGTTCCGTCCTCGCCCTGAAACCCGAAGGCTTCCGATCGGCACTCCCTGCGGAATTTTGGGGTGTGCAGCGGATCTCGTGATGGCATTGCGGTGGTCGTGCCAGCAATGCAGCACACAGAAAAGACAGTTACTCAAATGGATAGCCCCGAAACCTCAGCGCACGAAGGTCCATATCAACCGCCGACCGAGGACCCTTCGACGAAACGGTCATCGCAGGAACCGTCATGGATCATCCGCGTTGCCGTGGGAGCTTTGCTTGGGGGCTTGATCGGCTTCCTCACCCGTCCGATTATCGTTGGCCGCTCCAATGCACAGCTTGACGCGATGCGCTTGAACGAGGCAGTGAATTCAAGTGCTCAAGTCGCACTTATCGGAAGCATGCTCGGTCTTGCAAGCTACCTTGCACGAAAACACTCAGTGTCGCGTCTGAAACGGAATGAAGCGAGAATCAATGAGTCCGACAACTCCTGACGAGGATCCGCGCCATCCCGTGGAGCGCATCAGGGATCATCTGTCGACGCCGGAGCGTCATCCGCGTTCTGATGAAACTCAGTCCAGCGGCGCCAGGCGTAGTTCCATTCCATCCACATGCGCATGACGGACCAGAGCAGGCGCATGCGTTCCAGTTGATCGGCGGCGAGACGCGTCTGCAGGGCCTGAGCTTCTCGAGCCGCCATGTCGAGACCCCAGCGGCGAGCGAGCAGTCGGCACACGCTGTCGGCGGAAAGATTTAGAAGATCGTCTTCTTCATCTTCATCCGCACTTTGAAATGCTCCGACCTCGCGTTCATCGGGAATCAATCCCGACCGATACGCCGTCACGAAGTACTCGAACAACTGGGATCGATACGGATCCACTTCCAGCGGCCGAGTCTTCGCCTGCGCTTCGGTGATCAGTTCCTCGATCCCGGCCAGAATGCCTCGCGCAACCGTTCCGGCTGTCGCCTGAGCGATTCGATCGTTTGAGGAAGAAGAGTCGTTGTTCACAGAGCCATCTCTTTCACAGAACAGGAATGTTCAATGCAGTGAGCGATTGAGGACAATCGCTCTACATAGAACGACTGTCCCAGTCGTTCAGAGCACCGCTGCGATCGTGATTAGGCTTTATCCTTCACAATCGGATTCGTCAGCGTGCCGATGCCTGTGATGGAAATGGAAACCACGTCGCCCTGTTCCAGCGTGAAGTTGTCATCAGGAACGATGCCGGTCCCTGTCATCAGAAACGCACCCGCTGGAAATTCGTTTTCCCGGAACAACCAGCCAGCGAGTTCTTCCGGAGTTCGCTTCATCTGACTGAGCTTCGTGTCGCCCTTGAAGACCGTCTTTCCACCTCGTTCGATCGTGACCACGATATCAATCGCTTCGGGAACAAGTGGCTTCTCAGCCAGCAGAACGCAGGGACCCAAGCCAGCGCATTGGCGATACATCTTGGCCTGAGGCAGATACAGAGGATTTTCACCTTCGATATCACGAGCCGACATGTCGTTGCCGATCGTGTAGCCAACGATCTTGCCGGTCGAATTCATTACCAGCGTGAACTCAGGCTCAGGAACGCTCCAGTTGCTGTCGAAACGAACTCGCAACGGCTGACCCGGTCCTGAGATTCGCTGACTGGTCGCTTTGAAGAACAACTCCGGCCGATCAGCGGTGTAAACTTTGTCGTAATGCGACGCGGCAGACTCTGATTCTTCCATTCTCGCCACCTGGCTGCGTTTGTAGGTCACACCAGCAGCCCAGACTTCCTGAGTATCGACTGGCGACAAGAAGGTTACTTCGGATATCGGCGTTGGCTTCGTGTCCGGCTTCAAAAGAAAACGAGCCAGCCCGGCCGGGTCCGCGGAATTCAAAATGTCCATCAGCGAATGGCACTGATCGATCTGAGTCAGATCAAGAACCTGCACGTCAGTCTCATGGACAACGGCGACTCGGAGGGAACCATCATTCAGTCGGACTCGAGCAAGTTTCACGAGAGTGTTCCTGATTTCAGCGTGTGAGAAGTTGGATGTTGGATTCTTCAGATGAATTCGGCGACAGCGGCATTCTATCAATGACGAAAATGACGCATACCGGTGAAGATCATTGCGATGCCATGTTCGTTGCAGGCTGCGATCACGTCCGCGTCGTTCTTTGAGCCGCCGGGTTGAATTGCCGCCTTGATGCCAGCCTTGGCTGCTGCGTCGATGCCATCACGAAACGGAAAGAAGGCATCCGAAGCCACAACGCCGCCCTGACTTCGATCACCGGCTTTGTAGGCAGCAATCATGGACGAATCGAGTCGGCTCATCTGACCGGCTCCAGCACCCAGGAGCATGCCATCTTTAGCGAAGACGATTGCATTCGACTTCACGTGACGGCAGACAGCCCAGGCAAACTTCAGATCGGCCAGTTCCTGTTCGGTCGGCTTGCGATCTGTGACAACAGTCCAGGCGGCATCAGACTGAGGCATGTCGTCCCGATCCTGCACCAGCAGTCCGCCACTGACTCGGCGATACTCCGGAGCACCGCGGTCGGCGTCGCTGAATTCCACTTCCATCAGACGAACGTTGCTCTTCCATTTCGGCTTCGTCGTCAGAATCTCATACGCTTCTTTCGAGTAGCCCGGAGCAACGATCGCCTCAATGAATCGGCCCGGCTTGCACATACACTCCGCAGTGGCCGCATCAACAACACGATTCAATCCGATGATCGATCCAAACGCGCTCACCGGGTCGCCTTCGTAAGCGTTCTCGAAAGCATCAGCAAGAGTGGTCGCGACAGCACATCCGCATGGATTGTTATGCTTGATGACGCAGGCTGCCGGCTGACTGAACTCCGCCACGATGCACTTTGCCGCATCAAGGTCGAGCAGGTTGTTGTAGGACAACTCTTTGCCATTCAACTGCTTCGCCATCGCGATGGACGACGGAGCTGCATTGTCCTCAACGTAAAAGGCCGCTCGCTGATGCGGGTTCTCGCCGTATCGCAATTCCTGCTGACGTTGAAACGACAGTGACAAACGAGGCCCAAACCCCTTCTCAACGTTCTCACCCGATTCTTTGGCAATAACTCCGGCGAGGTAGTCCGCAATGGCTCGATCATATGTGGCCGTCATCTCAAAAGCGGCCGCCGCCAGTGTTCGACGGAATGACTCATCCAGTGAATCCGTTTTCAATCGATTCAACACGTCTTCATACTGCGAAGGCTGCGTCACAATCGCGACATGAGCATGGTTCTTCGACGCTGATCGAACCATTGATGGTCCGCCGATGTCGATGTTTTCGATCGCCTCGTCAAAGGAGACATCGGGTTTCGCCACGGTCTGCTGAAACGGGTAAAGATTCACGACAACCAACTGAAACGGGATGATCCCATGAGCCTTGATGGCTTCAGCATCCGTCGCCAAAGTCGGCCGTCCAAGAATCGCGCCGTGGACTTTGGGATGCAGCGTCTTCACACGACCATCCATGATCTCCGGAAACCCGGTGTAAGTCGTGACATCAATCACCGGGATGCCAGCCTGCTCAAGAAACTTTCGCGTGCCGCCGGTCGACAGAATCTCGAAGCCGAGTTCCGTAAGACCTTTCACAAAGGTCTCAAGGCCGGTCTTGTCACTCACACTGATCAGGGCTCGCTTGGTCATGGGATCGAATAGGATTTCAAGGTAATGGTTTGGGGATTTCAAAACGCATATCTCAGATTTCAAATCTGAAATTTCAAATCTCGGCTCTCGACTCTCAAGTTTCAAATCTGAAATTTCAAATTCGAAATCTCTACTTCATCTGCTCAGCAATCAGGAAAGCGACTTCCATGGCCTGTTCGTAGTTCAGTCGCGGGTCGACCTGACTTCGATAATCGCGAGTCAAATCGGACTCGGTCAGGTTCCCCGGTCCGCCCGTGCACTCTGTCACGTCTTCTCCGGTCAACTCCAGATGGATCCCAGAAAGACGCGTTCCCACATCCTTGTGGATCTTGAACGCCATGATGATCTCGGAAATGATGTCATCAAAGGAACGTGTCTTAATGCCATTGCGTGCCGTCTGAGTATTGCCGTGCATGGGGTCACAGCTCCAAAGCACTTTACGGCCCGACTTCAACACCGCCGCCGCCAGTTCCGGCAACTTCGTGCGAATCTTCTCAGCACCGAAGCGATGGATGAGTGTCAGTCGTCCGGACTCGTTATCCGGATTGAGCACTCGAATCATGTCGACCAGTTCATCGGCCGCCATCGAGTTGCCAACCTTCAGCCCAATCGGATTGCGAATGCCGCGGAAGTACTCCACATGTGCCCCATCGATCGCGCGAGTCCGGTCGCCGATCCAGGCCATGTGAGTTCCCAGGTTGTACCAGCCTCGATTTCGCTCCATGCGAGTCAGCGCTTGTTCGAAATGAAGCAGCAGGGCTTCGTGCGATGTGAAGAAGTCGACTCGAGTAAGTTGCGTCAGTTCACCCGCCGACACAGCTTCCATGAACCGAATCGAATCGCTCAATGAGTCCAGCAGTTCCTGGTAACGACGTGATCCCGGTGTATTGCGAACGAAATCCATATCCCAGTTTTCGGGATGATGCAGATCCGCGAATCCACCTTCGCTGAGAGCACGGATGAAGTTAATCGTCAGAGCCGATCGTTCGTACGCACGCAGCATCAATTGCGGATCAGGTCGACGCTCGGCGGCCGTAAATCCGGAATGGTTCACGATGTCGCCGCGGTAACTCGGCAGCTCAACATCACCTTTGCGTTCCATGTCGGCGGAGCGAGGCTTCGCGTACTGACCGGCGATGCGACCGACTCGCACGATTCGCTTCTTCGAACCGCAGATCATCACAAGGCTCATCTGAATGAGCACCTTGAGTTTGCGCAGGATGGAGTTCGAATTGCAGTCTTCGAAGCTCTCGGAACAGTCGCCGCCCTGAAGCACGAACGCATTGCCTTCAGAGGCCAGAGCCAACTGCCCTCGCAACCGATCCACTTCCCACGCAGTGACCAGCGGAGGCAACTGCGCGAGGGATCGAAGGGCCTCAGTCAATTCCTGAGGATTGTCGTAAGTTGGCTGCTGTAAAGCCTTTCGAGTCTGCCACGAGTCGGGCGTCCAGGGAGTGTTCATGGGCGAATTGTTTCGGCAATGGAGGCTCTTGTCACTTGTTCACATCCAGATTTCAAAACCAGGAGCGACGTTGTTCCGCGACAATCATCACAACTTGCCGTGACCGCAAATCCGCCGCACTGGAAACCGAGCGGACACGGGAAATCCGGCATCGATGCGGAGATTCTCCCGCCCGAAGCCTCAACGTTACCAGATTCAGATGTATCCGCAGTAGTCGGCAACGACAGCGGCTTTGCTCCGGCACGGTCAGAAATCGCCGATCAATTCGATGAGGATCGCCCCAGTGGTGGAACTCGGCGAGGGCTTTCCTTCAATCCCGCATGAAAGATCCCAACGGATGATCAACGCCCAGCAGCATTCTTTGCGACTGCCTTCAGGGAACTTGTCTTGCCCACTCATTGCGAGCCGCAGATGCTGACGCGGTTCAGGGTGCCGCTCCATTGTGCGGTCGCTGGTCCTGGTTTGATTTCGAATAGCATGAGGCGGTTCGATGTGGACGTCATCTTCGTGGCAACGATTGCTTCAGAAAATCCAGGTCCGACTCCTTCGCTGGGTCGATCGACTCAGAGGTCACACGCCGGATCGTCGCCGTTCCCCTGCGCGATGGAAGTCCGAACTTCGCACTCTCAGTGAACAACTTGAGCCCCGAGCTTTGCTCGCGACAACGCAGCTCATCAAGGACATTAATCCGAATCCACAACATGTTGGAATTGATCCGACGAGCATCACCGCGATTGGTTCCAAAGTCTATTTCGCAGCGACAACAACCAGCGGCACGGAACTCTGGATGTCGGACGGAACAGCATCCGGAACTCGTCTGGTCAGCGACATCGCGACCGGTGAAGCCAGTTCCAGCCCGGCAAACTTGATCAACGTCAACGGCATTCTATTCTTCACAGCCGACGACGGTGTTCGAGGCCGCGAACTCTGGCGATCAGACGGGACTGCTGCAGGAACATGGATGGTCAAAGACATCCAGAGCGGTTCGGGTCCTTCGAATCCACGAAACATGGTGGTCACTGGTTCGAAGCTCTTCTTCTCGGCAACCGACTCGACTAAAGGCGAAGAGATCTGGAGCACGAACGGAACCGAAGCAGGAACCGCCCGAATTCTGGATATCAATCCTGGACTAACAGGTTCGACTCCGCGAGATCTCACGGTGGTGAATCGCACTGTCTACTTCATCGCCAACGATGGGACCCACGGCGCGGAGTTGTGGAAAACAGACGGAACCGAATCGGGAACAGAACTGGTCAAGGAGATCTTCGAGGGAAAAACCGGCCCGACTCCTCGCAATCTCGTGAACTTCAAGGGCACTTTGTTCTTTAGTGCGACAACCATCCTTCAGGGCGAAGAACTTTGGAAGACCGACGGCACAGCAAAGAATACCGTGATGGTCAGCGACATTCGTTCCGGCGGTACCAGTTCGGCTCCGGCATTGCTGACTCCGGTCAAGGATCGACTCTTCTTCCGCGCGAACAATGGCATCAATGGATATGAACTCTGGAAAACTGATGGAACTCCAACTGGCACGACGATGGTGAAAGACATTCGTCTCGGCGTGACTGGTTCCGGAATCTCTGAAATCCGCGCGTTCGGGGATCTTGCTGTCTTCGCTGCCAACGACGGCACAAACGGCGCGGAAGTCTGGAAGTCCGACGGAACGGCTTCCGGAACCGTCATCGTCGCCAACATTGGCGCTGAATCCGACAACTCGTTCCCAGCGAACATCGTCACGACGGACAACGAATTCTATTTCACCGCGGCCGATGGCAACGGACGAGAACTCTGGACCTCTGATGGAACCGCTGGCGCGACTCAGATGGTGGCCGACATCTATATCGGTGCCGGTCCATCAAGTCCGTCATCGCTGACAGTCGTCGGCCAAACACTGTTTCTTCGCCGCCAACGACGGCGCACGAGGAATCAACTTATGGAAGACCAGCGGCACCGAAGAGTCGACGACAATTGTTCGTGAAGTGCGATCCCAGAACGGCTATTCCAATCCGACGGGGCTCACTGAGTCACAGGGGACGTTGTTTTTCGCCGCGACCGATGGAATCTCCGGGCGCGAACTCTGGAAATCCGACGGAACATTCCCCGGGACCGATCAGGTTCTGGATATCAACGAGAATGGCGACTCCAATCCGGCGGACTTTATCGTGTTCAACGGTGGCACGTACTTCACCGCAGATGATGGTCTGGCCGGACGAGAATTATGGCGAACGAATGGGACGTCAGGCGGCACAACGAGAGTGAAGGAGATTCGTCCCGGCAGCAACGGCGCGGGTATTCGAGACATGGAGATCGTCGGCAACCAGTTGTTCTTCACCGCCAACGACGGATCATCCGGCTATGAACTCTGGAAGACCGACGGAACAACAAATGGCACGGTGCTGGTCAAGGACATTCGAAAAGGTGAGTTGTCGTCGTCTCCGATGAGCCTTGAAAACCTCAACGGCAAAGTTCTGTTCGCCGCGGGCAATGTGTTCGGCATGGAACTTTGGATCTCCGATGGTACGACGGACGGAACCGTTCTTCTTCGAGACATTCGACCAGGCATCAGCAGTTCGAATGTGATGAACATCAAGCGAGTCGGCAACATCGCGTTCTTCACAGCCAACGATGGAACATCCGGCGAAGAACTCTGGAAGACGGATGGAACGTACGCCGGGACATCGCTCGTAAAGGACATTCTGCCGGGATCGGGAAGCTCAGGAATCTCGGACATGGTGGAAATGAAGGGCGTCCTCTATTTCCGCGCGAGTGATGGAACGTCGGGCGAAGAGTTGTGGCGATCCGATGGGACCCGAACCGGCACCGTCCGAGTCGCCGACATTCGAACCGGCGCGGCCAGCAGTCGACCGGCTTCTTTGGTCAACATGAATGGTATGTTGTACTTCGCCGCAACAGACGCAAACGGCCGCGAACTCTGGCGATCCGGAGGCACCGCGCAGTCGACTCAACGCGTGAAAGACATTGTGGCCGGGGCCGACAGTTCCGAACCGTCGATGCTGATCAACGTCAATGGAACTCTGTACTTTGCTGCCGATGATGGCGCAAATGGTCGCGAGCTCTGGTGCAGTGATGGAACCGCCGCCGGGACGAACCTCTTTGCCGATCTGGAACCCGGTCCTTTTGGCAGCGATCCTCGAAACGCCATGGAGTTCGATGGGCAAATTGTTGTGACTGCGAGTAATATCGCAATCGGTCAGGAACTGTTTTCCGTCGCTCTTCCTCCGGCCGTTCCAACAGAACTGCGATTGGTTCCTCTGGCCGGAAACGAACGACTGCCGACATTCGAATGGAACCCGTCTTCAGCAGCAACAGCGTACGACGTCTGGATCAACGATGCATCCGGTCGCCGAATCTTCCTCGAAACAACAGACGTGAATGGCTTCACCGTTCCAAGCCAGCTTGATGCCGGAAGCTACACGATCTGGGTTCGATCCGAGAATGGACGAAGGCGTCTCGCGATGGAGCCCTCCGCTGAAGTTTCAGGTGATTCTGGATGTCACCGTCTCTGCTCCCGTGATCAATCCGGAGACTGGGTTCGTGACGCTTCAATGGAACAGCGTCCCAGGAATTCGCCGCTACGAACTTTGGGATTCAGAATCTCAACACGCCCGCACAGGCTCCGACGCGACTGATCGTCAACGATGTGACGTCATGGGCAGCATCAGCCAGCACCCCGCTTGGACGTTATCGCTTCTGGGTTCGTCCGATGGAAGCGACAGGACGGGCTCTCAAGTGGTCCAACGCGATGGACTTTATCGTGCAGAACGCACCGACCATGGGCACTTACCAGGCCGACTCGGCGCTCAAGCAAATGACGATTCAATGGAACGACGTCGCCGGCGCACAATCGTATGAAGTGTTCGTCTGGAACATGACGGCTGGATCTTTGCTGACGCATCAGAAGCAGATCACACCGGAATCGTGGACCAGCGCAACCGGTTTGCGAACCGGCTCATACCGTGTCTGGGTGATCGCTGTGGGCTCCAACGGATTCCGCAGCCTCTGGAGCAACCCGCTCGACATCCAGATCGCCTAACAAGGGCTGAAAGCCCTTGACCCAAAGGAACCTACCGGTTCGAGCTTCGAATACGCTCACGTTGTTCGCTTGCCAAACATGCGCACAAGGTGCGCGCATGATTTTGAGTAACATTCTAACAAGGGGCTGACAGCCCCTTGACGCAAGCCGCGAATCCGAACGCGGCGTTTGTCTGGATTCAGACTGACGTTGATGCTTCCGAATTTGGGCGAGAACCATCCTCGAACCATTTCATTTTGGCCAACAGGATGTTGGCTACCCGCCTTTCGGAATGACCCGCATGGAGACTGCTCGGATAGCCGCCGCTCGCGGGCCGGGGACGATCAGAGATGGAGAAACAATACTGTAGCCGGGCCGATTTGAAGTCGATGACTTGTCTCTGTTCAGAAAAGTTGATGGGGTCGATGAATATGAACCAGCGTCACTGCAAACGGAGTGGTCATGCGACGAACGCAACGTAGTAGAACGCGAGCCCGGTGACGCTCGTGAGGGTGATGTCGATGGTCGACAGCCAGCCAAGTATCGAATGCACTCTGCTGTGTGCTCCGGGTACCGGGTTCTTTCCGAATCGCTTCAAAGCCAGCACGATGGTAATGATCCAAAGGATCGGCGTTGTGATTGCAAAGACGAGATGGACGAGCAACCACGGACGGACTGCTGTGACTTTGGCCGTGTAGGGCCTCTGGAGCAAGGTTCTGCTGGGCCACGATTTTCTCCCAGCCACCGTGAACCAATTGCACGTCGATCTCAAATGCCGACACCGCAACCAACAGAATGAGGCCCAGTCCGAGTTGCATCTGCATGTGAGCTTTGTACTTCTTCCTGACCTTCACCAGCCAGAGACTTAGCAACAGCAAAGGGACAATTAGGACAAGAGCACAGACGACGAAGTCCAGCATGAAGGTCGTTTGGTAACCAAGAAAACCTGTGCGGAACATGTCCCCTGCGACTCCTGGGAAGATCAAGAATGGACGGCGACGTTTCTCTTCGGAATCGTCCGCGAGACGTCGACTAGGGTATTGATAGTCGCTGGCGTCGCTGATTCAAACCGCAACAACCCGCATTCCTGAACGCAGCAGGTCGGCCGCCCAAGATCTGCTCGTGAAAACCGATCCAGAGAGATCATGCGTCGCATTTGCCGAGTCCGCACAAGTTTCGCCGGAAATCACGGCAAGCGATTTCACGAACTACTGCTCTTGTGTCTGTCGTTGTCGATCATCGAGCGAGCAGGATCCCCACGATCAGGTCGTACGCGGCATGGCACCCGACCGTAATCCCAAACCCCCGCAGCAAGAACACTGTTGCGAAGAAAAGTCCGGCAGCCGCACGGAAGGAAAATGCAAACAGATTGAACGCTTCAGCCGCTGGTCCAACGTGATGAGCCAGGGCAAAAAGGAAGCTTGTCGAAATCGCTGCCATCGCCGCGGCATACTTCGGGAGGAAACTCAAACATCCGGAAGCAAAGAAACGCCGCGGGAACAAGCAGCAGTCGAAACATCACTTCTTCATACACACCTGCACCGATGTAAGAAACGGCAAGCGAGATCGACCCCTGCATTGCATTCAGAACGCCTTCGGGAACCGTATCCTGTCGCACGAGCGAACGAAAAGCGACATCGTGACATTGCCCCAAAGCCACAAGCACAACAGCAAGCAAAAGACTTTCAGCCAGCATTCCAAGCTGGGTTTCCAGCCGAACGCTCCACGGATTTTTCGAAGCAGATGCCAGCCAAGCAGAAGCCCAATCACAATCACAGGCAGCAAGACCTGTTCCGCACCGGCTCTGGTGAGCAGCGACCGCATCCAGAAGTCCGCGCCGTTTCGAAGGGCGTCGGGTTGGTCCTGGCCCATTGCCAGAACGCCAAGTTCATAGATGGCGATCAGCGGAAGCAGGAACAGCAAACTGGAAAGAGGCGTTCGAGCCTCATCCCAGTAATCTGATTCAATCTGTTCCTGCTCTTCAGACATGATCTTGATTCGGTAGCTCGACGCGTGATTCCATCGTTTTCATCAAAGTGGCGCGGCAAGTCGCGGACATTCGCTCGTCATCAGCCCGCGATCAGCCCGCGGACTGAGATCACCCACATCGCCGTTTCGTATATCGGACTTTCACCGAACGTGCGGACTTCTCCAGCGAAAGAAGACAGCAGTGCCATCCCCCGCGTTCAACCTCCTTCGGCAATCTTCGCCGAATCGCAGTTGACGGTTGATCAACATGTTCGCATCCACATCCGCTGTGAAACTGCCCGGATGCGGTTTATCCCTCAATCTTCATCGGAAACGACGTTGAACTGTCTCTGGCGAGCAGAGGTCAGAAAATGCGGACGTCGAGTTCTATGCATCGCAGCGGAACTCCTGGTTCCTTCACCTGGATTCGTCTCAGCGTTCTGTCCATCATGCCATCGAAGCTTGTGAGTCAGGACGACTCGATCATCCCGTTTCCTCAATCGCGCCCGGAAGAGACATCTGATCAATTCCAAACGCCGCGCTCACTCCAGCAGCGAGTGATGCATCGCTCTCTTCAGGTGTCCAGTCATCCCAAATGACTCGGAAGAATTCTCGCACATCCGGCGGAACGATCGCCTCTGCGGCCGCCACGGATCTGCGATCAATCTGCTCCGCAAAGTCATCAGTGACATGCAGCAGTCGTGCCGATGATTCATCAATCACTCGCGAGGCAAGCGATGTCAGCATCTGCCCCGCGAACTCGTTCAGCGCGATGTCATCGAGCTCGGGGACGATCAGACGGGAAGTCGGTCGAGTCAGCCATGATCGAAATGCACCGGCCGCAATGTCTGCCCCGCGCGTTTCCGGAGCGAGTGTCATCGCCGCGAAGACGCTGTAACGGGCACGCTCAATCGCAGTCGCCGCGAACTGATTGATTCCCTGCGTGGCCAGCACAATTTGATGACCGGGTTCGGGCAGAAGGAGAAGGCCATCGGGGATTGTTTGGGTTTCGCGTGCGATCTGTTCGCACAGCTCCCAGATCTGATCCGTGGCCGGAGAATTCTGGAGCAACACCTGCTGCAATCGTCGCATCAGACGAGTCTGAGATTCCAGTCGCCAGATTTGATTCTCAAGTCGTTCTGTCCAGCGCTGCTGAGTTTGCAGAAGCCGACGCAGATTGCTGCAAAGCTCATCCGTCCGATGGTCCCCGGACACTTCGGCACTATGAGCAACTGCTTCAGCAATGCGCGAAACGTCTCGGATCTGATCGCTCAGACGGCTCAGCGGACCATGAATCGCCAGAGGATGGCTGAACGGACCGGCGGATCGTCGATTCTCGCGTCGCAATTGATCTCGAAGGACGCCGATTCTGCGAGCACCACTCGATTCACGCAATTCGGATTCGATGTCCGCGCCAGCGCACACCGTGGAAGCTTCAAACACGTCTGACCTCAATCACTCTTGTTCCGTCACGCTCGTCGTCCGTGGCTCGATGGCGTGTCCGTGGGTATCTGACGGGAAGCCCTTCCCACATCGGTCTTTCGGCAGCTTCTGCCGGTTGGCTTCAAACTTTTCAGATCGGGTAGACCTGGCAGGATGGAATGGACCGTGCCTGCCGTGAGGATGATGCCGACTGGTCGGCTCGAACCGACCGCACGCGTTGTTCTGAACGTGCAGAAGGGCTTTGAGCTGTGCCGATTTTGAACAGGACGTCGTTCGAGTGCGATCGCCGTCCATCTTCAGTTTGGGGCCGGCCCGAATGAAGAATCCCGAGAGTCCTCCGGAAGTTCTGAATCGGACATTGCGAGTCAACCATGCGCCACGATGTTGAGCAACGGTCACTGGAGCAGATCGCCAACTCCCTGCTGGAACAGCTCGGATGTTGTAGCGGCATCTGCCCGGAATCGACTCCGCTCCCATCCGTTGGCAACGTGATGTCAATCGTTCAGGAAATCCGCGAGTTGCTGTTTCCTGGCGTCCATGGCAAACGACGGCTCCAGTCCATTTCGGCAGATGTGGAATGCATTGCATCGCTGAGCCGCATTCAGTCGCGTCTCCGCATGGAGGTGTCTCGAGCTCTGGCACACTCGCGGCAGGTTCAGTTGAAGATTCACAACGGCGTGGACTCATCGCTGCCTGCAGTGGATGCGGCGATGTTGACCGACCAGTTTCTGAGTCGGCTGCCAAATCTCCAGAAGACGCTGAGCTTCGATATTGATGCCGCCTTCAACGGTGATCCGGCCGCAAAAACTCGAGACGAAATCGTACTCTGTTATCCTGGGATTGAGGCGATCACGATTTATCGGCTGGCTCATGAACTGCTGGTCCTCGGTGTGCCCTATCTGCCGCGAATCATGACCGAATGGGCTCATCGTGAAACCGGCATCGACATTCATCCCGGCGCGAAGATCGGGCCCGCGTTCTTCATTGATCACGGGACCGGAGTTGTGATCGGCGAGACCTGCGAGATCGGTCGCAACGTCACGTTGTATCAGGGCGTGACGCTCGGCGCGTGGTCGTTTCCTCGCGATGAAGACGGCAATCTGATCCGAGGCACGAAGCGTCATCCAACGCTGGAAGACAACGTCACGGTTTACAGCAACGCGACGATTCTGGGCGGCACAACCGTCATCGGCGCAGGTTCTCAGATTGGATCAACCGTCACTCTGAGCCGCAGCGTTCCGCCCAACACAATCGTGACGATCGAAAAACCATCTCTCCGATTCCGCGAAGCCGCGTGATCGTCCAGGGCGAGCGGGTCATGTGAGGATTCTGCTGGCGATGAATCAGCCCGCTGCGAGTCCAGTGTCACGGGATCACACCCGATACAGGACCACTGGATCCCTGCAAGCTCGATTCTCCGCACCTCCAGCTCACTGCACAAGTCGTCTCATCGCCAGACAGCGGGAAGTGATAAGCCCCCTGACTCGCTGGAAAAAACTCGGCGACTGACTGAGCTGCTGCAATCATAGAAAACTATTGGCCGCCGGTGATCCTGACTCTCTGTTTTCAGCGGGCGGCTCCGAGCCTGCGTGTCCGCGGTGTATTCAAAACGGAGGCGATTTTGGGAGTGCTGGAATGCACTGAGGTGCCCACGATCTCGTTCAGGAAACTTCCCTCATCGCTGTCCGAAGTGATCTGCGTGGTTCAGAAATTTTTGTCATCGAACACTTCGCCGCCGGTTGCTGTTGTGAGTGATCGCAGGACGTTGGAGTCGATCGTTGTTGAAATGGGCATGATCGTCCCGTCGGCCAGCCCGACATTGAAGACGCCGATATGCTGAGTCTTCTTGAGCATTGCAGGGGCGGTCAGAGTGTCTGCGGAAACATCTTCGGGCGACATCCAGTCAACGGCAAGGCGATCCGGAACCTCCAGAACGAGGATCGTCTGGTGGTGGTGATCTGTGATTTCAGTCCACGCCAGAGACTCACCCGGACGGATCACAGTTGTTGGTCCAATAGCAGCCACATAGACCGTGGATCGGTCATCCGCTTTCGCAGATGGACACTGATAGATCAACGGTGCTCGTTCGAAGACCTTTTGATTGTCCGGGTGATTCCATGGTTTGCTGAGATCGATCTTATCGTACAGTTCCGATTGATCCAGATACGGCAGAATCAAAGTCCGCCAACTGTGAAGCCGATTTCCGCTTGCGTCTGTCGTGTATGCCGGGGGAAATCTTCCGTGATCTTCGGCGTACGACAACAAACCAAGCGAAATGTTCTTCAAGTTGTTCATACACTGCGTTCGATTTCTAGCTTGCGGAGCCCGGCGGGTCATGGGCATGAGCAGAAACAATAGGCCCGCGACGATCACGATGCAAACCGCGAAGAACTTCCAACCGAACGGACGAGGCTCGATGGGATTGGCTGCGTCCGGAACTTCAAACGGGTTCTGCATCTCTGGGCGATCTGGTGATGTCATAAAGCTGCTCCGGCTGGTGTAGCCCAGCGATTCTGTCGGAATGTCGGATCGTCGCGTGAAAGAACGTCGTTCTGGCCGAAAATCGTCTGAGGAACTTCTGTCCCGTCGATCAGAAATTGAAGTTCTTCAGTCGCTGGCGACGGCAGAAAACTGCCTCTACACTCCGATCGTCCTGCCTGCGGTCTCTGAATCGAATCCAGTCGAAAGCCAGACATGAGTACGACGAACACGGAGCTGACTCCGGAACGTGAACGGGAACTGATCACTCAATTGAGACAGTTGCGGGCGCAGATTGATACGGAACTTTCCAAGGTCATCATCGGCCAAAAAGACGTTGTTCGACAACTGCTGATTTCCCTGATGGCGGGTGGCAACTGTCTGATCACAGGAGCCCCCGGGCTGGCCAAGACACTGCTGGTCAAGTCGATCGCGCAGCTTTTCGATCTGAAGTTCAATCGAATCCAGTTCACCCCCGACCTGATGCCAGCCGACATCACCGGCACGGAAGTTCTCGAAGAAGACGGCGCGGGGAATCGTTCGATGCGATTCATTCCCGGCCCGATTTTCTCCAACGTCCTGCTGGCGGACGAAATCAATCGAACTCCACCTAAAACTCAATCCGCTCTGCTGGAAGCCATGCAGGAACATCAGGTCACGGCGGCCGGTCGACGTTATCCGCTCGATGAACCGTTCTTTGTCCTGGCGACTCAGAATCCCATCGAGATGGAAGGAACGTACCCGCTGCCGGAAGCGCAGTTGGACCGATTCATGTTCAACGTGATGATCGACTATCTGCCGGAAGACGACGAAAGTGGCGGTCGTGCAGCAGACGACGTCTCGCAGTTTTCAGCCGATCAAGTCGCTGTTCTCGGGCGACACGGTTCGCGAATTCCATCAGGTCGTGCAGCGAGTTCCCATCGCGGACGACGTCGTTCGTTATGCCGTCCGCATCGCCGCGGCATCGCGACCGGGACAGTCGGGGACTCCGGATTTCATCAACGAACTGGTCTCGTGGGGTGCTGGTCTTCGAGCGGCTCAGTACCTAGTGCTGGGCGGAAAAGCTCAGGCTTTGCTGGACGGACGAGCTTACGTGTCCAGCAAGGACATTCAATCGCTCGCCAAGCCGGTTCTGCGCCACCGCATCCTGCCCAACTACCGCGCGGAGGCTCAGGGTGTGACGGTGGATTCACTGGTAGATCGGTTGCTGGGCGTGGTGGCTCATCCAAAGAATGAGGCTGTTGCGTAATGTGGCTTCGCGGCAAACGAGGATGGTGTTTGCTTTGGTCGCTGGTGATTGCATTCGTTCTTTTGCAATTCTGGGGACATCGCTGCCGCGAAATTCCGCCGGAAGTTCTTGAGCACTTTCGTTCGTTACCGAAGATTGAGATCTGTGTCGTGTCTCCTGCAGTTTCCGCTGGCAGGTCAAGTCACGATAAGTCACAGGCGATCGATGCAGTCGACAATCGCGACTTCATTGATGGATATCCAGTTCAAGCGACCGCTCTGACAGATCCAACGGGCTGTATTCGAGCGATTGACTATTGCGATCGATTTGAGTCAGGCCTTGGCCAGGCTGCTTGCTTCGAACCACGGTATGCAGTGCGAGATCCTGACCGTCCGGAAGACTACATTCTGGTATGCTTCGAATGTTCATCACTTCGATATTCATTCAAAGACACAGTTGGTACAGCGACCATTTCGAAGGCTTGGCAATGGTCGATCTATGGGATCTGGTCAGACGAAGGATTGTCGGCAGAGTAGAAGATTGATGTTTTGGGCTCGGAATTGCTGTCACTCGATTGCCGGAACTCACTTCGTTCGGTCCGGCCTACGATTGCTTAGGATCGTTCGATCGGCCATAGTCGCCTTTCGCTCTGCGAAAGTACGCGGGCTTTCGCAGAGGCGAAAGGCGACGATGGACAACCATGACACGCCGAAGGAATTGAATCATGTCCACGGACCTCATGAATCCCAATGTCGTGATGAGCATCAAGTCGCTCGAAATGCGAGCGAAGATGATCGTCGACGGCTTTCGAACGGGGCTCAACAAAAGCCCGCGGCATGGGTTCTCCGTGGAGTTCTCCGAGTACCGCCCGTACGCTCAGGGAGATGATCCACGGTTTCTCGACTGGAAGCTGTTCGCTCGCACCGATCGAAGCTACATCCGGCTGTTCGAAGACGAAACCAATCTTCGCTGTTACATCGTGCTCGACATCAGTCGATCCATGTCGTTCGGCTCCGGCAGCTACACCAAGCACGATTACGCCCGAACCGTCGCCGCGTCGTTGGCATGGTTGCTAAATCGTCAGGGCGACGCGGTGGGACTGACACTGTTCGATGACCATGTCCGATCCATCGTGCCCGCTCGTTATCGTCCGGGACAACTGCGACGACTGTTTGTGACGCTCGAGGAACCAGCATCCGGACTCGACACGAAACCCGGCGTCGCCATGGAAGACGTGGCTCAGCGACTTCGCAAACGAGGGCTCGTCATTCTGATCTCCGACATGCTGGCCCCTGTTCAGCAAATCGGCGACGGTCTGCGACTTCTGCGAGGCTGTCTGCATGATCTGGTCGTGTTTCAGATCCTTGATCCGGCAGAAAAGAATCTGACATTCGACGGCCCGAAGCTGTTCGAAGATCTGGAATCCGATCAGAAGATTTTCGCCGATCCAAACGTCGCTCGTGCCGACTATCAGCGACGGCTTGAAGAACACAACATGGCGATCCAGTCTGAATGCGAATCCGTCGGCGCAGCGTATCGGCAGTTGATCACCGACCAACCGCTTGAGCTTTCCCTCGCCGACTTCCTTCACGCTCGCCGCCAGCGAACGCGCATGTAGACCCGGCTCTTCCTGCTGAGCGATGGGGACAATTGCTCTATGTAGAACGGTTGTCTCAGTCGTTCATTGCCCGCGATCATGTCTTTGCCTGACGACCGGCCAGCGAGCACGAAGAATTCTCACGAATTCCGCCGTGCAGAAGTCGCGGCCGCGATTCAACGGGCAGACTCGCAAACTGCAAAACCGCGTGCGGCAGAGAAAAATGCGGCTTCAGGCTGTTATCATCTTCAGATTCAATCCAACGAAAACGCCGCGAGATTCCCGTCTGTGCCGGAGGGCACTTTTCGCGGAATGATGCTGATCACGAACTCTGACGGATTTCCACCATGTCGACAGTACAACACGAACTCATCAACGTTGACGAAGGCATTCACGACACGCGGTCGCGACTTTCCAATGCCAGTAACGCGGCAAGTATTTCGATGCGACGGTTAACGGGCGGTTGTCTGATGGCGTTGACGTAATCACCGTGAATAACGGTCGACTGTCTCTGCAGGTTCTTCCCACGCGAGGCATGGGCGTGTGGAAAGGTGAAGTTGACGGTGTTCCGCTGAAATGGAACTCGCCGGTGGAACGGCCCGTCAATCCCATGTTCGTCGACCAGATGCGACGAGGCGGCATCGGATGGCTCGACGGATTCAATGAATTGATCTGTCGCTGCGGACTCGGCTGGCACGGCGCGCCGGGGAATGATCAGATTCTGGATGACAGCGGAAAAGTTGTCTCCGAACAGTTCCTTCCGCTGCATGGACGAATTGCCAACATTCCGGCTCACAAAGTGTCGGCGGTTGTCGATGGTGATGCCGTCTCTGTCACCGGTGTCGTCGACGAAGGCTGTCTGTTCGGCGGTCGACTGCGACTTGAATCCACACTACGATCGCCCATTGATTCCAGCACGTTCGAATTGATCGACGTTGTGACCAACCTGGGTGCATCACCTGCCGAAGTGGAGATGCTCTACCACTGCAATGTTGGCGAGCCGTTTCTCGGCGAAGGTTCGATTTGCCACACCGCGGCATCGGAAGTGGCTCCTCGAAACGACCGCGCCGCCGAAGGCATCAGCATGTGGAATTTGTACGAAGCGCCGACTGTCGGATATGCCGAACAGGTGTACTTTTCCAAAGCTGCATCGGACGGTACAGGTCTGGGAATCGGCGTGCTGACGGATGCAGACAGTTCCGTCGCCTTTTGCGTGCGGTTTGATACATCGACGCTGCCGTGGTTTATCCTGTGGAAGAACACTCAGGCAACGGAAGATGGCTATGTGACGGGTCTGGAACCGGGCAGCAGCTTTCCCAACCCGCGGCAGGTCGAACGCAAGGGCGGTCGAGTCATCAGCCTGGCTCCGGGCAAGTCGGTCACGTTTCGGCTTCAATTTGAAATCGCCACGACAAAAGCGGACGTTCGTCGGATCGTCGATGAAGTCACGGCGCTCCAGGTGGCGACACCACGAACGGTCCATCGGACTCCGAAGCCCGAATGGACATGATGGTTGTGAAATGAAGCCGTCGCGGAATTGGTGAGAGTTCTCGCAGGTACTTGTCGAGGAATTCGTGAGAATTCCCCCAGCGTCCAAATTCTCACGAATTCTGCTGCGTGGCTTTAGATCGCTGACATTTTCTTTCTCCAATCTCTCTTCATCAACACAGAGTCTGATACCAACATGTCACTTCGTTTGGCGGTGGCGACAGAAGATTTTGGTCAGCCACTTCGAACTGCAATCGCCCTTGCCGCAAAGAATCCCGTCCGCGGTCTGCGTTTCAATGCGCGGACAGAGCTGCGGTCTGAAGACTTTGGTGACACCGCGCTTCGACAGTTGCGGTTGTACGTGGAAGAACATCAAATGAAAGTCGCCGGGCTGATGTATTCGTCACGGCATTCGTTGTATGACGAGAGTTCTCTGGATCAGCGACTTGCCGGAATTCGTTCGGCGATGGAAATGGTTCGAAGACTCGGAACGTCCGAAGTGTTGATTCGCGTCGGACGAATTCCCAATCCGGAAGGGGCGGAAGGATCGAGTGACAAAAAGCAGCCGACCAATTCGAATGTCGACTCACTGTTGAACCCATTCTCGTTTGCCCCCACACCCGCCTTGCGACCGAAGTCGGGGCCAACGGAAGCTCAGCAGTTCAACATGCTTTGCGACATCCTGAACGACCTTGCCGGCTTCGCCACTCATCACGGCGCGGTTCTGCAGCTTCAGTTGTCCTCGTTTGAGCATGAGCGGATCAGCAAACTGCTCGCGAGAGTTTCTGCCGGTCCGGTGAGTCTGGTATTTGACCCTGCGACTTGCGTCATGACGGGTTCCGAAGCAGTTTCGGTGTTTCGCGATCTGTATCAGCGAGTTGGCTACATCCGCATTCGAGATGCTCGGGCTGATATCGACGGAGCGGGAATCGAAGTGCCGTTTGATGAGGGCACCGTCAACTGGGTTGAACTGATACCAACTCTGATCGAAGCAGACTACTCCGGCTGGGCCTGCGTCGAACGAACCGGCGGTGAACAACGCTCTGACGACGTCAACGCGGCCGTCGCCCGTCTGCGCAGACTGCTGCCGATGACTTCAGCTTGATGCTGCCGCTACACATCGTGAACTCGCATCTGCCGCGTTGCGATCAGCCCTGCAACGTAACCGCCTTTGAAGCCAGCGTCGATGTTCACGCACACGACGTTGGATGCGCAACACGTCAGCATGGCCAGCATTGCCGTCAGTCCGCCAAGTGATGCGCCGTAGCCGACGGATGTGGGGACTCCAATGACCGGGCATGGCACGTGGCCGCCGAGAACGGATGGCAGAGCGGCTTCCATGCCGGCCACGCAGACGATCGCGGCCGCCGTTTTGAGTCGTTCGACATGTCGCAGCAGTCGATGGGGGCCAGCGACGCCGACATCCATGATCAGATCGCAATCCACATCCATCCAGCGAAGAGTTTCGAGGGCTTCTTCGGCCACCGGTCGGTCACTGCTGCCTGCGGTGACGACAAACACAGGACCGGCTTTGGAGTGTTGATCAGTGGGAGTTTCGCGATGTTGAATTCGCAGAGTCCGTGCGATCGGATTGTGAATCGCGCTGGGAAACTGAGCCGTGATGAACGGCACAAAATCGGTCGCGATGCGAGTGACCAGACTGTTCTGCTGACACTGTTGCTGAGCTGACAGCACGGTCAGAATAACGTCGATCGTCTTGCCTTCGCCGAAGACCACTTCTGGAAATCCGCACCGTTCGGCTCGTTGCAAATCGACATCCACTGGCGAGGCCGTCGGCGGCGCGGTGCTCATCGATGCGGGCGTGTCACCCAGTCCCGCCTGTCGAAGCGAACGCACGGCCGCCTCCAGTCTCACCGGATCATCAACAAACGTGGACAGAAGATCGCGAAGGTTCATATGAGGTACTTTCTTCTCGGCGAGCGGGGGACGTACGTCCCGTGATGATTGCACTGACGAACCATCAGGATTCAAACGCTGTCAGCTCTTGTTCGATGACGTCTCCGTCGATTGACCCACAGAATGCACGCGGCCAGCACGATGCCGAGACTGCTTCCGCCAAGTCCGACGCGAAACGATGTGGGTCGATATGACCAGCGAATGATGTGATGTCCCTGAGGAACCTTAACCAATCGTCCGAAGCCGCTTTGCGTTTCCGGAATCGCCTCCATCCCATCCACGGTGACTCGCCAGCCGTGGAACATTAACTGACAGTCTTCAATCACCGCCGGAGCATCCAGCAAAACATCCAGTTCCACATCCTCGGGAGTTCGCAGCCGGTACTTCAATCGCGTCATCGCTGACGGAGGATTCGCTGTGACTCGAGCCCGTGCCGATTTCAGTCGGTACAGAAAACACGGCGAGTTGCCGCGAGCCCAGACGCGATTCAAAAACGTATCCGGCGCGGACTGGATAAGCTCCAAGTCGGCGGATAAATTCTGCAATGGCTCTGTCGTCAACAGGTGAGTAATTGCATATCGATGTAGACGTGCGCGAAGATCTTCGGACGGAAACATTTCCTCCGGTTCATTCGGGATCGTTTGCAGTCGGTTGTCGTCCGCGAAATACTCGGCCGGTCCCAACCCCAGATACTGCGGCGCGCTGCTGACTCCGAGCAGGTTGCCAATGTTCGGCCCGGGAGCCAGAAGTCGCACGGGCGACACGGCATCCTCAGCTTTCAGTGTTCTCGCGAGCCAGCTTTCATCGAGCCCTTTCAGAGGCGGTGTCTCCACGATCTGAGCGTCTCGAACCGGGGGCTCCGACGACTTCAATACATCAGCCAGCGTGATCAACGCAACAACGATGGCCAGCACATTTCGAGCGATCGGCGATCGACGCCGAGTCCACGCGTCAAACACAAGTCCGGCGACGAGCGCAAGGCCCATCGAGGTGATCATGGTGTAACGACCAGGCCCCATGAAGAATCCGAAGCCAGGCAGATGTCGAAAAAGCGGTACCAGCCAGCCAAACGAATAGATAACTGCCAGCACCGCCAGCAGCATCCACTGTTTCCACTGCGCTCCGCGGAGGAAATGGCGAATTCGGGAACTCATCAATCCCAACAACAGCGCGATGGGAATCAGTCCAACGTAAAGATGGGCCTCAACCTGATTCGTGTCGGCGGGAGACAACAGAAAAGGGTACTGAGTCATCTCTCTGGCAGCTACGACTTCCGGTGAATGCCAGAACCACCACGAGGCAACAAGCTGAGTCAGATACACCGGCGGCATGTGACCATAGCCGGGATTGAACGCCGGATTCGAACCGTCTCGCTGACTCAGTTGACGCAGTTCCAGCGTTGGAATGAGTTGCACAGAGGCGAGCAGGATTGAAAACACAATCGCCATCGCCACCTGACTTGATCGCCACCAGCGTGGGCTGGTCCCATCAGTGCTGCCATCGGCGTTGGGAGTCATCAGCAGAGCAAAACAGACGCACGTCAATTGCGTGATGAAGGCCAATGTGAAATGCCCGGACAGCAGATGCACGCCGAAGCAGACGGAAAGCACAAGCCAGCGATTGACGGACGGACGTTCGATGAATCGCTGAGTTGCCCAGAGACATGCCGGGAACCAGACGCCTCCAATGATGCTCCATTCGAGCGACAGACGAGCGGGAAACCAGCCGTAGACAAATGCCGTGGCAGCGATGATCGCCGAGCAAAAACTGAGTCGCTGTGACAACGCGAAACGCCACGTCAGAACGAACGCGACAATGTAATGCAGGATGATGCTGACGTTGTACGCCGTATTGAGCGTGAAGACTCGATACAGGATCTGGTTCGATGGATAGAAGACGCCAAGCTGACTTTCCGCATGCAGAGGATATCCGAGCGATGTTCGGTCGTGCCACATCGGAAGATCATCCCGCTGGAAGGCTTCGACCATTATCTGCTTCTGCGGGAAAAAGTACGGATAGGTGTCGCCACCGACGAGTCCTCCGCCAGCCAGTAATCCTCGCCACACAAATCCGGCAACGCAGGCACTCACGACAATCATCAGCAACCATTCGTTGCTCGTCGGAATTCGCGTTGGAGATGACGACGGTGCAGACATCAATCACTGTTGAGAGAAAATTCGACGGTTCACCGCAGTCGTGAGCGAACTCGATCCTGCAACTCAGCGAGTTGAGTTTGCAAATCGCTCATGGATCGATTTGACAATTCCCGAGCACCTGAAACGTCATCACCAAGGATCTGCTGAAGCGACTGAATCGCGCCAATCACCGTGCCTTCTTCACGGCCCTCTTCACGGCCGCGTTCAATCCCTAGTTCAATCCCCTGTTCCCGGGCCCGTTGCCAGCATCCAGTCGTAATCGCGTTGAGCTTTTGAACGTTGGTCGTGCATGGCTTTGTCTTCTGTCTTCGAGGAAATCGTTTCAAGGCACCGGGATGGCGTTTTGGAAGGCAAGATCCGGAAAAAGTCGCCTCAGTTCGTCGGCCGAGTAGTACTGAGCATTCAGGATCAGCCACGACCACTGTGCCAACGGCGGTGCGCTGGAAATGTTTGTAACGTCGTACTTGAACTTGGCTAATTCTACGGTGTGAACTTCGATCGCTCTATCCAATTTTCGGCCACTTTCCGCATCCATCATCTGAAATCGATGATGCGGCCGATCGGAATCCACGAACAAATTGCCCTTCAGCAGGCAGATCGAGATCGTCGAATTCAGTTTGTGGTAATGGTCGCCTTCGGTCAACTGGTCCGTGTACATCTCGCTGGCGTAGTACACCAGTCGCTGCAACATGCCGGGATGAGCACTGATCTGCATTTCAACGTTGAAGACCTGACCGGCGGAGTCTTTTGCTTTGACATCCAGCACAACCATTTTCGCCGTCTCAAACTCCTGATACGAAAACGGATTCAGAATTGTGACATCCGTAATCCGCCGAGGCAGATCCAGAATCGCATTCAGCAGCCCGATCAACGCGATCGAATTCTCCGGGCTGCCGAACATTTTCTTGAAGACAAAATCGACGTACGCTTTGATTCCCAGAGGCATCGGCAGGGCTCCGCTTTGTTCCGAATCATTTCTACTCGCTGGCAACGATGATCAAGACATCACGGAGCCTCTGGATAGCCCGCATACGCGATGGCAAGCCGGACTCGCCAATTGTTCTTAGTGAAACGATCAGCGGCGATCACTCAACATCCGCATCAAACACACGCACTTTCGCCCAGCCGTCGCGGTTGTCTTCGATGAACTTCAGATGGTCAGCAGCTGTCTGATAGATGTCGTGAGATGCTCGCGAATCAAACACGACATTCAGGCACACATGGAAGTCACGATCGTTGACCGGACGAGCATACTCAGCCGCCAGTGAACCAGCTCCAAAGTACACAACGCCTGGGTGGTTCTTCAGGTACTTGTAACACGCATCGATCAGGTTCTGGACGTTTGAAGGAGATCCGTCCTTCAGCGTGAAGAAAACAACATGAGACAATCGTTTGCCGGACATGAAACACTTTCAACCAATGGGAAAACAATGGGAAAACGAGGATCTTGTGAGTCGGCCAAGCGTCGAATTCTGGCGAGCGGCCTGTGTAAACAGGCCGGTATTCAACCTCGGAGAGATACCGGCGGGTTCACACCCGCCGCTCGCCAAAGACATTTGTTCGCGCTGCTCCTCAACGGCACGACCCAAAGTGAGCGGCAGTATGAGCACAACCGCGGCTCATCGCAAATGCGACGGATGACCATCTGCGAGGACTGTCCACGTTCCTGCCCGCCGAAATTCGAGCGGTCATTCTCGACTCGAAGTGGTCGCGTCGGTTTCCGTCGCTGCAATTGCGATAAAACCGCGTTTCTTTACAATCCCGCCAAAATTCGGATGAGCTGAAATCCGATTGATCCGCTCAACAACCGCCCGCGTTGCGACCATCATCGTCCGCACGGCGAAATCTCTGAAACTTCAACCACGTTTACCCCAGAGCCCTCCCATGACCAACGCCAATCCCTTCGGTGCCGAAGCCACTCTTTCAACCGCCGCCGGCAGTTTGAAATACTACAGCCTTCCGAAGCTGATTAAGGACGGCATTGGTGATATCAACACACTGCCATTCTCGATTCGCGTACTGCTCGAAGCGTGCCTTCGAAATGTCGACAACTTTATCGTCACCGCCGACGACGTAAACAACCTCGCCAACTGGAACGCCGCCAAGCCAGCCGAAGTCGAAGTCCCATTCAAGCCAGGTCGAGTTGTCCTGCAGGACTTCACGGGTGTGCCTGCCGTGGTTGACCTCGCCGCTTTGCGAAGTGCGATGGTGCGTATGGGTGGAGATCCAAAGAAGATCAATCCTCTTGTCCCTTGCGACCTCGTCGTTGACCACAGCGTGCAGGTTGATGAATTCGCCAACAAGTTCGCTCTGCAGCGCAACGTCGAGATTGAATTCGAACGCAATATGGAACGCTACCAGTTCCTGCGCTGGGGTCAGAAGGCGTTCAACAACTTCCGCGTCGTGCCACCTGCGACAGGTATTGTTCATCAGGTAAATCTGGAATACCTCGCGACAGTTGTCATGACGACCAACGGCGTGGCCTATCCGGACAGTCTCGTCGGTACCGACAGCCACACGACCATGATCAACGGGCTCGGCGTTGTTGGCTGGGGCGTGGGCGGTATTGAAGCCGAAGCTGTGATGCTGGGCCAGCCGATCTACATGTTGACTCCGGAAGTTGTGGGCTTCCGTCTGTCCGGTCAACTACCCGAAGGCTCCACCGCGACGGACCTCGTGTTGACTGTGACTCAGATGTTGCGTGCTCACAAGGTCGTGGGCAAGTTCGTGGAATTCTACGGGCCCGGTCTCGATGCACTCAGCCTGGCTGACCGAGCAACCCTTGCGAACATGGCTCCGGAATACGGTGCGACCATGGGCTTTTTCCCAGTCGATGCCGAAACGCTGCGATATCTGGAACGCACGGGTCGTCCAAAGCAGTTGATCGATCTTGTTGAGCGATACTACAAGGCTCAGGGATTGTTCCGTACAGCCGATTCACCTGAGCCTCGTTTCAGCAGCACGCTGAAGCTGGATCTGGGTGATGTAGTGCCATCAATGGCCGGTCCAAAGCGTCCTCAGGATCGTATCCTGTTGAAGGACATGCTGGCGTCGTGGAAGAAAGATCTCCCGACGTTCGGCAAGCCTGCTGTGTCTCCGCCCGTCAAAGTGGAAGGCACCGACGCCAGCATCACCGACGGCGCTGTTGTGATCGCTGCGATCACAAGCTGCACCAACACCAGCAACCCAAGCGTCATGCTGGGTGCGGGATTGCTGGCTCGCAACGCGGTTGCGAAGGGCCTGACTCGCAAGCCATGGGTCAAGACCAGCCTCGCTCCTGGAAGCCGAGTGGTCACCGAGTACTTCGAAAAGGCTGGCCTGGACAAAGCACTGGATGCGCTTGGGTTCCAGACGGTTGGCTACGGCTGCACAACCTGCATCGGTAACAGCGGTCCGCTGCCGGATGAAGTTGGCAAGGCGGTCACATCAGGCGATCTGGTCGCTGCGGCGGTGTTGTCGGGCAATCGAAACTTCGAAGGTCGAGTCAACCCGCTGGTTAAGGCGAATTACCTGGCGAGTCCACCGCTGGTCGTTGCATATGCCATCGCTGGAACTGTCGACATCGATCTGGCCACTCAGCCGCTGGGCAAGGGATCTGACGGCAAAGATGTCTACCTGAAAGACATCTGGCCATCACAGAAAGAGATCGCCGACACGATCGCTTCTTCGATGACTCCGGAGATGTTCACGGAACAATACGGCAAGGCGACTCTGGGCCCTGAAGAATGGCAGAAGATTCAGAGCAGCACGGGCGACATTTTCCAGTGGGATGAAAAGAGCACCTACGTGCAGGAGCCTCCATTCTTCGTCGACATGCCGGCAGAACCTTCGCCGATCAAGTCGATTGAGGGAGCTCGATGTCTTGTGTCTGTGGGCGATTCGACAACCACCGACCACATCAGCCCAGCCGGTTCGATCAAAGCCAGCAGCCCGGCTGGCAAGTACCTGCAGGCTCAGGGCGTGAAGCCGGAAGACTTCAACCAGTACGGGGCTCGTCGAGGCAACGACCGCGTGATGACTCGTGGAACTTTCGCCAACGTGCGTCTGAAAAACCTGATTGCTCCTGGCACCGAAGGCAGCGTCGCGATTCACTTCCCAAGCGGCGAACAGACTTCAATCTACGATGCCGCGATGAAGTACAAGGAAGAGGGAACTCCACTGGTTGTTCTGGCCGGCGCGGAATACGGCACCGGATCGTCCCGCGACTGGGCCGCCAAGGGAACGTACCTGCTCGGCATCCGCGCCGTCATCGCCACCAGCTTCGAACGTATTCACCGCTCGAACCTCGTGGGCATGGGCGTTCTGCCGCTGCAGTTCCGCGAAGGCGAAAGCCGCGAGTCCCTGGAACTCGACGGCACCGAGACCTTCGACATCCGTCTGAACGACAAACTGGAACCTCGCCAGGCCGTCGAAGTCATCGCTCGCAAACCCAACGGCGAAATGGTCTCCTTCGTCACCACCTGCCGCATCGACACGCCTGTCGAAGTCGTCTACTACCGCAACGGCGGGATTCTGCACACGGTGCTAAGGCAGTTGGCGAAGGGGTAGGCTACGGATCAAGATCCATAGCCCCCTCTCAGTACTCAGTTGGCCAAAGGGTGCGATTGTGAGTGAGTCGAAGCGTGTTGAATGCCTCTTGCCATTGACTGGGCGAATTGACTCGCCAAGCATAGTGCGGTCATCGGCTACCTCTGCACTTATGGCTGCAACTCTGACATTTTTTGCGGTCACAATGGCAAGTTGGGTTGGGATTGTCACATACCTTTTGGTCCTCCCATGGCTTCTGTCAAGGCACTTTGGAAATGGGTATGATTTCCCTGACGACCACTTTCCGGGTTTCTTGAGTACGCCCTTAGTGACCGTGTTCTTTGCATTCATGGCGGGTTGCCTCGGTTGGTGCTTTCAGCTCGCGGTCATGACCTTCATGTCGCAACGATCCGAGTGGGCGGAATGCCTTCCGTTTGTGATGATCGGCAGCGGTGTTGTGTTGGGGACCGATGCGTCCGTATCAAGTGTCCTTTCTCAACGACGCAGTATTCGTAGTCTTGTCGGCGCCGCCATCCTGGGAGCTATAATTGTCATCGTTTCGATTGAGGTGTCCTACGCCGTCAACGCACGATACGAGCTGAGCCAAGAGACCTTTTCTCGCCGTATAAGGATGACCACGGCAGAGACCGAGGCTCTGGGTCTCTCACTTTTGGCCGCAACAGCCATTTTCCATTCAGCGGTGCGGGCAGACGCTGGATTGCGAAGGCAATCGCTCGCTGCACCAGTCACGCAAAGGGCGCAAATCATCAACAAGGACAGCGTCTCCTGATTGGCCCCATCATCACGTGGTCACGTCGCTCCTCTGGAGCTTTGGGGTTACGTGCGATCGGAAACTAGCTCGACATAGGTAGGCCCCTCAACGCGGGCCGATCGATGGAACCGAACAACACGAAACGAATGATGGGGACCAAACATTTTGCGGTCCTTTGCGATTCGCTGCGGAGCAGCGGCGTTTTGATAGCCTGAGGCTTTAGCCTCAGGTCATCGTACTCAAAGCTGCGGAGCAGCGAGGTTTTTTGTGGCGAACGTGTGATGTCGCATTGACGATCCCGACGGGGATGAATGACAAATCACCCCGATTCAAATGGCGTGTTCAAAATCCTGGCCGGCGTTTACGTCGCTCCTCCGGAGCTTTGGGGTTTGTGTGTGATCGCAATCCTCGGGCTGAAGCCCGAAGCTATCGAGACGCGGCTGCTCCGCAGCCAATCGCAGATTCGTTAGACTCGATCAACCTGATTTCTACGATGGATGGGGACCGATTCATGCTGGCCCATCGGCCAGACGGCTGCGAGATGATCGATCGTATCAACCATGATCACTTGCCAATTGTGAGCCCGATTGGTTAGGTTCGCTCTTTCATGACAGACTTCCATCCAACTGGAGCCTTCCCTCATGTCAACACACACCTTCCTGAAGTATCACATCGTCTTCGGAACCCAATATCGTCGGCCGCTGATTCACGTGAAATTCAGGAAGGAGCTTTATGCATACATTAGCGGCATCATCAACGGTGAAGGCGGGCATCTTGATGCGATTGGAGGCATTGACGATCACGTCCACATTCTGTGCGGCATCCCACCGCGGGTTGCTGTGTCAGACATGCTGCGAGCCATCAAGTCCAGCTCATCGAAATGGATCAACGAGAATCGGCACTGCACCACAGAATTTCACTGGCAACGAGGTTTTGCGGCTTTTTCCGTCGGTAAGTCAAGCATGCCCGACGTCGCGGCTTACATCGCTCGCCACGACGAACATCATCAAAGGAAGTCCTTTGTCGACGAGTATCGTGAGTTTCTCATTCGACATGAAATTCAATTCGACGAAAAGTACCTGTTCGACGATGACCACTCCGGATGAGCTCTCATCCGAATGTTCATCCATGCACGATTCCGTTGCTCATCCGGCGTTTTGTCTTTTGTGTGTGAACGCTGACCGCTGTCTAAAGCTGGCTTTAGCCTCAGGTCACTGGGCCGTACGCTACCTCCAGCCACGGAGGAGCGACGTTCTTTGTGGCGAACGTCACGTGAACGATAGACGCGAGAGTGAAAGATGACGCGCTATGATTCGGATGGCGTGTTCAAAAAATTCCGCCCACGATTACGTCGCTCCTTGTTGCAATCGTTTTGCTTCCGGACCATTGGCACACCACCTGGTCTTTGCCATCGGGTGATGCTCGGTATCCCATGAGATGGACTCGGATTAAGGAAGAGTTCACTCGCCGCTGGCTGGCATCCGGCGGTACGGAACTTGAGCAATCACCGTCTCGCCGGACACATCGACTTCGTGGCATCTGGCAGAAGAGATACTGGGAGCACACCGTTCGCGATGAAGACGATCTCAAGCGCTGCGCGGACTATTGTCACTGGAACCCTCGAAAGCACAAACTCGCGCCACAAGTCTCTGACTGGGAATGGTCGTCATTTCATCGTTTCGTCAATGCAGGCGAGTACGATCTCGACTGGGGCGGTGTTGACCTGGTGCCCGGTTGGGATGAACCGGAATGGGGCGAATAACGGAAGTGTGACAAACTGTGATAGTGAGTGCAGGCACACCGATCGGGGCCTTATCTTTGAGTCGCTCCCCCGGAGGTTGGGGTTTGATTATGATCGCGATCCGAGTGCTGAAGCTCGAGGCTATCCTTCCTTCGACCGAGCGTCAGTTCAGGACAACGACGACCGCGCCTTCTTTCTCCACAGAATTTGCAAGGAACACGATATGAAGCCGACTCTTCTGAAACTGGCCGTGTGTGGGATTTTTCTTGCGACGGGTTGCAATCAGCGTATGCAGGATGCCGAGAAGGTGGGGACCGAGACGGGGTCAAATGCGACGACATCGGCGAAAACCACAACTGTCACGTCGAATCCGGAGCTGACAGCAGTGATGAATGGAATTCGTAACCCGAAGATCCGAGGCCTGTTGTTGAACGCATGGAACACCTGGGAGAAGTCTCCGTCGGATTCTGATTCTGCCAACACCGTCATTCGAATCGTCGAGCAGGCGGGCGAAGAGCATTTTACGAATGGCGATCGAGCCATGGCCAACCCTGCGTTCAAGCTGGCCGGCGAACTGCACCAGAAAGCGATCACCGCTGGCATCGAGATTGACGACACCATTGAAGCCTATATCTACTACAACAACGCCTGCCTGAAGAGTGTCGACAATAAGCTGCCGGAAGCTCTCGACCTTCTGAGTAAGGCGATCGAAACGGGCTTCAGCGATCTCCCAACCATTATCGAAGACCCGGACCTCGCCCCACTCAGAACAATGCCAGAATTTCAGACTCGTTTGAATGCATGGAAGACCCAGCTCGGAGAAGACCCACTCGAATAGGTTATTCAGCGATAGCGATGTTTGCGAAGTCGCGAGACTGCGCGCTCGTCTCGACGGAGCGAGACGGCTACGTAACCAACACGCTCCGCCGTGTTGAGCGCGGATCTTGCGACTGGTGCTGCCAATGCCTGCTTGCGTTGCTGAATGAACTTTTCGTGCGGTTTTCAGCAGCAGCACATCGTTGTTGTTCTGAGTTTGGCGATAGCGATGATTTGCGAAGTCGCGAGACAGCGCGCTCGTCTCGTCGGAGCGAGACGGCTACGTAGCCAACACGCTCTGCGTGTTGAGCGCGGATCTTGCGACTGGTGCAGCCAATGCCAGCTTCGAAAAATGGGCAGCCCCCGAATGCCTGCCCCCTGCCCCTGCGATCCGCGGTCTTTCTCTCGCGACCGAAGCATGCGGTTGATAACATCAATCAGATGGAGCTGTATTTCTTCAATCGCAATTCAGACTGCACCGTCATCGAGCGGCGATTACCGCACTGGGTTCAGCCAGGCGTGGTGACGTTTCTGACGTGGCGAACCGAAGACTCAATCCCTGCCGACGTGCTCAAACAGTGGCGACTGGAGCGGTTTCAGTGGCTCCGCCGTCATTCCATCAATCCGCATGCACCGGACTGGAAGAACCAGCTTCAGCAGTTGGACGTGACGCTGCAGATTGAGTTTCACAGGCTGTTTTCGGAACGGTGGCATAACGAACTGGACGCTGGTCACGGAGCCTGCGTATTGAAGCGATCAGAGTTGTCAGAGATTGTGGAGTCGAGTCTTCATCGTTTCGATGGTGACCGCTACGAACTGCTCGACTTCATCGTGATGCCAAACCATGTTCATTTGCTTGCTGTCTTTGCTGAAGCAGATGCGATGCTCAAGCAGTGCGAGTCATGGAAGCATTTCACGGCTCGCAAGATCAATCGAATGCTCAAGACGAGGGGACGATTCTGGCAACCCGACGCATTCGATCATCTCGTTCGATCAGAAGAACACTTCAGGCATCTCCGCGATTATGTCGCCCGCAACGGCCAAAACGCAGGTTTGCAGCCAAATGAGTATCGGCATTATTCGAAGTTACTGTAGCCAACACGTTCCGCCGTGATGAGCGCGGTTCTTTCGGCTGGTACAGCCAATGCCAGCCTGCGTTACTCAATCAGCTTTGTGTTCGCTCTTCAGCACCGGCACAACGTCGTCGTTCTAAGTTTGGCGATAGCGATGACTTGCGAGGGCGCGAGACTGCGCGCTCGTCTCGGCGGAGCGAGACGGCTACGTAGCCAACACGCTCCGCCGTGTTGAGCGCGGATCTTGCGACTGGTGCGGCCAATGCCTGCCTGCGTTGCTGAATGAACTTTGTGTTCGCTTTTTCAGAACTGGCACATCGTTGTCGTTCTGATTTTGGCGATAGCGATGATTTGCGAAGTCGCGAGACAGCGCGCTCGTCTCGACGGAGCGAGACGGCTACGTAGCCAACACGTTCCGCCGTGTTGAGCACGGATCTTGCGACTGGTGCGGCCAATGCCTGCCTGCGTTGCTGAATGAACTTTTCGTGCGGTTTTCAGCAGCAGCACAACGTTGTCGTTCTGAGTTTGGCGATAGCGATGCATTGCGAAATCGCGAGACAGCGCGCTCGTCTCGGCGGAGCGAGACGGCTACGTAGCCAACACGCTCCGCCGTGTTGAGCGCGGATCTTTCGACTGGTACAGCCAATGCCTGCTTGCGTTACTGAATGAACTTTTCGTGCGGTTTTCAGCAGCAGCACATCGTTGTTGTTCTGATTTTGGCGATAGCGATGATTTGCGAAGTCGCGAGAATGCGCTCGTCTCGGCGGAGCGAGACGGCTACATAGCCAACACGCTCCGCCGTGTTGAGTGCGGATCTTTCGGCTGGTACAGCCAAGGCCTGCTTGCGTTACTGAATGAACTTTTCGTGCGGTTTTCAGCAGCAGCACATCGTTGTCGTTCTGAGTTTGGCGATAACGATGATTTGCGAAGTCGCGAGACTGCGCGCTCGTCTCGGCGGAGCGAGACGGCTACGTAGCCAACACGCTCCGCCGTGTTGAGCGCGGTTCTTTCGACTGGTACAGCCAATGCCAGCTTGTGTTGCTTGATCAGCCTTGCCTTCGGCATTCAGGAGCAGCAAATCATTGTCGTTCTAAGTTTGGCGATAGCGATGATTGGCGAGGTCGCGAGAATGCGCGCTCGTCTCGACGGAGCGAGACGGCTACGTAGCCAACACGCTCCGCCGTGTTGAGCGCGATTCTTGCGACTGGTGCTGCCAATGCCTGCGGGCTTGTTGCTTGAGCGTCGCGTTGGGTTTGGATTCGAATGGAGGCTTGGGCAGGTGGGAACTGAAAAAATCAAGAGTTATGGGCTATGGGCTATAGATCTGCATTGGCCGGTTTGTGGCCGAGTCACTTCTCCCGACCGCAGGTCTCCACCTACCGCGGTCGTGCCGATGCGCGTTTGGAGACCTTTGGTCGCCCCCTTGTGCGGGGTTGCAGACGGTCACAGACCCATGCACAACAAGTAGGCAGTCTACGGTTAACCGCTGCTATTGACTGACTGCAGCTTTGATCTCGGCGACCACGCGAATAAGATCGGCACTTGAAACAGCTCTCAGGCCGGCAAGAATCGGGCTTGCAGCGGTGACTTCTGCGGCGCCAATCTCATGCCAGATTGGGAGTATCCTGTTTCGGCCATCCGCGTTTTCAAGTGCCGCAAGGCCATCCAGTTCTTTCTTGGGCCATCTTTTCTGAAAGAATGCTTTTGAGAGAATCACAACGCCATACCGAGAACCAATCAGCCCTTCATTGATCTTTTGAAGCAGGCTGTCGCCTAATTTGATTTCGTACTCATCGTACCAGACACTCATCCCCGCGGAAATCAGTGCGTCGGCTAAAGGCTGTGCGATGGATGGTTTGTCTTCACTCGCATGAGAAAGGAAGAGATCTCGTTTTCTTTTCATGTCGTTCTCTTGCCTCATAACGGAGAGGTATTCCGGGCAGACACGAACGTACTGCCGTTGGAGATTTTTGTAAACAGGGTCGTCCACTCCTTTGACCATCTTGACGAATTCAAGCTTTCCGTGAATTACTGATCGAAGCTCAGGGCATCGCGGATCCTTTCGAATCCGACGATAGTACTGTTTGGCGTTTTCTCGATTGGCCAGATCTTCTCCGTATTTAGCCCAAGCATGAATCATCGCTCGAATCTGGCGAATAAAGCGACGCGGAACGTTTACACTCTTGTTTACTATCAGTCCAGTCACCCTTTGACGTCTGCGGTTATTCTGCAAATGCACTTTTTCGTCATGCACGCGGAAGCCGTTTGACTCAATGATGCGGCGCAACTCCTTGCCAACAAACGCTCCATTTGCATCAGCAAAGCCTATTTCTACTGGGAAATCGGAGGATTGTTTAGAGAACGTAATGTCGTCAGCGTATCGAGTGTAAGTGCACCGAAAGTGCTTTGCGAGTCTCATGAGCTGAGTGTCTAAGCTCCAGCAGATTAAGTTGGAAACAATTGGAGACGTGGGAGCCCCCTGTGGTAACTGGTTCTCATGGCAGCAGATTTGTGCCAAGACGGTCGCAACTTGTGGTGGGAATTGAAACGGTCTGGAGAGAAACAGCCCGCGAACTCGACCAAAATTTATTGATGGGAAGAAATCTCGCAGATCCGCGTTGAAAACGAATCGTTTTGAAACATGTACGGCTGCATTGGTCTTGATACTACGCGAGCGGGAAAAACCATGCACGGCGAGTTTTGGCTGGAATACATCGGCAAGCTTGTGCGCGAGCTTGCGTTGTAAGCTCTTTAAGTCATGGCGAGGTGCACGAATCTCTCGACATCCGCCCTTACGCTTTGCCAGTCTAAATGTCACGTAACGCGCGGCAGGAGCCCGACCATAGAGTAAATACTTCAGTTGCTGGGCGGACGTTCCCAAGACAGAGGCCAGAGAATCAATACTGCTCACATTCAGAAACGATTGACTTGATGGCTGCATAGAGATCGATCGCTGATGAAGGGCAAAATCTCTTATCCACCAGGCCGGTTTCGCCGTAGAGCAGGGCTGTCAATGATGACGCCATTACTCTGACGAGGATGAGCCGGGGAGTAAAGTAGATACGTCGTGATCCGGGCCGCAGTATCAACAGCCTAGTCAGTTATTACACACATGCATCAGCGATCGAATTTCCGTCTTCAAGAGATTTGAACTCTGCCGTTCCTCCATAGACTAAATCAGAAATGTCCGAACTGCAAGCTGACCGTTGCCACATCGGCTTTTTCATTGACTAAACGCAGCGGCTCAGTTCGCTGGAAAATGTCTATTCAACGTCGCCTTCAGACTCTGGTGGATTCACGACGGTCGGAGGCACCTGCTCCGCAGCGAGTTTTGCTGCCGCTGCGGCGGCCTTGGCGGCTTCTTCATCAATCACATCGCCGGGGATGACGGCACAGGAAACGAGGGTGTCGTCCTGGTCGAGGCGGATGATGCGGACGCCTTGGGTGTTGCGGCCGATGGTGTTGATGTCGGAGGCTCGGATGCGCTGGATCTTGCCGCGGCTGGTGACCATGAGGACTTCGTCGGAATCGATCACGCTGAGCACATCCACGACCTTGCCGTTGCGGGCTGTCGTCTTGATGTCTCGAAGTCCCTTGCCGCCGCGACGTTGACGGCGGTACTTCATGTTGCTGCCAGGTGAGGATTCGTCGGTGGCTTCGGATTCTGTATCAGCGACTGGCTCGTCTGCCGGCGTTGCATCATCCGTAGGAAGATCTGAAGCCGGTGCTTCATCGCTGACTTCCGCCGGCCCGAATGGGGTTCGCTTGCCGTAGCCGTTTTCGCAGATACTCAGCAGAGTTCGGTCCGGATCGGCCACGACCATGCCAACGACGATATCGCCCTTCGACAGGTTGATCCCCTTCACGCCGCGAGTCGCTCGGCCCATCGGTCGAGCGTCTTCGTGGTTGAAACGAATCGCCATGCCGGTGGACGTTGAAAGAATCAGATCGTCATCGCCTTCGACAATGCGGACGTCGACCAAAGCGTCGCCGTCGTCCAGTCGGATGGCAATGATGCCACCTTTCATTGGGCGACCGTAGGCGGACAGAGCGGTCTTCTTGATGATGCCCTGGCGAGTCGCGATGACCAGATACTTGTCATCCGGGAAGTGTCGCACGTTGAAGCAGTTGGCGATACCTTCGCCTTCTTCCAGAGTCATCAGGTTCGCAAGTGCTCGGCCTTTGCCTGTTCGAGGCTGCAGCGGCAGGTCGTAAACCTTGATCCAGTGAACCTTGCCTTTATCCGTGAAGAACAGCAGGAAGTCATGAGTGCTGGACACGAACAGATGAGCAATCGGATCTTCTTCGTCAGCCGTGGCTCCTTTGATCCCTTTGCCGCCGCGGTTCTGAGCTTCGTAGACATCCAGCGGAGTTCGCTTGATGTATCCTCGCTGAGTCATCGTCACGACCATCGGCTGTTCAGCGATGAGGGCTTCCTTGTCGTAGTCGCCCAGTTCTTCTTCGGAGATCGTCGTGCGACGCTTGTCCGGGAACTTGGCTTTGAGTTCCTCCATATCCTGACGCACGACGGCTCGCAGGTTGGCTTCGTCGGACAAAAGGCGAAGGTACTCGGCGATGTTGTCGAGCAGATGCTGATGTTCGGTGACAAGCTTTTCGCGTTCGAGATTCGCCAAAGAACCAAGCTGCATCGACACGATCGCTTCGGACTGATTAGCCGACAGGAAGTACTCGGTCGCTTCACCATTTTCGATAACGAATGCCTTGAAGCCGTTGTCGCCGAGGGCACGTGAAACCAACGGAGCGGGGACCGGAATCTTCTGCAACGCTTCCCTTCGCGGCGGCTCGACTGGACGAATCGCGAATGGTCTTGATGATGCGATCAATGTCCGTCTGAGCCAGCAGCAAACCTTCGACGGTGTGCTTACGCTTGCGAGCTTCTCGCAGCATGAATTCCGTCCGGCGACGGATCACGTCGACTCGATGACGAATGAACGCATCGAGCATCATGCGGATCGTCATCAGCTGCGGCCGATTGCCATCCAGAGCCAGCATAATGATGCTGACAGTGGTTTGCAGCGGCGAAAACTCGTAGAGCTGATTCAGCACGACGTCCTTGTCGGCGTCTCGCTTCAGCACGATATGGAGCCGCACTTGCCATGGCGGCACGTTGCGGTCGGTCAGGTCGACGATGCGAGCGATCCCAGCGATGCGTTCGTCGCGAACGAGCAGTTCGAGCTTTTCGCGGATGCGGTCGCGAGTTTCCTGATAGGGGATTTCAGTGACAACGATGACGTCGGCTTTGCCTTCGGTTTCGAAGTGCGTACGAGATCGCAGCGTGATGGTTGATCGGCCGGAGATGAAGGCCTGACGAATGCCCATCGATCCGCAGATGATGCCGCCGGTCGGGAAGTCCGGACCGGGCATGGCTTCCATGAGTTCGTCTACGGTCACTTCAGGATTGTCGATGATTCGGATGACGGCTTCGCAGACTTCCGCCATGTTGTGCGGAGGAATGCTGGTGGCCATGCCGACCGCGATACCGTTCGATCCGTTGACGAGCAGGTTCGGAAATCGTGCGGGCAGGACGACGGGTTCGAGTCGATCGTTGTCGTAGGTCGGCGTGTAGTCGACAGTTTCGCGATCGATGTCGCGCATCATTTCTGCGGCGGCCTGCGACAATCGAGCTTCGGTGTATCGCATGGCCGCGGGCGGCAGACCTGCGAGCGATCCGAAGTTGCCCTGCTTGTCGATCAGAACTTCTCGCATGACCCAGTCCTGAGCCATACGGACAAGCGTTGGATAGATGGCACCTTCGCCGTGAGGGTGATAGTTACCGCTGGTATCGCCAGCGATCTTGGCACACTTCTTTCGTCCGCCGGTGGGGCCAAGGTTCAGGTCGTTCATCGCGACCAGGATGCGTCGCTGCGATGGTTTGAGCCCGTCACGAACGTCCGGTAGAGCGCGGCTGATGATGACGCTCATTGCATAGGTGAGATAGCTGGTCTGCATCTCGCCCTGAATATCGGTTCGCAGAATGCGTGGGTCCGACGGCAGATTGGCATCGCCTGAAGGAGTGTTGTCTGCTGGTTGTTCGCCTGATGGATTGTCAGTGGACAATGGAATGATCTCCCGTCGACTTCGTGTCGACTGCCGAGGAACGTAAGTTGTTCCCAGCTAATGATTTACAAAATGGCTTCTGGGCACGTGCATTGTAGCAAAAACTGCCGATTTCTCAATTGCTGCGAGTGGATTGCAGTCGCTGAAAAACCGAACTTGACCCAATTTTCAAAATCGCCGTATAACCCACGAAGAATGGATGTTTCATGCTTGTCACAAGCGGCGAAAACTGCCTTGCGTTTTTGATCGAAACACCATTCTGAATCCCCTCTTGAATCCTCCCGCGAGCCAATCCTCTTCGGCTCGAAACCATCGAACGACAGCGACTCGAACGTTGAACACGATCTCCACTCTCTGGCGATGTGATCTGAGTTGGTTGTCAACCTGTCACAGTCTTCTCTCTCCTCTCCACTCACTTCGTTCCGAGATTCCTCAGTCTCAGGAGACCCATGTCATGCAGGACGCATCAGATATCCAAGGTCCTTCGTCCGCTGTTCGATCCAGAAGCAGCCGCGGCAGTATGTTTGTTGGCGGAACTCTGGTCATCCTCATTGCTTCCGGCATAGGCATGCAGGTGTGGCGAGCTCAGAATGGCAAGGCCGCTGAACAGCAGGATGAAACGGCTCCTGTGGCTCAGGCAGAACTCGATCAGACGGCATTCGCCCGCGTGAATGGTGAGTCAATCACCTACGAGATGCTGGCCAAAGAATGCGTGACGATGTATGGCAAGGAAGTTCTGGAGAATCTGATCAACCGAACAATTGTGCGCCAGGCGTGTGCAGAACGCGGAATCACGGTGTCGGAAGCTGAAGTGGATCAGGAGATTCTGGAGATCTCCAAGAAGTTCGGTCTCGCCGTGGACCAGTGGTACAAGATGCTGGAAGCCGAGCGAGGCTTGAAGCCTGAGCAGTATCGACAGAACGTGATCTGGCAGATGCTGGCACTGAAGAAACTGGCCGGTAAGGACATCACGATCACTCGCGAAATGATGCAGATGGCCTATGAAGACAACTATGGTCCTCGGGTGAAGTGCCGAATGATCGTGATGGACAACCCACGCCGAGCGACCGAGATGTGGGAGAAGATCAAATCCAATCCGGATGACTTCGAAAGTCTTGCCCGTGACTACTCGATGGAACCAAACAGCCGTGCACTCGGTGGAACCATTCCGCCCATCCGAAAGCACTCAGAAGGAACTCACAAAGAAATTCGCAAGGCCGCGTTTGCATTCAAGAAGGATGTTGCTGAGCCTCAGATTTCACCGATCCTGCAGGTCGGTACAAGCCAGTACGTGATCCTGAAGTACGAAGGTCACACCGAGCCTGTGGAGCATTCGGTGGAAGACGTACAGGCTCAGCTTCATGCTGAACTGGAAGAGCGTGAAGTGCAGCGACTGGTTGGCCAGACTTTCGACGGCCTTCAGAAATCAGCTCGAGTCGACAACTTCCTGACGGGCGAAACTCGCGGTGGCGTTGAAAAGGCATCGAAGGTCTCTTCAAACGACGAAGAGACGGCACCGATCCGCAAATAGAGTTGCGACCACGTTGAGTTAGGACGCTTTCCCAAAACGGTCGTAGCAGAAGTCGCAAGACTTCTCGAAGAACAAGGAATTCTGACGAATCCTTCTACAAATTTAAGAGCCCGACTGAGCATGGATGCCCAGTCGGGTTCTTTGCGTTTTGGACTTTACTTCGTCGCGGTTCCCTTCAGTGATGGAAACTTGGTCGGGCCGAAGCCGACGTTGGATTCTGACTCGAACCCCACAGTGTCTTCCTCGACGGTGAATCGATTCGTCACGATAAATGGCGTCTCGTAGAAACAGAGCTTCATCGTGAAGGTTTTCCCCTTCCAACCTCCAGAGGCCGCCGTTGGAGCCGCCGGGAATCCTCCCCATGCCGCTTCACCACGAATCCAATCGCCCCTTCCGCAGACGATCTTCTGCTCAACGCCGTTTGCTGTGACAGTGAGAACGTCTTGACCTTCGCCATCGCGGCTGAAGTTAAGCGATGTTAGGTTCTGAGGGTTTTCGGGAAAGACGAATGTCTTGTCAGCAATCGCTGGGGCATCACCACTTTCCGGCGTTGCGATGGTCAAAGCCTTGAGTGTGTCCTGCAGCTTCGCACCACTGGCCTCATTGGCAGGAAGAGGCTCGTCTTTCAGCGATGGGAGTAACTCGCTCCAAACGATGTTCAGAACGGACTGCATATCTCGAAGGCCGCTGGTGATCGCAACGACCGTTTGCTTGTTCGGCATCACAATACAAAACTGCCCGAACGCTCCATCGCCTCTGTAGGCATTGTTTCGGCTTCTCCAGAACTGATAGCCATAGCCCTGATCCCAGTCGCTCTGCGGATTGCTGCCGTTTGAGGTCTGCCGAGCCGTTGCAGCCTGAACCCATTTCGCGGGGATGAGCTGTTTTCCATTCCACTGACCTTTCTGCAGATACAACTGACCGAACTTAGCGATGTCTTCCGTCTTCACGCTCAGCCCGTATCCTCCGGTCGAAATGCCCTGAGGACTCTTCTCCCATGTCGGATCTTTGATGCCCAGCGGTTCAAACAATCGAGGTGTCAGGTAGTCGAGAAGATTCTGCCCGGTGACCTTTTGCACGATGGCCGATTGCATGTAAGTCGCAGAGGTGTTGTAGACGAAAAGAGTCCCCGGCTTGAACGGAACCGGATGATTCAGAAAGGTCTTCGTCCAGGGCTCCACATCATTTCGAGGCGGCTCCGTCTGCTGCCCCGTGGCCATGCGAAGCAGATCGCTGACTCGCATGTTTTTCAGATTCGCACTGGGATCCGCCGGTGCATCTTCAGGGAAGAACTTGATGACCGGATCATGCAGCTTCAGCTTGCCTTCCTCAATCGCCAATCCCACGGCTGTCGACGTGAAACTCTTGCTCAGAGAGTACAGTGAATGACGATGCTCCGGGCCGTATGGTTTCCACGAGCCCTCCGCGACGACATGTCCGTTGCGAACCACCATGACGCTGTGCACGGAATCCAGTTGAGCGAGCTGACCTACGAACTCCTGCAGGCCTTCGGAGTCAACCGATTGCGCCTCCGGCGTACTGCGAGGCAAATCCTGAGCCGGTAACAAAGTCGCAGCGATGATGCTGAAGGACACAAATGCGGTCAGTCGAAAAATCATGGCTTTAGACTTCTGACAATGAGGGTTGTTGAGTCAGCTTGAATACTTCCGGGAATCCATTGGCCGTCACGGATTGTGAGATCGAGGCATCATTCTTCACGCGGAATGAAATGGATCACTTGGCGACCGGCCTGTGTCAACAGGCCAGTACAACACCGCGAATCAATCGTCGCAGCGGTGATTCCAGCCGTTCAAACCACGCCGATACGTCTCCGTGATTCCGGTTGAATGACACTGACCAGATCGAAGACATCAACCTCGCCGATCATGTGAATCGCATACCGGAGCGTTGACACGCTCCGCTCGCCAAACACATCAGAAAAATCCGTTAAGAATGACAGACTTCGGGGCGCAACCGCTGGCTACTTCTTGGACACCGTTACCAAATCATCCCGAGGATTCTCCGTCAGCAACAAACTGCGGAATTGGTATTCCTGAGGCTGACCGTTGCTGTGAAGTTGCAGGCCGATGGGGCAGGCTTTGAGCATTTCAGGTTTGTCCGTGAAATCGAAGATCTCTTTGCCGTTCGCGGCGAAACGAATACGGTCGCCTTTGACGAGGATTTCAATCTGGTTCCACTGGCCCTTCTTTTCAACCTTCGGACCATCGCCCACCGGAACGACTCGATTGCGACGATGAGCATCCCAGATGCCCCAGTCGTGACAGAACATCAGCAGTGGACCTTTGAAGCCGAACGTGTTGTTGCCAGCATCCGTGAACTGTTCACCCAGAGCCGCCACGGCTGAATGCATCGTCGAATGCTTGTCGCTCATCGTCTGCTTGACTTCGAACAGAAGACGAAAGCTGCGATAGTTCTTCGCGGTGAACAGGTACGTACTGCTTTCCACTTTATCCTCGTTCGCGCCGCGAATCATGCCGTTGACGGCCGACCACCGAGACGTATCGCCGTTCCAGCCCGACAGGTCTTTGCCATTGAACAGATGCACGACCTTCTCCGACTTCGGGATCATCGATTCCACCGCAACCGGTTCCGTGAAGTCGGTCTCAGCGGTTTCCAGGTTCAGCTCCTTGATCCATGTATTGCGATAGCGAACGTCGTGACCTTCGCACTGCAGCTTGATGCCACCGGGAGTGTCAGTGATCCCTTTTCCGCCGTCGCTGCCACCATCGATCCCGGAGTTCGGCCCTCCCCAAACTTGATTGATCTCGAAATTCGTGTGAACTTTCTGTCCGTTAAAGTAAACCGTCGCACGAGCCTTCTCGACTCGCTTGCCGTCTTTGAACCGAGCGGCACGGAAGACGACGTCGTAGGAGTTCCAACTGCCGAGTCCGTTGTAGGCAAAGTAAGGCGATTCGGTTTCGTTGATAATCGCCGCCATTCCGTGCGGAGTCGCATCGCCATCCAGCACCTGAATCTCATGACGATTCTGCAGATACACGCCGCTGTTGCCGCCAGGGTTCATGATCAGCAGTTCGATGTGAAGTCGGAAGTCGCGGTATTCTTTCTTCGTGACAATGTCGGCGGCCCCAAATCGACCGCCAGCCGCCGCTGGATCATCCGTCATCACAGCAGTGCCGCCGTCAACAGGATCGTCGACAATCTTCCACTTGATTGGCATCGACGATTTGAATCCCGGCCCTTCCCAGTATTTCCACTTCTGATCGAGCATCTCCCTCGACCCATCCAACAGCATCTCGGCTCCTTCGATCGGTTTCGCTCCCACACCCACATCAGCCTCAGCGGCCCGCTGCGAAACGATGATGCTGATCAGCAAAAGCACAGTATAACGAAGTCGAGGCAGGACCATTCGAAGACTCTCCAGGCAGGATTCGGCGGGGAAGACCGACCTCGATTCTGGCGGGAAGGAGGGCCAACTGCAAATGATCAACTTCACATGTGTCCTGAGCCTGAGGCGCTAGCCGATTTCAGTGCAAAGATCGGCTAGCGCCTCAGGCTCAGAACGGTTCTTTTTCTTTACCGCTCGCGATTCAACCGGCCTTCCTTGCCTGAACACACAGAAAGCAAGGTCGGTGGGTCAGGATTTGATAGCGACGAGGGTCAGCGGCGCGGAATTGGTCGGTGGGGAGTGGTTCGAGGATTTGGTTCAGGTGGAAGCCCGCTTCGATCACGGGCATCAGGATTTCCTGAAGCGATCGGCGGTAGCTGGGAACAACGACCGGGATGCCAAAGCCCTTCCATGGATATGTGACATACTCCACGCTGAAGTAGTTGTTTGTCTGATGCAGTTCCGCATCAGAGGCAGGATGAGAGCAGGAGAACTGCACCATGCCGCCGGGCTTGAGGATTCGATGGAACTCACGAAATACGGATCGCCAGTCCTCGACGTAATCCAGACACAGCGGAGCCATCACAAAGTCGAACTCGTAATCGGCGAACATGTCCAGCGGCCTGGAGAAATCCAACAGACGGAGATCAGCGTCCGGCCCCAGTCGTTTGCGAGCGTTCTCCAGCATGCGATCGCTGGCATCGATCGACGTTACAACGGCTCCGCGAGCCAGCAGCAATTCCGCATAGATGCCCGGGCCGCATCCGACATCAAGGACTTTTCGGCCACGAAGTTCGGGCAAGAGACTCACCATCGCCGGTCGCTCGCAGTACGCGTTATGCGGTTTCGTGTCGATCAACGCTGCGTAGGAGTCAGCCAGCTTCTGATAGGCGTCGTAGGCGATGGGTTTGTCAGACATGTGTTCGTACTCTGCCGGCGAAAATCATCCGGCCAGTCAGGTTCAATGGTTCTTGAGAAACTCGAGCAGATCAGCCATCTGCTCGACGGTTACGTCCTTCTCGATCCCTTCGGGCATCAGAGATTTCTGTGACGTGCGCAGTTCTTCGATCGATGCGCGGGCTACGATTTGTTCGCGACCTTCGGGTTGCCGCAGAGTCACCGATTCTGTGGACTCGGCGATCAGAATGCCGGTCATCAACTGACCGTCGGTGGTCGCAATGACGCATTCGGTGAACTGCGGATCAACGCGGCGATTGGGATCAAGAATGTCGTACAACAACGCATCTCTCGCGCGGGCTCGAGTGTCGCTGATGTCGGGACCGACCTGATGGCCAACACCGTTGATGCGATGACATTTGCTGCAGGTCTTCTCGAAGATCGCCGCGCCGCTCTTGGCGTCACCAGCACGTTCCAGCGCGGCGGAGTATTGGTCGGCGATTTCCTTACGATTGGCTGAGACGTTGCCGCCGAACAGCCCGATGGCTTCAGTTCGAATCGCTTCGTCGGGATGCTGCAGCAGACTGAGTCGCTGGTCGATCGAAACAACCGACGGTGTGATGAAGCCGTCCGTCATCTTCTTCAGCAGTTCGAGCGTTGTTTCACGGCGAAGCAGCAACAGCGCCAGCGCCGTCGAACGAGCTTGAGGATTGAGCGATTCCCAGTGATTCAGAACCGTCATGGCGAGGTCAGAGCGATTGCTCCGTCGGACGGCTTCGATCGCGGCCTGCTGACATGCGGACGATTCGCCGGGCGACACAATCTGTGCAAAGGTCGTCGCCAGTGTTTCAGGTGGCAGATGAGACATCAACGCCATTGCGGCGACTCGATCGACATCGCTCTGAGACTTATCGATCGCAACTTCGGATGCCTTTTGAACGACCCGGCCGATCGGTGCGAGCGCCGTCCTTCAACTCATCCGGCGTTTGCAGCAGTCCTGCAAGGCTCTTCGGGATACTGGCGTTTTGACACTGAGGCAATCCATCCGCCAGGCCAGCGACCAAAGCGGTCTGCCACCACTGCCCCGATTCTTCACTCTTGCCAACCACGGCCGCAAGTTTCTTCAACTGGTTTTGATCTCCCAATACGGCGACGTTGATCGCGAGTTGCTTGAGGAAGCCGGAACGCGTCGATGCTGTCGATGCATCCTTTTTTGACTCGCGAACAACGGCGTCTGCAATATCGGCAGCGATGCTCGGAGCCGCGAGCAGCCATGCTCGCTGAATCCAGAGGTCGTCGAGGTTCACCGGCACGGACGTCTTCGCTGAATCGGGAAGTTTGCTCCAACTCGTCGTCAAGATGGCCTGAACCTGGGCTTCCCCATTCTTTAGTAAGCTAAGTCGCTTGATCGTAGCCTGGAGAGATTCGTCGTCAGGAAGTCGAAGGTGGGCCAGTCTGATGCAATCTCGGATGAACGACACTCCCCATTCGTTCGACAGAGCACCGGGGATACGATTGAGATCAGAGGGTTCGAGTTGACCCAGTCCATCCAAAGTCCAAAGGGCGTGTAACATCTCTGGCGATCCACTTTTGAGCGGAGAGATTGGAACGCCCGCTGGCAGCAGACCTCGAAGCTTCTTTGCCGCGTCCTCCAGTTTTCCTTCCACCAGCAATCGTTGAGCAAGAAGACGTCGCCAACCGTTGCCGTCGCTCAGCATTGCGACAAGATCATCAGTCGACTTCGGTGACACAAACGACTTTGGCTCCTCAGCCTTTTCCCACACGATTCGCCAGATGCGACCTTTGTCTTCGCCGGCTCGCCAGTCCATTTTTGCCGCGACGTCATCGGGAACGAACTTTGGATGCTCAACCCACAGGCGATACATATCCGCCAGATACAACGCACCGTCAGGGCCGGTTGCGAGACTCACCGGGCGGAACCATGTGTCGGTCGACGCCAGGAAATCAGCGTTCTCGCGAGCCCGACGTGCTGTCAATGTGGCTCCCTGAGGCTCGATGATGTTTCGAGTCACCAGATGCCCAACGGGTTCACAAACGAAGACGTTGCGATCCGATTCCGGTCCGAACAAACCGCCACGATATGCAGTGACTCCGCAGGCGGACGTATGAGTCCCCGCGTGCGACAGCCAGTTGCTCTTCATCGTCACCAGCGGATAGACGCGAGTGTTCTCGCCGGCTGGTCCCACATCGGCATGACCGACCGAGACGCCAGCAAAAGGATTCTTTCGCACTTCGTCCATCGTCAACACATCCGTCATAATCGGATTGCGATTGGAGCTAAAGAATCGATGACCGAAGTTGTCGATCGTATTGCCAAACTGACCGGCTCCGGAGACCGCTTCAAACTTCATCGTCTGCGGATGAAATCGAAAATCGACGCGAGGAATCTCAACGGGCTCCGATTCAAAACCCGGCCGAGTGCATCGGACCTTGCCATGTCCGTAGGTCAGATAGATCCAGTTGTCGAAACCATAACGAGGACATCCGATCTGCATCTGCGGATGAGCCGGTGTGAATCCATCGAACCAGATTTCTCGAAGATCCGCGACGTTGTCGTTGTCGGTATCCTTCAAAAAACAATCTGAGTTTCCGTGCAGGCCAGAATACCGTTCTGCATGGCCAGCAGGCTGTGGCAAAACTTCAGATGCTTCGCAAACTCCGTGCGTCGATCCATCATGCCGTCGTTGTTGGTGTCTTCCAGCATGACAATCTGCGATAACGGCGGATCGTTGGGATCTTTCGGGCCAACAGGATAGTCACCGTATTCGACAACAAACATCCGCCCCAGATCATCAAAATCAATCGCGACGGGATCCCTCACGATCGGCTCAGACGCAACCAGTTGAATCCGAAATCCCGGTTCAATCTGAAAACACGCAGCCGATTCTTCCGGCGACTTCGGCGGATCTGTCGGCAGATCGACCCAATGCCGACCGCCTCGATTTTGTTCCACCGACTGGACCAAATCCGCTGGCTTCGAAGCATCCTGAAAAAGAATGGCGAGGCTCAGGCAGGCTCTGAACGAAACGACGAAGGCCAAAGACGGAGTCGTAAACATCGACGAATTCTCCGGGTCAGAACGAAGTGCTCAGGGAGTGACCGCAGCGCTGATCATGCAACTCGATCTGGTGCGGTGAAGATTGGCGGGATGCGAATCATGGCGATTTCATTGCGTGATCGCCAGTGAGCCTTAAATTCACTCGAGGTCTGACCATTCCGCGAGTGTCGGCGCAGGCGTGCTGTTGGTGTTTGCTGGATTGCGAGTCGCCAGCAGGACGACCAGCGGTGCAACCAGAGCTCCAACAAACGCCGCGGCGAATGCGTAGCCGTCGTTTTTGAACATCAAGTAGGAAACAAGAAATCCGGAAACCGCTCCGCAAATGATGCTGCTCAGAATCGATGCGCCACGAGAGATGCCATCTCTGCAGAAGATGGCCAACGGCCCATAGATTACAAGTGCGACAGGAAACCCACCAAGAACTGCCATCATCGTGCCAACGAGTAACCCGAAGAAGCCCGCAATGCTATAGCCATAGAGTCCGCCTGCACAACCGGTCCCGAGCACGGCGGCCAGCCCGACGTTGAGCGGCGCGTGCAGAAGATCCGCCGGACGATCGCCCTGAGTCGAAGACGCATCCACGACATCATAAGGGTTCTCGACGCTGTGTTTGGTCGACTCAGCCATCTCACAAACCCCTCTTCGAACCTCAGGCAATGAAACTTCGATGCGGCAGTATGTCTTGGTTGAGCTGATCCCGTCAATTATCAGAGGAGGGGCGACCCTGCATTGTGATTTGTCGGTGAAATCATGGGCGTTCTGCATTTGTGATCAGGGACGGGAATCCCGAGTCCTGACGAACTCGGCTACAAGAGAAGATCATACCCTGCGATGGCGTCGACTTTGCGTGATCGAGGACGCCGCGTAGAATGTCGAGTCGAAGATTTTGATGAATCCCGTTTGAGCGACCGCCAGCCATGCATGCCACAGAGTTTTTAGCAGCAAAGCAGCCAATTGATGTGAAGGGCATGCTGGTTTTGTATGGTGCGGAGCGTTTCTTTCGGCATGAGGTTCTTCAGCGAATTCCCGGCGCGAGTGGTGAAGAGGCCGATCTGTCGCTGACTCGAATCGCCGGAGCAGATGCGGAACTTCGCGATGTGATGGCCGACCTGAAAACCGTGTCGATGTTCGGCGACCAGCGGATCGTTCTGATTGAAGAAGCCGATGAATTCGTATCCGAGAATCGTGCCGCGTTGGAAAAGTATGTGACTCAGCCAGCCAGGGGTTCGCTCTTGATTCTGGATGTCAAGAGCTGGCCGAAGAATACGAAGCTGTTCAAGCTCGTCGATCAGCATGCTTTGGCGATCGAATGTGGAGAGCTAACCGGGATCAAGTTGCAGAAGTGGCTGCAGAAGATTGCAAAAGACGAATACGGAAAGCAACTGGATCAGGATGCGGCGGCCCTGATTATCGAACTTGCGGGCGATGGACTGACGATGCTTCAGCAGGAAGTCGCGAAGCTCGCGTCGTTCGCCGGAGATGCTCCATCGATTCTTCGCGAAGATGTTCCGAAGGTTGTCGGCGGCTGGCGAACAGAGACGACCTGGGTGATGCTCGATGCTGTTCGCGATGGCAATCCGGCCGCTGCGATTGAAGCACTGGAGAAGCTGTTGAAGTCCGGGGAAGCCCCGCAGAAGATTCTCGGCGGAGTCACGTTCACGTTTCGAAAGTTCGCCGAGGCGACCGAACGAGCACGCACGGGAACATCACTTAAAGACGCCATCGCGGCAGCCGGAATTTTCAACAACGCCGTTGGCCACGCCGAAACTTATCTTCGACGGATCGGCTTCGAACGAGCTAGCCGAATTCTGCAGTTGCTGATCGAAGCGGATTCGCAAATGAAGGGCGGAAGCCGAGTCGATCCAACGATTCTGCTGGAACGACTGTTTGTGCGGCTGGCTGGCGATGTGAGCGTTGTGGCTTAACGTGATCAGCAGATTCAAATACAACGTTGCGGCGGCATCCTGCCGCCGTGTAGCTCAATGGACTCGGCGGCAGGATGCCGCCGCTACTATTCCATCAACTTCGCCACTTCTTTCGCCGTAAAGCGGTTCTTCATGCGAGCACCGAGCTGTCCCACGATTCGCGCGGACGCGTGGGATGCGAGGTGGCCGGCCTGCTTTAGGCTCATACCGTTGGTGATGCCGTACAGCAAAGCACCGGCGTACATATCGCCCGCGCCGGTTGTGTCGATGGCATCCACGCTCACGCCTTCAATCGGAATCGCGCGGTTCTCGCTCATCAGGAGAGAACCGTTCGGGCCGAGCGTCATCGCGACGTTTTCACAGTGACGATGAAGTTCCGCCGCGCATTCGATCGGGTCGGATTTGCCGGTCAGGCTTTTGGCTTCTTCTTCGTTGCAGAAGAACAGATCGACCGGGCCTCGCAGCAGTTCCCAGATCTCTTCGCGACACATATTGCAGAGGAACGGATCCGATGCTGTGAACGCGACTTTGTTGCCGAACTGCTTGGCCAGGTTCATTGCCTTGTACGCGGCAGCTCGCTGAGTCGGATTGGTCAGCAGATAGCCCTCAACGTAGGTATACTTCGCCTTCTGAATCTCAGACTCGTTGATGTCGTCTTCGCACAGAGTCGCTGAGATCGCCAGGTTCGTCAGCATGGTTCGCTGAGCGTCCTCAGTGATCAGAACGGCACAGGTTCCGGTTTGGCCGGTCGATGCCGGCGGAACTTCGACCGTGATTCCCAGCTTTCGCATGTCGGCGAGAAAAAACTGGCCGACTTCGTCGTTCGCCACTTTTCCAATGTACGCCGCCTTGCCTCCAAAATCGGCCACACCGACGATCGTGTTCGCCGCCGAACCACCGGCACAGCGATTGAGAGAGACTCCCGAAAGGCGATTGAGCACTGACTTTTGCTGGCCATCATCGACCAGAGTCATGATCCCTTTGTCGAAGCCGGTCTCGGACAACCAATTGTCAGAGATTCGAGCCTGAATATCCACCAGAGCATTACCAACGCCCAGGACGTCGTATTTCATCGTTGAATGATCGCAAAAATCGAAGGAAAACGGACTGTGGGGAACTCGCGGCAGCGTACAGGGGACGCCAGCATGTGAACAACTCTGACGAGAAACCTCCAACAAGTCGGAGAGGATTGCGATGTTCCTCGACGAACACATTGCAAATCGGTCCTGCAGCACTACGATTCCCGCGAATTCTGGTTTTCGACAGGAAAAAACAATGAGTCTGAATCACGCTGAGCGAGTCGCCGAGTTTCTGCCAACCATCGAAGCATCGGACCCCAGCAGCAGTCACGCCGGGACGACTCCCGGCAGCTTTGCTCGTGCACCGAAGATTATGCCGGGACGCAACGGCGCGTTGACGTTCGCATCGCCGGATACACCCGGCATGCCAACTCCGTCCGACAAGACCGCCTGGGACTTCATGCCGTCCGACTGGACTTTGCGTGCCGGATTTGAATCCAACTACGAACGGGCCGATGCCTGGCAGCCGCCAGCCGGGTTCGAACCGTCGACGCAGCTTGAATTCGCTCGGCTTGGAATCACAACGCCCGAGATGCATCGCGTCGCTGATCGTGAACAGCATCTGACGGCGGAGCAGATTCGTGATGAAGTCGCGGCCGGTCGCATGGTGATCCCGGCGAACAAACAGCATCTGAAGTACAACCTCGAACCGATGTGCATCGGCCGCGCATCGAAGACGAAGATCAACGCCAACATGGGAGCGTCGCCAGTTTCGTCCGGCACCGATGAAGAAGTTGAGAAGCTCAAGTGGGCCGAACGCTGGGGGGCAGATACCGTAATGGACCTGTCGACGGGCGGCGATTTGGATGCCTGCCGTGACGCAATCATTCGCAACAGTACCGTGCCGATTGGAACGGTTCCGATCTATTCGATGATCATTGGTCGTCGCATCGAATCGCTGAGCATTCAACACGTTCTCGAAACTCTTGAGCATCAGGCTCAGCAGGGGGTTGACTACTTTACGATCCACGCCGGCGTGCTTCAGGAACACTTGACGTATGTGAAGGATCGTTTGATCGGCATCGTGAGTCGCGGCGGTTCTCTGCTGGCGAAGTGGATGATTCATCATCGTCAGCAGAACCTGATGTACACAAACTGGGAAGCGATCTGTCAGGTCATGCGAAAGCACGATGTGACGTTCAGCATCGGCGATGGACTCCGTCCCGGCGGACTGGCCGATGCAACGGATATCGCTCAGCTTGCAGAACTGTCAACGCTCGGCGAACTGACCGAACGAGCGTGGCGGATGGGCGTGCAGGTGATGATCGAAGGTCCGGGCCACGTGCCGTTGGACCAGATCGAATTCAACATGAAACTGCAGCGTCGCCTGTGCCATGGTGCTCCATTCTATGTGCTCGGCCCGCTGGTGACGGACATGTTTCCCGGCTACGACCACATCACCAGTTGCATCGGTGCGACTAACGCCGCCTGGCACGGAGCCAGTATGTTGTGCTACGTCACGCCGAAGGAACATCTCGGCCTGCCCAAGAAAGACGACGTCAAGCAGGGCTGCATCGCGTACAAGATTGCAGCCCATGCAGCCGACGTCGCTCTGGGTATTCCGGGAACTCGCGACCGCGATGATGAACTGACCAAAGCCCGTGCTGCGCTCAACTGGCAGAAGCACTTTGAACTGAGCTTCGATCCAGACACAGCTCGCGCGTATCACGACGAAGACCTGGACGTCGATACGGACTTCTGTGCGATGTGCGGCCACGACTGGTGCAGCGTTCGCATCAGCAAAGAGATTCAGGAATTCGCCAGCGGCAAGGCCGATGCGTTTCAGTGGGACAAGGCCAAGGTGACAGATGCTCTGTCGCCCGAGCAACGTGAGATCCTCGAAAAACGCGGCGTGCTTTCTCCGGAAGAAATCCATCGCCTCGCCAACAAGACTCGCAAGATCGTCGGCGCCGAGGAAGGCAAAGCCAACTGCCACAGCGACTATGTGAGTGACGAAGAAGCTCAGCGGATTCAACTGGTGCAGTTGCAGACGGGTGGTTGACTTGGGACCACGACCGTTGAGAGAATTAGCGTCCGTCTTGTAAGACACTGGGTGTGAATGCGGCTTTTTCGCCTCAGAAGGGCATACCATGTCAACGGCACTTAAGCGAATCACTCCGCAGGAGTACTTGCTTCGGGAACGTCAGAGCCCGACAAAGAGCGAGTACTTTCAGGGCGAAGTCTTTGCCATGGGCGGCGGCTCAGCGAATCACAGTTTGATCGCAGCGAATTTTGTGGGTGAAGCTCGCAATGCCCTGAAAGATCGCCCCTGTGCTGTGTTCAACAGCGATCTTCGTGTGAAAATTTGTGCTACTGGACTCTACACGTATCCTGACGTGACGATTGTCTGCGGCGAACAGGAATTTGACGACGATCATCGCGATACTTTGATCAATCCGACGGTGATCGTTGAAGTCCTGTCGGAGTCGACCGAAAAGTACGACCGAGGAAAAAAGTCCAACCATTACCGTCAGATTGAATCATTGCGTGAGTTGGTACTCGTCGCGCAGGACCGCCCTTGTGTTGAGCGATTTACTCGACAGCCAAACGGCGACTGGCTGTTTCATGAGCAAAGCGGATTGTCGGGAAGCTTCGAACTGACGTCTGTTCAAATCTCGATCGAACTCGCCGAGCTTTACCGCGGTGTCAAATTCCCGCCGATGGAGAACGAGCCACAGTCGGGGTTGTTGACTCCTTGATTCGGTCGCCCAGCCGTTGGTTCTCGCAAAGGGCGACTCGATCGGCCTCTGCGCCGCGCTGCTGGCTTTCCAAATACGAGGCATTTCGAGGAGTTTTCCGGAATCGCAGAGTTCTGGGAGAAAACTTGAAGAAACCCTGATCGCTCGAGCGTGTTCCTGATGCTGAGTCGATGTCCGATTTCAGCAGCGACAGGAAGGGGTTCGGGTTGCGAACCGAACTGGAACAGGTTTATCGCACGCACCGGCAGGCATTGTTTTCACTTGCTCTTTCGATCACGGGATGTGTCGCGGGAGCGGAAGACAGTGTCCACGATGCTTTTGCGCGGTTGCTCCGGCGAGGGGGCGAGTTGCCGGTGGATCATGTGTCGTACGTGTTCGCCGCCGTCAGAAACTCGGCCGTTGATATTCGACGTTTGCACCAGCGTGAGCGGAAAGCGTTCGAGTCCCTGATTGCGGACACGTCGGTATCGCAGTCGGGACAGTCGATCGCAGAACTGATTGAAGCCGAAGAGCGACTGCAATTGCATCGAGCCATCGAGGAACTCGATGACGAGTCACGAGAGATCGTCATCATGAAAATCTATGGCGAGCTGACCTTCGAGCAGATCGCTGCAGTGCTTGAATCACCTCCGGGAACTGTTGCTACTCGCTACCGTCGCGCACTTCTGAAGATTGAATCGCAACTGGGGAGTCATCATGACCAATCCAAACCTGCAATCATCTGAGTTCGAAGACTCGCTGGATCTCGATTCGTTTGCATCGCTGGAGAATCAGCTTCGATCGCTTCCGCTGAGTGGTCCGTCGACGTTGCTTGACTCACGCATGGAGTCGCTGTTTCAGAACGAAACCTGTGCGTTCCATGACGCGAACAGCCATAGCGTTGCAACGGCTGATCGTTCAAATGGTCACAGGGGCCGGGAAGCTCAACCGACGGTGTCTGCGTCGAGGTTCAATGGTCGATCCGGCTTTGTGCTGACATCAGGATGCGTTGCGTCGGTCGTCGCCGTGCTGTCGCTCGTAGTTGCGATCTTTTCCGGAGCAGATCATCACAATGGTGTTCCAGCGATTGGCCTGCGGAATCTTGAGCAGAAGAACGACTCGTCGCTGTTTCCTGAAATCGCCCGATCGGAACAATCGGAGTTGTTGACCACAGCCTTGTTGACCGCGAGTTCTCAGATTGTGGAAACAGAGCGGGAGTTTGCCCGTTCGTTGGCTGTTGCGTGGGAACAACAAACCGGCGCGATGTTCCATGTGGCGAGCCACGTTCGCGATCTGCGTTTTTCCGAGTGCCGTCAGTGTCACCGTCGACTGAGTTCTGCATGGCATAATGAAGCGACGTTTCGGCCGGATGTCTCTGTTTGCCTGAATTGCCACCGTGTTGGTGGCTGATTTCGGATCGGTGGGCTGCCTTCGTGAAAAATGGAGGACGCCTGCGTAGAATACGGTGCATTCTGGATGTCTGATCCAGAATGTGCTCCGGCCTTCCACTCTGTGTTTCCCGCCTCAGTGTCCCTGCGACATGTCTGTGTGTTTCCCATGAGCAAGTTTCGTTTCAGTCCACTGCTGCTGATGCTGTTGTCTGCGATGGCTGGCTGCGGTCCTGAGATTCGTGAATATGAAGTTCCGGCAGTCGAAGAAGATTATCTTCCATCCGACATGCTGCGCGATGCGTTTGATGTAATTCCTTTCCGTTGGGACGTTCCGCCGGAATGGGTTGAAGCTGAAAACGACCAGTTCAGCGCGTTTGCGTGGGAGACGGCAGCGTCGGGCGAAAAAGGCCGCGTGACGGTCAGCCCTCTCAGCGAATCCGCGGGGCTGGAGCAGCAGTTTGTTCGTTGGCGTGGTCAGATTGGTTTGCCGCCAGCGGATCCTGTTGAGGCAATGAAGGACGTTCAGTCGCTCGTGCTGGATGGATGCACTGGCGAGTATGTCGAATACAAAGGTGAAGCCGAATCGATTCTGGGGATGATTGTTCCGCACAAGGGCAAACTCTGGATCTTCAAATTGCGGGCTTCAAGTGCTGCGGCTGAACAGGCCAAGGCTGGTTTCAAGTCGTTCTGTGAGTCGCTGAAGGTTGCCAGCTGAGTGCGGCCGACGACGTGGATTGCAAAATGTGTTCTGTCTGGAAGGCAGTGAGCCTTCTTTTGGAGAGATAAGAGATGTCGACATCTGCCCGACCTGGGATGTTTCAGAAGCACGATACGTCAGAGCAGACACTTCTGCCTTCCGACGATGCGATGCTGAACGTCGCGAAGAAGCTGGCATCGCTGAAGATCACCTGCGTGTTGTTCATGCTGGCGATGTTCATTGTGTTCGTTGGCAGCCTTGCTCAGGCGAGGCGAGATGTCTGGCAGGTGATGGCTCAGTATTTTCGAACATGGATCGCATGGGTTGATGTTCAGGACATGTTTCCTCCGTCGATGTTCGGCGAGATGGGCAGTCGTGTTGCCGAGCGACTTGGCGTCTTTCGTTACTTCCCATTCCCCGGCGGCTGGACGATCGGCGTCGCGATGCTGATCAATCTCACCTGCGCGCATGCTCTGACGTTCAAGCTGCGTGCCAAAGGTGTCCGGCTCAGCCTGGGCGTTGGGATGCTGCTGATTGGACTTCTGATGACGATCGCGGTCATCGTGACGGGCAATCACCAGACCGGTGTTGAAGCTGGCGACACGCTGCTGAGTCCAATTCAAATCTGGTGGTTGATGCTGGGCGTTGTGGGACTGTCAGGCCTGGCAAGCGTCTTTGCTGGGCTGAGCCTGCAGTCGAGTTCGAAGCTTGGCCGGATCATCCTGGTCTGCATCGGAGTCGCACTGCTGGCGACTTTGGCGTACTTCGTGATCGGCGGCGACAAGGCACGACTGAATCTTTCTTCAATGCGAATCCTGTGGCAGTTGTTCAAAGGGTCGGCATGTTCGCTGGTGTTGTTGATTGGTTGCAATCTGCTGTTCGAGAAACGCGGCGGGGTGGTGCTGCTTCACATCGGCGTCGCCACCTTGATGATCAGCGAGCTGCAGGTGGGGCTCTGGGCCAAGGAAAACATGCTGCACCTCGTCGAAGGTCAGACGAGCAATCTCGTTCGCGACATTCGAACACGCGAGCTTTCGGTTGTGACGAAGGGCGGCGACGGAAAAGCGAAGGTTGTTGCAATTCCTGAAGATGTCCTGCTGAAATCCGCGAGTGAGCAGGTGGCGGATTCAAAAGAAGTTTCACCAAAACAGATCATCAGCTGGCCGACTCTGCCTTTTGATCTTGCGGTTCGCGACTACTACCAGAACAGCCGACTTCGACCGTTGACTCCCAAAGACAGCCAACTCGCCGACAAAGGCATGGGATCGTTTGCGGTTCCTGTGCGACTGGACCCTGTGACGGGGATGGACGAGAAGAGCGACTCAAGTTCTACAGTCGTTGATGTCATTGATCGTAAGACAAAGAAGACGCTGAAGACGCTGCTGGTGACTCAGTCGGCCAGCGAAGATCGAGCGAAGGCCTTTGCTGAGGTCGTAAACCACGACGGGAAGGAGTATGCCTTTTTCCTGCGATTCAAACGAGACTATCGAGGCTACGATGTGAAGTTGCTGGATGTGAGCCGACGTTTGTACGTCGGATCGTCCACACCGCGTGATTATCGATCAAAGATTGAGATCACTGATCACCAGTCCGGAGAAACGCAGCAGTTTGAAATCTACATGAACAACCCGCTGCGATATCAGGGCGAGACGTTCTACCAAACGAGCTATCAGGACCTGGGCGACGGCAAGGAAGCGTCGACGATTTCGGTGGTCGACAATACAGGCTGGATGCTTCCCTACATCGCCTGCATGCTGGTGACGTTCGGCATGTTTGCTCAGTTCGGACAAACGCTGAATCGATTTCTGGCACGGTCGGAACGCTCCGGCGCTGGGGTTCAGAAAACAGCGGGCAGCCGCTTTGACAGCACTGAAGTGGCGGAAGAGGAACCTCTTTCGATCCGACCAGCCCCGACGCCAAAGTCAGGCCGCTCAACCGCGATTGCCGTCGCGGCGGCTGTCACGTTGATCTTTGCAGGTTGGCTCGGCAGCAGCTTGCGACTGCCGGCAACGAAATCGGGACAGGCTAACCTGTATGAGTTCGGTCGACTGCCGATCGTTTGGCGAGGTCGAGTTCAGCCGATTGATTCGGTCGCCCGAATGGAACTGCTGATGAACAGCCACAAGTCCACCTTCGAGTGCGAACTTGATAAAGCGGAGCTTGGTGCAGAAAAGCAGCGAGAGAAGATCCGCAAAGCGTTCGTGGGTGGCTGGCCAACGGCTCCGGCAGATTGGATCAAGGACTTCGATGGATCTTATGAAGAGTGGATCAACAAGATCAGCAGCGTGACGGCTTCGAGCACCGAAGCTGTCGAGTCTCGCATGCGGTCAGTCATGGTCGCGAAGAAAGATGCAATCCGCTGGATGCTCGACGTGATGGCTCGACCAGAAGTTGCTTCCCGCCATCGTGTCATTCGAATCGATAATGACCAGGTTCTGGCACTTCTCGCGCTCGACAAGCGTCATGGGATGACATATTCGATCGACGAGATTCGAAAGAACATGACCAATCTGCAGAAAGACTTCGAGAGTGCGAATGAAAAGAATAAGAATGGCGAAGAAAACCGCCTGACCGCTCGCGAACGGCAGGTCATGAATCTGTTTTCATCGCTCAGCCGAATTTCAACCATGCAGGACATCTTCAGTCGAGATCGCTTCAGTCAGGCGGACGACAAGAACCTTGCAGCCCATCTCGTCGGAGCGTGGGATGTCTTCCGACGGCTGGAAAACTCTCCGGCAATCATGGCGGTTCCAACTGGAAAAGATGGCGATCGCGAATCGTGGGAAACATTTGTTGCAGCCGTTCCGGTGCTGCATCTCAATGAGCAAATGAATCGGCTGGGGATCAAGTCCGAAGCAGAGATCGTCAACGCTCTTCTCACCACGCTGCCCGCTGAGATCATGCCTCGGGACAAGGTGGCTACCGCAGTTCGTCTGAACTATCCGATGCTTGCTGAGAACATCGAAACTCCCGACAAACAGCCACCAACTCCGGAAGCCATCCGACGGGCGGCAGCCGAAGCTTCTGAAAAGCTGTCTCTGTCAGATCCGGGGCTCAGTGGTGTTCTGAATCTGATCGCTCAGGCACCGCTGGATAAGTCTCCTGAACAGATTGCAGAATCCGTAACTGACGAGCAGGCTCGAGAGATCGGCTTGAGCGCCATTGCATCACAATTCACTGTCGTGCTGGAACAAATGCTTCAGAAAGATCCGTCGAGTCCTCGTCTGGCGTCGCTGCGAGACAAGCTGAACAAGATTGGCCTGGACAACAAACTGGGCTTCAGTCAGGTGATGATTGAAGAAGGAACAAAGATCGTTTGGGAAGATCTGCAGAAGCGAGCTGAATGGCTGTTGCCAGGCGGCAGCAACGCAGAGATGTTCTGCCAGAACACGCAGAGCCTAAAAGGCATCCTGACCGCATGGGAGGCACAGGATCTCAATCGCTTCAACGAAGATGTGGGCAAGTATGCGGCGTCGATGACGACGACAAGGTATCCTCAACTGAATTCAGCGATCGTGTCCCTGGAAGCTCGATTCAACAACTACGAGCCATTTTACAAGGCCACGTTCCCGTATCTGTTCGCGATCGTGTTCACGTTCATCGGCTGGATCGGAATGGAACGTCCGATGCGATTTTCAGGCATCGGCCTGATGATTCTGGCTCTCGTGATTCATACGGCCGCACTGTATGCTCGCATGATGATTTCCGGACGGCCACCAGTGACCAACCTGTACTCTTCAGCAATCTTTATCGGCTGGGGAGCTGCGGTCGCTTCGATCGCCATTGAATTCAAGCTCAAGAACGGAATCGGCACTCTGCTGGGTTCTGCGATTGGAGCCGGATCGCTGGTGATTGCTCACTATCTGGCTCGCGGCGAGGGCGATACGCTTGGTGTGATGCAGGCGGTTCTGGACACGACATTCTGGCTGGCAACGCACGTTGTCTGCATCACACTTGGTTACGCGGCCACGTTTGTCGCGGGCTTCCTTGGTTTGCTTTATGCCATTCAGGCGGTGATGGGGCGATCGTTCGCAGAGGCGGACAACGTCGACTTCCCTGGATACATGAAGGATTTCGGCAAGATTGTCTACGGGACGCTGTGCTTCGCCTTGTTCTTCAGCCTCGTCGGAACGGTGCTCGGCGGACTATGGGCCGACGATTCCTGGGGCCGCTTCTGGGGCTGGGATCCTAAGGAGAACGGAGCCATGATGATCGTTCTCTGGAATGCACTGATTCTGCACGCTCGCTGGGACAAGATGGTCGGAGACTTCGGAACATCCGTTCTGGCGATGCTCGGAAATGTCGTGACAAGCTGGTCTTGGTTCGGAGTCAACGAACTCGGTGCCGGTCTTCATGAATACGGATTTACCGAAGGTCGCCTCCTCGCGCTGACCAGCTTTGTCGTTGTTCAGGTGATCGTCGTGGTCTGCTTTGCCGCGTTTTCGAATCTGGCCAACATCAACCTGTCCAGGAAGGCCGCGTAGTGTGTCCTCCAGCCGTCCGGGACACGTTTCATGGCGGAGTTCGTAAGAACTCCGCCATGCGGTTTCGGAAGAAACCTCGGCCAATCCGAGTTTTGACGAACTCGGCTACTGCAAGACTGAATGCATAACGACACCACGAATCTACGAAACGCTTCACCCCCAGCGCGAGGCGGAGAACTGTTGATGACCAACCCCATAGCCTGGATCAACGGACGGATCCTGCCGTTCGCTGAGGCGGCTGTGCCGGTCTCCGATCTGGGCGTCGTTGCGGGTGCCTCGGTCACTGACATGGCCCGGACAATTCGACATCAGCCGTTTCGTTTGGAACGACACGTTGATCGTTTTTTCACGTCGCTGACCGAACTGCGATTCCCGATTCACTGGAATCGACATCAGTTGCTGGATGCTGCCGCGGATGTTGTTCGAGCGAACCTTGCGGGAGTGTCGGCCGAAGCAGATCTTGGGATCGTGCTGTTCTCAACAGCCGGATCGAACGCGACCTATCTCGGCGGACAATCGACTCAGACAACCACCTGCATTCATACGTTCCCGCTGCCGTTTAATCTCTGGCGGTCCGGGATCACGAATGGCGTACGTCTGACGATCCCGTCGATTCGACAGATTCCTGGCGACTGCTTCGATGTTCGTCACAAGGTTCGAAATCGACTCCACTGGTGGCAGGCAGATCATGAAGCCGCCACCACACATCGAGGCAGCAAAGCTCTTCTGCTGGATCACGATGATCATGTCACAGAAACAAGCACGTCCTGCTTCTATGCTGTCATCAACGGTGACATTGTGACATCGGATCGAGGTGTTCTGAGAAGTCTGAGTTGCCAGTTGGTTGCAGAATTGGCAGGCCGATGCGACATCCCGTTTGTTCGACGAGCCCTGAAGTACTCCGAACTGGCCGATGCGTCAGAAGCGTTCCTTTCATCGACTCCATCCGGGCTGACGGCTGTCAGTCATATTGATGGCCGTTCGCTGGAGACTCCGGTCAACGGACATCTCTGTGCCGGACCGATCATGCTGCGTTTGCTGGAAGAGTATCATGTCCTGACGGGGCTTCGGCCGGATCGACAGATCATGCACGGCTCCACGTAGCCTGCGGTGCTCAAGGACAGTTGATTTCCAGCAGTAGTGACGAACGTCCAGGATTGATTCGAGTGCTTCCCGAACAGGCTGGCAGAAGAACCGTGGTGCCCTTCTTGTACGTGGCGGCTCCAGACTCTGTCAGGATTGTTCCATCACCATCAAGGCACATCAGAATTCGAAAACGGTTGTCGCTGTTGAGGCGGATTGGGTCGAGGAATCGATGGCGTCGGATGACGAAGTACTCGCATCGGACGAGTTCTTCAAAGCCGTGGTCGGCATCGCAGAGTTGTACTGGCTTGACGGGATCGACGGGGCCCTTCGAGAAATCGGTACACTTGATGGACTCTTCGACATGAATCGGCCGAGGCTTGCCGTTCGCGTCGACTCGGCCCCAGTCGTAAAGTCGAAACGTCAGGTTGCTCTGCTGCTGAACTTCAGCCAGGACTATGCCGGGACCGAGCGCGTGCACCGTTCCCGCCGGCACAAACACGCAGTCGCCCGGTTTAACCGAGATCAGATGCAGGCAGTCTTCGATGGTTCCGCTCTGAAGCGCAGAACGAAGCTGGTCGGGACCAATACCTGCCTTCAGACCTGCACAGATCTGGCTGTCTCGTTGAGCATCAAGAATGACCCAGGCTTCGGTCTTGCCGTTTTCGACGGGATTGAATTCCCGAGCAAGACGATTGTCAGGATGCACCTGCAGCGACAGCCAGTCGTTGGCATCAAGGAATTTGATCAGCAGCGGAAACTGCTTGCAGTCCGCATGTCGACCGAGCAATTCAGTCGGATACGTCTCGATCAGCGACGCCAATGTCTTGCCAGCCAAAGGTCCGCTGGCCACGCAGCTCTGCCCATCAGCATGGTCCGCCAGTTCCCAGCTTTCGGCGTAATCACATTCCGAGCCGATACTCTTCCCCAGCAGCGTGCCGAGTTTTCGACCGCCCCAGCGGATGCGTTTTAGAATCGGATCGAAAACAAGCGGAGGAAGCATTCGACAGGCGCATTGCGGACAGATTGAACGTCAGTGGAAAGTGGTCAAAGCTTACGTCAAATTCCAGCCAGCGCAATTGGGAATTGAGGTTTGCCGTTGAGGAATGACAAAACGGCTCGGAGTTGTCGCTCTCTCCTTGTCCGTTTTGCCTGTTTGACAGTCTGCCATCGCGAGCGAGGCAGGTCAGCCCGCTGATTGTTCTTTGGCGGTGCATCATGGGATTGACATCCCACGCTCGCCTTTTGCAGCTACTTGAAGCTGAAGATGTCGGCCGTTGGCAGTTCTTCGATCGATTTCAGACCGAAAAGCTTCAGGAATTTGTTGGTGGTCACGTACGAGACGTCGGTCCGACGGTCTCCTGTCCGCTGCAGTTCCACCAATTGCAGTCGAAGCAACTGACGGAGCAGGCTCATCGCGTTCGGCCGATCAATCGTTTCAACCGTTTCCTTCGCTACCGGCTGATTCCAGGCAACGAATGCGAGGATTTCCAGAACGTCGGGCGACAGCTTCACATCGCGCGGCCCCGTTCCGTAGGTTCGCGACAGAACGTCGGAATATTCTTCTCGCAGTTCCAGTCGATAACCGCCTTCGTGCAGCCGGATTTCATACGGGCGATTTTCACGAAAGTAAGTCTGGTTCAATGCATCAACCAGGGAAACGGCGACGCGGTTATCGACATCCTGACCGATCAGCGACGCCAGCTTTCTGGCAGTCAACGCGACATCACCGCCCACAAAGATCGCCGCTTCGATGACCTCGCGCGGGGTCACACGGCGGATGCCATCAACGAGCACTGTTTGAGACGATGCCTCCGCTGCAGCGGCGGTCGACTTCAGATCTTCAGCAAGCTGTTCACCGATGGAGATCCCATTCGTCACGCCGCCATCATCCGGAGGAGCGGCTGTCACCGGCTCGGCGAAGTCAACGAAGACCGAGCCCATCTGTCGTTCGGCTGCATCCAGTGCTTCCAGAGCCTGCCGGTACGCCAGTTCAATGTCCTCGAAAGCCAGATCCTGCTCGGGCGATTCGCCTTCGATAGCATCGAGGCTTTCGAGATCATCAAAATCGTCATCCTTGACGGACATAGGCGACTACTCGAGGTTATCTTTCGAGAAGGCCGACATCATCTTGCCGACCCATCGCAGGACGCCGGTTTCCAGAGTGATCTCTCCGGAGATCTCACCGTTCTCCACTTTGAAGTCCATCATGGCCACATCACCGCCGTCTTTCATTGCGGCGATTGCTCTTGCTCGTGTTCGAGCTCGGCTTCGCTGCCCTTCCTGCTCTTCAGGAGTCTTCCCTGGCGGATCTGTCTTGGCGATGTCATCCATACGCTGAATGATCGGCAGCAGACTGACTTCAACATGCAGCGGACAATTACTTGATACTGGCTCACCGAGAGTCTCAATCGTCTTCTTGAGTCGCGGCAGGGCATCAAGTCCGGAAGCGATCCAGATCTGAGTCGCTCCGACTCCGACGAAGATGTCCTTCTTGACACCGAAGACGCGGTCAAACAAGTCGGACACGCCTTCAGCCATGACGATCCGATGAATCGCCACATCACCCTGCTTGTCAACGTTCATTTCGACAACGTTGCCTTTTGCCGCAGCCGCAAGTTCAGGCAAAACCTTGTTCAGATCAGCAGCCGCCGGCGCTGCAAAAGCTGCGATCGAGAAGAAGCCACCTTTGCCGTCCGGAACTGATTCAGCAAATCCATTGGCCCATCCCGCATTGATTGATGCACGGAGAACATCGAGGACTCCGGCGGTCGACTTCTTGATGGCTGCCTTCTCGGAATCAGATCGTTCCTTCGACATGTCAGCTCGAGCGTCGATGTCCTTCTGCAAAGCCGTCAGAAACGCCATGGCATTCTTCTGACGCATTGAGTCGATTGGATGATTGACTCGAACGGACATCGCCGATCCAGCCTCTTTCCTGATCGAACCAAACACATCAGGCTGAGTCCCAAACTGCTTTGTCGCTGTTTCCAGACTGCTTCCTGCGATCGGCTTCGCCGTCAGAACAAGTGCTGATTTCAGCTTCGCCGGATCTTTCGCATCAAGCTTCAGAATCGCCGTGACCTTGCTGAACTCGGCCAGCATTCGCTCACCTTCATCAAGCTGCTGTTCAACAGCGAGACGACGAAGCTCAAACTCAGTCGCGGATTCTTCCGGACGCTTCTTGACGACCTCCATGCTCGCGCGACGAACTTCGGCATACGCTTGACGACGGTGCTGTTGCCCGGCCTCCGATCCATCGGAGTTAGACAATTCCGCCAGCATGTTCCCATCGATCTTTGCCGTCGGTGGTGTCGACTTGCTGATCAGGTCCATCAACACGGCCAGCGCGTCTTTCTTTTCCTTAGCCTTCTTCGCATCAAGCTCTTTCTCGTCCTTTCCTTCGGCTTCCTTCTCATCAACCGGTTCGGCACTCTTGAGAACCAGTCCGCAGTAGCCTGACGCTGGGATGACTCGAGCGTAGCCGTATCCCTCTTCTTCCTGCTCCAGCAGATACAAATTCGTATCTTTGGCATCGCGGGTCACAGAGTAGCCCAGCGATTCAAGGTTCTCGCGGAAGTTTTTGAAGCTCTTTCCAGAGAGTGGCACCCAGATCAACAGGGCATTGGGTTTGGTCCCTGTGATGACGCTGACATAGGCAGGTTGTTTGCCGTCAACACCTTCGGTCAGTGTATCGATGTAGCCTTCAATGTTCGGCCATTGTTCCCGTTCCGCTGGCAGGGTCAGATCGATAACGTTCTTGAGGTCTGTCTTGAGAAAATCGATGCCAGGATGAGAGATCGTGATCGTCGCATCCTGAGGTGTCTGCCCCGAGGCCGGAGACAGAGTGAGTAGCAACGCAACAAAAGCCGATGCGAAGCGGGCTGCAATCTTCATTGGGATTCACCGAAAGGTTGTGGGAGGAACACATGCTGGAACTCGTTGATCTGACGAATTCAGCAGGGCTCGAGCTTCAAGATGGGTGACAACGGAAGCGGGAGCAAAGCCGCCCCAAAACGACCTCCGTTGACGAACGTGCCGAATCAAAAATCCGCTGGCCGAAGCCTGCAGATCCCGTCGTCGTCCCCAGGGTGACCTGAGGACTTTGGCGATTCTATCTCATTGAGTCAAAACGGGTAAAGACAGTTTGAGGCTCCTGAGATGCTCCGAACGCGATGTTTCAAAAACGACGAAATTCGTTCTTCTGCCCATAGAAATCTGAGATTCTGAGCGTCTCTCCTTTCCCGCTTCCTGTAGACGCTGCCGAATCACGATCCTGACAGGCTCATCCATTTGAAGGCGCTTGCCGCCATTTGCTAGAACCCGGCCGAAATTCCGTGTCTTCTAAACTGCGGAATCGGTTTGTTCGATGTCGAGACCACTCTACTTCTATTGGCGATTCGACGTTCCGCGTCGACTGCGATCGAGTTTTCCATGGCGCGTGATTTCCTGAAAGACACGAAGGAGTCGTACGATGTCGTTGTGATCGGCAGCGGATTGGCCGGACTGACGTCTGCCAACATTCTCGCGCGACAGGGCTACAGTGTTTTGCTTCTCGAGCACCACTATCAGCTTGGCGGGATGGCCACCTGGTTCAAACGATCGGGCGGTCACATCTTTGATATCTCGCTCCACGGCTTTCCGTACGGCATGATCAAGAGCTGCCGTAAATATTGGACCCCGGAGATTGCCGAGTCCATCGTGCAGCTCAAGGGTGTTCGTTTTGAGAATCCGCAGTTCTCCATTCGCACGACGTTCACTCGCGAAGATTTCACTCGCATCATCACGCAGCAATTCGGCATCCCGATGTCGACGGTTGAGCAGTTCTTTGATACCGCTCGCGGGATGAATTTTTACGACGAGCAGACAAGGACCACTCGCGAACTGTTCGAACAGTTTTTCCCGGGCCGTGACGATGTCGTTCGGTTGCTGATGGAACCAATCACTTACGCCAACGGCTCCACACTCGAAGATCCGGCGATCACATACGGGATTGTGTTTTCGAACTTTATGCAGAAGGGCGTCTACACATTTGAAGGCGGCACCGATGCACTGGTGCTGAAGATGCGGGACGAGCTGATTCGCAACGGAGTCGATCTGAGGATTCGATGCCTTGTCGAGAAAATTGAAGTAAGTCCCGATCGCAAAGTTCAGGCAGTCGTTGTCAACGGAAAACGCATCCCGTGCCGGAGTGTGGTCTCAAACGCGAACATCAAGTCGACGATCCTGAATCTGGTCGGCGAGCAGCATTTCGACCAGAAGTTCATCGACGATACAAAAGCCGTGCGTCTCAACAACAGTTCCTGTCAGGTCTACATGGCTTTGAAGCCGGGTGAGAGCTTTGACGACAGTTGCGGCGATCTGCTGTTCCATTCGGAGCATCGCGGATTTGATATCGACGCGATGCTGAGCCGCAACGTCAGCAGTCGAACGTTCAGCTTCTACTATCCGAATACTCGTCCCGGCAGCGATCGCTGGCTGGTGGTCTCGTCGACGAATGCCAACTACCGCGACTGGGCAGATCTGTCAGAACCGGATTACGAGACAGCCAAGAAGGAACTGATCGAATCGACGCTGGATTGCCTTGAACGCTACGTTCCCGACATTCGTGCCAAGCTTGATCACATCGAAGCCGCGACTCCCAGGACGTTCGAACATTACACTCGGCACCTTGCCGGTGCTTCGTTCGGAACCAAGTTCGAGGGTCTTCAGGTCAGCCGAGATCTGCCGCAGCAGATTTCCGGACTCTTTCACGCGGGCAGTGTCGGCATCATCATGTCCGGCTGGCTCGGTGCTGTGAACTACGGCGTCATCGTCAGCAACGACGTTGACAAACTTCTGTCGAAATCCGCCAGCGGCTGAATTCAGTTGTAACGGAATTCGTCAGAATTCCCTGTGGGTCCGAATCCTGACGAATCCGGCGAGAGGATTCGGCTCAATTGCCAGAATGAAACGAACTTGCGAGACGCTACACTAACGTCTTCATTGGAACCTTTCGTTTCCTTCTTCAGGATGTCTGCAGGATGCTCAACTCCAAACGCTCTCGTTTGCTGTTCATGTTGTTCGCCTTTACGGCAATCGCCACAGTATTACAGCAAACCAATCCTGCATGGTCGCAGGAGCCGAACTGGCCTCAGTTTCGAGGTCCCGGCGCGACTGGAGTGTCTGAGAATTCAGGTCTTCCTGATAAGTGGTCGGAAAACGAAAACGTCGAGTGGAAGACTGAACTGCCCGGCCGTGGCTGGGGCGCGCCGGTCGTTTGGGGAGATACTGTTTTTCTCACGTCGGTCGTCAATTCCGGCAACACCGAACCACTGCGAAAGGGACTGTACTTCGGAGGAGATCGACCAGAGCCGCCGAAGGACGAGCACGAATGGAAAGTGTTTGGGATCGACCTTCCGACCGGCCGCATCAAGTGGGAAACGACGGTTCACAAGGGAACGCCTGCCAGCTCGATTCATCTGAAGAACAGCTTCGCTTCGGAGACGCCAGTCACCGATGGAACACACGTTTATGTCTGTTTCGGAAACGTCGGGATTTTCTGTCTGGATTTCGATGGCAAGCAAATCTGGAAGTACGACATTTCCCCCAAGCCGACGAGACTCGGCTGGGGAACCGCATCGTCGCCTGTGCTGCATGGCGATCGACTCTACTACCAGTTCGACAACGAAGAAGAATCGTATCTGCTCGCACTGAACAAGTCTGATGGTTCGGTGGCGTGGAAGATCGACCGCGATGAAAAGAGCAACTGGTCGACTCCGTTTGTTTGGGTGAATGAGCATCGAACGGAAATTGTCACGGCAGGAACTGGCGAGGTCCGAAGTTATGACCTCGACGGGAAGCTGCTTTGGTCATTGAAGGGCATGTCGAGCATCACGATTGCAACTCCATACGCAGCCGATGGCTTGCTGTATGTCAGCTCCGGCTACATTCTTGACCCAATCAAGGCCATCTATGCGATCAAGCCAGGTGCCAGTAGAGATTTGACGCTGGCGGAAGGTGAAAGCCAGAACGAGTTCATCGTCTGGTCGGATCGAGGGATCGCCCCGTACAACCCAAGCACGATCGTTTATCAAGGCAGGCTCTACGTTCTCTATGACCGAGGAATGTTGAGCTGCTTCAATGCGAAGACCGGTGAAGCTCTGTACGAACGAACGAATCTGGAACGAGGAACGGCAGTGACGTCTTCGCCCTGGGCGTACGACGGAAAGATTTTCTGCATCAACGAAGACGGTGTCTGCTGCGTCGTCAAGGCGGGCGACAGTTTTGAACTGCTGCACACGAACGAACTGGCGAAAGACGAAATCTGTCTGTCAACGCCTGCGATTGCCGCAGATCGCCTGTTGATCCGAACCGATCGACGGCTTTACTGCATTCGAAATTCGAACATCAGATAATCGGCACTGCGCGAAATGAAGTTCGGAACTGACGAGGAAGCAAACGCAGCAGCGTGGGATCTCCACAGCCGGACCTACTATTCTTCGCTTGGGATGAAATGCCGGGTTCATGTGGACTTCGATTTGTCCCCTCTCCCCCGCGAATGACTCCCTCAGAACGTTTACGACGGTTCGGGGGGAGAGGGTCAGGGTGAGGGGGGATTGTTTTAACGTTGCAATCGCAGGAAAAGCCCCTCATCCGGCCTTCGGCCACCTTCTCCCGTTACGAACGGGAGAAGGGACATCGTCGCATCGTTGAACCCATGGAGTTAACTCAATTCACACTGAGCAATGCCTACGCGTCAGCGAAACAGAGAATGGCGAGAAGACCTGGTTTCAACCGCTAATGAACGCCAATAGATGAAAGGGCAGAAAAGCAATCGCATAGCCCGTCTTGCACGTGAAGGCTGTCACAGCGAGGCAAAGTCTTCGGGGCCAGCAGCCGCCTCACCTCAGAGATCATTAGCGTTCATGAGTGTTCATGAGTGTTCATGAGCGGTCTAAACAACAATCTTGTTCGGCGCACTTCATTTCACGCTGAACCAGATAATCGCGGATGTCCAGTCCATCGGCAGAATGTCCATCGACGCAAACAAAAGAAGCCTCCGCAGCGAAGAACACGCTGCGAAGGCTTCCTGGTGGGTAGGACTCTCCGTCGTGAGATCGAGCCGATCCGGCTGCGATGTCTCAGACGTGCTTGTAGACAGACTCAAAGTCGATATCGTAGCGTTTCATCTTCTTGTAAAGCGTCGTACGGTTGATACCAAGAGCCTTCGCGGTCTTCTGTCGGTTCCAGCCGCTGCTTTCCAGAGCCTGGATGATCAGATGTCGTTCCGGTTCGGTCAAAGCCGCCTTCAGTGAACCGCCGCCGAGATGAGCTTCGACGTTGGCTCGATGTTCCTGATTCGCAAACAGTTTCTCTGGCAGGTCGGCAACCGTGATTCGGCTGTCCTTGCAAAGAACAACCGCACGCTCAATCACGTTGACCAGTTCGCGAACATTGCCTGGCCAGTGATAGTGCTGCAGAGACTGCATCGCCATTTCGTCGATTTCAGAAATCTTACGACCGGTCTGCTCATTGAACATTTGCAGATAGTGTGCTGCAAGCAGCGGAATGTCGCCGATACGATCACGCAGTGCTGGCTGAGTCAGCGTGATGACGTTAATTCGATAGTACAGGTCTTCTCGGAAGGTGCCCTTGCGAACGCACTCTTCCAGATTCTCGTTGGTTGCAAGAACCAGACGAACATCAACCTTGTGAGTCACGTTACCGCCGACCGGTTCAAACTCGCGATCCTGAAGAACTCGCAGCAGCTTGACCTGAAGTGATGGTGAAGCTGTCGCGATTTCGTCGAGAAACAGCGTGCCACCGTCGGCCTGCAGGAACTTGCCGATCTTGTCGTGCGAAGCTCCGGTGAAGGCACCGGATACGTGACCAAACAGTTCGCTTTCCAGCAGCGTTTCCGGCAACGCTCCGCAGGCGACTTCCACAAATGGCTTGTCGCGGCGATTGCTGAGCTGATGAATCGCCCGAGCCGTAATCGTCTTACCAGTTCCGCTCTCACCAAGAATCAACGCGGTGGTCTTGGTATCTGCAACGCTTTCGATCAACTCGAACATGCGAAGCATCTTGTAGTCTTTGCCGATGATGCTCGACAGACCGAACTTCTGAGTCAGTTGAGCCTTCAGCTTCTTGTTCTCTTCCAGAACAGCTCGCTGACTGATGGCTCGTTCGATGGAGAATCGAAGTTCTTCATCAATCACGGGCTTCGTCAGATAGTCAAACGCGCCCATGCGAATCGCTTCGACCGCGCTTTCGATGGTGCCGAATCCCGTCAGCAGAATGACGGACGTGTCAGGCGCGTTTTCGCGAGCCCATTGAAGCAACTGAAACCCGTCTTTGTCCGGCAGGTTGACGTCGCAAATGACGACTTCGAAGGGAAACTCTTCCATTCGATCAATGGCTTCGCTGCAATTAGATGCAGTCTCTGTGCGATGGCCAAGGCTTCTCAGATAGTCGGCCATGGCAGCTTGAATGTGTCGATCGTCGTCAACGACGAGCAATGAGCCCGAAGAATTACGAGCCATGAAAATCCCCTCACGAGTGTACCGGGAGTTCCGCGTGCCAGGGCAGGCGAAACCAGCAAGTTTTTCAGCAGTGTTGTTTGCCTACGTCTCAGTGAGCCCGTGGAAGAATCCAGCGGTCAACGTCGCCGATTCCGTGGCGACACACTGCGCGAGGCAGAAGAGGGGATCTCTCAACATTAGGTTGTCTTTTCCGCGCAGGTCGGTGTCTGTTCTCAACACGCGCGCAGTTTTGGTCTCGCTTCGTCACCTCACCGGAACAAGCGGTACAACCGCGAGAACTCGACCGTTTCTTCGCCGAACGATCGGAATCGTCGTTACAGACTGACGGGAGCTGCTCATCAACGGCAATCAGCGGATCTGAAAACTCGAGTAGTCAGCCTTCGAGTTCCTGCCAGCGCTCGAAGCACTGTTCGAGTTCTTCCGAGACCTGCGCGAGTTCTTTGGTGATCTTCGCGACGCGGTCTCCACCGGACTGATAAAACCCGGGAGCCGCCATCTCGACATGCAGCTCCTTCTGTCGCTGCTCCAGCTTCGCGATGCGTTCGGGCATCTGCTCAAGCTCACGCTGCTCTTTAAAACTCAGCTTGCGAGTCTTTGCCGCAGCAGCACTCGCGGATGCCGCGGTTGCTTCTGACGACGCTGAGGCTGTCGATCGAGCGGTTGTGTCGACCGCCGCGTCTTTGCCGATGGTTTCGCGTTGTTGTTTGATCCGCAACCAATCGTCGTAGCCACCATCGTATTCGCCGAGAACACCGTTGCCTTCAAACACGATCGTGCTGGTCACCACGTTGTTCAGGAAGGCTCGATCGTGACTGACGAGCAACACCGTGCCGCTGAAGTCCGGTATGATTTCCTCGAGCAGCTCGAGCGTTTCGGCATCCAGATCATTTGTGGGCTCGTCGAGGACCAGAATATTGGCAGGCTTGGACATCATCTTTGCCAACAGCAAACGATTGCGTTCGCCGCCGCTCAGAAATCCCACCAATGTATGAGCACGCTCCGGCGAAAACAGAAAGTCCTGCAGAAAGCCCATGATGTGCCGCTTCTGACCATTGATCATCAGAAAGTCGGTGCCATCACTGATGTTCTCGCGGGCTGATTTGGTTTCATCCAGTTGGTTGCGAAGCTGATCGAAGTAACCAATTGCCAGATTCGTACCGAGCTTCACGTTGCCCTGACTCGGCTTGAGTTGCCCAAGCAGGATCCGCAGCAGCGTCGACTTGCCTGCACCGTTCGGACCGACGATGCCGATCTTGTCGCCGCGAAAAACGGTCGTGCTGAAATCACAAATGACCGGTTCGCCGCCGAATGAATGCGTCACGTTCTCCAGACGAGCCACAAGCGCTCCGGAACGTTCGGCTTCCATCAGGTTCATCTTCGCCGTGCCCATCTTCTGGCGACGCTGACGACGTTGCTCTCGCATTTCCTTCAGCGCGCGGACTCGGCCTTCGTTGCGAGTTCGACGAGCCTTCACGCCCTGTCGAATCCAGCGTTCTTCTTCAGCCAGCTTTTTGTCGAACTGTGCCTGCTCAACCGCTTCAGCCGCCAGAAGTTGATCGCGTCGCGTCAGAAATGTCTGGTAGTTGCAGGTGAAGTCAAACAACCGACCGCGATCAACTTCGATAATGCGAGTTGCCATCTCCTGAAGAAACATTCGGTCGTGCGTGACGAAGATCAGAGTTCCGTCATATCGCTTCAGAAAATCCTGCAGCCAGAGAATCGATTCAATATCCAAATGGTTCGTCGGTTCATCGAGCAGCAGGATGTCAGGCTTTGCGATCATGGCAGCCGCGAGCAGAACTCGACGCTTCATCCCGGCCGACAGCGATGCAAACATCACATCCGCCGGAAGCTGCATTTCAACCAGCAGATCGTCCAGACGATCGGCCGCGTCCCAGGCTTCGGCATCGGCAATGGCATGGCTCGCGTCTTCGTAAGATCGCGACTCGGCATCGGTCAGCGACTCACCATGCTGCATCTTGCGTCCGAGATTTCGATACGCGGCCACCGATGGTCCGAGTTCCCGAAATCCCTCGCAGGCAACATCAAACGCCGTTCGATCTCCACCCTGCGGAACTTCCTGATCCAGCCGTGCGATGACGGTTTCGAAAAGCCGGTCTACGGAACCATCGTCAGGGCGAAGCTGACCGGCGATCAGTTTCATCAGCGTCGACTTGCCGGCACCGTTGCGGCCGACAAGTCCGATGCGTTCACCCCGCTCAATATGGAGCGTGATGTTCTCGAGAAGGTTGGGCTTCGAATACGTAAACGACAAATTGTTCAGGCTGAGCAATGGCATGGCGGCCGAAATGTAGCCGATCAGTCTCCGCCTGCGAATGGTTCGCGAAAAGACGTCCCGAGTTCTCGCCTGCAGAAGTCCACCAAGCTCGTTTTGACGAAAAACGCCCGAAAAATCACTGCTATTGAACTGGCAGGCATCTCTAAGCAGGATCGATTGCGCCACACGGCGGCAAGATGCCGCCGCTACCATAAATTCTCTGCGTGCATTACACCGCTCCGCAGTGAATCGCAATGACGCGACATGCAGAATCACTGCTTCGGTGGCAGCCGCAGAGATTCCTTCAGGCTGATAAAGTCCGACAGCAGAAAGATCACCGTGACAAATGCCAGGAGGACTTCCGACATCGTGATGCACTTGGCCGGGATCGATTGAGGCGTGACGTCGCCGTAGCCAAAGAACGTGAAGTTGAGCGTGCTGAAGTAGATGAACTCAAACACTGTCTCTGCAAACGTCGCATTCGCGAGATTGGTACTGAAGCAAGTCGGGCTGATTCGATGCAGGCAATGAAAGTCCAGCCCAAACGACAGAATGATCTGCGACATATTGATCAGCATCAGCATCATGAAGCGGTGATATGCAAGATTGTTGCGAGTCGCCTCCATCAACTGACGAATGTTCTCAATCCCAAAGAACGCGGTCTTCAGGAAACTGGTCAGGAGCACCAGAGGCACCGCAACCTGTTTCGAAAGTCCTCGCTCGAAGAACATCTGAAAGAGCCACCACACGGCAATGATGACAGCGAACTCAGCAATGTTGCGTTTGATCATGAAGACGACTCGTGACTTTATCCGATCAGCATTGGCAGAATCTTGGCTCGAAAGACGATGAACGCCAGCCCCAGATAGAAGACTCCGCAACTGGCAATCCCCAGTCGATGATACCATCGCGGACGGAGTGGTTTCGGCAGGAGCCGACAATTGATCCAAAGAATATGAAATGCCGTCAGAGCCAGAGCCACATTGTTCAGATTGGCGATCACAGTCACCATCAGATTCGCCGCGTCCAGTGCCTTTGAATCATGAGTCGCCCGTGCGTCAGACTCCAGCTTCAGAAAGACGCTCAGGACGATAATTGACCAGACAACATACGTCACCAGAATCGCGTAATACAAATGGTGGACTTTGCCCGATTTGAAAGTGGACTGTGCTCGTCGACTTCCTGACCAGAGAATGTCGGTCCATCGCCGGGCGAAGTCATCGACGATCGACATCTGACTGGGAAGAAACACGATCAGGCCCACCACCAGCGACACGGTCCACAACAGAGGAGCCCAGGTGCCAATTGAGTCGCCCGCATGTCGAATTCCATCGGCAGCAATCAACGGCTGCGAGTATGCAATCTTCTTCCCAAACATCGGCGAGTTCTTCGCAAACTGCATCGACATCAGCGCGGGAAGGGCCATGCCCATGAAACAACCGGGAACCCAGACAAGCCACTGATCCGTCAGGATATACTTCCACCATCCACGCCATCGCTGCATGTTGGTTTCGGTCAGCGCAAACACTTTTCCTACGTGACTCAGCGTGACGTTGCGACCGCCGACGGCGCTCGGAATCGCCCCCACCGCGCTGCCCATGCCCCAGCCTTTGTCTCGAACAAAGTTGGAATACGTGGAGTTGCTCAGACCGCCGCCGCCCGCATATCCGGCGAACGCTCCCAGCATCGCGATGTTTCCCAATGCCATGGTCGGAAGAGTGCCATTCTGCAGAAAATGAGTGAAGGCATTCGTGACGGTGTCGTTGCCGGATGCATCCTGTGTCGGTACGTTTCCGAATCGCACAAAGCCGCTGAAGACATCGAACCAGCTTTGTGGAGACACGAAACAGACGCCGAGAAACAGACAGAATCCCAGCACGACGAACACCTTGATCGTCATGACGAACTGGAGCGTGTTGTAAACTTTGCCTCCAATCAGCACCGGCAAAATGACTCCGCCCAGACAAACATAGGCAAGCGTATTCACCAGCATCGCATCGGCTTCGGTTGGAGGACGGTCCAGCCACAGCGTCGCGCATAACACGGCGGCGTTGGTCGACAAACCAGGGATGAAGAACGAGAGACTCAGAACGAGCGTGACCCCCATCCAGAACGTCGGCCCCGGCGACGTTCGCATGAAGCCCGTGAAGACAGGCTCACCACAGTACAGTGCGTAACGACCGGCTTCCATGTTGTAGAACGCCTGAGTCAGAATGGCGATGGTGGCGATCCACATCAGACCACCGCCATACTTCGCCGTGACGTCCGGTCCGAACAGCCATTCTCCGCCTCCGATCTGGATGCCGCACATGACGATCCCCGGGCCAATCAGCCCGGCAAGATTCTTCCACCCCAGCGGTTTTGGTTCCGGCAATTCGCTTTGGCCCCACGGAGCGATACCGTCCGGATGAGCAGAGGTGGACCGAGCATCGGTCGTGCGCAGCGAGTCAGGCATTTCATCACCGGAGTCAGGAGGGCGTGGAACCGGTTCGACGGGCCCAACGAAATGGCTTCCGTCGAGTTGTCAAGATCTTACTCAGGAACGTGCACGCACCGTGTTCGCCTGTTTCGCGAGCGAACAACGTGAGCGTGTTCGAAGCTGAAGCCGGTAGGCACCTTTGGGGCAAGGGCCTGTCAGCTCCTTGTTCGGAGATGGGGACCGAACACACGATCTTCTCGCGAAAACGGCATCGTCTTTCAATCGTTCCGCCGCCTTTTGTTGGCTCCTCTGCGGAGATTTGCGGTCTGGCCTGCATCCCCGAATCCAGATCGCGAGACGGCCTCGCGCCAGTTGCTGTGGCAGAAGAACCACAGATTCAGAAAACCCGCAGAGAATCAACGACAGGCAAGTAAGCGTTTTATGCAGCAATCAATCTGAGGGTCCTCTGAATCTGCGGTCAGCATTGGCGCATTCACGAGTTGCTGCAGGGCATGAGCAGAACTCCGGCATCCATTGCGCAAGCTTGAACGAGACGCGTTGGACTGGCAAAAGAACAACAGATTCAGAAAACCCGCAAAGAATCAACGATCGGGCAAGTAAGCCTTTTATGCCGCCGTCAATCTGAGGGTTGTCTGAATCTGCGGTCAGCATTGGCGCATGCACGAGTTGTTGCAGGGCATGAGCAGAACTCAGGCATCCATTGCGCAAGCTTGAACGAGACGCGTTGGACTGGCAGAACCTCAGATTCAGAAAACCCGCAGAGAATCAACGACGGGCAAGTAAGCCTTTTATGCAGCCATCAATCTGAGGGTTGTCTGAATCTGCGGTCAGCATTGGCGCATGCACGAGTTGCTGCAGGGCATGAGCAGAACTCAGGCATCCATTGCGCAAGCTTGAACGAGACGCGTTGGACTGGCAGAACCACAGATTCAGAGAACCCGCAGAGAATCAACGACGGGCAGTAAGCGTTTTATGCAGCCATCAATCTGTGGGTTGTCTGAATCTGCGGTCAGAATTGGTGCTCTTCGATGAATGTCAGAGCAATTCGGTCGGCACTTCGCCACCGGGAACGAGGTGTGTTGGCCGACCGGTGAGATCAACAATCGTATCGGTCGGACGAAGCCCCATGGCGTGATATACGATCGCACAGAAATCTTCGACGCCGATTTTGCGATCGACGGGATACTCAGCCTTGTCGTTCGTTGCTCCGATCACCTGACCATGACGATACCCGCCGCCAGCCAGCAGAATGCTCTGCGCCTGAGGCCAGTGATCTCGACCGGCGTTGTCATTGATGCGAGGCGTATGGCCGAACTCGCCGGCGACAACGACCAGCGTATCGTCCAGCATGCCGTGATCGGCGAGATCCTGAATCAGCACGCCCACCGCTTTGTCATGACGCGGCAACTTGTCCCGCAACGCACCGGTGATGTTGGAATGGTCGTCAAAATAGCCGGTGTTCAGCGACACATACCGCACGCCAGCCTGAATCAATCGACGAGCCAGCAGAGCCTGTTCGCCCCAGCCCGGACCGTATCGTTCTCGAAGCTTCGCATCTTCTTCTGACACGTCGAACGCTCGACGCACTCTTCCCGATAACACCAGATCCATCGCCTGATGATCAACGGCATCCATCTGATCAAACAAACGATTTCGATCCACCTTTCGCTTCAATCCGTCCAACTGCTGCCGCAGCGAAACGCGATCCATCATGCGGTCGCGCGACAAACTGTCGGACAACGCAAAACTGTTGTGATCGCCGGTCGGCAGTTGACCGGCCTCGTTGCCGTAGCTGAAGTCACCATATCGAAACGGATTCGTGTTGACGCCCAGCCAGGCACCGCCGTGAAACCCGAACCCTCCATCGTTCATGTTCACATTCGCCAGAGCGCCGGGTTGAGTCGGGCCGAGCAAATGAGAAGCGACAGCTCCCATCGATGGATAGCGAGGCTTGCGGTCACTTCCATTCGCGCCAAGTCGACCGGTCAGCATCCAGTGAGCCGCGGCCCAGTGATCGCCATTGCCATGCGAAAAGCTGCGGATCACAGTGCACTTATCCATCACCTTGGCATGCTCTGGCAGCAGCTCGCAAACTTCGAGCCCTGGCAGACTGGACGCGATCGGAGAAAACGGCCCGCGATACTCGCGCGGAGCACCGGGCTTCATATCGAACGTGTCCAACTGCGACGGACCGCCGTGCATCCAAACCAAAATCACCGACTTCTTTGATCGAGCTGCCGGATGAACCAGACCGTTCTGTTCGGCCTGCAACAGATTGGGAAGCGTCAAACCGAACGTGCCGATGGAACCGATCTGCAGCATGCGGCGTCGTGAAAGTCGGTCGCAGAAGTGCTGGCGATCGGACGGCTGACTGACAATGTTCAGCACGGCAAAACTCCGGATCAAGTGAGGAGGGAGAACAGGCAGGCGGGTCCTTCGACTTTAGCCGATCCCGGTCGAAACGCAAATCCTGATTGCGCTCTGCGCGCGACATTACCGAGCATCGAAAGCCGTTCCTGCCAATTGAATGGATGATTTAAGCCAGCGAAGAATGTGAGCGGCCTTCGAAGCTCGAGCCCGCAGACTCACCGGAGTCAAGTGGCTGTCAGCCCCTTGCGGATCGAAAAACCGTCTGTCATACATCGCTTTGTTGCTCGGTTGTTCGTGATTCAGCCTGCCGATGAGCCGACTCGATCAACCGCAAATCGAAGATCCCTGACATGATGATGGAGTTCTCTCGTGAGCAAATCTGTTCTCATCATTTGCGCGATGCTTGTCTCGTCGTTCTGTGCAGTTGCCGCTCGAGGTGACGATCGTCCGAATGTAGTCCTCGTCATCGCAGATGATCTCGGCTGGTCCGATCTTGGATGTTACGGAGCCGATCTGATTGAGACTCCGAACATCGATCGACTTGCTCAGTCGTCCATTCGATTCACGCAAGCCTACGCGCCGGCTCCTGTTTGTTCGCCGACGCGAGCTGCGATCCTGACCGGCAAAGCTCCGGCACGTCTGAAGATGACCATCTGGTCGGAAGGATCTTTAACCGGGCCGAAAGATCGAACGTTGTTGCAGGGATTCTCTCGCCATGACTTGCCGCACAGCGAGCAAACGCTGGCCGAACATTTTCAGGCGGCCGGTTACCTCACGGCGCTCGTTGGCAAATGGCATCTTGGCGATGCGGCCCACGCGCCCGAGACGCAAGGGTTCGATGTCAACATCGGCGGCACTCATTGGGGCGCACCGTCGACGTTTTTCTTTCCGTATCGAGGACTTCGAAGCGACGGCGAAGTCCGCTACGTGCCGCATCTTGAACTCGGTAAGCCAGGCGAGTATCTGACAGATCGACTGACAAAAGAGGCTGAGCGAATCATTCACCATGCGTCATCAAAGAAGCAACCGTTCTTTCTGATGCTGGCTCATCACGCGCCGCACACGCCGATTGAGGCGAAGTCGGAGGATGTCGAATACTTCGCGGCCCGTCGAAAGCCAGACATGAAGCATCAGCACCCAACCTACGCGGCGATGATTCGAAGTCTGGACGAAAGTATCGGCGACGTTCGGAAGTGCCTCGACGCATCCGGTGTTGCAGACAACACGATCTTCATCTTCACAAGCGACAACGGCGGTTACATCGGAACGAGTCAATTCGGTGGCGTTGAGACACCCATCACGAACAACTGGCCACTGCGTTCCGGAAAAGGAACCTGCTACGAAGGCGGTCTGCGAGTCCCGCTCATCATGCACTGGCCCGGTAAACAACAGGGCAAGACATGTGACGAGCCGGTGATCCTGACCGACTTGTTTCACACGCTGATGGAGCTTCTTCCGAGCGTACAGCGTCCGGCCGAGTCCGATGGAGTCAGCCTATCGCCACTGTTACGGGATCCGCGGTCACATCTGAATCGCCGTGAATTGTATTTCCACTATCCGCACTATTACCACGCCCCGCCATCAGCACCTGTCGGTGCCATTCGATCGGGTGACTGGAAACTTCTTGAGTACTTTGGAGACTCGCGAGTGGAGTTGTTCGATCTGAAGTCTGACCCATCCGAAACGATCGACCTTTCGCAGCAGAATCCAAACGAGACACAACGGCTTCTGACACTGCTACACAAGTGGCGACAAGACACCGATGCATCAATGCCGACGGTGAATCGCTAGTGTAGTGTCTCACGCTGTCGTTGAATTACGCTGTAGCGGAATTCGTGAGAATTCCCCGGGGCCTCCGAATTCTTACGAATCCGGCTACATGTTTTTGCACTGAACCAAAATGAAACGAATTTGAGAGACACTACACTAGGCGACAATGACAACGTAGTCTGTGCGGAACTTGCTGCCCCAACTATTCACTTCGCAGAGCTTCGATTGGATGCAGCATGGCGGCGCGGCGGGCGGGGTAGACGCCGAACCCGGTGCCCACAAGAATCGCCACGAGCATTGCGACGAGCGGAGCGGTGAATGTAATGATGGTTGTGCGACCGCTGATGATGCTGACCAGTGGCGGCACGGCCAATCCCAGAAACGCGCCGAGGATCGCTCCGGACAATGACAGGATGGCGGTCTCGACGAGAAACTGAGCGATGATGTCCGACCTTCTGGCCCCGAGAGCTCTGCGGATACCGATCTCACGAGTTCGCTCCGTGACCGAAGCCAGCATGATGTTCATAATGCCGATCCCGCCGACAAGCAGCGAGATGCCCGCGGTCGACCCAAGCAGAAGCGAGAAGATTCGCTGAGTCTGCTCGGCCTGTTCGAGCAATTCCAACGGAATTGTTACAGCGTAGTCTTTCTTCGGATGATACGCCGCGAGGGTGTCTTCGATCACCTTGGCAGCTTTTCGAACATTCCTGCGATCGTCGATCTGAACGGTGATCTGGCTCAGCTCAATCCGCTCAAATGAACGACTGCCAGACGTTTCGTACATGATGATTTCGCCGAATCGCGCCCGATTCGTTGTGAGCGGAATGTACACGTCGCGATTAAAGTCTTCGGCACTGAGACTTGAGCCCGCACCTCCTGTTGGCGCACGGAAACGAGTCACGCCGACAATACGATAGAAGTGATTCGCGCCGATCCGAACGGTTTTCTGAATCGGGTTCTCCGATGGAAACAACGTCTCGGCAAGTTCGGACCCAAGCACGCAGACGTTCTGCAGTTGCGAAAGATCGGTCGGTTCGATGAAGCGACCGACGCCAATGGCTCCCGACTTCAGTTGCAGATAATCCGGAGTCACACCAACGACTCGCCCTTCCAGACTGCGGTTCAGATGGCGAACTTCCTGCCGGAACTCACGCAGTGGAGTCACACCGGTCGCGACAGTGATGGCAACCTTGAGACGCTCGAGATCATCCCACGTCAGTCCGTAACTCAGCACCGTTTCCGCTTCGGCATTGCGAGCGGAAGAATCGGCAATCGGCTTCATGCTGCGAACGATGATATTGCGCACGCCAAGCGATTCAATTTGCTTCTGCGCCTCGGAAGCGGCACCTTCAGCAATCGCCAGCATGACGATGACCGACGCAACTCCGAACACAAGTCCGAGCATCGTGAGAAACGATCGGAGCTTGTGGAGCATGAGGCTCTGGACGGCAGTCCGCAACAGAGGTATCGCGAGTCGAAGGTATCGCATGTGTGGATGCTGGAGTGGTGGAATACTTTGTTGTTCGTCACACAGTATGGGATGAAGTGTTCGTGGAAAAGTTTTCGATGAGCGTCAGACCTGTTCGTCCAAGTCCACTCACCCTAGCCCTATCCCCCCGGATTTGTCGTGAGCGTTCTTGGTGATGCACTCGCGGGGGAGAGGGGACAAAGAGAAGTGACTCGACTCACCACATTTCAAGACGTTTGTAGTATTGTCTCCATTCGTTTTCGTCACGGTTGAGTTGCTGGTGCAGGTTCCGCAGTAGCAGCAGCCGGCTTGGTTTCTTCAGTCGGGGCGGGTGTTTCGGATGTTGACGTTGCCGTCGACTGTGATTCGTTCTGTGTCGCTTCGTCCGCCTTTGGAGCCGCCTGCTCTGTGGCGGCATTCGTGGTTGGTGGCTGTTCGGTTGCCAGCTTCGTCAGGTCTTCGTTCTCTGTTTCCTCGGCATCCTTGAACTCTTCAGCCGCTCGACTTCGCGCATCCAGCGCGATGACATCACCGACAGAAATCCCTGACTTGACCACCACCATCCGGTTATTCGTCGCGCCGATTTCGACATCGCATCGTTCGATCTTCCCGTCCGTCCTCCGATACACAAAATGCTTTCCTCGATGCTCCGCGACGCCCTGCACGGGAACGGCCAGCACGGACTTCATGTTATCAACAAGAATTTCAACCTCCGCCGTCATCCCGGGCCGCAGAGCCACCTGAGCCTTCTCATCGAGCACAACGATCGTCGTGTACTCTTTCACTCCGCCGCCAAAGTAACCATCTGACTTGCTCAACTGAGCTACACTCTTCACCGTTCCCGTGAACGACTGATTTGCGAATGCATCGACTCGAATGACTGCCTTCTGCCCGGCGGCAATTCGCTTCACCTCCGACTCGTGGATTTTCACCTCCACCTGCATCAGTTCCATATCGGGAATGAAGAACACGACCTGCCGCTCATAGACGGTTGCACCTTCGCGAATTCGACGCGATTCGCTCCACCATTCTTCGTTCGCATAAGCCACGACGCCATTCTGAGTCGCTTTGATCTCACACCGTTCCTTCTGCTTCTCCGCTTCGGCTTTGTCTTCTTTCTGAATCTCCAGTTCGGCTTCCGCTCCCTCGAGTGCGCCTTTGGCTTTCTTTGCATTGGCGTCCGCCGTACTCTTGGCACGAACCAGTTTTCGTTCGGCCTCTTTGGCTTTCGCCTCAAACTCGGTCAGCTTACGAGCATGATCGTAGGTCTCCGTGACTTTCAGAGTCTCCTGGTCGCGCTGGAGATAGAACTTCGCTCGCGCGACTTCCTGCTCGGCAACTCGCACCTGTTCGGGTTCTCGAAACCCTTTCTTCAGGAGGTCGCGAGTGTTTTTCAGCGCACTTTCGGCTTTATCGAGATCAACTTCCGCCAAGGCAATCTTGCCCTTCAGGTCGTTGAGACTGACGAGGTAATCGCCTTTCGCGTATTTGTCGAGATCCAGTTTGGCCAGCGTGAGTTCCAGCTCCGCCGCGGCGATCTCGCTTTCTCCTGTGTTCTTCGCGACTTCAAGTTCCTGACGCTTCGATTCGACTTCGCCGATCGCCTTGGTCATTTCCAGATTCTCTTCGGCAATCTCCTTGTCGATCTGAGCCGAATCGAAGCGCACAACGACGTCGCCTTCCTTCACCGTCGAGCCTTCTTCGACGATGAAAATGATCTTGTTGTCGTACCCTTCAATCTCGCATATGCCGTTAACAGTCTTCTGACTTTCGAGGGTACCACGTTCCGTCACCGTGATTCGCAGATCTGTTTCTGCAACAGTGAACGTCAACGGCTCATCATCGCGCGAACCGGTGCCGCGGTACAGCACAACGCCAATCGGAATGCTGATGACCAACAACGCCAGCACCGCCCAGAGCCAGCCACTACGACTGCGGCGGCTCGGTGGTGCTGGCTCCGGATTCGGCATCGGCTGAGGCATCGAGTAAACTGTCGAAGTTGTCTCCGTCATTGATCCAAGCCCCGGCATCATCGACATACAAAAGACCGATGGAACGATAAAGCTCCATCCGAGAAGTTTCGTAACTCACCCAGCTTCCAATCAGTCCGTTTCGGGTTCTCAACAGAGTTTGAAGTGCTGTCAACAGGTCTCGAGTCAGATTGGAATTCGGTTCTGTCGAACTTCGAAGTTTGATCTGAGCTTCCTCGACCTGTCGGGCTGCGGTGATCAACTGCTGTCGAGTAATCTCAAACTGGAATCGTTCTCGATTGAGGATACGAAGATTGTTGCGAACTTCGAAAACTATTCCATCCCGCGCGGCCATATAGTCGCGTCTGGCCCGCTGATAACCGATCTGCGACGCTCGATACACGTTTCTTTCGGCCATGCGGTTGAGCGGCCCGTCGAATTCCAGACCGGCGCTGAAATCGCTGGCGGATGAATCGAATCGGAAGGGATTCTTCTGACCAGGATCAGTTCGCAGGTCTGCATTCAGTCGCAGATCCAGGTCAGACTCCAGCAGGTCCGCGGCCACTTCCGTCTGACGATAGGCGTCGACGACGCGTCCGAGTTCGTTCCGCAGATCCAGGCGATACTGCTCGGCAAGCCAACGAGCCTTGTTTTCAGAGATTCGAATCGGTGTGACATCGACGAGATACACTCGGACCTGAGTTTGCACAACAAACACGTCTGCAATCAACTGACGCAACGAGGTTCCTGAAACTTCACTCAGCGCCTCAAGCGATTTTGCGGTGTCATGCGACTCGATGAAGCTCGCGGCTGCTTCCAATGCATCAACCGTCTTTCGGCCATCTTCGACAAGTTCCAGCAGGACACTGTCGAGCCGCTCCGCCAGTTCTCGACGACGCTGCAGCTCACTTCGCTCATCCTCTGTGCTGTTCGTTTCTGTCAGCGTTTTCTGTTCTTCTTTGAGGCGGCTGAGCCACTCGTTAATCTCGCCGCGGACTTCGCTGGCGATTGGTTCCAGTTCTTCAGAAATCTCAACAAGTTGCCGATGCGCCGACTTGAGTTCTTCCTCTGTCGGTCGAACGGTATCGTCGAACTGCAGGAGTTGAATTCTCAGTTCTTCATTTCGAGCGGTCAGATCATCAAGAGCCGGATTGTTCAACTGAAACTGATTCAGGTCCCGATCATCCAGTCCTGCTTCCAACGCTGGCGGGAGTCCCATCTGCAGCTTAAAGGCGTCCAGTTGCGTGTTGTAAGTTGCCTGTGCCGTCAGAAGGCTCAATCGGCCCTGTTCATAGTCCTGATAGACCTGGTCCACCTGAAACTGCGAGACAAGTCCGGCTGCGGCGAGGGCCTCATGCTCTTCGAGGTTTCGACGGAGACTGTCCAGATTCGCCGCCTGATTTCGAATGGCCTGAGCGACCTCAAGCAGTCCGAGGTATCCACCGTTGCCAACGGTGTTGATGTAAAACGTCTGACGGAATCTTGCAAAATCTCGAATCGTGTAGAGAAGATTTCGCTCAGCCTGCGTCAGGGGTTCAAGCTGGATCTCACGAAACGCGCCTCGCATCAGCGGTTGAAGAAACTGGAACGACAAAACAGAACCAGCCTGAATGTTGCCGCCTCCGAATTCCCACACCATCGTGTTGGAGAAATCAGCGAGCAGTTCTCCTCCCGATGCGAATTGACGCCGAAGCCCCAAGCCGGATGTCTTGCTAAACGTCGATGGATTGTTTCCCTGACGACGTGCGAGCAGATCAACTCCACCCGCCCATTGAGTGTCGAATGCAAATCGCTGCAAGGAGACGGGAAGAGCGGCGAGGTAAACGCCTTCGACGGCCGTTTGATACTCACGACTGTGCAGCAGCGACAGTTCCATCGACCGCTCGCGATTCAGCTTGATAACTCCATCGTCATCCTGAGGAAGAAAGTTCTTCCAGTGATCGAACTCCACGCTCTCGAGTGATCCTCGCTTTTGCCACACCTTCGATCCGCGGGAACGATACGGAGCACTCATGTATCTCGAGGCGGCAGGATCGTCCGGCGGAAGCGGCCCGCAATCCGGATTGGACAGGTCTGCCATTCGCGAATGCGATGCTGGCGAGACGGGCCGGTCAGTCAATCGAAATTCGCGCTCCACTCGTTCCGCGACCAGATGCTCGGCTTCACAGTCCGCCTGAACTCGATAGTACTTGCGACTGCATCCGGTCAAGAACAGCAACGCGGGCAACAGAACGATCAGGATCGTTCGGTGCATTGCCTTGAGCTTGTTGCAAAGTCCCAGGTCCATCAGTCGCTTTTCGGCAATTTCTGCCACTCGATGATCTCACGGCAAACGCCGCTTGTGACATCTGTGACTATCGGACCCATGATTCATCAGGAATCGAATGTGTGCGTCCTGCGAGTGAAATCACCTGCACTACCCCAAACCGCCGCCACAGAAATTCTCCAGCACGAACAACCCGCATCCACCCTAAAACCGGACCTGTTGAACGAGGGTTCAGTGAGCTGATCTGTGGGCCAGAACCAGTCGAACCTGTCCCTTGACGACTCGACGTTTTGGGGATTCAGCACGAACTGGAGGTGTCGTTCCGAACCAGAGTGCGGATCCGGATAAGCCGTTGACTCAGAGAGCGGGGAATATGCATCCCCTGATGAAACGGCCGCAAATGAATCAGGGGACTGACGTCTCAAGGATTGACTTCAGGCGACGGCTGATGGTTTCGATCATTGTTTCCATCGATCCTGGCGACGTTGCGGCAATGACTTCCTGATAGATGTCGTAGCCGTAGACGCTTGCTGGCGGAATGTAACCAGGTTGCCAATCGTTGGTGAGCGTCGACACGAAAACGGGATGCGGAGCGAATCGTTCGCGAAGGGTGAGTTGAAAGATCTGATACAGCTCACCAGGAACAAAGACCCAGATCGCATCACCGAGTTTCCCCAGCCGCAGAGTCAGGGGATACGAACGACCCGGGACAAGATTGTTCAGACGAGTCAACTGCCGAGTTCGTTGTTCCACCTGAGCCCGGCAGTCTCGGATGCGACCTTCATCATTGGCGGCACGAGCCAGAGATTCCTCTTTCAGCCAGTGCTCTCGTTCCGCAGTGGTCTGCTCGATCGTCGGCAGATCGTGACGATACGGCAGATCGACAACCAGGCTTTCCCAGTGCCATTGAAGGTGACTTACCTGCTCATCGTTCGTCAGTGGTTCATGGCGCCATGTGCCAATCGCTGTTCCCGAAATCACCGGGCCGGCATACCGGTATTCGGTTGAAGACGGAGGAAACGTTGCCAGAGCCGACAGGGCTGCGAAGCCGACCTGTCGACCATTGCGGTCTGCGACCGCCGTATCCCCGACAAAGCCTTCTCGAGGCCCGAGATCCCCAGATGCCCCCTGAAGAAACAGACAGACCCCGCCCTCATTCTGTTCCACAACACTTCGCATCGCCCCGACCCAATCGGGGCTGATCAGCGTGTTGTCCCATGCGAGCGTTGTTGGATGACATGCATAGTTGACGATGGTCGCCAGCACCTGTCCGCCATCGTCCGCGATGCGCGCGAGCAGCAGAGTATCGTCCGCAGAGCCTTCAGGATTGAATCCGCAAACAAACCGCTTGCGATCAACGTCGAAGTAATCACGATGGGCGGCGAGATTACAACGGCCCTGCCCATAGACGATTGTTGCTGAAGCAATTCGAGTCCGCGATTCAGATGCCAGTTGCCCCATACGAGCCGCAAGTTCGTCCAGATAAGGGCCGAGCATTTCTCCGCCGGGCAGGTCGCTTCGCGTTCGCGACATCCATCCGGCTCCGTGTGTATGCGACATCGTCACAAGAATATTGTCATCGCTGACGTTTGTCGCGACATGGATCGAATGACGAATGTTCTGCAGCTCGTGTCGATCCAGAATGCAGTGGTCAACGGCAAGGATGATCTGGGGCTCGCCCAGAGCTGGATCGGCGTGCTCCAGCCACAACAGCGTTGCTTCGAGCGGTCGATGCACTCCCGTTGCTCGGTCATGCAGAGCCGCGCCCCACATGCGATGATAAATGCCGATGGGCGGAGTGATATCGCAGCGAGCCACCGCAGCGCGGCAGCGGGCCTGAGGCGTCTTAACAACTTTCACGGTCGTCTCCAATGTTGTCGATTTCAAAGAGAGGCTGTCGAGGATTTAACAGAGCCCAGCACAGTGCATCAATCGCCATCACGCCAGCGAAGAGGAACAAAATCAGATTCCAGTTGTTTGTGCGAGCGACAAGCCAGCCTGCTGTGACAGGAAACAATGCGGCTCCGAGATTGCCGAACATGTTCATGGTACTGAAAACGGTCGCCACCTGCCGCCCACCGAAACTGATGGCGACGGTGTAGCCGCTGACTCCGCCAAACGTCGCGCAGAACGCGCCGAGTGAAATCAGTGCGATGCTGCTGTTGACATCCTGCACGAAATAGGACGCGACAATTAGCAGCGAACAGATGCCCATCCCGAGAACGGCAATGCCCTGCCGACTCAGTCTTGAGTTGCCAGTCTTCTGAAGCAGCCAGTCAGAAAAGAATCCGCCGGTCAGACTTCCAAGAACACCGCCAATCCCTGCGATGGTTGTCAGAATGCCAGAGCTAAGCTGCGACACATCGCGAGTCTTCTGCAGGAATGTTGGGAACCATGTCATGAAGAAGACCATTCCCGCGGCGCGGAAGAATTGTTGTCCGCAGAGCAACGCGAGAGGCCAGCTTCGCAGCATCTTCGACCAGTCGACCGGCCCTCGAACACTCGTCTGGCGTTCAGTCGCCGGCAGGTTTCGAGCGGAAATGATTGACAGGAATCCCGCCGTCCACAGAACTCCGGGCAGAGCATATGTCGCAAGCAGCAATCGCCAGCGATCCACTTGAACAGACGTCGAAAGCGGAGTCAGCCGCTCCAGCACGATGGCAGTCAGAAACGGCGCGATGGCTCCGCCAACGGACATTCCGCTGGCAAGCAATCCCGTTGCTCGAGCCCTCTCTGTTTCCGGGAAGATTCGACCAATCGCTTTCGCCGCACACGGGAAGGCTCCAGCTTGAGCGGCCCCCATCAGGCTCCACATGACGATGAGCGAAGTAAACCCCTGAACAAAGGCGGTCATCAGTGTCGCGGCTGACCAGAGGAGTGTGAAGACAACCAGAGCCCGACGACTTCCCAGACGATCCGCGAACCAACCGCTGGGAATCTGCATAAGGCCGTACGAAAAGTACCACGCGGACTGAATCCATCCCATGTCGCGAGCGAGGTCCTCGAACTTAAGCTGCCCGGCGATTTCGGTGGCCGGAACACTCAAAGCGGCGCGCTGGATGTAAGCAATCGCCGCAGAACCACAGAGGAACATCAGCACGAGATATCGACTTCCATACGCGTCGTCCGTCGATGAGGATGGATGACTGTCAAACGTCGATGGCGCCTTGAATGGATTGTCTGTCACCAGAGAACTCCTATCGAAAGCGACTCGCTTCAACAGACCATTGATCAGCCGGAACGCGTTAGCAGCGTGTTGATTTCATACCAACCTGAAGCGAAAGAGCGTTAACGAGGCAAACCGTGCATCGAATCCAAAGTCCGCGACAACGTCCCTTCTCCCCTTCGTAAGGGGAGAAGGTGGCCGAAGGCCGGATGAGGGGTTTCTCTTGAGATTGCAACCTTGAAACGATCCCCCTCACCCTGACCCTCTCCCCCCGAACGGGCGTCAACGTTCTCAGTATTTCAATCGCGGGGGAGAGGGGACAAATCGCAGCTCACGTGCCCGCCTCAGGTCATCTCGAGCGAAGAATAAATCAACAGTGTGTTCAAGGCGATTGAAGTGCGTGCTGCAGCAAATCGAACAAGCGATCAACCTCCGCCAGTGTTTCCGGGTCAGGCTGCCAGCCGCAGGGTTGGATCTGCAGCGTGTTCGGGAAGATTCCACGTTTCTTCAGCAGGTACTTCTCAATCGACAGGAAGCCATCCAGTCCGCCCTGAATCTGCACATAGGTCAACGCGCTGATGGGCAGCGAAAGCTCATAGATACGTTTTTCATCGCCGGCCTGAAGAGCGTGCCAGAGGGCGACAATGGCGTCGAGCAAATCTGTACCGGGCATTGTGCCGACGATGCCTCGACGATAACAGTCAACGAGGTTGATGCCTCCTGAGCCTTCGAAGCTCCGAGCCTTTCCGCCAGTTGCATCTCGCAACTTCGAAAGATTCGGACCTAGCGGACTTGCTTCCGGTTTGAACAGAATTCGCCGATCGCCGAACTCATCCAGCAGCTTCAGATAGACGCTCAGATCGATTGATGCGCCGACGTAGTTGGATGCATCCTGAACGATCAGTGGAATTGAGACACTGCGCGCGATCGAGGCGAAGTACTCGGTCGTTGCGGCACTCCCAAGCGACGTGGCGACCGGCGGAATCGCCATGACCGCGCTGGCCCCAAGGCCTTCTGCGTGTTGGGCGAAGTCGCAGGCTTCGGCGATGCTCTCGGCTCCTGCGCTGATGACAATGAAGCCTCGTCCTTTGGCGGCTTTGCAAACGTGCGACGCGAGTTCCCGACGGCCGTGATACCCCAAACGCAGTGTCTCACTGACCATCGCACAGACAACGCCATTGGCACCGGTGTGAAGAGCCCAGTCGATTTCCCGTTCGAGCGTCGGGACATCAATGGCGTAGCTGTCGGTGAATGGCGTGTGAAGAACGGGCAGTACGCCGTGAAGGTCGGTGGTGGGTGATGTCATGGATCGTGTTTCAGAATGAAGACAGAAATGTGAACGACTGGGATGCGAACGACTGGGAAAGTCATTCTACGTAGAGCGATTGTCCCAATCGCTCACAACGCTGGTTCATCGATCCCGGTCAAACTACCAATCACCAACGCCGCCGTCGCGATAGAAAACTCGTTGCAGAAGTTCCTGTTGAAATGGATGTTTGCGAACTTCGTCTTCGTTGATTGAAACGCCGAGCCCGGGTTTCGTGTTGGGAGTGACGGTTCGTGTTTTCGGATCAACGACGAATCCTTCCTCGACGACTTCGTGTCGCCACGGGACATCGCTGTGAACGGATTCGCAAATGATGTAGCTCGGCTGCGAGAAACCGAACTCAATCGACGCCGCGGTGCTCACGGGCCCCTGCGGATTATGCGGCGCAAGCGCGATACGGTACGCATCTGCTAAAGCTGCCACACGTCGAGCTTCGCTGAATCCGCCGCAGTGAGTGATGTCCATCTGACAGATATCACATCCCCGCGCAGCGAACAGATCACGAAATGCAGCAAGGTGCGTCATGCGTTCGCCGGTGGCAATCGGGGTCCTCACGGCGGCATTGATCGCGGCGAGTCCTTCGATGCTCTCGGGCCAGCACGGCTCTTCGAAAAAGTACAGCCCGTACGGATCCAGCGATTTGGCGAATTGCATGCCCATCGCAGGGGACGGTCGAGCGTGGCAGTCGACCATGATATCGATGTCGTCGCCAACGGCTTCTCGCATCGCCGCGACACAGGCTTCGGCAGATCTGATGGGCTTTAGTCCTTCGATGGGCATCGTCGATGGCACGGCCATGGATTTGAACGCCGTGAAGCCGTCGGACACCGCCTGCTGAGCAAGTTCCGCGAAGCGTTTCGCGTTGTCGACAGGCGTCTCATAGAAGCTCTCCATCGATCCACCGCCGAGATGACAGTACAGACGAATGAAATCTCGAACCGGGCCGCCCCAAAGCTGATGACACGGAACGCCGTGAACCTTGCCGACAATGTCCCACAACGCGATGTCGATTCCGGCGATGGCGGTGGATCGGACAATTCCCGAGCCGTGCCAGAAGTGCTGTCTCCACATCATTTGCCAGAGATGTTCGACTCGCCGTGGATCTTCCCCGATGAGCAATTGCGAGAGATCTTCAATCGCCCCAACCACGCCGCGAGTGTGCCATTCCAGCGTTGCCTCGCCCCAACCGAAAAGCCCCGGCTGGTCCGTGAGCACCTTCACGAACACCCAGTTGCGCATGCGAGCGTGGCAAACCAGTGTTTCAATCCTCGTAATCTTCATGAGTCGTCGTTGCCTCAGAGAGTCCTTGTCCAACGATTCGTGTATCTCCAACTCGAACTGTATTGGACTTCATCAACAGAAGCAAAGTGCCGCCATCGGACCTTCGGCTGCCTTTTGTCGCACAGGAGCGGGACAGCGCGGGCCGCCTGTTGTCGTGTTGCTCCGCTGCAGACTGTGCCTCGTCTGATTGGCGTGCATTCGACGTCCCGGTGGAATAGAATTCGTCCACGCCGGACCTTGAGATCGTCGCAGAAGTTTTTATCGAGTGACGATTTCGTTCTGACCACCTCCAACTTCCTGCACCACGGTGAAGTGAACCATGTCGAAGTCACTCCTTTCGTTTGCTGTTGTTTTGACGGCAGTATTCGGAACTCTTTGCAATGCGGCTGAGCCGACGGGGCGTTCTGTTTCGGGCGAGGCGAAGCAACCGAACATTGTCTTTATTTTCTCTGACGATCTCACTCGTCAGGCCATCAGTTGCTACGGCGACGATCGGAAGCTGCTTCAGACACCTCACATGGATCGCATCGCTCGCGATGGAATGCTTTTCCGGCGGTGCCTTGTGCCTAATTCGATCTGCGGGCCGAGTCGAGCGACCATTCTGACCGGCAAGTACTCACATCGAAACGGCTTTTACAACAACTCGAATTGTAGCTTTGATTCGTCCCAGCAGACATTCCCAAAGCTGCTGCAGGCATCCGGCTACTCCACTGCCATCATTGGAAAATGGCATCTGCAGTCTGATCCGACCGGCTTTGATCACTGGCAGATCCTGCCCGGTCAGGGAATTTACTACAACCCGCCGATGATCCGAAACGGCGAGCGGATTCAGGAACCGGGATACGTGACCGACATCATCGGTGATCGCACGATTGAATGGATTCGGAACCGCGACAAATCAAAGCCGTTCATGATGATGACACAGCACAAGGCTCCTCATCGAGAGTGGGCTCCGGCCCTGAGGCATCTGGGCTGGGACGAAGATCGTCGTTATCCGGAACCGGCGACACTGTTCGATGATTTCTCGGGTCGCAGTCAAGCCGTCCGAGATCATGATATGGGGATTGATCGCACGTTTACAGAACTTGATGCGAAGCTCAAGACTCCGACGAACATGACGGACGAACAACTGGCAACATGGAACGCCTACTACGCACCCCGCAACGAAGCGTTTACGAACCAGAATCTGACTGGCAAAGAGTTGGTTCGCTGGCGTTACAACAGATACATGCACGACTACCTGGCCTGTGTGAAGGCCGTTGACGAGAACGTCGGCAAGCTCTTGAAATGCCTTGAAGACGAAGGCATTCTGGAGAACACGATTGTTGTGTGCTCATCGGATCAGGGATTCTATCTTGGTGAGCATGGATGGTTCGACAAGCGATGGATCTTTGAAGAATCGCTCACGACGCCTCTGATGATTCGCTGGCCGGGAGTCACGAAGTCCGGGAGCGTGAACAACGAGTTGGTCTCGATCCTCGATTTTCCAGAAACGTTTCTGGATGCTGCTGGCGTCGAGATCCCTGCGGACATGCAGGGGAAAAGCCTCCGTCCGTTGTGCGCTGGCGAAACACCTGCGGACTGGCGAAAGAGCTTCTACTATCACTACTACGAGTATCCAGTTCCGCATCGAGTCCGACCGCATTACGGTGTTGTGACTGATCGGTTCAAGCTTGTGCATTACTACAAACCAGATGTCGATGAATGGGAACTTCTGGACCGCGAAAAGGACCCGCTCGAAACGAAAGACTTCTACAAAGATCCGGTTTACGCAGAGAAAGTGGCCGAGCTGAAGGCCGAGCTGAATCGGCTGCGAGAGGAAGTCGGAGACACTGCGGAACCGCCTCGGTCAGCCTATGGGGCTCAGCCTTTTGACAACGAGCCGAAGCCTGAGCCCAAGGCAAAACAGGGAAAAGGCAAGAACAATAAGAACAAGTAGAGCTCGTCACGACCACGAGTTTTTTGCTTGTTTCAGCCAGCCGAGCCTGGCAGATCGGTTCGCGATGTCGTCGATGAGTTGAGAGGCCCGCGGATTCGTCCTATTCCGCAGGAATTCCAGGTGAGGCCTGCGGCTGAGATCGGTTCGATGTGGCGTCCGGAATTTTTGGCGGGTAAGCTACCTGAGTGTCGATGTAAAAAGAGAAAGGTCTCTCTGCGTCGAACATCCCGCCTCTTGTCTCCTGCCAGCCCTCCCGAACTCAGCCGAGCGTCGCCATGTGGAAAATCCCCGGTCAGTCGTTTCGATTCTGCGATGGTGTGCGCCGCCGAAGCTTCCTGCAGGTTGGAGGTCTGACCGTCGGCGGACTGTCGCTTGCCGATGTCCTGGCTGCAGAGTCCGACGCCGTCACAGGTGATCAGAAAAAGCCTCGTCACAAGTCTGTGATCATGGTGTATCTGTCGGGCGGCATGCCACATCAGGATACGTTCGACTTGAAGCCCGATGCCCCGGCCGAGGTTCGAGGCGAATTCAAACCGATCGAAACAACGGTCCCCGGAGTTCAGTTTTGCGAGCTGCTCCCAAAACTCTCGATGGTGGCAGACAAATGTTCGATCATTCGATCGGTCGTGGGTCAGCGCGATGAGCATTCCAGCTTTCAGAATCTGACTGGCTTCACAATGGGTGAAGTTCAGCGTGATGGCATTCCGAACTTTGGTTCCGTCGTTGCGAAGATGCAGGGCTCGACAGATCCCGTGATCCCGCCGTTTGTGGATCTCTTTCCGACGATGCAGCATCGTCCATACAACAGCACCGGGGCGGGCTACCTGGGCAGCGCGTTCAATCAGGTGCGGGCCGATGGCGAGGACCTTGCGAGCATGCGGCTTCGCTTCATCGAGAATCAGCAGTTTGCGAAACGCCAGTCACTGCTTGGAGAGCTCGACACTTTTCGTCGCCGAGTTGATGCGCAGAGCACTGGCAACATGGACGAAAGCTATCGTCGAGCCTTCGATGTGCTGACGTCATCAAAGCTGGTCGATGCCATGAATATCGAACAGGAAGACCCATCGCTGCTGGCTCGATATGGACGTGGATCTTCAAAGCATCTTGGAGACGGTGCGCCGACGTGGAATGATCAATTGTTGATTGCTCGTCGCTTGATCGAAGCTGGTGTGAGAGTTGTCACAGTGGCCTATGGCTTCTGGGATACTCATGGAAACAACTTCAGTCATCTTCGTCAGCATCTCCCGACCTTTGATGCCGGGATCGCGTCTTTGGTGCAGGATCTCCATGACCGTGGACTGGCCGAGGATGTGAGTGTTGTCGTGTGGGGCGAGTTTGGGCGAACTCCCAAGATCAACGCCAATGCCGGGCGCGATCATTGGGCTCCTGTGCAGTCCGTACTGTTCTCCGGAGGCGGCATGAAGGTGGGCCAGGTGATCGGGTCGACCGACAAAACCGCGGCATATGCCGAAGACCGCCCGATTCATTACCGCGATGTTCTGTCGACGATTTACTTCAATCTCGGCATCGACAGCAGCGTCTACATTCGAGATCAGGCAGAACGCCCGGTTCGGATTCTTCCCGAAGATTATCGTCCGATTCGCGAGCTTGTCGGCTCAACCTGAGCGATTTCGGCCCCTCAGCGCCTCGTCGAGACTCGCCCGATCAAGAACAGGGATTCGGGACACCCGATGGTTTGAGCCGAATCGCTGCGAGAAATCACCACGAGAACCGGCGGATGGCCGAAGGGTCCGGCAGCGGGATTGATGCTGACACGATCCCCGGAAATCGCTAAACATCCACGAGACCGCCCATTTCGGGGGCGATTCGAGTGGCCTTTGTGTCCGGATCGAACCAACAAATGGCGTCGTTCGTTCGTGAGCGGATACAAACGGCGAACAAGGGTTTATTCATTACACGGCGAGGATTGAGGTGTTTCGCGACAGGGTTTCCCGCGAACAAATGGCCTCGACTGACGCCGAGTGGAGCATGGCTTCGTGAAACAGCTTCTGAAAGCAGTCGTTCCTGTTCTTGACCTGTGCCTTGCACCGTTTGTGCTTCCATCGGCGTTCGTCATGAAGGCTCTTCGCCGCGCGGGCGTCGAGCGATTTCCGATCAGTCGCAAGTGCCTCTCCGCAGCCGGAATCTTTCCCATCGCGGATCACTACTATGAGCCGCTGATCAACTTCGACCTGTTGATTCATTCGCTGGACAAGGTTCGAAACCTGCCGGGTGTTGATTTGAATGTCTCTGGTCAGTTGGAACTGTTGAAACAGTTTCGTTACAGCGAAGAGCTGAGGCCATTCGATGGGCCAAAGAAGAATGATCTGACCTACAACTTTGGCAACGGCTTCTTCGACTCGGGCGATGCTGAGTTCCTTTACAATCTCGTTCGTCTTCGCAAGCCTCGACGAGTCGTTGAGATCGGAAGTGGTAATTCGACCCTGCTGGTCATCGAAGCCGTGAAGCGGAACAAACAGGAAGACCCCGGTTACTCGTGCGAGCACATTTGCATTGAGCCGTACGAGATGCCGTGGCTGGAACGGTCGGGAGTGAAGGTTCGACGCGAGCGAGTGGAGTCTGTGTCGAAGTCGGTGTTTGAACAACTGGAACGGAACGATCTTCTGTTCATCGACTCGTCGCACGTGATTCGTCCCCAGGGCGATGTGCTCTGCGAGTTCCTTGAGATCCTGCCGATTCTGAAGTCCGGAGTGTTCGTGCACATCCATGACATCTTCACACCACGCGATTATCCAAAGGCGTGGGTTGTCGACAAAGTGCGTTTGTGGGACGAGCAGTACCTGATGGAGGCGCTGCTTTCCGGAAACCCCAATTGGCGAATCATCGGAGCCGTCAATTATCTCAAACACGATCACTACGATGCGTTGAAGACCGCATGCCCATTTCTGACGCCCGACAGAGAACCCGGATCGTTTTACATCGAACGCGTCTGAGGTCCGTCGCTGGGCGAGGCAGGTTCAGCGAACGCCTTGACGCATTTTTCAGTGAAAGGAAGTCGTCTTTGCAGCGGCTGGGGGCAAGCTTCCGGTGAGTCTGTAGCGAGGAACTCAACGGACTTCTCGGTCCACTTCAAGATGCTTCAGGGCGTTGGGGTTCGGGGGCGTCATTCTTCGATCAAAGCCGGGCATTTCGTGATCCGCACAGGCTCGATGCCGAAGACGCTGGCAGATGATGGGCAGGGAATTCTCGAAATCTGGGATAAACGGGCTTTTTTCGGAGCACTTGCTCGGAAGTTCGGGGTTTGAAGAAGCAACTCGATCTTCGAGCAATGCACACCCACGAAGTGTGAGCGATTCGGCAGAGGCTGGAATTTCTGTCAAATACCTTCCAGAATCTGACTGATGCCCTTTGGTGTCTTTGTGCGATGCAACACTGAGCTGAGTCGTCTTGAATTGAATCTTTCGGACTTGGCTTTTCCGGTTCGCAATTGCTCGACTGTCATCCTTTGTCATTTGTCCAATCTTCGGGAGTTGTCGGAATGTTGAGCAACAAGTTGATTCGCCAGATTGCCCTGTTGGGTCTGGCCATTGTGGTTTCGTCATCGTTTTTGTCAGCTCAGGAAGGTGGCGGACGGCCGGGTGGCCAGGAAGGTGGTCGAGGACAGGACGGCGGTGGCCGTGGTCGAGGTGGTTTCGGCGGCGGTCGAGGTGGTCCAGGCGGCATGATGAGAATCGATCGTGCCCGACTGCTGGAAATGGACAAGGTCCGCCAGGAACTCAAGATTGAAGAAGCCCAGGCCGCAACAATTGACGCAGCTCTGGAAGCTTATCGTGAGCAGCGTGGAGCTGGCCCCGGTCTTGACCGAGAAATTTTGCAGAACATGAGCGAAGAAGAGCAAGCTGCTGCGAGGGAAAAGATGATTAAGGAACGAGAAGAGCTGAGCAAGAAGACCGACGAAGTTCTGAATGCCCTGCTGGAGGAACCCCAGAAGGCTCGTCTTGATCAGATCACGGTCCAGGTTCGCATGGCAATGGGTGTCTTCGGTACTCTGAAGGCAGATGACATGAAGTCCAAGCTGAGCCTGACTGAAGAGCAGGTGACCAAGCTGACCGAAGCAGAAACAAGCATCAATGAAGAGCGCTCGAAGGCGATGGAAGAAATCCGAGCCAGCGGTGACTTTCAGAAGATGGGCGAGAAGATGACCGAGTTCCAGGGCAAGTCCAGGGACGCGGCGATGGCTGTTCTGACTGACGATCAGAAGAAGATGGTTGCTGACATGAGCGGTCCTGAATTCAAACTCGAGATGCGAGATATGTTTGGCCGCGGAGGTCCAGGTGGTGGTCGCGGTCCCGGTGGCGGCCGAGGCCCCGGCGGTGATGGCGGCGGTCGCGGTGGACGGCCGAAGGCTGAGTGATTTAGGACTGACTCTGAGCCTGTCACAGCTCGGATGTGTCGCTGAGAATTAAAAAAACAAAAGAAACCGGGTCGTCTCGACAAGAGGCCTCCCGGTTTTTTTGTTTGTCAGTATCGATCCCGCTTGCTGGTCGCGGTCGATGCGGCGAACGGCTTTCATCAAGGTTAGGCCAGGAAGTCTGTCTTCGGGGCATCGTCATCCGAGACGCGATCAGTAGCCGCCGCGACGACTGCGGATTACTCTCCCTGCGTACATTCGGGGCGTGACTCCTGAGGGATCGTGAGGCCAGCAGGTTTTCGTGGCGGGTCGCGGAGCGTCGCGAGCTGTCCCGATGACAACTGTCAACGTGAGCCGCCGAACGGCTGACTCGGTGCTGCTACTCCTCGTTGCCAGGAAAACTCGCCACATTTGTGTTCGCACGGGATCTGCTACGAGGCAGAAAAGCACAGACATCTTTACATTTTTGAGGGATCGATCCAATGTCTTCATGTTCAAGACTAACAGCCGTCCTTTCGATGGCGACCGCCCTTCTGCTCGGTCGTTCGAGTGTCCTGGCGGACCTCTATACTGATCCCAGCGGCTTTTCGATCGTCTATCCGGACGGATGGTATCCGCTCTCCAAAGCTGACCAGGGACAAATCCAGTCAGAGTTGCCGCCGGAGTTGAAAAGAATGCTTGACGACAAACAGGTGGATTTGAATCGGATCGCTGTGATGATCATGCGAGGTGGCGAAGGTGAATATCTGGAAGGCATCAATGTGGTGGTTGAGAACTCACAGATCCCGGTGAGTTCATCAAAGATCAGTGAGCTAACGGAGATGATCGGCAAGCAGTTTAAGTCCATTGGAGCTGACTTCACGCTGGTTGGCAGTTCGATCCTGCCGTATGCATCACGAGATGTCTATGTGATTGACTATTCGGTCACGCTTCCGGGTGTTGGCATCCCTTTGCATCAGCGTCAATACCTTGTTCCCGGTGGCGGCAAGACATACATCGTGACGTGCTCGTCAACGACTACGGCATTTCCAACGTACGAGTCCACCTTTGAGGAGATGATGAGGTCCTTCCAGGCTCCGGAACCGAAGAAGACTGGTTTTGATTTGGGTCGATCAGGCACTCTTGGGGCAATCGGCGGAGTTGTCGGAGGTCTTGTCGCACTGATGGGAGGATTGATCAAGGCACTCTTCGGCGGAGCGAAGAAACAGGCGTGACGCGTGCCTTGCCCGCATTCCAAAGTAGGATGGCCGCCCTCGGCCGTCGACGGCGAAAAAATCCCTGACGGCCGAGGGCGGCCATGCTACGACATTCACACACCGTGAGCACATGAAACAGAGTAAGCCTCTAATACACTTTGCAGCACACATCCAATCCGGCTCGATGTGATTCGTTCGATTTGCAGCCGCAGGTCTGGCCGATGATGGTCAACGATCGGCTCTGCTCAGATTCGACCAATTGACGAACGTCACTCGCCTTGAATCCGCAGGCCAGTAAAATCAGATGGGCGATGTCCTGACTTGCACGACATCGACTGAACTTGCGGTTCTCATCTCAATTTAGCCGAACGCAAATGATCCATGCCTCAGTGTGAGGTCCAGGGAGTAGACGAACAGATGCTGAAGAACCTGATGTTCCTGACCGTTCTCGTCCTGGCAATGCCAGTCGCTTCCGCGCAAACTCGATCGGCGGGACTGATGGCCTTCAACGGGGCGGGTGATCGACTTGCCTGCTCGAATCGAGACAGCGGCACGGTGACCGTGTTGAAGTATCCCGGTCTTGATGTCCTCAATGAAGTCAAGGTTGGATCTCATCCGGAGGGCGTCACATGGATCGGTGACTCTGCTCTGCTTGCATGCTGTGTTTACGGTGATGACAAAATCGTGATCGTTGATACGGCGACAGGAACGGTTGTGGCCTCCGTCGACGTATTTGATGAGCCGTATGGCGTCGTAAGTAACTCTGATGGCTCAAAGTTGTTCGTAACGCTCGAGTATCCCGGTCAGGTTGTTCAGATTGACTCAAAGGCTGCGACGGTGACAGCCGAGTGGAATGTTGGTGCGATGCTCCGAGGTCTGGCAATCGGCCGCGATGATCAGTCTCTGTTTGTGACGGAATACCTGTCAGCAAAACTAATTGAAGTGTCGACAAAAGACGGAGCAGTTGTCCGATCCTGGGACGCTGCTTCGACGGATAATCTGTGTCGACAGGTCGTGTTGTCACCGGATGAAAGCAAAGCCTATCTGACTCACATTCGATCGCGAGTTACCGCGGCTCATGGCAACGGTTCGATCTTTCCGTATGTCTCGGTCGCACGACTGTCTGGCGAGAAAAACGGCACGCGACTTCGAGTTCCTATGGATTCATTTCGCGGCGCGCGAGTTACGGCGAATCCGTGGGATTGCGATGTCTCTGCCGATGGGAATGCACTCTGCGTCGTATTCGCCGGCACAAACGACATGTACGTTTCCAAAGTGGTGAACGACAACTTCAGCGAACTGGATTATGCCAACGGGATGGTTGTCGGCAACAATCCGCGAGCCGTTCGATTCACTCCATCTGGTTCAACGGCCATCGTCTACAATGCACTGGATTTTGAGGTTGTTGAGTACGATCTTTCTGACCGTCGCGCCGTCGCTCGTGCAATGGTCACAGAGAATCCGCTTGGCGAAGAGCTTTTGTTAGGGAAGAAGTTGTTCTACACGGCACTGCAGCCCATGTCCGCACGAAGCTGGATCTCCTGTTCCAGTTGCCATCCGGATGGTGATGCCGATGGGCGAACGTGGCAGCAGCCAGAGGGATTGCGACAGACTCAGCCACTGGCTGGCTTGTCATGGACGCATCCGGTTCACTGGTCAGCCGATCGTGATGAAGTTCAGGATTTCGAACATACGATTCGCGGAAAGTTGATGCAGGGCCAAGGCCTGTTGAAGGGCTCGCTTCCGGAGGCACTCAAGGATCCGATCAGTGGTCGCAGCAAACCTCTCGATGCCCTCGCTGCTTACACGAATTCGCACCACTTCCCGATGAGCCCTCATGCCAAAACAGGGCTGAGCGACGCAGCCAAACGCGGACGAGAGATCTTCTTTTCGCCGGCCACAAAATGCGCGACGTGTCATTCCGGCCCCATGTTCAGCGACTCGCAGCCGAAGGCGGATGGCAAGTTCGTATTGCACGATGTCGGCACTGGCAAAGACGACCCGTCGGAACTGATGAGCCCCGCGTATGACACGCCAACCTTGCTGGGCGTTTATCGATCGGCTCCATACCTGCACCATGGAACCGCAGCAACGCTGAAAGATGTGCTGACGACCTGCAACAAGAACGATCAACATGGCACGACGAGTCACCTGTCCGATGCAGAGGTAAACGACCTCGTCGAGTTCCTCAAGGCTCTTCCCTACGAAGACCCTGAGCCCGCGGCGAAGTCAGCGGGCCTGCAACAGGTGCTGAAGTAATCGATGCGATTCACGCCGCCGCGATTTGCAAAGACACTCGCTTCAGCGCAGCCACGTGAGGAGGTCAGGATCGATCGGTGACAGTGAGGGGACTGTCGTGAGTTCGCGTTTGGGCCCGCTGTAGCTGACAAAGCACTGACGATGGCCTTGCAGCGACAGGTTGCCTTCGCGTTTGTCGTATTCGGCCACCCATGACAGAAGGAATTGCAAATGTTCGTTCTGCTTTTCCGGCGTGGAGTACTTGTGGGGTTCCCACGGTCTTGCTTTGCAATTTGAAATACAGGCTTCCACACCCGGATTCAGAAACAGAAGCCGGGCCGAGAACTCCTGAGCGACGAGGATCAGATCGGCATAGCAGCCTTCGATGATCCAGCCGTCCGATTGTTCGCAGAACTCTCGAACAGACTGAGCAGCGATATGTGTTGGTCGCAGCACCGGCTCAGTTTGCGGTTCCCACGCGATTGTGTCGAGGTCCAGCACTGGAACTTCAGCCGCAGCGCCCAATGCCCTTGCCAGCGAAGATTTTCCAGATCCCGAGTTGCCAAGAATTGCGAGACGCATCGTTTGCAGTGATTTGTCGGTCATGGTTTCGCGGGGGCATCCTGTTCAATGAAACGGTCAGTATCCAGACACTCGCTCTGAACTCCATGTTCAGTCTGAACTCAGCATTTCGGACAACGTCAGCACCGTCGAAAGGTTTCTTGCAGTTGACGGCACGCCCAGTTTTCGTTCGGCGGCCGAGGCGAGTTTGGATCGCCCGATACCATCCGGAGCGAACAAATAGAACACAGTGCCGATCAACGCGAATTGCTCTGTCGATGCAGCGAGGCTCCTGATGGCATCCATATCCGGCGAGGCAGGTGCGGTGCTCAGAAAGAAAAGATGCAGACAGTTGGGCTTTGATGCACCAAGTTCAAAGGGGTTCTCCTGAATCGCACTCTGCAGTTCTTCAGAGGACAACAGAACGATGTCCGGTCGGAAGCTGAACTGACTTTCGATCGTGTCGCCAAGGAGTTTCAGCAATTTGACTTTGGACTTGATCTTCGATGCAAGGACAACGTTGCCACTTTGGATGTAGGTGCTGACCGACTGACAACCGGCGTCCTCGAGCGTTGTTCTCAGCGTCGACATCGGCAACTTGTTACGACCGCCGACATTGATCCCTCGAATAAGTGCAACCCATCTTTGCATTGCTGGCACAGTTGACCTTCAGGGAACACAAGAAGTCCAGAGTTGTCACCATTCCGAATGTCAGAGCCGCGTTTGTTCCTTTAGGCGAGCGGTAAAAGCAGAATTGCCATTCCTACAAGCCCAACTCGCCAGCGAGTGCGTCACGATCGAAGCGCACTCGCTGGCGCGTCGGGCTCGTATTCAACAACTCCCGGGAGATTGATCCATGCCGATTGCCTTACCACGATCACTTGATCGCCTGCGAACCGGTTGAAGCGTCTGCCGTCGCCGGAGAATCTGAGGTTCTCTTGTCCTGCTTCTTCGCAACCTTTTCAAACTGTTTCAGCCCCATGCTGAGGAAGCGTTCGAAGTCGACGCCACGAGTGCTGTCGTAACCTGCGAATTCCGCGAGAACATTCTTACCGTCGGACGTTGCGACCGCGTATCCGGGCAATGATGAATCCTTGAACCATTCTGTTTGAAGATTTCGATTGAACTCCAGAATGCGGTTCCGTTCCTCACGGTTATCGATGCCGGGGACCGTGTCGCAGTACAGTTGCACACGAACCATTTTGGCCAGCAGATTGATCATCTGTGGCTGTGACAGAACATCGTGCTCCATGTTGCGGCAGTTCGGACAATTGACGCCTGTAAAGTCCACGAACAGTGGCATGCCGGATCGAGTCGCCTCAGCAACGGCACGATCGAAATCGAGTCCAAAGACCAGCCCGTGATGTTCAACGACAGAGCCCAGGACATCATCTTTGCGAATTGAAATTCCCTGCTTGCCGCCTCCGTGCGAACCGGCACCATTCATCTGAAAATCAGGCGGCGCCAGTGAGACGATCTGGCCCCAAACCCAGCCAGATGGTGGATTCGATCCAAACAATCCCACTCCGATGTATCCGCCGACAGCGAAGAACATGATTGACAGAAGGACTTGCAGCACTGGGACGCCCTTCACCTCCATGTCGCTCGACAGTCGAAACAGTCCCAACAGATAGGATCCGGTGACGAACGCAATCGCCATCCAGCCTGCGAGAAAGCTGGCTCGATCAAGGAAGACGGGCAAGCCATTGCTGCTGAAGCCGATATCCGCGACGCTGAGGAACTTCAGAACCATGGCCAGTTCCACAAGCCCTATCGTGACCTTCACGCGATTCATCCAACCGCCGCTTTTCGGCATCTTTGAAAGCACCGAGGGGAACATCGCAAGAAGGAAGAACGGCGATGCGAAGGTCGCTCCGAATGCCACCATGCCCACGATGGCTTTGACGATGCTTCCTCCCTGAGCCAGGATGGCAATGTTGCCAACGAACGCGAATGTGCATGTAAATGAAACCAGTGTGAAAGTCAGTGCCATAAAGATGACGCCGATGAGGCCGCCTGAGGCTTCCCGTTTGGATGTCCATGTCAACAGCCATGAAGGTATCTGAATCTCAAACACACCGAAAAACATCAGCGCGAACGCCATGAACACCGCTGCGAAGAACAGATTGAGCCATGGGTTGTTGGCCAGAACGTTTGTCGATGACGCTCCGAACAGGAACGACATGCCGACCCCAAAGATCGTGAATGCCACGACCATGCTGAGGCTGTAAACGATCGCCAGGACCAGCGAGCTTCCCGCCTTCTTTTCCTCCTGCTTCAGGAAGAATGCAACGGTGACTGGCAGCATCGGATAAACGCACGGCGTGAAAAGAGAGAGTAACCCGCCGCTGATCCCAGCGAGGATCAGTGCGAAATAGCTCGTATCTTTCTTTGAGCCCGATTCGATCGGCGTCACGGACTCACCGACTGCCGGTTCTTCGCCGTTAGGTTCGGGACTCTTTTCAGCAGCACCGGAATCGGATCGAGTTGTTGACGTGTTCCCTTCCTTCGCAAGTAACGTCAGTTCAAACGGTGCTTTCGACGGCGCGAGGCACTTTTTGTCATCGCACAACTGGAACATGACGTCGCCGGCGAGCTTGACGGTCTTGTCGGTCACATCAAACCGCTGAGTCCACTCGATCTCGCCATGATGAAGACGCATCACCGCCGAATCGGCTCCGGTCTTTTCTTCAGGAGCCACGTTCGGCACCGGAGTCTTGTCGACCGGTTTTGCTCCCTCGGTCGTGATCCACTCAATCGACGTTGGCAGTCCCGAGCCGTTCTCTGGCTGATCGAACGCGTACGTGTGATATTTGTCGTCTTGGATCGCGGCCTTGATGGACAATGTCACGGTCTCGCCGATGACAGGAGCTTCGGGCGTCACGCTGATCTTGAAGTCGATTAGCCCCGACTGAGCGTTCTTGCCATAGCCGATCTTCGGAGACACATCGACGGATGTCACAACCTGAACGGGCTGCTCAGCAGGCTCCGACGCGGATTCCGTTGGCGAGTCCGATTGACCAGTTGCGGATGTCAGTTCGGCTTTCGCTGTGAACTTCTTGTTTCGAATCGGACGGCATTCGCCTGGCACACCATTTTCGCCAGAGCCACAATACTGGCCGTTGAGCTTTCCTTCAACTTTTGTTTCTGCCGCCAAACTGCCCTTCAGTGGCTTCGACCAGACGACCTTGCCGAAGAACTTCTCGACGTTCTGCCCCAGAACTTCTTCCATCACCACCTTGGGTTCGTGGTCTGCTTTCCAGTCGCCTGCTTCGGTCAGACCGCTGAGTTCCGTTAGTTCAATTTCCGTCTTTGCATCGAACGATGGGTTCATCGAATAGATGTAGTAACCGTCCGGCAGTTCGGCCGTGACTTCGATCACTGCGGTATCGGTGCCCGTGGACTTGACGATGGCCGTGATCTCGACGTCCGGCACATCGCGTTTCGAGGTGTTGCCGAAACTCAGAACGCCTGGCAGGCCTTCGTCTGAAAGTTGGGCTGACAGATCGCCAGACGAACTCAGAATCGCGAGAAGGAGGAACGTGGTTTTGACGAGTCGGTCACGCATGATTGGGCTCGGGCGTTGGATTCAGACAGTCTTGCTCGAAACGGCTGAGAGGATTACATCCCGGTTGCTCTTTGGTGAGGAGCGGCCGGGACAGGGCTCAGCGGAACTTCGGACATCTACGGAAAGTACTAAAATTCGACTCATTGTGGAAAGCTGCATCTGACGGGAGGGCCATTTGCGAAAACCGCCTTCACGCTCAAACTGAGCGGGTTGCGGTTGCCAGACATTGCTGACTTCCGCCGAATTTGCACCATGCTCGCCAACTTTTTGTCGGCTCGGGCATCTTCGCAATTGCGAATCCTTTTGGGGATTGTTAGCTTCCAAAATCCCAATGGACAGCAGTTTTTCGGCCTCCCGTCGCTGCGAGGGCTCCCTGTGTCGACGAAAATCCGTTTGAAATGTGAAACGTGCGATCGAGCGCTGAGCGTCGACGCAGAAAAAGCCGGAAAAAAGCTGCGATGTCCGGGCTGTCAATCGGTCATCACTGTTCCCTCGGCATCCGAATCGGCGGCGCCGACTGCCAGGACGCCTCGCCGCAACGAAGAATCTGAGGCAGCTCAGCCTGTCGCCAAAAGTCGCCCCGCCAGAACCGTGCCGACGGATGCCGAATCTGACTCTCCGCGACCGGCTCGCCGAGCCAAACGGTCGACATCCCACGATCCGGATGACATCTGGTCTCAACCGCTGTCGAGCTATTCATCTCCAGCGATTGAGGAACACGAGTACGAACAGTTCGGAATCGCGCCGAAGAAGACCAAAGTGGTCGAAGAGGAAGCCGTTCCCGGCGCGATGACTCTCAAGGGCCCAATGATCTTTTTTGCGGTGGGAATGTTCGTCGCCTTCGTCTCGATCGGCCTCGCGTTTGGAGTTCCGGAAGCAGGACGCATCGTTTCTTTCGTCGCGATTGGAATCGGCGCACTTCTGAGCATCGTTGGCCACTGGAACATCCGCGAAACCGCATACTCTGAATCAACCACATGCGGCTTGATGTTCGTTTGGGTCCCGTTCTATCAGCCGTACTACATCATTACTCGGTTTTCGTACGTCAAGATTCCATTTCTGGTGAACATACTCGGAAGCATGGTCGCCATTATGGGAATTGTGGGCATGGTCATTGCCAACATCCAACTGGAGAAGGTGTCTGGCGGTTGATCAACGGATGCTCGGTGACTCACATTGAGCAGTCTATTCTTCGCTCGTGGTGAACTTAGAGTGTTACTCAGAATCATGCACGCACCGTGCGCGCATGATAGGCGAGCGAACAACGTGAGCGGTTTCGAAGCTCGAACCGGTAGGTTCCTTTGGGTCAAGGGGCTGTCAGCCCCTTGTTAGGCGATCATGCGAGCTGCGATTTGTCCCCTCTCCCTCGCGAATGGACTCCTGAGAACGTTCATAATGAATCGGGAGGAGAGGGCAAGGGTGAGGGGGATTTGTTTCAAGGTAGCCGACTGATGTGCACTCCTCGTTTTCATCCCTGGCAAAGTCTGCCGTTGTGATTCCGGAATTCAGTGAATCGAGCGACCCTATGGTTGGACGATTCGTGATTTGCATCGGGATGTCTATGCTCCGATGTCCACTTCAGGAGTTTCGCTGGAGTGCTCAAGGCATCTAGACGGAATGTTCCCGTGAAGCGAATCTTTTTGACGCTCGCCATCCTTGCTCATGTGATCATGATTGTCGGGATGGTCCTTGGCCTGAAGATCGGCGATCCGATGCAGGATGGCGGGCTCAATCGCGAAGTCAACGCCAGCATCGGGACGCACATCCTGATCGGCCTCGGCGCGTTGTCCGGAACGACGCTCGTGCACGCTCTGCTGTTCACCTACTTCATGGGTACTGGACGATGGATCGAAGAAACCTCCAGCGCGTATCACCTTCCTGAAACGTATTTCAAAGCCAATCAAAAGGTGAAGTACAAAACACTTCCCGGCATCATGATCAGCTTCCTCATGATTCTGGGCACCGGGACGTTAGGTGCCGTCGCGGACACAGCAACAGCCGCGTCCCTGAAATCCGTCACGGGAATTGAAGATGGAACGCTGCACTTCATCATGGCCGTCTCCACGTGGCTCGTCACGCTGATCATCAACGTGACTCAGTACATTGCCATCGCACAGAACAGCCACATCGTCGAAGCCGTCCTCGCCGAAGTCCGCCGCATCCGACTGGAACGCGGACTGGAAGTTGAATGAGCTGTTGGACATAGGCACCGGGAATTTAACTTTCGGAGAGCAATCACACGTTTCGAAACCGCATAGCCACCAGTTGGAGCAATGGACCATGAGTGACGAACGCCATATTGTTCTGGACGTCCAAAAGGATTCATGTTGTGATGTGGGGTGCGGAATCGGAGAATGCGGACGCGAAGGTGCTCGACACATTTCTGCATGATGTCAACAAGATCAACAAGCAGCCAAAGAGGCCATCTCCGGATGGGTTAATGACGTTGGCTTCGATGCCTTGACGAATTGCCCTCGCAATCTTGGCAGGCTGGAAAACAGCAAAGGTGCCAAGGAGGTCCATGTGCAAGAGGCAGAGACGAGCACTTATTGACTATCAAGATGTTGGAGCAGATTTGAACTTGCTTGAGGGAGTTCAGCCTACATGTCTGAAGAGGAATGCTTTGCGTTGATTCAGTACCTTTTCAACGCTGACGGTCCGAACGAATATGCGCTGAGAAAGATGATCCGCTGAGTGTCCGAGTGGTTGCCATACACCTGTTGGAATGGCTGAAGTACATGCACGGTTCTGATCCATTTCGGCCATTGGAAGTCAATGTTGATGTGGAGTCTGGCGCAGACATCCGAGCATTGGTGCTCGGCGTGCCTGTACTGCAACAGTTCTTTGTTTTCAAAGTTCGTGAGGTTTGGTTCAGGCACGAAGTACCATACGAAACGAGGAGTGAGCTTTGCCGAAAAGCGGATGATTTCTTCAAACCACTCCTGATGCGATAGACGTGCGGTACGGGGTGGCGTTTTGAACTCCAAATTGGGCTGACGTCGAACTTGCAAAGGCAGACGAAGGTGGTCAGTCAGCAACAGAGGTTGCCTGCTGATGACTCTGGTCAGTATGTTGAACTGAGGACGCCTTGCCGCTGCTCAAGTTGTTGCAACTGCCGGGCTTGCCTCTGACAAAAGTATCATCCGAAAGGATTGACTTACTGTTGCGGTGACTGGATTTCACCAAGCCATTGGGAATAATCCCGATTCCCTCCTCCGCGAATCCCGCCTGCGAGTCCCTTTCTATGGCACTCTTCGATCGATGTCTGTTTGTTTTGCTGTTACTCGTATTCTGCCGAGTGGATAATCTCCACGCGGCTGATGAACCATCGAAGTGGAAGACGCTCCCCGTCCCCGATGCGTGGCGGAGTGTGCCGACGGGTGAGTTGGCTCCGATCGATGGGTACTCGTGGTATCGAGTTCTCGTCAAGATCCCGGCCGACTGGGACGGCCAGCCGCTCACGATGTTCCTCGAAGCGCTGGACGATGCTCGGTCGGCGTATGTTGGCGGGCAGCCAGTCGGTGCGACAGGCACGTTTCCTCCGAACTACCGCAGCGGACTTGGTGAACGCGGCCGATTTGCTGTTGATCCGGCTCTGATCAAAGCGGGCGAATTCGTCACGGTAGCCATTCGAGTCTACCAGAACGATCCTCGTCCGAACTTCAGCGTTGCTCCGCCGATCCTGATGAACGAGGAAAAGAAACTGGCGTTTCGGCTGGAAGGTATCTGGCAGTATCGTCCCGGAGATGATTCTTCCTGGGCGAACGCAAAGCCAACCGACTTTGGCTTCGATGCAACTCAGCCGCTGAGTGATGCCGATGCCGCTGCGAAGGGAGTCTATCTCAAGATCGACGCTGTCGATGACATCGAAAAGTACGTCGCGCGTCGAAGTGGTGACACCGACCCTTTGTCTCCGGACGAAGCGGCCACGCACTTCAAAACGCCGGATGATCTTTCCGTGAAACTCGTGCTTGGAGATCCTGACATTGCACAGCCGTTATTCATGTCATGGGATGAACGCGGTCGATTGTGGGTGATGGAGTACCGACAGTATCCTGATCCGGCAGGCCTGAAGATGGTCAGCCGCGACACGTTCCTGCGATCGGTGTACGACAAAGTTCCGCCGCCGCCGCCGAATCATTTCAAGGGCTCGGATCGAATCAGCATTCATGAAGACTCCGACGGAGATGGAGTCTACGACAAACATTCCATCTTCGTGGATGAACTCAACATCGCCTCTTCGTTCGCCATCGGCCGCGGCGGAGTTTACGTCACGAATCCGCCGTATCTGTTGTTCTATCCCGATGCCAACCATGACGACGTTCCGGACGGAGATCCCCACGTCCTGCTGGAGGGATTCGGGATTGAAGATTCGCATTCGGTAATCAACAGCCTGCGGTTTGGTCCGGATGGATGGCTCTACGGTGGCCAGGGCAGCACCGTCAGTGGAGCGATCAAAAAGCCCGGAACCAAAGAAGTGCCGATTCGGACTCAGGGTCAGCTTATCTGGCGATACCATCCGGAGAAACACATCTACGAAGTCTTCGCGGAAGGCGGAGGCAACACATTCGGCTGTGAGATCGACGACAAAGGCCGCGTCTTTTCCGGCCACAATGGCGGAGACACTCGCGGCTTTCACTACGTTCAGGGCGGGTACTATCGCAAGGGCTTTGGCAAGCACGGACCACTGTCGAACCCGTACGCGTTTGGCTTCTTCGAAAACATCAAGCATCACACCGTCGCGCGATTCACGCACAACTTCATCATCTACGAAGAGAACACTCTGCCCGAGCGATTTCGAGGCCAACTCTTCGGGATTGAACCGCTTCAGGGGCAAGTGGTGCTGAGCGATTTCAAGCCGTATCAGTCGTCGTTTGAGACTTCGGACATCGAACGAGTCCTCAAGACAGATGATCCGTGGTTTCGACCGGTCGATATCAAGGCCGGCCCGGATGGCGACATCTACATCGCCGATATGTATGAACAACGCATCGACCACAGCAGTCACTATGCGGGACGAATCGACAAGACAAGTGGTCGCATCTACAAGCTGACCAATTCTGCCGCGAAGCCCGGCGAGCGGCAGGGCGTCAGTCCTCCGAGCAAGCCTGCAACGCTCCTGCCAACGGCCGATCCAAAAATCTCCACAGCGGATCTCTTCAAACAACTCGACCATCCTTCCAAATGGCATCGCCAGAACGCGATTCGGCTTCTTGGTGATCGTCGGGATGCTTCGGCCGTTCCACAACTCGAACGCGAACTGGCAACCGCTTCAGGACAACCGGCGCTGGAGCGATTGTGGGCTCTGAACGCCTGCGGTGGTTTCAACGACGCCTCGGCACTTCGGCTATTGAATCATGCTGATCCTTTCGTGAGAGCCTGGACGGTGCGAATGATCTGCGATCCTCGAACGGCATCGGTTGACGTCGCGGAAGCCATCGCGGTCGCGGCGAAGACGGAGGCCTATGTTGATGTTCGCAAGCAGATGGCCAGTTCTGCCCGGCGACTCCCTCCGGAACTCGCGTTGCCCATCATTCGTGAACTGCTGAATCACGACGAAGACGCCTCCGACATTCATCAGCCGCTACTCATCTGGTGGGCTTTGGAAGCACAAGTCGACCGAACGAAGATCGACGCGATTCTGGCTCAACTGCTGTCGGACCCGAAGTCGTGGGAACGTCCGCTGGTTACTCAGCATGTTGCCGAACGACTCATGAAGCGATACGCTCTGGCTGGTCGTCGCGAAGATCTGCTGAGTGCCGCGAAACTGCTTGCCGCGGCCCCGGACAAGGCGAGCGTCGATCGATTGCTCAAGGGCTTCGAAGAGGCGTTTCAGGGACGCAGCCTGGCAGGAATTCCGGATGAACTGGCCGATGCACTCGCAAAGAGCGGCGGTGGTTCACTTGCGTTGCGACTTCGACAGGCTCAGCAGGATGCAATCGCTGAGGCCATTCGAACGATCGCCGATCCGAAAGCCGCCAAAGACACACGTCGTCAATTGATCGAAATCTGCGGACAGGTGCGCAACGACCAATTGAAGGCCGCACTGATCGAAGCAGCGACATCGGAGCGGGATTCGGATTTGCTCGCGGCCGTGTTCACCGCGTTGCAGAACTTCGACGATGCATCGCTCGCGGTGCCGGTTCTTCAACGAATCACCACGCTGTCGGAAACCGCTCGACTGGCAGCGGAAGCGATGCTGGTCAGCCGCACGGCCTGGTCGAAGCAGTTGCTGACGGCCATCGATGCTGGCTCGGTGTCGCCTTCGATCATTACGGATTCCGCTGTTCGAAAGATGCAGTTACATCAGGACGCCGCGATTGAGTCATCCATCAAGCGTCATTGGGGAGAACTCGCGGGCTTGTCACCCGCCGCGGCTCAGCAGGAGATCGCAAGAATCCGAACGGCATTGGATCAGGGATCAGGGAATCCTCGCAACGGTAAGCCGATCTTTATGCAGAACTGTGGTCGCTGTCATCTGCTGTTTGAAGAAGGCGGCAGGATTGGACCGGACCTAACCCCGTTCGATCGCAACAACATGGACCGGATGATGTCCAGCATTGTGAACCCGAGTCTCGAGATCCGCGAAGGCTTCGAGAACTACGTGGTCCTGACAACCGACGGCCGAGTTCTCAACGGGTTCCTTGCCGATCGGGATACTCAGGTCGTGATCCTCCGAGGCGTCGATGGTCAGAACGTTGTGCTGAAGCCGTCAGACATCGACGAAATGAAAGCCGTCCCACAATCCGTCATGCCCGAAGGCGTGCTGAAACCCCTGACCGACCAGCAACTCCGCGACCTCTTCGCATACATCCGGTCAACGCAGCCGATCAATTGATGATGATGCTCATTCACATCGAAGCATTGAAAGTTCGCTTCTGGCAGAGATTTGTTCAAAGTACATTGATGCGATCCGTGCGGGATTGATCCATAGCGAACCGGAGTGCTCGGCTTTCAACTGGTAAGAAAACGTGTAGGCTCCGGCTGCAGGTTGTCGTAGAGTGCGTGCAGCGGAGCGGAATGTGCCAATTGCATGAAACCGGAGGTATGTTTCGCGCCGCTGCACATAACCTACACGCTCTTTGTAGTCGGATTCGTCAGAATTCGGACCGATGCTCGAAACCACTTGATCAGACAAAAGAAAACCCGCCACATCGCAATGCCAACATCTTTGTTCCTTCTCCCCCGCGAACTTACGAAGGGGAGAAGGGACAGATTGTCGAACCTGGGATCCTTTGAGGTGTGGATCCCTTGCGACGCGTTTGTTCAGTCCGTGTGAAGAATCGTCTTTACACCGCTGGATGATTCAGGTCCGCTCGTCGCAGTAGTGCTTGATACGCTCCGTCGGCAGGAAGTCCGGGCAAGTGAAGTCGCTCCTCCACGAGACAGAACTCCCTCATTGCTGAAAGCACGGCATCGACGACTCCGCGGTTCTCTTCGGGTTCGAGACTGCACGTCGAATACAGCACGCGACCTCCCGGACGGACACGTTCACATGCCTGGAGCAGCAATCGAGTCTGCAAATTGACCAGTTCCCGCAGCGAACTCTCGTCGCATCGCCAGCGGGCTTCCGGCCGCCGATTCAAAACTCCTGTGTTTGAACATGGCACATCAACAAGAACAGCATCAAATGGTCCGTCCGGCATCGAATTACCATCTTTGCCCATCAGATGCGTCCTGATGGAACTCAGACGAAGCCTTTGAGCGTTCTCTTCGATGCGTCGCAGTCGTCCCGTGGCGACATCGCAGGCTGTGATGATCGCCTGATCGCGGCTGAGCTCGGCCAGGTGCGTTGTCTTTCCTCCCGGAGCCGCGCAGAGGTCGAGGATCTGCTCGCCAGGCCGAGGGTTCAGAAGAATCGATGCGGACATGGCGGCTTCATCCTGAACGCACCAGTGCCCTTCCATGTACCCCGGAAGAGTATCGAGTCTCGAAGTTCCATCGAGCCGGATGGCTCCCTCGACATTCCCTGTCGACGCCGAAACACTCGCATCTCGCAATTGCTGAAGGACGTCCGATGAAGTGGCAAGAATCGAATTCACGCGCAGAGTCGTCTCGGGAGGACTGATCGACTTCATGCAGATTGCGATCAGTTGATCGGGCTCGGTTCCGAATCGCGCGTGCCAGCGTTCACTCAGAAATCGTGGCAGCGAAAATGCGAGCCCGATCCATTCCGCCATGCTGGTTTCCGGACTGGGGAAGATATCCTCGTTCAGCATGAGCCACTGGCCCGACTCGACCGGCACTGTTCGAGACGAGAGAACTTCTGCACATGGTCCGGAGATGAGTCGGCCGATGTTGCGAAGGACTCCGTTGACGAATCCTGTCCAGCGATGACGATTCAGGTCACGGCACAGTTCGACCGTCGAATCAACGGCCGCATGATCGGGAGTTCTCGCAAACAGAAGTTGATAAGCTCCGATTCGCAGCACGCGCCAGAGATCCGGCTCAACCTCATGCCGTGGGCGGGACATTCTGGATTGCACAATCGCGTCCAGTGTTCGTCCGCGCCGGACAACTCCGGATGCAATATCCACCGCCAATGCCCGATCCGAGCTTCGCAGCGAATGAGTACTGTCGAGGCGTCCCAGAATGTCCTGAATGAACTGATCGGATCGATCAAACTCCTGCAGTGCTGCGTATGCCAATTGCCGCCCGTTCTGCGGAACGCCATGAACCGAAGCGGCAGACTCCTGCGTCTTCTGCGTTCGATCCCAGACGTTGCGTTTCGGGTTCTCCGGGTGACGTCGTTGTGGTCGTCGCTGATCGTCCCTTCGGCGCGGCGAGTCGGATGCTTCGCCGTTCATGCGAAGTCTCCACGGCACAGCGATTCAAGATCCTGAAAGTAGTTGGGATACGTTTTGGCCGTGCAGCCCGGATCAAGGATTTCGATTCCGGCGGTACGCAGCCCGAGCAGTGAGAAGCTCATCGCCATGCGATGGTCATCATAAGTCTGAATGGAACACGGCTGAGGCTGCCCCGGGTAGATCGTCAGCCCGTCCTCGTGCTCATCCGCATGGATACCGGCACGATGGAGTTCCGTGACGACAGCCTTGATTCGGTCGGTCTCTTTGTGTCGCATGTGTCCAACGCCGCGAATTCTGGTAGGGCTGTCGGCAAACACCGCGACGGCTGAAAGTGTCTGAGCAGTGTCGCTAATCGCATTCATGTCGATGTCGATTCCATGCAGCGGTCGGCCGGTGACCGTGATTCGGTCGTTCGACCATGTCACCTCACATCCCATCTGTTGCAGCGCTGCTGCAAAACCAACATCCCCCTGCAATGCGGTCTTTGAGAGGCCGCTGATCGTAATCGTTCCGCCCGTCACCGCTGCGGCCCCAAAAAAGTAACTTGCCGCAGAGGCATCGGGTTCGATGTCGTACGTTCCTGATTGATAGGGCTTGGGTGAGATGTGAAACTCGGACAAATCGTCCGGGCAATAGATCTCCGCGCCGAAGGCTCGCATCATGTCGAGTGTCATCGTGACGTAAGGTTTTGAGACAAGTTCGCCATCGACCCGCACGTGCACCGCTTTCTGGCATGCCGGCGCGGTCATGAGCAGACTGCTGAGAAACTGACTGCTGATGTGTCCCTGAATCGAAGTCCAGCCGCCCGTGAAATAGCTCAGGAGTCCATCGACAACGATCGGAGGATAGTCTGAGCCAGGGTTTTCAAAACGGATGTTAGCCCCTAACGGCTGAAGCGCGCGGACAAGGTCACCAATCGGTCGCTGTCGCATTCGTTCGACGCCATCCAGTCGATACTGACCTGACCCCAGCGCGCAGAGAGAGGTCAGAAAACGAATGCTTGTGCCGCTGTTTTCCAGCCAAAGGTCTGCGTGTTTTGCAGGGATCTTTCCGGCAAGGCCAGAGACCGTGCAGGTGCAGCCCGGGATGTCCTGTTCTACCTGAAATCCGAGCCGACGAAGACTCTCGATCATCACGCGAGTGTCCTGACTGTCGAGGACTCCGGTCAGCGTGGTTGTACCGTCCGCCAGCGCGGCGAGAATCATGGCTCGGTTCGTGATGCTCTTGGATCCCGGCGGACGAAACGTGCCATTCAACGGATGTGCAACAGGATGAACGATGTATGCGGGCATGACGCTTCACAGTTTGTCGGACAACAGGACACAGGCAATTGCATGCCGGGCGAAACGAAAATGGAAGCCGGGATTGTACTTCTGATCAGAGTCAGAGTCTTCCGCCATCTGTCTAACGATCATGTTCAGGAATCAGTGAGGGCGTCCCAGGTCAACCAGCAGGTCCCCGAGGCCAGTCGATGACCAGTCGAAACAATCTTGCCGGATTTATCTGTATTGCCGAATCGAGACCGTTTTCACAGTTGGATGTCTTACTAGACTGCGGTTGGCGATTCATGGTTTTGAGAAGCCAGGCCGTGTTGTTGCAGCAAGGGGCTCTGAAATGTCCATAGCCAGTGCGAATGCCGAGCAGACGAAGGTCGGGGGGATTCCGGCGACCGCGTTAGCAAACCCTGTCGTGTACTTCGACGGTGTCTGCGGACTGTGCAATCACTCGGTGAATTGGCTGCTTGCTCGGGACAAGCATCGCAAACTGCGATTTGCTCCACTCCAGGGAAGCACTGCAGAAGCTCGAGTGCCGAAAGAAATCCGGGAAGAGCTTAGTACCCTGGTGTTTCAAAAAGACGGCAAAACCTTCATTCGCTCTGGCGCCGTTGCAAGAATCCTGATGACCATGGGAGGCCCATGGTGGCTGGCCGGTTTTCTTCTTTGGCTGATCCCGTTTCCAGTCCGTGACCTTGGCTATCGTCTCGTTTCGCGCCTGCGTTACCGGCTGTTTGGAAAACATGATGCCTGCCGTCTGCCGACGGCCGAAGAGCGAGCTGTGTTTTTGGATTGATTCACCGCAAAAGCAAGAGCATTTGCGACAATTGAGTTCATCGCCGCGAGTGCAGTTTTGCAGAACTGCGAACGTAAAAAAACATCCCGCAGCTTTCACTGCGGGATGTCTACGCTCTTCGAATCACTCGTGCTCAACGAGCACTCAAGTTATCAGTTGCATGAGCTGCAAGCTGAAGCACATCCGCCGCATGCTGGAGCAGCAGCTGCACCACAACCACCGCATGCTGGCTTGTAAACCTGAACCTGCACTTCGCGGGTTTCTGGCTTGCAAACAGTTACGTGGTAGGTGTAAGGAACCTGCTCGCAAACAGTTCGGCTAACGTTCACTGTTCGTGTGCGGGTTTCTGGCTTGCAAACGGTCACTGAGTAGGTGTAAGGAACGTCTTCGCAGATCGTTCGGCTTACGTTCACAGTGCGAGTGCGGGTTTCATGCTTCGTCAGAGTGACGCAGTAGGTGTAAGGAACGTCTTCGCAGATCGTTCGGCTTACATTGACCGTTCGGGTTCGAGTTTCTGGCTTGCAAACCGTGACGCAGTAGGTGTAAGGAACGTCTTCGCAGATCGTTCGGCTTACGTTCACAGTGCGAGTGCGGGTTTCATGCTTCGTCAGAGTGACGCAGTAGGTGTAAGGAACGTCTTCGCAGATCGTTCGGCTTACATTGACCGTTCGGGTGCGAGTTTCTGGCTTGCAAACCGTTACACAGTAGGTGTAAGGAACGTCTTCGCAAACGGTTTCGTAGCAGGTGTAAGGAACTTCAACCTGAACTGGGTTTGATACCCAAACCTTGCGAGTCTGTGGGCAGCAGTTAGAAGCAACTGCACCGCAGGCAGAAGCAGCACCACAGCCACCGCAGCATGAAGCTACAGCAGAGCAGCATCCGCCGCAGGAAGAACCGCAGCTGTTGCACTCAACAGCCTGCTCTTCCCAGTGACCCTGGTCCTGGCAAACAGTGCGGGTCTTCTGAACCGCAACCTGTCGAGAAACCTTACGAACGCCCTGACGTTCTTCCTTGTGAGGAACCATCACGGTGTAGGTTTCTTCCTTTGGTTCGCAAACTACTCGAGAAACCTTCTTCGTGCCCTGACGCTCTTCAGTGTAAGGAACGCAAACGGTGTAGGTTTCTTCCTTTGGTTCGCAAACTACTCGAGAAACCTTACGAACGCCCTGACGCTCTTCCTTTGTAGGAACCATCACGGTGTAAGTCTGTTCCTGTGGCTCGCAAACTACGCGTGAAACCTTCTTCGTGCCCTGACGCTCTTCAGTGTAAGGAACGCAAACCGTGTAGGTTTCTTCCTTTGGCTCACACACAACGCGTGAAACCTTCTTTGTGCCCTGACGTTCTTCGGTGTGAGGAACCATCACGGTGTAGGTTTCTTCCTTTGGCTCGCACACAACGCGCGAAACGTTGCGAACGCCCTGTCGCTCTTCCTGAACTGGAACCATGACCGTTACGGTCTTCGTTACAGTTTCCCATGTTCCGCAGTCACTGCCGCAGGATGAACCGCAGCTAGAACCGCATGATGACCCGCAACCTGAATCACAGGTGCTCGCGCCGCATGGGCTGCAGCTTGAAGCACAAGGTGCTGAACAGCACTTGCTGGTTTTCTTGCCGAAGCAACCACCAGCCTGAGCAGAAGCGGTCATTGCGAACGCAACTGCCAACGTGAAAAACAAACGCATGTTCGGTAACTCCTCCCAAAGTCCAAAAACTGACCACACCACCAAGAACAACCTGACACCCCGCCAGGCAAAGATCAAAAGATCAATCTCTGCGCAAAGTAATCGTAATACCCTTATCGCCCAGATGACCTATTTTGCGCACACTCTAATATCGGGGGTTGAGTTTCGGAAACGAAAAATGAAAAAATTAAACAGAATGGAGAGGGTGTTTGGGATGCTCTCAACACAGAAGTTTGCTCGCCTGAGCCGACATTTCCGCGATCCGCAAAGAAAGATGGACATTCTTTGGTCAGCGGAAAACTTCCCCTTAACTCTCCAGATTCCCCCGAACGGGTAGGGTAACCCTATGCCAGGGAACGTCAAACAACTTCCTTCGTTTTTTCAAATGATGCTTTTTTGACACTTTTCCTCATGAAGAGGGTTCCGAGTTTTGGAGAACCATGTCGTTCTCCGTAGACTCCCGCCATTCCCCAGAAGACCGCCTCACGAAATGTATATGTTCATTTGTTCACAAAATTAAACTTCAGGTTGTCCCAGCGATGGGCACTCGTGAGTCCTGCGGCACGTTGAGAGTTGATCCTGAAGTTGTTGGGACGTCAGATTTCATGAAGTTCTGTCTTGTCGATCGCATCCGAACTCTGGTTCCGGGTGAGAGTATTCAGACCATCAAGAATGTGTCATTGGCCGAAGAGTATCTTCAGGATCACTTCCCGGGGTTTTCTGTGCTGCCAGGCGTCTTGATGGTGGAATGCCTCGTACAGTCGTGTGCCTGGTTGTCTCGCGTGACGGATAACTTTCAATACAGCACGCTGCTTCTGCGACAGGCTCGCGCGGTGAAGTTCAACAACTTTCTGAAGCCAGGACAGACTCTTGAGGTCACGGCAACGTTGAAGTCGTCTGACGGATCCACCGTTGACTTCATCGCTTCAGGTACGGTTGAAGGTCAATCTGCCGTTAGTGCCAGGATTTCATTGTCACGTCAGAATCTCGCCGACGTCAGTCCACAATTGGCTGAGAATGATCAGCGGCTCATCGTGTCGATGAAAGAACTGTACGAGCAGATTCGCTGCAGTTGATTCGCCGCCTGCTCTCGTCTTGTATTCCCATGCGGACCCTATCCGCAGCTCTCCTTGTAAGAAATTGAGGTTCCATTATGACAGTTGCAGGACGCGTCGCTCTTGTGACCGGAGGAAGTCGAGGCATTGGTCGTGCGATTGTCGCGACACTGGCTCGCAATGGTGCAAAGGTTGCTTTTGTTTACAACTCGAACGCTGCCGCTGCTGAAGAGGTTGTGAATGCCTTGAAGGCTGAAGGCCATGAAGTGTGGGCCATCCAGGCTGATGTGCGTCAGAAGCCAGTCGCTGACAAAGTGGTTGCGGATGTCGTCGAGAAGTGGGGCAAGCTTGAGATCCTTGTGAACAACGCCGGGATCATTCGAGATGGTTTGCTTGCAACCATGGATGCTCAGCAGTGGCAGGATGTCATCGATACGAACCTCACGAGCGTGTTCAATTTCTGCCAGGCTGCAACTCGGACGATGATGTCTCAGCGATACGGTCGCATCATCAACATGTCGAGCGTTGCTGCGGATGTATCAAATCCGGGGCAGGCGAACTACGCAGCGAGTAAGGGTGGCGTTGAAGGCTTCACGCGATGCATCGCGACCGAGTTGGCACGACGTGGTATCACCGCGAATGCGGTTGCTCCGGGCTTCATTGAAACCGATATGACCGTTGCGGTTGTCAATGCGGCTGGGGACGAAATCAAGAAGAAGATTCCCGCTCGACGCCTGGGTCGTCCGGACGACATTTCAAATGCTGTTCTCTTCTTCGCAGCCGATGAGTCGTCCTACGTCACCGGTCAAATTCTGAAGGTTGACGGCGGCCTCACTCTTGGCGGATTCTGAGCCATTGAGTCCTGTGAGTCCTGATTGGGTCGATTTGGCTCGGTGATTCACGGGGTCACCGTGGCAAAATGAGGAAATTGCCGAACAAACGTTCAATTTTGACCGGGGAACCGGAAAAAGTCGGTATTTTGGGTCGTCTCAGAGAATCGATTCTTTGTTCGGTCGAGGGGTCGTCTGGAAGCTGAAGTCGATTCTCGTAACAATACAAGGGTTTGCATTTACCGGTGCCACTGAGTGCCGGTTGATGCCGTTGCAACCGACGAGCTGGGTCTGAGGTTGCAATATTCTGGGTCTGCTTTGGGATCGATCACCAGCCCAAAGTGAGTCAAAGATTCTGGTGATCGTTGATGATCCGGAGTGGTCCGGATCGAATCGGAGTGCTTTTAATGCCGTCAGCTGATGAAATCTTTGAGAAGGTCCGAGAGACCCTCGTCGACGCGCTGGGTGTTGATGATGACGAAGTGACACCGAAGGCCACCTTGATCGGCGATCTGGGTGCTGAGTCGATCGACTTTCTCGACATCGTTTTTCGCCTTGAGAAGAACTTCGACATCAAGATTCCTCGCGGCGAACTTTTCCCGGAAAACCTCGCTTCTGCGGATTCCGGATTTGTTGCAGATGGCAAGGTGACAGCCGACGGCATTGCTCAGTTGCGAACGAAGATGCCACATGCGGATATCGATTCCTTCGCAAAGGATCCTTCTGTATCGAAGATCTCAGATTTGTTTACTGTCGAGATGATCTGCAAATTCATCGCAGCGCGACTGAAGTAAGCGTGACTGTGTGATCGTCGGTTTGATGTGATCAGGGGCTGCCACTCGGGAGCCCCGATTCCATTTCCTGACCGATCCTTTTCGCTACGTTGGTCATTGGGTCTTGCGCTGATCCTGTCTCGCCCCCGCCTGGAACGCCTGTTATGCGTTGGTATTGGATTGATAAGTTCATCGAGTTTGAATCGGGAAAACGAGCTCGTTCGGTGAAGAATGTGTCACTCGCAGAAGAACACCTGCATGATCATTTCCCCGGTTTTCCCGTGATGCCGGGTTCCCTCATGATTGAAGGGATGGCACAGACCGGCGGAATATTGCTCGGGGAGCATTTCAAATTCGAGTACAACGTGATTCTGGCCAAGGTCCCAAAGGTCACATTCCATAGTTGGGCCTGCCCCGGAGATCAGTTGATCTACACGGCTGATTTGCAGGATGCAAGACCTGAAGGCGGGAGCGTCACGGTGACTGCGAAGGTCGGCGATCGACTTGTTGCCGATGCAGAGATCGTCTTTGTTCATTTGAATTCAGATGATCCCCAACTGAGTCGGATCGATCAAAAGAACTTTGTATTCCGGATGAACCTGCTGGATATCCTGACTGTCGGCAAGGCAGGTTCCGGCGAACAATTGTCCTCAACCTGAAGTTTGGAATTCGAACTTCGGTATCCCGTCAGTTCAACGCCGCTGCTGGCTTCTCGCGACCAACAAGTACCGTCGAATCATGAACGAGTCGCGTCAAGAATGGTACGGTTAAGCCTTCTGTCATCGAAGGCGGAGAAACTCTATGAAACGTCGTGTTGTTGTCACCGGTGTTGGGGCCATCACTCCTATTGGCAATGATGTCCCTACGATGTGGAAGGCTCAGCAGGAAGCCAGGAACGGCGTCGGCAAAATCACACATTTCGACGCGACGCATTTTCCGACGAAGTTTGCTGCCGAAGTCAAGGGCTTCAACTTCGATACCTGTGTTGATGACCCGTCTCGATTTGCAGATGCAGGTCGCAACATTCGTTTTGCGATCGGAGCAGCTCGGCAGGCGACGACGGACTCAGGTATCTATGACGATCGTCATTTCAATCCTGCAAGATTCGGCGTGTATCTCGGGGCAGGCGAGGGACAACAGGACTTCCTTCAGTTCATGAACCTCGTGGCGGGCGCGTACCGGAATGGAGAAGCGGACCTGCAGAAGTTTACTCAGGAGTTCATCCAGGCGATGAATCCTCGGTTCGAGCTTGAGCTTGAGCCGAACATGCCGGCGGCTCATCTTTCCAGTCTGTTTAATGCTCAGGGACCAAACCTGAATTGCCTGACTGCCTGTGCGGCATCAAGTCAGGCCATCGGCGAAGCCACTGAAATCATTCGGCGAAACGATGCAGACATCATGTTGTCTGGCGGCGCGCACAGCATGATTCATCCATTCGGAGTGACAGGGTTCAATCTGTTGACCGCACTTTCGGAGCGAAATGATTCCCCGCAAACGGCATCGCGTCCGTTCGACCTGAATCGCGACGGCTTTGTCCTTGGCGAAGGCGCGGGGATGCTGATTCTGGAAGAGCTCGAACATGCCAAGCGACGTGGAGCCAAAATCTACGGCGAGATTCGCGGTTACGGTTCGACGGCGGACGCCTATCGCATTACTGACATTCATCCGGAAGGCCGCGGTGCCACCAGTTGCATCAAGATGGCGCTTCGAGATGCCGAAATGAACCCCGAGCAAATCGGATACGTGAATGCTCATGGCACCAGCACAAAAGTCAATGATCAGGTTGAGACATTGGCGGTCAAGGGCGGACTTGGCGAACATGCCTGGAAAACACCGATGTCCAGCATCAAGAGCATGATGGGACATCTCATTGCCGCAGCGGGTGCGGTTGAGGCCATCACCTGCATGCTTGCCATTCGAGACGGCGTCCTTCCACCGACCATCAACTATGAGACACCCGATCCGGACTGCGACCTGGACTGCATCCCAAATCAGGCTCGACAATCCAAAATCAAAGCGGCACTCTCCAACAGCTTTGGATTCGGTGGTCAGAACGTCGCCCTTATTTTGTCTGAGTTTACCGGTTGATGGGATTGTCCGGGCTCAAGAATTGCTTCGAGAAATGCGACGTCTCGAATTCATTTCCCACCAGAGAAGAACCGTCTAACATTTATGCGGCTTTCAGTGAATCCTCGTTAAGGCCTGTTTCACCACTGTGGAGTCTGCTGGGTGATCGTTGCCTGGATAATTCTCGGATCCTGTGCTGCCTTCTTTCTGACAGAACGGGGCTTTCGTCGTTACGTCGTCCCGAAGATTCGAGAGATCTTTGAGAACGTACCGCCGTTCAATGTTGTCCCAGAACCGGAAGATCCGACCGCGCGGCGAATCGAGTTTCAAACGACTGACGGTTTGACCCTCCGTGGCAGTCTGCTCAACGCCGACATCCCGAAGCCAAATGGACTTGTCTTGTTTCTGCCCGAACTTCGTGGCAATCACTGGATGGCACGGAGGTATTGTCAGGCATTGCTTCGACAGGGATTCGTCATTCTTGGATTCGACTTTCGAAACCAGGGCAGCAGTGATTCCCAGCAGGAGTACGCTCCGATTCACTGGATGACCGAGTACGAAATGAGGGATGTCGATGCAGCGTTGCAGTTCATCGAAAGTGACGAACAACTGAGCACGCTTCCCATCATCGCGTTTGGAGTAAGTCGAGGAGGAGTCGCGGCTCTGCTGACGGGCTGTCGATATCCGCGAATTCGTTGCGTGATTGCCGATAGCGCGTTCGGCACCATGGCCATGATCCGGTTTTTCGTCGACCGATTTGTGCAGCACGTGATTCCCGAGTGGGTCTTTCGACTGCTGCCCAAGTGGCATGTCGAACAGACGCTGCGAGAAGCCGTGAAGCTGAGCGAACGCAGGAGAAACTGCCAGTACCTCCATCTCGAAAAAGAGGCTTCGGGGCTTGATGCATCAACGGTGCTGTTGATCTCTGGCGGACGTGACAGCTATGTGACGCCCGCCATCGCGTCTCATCTTCGCGACATAGTTGGCGACAGCTCGGAACTTTGGATTGCACCGAAAGCAAAACACAACATGTCGCGTTCTGTTCAGCCCGACGAGTACGACCAGCGCGTTGTGTCTCACGTGAATCGTTGCCTTGGAATCGCACAGAGAGAATCTGCGACGGACGATTCGATGCCAATCACTCCTTCAGCGAATTCGCAATCAGAATCGCCGTCTGACAACCTTGCGACGCGTCATTGAAAGCCTGATATGCCGCCGTGGGCTTTCTGTGAATCTCTTCGGGCAGACGTCGCGACGGTAGAAGATGCGGAAGCCCATCACCTGCTTCATGTTCTGCGGTTGAAGCCGGGAGAGTTCGTAACGCTGTTTGACGGAAGTGGATCGACAGCATTGGCTGAAATCACTTCAGTGTCGCGGCGTGATCTGACCTGCAAAGTCATCGATCGGACCGAAGCCAAAACAGCAACCGGGCCCAAGATCACGTTGGCCGTTTCGCCTCCCAAAGGAGATCGACTCAAGTGGATGGTCGAAAAACTCACGGAAATCGGCGTTCATCGCCTCCAGTTGATAGACTGCGAGCGAACGGTGGCAACCCCGGGCGAAACCAGGGTCGACAAGCTCAAGGCAACAACGCTCGCAGCCTGTAAACAGTGTCGCCGGCCAGTACTCCTGGACATTCAGCCTCTGCTGCCGTTTCGCGACGTCATTCATCAAGCCATCCAGCGATCAGAGGCCGTATACGTTGCCCATCCCGGAGACGCTCGTGGCTTCAGGGACCTCAAGGGATCGAACAGCGACATCACGATTCTTATCGGCCCAGAGGGGGGATTCGCAGACGAGGAAATCCGCTTCGCTCGCGAAACAGGACTAAAAACAGTCGCATGGCCTCAAACTATCCTGCGAATCGAAACGGCCGCGATCGTGTTCGCCAGCCTCGCCTTGACGCGCGTGACATGTGATTGAACCCAGCGGTGGTCGCTGAGCGTGCCGACATCGGCGGATCCATCATATAAAAGAAGCCGCACAGTGTTTCCACTGGCGGCTTCAGTCGTTGATGCTCAATGCCATCGGCTCAGATTGAACCGAGCGAATCTGTTCTGACGGCCTTCTCACCAACATGTGTCGGTGTTGGTTCAAGGTGCAGAGCAGATGAATCGATCCTAAGCTGGCTGCATGGCGCCGATGACGTCTCGGAGTCGGCCACGAGCGGTGTGCAGTCGTCGCTTGATCGTTCCGATCGGGCTTTCGAACTGCTCGCTCATTTCCTTCAAAGACGCGCCTTCAAAGTAGAAGGCCCACAAAGTGTCTCGGTCCATCTGGCCAAGCTGTTCCAGACCAGCGCGAACCTGTGCGATGTTTTCCTGTCGAATCATTGCAGCAAACGGAGTTTCATCCGTCTCCTGAACGGCATCGAAGGATTCCGGCTCAACGCAGGTTTCGTTCGGTCGTCGAACAGCTCGGTTGATCGACAGTCGGACTGCGATCTGGCACAACCAGCCGCTGAATCGGTCGGCTTCCTGCAACTGAGGCAGCTTGCGGAAAGCTCGCAGGAAAACTTCCTGCACGACTTCATCGGCTTCGGCTGTGTTTCGCAATCGCTGCATCACGATGCCGAAGATGCGAGACTGGAACAAAACGACCAGATCATCAAACGCATCGCGATCGCCGGACTGTGCTCGCAGAACCAAGGGGGTCAAAGAATCATTCAAAATAGAAGTAGTCATTACGGTCAGACTCCGGTCTGAAAATCACGAGCACAGCATGCGGTCCGCAGCTTGAAGCATCGCGGGCTGATGAGTCGTGAGAGGGGGCTTCGCAGAATCACTCGTGAGTGGAAGGACGACGCAAAGAAAACAGCGACGACCTTGAAACTCACACGAAAGGAATGGGCGACACGACGCGTGCGACCCACTTCGAGCGGTTCAAGCAGAAGAAGTTCTGATTTCGTCCGAAGACGGGGAGCGTATCGCTCGTCAGCTTCTACCGCTGGTACCTGTCAGACAACCTGTACCCAAATTTAGGGCTCGCTGAGCTATCGAGAGTAAACTCAATAGGGAGCGATGGAGCGAACTGTGGCCGTGTTCGGAATGTTCTCCGCAACACGGCTGGCGATCGCATCCGGGTTGTCCGCTCAGATAACGCCAGCGCATCTCGCGCTTGGAACGTTTCTGTGTCGGCACCTCTGCAAAGACTGCGGGAGAGGCAGAACCGACGAGAACGCTGGCAATCACATTGGCCGCGACGGCCGTTGCATTTGCAAACACAGCATTGATCGTTGAGTTCAGCAGCATTGTTCTGCCTCCAATTTTGTCCCGCGCCCGTGACCGGGTCTTTCGGTACATGTGTATCGCTGCACTCCGGCAGCGTAAAAAACGCCATCAGCCACATGGCTGACGACTGAGGAACAGGACGCGATGGCAATTTCTACTTTCCAGGTTCGCCAAGGTCGCAGTCCCGAGGGGATCGTTCAATCTGAAAGCCGTCCAATTTATGGATGTACTCTCAGACGCCGAACGATTCGTTACCCCTGAGACACATCTTCGCCTCAATTGGTTCGATTTGACCATCGGATTTTTCAGAAATTTCTTCAGAAGCTGCAGATTCGCGTGTTTTCGCAGGTTTTCAGTGTGTTTCATCGCACGCTGCCGACTGGCTCGCGGCGAATTTTCCGGATCTGCGACTTGGACGGCGAACCTGCCACTCCGCGGAACTCGGTAGTACTTAACGGACATGAACCTGGGCTTTTCGTTGCCGTCGAACACAGAACGGCTGGCAGAGTTCTAAGAAAAACAGCATCATGAGCGAATCAGCATCCGTAAAGACCGCTCACGGCAACCATTGAAATCGAGTACTTTGTACAGATGGCACTCTGCTGCCAGGTTGATGGTCTGGCGTTTTCTCTCAGGGTGGCAATCAACCTTCTGGTTGCAAGTCTCTGCAATCCATTCATTCTATGGTCAACATCATGACTCCGTTTGTTTCGTCGTCGCTGCATCGATTTGCGAAGGCTGCTTTGCTGGTTACTAGCCTGCTGTGGGTTGGATCGGCAGATGCTCACGGTCAGTCTGCGAAGCCCTCGCCGGAAAAGGCCAGGAAAGCCAACGCAGTCGAAGAGAAGAACGAGACGACTCCGGAGTATGTTCGGATTCGCAGGAACGACAAGAAACTCGCCGTCGCGATGGAAACTGCTGTCGTCCATTTCGGTGAATCAAAACAGTTCCCGGGTGCAACGGTGGATCTGATCGGAGCCATCCATCTGGGCGAGCCGGAATACTATGATCAGCTGAACGAGCTCTTCAAGAAATATGATGTGTTGCTGTACGAAGCGGTTATGCCGGAAGAAGCTGTAAAGCAGGGGCTGCGTCCGGGATCAAAAGAAGGCTCGCGGCGTGGTTCGCTGACCGACGAGGAAGAGTGGAACGACGCCAAGATCGGATTTGCCGCGATCTCCATTCTCCAACTGGGCATGAAGGATGCTCTCGGCATGGAGTTCCAATTGGCAGGCATTGACTACACTCCCGACAACTTCGTGCATGCCGACATGACGGCGGAGGAGTTTGAGTCTACGATGAGTCGTCGCGGAGAGAGCTTCTCAGGAATGTTTCTGAATGAGATGGGCAAATCGATGGCCGCTCAGCAGCAGCAGAATCCAGTGGCGATGAATCTCGACATTATGCTCTCTGCCCTTTCGTCTGATCGAGCGTATCGAATTCGACGAATCGCTGCGGCGCAATTGGCCAAGGCAGACGATGGAAACGCATTTGCCGGGCCGGATGGAACGTCGACCATTATCACTGAACGCAACAAGACATGTCTTGATGTGATGCGCCGAGAACTGAAGAAACACAAGAAGGTCGGAATCTTCTACGGTGCCGGCCACTTCAACGACATGGAAAAACGAATGGTCGAAGAACACGGTTTCCGTCGCACGGGCGAAGACTGGATCGTGGCGTGGCACCTGCGAAAGCCCGAAGACTCCAAGTCAGAGAAGCCCTGAGCTTGAGTCCGCGAGTCACTGGTTAGCGCGGTGTCTCCTAAGTCCGCGGCTTGATGGTGGCGAGCAGTCCCGGATTCGCAGCGGCATGGCTGCCATCGCTCCATCTTTCTCCAGTCGTTTCAAAGGCCGTGATGATGGAGAGTTCTTTGTGCCAGGCGACGTCCTTGGAGTCGACTGCGAACATCGTTTCGAAATAGAACGGCGGAAAAGTCACCGCTTGTCTCCTTTGCGATGATCGGCCGGTCGCTCCAGAGCGCGCTGAATTACATTGCGTGGTACACGCGGTCGCGGCACTTTTCCCTTGAACCACTGACGCACGTCGTCTTCCAGCCCGACGCCGTGCATGAAGTTGTACAGAGCCTTGTTCAACGCCTCGCCAAGAGCATCATGATCCGCGCCGACGGGATCGATGAATCCGATGTCGTTCTTTGCGAAGGACACCGGCGGCAGCGGAACCAAAGTCACGCCGTATTCATCAGGATTCTTCCCAACCGGCGAATGGACGGTGCATGTGAAACGATGAAAGAAGCCACTCTGAATGCATCCGTTCTCGAAAAGCTGACGAACGTACTCAAGCGAATCGACAGTATCCTGAACCGTCTGAGTCGGAAAGCCATACATCAGATAGGCGTGCACAAGAATACCGGCATCGGTAAATCCTCGAGTCACTCGCGCGACTTGTTCGACCGTCACGCCTTTCTTCATGAGTGCAAGAAGTCGATCAGACGCGACTTCAAGACCTCCCGAAATGGCGATGCACCCGCTGTCGGCGAGAAGCTGGCACAGCTCCGGAATAAATGCCTTCTCAAAGCGGATGTTGCCCCACCACGAGATCTCAAGCCGACGACGAAGCAACTCTTCCGCAAGCGCCTTTAATCCCTTCGGCGGCGCGGCCTCGTCAACGAAATGAAAGCCGGTTTGGCCGGTCTCACGAACAATCGTTTCAATCCGATCCGCCAGGACTTCGGCAGCCGCTGTGTCGTAACGACCGATGTAGTCAAGCGTGACATCGCAGAAGCTGCACTTCTTCCAGTAGCAGCCATGAGCCACCGTGAGCTTGTTCCATCGACCATCGGACCAAAGTCGATGCATCGGGTTCAGCATATCCAGCGTCGACAGATACTGATCCAGCGGAAGACCGTCCCAGGTCGGCGTTCCGACGTCTGTGAACGGCACATCGGGTTCCGGAAACTGAATATACTCGACTCGCAGCGGAGCATCCGGTGAATCGGTCGTTCGAACATACGTGCGGACCAGCTTGTCCTTGGGACGTTCGCCCTTCAGATATTCAAACAACGCCAGCAGTGGACGTTCACCATCATCGAGTGTCACGAAATCGAAGTAGTCGAAGACTCGCGGTTCCGTGAGTTCTCGCAGTTCCGTATTGACGAATCCACCGCCCAGCACGGTACAAACACTTGGCGAATGCGCCTTGATCGTTTGAGCGATCCGAAACGCACCGTAGACCGTCCCCGGGAAGGGAACACTGATCAGCACAACATTCGGCTGATGTCGTTCCAGCGATCGAAGCGTCAGGTCGTGCAGCATGTCATCGACGAGTGTTTTCGGGGCTGACAGGGCGTTGGCGAGCGGTTCAAATGTCGGCTGACTTTGGGCCAGTGATTCGGCGTATCGAACAAACTCAAATCGCGAGTCGATCGCATCACGAATCACATCGGCAAGATCACTCAGATAGAGCGTCGCAAAATGCCGCGCACGATCCATCAGTCCCAGTGCACCGAAGGCCCAGGCAAGGGGATCGCCACCGGGATCGTCGTCATCGGGCAGATACACATCGAGCGACTCAAAGCGAGGCCCTTCAGGCAGCAGCGTTCTGGCTGCGATTCGATGAGCCAGCGTCGAATCCTTGCCCTGAAGAAATCGGATCGTACGATCGATCGTCGCATGATACGCCTCGAAGTCTTCAAGGAACGCCGCCACCGAACGACTTTGTTTCGCAGCGGGTTTCGGCCGAGACTCTGTGGCTGACAGGATCGTGTCACGAATTCGCGTCAAGCCGTCAGATGAGAGCAGTCGCAGCACGAGCTGAAGAGCCAGATCATCCTGCTTCGCTTCGAAACCCCGCAGGCGCAGGAAGCCGGTGAGATACGCCGTGGACGGATACGGCGTATTCAACTGAGTCATCGGAGGGATCAGCGAGAGAACTCGCGGCTGCGGAATCAACATGGTGCGGCATGGTGACGTTCGCGACAGGGAAACTCAATGGTCTACGCACTCGCGAGTGCCCTGACTCTGTATGTTTCCGAAACGGGATGTTCATCTGATCGAATTTCGTCCGGATCATTCTGGCGACCAACGAAGCGATTTTTGATCTCTGTTCTTTCAAATGAATGAGATTTGAGCAAGCTCACGCGGGTGAATGTTTGCGGTTGCGGGTGTTTCCGTTACTTTTGAGGTTTGTATGTTCAAACTAAACTTGTTTCAGGCGACGTTTTGCCGCGAAACGACTTAGGGCGTTCGCCAAGTTGATGTGTGAGGGAACTGATTGTGCCGTTTCTGCAGCGAGAAGTTATCGTTGATCATGAGTCTCCCTTTGTGGGAGCCAGGATCGACCGTTGCGTGCAGCAATTGGCCGGAGGTTCTCGCTCACACGTCACCGGTCTGTTCGATCATGACTGCGTTCGGCTGAACGGAAATACGGAAATCAATCCCGGAAAAACTCTGGCTGTTGGAGATCAGGTGTTCGTTCGATTCGAGCAGAATCGAAAATACTCGCCGAAGCGCCGACCTGAACTTCAAAAGCATCGGGGGTTTTCGATTGTGCATGAAGACAACGATCTAATCGTCGTCGACAAATCTGCCGAACTGCTCACGGTGCCGACGGATGGTCGGGAACCTTCGACGTTGATCTATCGAGTCAGCGAGCATGTCCGCAGGACATCAAGAGCCCGAGGCGTGATTCTGGTTCATCGATTGGATCTTGGTGTGTCGGGACTGCTCGTCTTTGCAAAGCGACCTGAGTCGGCGAGGAACCTTCAGGAACAGTTTGCTGAGCACAAGCCGGATCGAGTCTATCTGGCTCTTGTCTCCGGGATTGTTCAGAAGGCTCAAGGAAAGTTCCGAAGCTATCTGACCACCGGAAAGAACCTCACGCGATATTCAACCGGTGACCCGGAAGACGGTGAGCTCGCCGTGACGCATTATCAAGTGCTTGATCAAACAAAGTCGTCTGATCCCGATGTGCAAATCAGCCTGGTTGAAGTTCGACTGGAAACCGGGCGAAGAAATCAGATTCGTGTGCATTTTGCGGAAGCAGGACATTCCGTCATCGGTGACGCGCGATACCGCCCTGATCAATGGAAGAACATTCCGTGGCCGCATAAAAGACTGGCTTTACACGCTGCGACGCTTGCCTTTTTGCATCCGGCGAATGGTCAATTGATGAGCTTTCATTCGCCGATGCCAATGGAAATGAATCGCCTGATGAAGCAGTTTGGAATGAAGCTGAAAATGTGATGCATGCTCGTTGGTTCCTCGACACAACAAGGCTGATCGCGCCGGATCGCCGAGTAACCAGCCTCTACTGCAACTTCGATGAAACGGCTGCCTGATGACTCGCCCTGAAATCACTGTGGTCGGTTCGATCAACATGGATCTTGTCATTCGTTGCTCGAAGCTGCCAGTGCCTGGCGAGACGATTCTCGCTGGATCGGCCGTGGAAGTTTGCGGCGGAAAAGGAGCCAACCAGGCCGTCGCAGCGGCCCGCGTTGGAGGCAGCGTTCGGATGATTGGCCGTGTTGGAAATGATGCGTTTGCTCAACGGCTTGTTGCCAATCTCAGCGACTGTGGTGTTGACACTCGGGGTGTTTCAGTGTCGGAGAATTCGAGCAGCGGTCTTGCAGTCGTTGCGGTCGAGGAAAGCGGGCAGAATTCGATCATGGTGGTGCCGGGAGCAAATGGTCTCCTGAGCCCTGATGATGTTCGTCGCAACCAGCATGTCATCACCTCATCGAAGATGCTCGTCGTGCAGCTTGAGGTTCCACTCGAGACCGTCGCTGAAGCGATATGCATCGCTCGCGAACATCAGATCCCCGTGATTCTCGACCCAGCTCCAGCGCCCGAAGTCTGGCCGGGAGCATTGTCTGATGGCCGATCCGGAACGACACTGCTTGACGGAATCTCGCTCATCTGTCCGAACGAATCTGAAGCCGCGCGACTCACGGGAACACGAGTTGAAACTCTTGAAGACGCCGAACAGGCTGCTCGACGTCTCCATGAGCAGGGCATTTCGGCTATCGCGATCACATTGGCCGAGAGAGGAGTTCTGCTGTTCGACGGTGTCACGATGAATCACATCAAGCCGTTCGTCGTGAAAGCTGTCGATACAACGGCGGCAGGTGATGCGTTCGCGGGAGCCCTCGCGGTTCGATGGGTCGAGACCGGAGATTTGTCCGATTCGCTCCGATTCGCTTGTGCTGCCGGAGCCCTGGCTGCAACTCGGCACGGAGCCCAGCCTGCGATGGCGAATCGCCGCGAGATTGAAGAACTTCTGATCGCCCAGCCGTGATCGCTACTCCGCAGCTTTGAACAAGACTGCCAACTCGCTGGCCACATCGGACCGCTTTACCCTCCCACTGGGAGGGTGACAGAACAGAGATTTCGCAACTGCCGATCGGTCCTCAATCCTGCGTTACAGCCAAAGACCATTCGTATTCCGCAAAACGAATGCTCCGCCGGGATCAGTGCTCTTTGCCGTCGTGGCAAATCTGATCGATCACGATCGCGCTGGCGAGAATCAGCACGGGGTCTTCAGCATCATCGATGTCAACGCCATAGGTGTCCGTCCATGAGAACCATTTCTTCGAGACCGACGCGACTTGAGATCCATGACGAAAGAAGCTGTATTCATGGTCGAAGAAGTCTCCCTCGGCCTCAAGATCATCCGGCCCGGGCACATCGACCTGAAACCGACACTTGAACAGCGTGAAAAGGTTCTTGGTCACTGTGGCAATCACTCGACCACGAACACTAATCTCGTAGGTCGGACGCCAGACCAGCAGTCGTTGTGAAATGAACGCCAACTCGTGCCCATTCAGATCCTGAAACGAGAGCTTGTCGCCGAGTGAGAACACCTTTCCCTTGACGAAGTACACGTCCTCGCCGGATTCATTTTTGATGAAGTAGTCGTCACTCAAGGACAGGAACTTCTGTTTCATCACAAATCTCATCGACACAACTCCAGCACGACCTTTTTTGAACTTAGGAACAGTCCCGGAATAACTTCCGGGTGTTTCCCTGCATTGAAATCCCAACCCGCAGCGTCAGCGAGGGATTGTGCACAACAACTTGATCCCTCGCTGACGTTTCGGGTTCGGATAGACGGTGTTTGTTTCGGTGATCAGCAGCATTCTGCGTGAACTCGCATGCAAATACCAGGATCAGTCGTGTTGCCTCTCAGCAAGTTCTTTTGGCAGGTAGCGGAGTTTCGTAGGCTGCCCGGAGAGTCAATGGCGTCATGCAACATCGGACGGCTCGCGCCGGATCGCTACTGAATGTCGGCTGAAAAACTTGACGCGTCGCCGAGGTTCTGGACTCATTTCATCGCCGCCTCGCGCTTCGATACCATTTGAAAACGAACGATCAACAATCCACTTGGGTGACGAGCAACATGGCAGCGCAGTCTCAATTCACATTGCGAATCTCTCCGGGAGCCACGGCGTTGACGATTGCTGGCTCAGACCCAAGCGGAGGAGCAGGATTGCAGGCGGATCTCAAGACGTTTCAACAGGCTGGAGTTTTCGGTACATCAGCCATCACGTTGCTGACTGTTCAGAACTCTCAGGGAGTGAGTCGAATTGAGACGCTGGACCCCGAACTGATTCGACAACAGATTCGAGCCGTACTTTCAGACATTCAACCGCGAGCCATCAAGGTTGGAGCATTGGGCACGGTTGAGATTGTTCGGGCTGTCGCGTCCGAGATCGAAGCAGTCGAGTGTCCGGTTGTGGTCGATCCAGTTTTGGTCAGCAAGCATGGACATCCATTGGCCGACGAGGACGTCGTCGACGCTTACCGAACGGAATTGCTGCCTCTGGCGACTTTCGTCACACCGAATCGATTCGAGGCGGAGAGCCTTACCGGTGTGAAGTTATCGTCCGAAGATGCCACCTGCGAAGCCATCGCCGTTCTGAAGTCGTTCGGCGTTCAGTATCCGGTAATCAAGCGAGGTCTGGTGCGAGGCAAAGCCCAGCACTGGATCGGGCTCGAAGAAGTCAATCAGTGCATCGACGGTGAATGGCTCGACAAGAAGGGCGTTCACGGGACAGGCTGCATTCTCTCAGCCGCCATCACGGCCGCGCTGGCTCTTGGAGTTCGCGATGTCGCACAGGTGGTCAACTATGCCATCGAGCAAACGTACTACGCGATTTGGATCGACACGCGGCTGGGTCAGGGAATCCATCCCGCCGATGTGCGGGCGGTCCAGCGACCGGAACTGGATGAACAGGATGCCCGGACGGTGTGAACCGGCCGGGACTGGCGATTCGAATTTACGTGAAAGTCTGGTAGATCTCTTTCACGCTGCGGCCTCAGGAATAGTCCCGATTTGACTCCGACATTTGCAAATGCGAGTCATGGAATGACTCGCCTAGGTAGCTCGGTCATTCCATGACCGAGATTGCTAAAACGCCAGGTGATTTCGAGACTGTCACTTCGCTTAGAACAGCCAATTAGCAGGCGTCGCTGTTCAATCCTTCGTGACGTGAGTCGCCAGTCGCCTTCGCCACAATTCGACATGCATGCGAGTTCTGCCGAATCATGGCTACGGGAGACCTCAACTGCCTTTCTTCGCTTCACCCTTCGGCTTTCTGACGTTCGAAGAACCGCACCACGGTGCCCAGGTGATTCTTCGAATCAACTTTCCGGAGACTTCTATTGCCTCCGAAGGTTCACTGGAAGCCTGCGCCCCTTTGCTTTGAGGCACGACATGATCTTTGTTCATCGAATTCATGGTGCACCGTTCGCATCATTTGCGGAAAGCCGGAGAGTGGATTTCGCTGAAGATTCATCGTGCCGTCATTCCCCATCGAAATCACACTCTCAATTTCGCATTTGCGAACAGAATTGCTGTCCGATATCTCACATAGTGGCAATTCGTTCGGATGCATCGATTGTCTCGCGCGAAATGAAACGGTTCGGCGTTTCTCCTTTGGCAAGCAGATGAAACTCTTGCGTCGCACCGCGAACGATGTTCTCTCGCATTCATCGATGTCGCATCTGCCGATCAGATACCTGTCCGCGATGCGAAAGACTCTGCTACTTCCACTTGTAGACAATCAGTGAATCCAATGCTCGGACAAAGACCTGGTCATCGACGACCGCAAGATGAGCCCAACTCGTCGCATCGGTGACGTGCCGAAGATCCAGTTGCTTGTACTCAGAGGGATTCGCATCGATCAGAATCAGATCGCCTTCTTCATCCAGCGCGAGGATTCGAGAGCCGTTCGCAACAACGCTCCAGTATTTGCCGAAAGGAGTCGTTCGCCAAAGCGACTCGCCGGTTGCCGGATCGATGCAAGAGAATCGCTCATTCCGCAAATGCAGGTAGATACGGCCGTCGATGACGACCGGAGATGACATGTAAGCTTCGATCGTATTCTTCCACAGTTCCTTGATCGCAAACTTACCGTCGGCCTGAGTGACTTCGAACATCATCGCACCGCCGCCGTAGTTGCTGGTGAAAACTCGATCGCCGATAACCGTCGGAGTGAGGATATTCATGTCGCGGAACGATGTGATGTTGATTCCCCAAAGCTCGTTTCCTGATTCCGGATCAACGCCGCACAAACGCGATCGAGTCTGCACAACAAGCTGATGAGTCCCCGCAAGATCGGCGATGATCGGTGACGAAAACGCCCCGCCCATCATTCCGCCTTCTTCCTTCAGGCCGCGCCAGATGATCGCTCCGGTTTCGCAGTTGATCTTGATCAGTCCGCCTGAAGTCTGGATGTACAGATTTCCGTTCTCGATCAAGGGCGATGAACATGCCCCAAACGTTTGTCCCTGAGTCTCAAACTCCTTCTTGAAGTCGATTCGCCAGTCCTGCTTTCCGGTCTCGCCATCCAGTGCTACGAGTTCATCGATCATGCTGACGACGTACAGACGTTTGCCGTCGTAAATCGGCGTCGCGCGTATCCAACTCCCGTTCGATGCTGCGAAGAAAGGCACCGTCATCGAGCCGGGCCATTCCACATTCCACAACTCTTTGCCCGAGTCGCGTTCGAGAGCCCGGACGACTTCCTTTTCCTTGTTGACGGTTTCCGTTACGAAGACCTTGTCCTTCGTCACGATTGGCCCTGAGTAACTCGGCGAGAGTGGAACTCGATACAACTCAGTCAAGGAGTTCTCATCGATCTTGTCTGGCCAGGCGGGAGCTTCGATCACGCAGGTTCGCTGAGGCCCTCGCCACTGAAGCCATTCCGATCGATCGGCGGCCAGCGCTGCAGAAGTGAAAATCGCAAGTCCAAACAGAGCCAAACGAGTCATCAGCACGCTCCAGCACAGGGAAAATCTGAATGAACGTTTTTAGATCCTATCTCCAAAACGTCCATGGAAGAACTTTTCAGTTCGATCAACCTGCCATAGTGTCGACTGGCGAGGTCATCGGAAAACCGCGGACTCATCAGGACAAACCGTGGCCGAAACAATGGAAAACGTTGAATCGAAGATGTGCCCAACGACCTCGGAAGGACTAGGAAATTTCGGTTCAATCTGGACATTCGTTACAAAACAGAGGGATTCGGCAGGCACCCCGGCTTCCCCAAACGTGAAACTCAATTTGCCGGCCAGGATCACCGACAATGCGCGAGCAGATTGATTGAAGAATGCCTTTCAGAGCCGTGCCATGACACAGTCCAGCCGTCCCCTTCGAATCGTCCTCGCCTCTTCTGAGGCCGTCCCGTTTTCCAAAACTGGTGGACTGGCTGACGTTGTCGGCGCGCTCGCGAAGACGCTCGACGCGCTGGGGCATGATGTGACGCTAATCGTGCCAGACTATTATCAGTTGCGTCAGGGAGCCAAAAACCTTCCCGAGATCACAGAAACCGGGCTTCGATTTTCGGTCACGATGCACAGCCGCCAGGTGAGCGGAACTGTGAACTGGGCGACTCTTCCCGGAACGAACGTCCGAGTTCTGTTAGTCCGGCAGCCGGAGTACTTCGATCGCCGCCAGATCTACATGGAACATGGTCACGGCTACATCGACAACTGCGAACGATTCTGTTTCTTCAGTCGAGCTGTTCTTGAGATCAGCCGTCAGATGGTTCTTCGCCCAGACGTGATCCATTGCAACGACTGGCAAACCGGACTCATCCCGGCGCTGCTCAACAGTCAATACGTGGCGAAACGAGGGTTTGAAAAAACGGCTACGGTCATGACCATTCATAACATGGCCTATCAGGGACGCTTCTGGCATCTCGACATGCCGCTCACGGGGATGGACTGGAAGTATTTCAACCTTCATCAGATGGAAGCGTGGGGCGATCTGAACCTGCTGAAGACAGGACTCTCGTTTGCAGATCAGATCACAACCGTCAGCCCGACTTACGCTAAAGAAATCTGTGAAGCAGAAGGGGGATACGGACTTGATGGCTTGTTGAGATTTCGTCGAAAAGATCTCACCGGTATCCTGAACGGGATTGATGACGAAGTCTGGAATCCGGAAACAGATTCATATCTGCCCGCGAAGTATTCCGTCAGCAACCTGTCCGAAGGCAAGCCTCGATGCAAGACGCACCTGCAGCAGCGAATGAAGCTGCCTCAACTGTCACACGTTCCTGTGTTCGGCATGGTCTCGCGAATGGCGGATCAAAAGGGATTTGACCTCGTGATGGGTTCTGCCGAACGCCTGCTCAATCAAAAGATCCAGATGGTTTTCCTCGGCAGCGGCGAGCCGTCGTATGAGGCGCAACTCCGGGGACTTGCGGGACGTTATCCCGAACAGGTCGCTGTCGAAATTGGATTCGACGAGTCGTTGTCTCATCAGATCGAAGCCGGTGCCGACGCGTTTCTGATGCCCAGTCGATTCGAGCCATGCGGTCTGAACCAAATGTATAGCCAGAAATACGGAACAGTTCCGATCGTTCGTCGAGTGGGCGGTCTTGCAGACTCGGTTGTCGACCTGCAAAGCAACCCGGAGTCAGCGACGGGCTTCATGTTCACGGATTACAGTCGCGATCAATTCGCAGAAACCGCCGAGCGGGCGATTCGCACTTACGGAGATCGTCCGACCTGGGAGCGACTCATGCAGAACGGCATGACGAGCGATTTCTCATGGAATCGGAGTGCCGCCACATACGTCGACGTGTACCGCAAGGCCATCGAGCGAATTTCGGGACGCGTCGCAGAACGACGCTGCTGACGGTTTTCCGGCAACGTTGTCAGTGCCACAATATCCAATGCGCTGGACAGGGGTGTCCGGTCGCAGCAGAGTTCACGCACTGAAGGGCTCGATGTATGAAGCCACTGCAGTCATCGTATGATGTCATCGTCATCGGGAGTGGCCACAACGGGCTGGTGGCAGCAGCGTATCTCGCCAAAGCCGGCCGATCTGTGCTGGTCGCAGAGAAGAACGAAACATTCGGCGGAGCCACGGCGTCGAAACGCATTTTCCCTGACTACGACGCGCTCATTTCGAGGTATGCGTATCTCGTCTCGCTCTTCCCAACCACCATCACGGAAGAGTTGGATCTGTCCTTTCAAACTCGTCGTCGGAAGACAGCATCCTTTACTCCATGGCAGGATTCGAAGGGGCGACAGCGCGGCTTGATCCTGTCAAACGTCGATGAAAGCCGTTCGCGCGATTCCATGCGGGACATGACCGGTGGCGACACGGCATGGCAGCGATACCAGCAGTTGCTGTCGCTCGAATCAGCCATCGCGAAACTGATCTGGCCATCGATGCTGCAGCCACTGCAAAGTCGTGAATGGTTTCAGTCGCAACTTTGCACCGACGAACTGCGCATGGCGTGGCGTTGTTTCATTGAACGACCGCTTGGCGAAACCATCGAGCAGTACGCCGATCATGATGCTCTTCGAGGGCTTCTGATGACCGACGGGAAGATCGGCGTGTTCACTCATCCGCATGATGAACGACTGCTTCAGAACCGCTGCTTCCTCTATCATGTGATCGGCAATGAGACTGGAGAATGGCGAGTGCCTGTCGGCGGCATGAAGAGTCTTGTCGACTCTTTGCTCAAAGCCTGCGAACGTTCCAGAGTGACATTGGTCTCGAACGCACCGGCGATTCATATCGACCCCGGCCCGGCGGCTCATCGAGTCACGCTTCGAGTGAACGATCAGGACGTCGAGGTCAGCGCCCGACACGTCCTCGTGAATGCGAGTCCTCGATCGCTGGCCTTGATGATGGGCCAGACGTGGCATCCTTCCGAAGAAGATGAAGGGTCTGTGATCAAGATGAACCTGTTGATGGAACGGCTTCCGAGGCTGAAGGCCGCTGGCGTCTCGTCAGAAGAAGCTTTTGCGGGATCATTCCACATTGATGAAGGTTATCAGCAGATGCTGAACTCGTGGGCCACCGCTCGTGATGGAGTGATTCCAAATCCGGCACCGGGAGAAATCTATTGCCATACTCTGACTGATGATTCAATTCTCTCGCCCGACCTGAGGCAGCGAGGCTTCCAGACGCTGACATTATTTGGACTCGATATGCCGTGGCGTCTCTTCACTTCTGACCACGATGCTCGCCGAGAAACCGTGGCAAAGCTGTTTCTTAAAGGACTCGACCGACTTTGCGACGAGCCATTCTCAGACTGCATCGCCCGAGATCAGGATGGGAAGTTATGCCTGGAGATCAAGACTCCCCAGGACCTTCAGCAGGAAGTTGGTCTCGATCTTGGCAACATCTTTCACAATGCGTTGTCATGGTTCTTCGCCGACGAGCCAGAGCGTGTGGGGACGTGGGGAGTTGAGACCCAGCATCCTCGTCTGTACCTTGCCGGCTCTTCCGCCTGTCGCGGCGGTGCTGTGAGCGGCATCCCTGGGCGAAACGCCGCGATGAAGGTCTTGTCCGACGGATAACTCGTCGCCAGGAATCAGCCGAAGTCGAACAGTTCGCTCCAGAAAGACTCGCGTTTCTTCGGTTCCGAATACTCACGGTCTCGATCTCGTTTTGAGTCATCCGACTCAAATCTTTGCGATCGATCAGATGATGAACGGCCGACGACTTCATTGCCGCTTCGCTCGATAATCTTGTCGAGTTCACCCCGGTCGAGCCATACGCCACGACATGACGGGCAGTAGTCAATCTCAACGCCTGAACGCTCCGTCATCTGCAGGTTGGTATCACAAACAGGACATTTCATTATTCAAACTCCAGATCAAGGCTTGCACGTTCCAAGAGCATCAACACGGACGAAGCTTGGGGACACCAGCCATGGCCGTTCACAACTTTGTGAGTCGTCGTCATGCGGTTCAAAACACACAGCGGCCTGATCGTACGTTGCTGCGAAGATTTGACAAATGCATTACTGAAGCTCGAACCATTCATTTCGTCAATGAATGACACGGCGATGATGAGGGCTGGACTAACCAGAGACCGAAAGCAAAGGATTCAATAAATCTGATACATCGAGAAAGACAATTGCATTCGTCAGATATGACGAGCGGGCTAGACTGCTTTCGATCAAATGGGGAGTGCACAAACCCGGGACCTCCAACGAGTCATCTGACGGGGCCATCAATTTGCGGCGATGGGAGCTGGTTAGGGCGTTTGCGGACAGGATAACGGGTCGAAGTATCTGCCGAGTCAGGCATACCGAATGTGAGTCATCACGATCATGAGTCCAAAGAAGATTGGCGTCCTCGGTTGCGGCATGATTGCAGAGCTCGGCCATCTTCCAGCTTTGAAGCAGGTCGGTGGTGTTTCCGTCCATTGCGTTTACGATGTCAATTGGCATCGAGCATTGGCGATGCAATCCAAGTTTCAGATCCCACATGCGTTCCCGACAGAGCAGGCATTCTGGGAATCGGATATGGACGCTGTGCTGATCTGCACTCCGGCTCCGTTACATCCGGCCAATGTGATTCAGGCCGCGAAACATGGAAAGCACGTGTTGTGCGAGAAGCCTCTCGCGATGAATGAGCCTGACATACTGCAGATGATCCGCGTCACGGAGAATGCTGGTCTGATGCTGTGCACTGGCTTCACCTATCGATTCAGCGGCGTCGCCAGAGAGATACACCGTCTGGTACGAAGCCGCGCAATCGGAGAGGTTCGAGCACTCAGGCTGACGTACCTGTGGAATCTACACGGAAAATGGACCTGGAATGATCAGGGAGAACGCATCGCAAGTCCGTTGCGAGTCGGAAGAATGCTTGAAGGCGGGCCGATGGTGGATTGCGGGGTTCATCAAATCGACCTTGCTCGCTGGTGGCTGGGATCCGAGGTCGAATGGCAGCGAGGAATCGGTGTGTGGATCGAAGATTATCAGGCTCCTGACCATGTCTATCTGCACATGGGGCATGCCTGTGGGGCGCACACGATGGTAGAAATGAGCTTTTCGTACAACGCGACATCCCGCGAACCACGAACGCATTTCCAATACGAGCTGATCGGCTCCGACGGTGTGATCCGTTACAACAGAGAAGAACATTCCTTCGAGTTGCGAAACTCCCATGGGACTCAATGGCTGGCATGGCATCCGGAAAAGAACTTCGTCGGAATGCATGCCGAATTTGCACACGCATTGGCAACCGGCGAACTTCGAGACATGCCGACCGCTTATGATGGACTGATGGCAACGCGCATCGCGCGATTGGCGACAGAAGAAGCAATTCGAGATCGAGAGCCCACCAGTCAGAGTCATCCGTCATCAATGGCTCGTGCCGCACGATCATCCATGCAGGACGTCTCCATTCCCCTCGACGAGGATGAAGCAGACGATCTGCCACCCTCAACACTTTCGAACCTTATTGAACAAAGCAAACCATGATGGAATTCCTTTCTCCGGAAGCGCTGATCGCCTGCTGACACTGACATCACTTGAGGTCGTGCTCGGCATTGACAATGTGATCTTCATCGCAATTCTTGCCGGCCGACTTCCGGAAGCATAAAGAGACTACGCCCGAAAACTCGGACTCACCGTGGCCGTGTTGTCTCGAGCCATTCTGGTTCTGGGCATCGGTCTTTTCATGCCGTTTAGTGGGCCGGACAGACCGCCAGCGAGTTCCGGCAATCCAGCGTTTTTTTGAACATGCTTAGAGCGGTAGGGCGCGAGCGGGTGTTGATTTCGTCGCGATTCGAGAGCGATCTTAACTGAAACGCGAGTGAGGATTTCTGCGATTTTGCCTCGCTGGCGGTTCGGGTTGGTATGAAATCTACACGCTGCAAGCCCTCCGGTGAGTGTCTGGCATAAACTCACCGGACAGCTCGCGCGGTTCCGCTTCAAGATGAAGATGTTGGGACACCGTTGCTGGATTCCGACGTTGCCCACTGGCTGGTCGAAGGGCCGATGAAGCAGGTCGTCGAGCGGGGCACGGGCAAGCAGGCGAAGGTTCCTGGACTGTCAATTTTCGGCAAGACCGGAACGGCGCAAAAGCTCGATCCGGAAACAGGAACGTACTCCGACAAGGCATGGGTCGTTTCATTCGTTTGCGGAGCACCGGCCGAAAATCCCCGAGTCATCGTCCTGCTCATGGTCGACGAACCAACGGCTCCCGGCATCCACTACGGCGGCACCGTCGCTGCACCAACGGCGGCGAAGATTCTGCAATTCGCAGAAGCCCGCGCTCGAGCACTTGGCTTGCCACGTCGACAGCCAGACGTGACACAATCACCCAATGATGACACGTTTCTCCGCTGAACGTGGCCGCTTGAACCAGCGAATCGAGTTTGCTACCAGCCGATCCACTGCAGTCGCCAAGTCAGGTGCTGCAGAAAAAGAATGGCTGCAATTGCACTGGCGCTGGTTCTGTGAGGCTTGCTTTGAGCCCACGAAACAAATCGATCGAAGACCACGATTGCTATCGCAGCCGTGACCATTGCCTGCCAGCCTAAACAGGCTCCAGCAACAGCAAAGAGCCAGATCAGATCGTTCCGCATGATGGGTGATGCAGTTGATCCAGCACCAGCGAATATCGGAATTATCGATCCGCACAGAGTGCCAACAGCACATCCACCAGCGACAAACGCGATGGCAGCAATCAATCCACCGGTCTGTGTCGCAAACGGAAGAGACGCCGGCACGACCGCGAGCTGTTGAAACGCGAGGGGACTGACCACAGCGATAAACAGAGTCAACAGCTTCATGCGGAGAGGTACCCGGTTTCCATCTCGTTGCATCAGCATCCAGACGACGATTGTCGAGAACAGAAAGCAATGAAACAGATAGAGTCCAATCAAATCTCATTTCGCGTACATGATGATCCAAAGCACGCCGCGATACATGTTGATCGGTCGAACGGGCAGATTGGCTCCGCCTGAAATCAGTTCGAAGAAGTACAACAATAGAAACATCGACGCCACGATGAATTCAACCGTTGGGTAACGACTGGAAATCTCCATGTTGCAGGCTCGGCATTGTCCTCCGAGATTCAGCCAGCCGAAGATCGGAATGTTGTCGCGTCCTCTAATCTTTGTTCCGCAGCCGGGACAGCAGGAGTCACCGTGAACAATCGATTTCCCGATCGGCATACGCCAGACGACGACGTTCAGGAAGCTGCCCACGTTGGCACCGAGAGCAAAGAAGCATGCAGTCACGAGGGCCTCGCCGCATCGAAACCCAACGTGCTCGACGAACGTCATTTCTTCAAGCTGCAGCACCTTTGGTGGTCGAGATTGCTGCCAGATCCATGTCCCGATCGGCACGCCAACGCCCCACAACAGGAAGAGTCCAGCCACGACTCGGCCGAGCAGCCGTCCGTCGTATTTCCTACGTTCCGATGCGGACAACGAATGATGGTCGTGGTGCCGCAAGTCCAGAAGTTCGACAACGACAAGAATCATCCCCGAGATCGCGAAGGCCAAAGGTGAGACCGGACCTTTGGCCAGCCATTCCGGAACTCCGCGAACTCCGGCAACCGCCAAGCCAGCAAGCAACAGCACAACCGCAACCGTGACGAACGCCGTGCTTCGAAGTCCCGCAAATCCTCCCACCGAGCGAAATGCCATCCATCCCGCTGAAAGCACCATCAGCGACGCGCCAATGACATTCGACGAGAAATTCAACGCCCATGCCACCAACCCGCAAACAGCATGACACAGCATGAGCAGCGACATGTACTCGCCAAGCAGACAACATCGCAGGCTCGTCGCCCGAACAATCGATGGACCGCGCGAGGCGTCGGGCTGCAACAGAGCTGGCGACTGAAGAGTGTTCATAGTCATTGATTCAACATCGCTGTGTGGTCTGGCATTCGAAACAGTCTTCTGCAGACCGTCGTCCAATGAACATCACGACGGTATTCACTCCGACTCGCTGTCTTCTTCGAGATCCCACGGGGCAAATGGGTCGCTGAGTTGCAGCCAGGCGTCCTGCCCCGAAGACAGCTCCTCATCCGTCAGCAAACATGCATCAAGGGCTGTTGCGACTTCGTCCTTCGGCAGGTCCTGCCCGATGATGACCAACTCCTGACGACGATCGCCGACCTGTTCGTCCCAGATGGAGTTGATCTCGGCGACCTGCTGTGGATCCTCCAGCGGCCAGTCATCCTTCGGAGTATCGGCCCACCAAACACCGCCGGGCTCTGCACTGATGACGCCGCCCGCCTGAGACCAGAAACCAGCAAGACCGGGTCGCGATGCGAGCCAGAAGTAGCCCTTCGAGCGAAGAATGGACGACGACAGATCTTCCTCCGTCCAGAAGTCATGAAATCGCTGTGGATGAAATGGCCGACGAGCGCGATAGACAAAACTGGAGATGCCGAACTCTTCCGTCTCCGTCTGCTCCTGCCCGCGCGGGACACTAAGCCATTCGGAAGATTCAGCGGCCCACTCGAGCTGAAAGCGACCTGTGTTCAAAATCTGATTGAGCGGCACCTGGCTGCGTTCGGCTTCGATGACCAACGCTTCCGGGTTCATGCGTTTCAGAATCTCACGCAACCTGTGCCGCTGCTCATCGTCGACGAGATCGATCTTGTTCAAAATGATCACGTTTGCAAACTCAATCTGGTCCGCCAGTAGGATCGACAAATCGCGCGAGTCGTTTTCATCCAGTCCAACGTGACGATCTCGAAGTTCATCCTGAGATTCAAAGTCCTCCGGGAAATTCGCCGCATCGACAACCGTGACCATCGTGTCCAGCGATGCGAATTCACTCAGTGACTTGCCATCGGCATCCGCGAACGTGAAGGTTTCGGCAACCGGAAGGGGCTCCGAAATCCCGGTGGATTCAATCAGCAGGTAATCGAATCGACCTTCTTTGGCGAGTCGCGAGACTTCCTGCAGCAGGTCTTCTCGGAGCGTGCAGCAAATGCAGCCGTTGGAGAGTTCCACCAGCTTCTCCTCGGTGCGACTCAACATCGCCGGACCATCGGCCACCTGTTGAGCGTCGATGTTGACTTCGCTCATGTCGTTGACAATCACTGCAACCTTCAGCCCTTCACGGTTGGAAAGGACGTGATTGAGCAGCGTCGTTTTACCAGCGCCGAGGAAACCGGAGAGCACAGTGACAGGGAGTTTGGACATAGGGAGTTAAGTTCTTGGTTCGTTGTTGAGTAGTTGAGTAGGCCGGACCGAGCGCCAGCGAGTTCCGGCAATTGAGCGTTTCATTGAAAAAGTCGGAACTCGCTGGCGCTCGGTCCGGCCTACATTGAAACACTCAGTGCTTATGTTCCGGCGCGCCGATGGCCACGATGCTCGTCGGAGTTCCGCCAACGATCGACTTGGCGCGGATCGCCAGATCGCGAAGCGTCATGACCCAGATCGTGCCGTCGCCGGGATTCGTGAAGCAGGCGATGCGGCCTTCAGAGCAGAAGCTGATCGCGTGATGGCCGGAATGGCCCTGAACGCTGCTCTTCCCGACAGGCATCGTCTTCGCAATCTTCGCATCGGACAGATTGCGGTCACCATTTGGATCCAGATCCACGATCGTCAACTGCTCTTCTGCCGTTGCTTCGGGATCTTTCTTGTCCTGAAACAGAAACGCGTACCGCTTGCCACCTGACGCAAGAACAACCTCAGGAGTCGTCAGCGACAATCCTTCAGCCACATCAATCGGAACTTTCACAACAGTTGGTTGTGCAGCCTTTGCGTCCAGCAGACACAATGACGGCTTGCCTTCAGCACCGCCCGTCGTAAACAGCACGTAGTTTCGATGATTGACGAATGCGCCCGTGCGATTGGGCTTCTCCGCGCCTTCTTCTTTGCCAAGCGAAATGTGGTTCACGACCACGGACTCAGCGGTCTTTGAACAAGTGGTGTCCGCATCGACCCAGCAAACTCCATCGGCTGGGGCAAAGAAGACTCGTCCGGAGTTTGCCGTGGCTCCGTGAATCACGCCCGTCGGCAAATTAAACGAATACGCAACGGCTTCCGCTGCTGGTGTCTTCAGGTTCACAACGTCAACGCGACCGCTGTTCGGACCGCCGCCATCAATCCATGTCGAGTAACAGACAGAGTTATCAACCGCCGCCATCGTGATATGATTGCCACCGCCGGTGAAGAAGGCTCCACAATTGGCCGCAGGCTTCGTCAGCAGGTCTTTCGGTGCAATCTGAGTGAACCCGTTCTTCTTGTCGTTGGCCATGTAGAACATGCCGTTGTAGAGATACAGATGAGCCGGATTGCCGTGATCTGTATCAAGACGGCTGCCCTTCACCTTCGGAATTCCCACAAAGTTCCAGTGTGAATGATCGCCGTGCGGCTCTTCACGAACACCAGTATCCACAGCGACCCAGCCGCTTTGGAACTTGCCATCGTCGTTATCCTTGACTCCGATGAGCAGTTGCCCTTCGGCCTGCTCCATCTGGACGAGATCCTGCTTTTCATTGTCCAGCTTTGGAAAGCCAGCGACTGGCGAAGCTGACACAACCCACTTCTCGCCGCCATGGACTTCGCCCCACATCAGGGCATCCTTGCTGCGATCCTGCCACAAGACGCGGGCCACTCGTGGACCGACATCTCCAGCCTGTGCTATCGATGAAAACATCGCGCACCCCATCGAAAAGGCGATGGCTGATGGGCCAAGCATTCTTGCGATCAATGATTTCTTCATCAGAAGTTCCTGTTTCAAGCAATGTCGTTTAAACAAATCACAAGGGACAAAACCGGGACTGGCTCCCGCTGCGCTGATATTCGTGAGAACAACGATTCTTACGGGTGCCTGTCCCGATTTTGTTTCAGGCAACGCATCATTGAAGATGAATTGTCACTTCAGAAATGGATTGCCAGTGCCGTCCGAAGTGCGAAACTTTCCGCCTTCGAAATGAACACACGACCATACGATGTTTTCACCCGATCCACGAAGCCAAAAGAAGCGACGATCGGAAGTTCCCGAAGTCATCAACTTCGGGACTCCTTCGAAATCGGAGCTTCCCTGAAAGGCCGGTTGAAGCTGGAAGAATTTTGTCAGGACGTCTTCGTCCGACTTTGTGAGCTCCGCCTGAGCTGACCACGTTTTTCCATCCGCGACCCACGAAGCAGGAAGCTCTATGTTTGATGGCAGCAGCGGTTCAGCCGAGGGCTCACCGCAGCCCGAAAAAAACAAAGCCACGGGCAGCAAAGACAGCAAGAGTTGCCGGTTCATGAAGCAGTACCGATTTCAGTAACAGTTTGTTTGGGATGATCGACGAAGCGGCGGCATCTTGTCGCCGCGTTTATTCTTTGCTCCGGTGAAGCAGGTCACGCCACGGATTCATGCGAGACGACAAATCAAGAATCTTCGAACATGTCCCTTCTCCGCTTCGTAAGGGGAGAAGGTGGCCGAAGGCCGGATGAGCGACGGTGTTCAATTGGTTCAAGAGACAGATTCAAAAAAAGACATTTTTGAATTCCTTTCGGGGAAGTAGTCTAGCGTTGTCATCGGTCGTTTTCTGGTGGAGACATTGGGGGCCAGCCCCCAAACCCCCGGGATTTTTGAGGCATAGCGCCGGTGCTCAATTGGCCGGTGTTCAATTGGATTATCTCGCTGAGAAAAAACTCTGGTGTGAGAGCATGCGTGTGTTAAAATTTTTCTATTCGATGAAACAGACGGAAGCTCTGCGGGGACGCAACTTCCTGAGGGATAGTCGAGTCGCCGGTGCTTCAATTGAGGCATCGAGCACGTGTGGTGATCGGTCATGTGCCGGTCACCACTTTTTCTTCTCGCCGTTGTTCTTCTCGCCATTGCTCTTTTCTGTGGACCATGCAGTTCAGGATCGTCAGCAGCTTTCGCATACAAGCGACGATGGCGACTTTCTTTTCTTTACCTGCTGCCAGCAATCTCGCGTAGAATTTTTTAATCACCGGGTTGAAGCGAGTAGCGGTCAGCGCGGCCATGTAGAGCACGCGTCGGACATGACTGCGGCCTCCGAAGATGGATCGCTTTCGTTCACGCGTTCCGGACTCGTTGACGATCGGAGCGACTCCCGCCAGTCTGGAGATCTGGCCTCGATTCAGCGATCCCAGTTCCGGAAGATCGCAGAGCAGGGTCGAGGTGGTGACGATGCCAACGCCGGGAACGCTTTGCAGAATCTCGACGGCCGGATTGGTTTCGGCTTCCTTCTCCAGAAGCGTTTTGACCTGCAAATCCACGGAATTCATCTGTGTTTTCAGCAACTCGAGCGTCTCATCAATCAGGTGAACGATTGGCGCGTTGTCCGTCTGAGCCTTTCGATTCTGCTCCTGATTGATCATGTTCATCAATTGCTCACGGCGTCGTACCAGCGCTTCATGATGTTGGTGCTCGGGCGATTTCGGAGGCGTTGGCTGAAGATCAACGACCTCACCGAATCGCTGCAGCAGTGCCGCATCGATGGGATCCGATTTCTCAAGCACCCCGATGCCTTTGCCAAACTGTCGCACTTGCCATGGATTGGCGACACAGACGGCAATCCCGGCCTGATGCATGGCCCGAACGAGCGTGCGTTCGTAGCCTCCAGTGGCTTCACAGACAACAAAGGTCTTGTCCGGCTGATCGATTTTGCTGACAAGGTATTTCACGATGCAGTCGTTGGTATTCTGAATCTCCTTTTTCATTTTTCTGTGAGAGTCCGAGACATCCATTTTGTTTTTAGCGATATCAATTCCAATCACACGAGTGGCCAGTTTCGAGCTTGTCATTTGTCCCATCCTAGTGAATACGAGCTGATCGGTGATGCCCGATCGCTCAAGCGACGGTTCGGGTTCAAAAACAAAAGGCCATACGATCACGCTCATCCACGGTCTTTACGACCAGGGGGTATTAATCGATCTGTATGGCCGCCTGATCCCGGCTGCAGACCAGGATCAGACTCCAACCTCCCGCCGCTCGCAACTCAAATCTGACAGGATCAATTTCAAGACACTAGGGGTTTTTCTTAAGACCGCAGCGCTGAAGCAATCCCCCTCACCCTGACCCTCTCCCCCGAACCGTCGGAAACGTTCTGAGCGATTCCATTGCGGGGAGAGGGGACGAATCGCACTTCTCATGAATGTCTCAATGCACCGAGCGAAGAAAACAAATCTAAACGGCGGCAGGACGCCGCTACGCATGGCCGCCGAGGCACATCACTTGCCGCGGACACAGTACAGTCGCGTGCCAGTACGAATCACGAAAGCTCCATCCGCCGCGGCCACACCGTAGACAATGGGATCACGGGCAGACTCCTGAGAACCCTCGCGACGCTTTCGGAAACTCTCTTCCATGGCCTTCAGCTCAGCCGCATCGATCACGTTGTCTTTGTTTGTGTCAATCCGCGGCATCATTTCCTTGAACTCTGGCGGCAGTTCTTCCGCCGAGATATTTCCGTCTCCATTCGCGTCGCCTTTCATCAACGCGGCGATCATGCCACCACCTCGACCTCCACGTCGCCCGGAGCCACCATTTGTTTCAGAGCCCTTCGCTTCAGAACCAGCGTCACTGGCTTCACCCTTTGAACCAGACTCTCCCGGCGAATCTCCATGTCCATGCCCTCCGCCCTGATGTTCTTTGTACGATTCCGGAGCAGGCGGATTCTTCGGGTCCCACAGAGGATTCGACGCAACTTTCGTGAAGACGGGGCCACTGGAGATGACTTGAGTTGTGCCGTCTTTGCCGAAGAAAAACACTATGTCGCCCGAGATGACCGGGGTCGCCCAGCAGGTCGTTCCCAGTCGTTCGGTATAGTGAGTTTCGCCCGTCACCGCGTTCACACAATGGAGCACGCCAACATTGTTCAGATAGTAGGCACAGTCACCATGAATCACCGGACTTGCATAGTCACAGACGGCTTTGCTCGCTCGCCAGACGACTTCCTGCTGACCTTCGCTGGATGCATTGATCCTCAGGCACAAGTTGGAACGTGATGCTTCCTGAGCAGACCCGAATTCCGGGATGCGAGCGCCGACAAACAGGTATGGGCCGACGGCTGTTGGAGATGGCACGGAGTTTCCTGAAAGTCCTCCGACACTCCAGAGCTTCGTCCCATCTGCAGAACTGTAGCTGTCAACGGCTCCGGCAGAGCTGACGACAACCTGCTCTTTGCCGTCTTGTTGAATCACAATCGGCGATGTCCAGGAACTTCCGGATGGTCGCTCCGCCTTCCAGCGATTTTCGCCCGTCCGTTTGTCAACAGCCAGCAGGTACGAAGGGCCTTTGTGTTCGATGTTGACGACCACAAGTTCCGACGTCTGAGTCGGTGAGCTGCCAAGTCCATGATTGTTTTCGAACGGGCCGTAGTCGGTGGTGAGGCTTCGCTTCCACTTCAGGCTGCCATCATGGTTGATACAGACAAGGTCGCCGCTTTCGAAGAACGCATAAATTCCCTGTTCATCGACCATCGGCGTGGGTGCAGCTCGCGATGCCATATAGTTGGATGCAGCTTTCTGAGATGCGTCCTGGGACCAAGCCCAGATCTGTTCTCCCGTCTTGAGATCAAAACACGTGACTTGACACACATCTTTCATCGGGCCAACAACCGATGTCACGAAGATGCGGCCGTTGAGCACCACGGGGCTCGACTGGCCATATCCCTGCAGTTCAATCTGCCAGGCAATGCCATTCTCCATAGACCATGAAACCGGCATCTCGGCGGTACTGGTCGAAGACCCACCGTTTCGAAACTCCGTCCAGGCGGACGATGTCGTCTCGCCACCTCTGCAGACACCCAGACACAGGATCGTGGCAACAAGGACTCTCACAACAGCACTCCAGTTAAAAGAAGACACTTTGAGACAGGGTGAGCCGCAAGGCGTGAAGCACTACTTACGAGGATTGCGGATTAAATTGACTGTGTCGTTTCATTAGCCGCTGGGCGATAGCAGGCTGTTGATTTAGTGATTCCAGTAGGGTGTGTGCAGCGCCAGCGGAACACACCATTTCCTCACGCCGCCCGCAAATGGTGCGTTGCGCTCCGCTTCACGCACCCTACGGTTAAATCAACACGCCGCCAGCACGCTCCGGCGGATGTAATTGTCAACCCGCAGGCACACTGCGGCTCACTCGTTAGAGAACAAGGCGAAAGGTTCAGAATTCACTAATCACGCGTCCGTCATTTCGCGAAAAGACGTTACGGAAAGTCACAAGATCGACATTCTCTGACACAAATCGAACGCTTCCATCGCACAGAGAAAGCTGGGCACCACCCGTGTGCAGGCTGCGAGGACCGGAGACCACTTCACCGTGATTGCCAAAGTCTGGGTTCCTCGAGTTCGGCGGATAGTAACCCTGAATCAAAGTGTGGAATCCGGTGGACGAGATCCAGATCCCCGCACGATTGCCCGTGAAGCTTGTCGACGCCGCTGCCTCCATGGCTTCTGCTGTCGCGACGCATGATGCTCCGAGTCCCACCCTCTTCATCTGGCGCTGCGGATTGACCAGTGTTGTGGTGGCAGGCTGACGATTGCCAAACAGAGTTTCGGCCATAAACGCTGTGTTGCTTGTGCCGTCGGTGACGTCTCGAAACCTTGTGCTGGATCCTCGCCAAAAGAGACCGTCGTTTCCGCCCGAGCAGTAGTTCAGGTTGGTCCCGGAACCACCATTCACAAGATAGTTTCCGCCCGCCCAGGTAAATCCATGGGGGTCGGTCAACATAGGATTCCCGGAATCACTCGGGCACATCAGCACTGGAATTCGAGTGGACGCAACGACGGCATTGACCGGATTCACCTGCGGATTCCATGCGACGCCAATCGTCAGAGGTCTCGTAAAGTCAATCAGTCCGTGCAGAGTGCCCTGCTCATAAAACGGCAACAACTGCGCCTGAGCAGAGTATCCGTAAAGTGATGCCCCAGCCTGCAGCGGGAAACAGTTATGAACGTCCGCATAATTGTGAGCGGCAAGAGCCAGTTGCTTCAGGTTGTTTTTGCACTGAGTTCTTCGCGCTGCCTCTCTGGCTTGCTGAACAGCGGGCAGCAGCAGGGAAACAAGGATGGCAATAATGGCGATGACAACGAGCAGCTCGATGAGTGTGAAACCGCGTTGATGTCGTGACAGATTCGTCTTCATTGGGTAACTCCAGAATTCGAAAAGTGAGATGTGATGATGGATGCGGTGCGGTGTGCGCGCAACTCTCGCGCAGACGATAGATCATGATCATCGTGATCAGAGAACATCTCGCCGCGGCCGTTCGACGGCTCGGACTGGTCGGACCCGCATATGCGCGCAGAACGAACCGCGGACGAGATGAAATCGCAGAGGGAACCCGGAAGAGGGATTCCAACGGGCGAAATGAGAAGCTGCGGCCGTGAGCAGTGAGTTCGACCGGATCAACGGAGATCTCAGTAACGACTCTAGCGAGCCCGGAATGAGACTCCCACAAGTCGCCAAGACCCCCGCTGTTGAATCATGCACGGACAATTGGTGTGAATCACTCAACACCTTGCCGTCACTCAGCAGGCTTTACGCAGCGTTCCCTTCGCGTCAGGCGATCGGCGGGGCTCGACACTGCAACGGAAGTCCGAAACCAAGCATTGGATCGGAACATGGCTCGTTCGGAGCAAGGGCGATCCATTCTGAAGACCGCGGGAGGACCACCAACTCGACAGCAATTCGCGGTGCAGCAAGCGTTTGACAAAGAACGCAGTTGGAACAGTCATGAGGCGCTTGCTGGGTCGGCTCTTCGCCGGAGTCACTTCGATCATGCGAATGATGATGACCGCACGAGCAACTTGAAGCAGCTACTGCACATTCAGAACGCGCAGTTGAGCAACAGCCATCGGAAACCTCGTGAAGCCAACGAGCTCCGGACGGCAGCAGAACCTGCAAAAGCAGGAGCAGATAGATTTGAAAGCGATGCAGCCGCATGCCTTCTGGGCCATGGAGTAGTGTGATGAAATCTCCGAGCCCGACCAGTGAGTCACATTCTGTCCTTGTGGCACACTGAAGTCAATCGCGGACGGTGCTTGTTTCCCCGTGATTTCTGCATTTGCGATGAACGAACAAGAACTTTACAGCGGCAAGATCACCGTCGCCCATCTCGGCAATCGGCCGGTCGTCAATGGACCGAGCATAAGAGAATCTTGTCCGCTCAGGCGAACCGCTTCCCAAGTCGAGTCAGAATGCTCGGCACCAACGACTGAAAATCGATTCTTCGAAGGGCAACATCGACAATCAGCAGGATCGCCACCACCAGAAGAAGGACCGGCCAAAGTGGGCGTGCTCGTGGAGCGATCTCGCGAGAGTGCTGAAGCAGTTCCGCCGGATTGGGATTCGTCTGGCCTCCTGAGACGCTGGCGATTTGTTTCAGAAGAGACTCATTCGTCGGGCGAATGCGAAGTTCATCGCTGTAGCCGATCATCAGGCCTCTGGATTGCCGAAGGGTCTTCGATTCCGTTGAGGTCTCTGTATCGTCGGACGGCCTCATGGCCAAATCAAGATTGTAGGCACCAGCAATGGGAGTCAAAAATGACGCTTCATAACGGCCCGGTGCGACCTGAGTCGCCCTGATCTGGCGTCTTCGAAGCTGAGGATCAATCAACGTCAATTCCGCCTTTGCATTGTTCATGAATACGCCCTGAGGCGTTGCGGCATCAACAGTGACACGTGTCTGGCGTCCGTTGCGAGCCGTCGTGATTTGCAAACCCTGATGATCATTCTTCCTCATCACCTGACGGACGACCTGAGTCCAAAACCTGCTGTATCCAGGCCAGGTCAGCCACTCCGCGGCCCAGCGACTTTTCGCATCTGATGTAAACGCGGCTGTCATGCCCAGCCCGTATCTCCACCATGCCAAAAGCGGGTCGCCTTTTTCCGTCGAAAGGATCAGCTCACACGTCGGCTTTGGTCGAGTCGTCACGTATCCGAGCAGCATCGGAGCAGATTCCAAATCGATCTCTGCCAGCGCCAGTGTGGCTCGAACGACCTGCGGCACGAATGGCTGTTCGTCAATCGCGGACTTGCCTGCGGCGATCGTTTCCTTGGCAAAGATCTGCGGCACCTGCGACGGATCTTCGGTCGCATAGAACCGCCCTTTCCCAATGCGCGCAATGGATTGCAGAACCTGTGTGTCAGTTTCTCCTTCTCCGCCTACGGCAACCGTTGAGACCGTCATCTTTGCCGATGCCATCTTCTGCGCGAGACCTTCAAAATCACCCGAATTGGAGATTCCATCGGTCAGCATGATGACATGCTTCAGACGTGCCGTCGTATTGTTGAGCATCTCAAATGCGCGCCGCATGGCGGGGTACATCTCGGTTCCGCCGCCTTGCTGGATTCCGGCAATCTGCTCAGAGATCTGACCTTTGTTTGTGGCCGCCTGCATCTCGCAGATGACAAATGTCTCTCCGTCGAACGCGACGACGGCGATCTGATCTTTCGAACCAAGAAGTTCCAAAGTGGACTGCGCGGCGGCCTTGGCCATGTCGAGTTTTTCGCCCTGCATGGAGCCGGATTTGTCGATCACCAGAACGATGCCCAGCGACGGCTTTTCTTTCTCCTTGTCGAAGTCACTACTCACGGGCAATACGTCTTCAAGAGTTGTCTTGTAGTATCCGCCAAGTCCAAACGACTGTTCGCCACCGAGCATGATGAAGCCACCGCCAAGATCCTGGACCCATGAACGAATGATGTCCATCTGCTGTTGCGTGATGGCTGTTGCCGGAACGTTCGACAACATCAGAAGTTCGAAGTTCTGAAGACCGGCGATGGAGTCGGGCATGCCTTCCGGCGGGCGAACATCAACCAGAATTCCTTCATCCTCAAGGGAATACCGGAGTTCCTGAATCAGCGAGACGTCACTTTCGATGATCAGGACTCGCGGTTTGCCCGACGTGTAGACCAGCCCGGAATCCGCATTGTTATCAAGAAGTGTGTCCTGTTTCAGGCCGGAGATCCGAACCTTGAACGCGGCCATCCGATCGCGTTCGATTGATTGTTGAATTCGAAACTTATTCGTACCACTCGCGATTGATCGTCGTTCACTCAGAACTTTGTGATCTCCCTGGTAGATCTCAAGCAAGCCTTCGTCCGGATGATTTGACAACACAGTGGCTTCAACAAAAAATGGCTCTCCTTCGCGAACTTCTGCGGGAACCTTGACTTCAGCCACTTGAACCTCTGGCTCACTTCGCGATGGCAGAGCGATCGTGTGAATCGGAATCCGACTCCGCGACGCAGCGGCCATAGCATCACCGGCTGTTTCATTGCCATCGGTCAAGAGAACAATGCCGGGAACAAAACCCGGCGGAATCAAGCCAGCGGCAGCCTCGATCGCATCCTCGAGATTCGTGCCATCACGATCTGCCGTCTTCCCTGTTTGTTTCTCTGTCGAGGGCGAAGACGGTGAAGCGCCGAAGGGTATCGGCTCATTCGAGATCGTGCCCGGAGCGACAGCAAAAGGCATGTAGACAACTCTTGCCTTGCCCTTCTTCGAGTCGATCTCCTTCAGTTTCTGGAGAGCCGCATCAGCGACCGAACCGTCAACACTCAGACTTTCATCGACGGCGACAACAAAGAAGCGATCTCGAGTCGATTGATTCCATGTCAGGCCGCAAAGGCTGAATATGAGCAGCAGGACAATCACAACTCGGACGATGAGTGACGACAACCGCTGCTGCCGAGTGAAATCGGTCAGACTTCGCGTGTACCCAAACCACAACGCTGCCAGAGTCGGCAACAGCAGCCAAAGGTAGGATGGGCGGGTCAAATCAAACAAAGTCATCACGTCGCCAGGATCATTTTCACTCGCCGAACATTGAAAGAATCAGTCCGCAGGATAGTCTGAACGAAGGCAAGCGACCATCGAATCGAATCGCAACTCACCCGATGTCGCGGAATTGAGCAGAGGACGCCGACGAGCATTCAAATCAAGATGCCGATTTACTCAATTGGTTCCGGAGCATGTTCCATAGAAAACCTGCCATGCTCCAGAAAGGTTCTGACGGATTGGATCGCCGTCGGGTCGCTCATCAGGAACGTATGCAGCTTCGGAACCCTCAGGAAGTCAACCGCGCCTGACAGACGCGCGCTGGCGATGGTTACCGTTCCGTCGTCGTCGCCAGGCAGAAGCGGGTTGTAGCCTTTCTCATTGCCGGCCCCACCGGCGATGATGGCAAAAGGGATCGTTGGAGTCGGCAACGACTTAATCGTGCCCACTTCATCCGTCACAAGTTCCTGACCGGCCGGACCAAGGATGGCTTTGAAGAGAAAGTTCTTTCGCAGCATGTCCGCCATTTCGGCACCACTGTTTGGCGTGCCGAGCATCACAAATCGATGAAGTCGCGCATCGGAATGATCCTTCAGGTAACGTCGAACAACCAGACCTCCCATGCTGTGCGTGACAAAGCTAATCTTGTCGACGTCAGTCAAAGAATCGATCACGGACTTCAGGTACTCAGCGCATTTTTCGATGGGCACACGAGTACTCGGGTACTCAAACATCACATGCACATAACCGTCCTGAGGCATTCCGTTGGCGATCGGCATCATCGATCTTGATGTTCGTCCAATGCCGTGTAGATAGATGACCGCGTGCCCGGTATCAGGAGCGAGGTTGTTTGCTCGTCGGATCTTCGCCAGAGCCTTTTCGCACTCTTCCCGGGTTCCCGAGGCGAATCGGTGATTGTTTGAATCCAGCAGGCGATACTGTCCAAACACCACATTGTGCTGAATTCGATAGCCTCGAAAATACAGTACGTCGCCCCAGAACTGCATCCCACCCAGAGTCTTGCCTGATGACTCTGGAACGTCAGCGTTGTCGTCGCTTGATAACGATGTGTCAGTCGAGAGTTTCATCTCACCAGGGGTCCTTTTGAAAATCCTGTCGCCAGACTTGATCGGGCGACTCGGTTTCGGATGAAAGCTCTTCGTGTCAGTCGGCTGAGCCAGCACAGGTAGCGCCGCAGTAGCGATCGAAAGTGCTGTCATAACGATTGACTGAATGATCCGCTTCATCGAGGTGCTCTTTCCCCAACGGCTGCAGCGCAGTTTGAAGTGTCCGCCTCGTCAGAATTCTGGTCGCCTGACGGAATTGATGCAAGACAGAGCATTGATTCCAGAGGTATGAAGCAAAGAACGCCCGTCACCAGTGGCGAACATTGATCGATTCAGCGATACCGAACTCGCAGCCATCTTGCTCAACTGTTCTGCGGCTCGTCCTGAAAGCGAACGAGTGCACCGACGAGTGTACCGAGCGGCAGGAACTCGGTTCCCGGGATCGTGCAGTAGATCCCGGCGACAACGGAACAAATCCAGCACATGTGCTTTTCCAGTTGCATGCTCCGGCCGAGCCAGTATCCGGCAAGTCCTCCGACCGGTGCTCCGAGCATGAGCCCGAACGGGCCAAAGGTGATCAAGTCAACGGCATCGATGATCATCCCGGCTGCGACAGGACCGAGAGCATGATTCAGTCGCTTGAGCGTGCGTTGAGGGACTAAAGGAGACTGCGGCTCTGAAACTGGCTCTGCTGGAGTCTCGGGTGCTGACTCCGACTCTGGAACGGTTAGATCCGACAGAACATCGCTCTCCGACGGGACGATGTTCTGATCGTTCGATTCGATCGTACTCATCATGGAATGCCTTCGCTAACAACAATCGCCTGTGCTTTGGCGATTGAAAAGCACTCGTCGGATCATCGTCAGAATGATCTCAACGTGCGGTCCGACTTTATCAACGGACAGTCGCACTCAACGATCCCGATCCCACGCAGGATCAGGTTTTTCTGGCTTTTGCCGATCTTTTGAACTTTTTTCATCCAGCGACTCATGGGCCTCGTTTGCTGTGAGAAATCCGAATGACACGCAAATGGCAGGTCGCTGTGAACTGCAATCGTGTACAGTCACTGGAGAGATGTTATGTCAGTCCCTCAGGAATATCGGCCTCGAAAACTCAAGCCGCCGACGCCCGCGTCGATGGCGGCTCTCGGGCTTCTCATCATCTTTGGCCTTGGTCTCGTCTGGACAACCTACACGAGCTTTCGAATCGATGTGGGCAGCGGAGAAATCGCGGTCCTGATCCGAAAGACCGGACTGGATCTAAAGAATGGAGAAGAAGTCGCTCCAACTTTGGAGCACAAGGGGATCCAGCGCGGAGTGTTGGCAGAAGGACGCTACTTCTACAATCCTTATGTCTGGTCCTGGAAAGTGATTCCCCAGACGGAAATCGCGCCCGGCGAAATGGGCGTGAAGGTCAGCCTCACCGGTGATGACCTTGGATATGGAGACTTTCTGGCATCTGTCGATTCGAATGGAGACGCCACAACAAAGGGCATCGTCCCCGGCGTCCTGAAGCCCGGTCGGTATCCGATCAATCCATACCTGTATGCAATCGAAACGCACAAGCCAGTGACGATCCCCGCTGGTTTCAAAGGCGTTTTGACGAACCTTGCGGCGCCGCTTGCAGCCGAGCCCAATGAATGGCTTGTCAACGAAGGTGAGCGAGGTGTCCAAAAACAAACATTGGAACCGGGAACTCATTACCTGAATCCGTATGTCGCACGAATTGATCTTGTGGACTGCCGAAGCCAGCGATTCAACCTGGGCGAATCGGACGACATGGGATTTCCTTCGAAAGACGGCTTTTGGGTAAGCCTCGACGGGGTGATCGAATTCCGAGTTTCTCCGGAGCGAGCATCTGAGGTTTACGTGTTGTTCAATCAGAACGACAACGGCCCTGAGATTGATCGGGAGATTATTGAAACGGTGATTATGCCGAATGCTCGAAGCTTCTGCCGATTGCAGGGGTCAAATTCATCGGGCCGCGAATTCATCTCAGGAGCTACACGAACATCGTTTCAGGAGGCATTCGAGAAGTCGATGCGGGACGCCTGTCAGCCTCTGGGCATTGAGATCATTCAGGCTCTTGTGACGAAGATTCGACCGCCCCAACAAATTGCAGATCCTGTGCGACAGCGAGAAATCGCCAAGCAGCAGGAGCTTCAATACAAGCAACAGGTTCTTCAGCAGGAGTCTGAGCAAAAGCTGGCGATCGAAAAGGCACTGGTTGCACAGAAGCAGGCTCTGGTTCAAGCTGAACAGGAAGTTGTCAAGCTGACGACTCAGGCCATGCAGGAGCAGGAAGTTGCCATCACCAAGGCCAATGAGAACGTCGCTGTTGCTCAACTCAAGCTGGATGCGTCACTCGACGAAGCGGCCGCCATCGAAGCGAAGGGCAAAGCTGCGGCTGATGTCGTTCGATTCGACAACGAAGCTGAAGCGGCTGGCTGGCGGACGGCTGTCGAAGCCTTCAGTGGCGACGGCAGCGCGTACGCACAGTACGTTCTGTATCAGAAGCTGTCATCGTCGTACAAACGCATGATGGTCAACACGGCTGACAGCCCAATTATGAAGATCTTCGAATCGTTCACAAGCACAAACAGCGCAGCACGAACAGCTCAGGAACAAGGTCCGCAAGGCCCAGTGACCACCACATTGGCTCCAGTCGAAGCCGTGAGCCAGGAATGATTCAGCCTCGAATCGTAAACGACCGTTGTTGCGTCTCAATCAGATTCAGTTCAAACACTCAACGTCAGGACAAATGTCATGACCGCAAATGATCAAAAGGACTCTCTCAAAGCACGGCTGAGTTTCATCGTGCCGGCTGTCATCATACTGCTCGCCGGATTCGAAGGTTTCCAGTGGACCTTTAACCGTATCTACGTGCCGGAAGGCAAGAGCCTTGTGCTTCGATACAAGGGCCCGCCGCTGCCTTTTCTTCCGGGCGGAAAGCCGTCAGCAACTCCCGGACAGTTCGCGAAGGTTGATCAGAAAGGTCGTCCTCAGGAAGTCGGAATCCTCAAAGACATGCTCGGTCCAGGCCGCCATTTTCTGTGGATCGGCTGGTGGGAAACTCGTGAAGTCGCAGACATTGTTGTGAAGCCGGGGCAAGTCGCTCTTGTGACGAGCAAGATGGGCGGGGAACTGCCTCAGTCGCAGTATCTGGTCGATGGGAAGCTCGATGAAACGGAGTCCAAAGGGATTCTGAGACAAGTGTTTGGTCCCGGCACCTATCGTATCAACGATTACGCCTACAACGTCGAAGTCATCGAAGAGAAGACCATTCAAAGCGGTACGCAGACGAAACATGCCGGATGGGTTTCAATCCCGACGGGCTATGTCGGAGTGGTCACAAACCTGACCGACAATCAGCGTTCCGATGCAAAGTCGGGTATTCAGGACGATGTGCTGCAGCCAGGTTTGTACCCGGTGAATCCGAATGAACAGCACATTGACATTGTCGGTGTCGGATACACGGAGAAATCGATCCGCTCGAATCTTGTGACGAAAGATGGGCGTACGCTGTTCGATGAAAGTGGTGAGCCCTCGGTTGAAGATGACGACAGCGGTATCTCCTTCCCCTCTAACGACGGTTTCAAGATCCATATGGACTTCACCGCCGTCTGGGGGATTAAGCCTGATCAGGCCTCCGACGTGATCCGAAAGTTCGGGAACCTTGAAGCCGTCGAACAGAAGGTTGTCGTTCCGCAGATCGAAAGTATTTGTCGAAACAAAGGATCGTCACTCGGCGCGGTGGACCTCCTTGTCGGAGAAACTCGTCAGAAGTTCCAGGAGGATGTGTCTGCATCGTTTCACAAGATTCTTGAAGACAAAGGCCTGACACTGCTGCATGGGTTTGTCCGAAACATCCACATTCCTCAGGACGTCCGAAAACCGATTCAGGAGAAGTTCGTCGCCGACGAGCTGAAACTGACACGAGAACAGGAGCAACTGACGGCTCGAACTGAAGCGGACCTTCGAGAAGCCGAGAAGACGGTTGATCTTGAAAAGGAACGGATTGACGCAGAAACGACGAAGAAGGTTGCCCAGCTCATCGCAGAAGGAAAAAAGAAAGCCGAGGAGACCAATGCAGAGACTCTGAAGAAAGTTGCCGTGATCGCTCGCAAGACGGCCGAACTGGATGCACAGGCCAGAGTGAACCTCGGAAAGGCTACGGCCGGGTCGAAACAGTTGGAAGCGGAAGCCAAATCGGAACTCTTCAAGCTGGCGGTGTCAGCATTCGGATCGGGCGAAGCCTATAACCAATGGGTGTTTGCTCAGGGGTTGCCAGACGATGTTGAGCTGAATCTGGTCTATGCCGGAGAGGGCACATTCTGGACCGACCTGAAGAGCTTCACCGACGTCATGGTCGGCAAAGAAACGCAAACTGCGACGTCTCACAAGAAGTAAAGTTGCTGACAGATCGAATCCCAGCAATCCGCTTCGCAATTCTTTGGTAAGCCCGGCTTGGCATGGCCGGGCTTTTCTCATTCAATTGTGACGATCTCGTCCTCAGGCCGACAAGTTCGCACAAGACTTCCGGAATTGGGTTTTGATGCCTCCCGCACCTGAGCGAAGTTCTTTATCCTTCGGCCCGGATTCGGTCACGGCGGCGCTGGCTTCTCAGGCCCCCCGGTACCGATTCGGACCTTCCGATCCACCAAAGATTGACCAACTACTTTTCATTTCAGGCCGAGCCTGTCCGAGTTGAGATCCATCCATGCAGGAATACCTTAACGGCGAATCGATCGCCGCGCTGCTGACACTGACATCTCTGGAATTGGTGTTGGGGATCGATAACGTCATCTTCATCGCAATTCTGTGTGGCCGACTTCCGGAAAAGGAACGCGACAAAGCACGAACTCTCGGCCTGTTGCTCGCCGTCGTGTCACGCATCATACTGGTCCTGGCGATCGGCTGGGTCATGACGCTCACCAAAGGTCTCTTCCGAGTCTTCGAACATGACGTGACCGGCAAGGATCTGATTCTGATCTTTGGTGGCTTGTTCCTTCTCTACAAGGGAACAAAAGAGATCCATCACAAGATGCAGGATGCCCGCCAGGATGATGTCGGCCCCAGGAAGATCAGCACACTGAAGGCAGTGCTGTTTCAAATTCTGATGATCGACGTTGTGTTTTCTCTCGACTCAGTCATCACGGCTGTCGGGATGACGGGCGGATTGAAACATCCGATTCCGATCATGGTCACAGCCATCATTCTCTCAGTCATCGGCATGCTGATCTTCTCCAAGGCGATTGTTGTCTTCATCGAGAAGAACCCGACGGTCAAGATCCTCGCATTGTCGTTTCTGATGTTGATCGGCCTGCTGCTGATGGCCGAAGGCTTCGGACACCACATCCCCAAAGGCTATGTTTACTTTGCGATGTTCTTTTCGTTCGTCGTCGAAATGCTTCAATTGTGGACACTCAAGCCGCCAAAGCCGAAGGCACCCGACACTCAGTATTAGATTAGAATAGGGCTCGTGAGCAACGAACGACGGTGATCAAGAAAGATCCCTACTGCAAGCGGCAAATTGTCAACAGCGTCCTCGGCGCGGGTGAGCTAAGGATATGATGCTATGTTGTGTCTGACGGTGTGGCATTAACTATGGCCAAAACGTCACCCGCAGCACTGCACCGGAATCCGTCGATAGCCACATCTGATCATTCTGAATATCAATTCCACGAATATCCGAGTCTGCAGGAGTCCCCGCTGACTCCAAGAACAAAGACGTTTCGCCGGAGGCACTAACACGGAAAACACTTCCGTTTGAAGTGCCAACATACAAAAAATCCCCGAAGGCGCCTTCTCCTCGAGTAATTGACATCGCACCAGGAATTTTGGCAAATGACCTGGCTGGACTATCCAATCGCACTTGAATGAGTTCACCACGGTCTTGATCTGTGACATAGATGTTCGAGCCGAAAGCATCGTCTGCCGTGGAGACAAGATCGTCATCTATGAAGTGACTCAGAACTTTTGCGTTTAACCTAGCGGTCTTTCCGGATGGATCAATGGATAAGACGGAGTCGCCACTGCTATTGATCGTGTACAATCGTTGTCGGGAAAGCCGGTCTGCCCCAAATGCGATGCCCTTGGTAAGCCTGAGTTGGGACGTGGAAAAGAACAGCTTTACAGAACCGTCCGCATTGACTCGAAAAATCTGATCCTGGCCGCCTTCGATCTGCGGAGCTGATACAAACATATCCCCGTTGAAGCTCTTAGCGGCTGGCCCAGATGCAAACGCGATCTTGCCATGTCGAGAGGGTGGAAACCCGACAGCGAATTTCTCCATAACGCCCCTACGGTTCACTCGCAAAATAGCCCCATCTGGAATCTGGTACACGAACGGATTCGCTCCGAACATTTCACCAGGCCCCACGGCGACACCACTCAAAGAACCAAGGTCTGAAGCCCAAGGCTCCACATACAATTGTTGAGGTGCGATGAGCCGTTTATCTGTTGCTCGCAGGGCAGATTCACGCTGAATGGCTTTAACTTCTTCATCAATACGATTTGCCTCGCGCAGGTCCTTCGAGGTAAACGCCGTATCCAAAGCCATTTCCAACTGCTTCAAGTACTCTGCGTCTGCATGCTTCACGGATTCGGCGTGTCGTGCATCTGCGGCCCGAACAACACTCTCGTAAGCCTTCAACAGATTCGTTGCGTCCGCAGCTGGCAACGCGACGGGCGTGGTCGTATCGGACAGCTGCTGGAGTGCGGTGTCAATTTCGTTTGCCTTTTTAAGGTCTTTTGCCGCTAAGGCCGCGTCCAACTCCGCTGCAAGTGTCTTCAATGATCGCTCTTTTGTTGCCTCAAATTTCTTCGCAAATTCTGCAGTGGCAGAAGCAAGATCCTTAGAAAGTACATCCTCGGCGGACACCAAAGCTTCCCGCCGCGCATCATTCGCTTGCTTCACAGTAAGCTCATACTGCTCATGAGCCACAACAGCGACCCGGGATGTGGGTTTTTCGCAACTGAGAACCAAATGGATAACAACCACGACAGCACTGGAACACAGCATAAATGCAGTTCTTTCAAAACAACGGACGTTGGTCAATCCAGTCCATCAGTCTTCTAAACGGAACTCTACGCGTCCCAACAGCTCTTGTCGGTCACGGAAAGGAAAAAACGGCACACCGACCCCGTAGGGATGTTTCCAGCGTGGAAACTACCATGTGATCGAAACGGAATGAACTCAAGTAGTTTCAATTGACCTGTAACTCAATGATACGAGATGATCTCCACTGTCGAGATCAATCACGTGTTCCACTGAGTGAACAATATTTCTTGTATTGCGTATGAATAATAATTCTCCAACGCGAGGAAGCACATCAAGGAATACGGTGTCTTCGATGGAATCTGAGCCTAAGAGTCGCAGGGTACATTGTATCGGGTGTGTCATATGACTTATTTCCAAGTTTCTGATAGTGTCACTTAGGTGGTTGTACGTGACATCTGCACAGCGTTGCGCCCTGCACGACTGGTCCGGAAATCGCACACATGCATTTTCAATGCGAATGATATCCAGCGCAACTCGGGCGGGCAAGCAAACACCGGATCTGAGGCAAGATGGAGGTGAATTCTAGATCGTTGCGATTGATGACTTATCCAAATGGTCACCATCCTCTATTCGATCGCTTCCGCTTGCTGCGTGTGACATCGGTTTTATGAAGTCCAGAGGCATTCATGCCACGTTTGCGCAAAAGGCCGAATGAAAGACTGATCGCTGGGACCTGAGCGTGGTCGACGTTGGCGCGGCGTTTTACGAGAATCAAGGAGTTCCGAGTCAAGAAAATGATTGGCGAGAAATGCACGCATTAACTTTTCGTTTTCCGGGTTTCTTGCCAGCACCACTGAATCAACGCAATCAACGCAAGGAGGGAACGATACGGAGATTGCAACGCCACTCACATAGTCTGCAATCACTCCCCGATCGACGACATATCGCCGGAATGTCGATTTCCAACGAATCTCGCATCGGCGCGTCAAGATGCGGGAAGATCGCAAGCACCGCTTTGGAACTGGTCCCGTCGGTTAGTTAGCCACTCGATGTCTCTTTTCGGCAGGATGACCGAGCGGCATTTGCCTCGCCACAGGGGATTGTCCGGACGCGCTCCCTCCAATGCTCTTCACGAAAGGTCAGGGGTACTATCGACGGACGCCCTGAATAGAATAATCAGGCCGAGGAGCGTCTGGCAACATCCAGCAGCAACATTCCACGGCAACCTTCACGTCCCCAAGATTGATTGCGTCGAGGTCCAGTGAGATCATTTCTTCCAGAGTTTTCGCCCGCTCTGTGGTTACGAGGACGGCATCGATGGAAGGAGTCGGTGACCAAAGCGTGAGGCGATATTCAACTCGACTTCGATCCGCCGAAGAAGATCCTTCCATCCTGCGAAGCAACGACACGAGTTGCTTTGCTCTTTCCCCATCAGACAAAGTCCGGGAACTCATCACGTCCACGACAAAACTGCATTCGTGGAGCTGAACGGTGCCGCCGCTGCCGATTCGATCGAGCTCACGAACGAAGTTTGCGAAGCCGTTGATTGGGTCAATGCCCTTTGCATTATGCGACTCATCGCGAGACGGATCCGCTTCCGTTTCGATGCTGAAGAGCTGTTCTTCTTCCAGTCGGCGTCGTTTCTGCTCGTCGATTTGCTTCTCTTCCCGACGCACCGATGAGAATTCCAGCAATGCTCCGAGAGATTTCTCTGATCCGCGATCGTTGCAAAACTTTTCTTTCACGGCGGCCGTTGACAGCCCAGTTTGGTCCGCCGAAACAGCGACGAGCCCAACGACCGAAGCAAAAATGCAGAGCAGCATTCCGCTAAACGTCAGCGTGGCTTGACGAAATGGGCCATTTGCCGCAGCCCATCGAGAGAGAGTTGAGTTCATAATGGCGCCTCAACAGTTTCTTCCTGAACTTCGTCTTGTCGAACGATTTCACGCACCTCAAGCCAGATCTCATCGGATGGAACATCGTTGGTGATTCGAAACGAAACCCTCTCTGCCGAAAGCCGTCCTTCGTCAACAAGTTCTCTCGCGTGATGAAGTCCCGACTGCAGTGATTTCGAAGTGGAAGCGAGCAGACAAAATGAACGATCGGAGTTTCTGGCAGACCGTCCAATCAGCTTCACCAGCTCATTCGTTCTGACCGGCGTGGAAGTCGCGTCACTCGATTTCGGAACCGCCCCCAGCCGAACAACAACGCAGGAACCCGACGAGCTGTCTTCACGACTTTGAGCCACTCTCTCAGCAATGCGATCGATTGCATCTCTCCGATCTGCCGCCTCGGTGAAGTCCTTGTTCGCGCCCGACATCGAAACGCGAAGCCGGTTTTCGATCGCGGGATGTTTCGGAGGCATTGATCGCATCTGATCGGCTCTCGTTCCTTCACCAAACGAGACAACGGCAACCAGGACAAACATCATCGCAACGACCAGCCCTGCCAGCAGTTGTCTCGTCGATGCCTGATAACGCTGTTCAGCAGATGACAAAGGATCTGTGTTCATGATGCCTTCGCCCTTTCGATCTCAGCGTCCTTGCGAGCCGCAGTCGGAGCCCATGCTCGCAGTCGACCTTCAATTCGAGCCGGGCTGTGCTCTTCCAGAAGCGCGTGAAAACCTTCACAAATGGCATCATGAAGTGATTCTTCATCGGCCTGACGCGACTCAAGTTTTCCGGCAATCGGCAGGCAGACAAGATTGGAAAACAACGCTCCGTAAAGAGTCGTCAGCAAGGCGAGTGCAAGGCCGGATCCGATCTGGCGAGGATCCTGAAGATTGCCCAGCATCTGAATCAGCCCAATCAAAGTGCCCACCATGCCCCATGCCGGCGCAGCCGCGCCAAGGACTTCGAACAAACGGCGACCTGACGTGTGACGCTGCGTGAGCTGTTGTTTCTCGCGCTGAAACGCGGTTGTGAGTTCCTCCGAATCGCATTCGCTCGACACGAGATCGAAGCCCAGACGCATCAGAGAATCGTCTGTTTTCTCAACAAGGCTCTCCAGTGAACGCAGACCATTCCGCCGAACCGTCAGAGCGTGCTGCCGAAACTCCTCGACCAGCGTCGCTGGATCTCGCGACGTTTGAAAGAAGCATCTTGCGGCCATCGCGACGGAGTTCCGAATCTGCCGTATTCGAAAGTGAAGGAACATTGCGGATGTGATGCCGCCCAGCATGATCAGCAGAGATGGAGCGTGAATGAAGGCCGAACCGCTGCCTCCGAACACGACGGCAAACGCGACGAGCGCCAATCCCGCGACGAACCCGAATAATGTTGCAACGTCCATCTCATCAACCTTCCGTTCAAGAGAACACGGTCTCTTACACCGCCGAGCGTTTCTGGCGGTACAGTTCGCCAAGAATCTCCGCAATCGCCACAAAGAACTCCATCGGGATCTCCTGTCCGACAGAGCACGACTTGAACAACGCTCGCGCGAGAGGCTTTCGTTCAAGAACCGGAACCTTATGTTCGTCAGCAATCCTGATGATGTTCAACGCGAAAACTCCGGCTCCTTTGGCGACGACTTTGGGAGCTCGCATCTGCCCTGGGATGTATTGAATCGCCACGGCAAAGTGAGTCGGGTTACGAACAACAAAGGAAGCCTTCGGAACGTCCCTGGTCGACATCTGCTTGCGGGCTTCGCGCTGTTTCCGTCGGATGGCCGCTTTGACGTGCGGGTCGCCCGAGTCGTCCTTCTGTTCCTGCTTGATTTCCTCGCGAGTCATCTTCAGGCTCTGCTCGTGACGAAACCATCGAATCAGGTAGTCCACCAGCGCGAGAGCAATGGTGACTCCGGCAAGCGACATGCAGATGCCAAGGCCGAGATTCCATCCGGCGGAAGCGACATCGCGAACCGTCGCGAAGTTCTGAATTGATAACTGCGATCGCTTCAGCCACAGGAGGATGACCGTGACAACCATCAGCAATGAAACCTTCGCCGCGCTGAGCAGCCCACGGATGCCGGATTCCATGGAGATGATGCGGGAAAAACCGTTCTCGGGCAGCAGTCGCTCCCATTTGATCGCCGCCGCCTGAAATGAAATGTGAAAACCGACCTGAGCAAATCCGAACGCCAGTCCGATCGCCATCAGTCCAACGACGATCAGGCCGCACAGCGAGATCAGTTCCGACCCAATCCACGTCGCGCCTATCGTGACATGCCACGCGCCCCAGTCGGTTGATGGAGCATCAACGAACCACTCGCGGAATCCGTTCATCATGCGGCTGGCAAGTTCTTCGCCGGTCCACATCAGGAACAGACACGCGGCCATCATTGTCATTGCGGCCAACAGGTCCGTACTGAACACGACCTGTCCCTCTTCGCGAGCCATCTCGCGACGACGTGGGGTTGGTGCTTCGGTACCGGTATGCTCGGCCATGATGGGTTAGTTTTCAGTTTTCAGTTTTCAGTTTTCAGTTTTCAGTTTTCAGTTTTCAGTTTTCAGTTTTCAGTTTTCAGTTTTCGGCATGTAGGCAGGATCGAGGTTTCCGGGTGTTTGGTAACGTCGTGAATCAAGGATTGATTCTGTCCCCCACTGGGTTTATCCCAGCGGAGACCGGGCCTTTGCACTACTCCAGCTTTCATTTGAGATTGCGATTGGCATTAGTGCAAAGGCCTTATTCCACCAGGGTAAACCCGGCGGGGTCGATTGTTTTGGGTCTGGTCATTGATCCGTCAACTCATCAGAACTTCGCGACCGACGTAGGACAGCATGTGCTGCACGGCGCCGCAGATCTCAGGGAAGTACATCACAAGGCTGCCAATTCCGGCGATCAATCGCAGAGCCATCCCCCACGACATAAAGTTGAACTGCGGGGCGACTCGCATGGTGATCAGCAAAGTCAGCGACACGACAAACAGCAGGATGCCGATTGGAGCGATCACAAGAAATCCCTGATCCACGGACATGCTGACGCTCCACATGACGGTGTCCCACGATGGCATGCCCCAGTGTTCGGCGGCCGGTCGAATCTCGAACGACTGTCCAAGTGCCATGAACATCACGTGATGAACGTCGAGAACAAAGAACAGCAAAACGGCCACGGCTTCCAGAGCCTGCGAAATCACGTTGCTCGCCTGCTGGTCCATCGGCGATGTCAGTCCTGCCATCGTCAGCCCCATTTCCTGAGCTACCCAGGCGCCTGCGATTCGCACGGGAACCAGACAAAGGCCGAACAACCAGGCCAGCCCGGCGCCGAGGGCTGTTTCGCGAACACCCAGATAGGCCAGTTGCAGCCAGACGGCATCGGGCGATTTTGGATGATCCAGCACCAGAGCAATCTGTGGCGCGTAACGTGGAGCGAGGACGACGACTAAAGCCAGCGACAGCCCCACCTTGACCGTATTGGGAAGCCCCTGACCGTTGAACGGCGGCAGAAACATGATGAAGGCGGCGACACGAAACAGCATCAGCAGGCATGCAAGAATCAACGACTCCAGCGCCAGCTCGACGGGAACATTCGGGATCAGCGATGACAGCGTCTCCGTCATTGCGTCACCTGAAGCATGCGTTCCATCATGCGAAACGTGAACGCAGTGGACTGCTGCAGCATCCAGGGCAGGGTCAGAAGCATAATGATGCCGACCGCCACGATTCGAGGCGCGAACGACAACGTTTGTTCCTGAATGCTCGTGATCGTCTGCATCAGACTGATGATCAGTCCGACGATGAGACTCGCAAGGATCGCCGGACCTGAAAGCCACAGAGCCGTGACGAGCAGGTCCTGGCCAATTTCGACAATATCGAGAGTTTCCACGGTTCGCCCTCCATGGCGATTCGTTCACGAAGGTCTTATGTTACTTCTTGGTCGCAGTCTTGCTCTGCTTGTTACGATTGCTCATCAGTTCAATGAACTTCGCCGCCAGAGTTTCGTCCTTCATGGCATCAAGGATCGCCCCGGCCTTGCGGCTGTCGAGCGATGACAGAACTTCCATGGCCATCTCTTCTTTACCATCGTTCGCCAGTTGCTTGATCGCCTCAGCCGCACCTTCCGGAGTCATACCGCCAACACGTTCCGCGGTCGCTTTCAGATTCTTCTGACGAGTTTCGTCATCCAGCGGTGGCTTGCCGTCACCCGCCGCCATGGCATCGGGCGACACTCCTGTTGATGCTGTGAACTTCTGTTTGGTCTGCTCGAACAGATCTCGCTCCATCTTCAAGTTGTCGCGATCGATCTTGATCGAGTTTCGTTCGTCGTTGATCTTCTCCTTTTCGGCGATCCACGATTCACGTTCCTTCTTCAACGCTTCTCCGGCCTGAGTGACACGTGCCTTCTCTTCGTCCAGCGTCTTGCGTTCTTCGTCAAGAACCTTCTGCTTTGCTGCCAAATCGGTTTCCCGCTGTTCAACGGACTTCTTCTGACCGTCCCACGCAAGCTGCTCAGCGTTGACCTGTTCGCGAGTCACCTTCAGCTTCTCCTTTTCTTCTTCGAGCGACTTTCGCATCGTGTCCAGATCGGCTTTTTGAGCGATGATCTGATTCAGCAGCAGTTCTTTGGCCGCTCGCTGATCACTGGACTGGGCCAGCAGGTTTTCGACCTGCTGACGTTCCGTGGCCAGATCAGACATGACAAGACGTTGCTGTGTTTCCATCTCTCGCAGTGTCTCTTCACGCTTTCGAACGGCTTCGTCTCGAGACTTCAGACTCAGTCCCATGCGGACAATTTCTTCGACCGTCATCGGCGATGAACGAACCGCAACCGGAAGTTGCTCGTCCGCATGCGACTCCGCATGAGCACCGTGTCCCGTGAGTGCCGAAGCCGTCATTTTGGAATCCGTCGCCCCGTGGCCATCATCACCGTGGCTCGAGTCTCCATGCCCTTCCGAAGTTTCTTCTTCGTCGCCATGCTCCTCGGAATCTTCCGCGGTGGAATGAGCGGCCTGTTTCTTGGCCATGAACATGCCCACGCCGGCGGTGACGCCGAAGATGATGGCCCCGTACAGCAAAAGTCCGATCATCTTTTTCATGACTCAGTCTCCGTCTCGATTCCTGCCTGATTTCGATAGAACATCTGCAGAGCTCGTTCCTGATTCTGCAGTTCTTCGGCCTTCAGCATCTTTCGATGATGTTCGGTTTGTTCCCGATGAACCAGCTCTTCCACAATCTTGAGTTCTTTGCGAGCTTCCTGATGTCGCTGCATCGACTCAGCAAGTCTCAGATCCGCCTGTTGCAAAACCTGATTGATGTGATCCAGTTGCTTTCGTTTGTTATCCAGTTCTTTTTCCATCACCCAGAACATGCCGCCACTCATTCCGGACGACAGTTGCTGGCGACAGAATTTCTTTTGTTCTTCCAGTTCGCTGCGAAACTGATCCCGAAACGCTTCGATGTCGTCTCGCTGCTTTCTCAGCAAAGCCACCTCTCCTCGGCACTCTTCTTCCTGCTGTTGTCTCCAGCGAAGAACCTTTGCGTATCGAGAGACGAAGCGTTTCATGAGTTGTTTTCAGAATGTCTGCGAGTTCAGCTAGTCTGCTCTATCGGGTTGTCCGCCACCGGGTTTACCCCGGTGGTTGACTGGCTTTTGCACTACTTCGGTCGAATTTTCACTCACAGAATTCTTTAGTGCAAAGGCCCTTTTCCACCGGGGTAAACCCGGCGGGGTCGATTGATCTCTGACCAGTTGAAACAATCAACATCACGTCACCCAGCGCCCCGCAATTGACTGCAAAGCGGCCTGGGTTTGTTCCCATGTGGAAACCTGGTCTACCTTCTGTTTCAAAAACTCACGAGCCGGTTCGATCAGTTGTCGAGCCAGATCGACTTTGGGAGATGACTTCTCCTTATACGCACCGATGTTGATCAGATCCTCAACCTCGGACCATGTTGAAAGCAGATTCCGAACCCGATCTCGATTGGTTTGATGATCGTCCGTTGTGACATCGCGGAAAACTCGGCTCACACTTTGAAGCACATCCACCGCGGGATAGTGCCCCGTTGATGCAATCTTGCGACTCAGCACAATGTGCCCGTCGAGAATCCCTCGAGCCGCATCAGCGATCGGCTCGTCGAGGTCATCACCATCGACCAGTACCGTGATGAGTCCCGTGATGGCTCCGAATTCACCGCAGCCCAGTCGTTCGAGTACGCTGGCCAGCAGCGACATCACCGACGGCGGATATCCCCGCGATCCCGGTGGCTCTCCCAGCAGCAATCCCAGCTCGCGTTGAGCGATGGCGAGTCGCGTCAAACTGTCGAGAAAGAACAGCACATGAGCACCCTGATCGCGAAACTCTTCCGCAATCGAAGCGGCGGTCAGGACAGCCTTGATTCGCATCAACGGAGTCTGATCCGATGTCGCGACGACAACGACCGAACGAGACAGGCCCTGTTTCCCAAGGCAGTCTTCGATAAACGGTCGAACCTCACGACCTCGTTCCCCAACCAGAGCGATGACGTTCACATCAGCCTCGGCATGTTTGGCAATTTCGCCCATGAGCGTACTTTTCCCGACGCCGGCACCAGCGAACAATCCCACACGCTGGCCTCTGCCAAATGTCAGCATGCCATCAATCACACGCTGACCGGTGACCAGAGGTTCCGTGATCCTTGATCGCTGCATCGCGTCTGGAACACTCGCGGTTTCCGCACGCCACCGACGAACTCGCAAAGGCCCGCGACCATCGACCGGACGGCCGATGCCATCGATCACACGTCCGAGCAACCCCTGACCGACCGGCACGGAACGAGGACGTCCGGTGCCGATGATCTCAACACCCGGTTGAAGTCCGGCCGTGCTGTCGTAACACATGAGTTGTGATTCGCTGTTGTCGAAGCCAACGACTTCGGCCAAAAGTTCGTCGCCCGTCGGAAGATTCAAAGAACAGATCTCTCCGACGAACGCCGGCATGTCGGCTCGAAGCAAACCGCGAACGCTACGCAGTTTCCCGACGGTCCGGAAAACGCCGCAGCGTTCGGGAAGCAGAGCCATCTCCTCGACGTTCAATCTGAGAGTCATCCAGTTTCTCCAGCCAGGCGCGACGGATGTCTTCCAGTCGCGAGTGCATATCCGTAACCAATACCCGTCGTCCCGCTTCGACTCGACATCCGCCTCGATTGATGGAGTCGTCGTCGATGCAGGACACATCCTTGAGAACTCTTGTATTCTCAGGATCTTTCATCAGTGTCTTCAGAAGCTCATGATCCGCCGGATTCAGACGAACACGAACCGGCTGATCAGCATCCAGTTGATGCAGTGCTTTTCGGATCAGATCATCAACCGCAAAGATGTCGCGATCGATCGCATACCCGACGAGAAATGATGCGGCAGCAGATGCCAGTTCGACCGCCACTTCCTGAACTTCTTCAAGCGACTGTCGCTGAATCTGTCGCAACTCAGTGACCTGATCAGCCGCGTTGACCAACAGTTGTTTCAGGTCAGCCAGTTCTTCTTCGCTGGGTCCGACAAAGCCGACCTCTTCCGGCGTGACCACTTCATGAGTCGCACTGGACAGAACCGGAATCGCATTCGACTGCGCCAGCGGAGTGACGACTTTTTCTTCAGGGTTGGTCAGAATCGAAGCGGTCGACGATGTCTTCGAAACGCTTCTCGCCGGCGCCGCAGGTTCAGCATGCACCGCGACCACATGCTCTTGGACGTCGACTGCAGTCGGAGACATCGGAGCAGACTCCGCAATCGCCGTTTCGCCTGCGGACTCCTGCAGCGGCGCGCGTTCGAGTTCGATCGTGATTGTCTGATCACCGACAATCAACGCTCGAGGCGGTCGCTGAAATGTGACGTTGAGGCTTGGCATGTGTATCTCTGATTCTGACGCCTGTCCTGTCAATTGCTGGCAAAGTCAAAGCCGACTTATTCCTGTTCGCCTTCCATATCGATCTTGGCGATGACCTCGGCGATGGAATCGCGAGCCTGCCGAATTCGCGATTCCGCTACATTGGTCATAAACTGCATTTCTTCCTCGATCGTCTGACGAGCACGCTTTGACAGGTTGACGAAGATTGCTTCCTTCACATCCTCCGGCGCGCCGAACAATGCGGTCGTCAGATTCGTGCTGTCGACTTCGCCAAGGACTCGCTGCACAACGGTCTTGCCGAGCGACTTGATGTCGTCGAATCGGTAGATGCGAGTCAGCAGAGACTTCGCCAGTTCCGGATCCTGTTCTTCAATCGCCGCCAGCATGTTGCGACGACCGGCCTTCGGCACACTTCGCAGCATCTCAGCCACTTTGTCCGCATGATCACGACTGTCCGGCGGTTCCGCTGGCAACTGACTGGCTCGCGCGAACGTCGCTCGAGCAATGCGTTCGATCAGAACAGGCGGCGCGTGTTGTTCTTTGGTCAGCTCCTTCATCACCAGCTTCTGGTAGTCCGGCTTCATCAGATTCAGGATCTCACCGGTGAACTTCGCTGGCAGGTTGCTTAGCAGAATCGCCGTCGTTCGCGATTGTTCCGAAGCCAGTGCGGCGGCGATCTGATGAATGCTGAGACCCTGAAGTGCAATCAGCGGATCATCCACATCTGTCTGTTCAGAACCTGCACTCTTTGTGGCATCTGATGAGGCTGTTGCCATGGCGTCGTCCTTTGTTTGGTCACCTTCAGATGACTGATTCTCCGCAGTGGGCTCGCCATCGCCGGTTGTTGGAGTTTCTGTTTCACCTGAAACTGTTGATTCCTGTGACGAACCCGCCGCATCGTCCGCTTTCTTTTGTTCTTCCTGCTGCGATTTCGTCAGAGCGGTAGGTTCTGAAGAAGCAGATGGATCGGACGCAGCAGGATCATTCGCGGCAGGTTCCGTTGCGGAGGCTGTTTCGGCCTGAGCCGCCTCGGCAGCCGCTGCCCCTTCGGCCTGAGCCTGCTCGCGAGCCGCGTCTTCGGACAGCTTGGATTTCATCGCGAACTGAAAGAAGCACTCGAACTCGTCCAGCACTTCTCGCTGTCGGCTGATGGTCGATTTCTGCAGCAACTCGTCCGACATTCTTGACCGCAAAGTCTGCGCGCGATCTGGCTGCAGCCTCTCCAGCACCGCGTTGGCAACGTCGTCGCCAAGCAGAGTCAGCAGTTCAAGTGTTTGTCGCTCGCGGTTCATAGCTGCTATCAGACCATCCTTGGTCTGTGGACTTCACCAGATTGCGACGGCATCCATCAAAGATAGATCAGCCGTCAGATTGATGCGGACTGTTTTGCCTGAGTTCCAAACTCAGGAGCGTTCATCAGGCTGCTCGTTTTCCTTCCCCTTGCAGGGTTGCCCCAGACGCCGGAGCTTTGGTTCGATCGGCCGCGGCTGCTCGATACGCTTCGCGTCCCTGAGCGGCCACGGCCGGACTTGGTGCTGCCTGTTCCTGTTCATTTAGCCATGCGGAAAGGATGCTGGCCACGACATCCGGATTTGCTTTCGCCTGCTCGGAAAGGACCGCCAATCGTCGGGCATCGGCCAGCGGGATTCCCGGACCAACGGTTTCCGTGATGACGATAGGCTTCATGCGTTTCATCAGCATCATCCCGATGAAGAACGCGAGCAGAGCAGCAAGGCCGAGCGACGTGTACTGAACAAGCGGTTGCCATTGCTCCCAGACAAATCCCGTTGCGACGGGAGTTTCGATATCGTCAGGAGCCAACGGTCGCAGCGTCACACGAACTTCATCGTTTCGAGCCACATCATATCCCACCGCGCTCTTCAGCAGATCTTCCAGTTCCTGCTGCGTCATCCCCTGAGTCGCTGGAGCCGCATTGGGATTGTTCGGATCCGGCGCTGCGCCGCCGCTAGATGATTGCACATCAACAATTGCTGCGACCGTCAGGCGAACCAGTTTGCCGCGTGGATTGATCAGAGTCTCTTTGATCTCGGAGACGCCATATTTGGCATCGATTTGTTCGGTCTTCGATGTGGCTCCGGGGGCAGTTGTATTGGCGGCCGCTGCAGCCGGAGGAATATTGGTTGCTGTTCCTGTGGGCCCGGTCGGCTGAACCATAAGGCCGTCGTGCTTGGAGTTGGAGATGACTTCTTCGAGCGTCACTTTCGAGTCGGGGTCATATGTGTTGCGAGTTTCCTGCTTCTGGCTGAAGTCGATGTCTGCAGCCACGTTGACAACAGCTCGAACTCCCGTCATTCGTTCCAGAAACTGTTCCGCACTGCGAGCGATGCTGCTTTCGAACATGCGTTTGTAGGTCAGTTGCATTTCGAGTTCGGACTCCATGCCAGCCTTTTTTCCATACTGGTTACCGTTGGTGTCCGTCAGCGTGATGTTGTCCAGCTTCAATCCGGGAACGGCATCAGCCACGATGTGAAGAATGGAATAAGCAGTTGAACCAGACAGACGGCCACCTGTCTTTGGTTCAATGACGACACTGGCTGTCACTGGATTCTGTTCGATGGCAAACGGACTTTCCGGCGGACGACCGATCGAGACACGTGCCGACTGCACTTCGCGAATCTTCTCGATCATCTGCTGAACGCGACGTTCATCCTGTCGCAATCGTCGAGCCGCGGCGTCTTCCGGAGAATGCGGCAGCCATGACGCGATCTCGTCTTCCTGTGGTTCCACACCATCGATCTCTTCACCGACCGCCATGCGAGCCCGAGCCAGATCGCTGCTGGCCACGGAGATCGACGTCGCTGAAATGTTCAGCTTGTAAGTGATCTTCTCGGTATCCAGCTTACCGGCAATCTCAGCAATTCGTGATGACGAAAGGTTGCTGACAAGCACCACGTAATCGGGCTGCGATGCCCAAACCATCGTGCCGATCACGGCGGCCAGACACACGATCGTGGCGACCGAAAACCCAGCTCTCTGCGCGATGGTCCATCGGTTCCACAACGCCAGCATCTGATCTCTGAGTGAATTCCAGAACGCCATGATTTCTGACCCCCACATCCTTGTGTTCGACTGATTCCCGGTGGCACGCGTTTGCTGTCAATTGCGTCAGACCTGCATCCGCATCACTTCCTGATACGACGCGATCAGTCGATTACGAATCTCCATCATCAGTCGAAACGCCAGATCCGCCCGAGACGCCGTCAGAACCACTTCGTGGATGCTGTCCGTTTCGCCGGTGACCAGTTGCTGAACTCCCTGCTCGGCAGCCACCTGCTGGTGATCCGTCTGCTGGACCAGTCCCTTGATCAGTTCCGAAAAAGGAAGCTGCCCGTCGTTGGCTCGCAGGTTAATGAATGGAGTTGAACCGGACTGTGGAAGTCCGTTCGCTCCATACATCGTTTGAAGAGACTGCAGTGACATCAACGGAGGCCTCGAAGAAGTGACAGTGACTGTTCGGCCATCTGACGAAATGTTTCCATCGCCTTCAGATTGGCTTCATACGCGCGACTGGCCGTCAGCATGTCGACCATCTCATGTGACAGATTGACGTTTGGCATGCGAACGTAGCCGTTCGCATCCGCATCCGGATGTCCCGGATCATGAATCTGTGGCCCGGGTGTTGGATCTGAATTGATGCCGATGACCTCGACGCCACGCAACGTCCCCTCGACGGTTCCATTCGGTTGCAGCATTTGCTGTCGCATCGCAGAGGCAAACGTCACGGTCTGTCGCTGGTAAGGTCCACCTTCCGGAGTCCTTGTCGAATGAATATTGGCGATGTTGTTCGCCGCAACTTCCATGCGCAGTCGTTCGCTGGCAAGTCCTGACGAACTGATTTCCATTCCGGACAGAATTGATTTCATGCTCATGGAACAGATTCCTTCTGCAGCGAGTTCATCGAAGACTGTTGACCAGGCTCCGATGTTCACGCCGTTCTATGATCCTTCAATTGCCAGTCGCATTTGTTCCAGATGATTGCCCAGCAACTGGATGTACGTCTGCTGCAGCATCGCATTCTTGTTCAACTGCCCGATCTCACGATCGACGTCGACGTTGTTTCCGTCCGCTCGGGCAATCAAACCGGGAGTGAAAACCACTTCCGGGCTTGCCTGACCGACTGCCTGTCCCTGAATCTCCTGAGCCAACTGGGCCTCAAAGTTCACATCCATCCGCTTGTAATTAGGCGTGTGGATGTTCGCGATGTTGTTACCAATCACCTTGTGACGGAGTTCCGTCGCCGTGATCAGGCGCCCGAGCAGGTCAAATTGAGGGTTGAGAGACTGCATATCGGCGCCATCGGCACGACCGGTACGGTTGCTGTAATCAGAACATCCGGCAAAACTTATCTCCCTTGCCAGAAGTGTTGAGGAGCAAAGGCCAGCCTGCTCCATTGAAGGAAAACCCTTGCGTCCGCGAACAGATCCCCCGTTTTGCGGCTGTAACGGGCGTCCGTAGATCAGTTTGGGCAAATGTTTCCCAACCGAAAGGTCGCCGATGACGGGACGGATCGAACTGATGGAAGACACCGATCTCGCCGCGCGGCTGCTGGAGGATGACCAGAGCTGTCTTGAAGAACTGCTGCGTTCCTTCGGCGGCGGAATTCTGGCATTACTACGTCGGCGCTTTTACGACGTGCTGCGGGAGGAAGACTTCGAAGATGTGCTCTCCATGGGACTGTTTCGACTCTGGAACGCGCGGCAGCGGTATGACGTCGCGCAGGCATCGTTGCGTGTCTTGTTGTATCGCATCTGTGAGAACGCGGCTCGTGATGTGTTAAGAATGGGATGGCAGAAGGCGCGGGCTCTGGAGATTTCGTCGGACGAGCTGCTGCTTGGTTGCTCGACCGCAAGGCCTGATGTGCTGTCCGTTCGTGATGATGTTTCAGTCATCGGGGCGGCAGCTTTGCATGTGGATGAGTTGTCCACAGTGCATCTGGATCTCAAAGACGTGCTGAGCGACTTGCCGGAAGCACAACGAATCATCCTGCTGGCCGATGCGGCAACTCGTGACGGCGTCGCGTGCAGTCAGCGGCTGGGGGATGAACTCGGCCTGCCCGCGGCGACCGTTCGAGTCTATCGCAAACGCGCGCTGGATCGTGTTCGCAGAGAGTTGATCGCCCGAGGACACGGGCCTCCGCAACCCTGAAGACTTGTTCCGAGGCTCCAGCCTCGGAACACGCCGCTCGGAGGCTCCTGCCTCCTTTGTGAATTCAACATCGGAGGCTGGAGCCTCCAGGCAATGCGTTCCAGGGCTGGAGCCCTGGAACGAGTTTAAGAAACAATCATCCCTTCGGGATCAAGATCATGACCACGTTCAATCCATCTGACGATGCTCTGCGAAAACTGGTGGCGGGCTCTCGAGCTGTGCCAGACATCTCCAGCGATGACATCGAAGCGGCTCTGGCCGATGCGACAACGAAGAACACGCTCAGCGACGAGCAGGTCGCTCGCGTGCTGGGCAAAGTGCATCGACTCATCACCGCCGCCAGCGAGAACATCGCCCCCGGCGAGCGACCGGTGTCAAATGGCGTGTCTGCAGCGTCGGCTGATGGGCATTCATCAACCGAGCGCGAACCAAAGCTCGTCATCATCCCTGCATCATCCGCCACGCAACGCCGCGTGAGTCGCACGGCCATCGCGGCATTCATGGCGTCGTTGTCGTTGCTGCTCGGCGTATGTCTTTTGACTCCGCGCGAGTTGCCTCGGCGAGTTTCTGAACGAGATCACCGTCAGCAGACTCTGGCCGATGATCTTCATAATCAAGCTGGCCAGTATCGACTGACAGCGAAGCCCGCTCCGGACGTCGTCGAACCTGCAAAGGTTGCCATCGGCGATACGATTGAGACGCGTGAATTCGAACGGCGACGACTGGCTTTGCCGGATGATTCGGTCCTGTACGTCAACTCGAATTCAAGCGTCCTCGTCCGTTCGACGCGATCGATTGATGTGACACGCGGTTCAATCTTTGTCGAAGTGGATCAGAAGCCGGATGCGGCGAAGTTTGAAGTCATCACACCAAATCGAACGGTTACATCGCTCGGGACAAAGTTCGCAGTAAGTGTCGCTGATTCCGAAACCGCCGTGACGGTGACTCAGGGACGAGTGCTTGTGAGCGGCATCAAAGAGCCAGTCTCCGCGGGCCAGAAGTTGGTCACCACCACTCCATCGGGCGAGCGGCCAGTGTCAGCTGGCCGGTATGACTCTTCTTCAGCTAATACAAATGCATCTGATACCGAAAACCTCAATCGTACCGGTGGGTTGACACCCACTGCTCGCCAGAATGATGAGGCATACATCCTGACATCATTGCCGTCCGCGGCATCGGAACTCGAATGGACTCGCGACCTGATCGCCGCGGCGACCGGGCCGCTGGTTCCGAAAAGTGAATACGCCGGCGGGGCGTTGGTGACGATCGATCCGAACGGTCAGAGTTCTCAACTGAGTCTCCGCAAGTACCATGTCGATGTGCATATCGAAGACGGGTTTGCTCGCACGACGATTGATCAGACGTACTTCAATCACACGCATTCGCGTCTTGAAGGCACGTTTCATTTTCCACTACCGCCGGATGCATCGTTGTCACGCCTGGCGATGTACGTCAACGGCAAGCTGATGGAAGGCGGCATGGCGGAACGTGATCATGCTCGCAACACGTTTGAAGAGATCAAACGCAAGATGCTCGACCCCGCGTTGCTCGAATGGGTCGACGGCAGCACGTTCAAGATGCGAGTCTTCCCGCTGGAACCTCGTCAGGCAAAACGCATCATCCTGAGCTACTCGCAGCGACTGCCTTCCGTCGATGGTCAGATGACTTACCGCTTCCCCGCCGGCCACACGATGGATGTCGTCCGCGAATGGTCCACTGCCGTGCGAATCAAAAACGGAGACGGTTCGACATGGCATTCACCGTCACACGATCTGAAGCCCGTGGATTCCACCGCTGGCAACGACGCGGCCGACTTGCTCCTGGAGGCGTCCGAGAAGAATGCGATGCTGGATCGGGATTTGGTGATTCGAGTCACTTCGCGGAATCATCAATCGGCCTCCACCGTCCCTTCTCCCCCGAGATCGGGGGAGAAGGTGGCCGACAGGCCGGATGAGGGGGTTGACGCGCGCAATTCGAACTCTGCGAACGAAGCCGATAGAACAAAAAGCCCCCTCACCCTAGCCCTCTCCCCCGATGGGGAGAGGGGACAAGGCGGATTATCAAAATTTGAAATCTCAAATCTCAAATTTGAATCTCATCAGTATCTCATGCTCCGCCTTTGCCCGGACCTTGCGGGCGAGATGCAACGCAAGCCACATCATTGGGTGTTTCTGTTCGAACACTCCGGAGACCGTTCACCTCTGCTGGCAAGAACTCAGATTGAGATCCTACGGACTCTGCTGAACAACGCCGAACACACGGACACGTTTTCGATCGTCAAAGCATCAACCCGAGCGACTCCATATGCCGAGCAGCCCCTGCCATGTACCCCCGAAAACATTGCTGCCGCGGTGAAGCATCTGGAGAACGTGCATCTGGTTGGAGCGATGGACCTTGCCGTCGCATTGCAATCCGCTCCCGTCCCTTCTCCCCCGAGATCGGGGGAGAAGGTGGCCGACAGGCCGGATGAGGGGGCCGACGCGCGCAATTCGAACTCTGCAGACGAAGCCGATAGAACGAAAGGGCCCCTCACCCTAAGCCTCTCCCCCGAATCGGGGGAGAGGGGACAGGAAAGGCAAACCAACCCCGGCCCTCCGCTTTCCGCTTTTCGCTTTCCCGTCCTGGTTCACCTCGGCTCCGGCCACACGGCTCTGGGCGAACGTGATGCGGCGAAGCTGGCGGAGTTGTTGCCGAAGGATGTGCCGTACATTGGCATTGGCGTCGGCAAGCGATGGAATCAGTCCCTGATGAATCTCGCCGCATCTCGCACGGGCGGGTTGAGTGTTCAAATCAATCCCGATGAAGACGTTGCCTGGCGAGCGTTTGAGGTGTTCTCGAAGTTGCATTCGCCGAGGCTGTTGAATGTGAAGGTGGAAAGCGGAAAGCCGAAAGCGGAAAGCGGAGCGGCGTCGACTGTCCCTTCTCCCCCGAGATCGGGGGAGTCTGTCTCTTCTGCGTCGGCACGTCCAAGGCCGACGCGAGCCGACACGCCTGATGAGGGGGCTGACGCGCAGCCAGCGAATTCAACAGACGAAGCCGATAGAACGAACGGCCCCCTCACCCTAGCCCTCTCCCCCGATTCGGGGAAGAGGGGACAAGGTATCGACGAGCCGAAAGCGGAAAGCGGACAAGCACAGGAACTCAAATCTGAAATTTCAAATTTGAAATCTGAAATCCCGGCTCCGCACTTCCTCCTCTTCTCCGACACCATCAGCCAGGGCGAAGAGATCGCGGCGATTTGCCGAGTGGCCGAGGGGCAGAGTCTGCCGAAAGAGATCACCGTCACGGCGACTTTGAACGGGCAGCCGTGGAGTCAGACAGTTGCCGTGGAAAACATCAAGGAACAGGCCAGCTATCTGCCTCGTCACTGGGCGAAGCTGGAGATCGATCGACTGCTCGCCGAGAACGCAGCGGCGAATCGTGAGTCGATCGTGGCTCTGAGCAAGTCGATGTACGTGATGAGCCCCTTCACGTCACTGCTGGTGCTGGAGAACGACGAGATGTACACCCAGTTCAACGTCGACCGCGGCCGCAAAGATCATTGGGCGATGTATGCGTGTCCGGATCAGGTGCCTGTTGTTGTCGAGAATTCTCACAGCACGCATCCAACAGATGCAAAGAACGATGGTGAGTCGCCAACGTCAGACTCAATCCTGCGAGACGTGTCCTCAACCATTGTCCGCATTCCGCCATTGTCGTGGCCATCGGGATTCACAAGCCGTACCCGTTTCGAAGGACGCAGATTGAGTCGATTGAACGAGTCCATTCCCTCGATCGATCGTTTTGGCCGGGACAACCTCTGGTTTGGACAAAACCCCGCTGACGATTTCATCACTCCACCCCGTTTGAACTATTTCATGTATCAAGGCGGTTGGAATTTCAGTCCCGTGCAGAATGACTGGGGGTCGAACGGTCTCTTCGAATCAGCATACAAGAATGGTCTAGTGCCTGAATATCGTCAAGTTGTTCCGGTCATTCCCGGGGTTCCAACCTTAGCACCGACTACCGATTCTAACGCGAGTCCTCGTTACGACTTCCTCTATCGGACACCGCAATTTACTTCGCCAACAGAGACCTCGTCGTTCCTCTTCTCTCCTGCGCCGATATTGCTCGGAAAACCGTTCGGTTACGTCGACCTTGATCCGTCGTACGAGTACACCATTCCACTGGGTGCCCCGATATTCATGGGACGGTACAACTTCGGACTTGGACAGGAGGAATGGTCACCATTTGTTGCTCACGCACCAATCAACAGATGGGACTTGGGTCACGCGGATTTTGAGGAGCCGCTGGAGAACATCTTTGACCCACAGTTGGACTTCGAAGGGAGGTTGTCGACGGCGACTTCCAGTGCTGAGCATCGTAACGCGACCCAGCAAGCGATTGCCATAGAACGGGAGAAGGTCAGACAATCGATTGCTGACATTAAAGGACGTAATCGTGACAGTTTTTTTGGCAACCAGCTCAACGAGTTTGAGCAGGCATCCATTTTTTTTGTCCAAGGGATGGAGAACCACTACCTCGATACTCAAGGCTGGGCAGAGTTGCTTGTACGTCAGCAGAGGCTTCAAGTCTGGGAACAAATGCTGCCTCCGTTGGAACGACAGACGGTGGCCAGTCTGACCACCAAAGTCTCTCTTCATGTTCACGACGCGGAGTTTCAGAGTGCGATTCAGCAGCTTGCGACATCCAGTGGCGTCAAGATTGTGATCGATGTGCCAGCATTGCGGCGAGTTGGTATCTCCGAGAAGCAGTTGGTGAACGTGGATGTCGACGGTATTACTCTGAAGAGTGTCCTCAATCTGCTTATGGATCAGGTCGGTGATTTGATGTATCTCGTCAAAGGCGACGTGATCACGATCCGACCGACTCGTCGGCGAGAACAGAACGGGAGTTCCGGACTGCCGCTGTTCGCGAACGCTCATCGCTGGGACGCCGCCCAGCCAGGTGACGGGGCGAGTTTAGTTTCTCTACCCGTGTTTGGCGGTTTCGCATCGCAGCCGTTCATGGGAAGCCCCGGGATTTTCGTAGATTTGATGTCGCACGCTCCCGGTCTCAACACATCAACGGCCGATGCGTTGGCGGTGATGGAAGCGGAGGCATCAATTTCAAATTTGAAATTTGAGATCTCAAATCCGCCCGCAGGGCGCGTGGATGAGGCGGCTCGGGGGTTGATTGAGAAGGCTCGCGGACGGGGTTGGGAATCCATCACGATCGGCGGTTCGAACAACGAACCTGGCATCACGATTTTCTACGACGGTCAAGGCCGGCATGTTTGGGAACGAGTGATCTCAGAAGGTCTCCGAGAACAGGTCGTGTGCGACGGAACGACTTTGTGGCATGTCTATCGGGATCTCGGTCTTGCGTCGAAGAGGCCTTTCAGTCGGTTTCATCACGAAGACTTTTCCCGTCTCGTCCCGTGGCTGCTGCCATCGGCCGATGAGCTGGCTCGTGGGGCGGATGTTGTGGCGTTGGATGAACGGACGGTGGCTGTTGTGCCGCTCGAAAGTGGAAAGCCGAAAGCCGAAAGCGGTGATGGGAACGTTGAGTCCGAAATTTTAGATTTGAAATCTCAAATGAGCCAACTTCGACTTCATCTGCTCTTCGACGCTGACGGTCGTCTGGTCGAACGTCAATGGATCGAACGCTCGCAAACAAACGGCGTGGAGACCAATACGACTCTGCTGCGAATCACGTATGCGGCGGATGGGGTTGTTAAGGTGATCGATCGAGATGGCAAAGAACAGATGACTTTAGACCTCCATCGTGCGATCGCCGCGGAGCCAAAGCTGATTCCAGACTTGAACGGCCTTGTTGTGCTGCCGATGCCCGTGAGAAGTCCGGAGGTGATTCTTGAACGACTGCAGGCAGACAAGGCCACAATGCAGAATGCCGACCTGGGACAGGTCGGCCTACGGGACGCCGATCTTTCTGAAGACGAGGCTCTCTCGCTGATGCTGGCCTACATGGCGAATGGCAATGCGGCGAGGATGATCGAGATTGCTCGTGCGCGATTCATCGAGAAGGGCGACACGCGAGATGGCTTATATGTTCTTCTCAGTCGCTATCCATCGGCACTGGTGCGTGGAGCAGAACCTGCACCGCCGAACGGAACGGCCTCGGCAGGATTCGATCTGCGACCGTCCGTCGAAGGTTCACCGCTGAGGCAGTATCTGCGGCAATGCATCAACTGGATGGACGAACCCAATCCGTTCGTAAGCACGCAGGACTTTCGCATCGACGCACCGGAAGGCAGCTTCCTGAAACGCATGGCAACGGCTCGCAATTGGCATGTTCGCTGGTCATCCGGAAATGCCACGAAGGACCTGACTCAGGCCCAGGTGCAAGCCGATGTTGAACAGACCCTCGCCTTTGTGGCGACGTGTCAAAACGACCGCATCGCATGGATGATTCTCTCTGCGATCAAACCGCAGCTTTCCACAACGGAACAGCAGGCGATGTTTGCGAAGTCAATGGAGCGATTCGAATCGCATCTGCAAATCGGCCGATTCGCAAGGCAGGAACGCATCACAGCACTCTTCGCAGCCGGGCAGCATGAAGAGGCTCGCCGACTGTTTGCAGAGTGGTTCCGTGATCAGTTCGATTCCGGCACAATGCCAGTCATCGGCGAAGAACTCTATAGGGCGTACGTGGCCGGTCCAAAAGGCAACGAGCCGTTCACAGAACTGATCGCATCTGAAGCAAAACGGTTGCTCGAAACGCAACGGCTGATGACCGTCAATCTGCTCGCGATTCAGATCAGCCAGCTTGGGGATCTTCCGTTGGCGGATCGGCTGATGACGATGTTGATTGAGAAACTCAAAGTCGATGAACGACCAGACGTCAGTCTGCTCGCCATCGAACATTTGCGCCGATTCAATGATCCTCGAGCTGCCACTTTGCTCGATCGCATGCTGGAGCTTCCATCGGTTTCCGATCTGCCGCAGATTTGGCGATTCGCGGCGACGATGGCGGAGTCCTCTGGTCACAAGCGACTGGCCGTCGATCGACTGGAACTGGCGATTCAACTGGAGTTCGCCACACGGCCGACAACGATCAACATCGAAACCGTTCGGGCCGACTATACCGCGTTGCTGGCGAAGTACGAGGAACTCATCAACGCTGCCGCGACGCTGGAGACGGCTCCACCGGAAGGACTGGCGGAACGCATCATTCAGGCGGCCGATCAGTGGCGAAGTCTGGATGACGATGACACCCCAGCCTGTCAGACGGCCGCACGACTTCTGGCGAAGCTGAAGCAAAACGAACTGGCCTGGGATTACCAGATCACTCCGCTTGCTGAGAACTCCGGCGAATCAGCTCCGTGGATCAATCTGGCAAGGCAACTCACTGCGGACAAGAGTTTCGTTCTCGCCGACATGGCCTGGTCGCGAGCCTTCGAGTTCGAATCTTCGAACCCGGAGATCCTGCTCGAACATGCCAAAATGCAGGTAGAATCGAAGTCGAAGGACGCCGCAAAAGCCCTTCTGCAACGCATCGAGAGTGGCTCGTGGCAGCCGCGGTTTCAGCAATCTGTTCAGGAGGCGGGGCGGTTGCTGATGTCACTCTGATTTCCGATACTGCGGCGATGGCGAACTGTTGAATGTCTCCCGGTTGATTCGAACTCAACACCATGAAGTGGCGATTGTGACTCGATCCATTGTTGCCAAGCCGCTGGTTGATGCATTCCGATCAGGAATTCAATTCGTCGCTGAGCTTCTGTTGCCTCCACGGTGTCCACTTTGCGAAGCAGACGATTTTGAACCTGCGTTTGGTGTTTTGTTTTGCCCGGACTGCGAACAGAAGCTATGCCCTGCCCTGATGAATCGATGCCGTCGCTGTGACGCAGAGATCGGTCCGTATGCAACGTCTGAAGAGGGATGCGTCCATTGCCGACAGCGCACGTTTCGTTTTGATTCCGTCACATGTCTCGGCATGTACGACGACTCTCTTCGCAAGGCATTGCTTTCTGCGAAATGGTCCTGGTCGGCCGTTCGCATGATGGCTCTGGGACGATTGCTGATGCAACACCGTCGAGGTGAGCTTCAGGCAGTGAACGCTGACGTCGTTGTGCCAATTCCGCAATCATGGCCGCAGAGGCTTTCAAGGCACTTTAACCCGGCTTGGATTGTTGCCGAAGAACTCGCAAAAGGCCTTCGTCGTCCGTGCCTCACAGATGTGCTGCTCAGATCACGTCGTACTCGTCCGCAAAAACGAGTTTCTGTGAGCCAGCGATTTGAGAATCAGGCAAAGTCTTTCAAGCTTCGAACGACTGAACACATCGCAGGGAAACGAGTTCTCATCGTCGATGATGTTTTGACCACCGGTGCAACCATTTCAGAAGCAGCGAAAACGCTGAAGGCTGCTGGCGCGATCTCGGTTCACGCCGCCGTCGTGGCTCGGGTCCTCGATCATTCGGCGTGAGTCAATACACCGGGCCGGGACCAAGAACTATCTCCGACCCAGACATCTGACTTCCAGGTACTTCGCGCAACAACTCCGAAGGCAACCGCGGTCACTTCGTGGAGATTCGTAGAACCGCCTTCTGACCCTCTGGACAGCAAAATCACAGAAGATTTTCAACAGTAGGGAATTCCTGACAGCACAGCGTTCAGTGTCTGCCAACTGTACCGGGACAGATTTGCAGTTAACCGCCAATTGGAGAATTGACGGCCTGAAATCATTGAGCCTTGTAAGCTCCCAACTAAACTCGTCGGCATCCCCACTCTGTCGATCCACGAGACAGCTCCATGCCTCACATCAAGACTCTGTTTTCGGACCAGTCGACCATTTACCCTCTGAAACACGGAGTGACAAAAATTGGACGAGCTCTGGACAGCGACATCAGGATTTCACTTCAGGTGGTGAGCAAGCAGCATGCGGTGCTCACATACACCAGCGAAGGCTGCATGCTCGAAAACCTGAGCTCCAACAATACGTATGTCAATGGAAAGAAACTCCTCGCTCCGGTTCGTCTGCAGAACGGCGATCGCATCCAGATCGCGACAGCGTTGATGATGTTTCTTGATTACGATCCAGCGGGGGATGAATCTTCTCGATACATCAGTCATCTTGAACCGGTTCGCACGATCCTGTCTCCGGAACAGGACGACCCCGAAGCTTCTCTGCGGCGCACGGCAATTCCGTTTCGCTCGGAGAGTCGACGAGTGTCCGTGAGTCATCAGTGCGACATCGAACCTCACAAGATTCGTTCGTCGGTTCTGATGACAGAGCAATCGATCGTGACCCTTCTCTCGGACGAATCTGCAAAGCCTGTCTCTCAAGCGTTGCAGTTGCTGAAAGTTCTTGAGGCGGCCCATGATTCTGCAGGCTGCGACGCGGTGGCTGAACACCTTCGCCGTTGTTTTCCGCCAGCGAATGAAGTCGTTGTGCTGCTTTGCGACGGCCCAAATTCATCCGAGCTTTCCGTCTGGGGTACTTCAGAACTGCAGGGTCAGAACTTCGTGATCTGCGCGGATGTCGTACATCGCGTTGTCAAACAGTCAGAATGTCTACTGATCAGTGACTTGTGGCGAGAAACCGGATGTGAAAAGCCAGCGCTGCTGCGGATGGGGCAGATTTCTCTGATGTGCGTTCCAATTCGATCGGCCGACGGTTGCTGTCGCGGCGTCGTGCAGGTTCTCGCGGGCAATCCAAATCCCGACTTTGAGGCGGGAGATCTGGGGAGACTTGCATTTCTCGCGCAGATGCTCACGATGGTGATTGGTCCAGCACGCGTTGGATCGGCCGCAAAGTAACCCCATTGTGGCGATACAGCCCTGAGCACTGAGTGAACGAACGTCGGAACAATCATGAGCGAGCACGTCTGTACGGTGGCTGACGTGCTGGGTCCCGGCGGAGTCATTGCCCGGCGATTGCCCGGCTACGAGCCTCGACCGGAGCAACTGGCGATGGCTGAAGCCGTCGAGGCTGCCATCGCCCAGAAACGTCACTTGATTGCGGAAGCAGGCACCGGTGTTGGCAAAAGCTTTGCCTATCTGATCCCTGCGATTTTGTCCGCACAAATGCCGGCTCCGTCGCCTGGCGCGGAGCGTCGTGCGACGAACTCAGAAGATGGTGAGACACCGAAGAAACGTCGCATCATTGTTTCGACGCACACGATCAGTCTTCAGGAACAGTTGATTCAACACGATATCCCGTTTTTGCAGTCGGTGTTGCCGGTTGAATTCTCCGCAGTGCTTGTGAAAGGACGAGGCAATTACATCAGCCTGAGACGTCTCGACAAGACGATTGCACGATCGTCGCAGAAAGTGATGTTCGAAAGTGAAGGCCAGCGGCAGCTTGCGAAGATTCGACAATGGGCTCATACGACAACTGATGGCAGTCGATCAGACCTTTCGTTTCAGCCTCGTCCGGAAGTTTGGGACGAAGTACTGAGCGATCACGGTGATTGTCTTCGCAAGAAATGCCCGACTCATTCCAAGTGCTTCTACTATGCCGCTCGACGTCGCGTTTGGAATGCGGACTTGCTCATCGTGAATCATGCCCTGTTCTTTTCCGACCTCGCGTTGCGACGCGAAGATGCCAGCATTCTTCCGGAATACGACACTGTGATCTTCGACGAAGCACACACGATGGAGTCGGTCGCGGCTGATCATCTCGGCGTCTCGGTGACGGAAGGTCAGGTCGATTACCAGCTGAACAAGCTTTACAACGACCAGACACAACGCGGGCTTTTGATCAACCACAATCTGAAAGATGCTCAATCCCAGGTCGTGAAAATTCGTACGAAGGCGGGGCAGTTCTTCCTGGATGTCGCCGACTGGGCCGCGCGATTCTGCAAGCCGAACGGACGACTCACACGGCCCATTGAGATCGACAATCGCGTCAGTCCCGAGCTGACTCAACTGGCTATCATGCTGGGCGAATACGCCGCGGCGGCGAAGAATGATTCCGATCAGGTGGAGCTTCAGTCCGCAGCAAATCGCTGCAAAATCCTTGCGGATGATCTGATCTCGTGGACTCGCCAAACTCTGCCCAGTTCCGTCTACTGGGTTGAAAAAAGCGGCACGCAGCGGCAACGTCTGTCGCTGATGAGTGCTCCCATTGAAGTCGGACCTATTCTGCGCGAACACCTTTACAACGTCGTGCCGTCGGTGATCATGGCCAGTGCAACGCTGGCAACTGGGGCGAAGGATTTTGGCTTCTTTCGATCTCGCATTGGGCTGACCAGCGGCGGAGAAACTCGTCAGGGAAGTCCGTTCAACTACGAACAACAAGCCCGGCTCATCCTTTCGACCGGCATGGCGGATCCATCGACGGATGCGAAACGTTTCGAGATGCAGTGTGTCGAACGGATCAAACGGCATTTGCTCGAAACCAACGGCCGCGCGTTTGTGTTGTTTACCAGCTACTCGATGATGCAGTTCGTGGCCGAACGACTGACCGGCTGGCTGGCTCAGCACGACTTGTCGTTGTACTGCCAGGGCAAGGGACTGCCTCGATCCGCGATGCTGGAGAAGTTTCGCAACGATGAACGAGCCGTGTTGTTTGGGACGGACAGTTTCTGGCAGGGCGTCAACGTCCCCGGCGATGCGCTTCAGAATGTGATCATTCCTCGTCTGCCATTCAGCGTGCCCGATCATCCGCTGCTGGAAGCGCGACTTGATGCCATCAAAGCTCGCGGCGGCAATCCGTTTCGCGATTTCCAGACACCCGAAGCCATCATCAAACTGAAGCAGGGATTCGGCCGCCTGATACGCCATCGTAACGACACCGGTCGAGTCGTGATTCTCGATCCGCGCGTCCTCACAAAACCCTACGGTCGGCTGTTCATCGAAAGCCTGCCCAAATGCCGCCTCGAAATCGACAATGGCGAGTCCATTGAACCGATCGAGACGGATTCCTCATTTGACGACTGACGCGAACGGTCGGCAACAAGCATCGTCATGATCTGTTGCAAAGCTTACGAAACCTTTGCAACCGGAATCTGTCGCGTTGCAATCTCGGCGACCTTGTCGAGGTCGTAAAATCGGCAGGCTTCCATCAGGGCCCGGCATTCGAACCACATATCTCCGTCGACCAGCGGCATGAACAAGTCATGAATGTTGTCGACACCAAGATAAACCGGAACTTCGGCTTCCATCAGCTTCACAACGGGTGCGATCGAATTGTGAAGCGGTGCGGTCATGTCCAGCATCTTCATACTGAGCGCCGCGGATGGGCAGCAGATAACTCCAACGCCCGCATCTTTGACGATTGAGATAATGCGATCCTGCTCGGTCAGTGGTTTCGCAGACACAGAAATTGCATGCACCGCGAACACGCGTCCTTCCATACCGTGTTCGATCGTCTTGCGAGCCAGCAGTTCCGTTTCGCACTCCCACGGATTGTTTTCCTGGTCGACATGAACATCGAGCATCTTGCCCTGTGATTTGGCGATGCTCATGATGATATCGAGATGTTTCTCAGGCGTTGGACGGTCTCGAGACGGAAGACCACCGCAAAAGTCCGCGAGCGAACATGCTTCTTCAACCAGCTTGCGTGATTCGACATCGTGAACCACGCCCTGCAGAGGCTGGATACCGACTTCCATCCGAATCTTGTCCGCGAACATTCGCTTGACTTCGTTTGCGGCCCGAATCGGAAGCAGCCCGACGGTTGAGTCTGCGTCGACCATCGTTCGGCAATACGTTGCCCCCTGAGCAATGATGGCCTGAACCCCGCGCGAGATTCGCTCGATCAGGTCCTCCATCGTGTAGTTTTCTTTGAGGTACTTGTACAAGTCCCATTTGCGCTGCATGTCGACCTGACTGAGTCGCAGATTCTCAGGCGAGATCAGATATGCCTTGTCGAAGTGAGCGTGGTGACATGCAAATCCGCCGCGTTCCCGAACCTGATTCAGGAAGTAGCTTTTCATGTCCCAGGGCGACAGCCGACTGGCTTGCTTGTATCGGAACGTGCCTCGTTCCATGTCCAGCTTGAGCTGCGACACGGTCTTGATCGCAACATCGGTGTCGGTGATCAGCGGGATCCCGTTTTCAATCGACAGCGTTCGGATCAGACTGACATCCGACTTCTCGTCGTAGTCAGGAATGCCGGTCAGAATGTTGATGACGAGGTCAAATCCGTTTCGCTTCAGAAGCGACAGAATGTTCGGCTCGAGGCCATCAGCGATCTTGTGAACTTCGGTGCTGGGCAGGTTGTGGCTGACCAGAAACCGGTGCGTCCCTGGTGTGGCAAAGATCTGCACATTCAGACTGCAGAGCGTTTTCAGCGATTCCAGCAGTTTCTCTTTGTCGGGCCCCTTGCCCGCACTGACAAGAACATTTTTTCGACGCTGAGTTCCAAGAAGCTTGACGTTAAACGCCAACAGATCAATCGATGTTTCCGGCAGCACGCGCAGATCCTTCGTGAAAGGGAGCGTCGCTAATCAACTCAGCAACTGCGCGCGGATTTTGCCCGGGGGTGGATCGAAATTCAAGCAACCATTTTCAGCGCCGCATTCGTGCGAATCGCGGTGTCTGTGTCACGTTTCCTGAGCAAAGTGCCTTGACTGGACAACGTTGCCGGAAGCTGACCGTTCAAAGTCAGAACATCTGCCGATACTCTGCGACGCACGATTCATCGCGTGATGGTTGTGCCATACGGATAGTTCTTCGGTCCCGTCAGGTGCACGAATGGTCCAACCACACAGTTTTCACCAAGCGAGACGCCGCGGTCGATGACGGTGAACGGACGAATGACGGAATCGCGACCAATGGTGACGCCGAAGTCGATGCTCGTCTGTGATGGCGATTCGATGGTGACACCGGCGGCCATCAGTTCATTCAGGATCATCGTCTGTCGAGTCGCACGAACTTCAGCAAGCTGGGCTCGTGTGTTGACTCCGATCGCTTCCTGAATCGTGAGGCTGCAGCTTGCAGTCACCTTGTGACCACCGTCCATCAGAATGCGAGGACAGTCGGTCAGATAGTATTCCGACTGGCTGTTGTTCGGCTTGACCTGTCGGAGTGATGAAAACAGCAACGGCGTGCTGAAAGCATAGCAGCCGGTGTTGATCTCGGTGATCCTCCGCTGTTCCGCTGATGCATCCTTCTGCTCGACGATGCACTGGAAGTTCCCGGCAGCATCACGAACAACTCGGCCGAGGCCCTCGTTGTTTTGGGTATCAGCCGTTCCAATCACACACGCCGCGTCACTTTGTGTTTGAGCGTCGAGGAGAGACTTCAATGAAGATCCCTGAAGCAGCGGTGTGTCTCCGGCAAGAATCAGCACTGAGCCCGTGTGGCCCGTCAACTGGGACTCACACATCATCACTGCGTGCCCGGTGCCTTTTTGTTCTGTCTGCTCAGCAAACGAGACATCCGAGTAATGTGACAGGGCATTACGAACGAGATCGGCTTTGTGGCCGACAACCACAACGATCCGTTCGACTCCCGCTTCACGAGCGGCGTCGAGCACATATTCGATCATCAGTCGTCCGCAAACCGGATGCAGAACTTTTGGTGTTTCCGACTTCATCCGAGTGCTTTTGCCAGCAGCAAGGATGACAGCGACAGGAGCAGACATGGATTACTTCCAGAATCGACGGCGAACGAAATGCCATCTGAAATAACACTAGTAACGAAGCCCAATCTGTCCGATGAAGCCGTTGTCCAGGTCGTAGGTCGTCCCATTGCCGAGTTCAGCCTGACGATCGAAAACGTATCCAGCTTCAATGAACCAGTTGTAAAGCCCGGCATCCATTTTGAAACCGCCGAGCACTCGGTAGTCGGCCAATTCCACTTCCTGAGCCGTGCCAGCGAGATCTTCGTATCCATAGGCTTCGACGTGGTACTCAGCTCGAACATAGATCCACTTGGCCCAGTAGGACTCATTGCCGAGGAACAGACTCACGCGAGCTTCCGGATACATGAGCTGCCATTCCCAGAAGTCATCGCGGTAGATCAAACCAGCCCAGGGAATCACGTAGTCATTCACTCGATCCCAGTACTGAGCACCCAGTCCGATCGTCCAGTACTGATCCAACTGGAACAGCATGATGCCGCGACCGTCGAGCTGAAATCCGTCGCTGAAGCTGGCATTGAAGTCCGTATTCACGGACGGCGTAATGCCGAGGCTCAGGCTGAACGGCCCCGTGCCGGATGATTCCAGTTCGAAGTCCAAACCGAATCGAAACAGGTCGCTCGGAAGATCTAGTCCCGTTGGGCCATTCCAGTTTCGATAGCGAAACTGATTCGTCCAGTTGAACACCCAGCCCGGAGCAACCGGAGTTCCGTAAGCAAGTGCATAATCGACTCCGAAGATGTCCTGATCTCCCGATGTTCCGCCGCCGGTTGCGGCACCTCCCGGTAGCCAAGAGACGTCAATTCGATTCGACCATCCGTACCGGTACGGCTGTGCCGGGTTTGCGCCGTAGGCAAACGAACCGGTTCCAGGTGCAGTCGATGGATATGGTGAATACGGCGCATAGGGAGTCGCCTGACCAGCATTTGGATCAAGAAATGGATCGCCAACCTGTGGCGGGGAAAATGCGTTCCATGTGGTCGATCCATCGTATGGAGGCAACGAGAGATCCGGACTGGTGATGATGGGATCCGTTGAAAAGGTCGAATCCATCGGCATCATCGTTCCGGAATCGATCGGAGTTCCTGCAGGAGCCGGATTGGGCACCGCAGCCGGATTACCTCCGGGATCTGCAGGAGCAGGAACGGCTCCGTTTCCATCCTGATAAAACGAGGTCATCATCGGCATGTACATCGACGATGGTCCCGGTTGACGCTGATGCGAATAAGGCCCGGTAGTTCCGTAACCCGGCTGGAAATAGCCCTGACCAAAAGCCAGTGAGCCACAGAAAACAACAGCCAAAGCTGCGGTGATTGAAGACAGAGCTTTCATCACAGAATCATCCGCCGAGAGAGGAGGGAGGCGTCCTGATGGGACCGGATCGACCGGCATCGTCACGAAAAGCGCCCGGAATCGGGGATTGGAGAGGATGAGACTCTTCGTGACTTGAGAGACTTTTCAGGATTCTGCGGATTCGACAAATCTCGTCAACAGCAACTGCGGGTCAGCAGGCATTTCTGACCGATCGACTCGGCGTTCGGCATCGAGAACGCCTCGACGTTCGGCGCTTTTTGCCGAACTGAGGGCGTCAACCGGCGGATTTCGACCGCCGTCGGAATCCGCCGAGCCACCTAAAGTCTCCCAAAACTACGTGACCTGAACGAATTTCCCGCTGACCCCACCCGTTTCAGCAAGAGAAAGTTGCCATTCACTGTAAATCTGCGTCCAATAGACGGTCCATTCCTCCTCCCGTCTCCTGTGCTTTTGTTCAATATGGGCGCGTTTCCGTTTGTCAATGTTCGTGATTCGACGTGGCTTTTGTACGTGGCAGTGCTGGTCGTTGCCATTTACTTTCGGTTCACGCGCGTCTTCACGATCCGCAATCTGGACCTGCTCCTGCTGCTGTTGATCTCAACGACAAGCATCCTGATCGTCGAGTACAAAGACAAGATTTACGTCGCTGAAGATCCGCCGCCCACCGTCTCTGGAGAGAGTGAATCAGCAACAGCGCCGGAGCTCGCCGCGAACTCCGCAGTGACGACTGACAGTTCTGCAAAACCGGATGATGCGATTGCTGCTGAAGTCACCGACTCGGCGGAGCCACAAAAGCATCCGTTGTATGTGTGGAGTTCCATCGTCCTGCTCGTTCTGTCTGTCCTGCTGCTGATCCGATTGATCTTTGACGAAAGTCTGACGCGTCGCCCGCGACTTGAACAGAACCTCAATCAGGCCGGCTTGTTGTTCTTGTCGATCCCGGCCTTTGCCATTCTGATGACAGGGGCGCTCAAGGATAAACCGGAAGACTCCACGGTCAAGGCCATGGAGCATGCCCGCGCGCTGCTGGACCGCAAAGATGTTCCGGTCGATCCCAGTCAGCCAAAGGAAGCTCAACCGGCTCCGACTGAGACTTTGATCGCGGCTGGTGGAGCCGCCGTCGCTCAGTTGTCGGGAAGTTTGCCGAAGTCGGCCTCGGTCGAAACTGTGCAGGCTGTGGCGGTGGAAGACATCATCGCTCGAGCCCTGGTCGTGCTGGCTCATTCAACAGTCGTTCTGGGACTTGTTCTGATTGGCAAGCAGCACTTTGCGAGCCTGCAATTGGGCATTGCGATGAGCTGCTTGTATCTGCTGCTGCCATGTACGGCCGCGAATGTTCACAAGCTGAACCATGTGCTTCCGGCCGCGTGTCTTGTTTGGGCTTTGGCGAGTTACCGCAAGCCAGTGATTTCCGGAATTCTTCTCGGCTTTGCGAGTGGAACGCTGTTCTTTGCCGTGTTCCTGATTCCGCTGTGGACCGTCTTCTACGGACGTCGAGGCGGATTGCGATTTCTCGTGTCGGTGATGGGAGTCGCCGTTGTCCTGATCACCGCGTTGCTGATGATTTCCGGCGACGCGAGTTCGCTGTTCAACAAGCTCAGCTCGACTGCAAACTGGACCGTGTATCGTCTGCTCGACGATTCTATGCCCGTGGATTCGTCTGTCGGACAACTCTTCGTTCGCATCCCGATGGCCGCGATCTTCTTTGTGATGCTGACCGCGATGACGGTCCTTCCTCGGCCGAGGAATCTGGAGAATCTTCTGGCAAACTCCACGTGCCTCGTCGTCGCCGCGCAGCTTTGGTATCCGGATGACATCGGATCGTATGTACTTTGGTACCTGCCGCTGTTCCTGCTGGTGATCTTCAGGCCGCGTCTGGATCGATTCACGCCGCCGGAAATCGTCGGACGCCAGGCGGAAACAGTGACGGCCGGCACTCCTGCCAGTCCGTCATCTTCGACTGTCGCCATGAATCGTCTGAGTTTGTTCGGGAAGTAAGTAGGCCCGATCAGGTGGCTGATGTCTGAAGAAGAGATCAACAAGGCATTTGAGAAAGTCTGGGAGTCTTCCCGGACGAATAATTGGTCGTGGGCGTATCCGACATTTTTACCGATTGCTTATCTTCTGCTTTGCGCGATGTCCTTTATTCGGCGGCCATGGTTGCGTCGAAGCATCAAACTGATCGGCCTGCTTGCGTTTTCATTTCTCGCAATGATGTTAAGTGGCTGGGACATCGAGGAGAAGTGGCGAATTCGACGATCATGGGCAGAAAGTCAGCCAGATCGAATGACCGAAACCGTGGCGAATGCCCTTGCGGCCGATACGAACTACACGATCGGACCTCTGTTTTTTGGCTTTGAAGCATTCCTGATGTTCTCAGGCTTGCTGTTCGTTCTGTTTCTCGGTCGCGTGTATTTAGCTCACCGCAAACATCATCGTGTGTCGTAGGCCGGACCGAGCGCCAGCGAGTTCCGGCGATTCTCCCGCCGAACTGAATCGCTTATCGCCGCCCCGATGCAACACAAAGCGTGAGAAGGGCCGATGTGAGACAGATCGGCCTACAGTAATCAAAACAGTTCCGTAATCGTATTGCCTTCCGCAAGCAGATTGTAAGGACGGTTCTCTGCGTCGAATGCCTGCAGATCGGTGACACCCATCGCGTGATAAACAGTCTTGGTGACATCTGCAGGAGTCAGAGGCTTGTCTGATGGATACTCGCCGAAGCGATCGCTGGTTCCGTACGTTTGTCCGCCGCGAATTCCGCCGCCGGCCATGACATCGGTCAGACAATGAGTCCAATGGTCGCGCCCCGCGCCATTGACTCCGCCAGATCTTGGATCGCCGATCTTTGGCTTTCGCCCCATCTCGCTGGTGACGAGCAGCAATGTTTGATCAAGTAAGCCTCGTTGAGCCAGATCTTCGACAAGAGCCGAAAAACCTCGGTCGAACTGCGGCAGCAGATCATCTTTCAGACAACCAAAGTTGTTGCCATGAGTATCCCAGCCGCCACCGCTGGCACACTTGCGAAGGTCCGCGGCTTTTTCATCGCCCTTCCAAAACACCGTCACGAACGGCACACCGGCTTCGACCAGTCGTCGAGCCAACAGCAGGCTCGTTCCATTGATCGATTCACCGTATCGCTGCCGAACGTATTCCGGTTCACTCGCCACATCAAACGCTTCGGTGGTGCCGGATGCCATCAGCAGAGACATCGCGCGATCCTGCTGCTGGCTCCACTTCTGCACATTGCCGTACGCATCCAACTGCCGACGGGTCGCATCGATGTCCTTCAACAGGGCACCTCGGCGAGTCAATCGGTCGGTCGTCACCTGATCGTTCAACACCAATGCCGGAGCCTGAAACTTCAGCGGTGCTTCACGAGTTCCATCGACATACAGCGGCTCGAATTCAATCCCCAGCTTTGCAGAAAACTGTCCCGGCCGAGTATACGCGGGAGCGCCTTCCATGTGGGGCAGCGTGATGGCATTCGTCAGCGAAGGATGAGCCGGGCGACGCGATGCAACAACAGCACCCATGTATGGCCAGTCCGTCGGATACGGCGTGCGGCTGTTTCCGAGCGACAGAAACGTCGGATCAGGCACGTGTCCGGTGAGGTTATAGTAGTAGCCCGCGTGATGATCGTTCGTGCTGACCGTACTGCCAATCGAATTCAGCAGAGCGAGATGATGCGCCTGCCTCGCTAGCATCGGGAGATGCTCACACAACGTCACACCCGGAGCTGATGTCGCGATCGGCTCAAATGGGCCGCGATATTCGCGAGGGGCGTTTGGCTTCATGTCCCACATGTCAACATGTGACGCTCCGCCGCTGAGGAAGAATAGAATCGTCGAACGAGCTTTGCCGGGCGATGTGCTGACGACGTCTTTCGCGATCGAGTTTGTTTGTCCAAAGCCAAAACCCGCGACGCCAGCGGTGGAAGCAACGACGAGTGCTCGTCGGCTGAGTTTCAAAGGCGAAATGTTGGCCGTCACATGTCCAACTGATGACATAGAGACCTCGGCGGGCGAAATTCGGAAGGAGGGACCGATCGCGTGAGCGAACGGCAATGCGGACAGGCGACTTTAGCGTCCGCCGTCCCAATCCGCGAGTCTCTTCCTCAGAATTGCCCGTTCAATCTGCGAGTACGGCGAGGATTCGGCGGCCCGCGAAGATACTGCCCGGGTTTCGTGTGTAGAGGCATTCCGCTGTCGCGACTATGAGGCTTACCAAGTGACAGTCTCAAAATCACTTTGCGGTCTAGAGATCTCGGTCATGGAATGACCGAGCTACGTAGGCGAGTCATTCCATGACTCGCGTTCGCAAATGTCGGAGTCAAATCGGGAAGCTACTTCGGGACGATTCCTACGCGGCCTTCGGAATCGCCAGTCGTAGGGTGCGTGAAGCGGAGCGCAACGCACCATTTTGGCAAGGCTTAAGAAAATGGTGTGTTCCGCTGGCGCTGCACACACCCTACTCGATTGATTAAATCAACAACCCGCAAGTGAACGGTTCACACCGGCCGCTCGCCAAACTGGTAACTTCTCGTGAGTGTCTCCCCAATCTACGCGGCCTTTGGAATCGCCAGAACTCGAGCTGCGGACGGGAGATCCACAAGATCGTGAATCGATCCGTAAACTGGTGCCGTGACCGGCATCGAAGTGGCTGGAATCAACGTCGCATGAATTGGCGAGGTCGGTCCAAGCATCGTGGACACCACGTGCGAGTTGACCGTGCTCTGTGGAACAATCTGGAAGTTGAATCGTTTTAGCATCATGGTGAGAGCCGTGCGGATCTCAACCATCGCCAGGGGAGCACCAATGCACATTCGCGGACCGGCACCGAACGGCAGATAGGCGTAAGGAGACGGTGAAATCGTTGCCCATCGCTCAGGAATGAATCGGTCGGGATCTTCAAACAAGTCCGCTCGATGATGGGTGATAAACTGACTGAAGATCACTGGCGTCCAGGCGTTCAAATGAATCGACCCCAGTGATGTCGGCTGAACGGCGATTCTCTGTGAATACGACGACGCCGGCATGACTCGCATGCTCTCACGAATCACGCTGTCGAGATACGGCAGCCGCTCCAGTTCTTCGAACGTCGGCACATCGCTGGAGACGTGTGCATCCAGTTCATCACGAAGTTTCTGCAGAACATTCGGATGCTGTGACAGCAGAAACAGTGTCCAACTGAAGGTATGCGCCGTCGTTAGATGAGCTGCGGCGAAAAGCAGTGTGGCATGGCCGGTGAGTTTGTCGTCCGTCAGCCCGGAGTCGTTCTGTTGCGCCTGCATCATCAGGCTGAGAAAATTCACGGCGGAATCTGACTTGCCGCGATGTCGCCGAAACATCTCGGTCACGCATTCTTCCAGCTCCTCGGCCTGCTGCAGCAAGTCCTCATAGCCTTTTGCAAACTGCGGCGATGAAACCAGAGCCCCCATGCCGATTTCATGATTGCGATGGACCCAGCGATCGATCAGCGCGCCAAGGTGAAGGGCGAAGTCAGCGTCGTCCATCCCGAAGAGCAGAGCACTGGTCATGCGGAGCATGAACTGCACCATCTCAGTATTCAGATCGCAGGCGTTGCCAACCGACCAGCGATTCGTCAATTGCTCGGTGAGCTTGCAGATGGTTCCGTGATATTCGGGAAGGACCTTCTTTGTGAACAGATCCTTCATCATCCGGCGCCCCTCGCGATGTTCAGCACCATTCTGGCTGAGCAGGCCGCTGGTCACTCGTCGCTGGGCCGAGTTGCGGCTGCCGCGAATCGCAAAGAACCGCGATTCGAAAACCTGAGTGTCGCTGAGCACCTGTCGATTGAGATCCGGCGAAAACACGAAGACAAGCTTTTGGTCTCCGTCCGCCAGAACGGCGAGGTCACCATGCTCCCGATGCAAGCGCCGCATACAGGCAATGGGGTCGTCCGAAAACTGCAGAAGCGATCCGTACGTAACCGGAACAGCCGCATCCTGCAACGATAGAATTGATGGTTCGGACATCCCTGTCATTCCCCCGCCGAGAGTCAGGAAACTCTCATCCTGTTGGCCAATCTGGCCTGGTCGCTTGTTGCGAATCAACAGAATCACCATCGAACCCTGGCTCGATGTCTGTTCACTCGCAACGTGACTTGTCAGCCTTCCTGGCCGACTCCGCATCAACCGAATTCGGCAAAACCTGCCGATGCCAATGTCTGCGTTGTTTTGGAGACGAGCGTGAAACCCGCTTCGCCCGACCAATCGCTGTTCGGTGAAGCCAGTCAAATTCGCCTCCGGACGAGTTTCTAGCAGATTTCATCGGCCACGTCGAAGTCGAATCCTCAGACGTGAAATGTGGTTATGGCACCATCCCGATTTCAGGATGCACGGTTCTGTGCGGCGTGCGGATGAGCCTTTTCGTAGGTTTCCCGCAAACGACGGGTGCTCACGTGCGTGTAGATCTGTGTTGTAGTGAGACTTTTGTGACCAAGAAGTTCCTGCACGCTTCGCAGATCTGCCCCGCCATCCAGCAGATGTGTGGCAAAGCTGTGACGAAGCGTATGTGGCGTAGTCTGGGAAGACAGGCCCGCCGCAGCAATATGGGTTTCGAGCATTCGCCCGATGCTGCGAGTTGTCAGTCGTCGTCCGAATCGATTCAGAAACATCGCCGATCGCTGTTTTTCCGGGGCTTTAAGATCCGGCGATCGAACTTCCATCCACCGATCCAGTGCCTTGGTCGCATAGCTGCCAACCGGTGCCAATCGCTCTTTCCGCCCTTTGCCCAAAACTCGCAGAATTCCAGCCCCTCGATCCCAATCCTTCACATCGAGCCCCACTAATTCAGAGACTCGAAGACCGGCCGAATACATCGTCTCGAGAATGGCTCGATCACGGATTCCGGCATCAGAATTGGCCGGCGGCGTCGTCAGTAACGTTCCAACCTGGTCTGTTGTCAGGAAGTGCGGCAGCTTGCGGCCGGCACGTGGAGTTCGCAGCGGCTTTGCCGGATTCGTTTCGCAGATGCCTTCTCGATTGCAGTACCGAAAGAAGCTCCGCAGACAGGCCAGCCTCCTTGCGACCGTCGTTCGAGCGTATCCACATTCGTGCAGGTACGAGACATACGATCGCAGAATTCCAACGTCCACATGTCGTGGATCAGGAATGGAACCAGTTTGTTCCTGGAGGAACTCGCACACGTGGGACATGTCGTCTGCGTACGACTTGACCGTCAGATCGGATGAGTTTCGTTCGACCCGGAGGAAATTTAGAAAAGCCTGGATAGCGGATTGCATGATTCAATGCTTCCAGAAACGCGAACCGGACCTTTGATCCGAGTGCTGACGGGGCGAATGCCGTCAAAACAATCGCGACGAATCTTCGGTCTCTTCTTCGTGCTGCTGATCCTGCAAATCGAGGACTCGCTGCGACAGAACGGATGCATCATACCAGGTGAAGTCAAGTTCTGGATCGGCGGCAAAATCCGCGAGCTTTTCAAGGACCGTTTCGACGCTGTTGTCGTCGTACAGAAAGACATATCGCTGACCATCTCGAACCAGCGCCAGTACGTTGACTGCTCTGCTCATTGCCGTTCCCTGTCGATGAGGTCATTCTGCTGGTCATCACGTCCCTGTGAAGCGAGTTATCGGACGATGCATCGACGGGATTCGTTTTGATCCATTGGGAAACACATGTCAGAAGGCGCTCTTCAGTCACAGACCTCACGCTCTGTGTAATCGGACCTCGTCGCGGCAGAATTCGCTGGTCGACGATGAATGGAAGAATCCGGGCGAGCAGGATTCACCTCAGGATCTGTTTTCGCGCAAGACGACTCCAATCGTCGGACGAATTCGATTGCTTCACGTTCGCTGGTCAGGTCGCCGCGTGCTTCGGCTTCTTCAACCGCCTGAAGCAGTGTTCGGAACAAAGGCCCGGGGGAGAAGCCAAGGTCAATCAAATGCTGTCCCGACAGCAACTGTGTTCGAATTGGTTGTGGAGTTGGTTCAGGATTCAGTGACGTCGACTCCGCGCGCGACAGGAATCGTTGAACAGCATCAGGAAGATCTCCCGGCAACGGAGGACGTCCGCGCATATCGGCTTCGATCAGCCGGCGCAAATCAGGGATCGTTGCGGGAAGCAGGCGACGCAGGAATCGACGAATAGCTTTGGCTGTAGACAGGGGATTCGCATGAACAAGATGTTCGGCGACCAGCGGCAGGATTTTCGCCGCGATATCCGCAGGACATCCGATCCGATCGAGAAATGTCCGCGAGATCGGCACGCCGGCCTCAGGATGTCCATGAGCCCTCCATCGTCCCTCTTTGAACTCGGTCGTCGTCGGTTTGCCGAGATCATGACACAGCGCTGCAAGCATCAACACAATTCGATCGTGCTCGTCAAGCTGCTCACGAACGGCAATCTCAGCCGCCGCATCACAGACGAGCAATGTATGGACCCACACATCGCCTTCGGGATGCCATCCAGGATCCTGCGGCACATCGATCATGGCGAGCAACTCAGGATAGTGACGCAGTTGAACGGCACGGCGCACGTGCTCCAGTACCGTCGAAGGACGATCGCTGCCGGAAGCCCAATGATGCCAGAACACCCAGCGCGCTGCAGGGCCGGTGCGGCCGTGGTCCATGCTCATGTGATCTCTCCCGGACGTCATTTCGCGGGGTCCTGCCTGAGCGTCGCCTGATATCGCTCCACGACTGCAGCGATGTCTGTCAGAGCCTGATGAGCTGCGTCGGGACGAGCCACGGCATCCTTGAGATTTCCGTAATGCTCTTCGAGACAATTGAGCAGCAGATTCCGAATCGCGGCCTTCTTCGGCTGATCCGGAAGCTTAGAATCAAGATACAGCTTCTCAAGCTGACGTTCTTTTTCCGACGCCCATGAACGGATGTCTTCAACAGTCACTTCGCCTCGTCGAATCGCCTTCAGATGTTCCCGATCACGCCGAAGATCCAGATCTCCGAACAGCAGCAACTGCTCGCATTCGTACAGCAGCCGCACCACGTGATAGGCGAACTTTACGTCGTATCCAAACTTCTCGCGAATCTCCACACGTTTGCCGACTGGAGCTTTGCCTTCCATCTTGTGGAGTTGCGAATACGCATACGCCTTGAACCGAGTCCAGATGCCTTTATGAAGAAACAGTGTACGATGATCGCGAACCATCGCTCCAACCCGAGTCAGCGTGAGGACGCATTCCTGAGCTGTGAAGAGTGAGTCGATCGCATTCGGATTGCACTCCATGCACAGCGTAAAATACCGCGCGATGCTGTAGATCGTCAGATCGTACATGACTCCGCGGCCACCCAGTGCCTCCGCGTCGTGAATGTGTGCCTGATGAAAGGAGTCAAACGGCTTGCGAGGTGTTCCAAAGCCGACAATCTCTCCGGCGAGATGCGGGAACATGTCTTCCTTCGGCGGAATCGCGAAACCATAAACATCGCGATCTGATTCGTCGCCGGAGACTCCGTAGGCCAGCGAACCCATCAGGGTTTCGTACATCACATTCGGCGGAAGGAACGACGGTGGTCGAATCAGTCCACGCTGAGCCAGGTTGAAAACGACTGATGCCATATTCCTTGCCTCTTCTTCAAAGTTGCAGACATCATCGACCCTCGGGGAAGCTTCAAGGTTCGGGGCAGATCGAGTTTGCTGAAATGCACGAACTGCAATCTCTGAGACCATGAAAATGCAAGTCGAAGAGCGGAAATCGTCGTTGTCAGGCTCAAATCCGACCTGAGCAAGACTCCCAAAAGGGGCTGACAGCCGCTCCGGTCAACGAAGACCGTCAATGCTCCGTGCGTGTCAGTTGCCGATTCATTTGAGATTTCAAATGTGAAATTTCAAATCCGCGCAGCGACGGAAGAACCGCGATCACTTAGGTCACAGCGAATTCCCATGCGCGAACGTGGTGAATTGAACTCCCTGGGATTCATCCTGAAAGTATGCCAGAGAGTGGTCGCCGGCAGACGCACCACCGGTGACATCATCCTTATGTAAAGCTCATCCTGAGGGGATGACAGACATCATCATGATCCCTCTGGCCCCATCCCTGGGGAGAAATTGCAGGGCCCAAATCGGTGGTGCGACCTGCTGAACATCGGCCCAGCCTTGAATCGCAATAACTTGGACCCCGCACCTCGCGACCACTGCACTTGACTCAAGTACAAATGTCAGTCAACATCCTGCCGTCAGGGACATTTGTCATTGAGACGAAATGTGCAGGGAGGTTGCTGCAATGCCGCCGAGACCGGGGTTGTCGAAGGCCGAGCTGGAGATTGCTCGGATTGTCTGGGAGCTGAAGGACGCCAGCGTGCGGCAGGTGTTTGATGCCTTGCCGCCAGGCCGTGACATCGATTTCACGACCGTGCAGACGTACCTGCGTCGGCTGGAAGAAAAAGGCTATCTGAACGTGCGGCTGGAAGGTCGCAATCGGATGTATTCGCCCAAAGTTCGAGCTCAAACCGTTATTCGCGAAACCGTCGGCGAAATGGTCGACCTGCTGTTCGGCGGCGATTCGATGCCGCTGGTTCGACATCTCGTGGAGGACAGCAAGCTTTCCTCGCAGGATATCGAACAGCTCCGCCAGTTGCTGAATCGACTGGAAGGAGGCAGCGATGGAGAGTGATCCGGGTTTTCGGTTTGAGGTTTTCGGTTTGAGGAAGTTGTGGCGTGAGTTTTCAGTGTTCAGTTTTCAGTGTTCAGTGAGTCGCTCGGATGGGCAATCTCCGACGCCCGTATTGACACTGATCCTCAATCCGCCACAGCCGCACTCCTTTGAAATTTCAAATTTGAAATCTCAAATCCGCGCAGCGGCAGGAGGACAGCGATGACCGATCAACTCCTCCAACTGATCGCAACACAAGCGTGGCAAATCGCGGCCCTTGCGATCGTCGTTGCGGTCGTGAATCGAACTTTTGCGAAGAATCGCCCTCACTTGGCGCATGCGTTGTGGATGCTGGTGCTGATCAAGTGCGTGACTCCGCCAATCTGGGGGCATTCGCTGGGATTATTCAGCCAACTGCAGGCCATGTGGAAAACAGAACCCGTTGTTCAGCAGGACTTGTCCAGCGACGAGCCGCTGCTGATGCCTCCGGTCGACACGGATGATGAGATCGCCCTGGCTCCACCGGCGGATGATCCAATGCTGCCGGGACTCATCGCGATGAAGGATTCCGAGGCAGCATCGACGCCAAACGTGCCCATCACATTGCCGACCAAAACAGCCGATTCGAGCTTCGTCCCGGAAGCCAAGCCATGGAAACCATCCTGGCCGATGATTCTACTGAGTCTCGTTGCGAGCGGAGCACTGCTGACGATCAGCATCATGGTCGCCCGATGCGTGCTGTGTCTTCGACATATTCATAGGCATCGCACCACGGAATTCGACGAGCCTCTCAACGAACAGCTCCAGCGACTTTCGAGGCAACTGCGACTTCGCCGAGTTCCCCGGATCATCGTCTCCGACGTCCTCTTCGGCCCCGCGGTGATCGGGTTGTGGAGGCATGTGATTGTGCTGCCAAGATGTCTGATCAAAGCCGAAAGCCGCGTGGAGGAACAGAGCAGAGGAGCGAGCGAGCCGGGGAGCAAGGGAGAAATCGCGGCACTGCGATCGCATTCTCCCGAGCCCGCCCGCTCCCTCGCCCCACCGCTTTCAACTCTCGATCCCATCCTCGCCCACGAACTGCTTCACATCCGCCGCGGCGATTTGCGAACAGGCACACTGCAGGCCATCGTGCAAAGTCTCTGGTGGTTCCATCCGGCTGTTTGGCTTTGCAACCGCTGGCTCTCGCGAGAAGCCGAACGATGCTGTGACGAGCAAGTCATCGCGGAACTTGGCTGTTCACCGACTCAATACGCACGCAGTCTGCTGTCCGTGATCGAAAGCAAACACGCACTGCAACCCATCCCCGTCTTCCCCGGCATGAAGCCCGTGGAAATCACATCCCAACGCATGGAGCGAATCATGTCACTCAAGAGCAACCTCAAAAAACAAACCCCACTCTGGTGCTGGCTGGCCGTTGCCGTGCTGGCCGTTGTTGTTTTGCCGGGGGCTGTGGCCACAATAGAAGCCGATGAGTTGAAGAATTCGCAGACCGGTGCAAGAGCATCAGCCTCGACTGCACCATCCTCTCAGGAACAACCAAAGGATAACTTCGATCATCAACAAAGGCCGAAACAGGCTGAAAACCTCATTCCACACTTCGTGGAGCTGTTCAAGGTCCCTGTCTCTCTGAATCTGAAAGACCGAAGTCTGTTCTCAATTGTTGAGATGCTGGCTGAAGAACACCACTTTTCCAGGAGCTGGAGTATCCCATCGAATGAAGAGCATCTCTTCCGTTCAATGGACTACTCATGTCACCAGCTGCCGTTGAGAACAGCACTGGAACAAATCGTGGAGAAGGCTGGTTGTCGGCTGACAATTGATCAATACACGGTTGAAATCCAGCGATCGGAGGTTAATCCCCCGTCCACAATGAAGTCGATGGACGCACAAGCTTCCGAGCGGTCGCCCGAGTGGGCGTTGAAACAGATTCGTTGGAATGACACGTTAATGGTGTCCCCGAACCAAATCCCAACTGGGGAAACGGTCATCGCATGGGTCAATGACGTGCCCGTTCGAGTCAGTGATGTCGTCTCAATGGAGCGGCAGACACCGGGTCGGTTCATTATCAGAGCATTGAACGAACGTGTTGGCCAGTATCTTGCCCAGGAAATTGTGATTCAGCATTCAATGCTAACGGCTGGTGACCGCTTTGCCGTTGAAATGGCCTCCAATGCAGAACACGAGATCAGACTGAACGGCGCGGAAAGCGAAAGTTGGTTGGCACAATGGGCATTTTCTCGAGAAGCAGCGCGCGTTTTTTACGCTCGCGAAAGAATGATGCGCCATTTGCATCTCGTCTATGATGGAATGATTCCGCATATTGTTCAGGCCGCAATTGACGCGGCGCGTAAGCGAATCTTCGACGCTCAGTTGCGAACGCCAGTTTCGTATGCTGTTGAGGGAACAGACCTTGCGAACGCAGTTGTAATGGTCGGCAGCGAATTTGCCATTGATATCTCCGTCAGTCCGCTCCATGTCGAAATGGCAACCCGTACAGTCAATCGCCCGGTGACAATTGACTTTCGAAACCGACCGCTCGCCGATTTGATTCGAGCAATCATCGAGCCCTATGGCATGAATACAGAGATAGGACCAGATCGAATTCAGATCGCACTGTCAAAACTGGCTGAGGAGCGGTTCTATTCGGCCACTCCGCCTGCTTATGCTGTCTTTGGGCAAGTCAAGAACGCAGGTTGGACGCAACTATCGTCGGATGTGAGATTTCTTGAGGCTATCCGAAATGCGGGCCTCGACGCGGAACGAAACGTCGTTGACGTCACCCTCTCTCGCATGCAAACTGAGGACGGAAGGCCAAAGCACCGAACCATGTCGCTTTCGCAACTCGAAGCGGACGCGTCTGGGGAACTGAATTGCCTGTTGCAGGATGGCGACATCATCACAATCCAGCGAGATCCCAATGTGCGGGTTGCTGACCAATCAGTAAAGAACGCTTCAGTAGCTCCTGCCGAGACAAGTGTCGCGACGGCCTCGAAAGCTGTTGCCGACAGCTTTGAAGTGAATAGGCTTGCCCGGGTAATGCTACATGATTCATTATCAAATGACGTTCGATCTGCAGCGTCTGGTCCCATCGCAGTTCATCCACCATCTTCTGCAACGAAACCGATGAGCTCTATGCTGAATTTAAGCCCCGGTTTCGTAGCTTATCAGCAAAATCCTTCAGCAAAGGCTGATGAGAACTCGTTCGATTCGAACCAAGGCGACGCGGAGGAGCCCACGGCGACTTTGAGAAAGTCCGACGGTGAACCCCTGAAAGTTGTTTGCTATAACGTGGCTGAGCTTGTCACTCCAATAGACGGAACTGCGTGGAACGGCGACTTTTCGCAAGTTGTCGAGCTAATCAAAGCCACAGTCGAGCCTGCCTCATGGCGTGATGATCTTGGAAAGATCAAAAGTGACGATAACACACTTTCCCTCGTCATCTGTCAAACTCCTCAAGCCCATGAACAGATTGCAAAGCTCCTTTCGCAGTTGAACGACGATCTGGATCAGGTCGCCATTCGATGTCGGCTCATGAAGCTGACATCCGACCAACAGTTAACGGGGGTTGAGGAACGATGCACTCTGAATGTCATGAATAAACACAAGCAATGGGCTCTGCTGACGAAAGAACGCACTGAAGGAATTGCGAACTTTCTGACCGACGAAAAATGCCATGTGCTCTTGTGCCCCACGATCACAACTTTTTCAGGAATGATGGCCACGCTTCAGGTTGATCCCCACGAATCGGTAGAGGCCCAGGGCAATCGTTGGTCGCGTAGTCTGGGATTCGAACAAGGAAGTACGACAACGCCATTTCATGGCTGTGCGATCGGCGTGGAACCTCGAATCATTGGCGACAGCTCTGTGATTCGCCTGAAGCACTCCGTTTATCTGAACCTTAACCCTCAGCCGGAGAATGCCGCCGGTCCCGTGACCGGAAACGAAGGAACTTCGCCGCTGTCCGTCGATGAATCACTCGTCAGTTCCGGTCAAACACTGCTTTTGCTGATCGACACAACCAAAGTCAACACGAAGGATGCCGTATTCGATCCGACGTCCGATCCGCAAAATGGTGCTCGAGGGAAGTATGTCGTGATGCTGACCGTCGAACGACTGGAAGAAGAGGAAGTGCAGGTCCGTCAATGAACGTCGTCTGTTCCGCCCGGAGTTGTTCACCGCGTTCTGGCGTCAATGCGTTGTTGAGTTCGTTCGCGGCGCAGGCTGACGAGGTAGGCCGCGGTGATGAATGAGAACACGACGGAGACGCCCGCGAACATCCAGGCGTACGAGCTGTCAGTGCGTGGCTTGGCGAGCTTCAAAAATGTTCCCACCATCGGCGCGGATAGCAACGTTCCGACGTCGAACATCGCAAGCACAAACGATGTGGCCACACCGAGGTACTCGCGGGGAAATACTGACGTACCAGCGGCCATGATGGATGGAAACAGCAGGGCGTGAGCGATGCCAGCGAGCACCGCTGGCAAACACAAATGCCACGTCGCTGTTACGGGCACGTAGCAGACGTAACTTAGAGTCAAAAGGACCAGGCCTGTTGCAATCCAGGGCTTGTTGCCGAATCGCTCAAACAGTGATCGAGTGGCAAGTCTCGCACCAAAGCCGGTGGCAGCATACACAGCAAAAAACATCCCGATGTTCTGCAGATTCATCTCGATCGCAAATGGCCGCAGAAACGTCGCCGGAATCGCGAAACCTGCTCCCATCATCATGGCCGTCAGCGAGATCATGACAGGATGATACTGGCGGATCACTTTCCACAGCGATGGTCGAACATGTCGAACCGGCGGGAGCGTCGTCCGCACTGCGAAGAACGTCGCTGCCGCCGCGCAGACAGCGAGAGCCGTTGCGGACTGAAACATGACTCGCACCATGTCGGCGGGTGAATCTGCAAGTCGGCCGATGCCATCGCTGATCAACGGACCAATCATCAAGCCAAGAAATCCCGACGTCCCAAGTGCGCCGACAACTTCGGCCATGCGACGCGGCGGAACTCGCAATGAGACAAACGTGATCGATGAACTGAAGATGCCCGCGAGGCTGGCCTGCATCAATGTTCGAAACACAAACATCGCCGGACCATAAGCCGTTGTGAGTCCCAGATGCAGCACAAGGCTGACACAATACGTCACGACACACCACATCCAGATTCGCGACGCTCCATAACGATCGACGGCTTCGCCCTGAAGCAACCGGAACAGTATGCTTCCCACCATTCCAACGCCGACGATCCAGCCGAGCTGTCCTTCGTCGCCTCCGAGTTGCGTCACCAGATCGGAGTACCGAACCATCATGCCATTGGCGAGCGTTGTGAAACCGTTCGACAGATAGGCCAGCCAGAAAATCTGATCGTAGCCACGAAGGTCATCTGTAGGAGTCGTGGTTTCAGGACTGGCCACTGGTGGCTTTCAGGAAGAAGTCGTTGTCAGTGTCGTTTTTCGCTCTGAGGCTTTGAACCTGTATCGGGCTAGCCTGGCGGTTGAGGCGGTGGGACGCGTAAGGAGCTTGGATGAGCACCAAATCTGCCGGAAGGATAACGATTTCTTCTGCGTCAGGCACTGCCGATGCAGAACACGTCGAGACTCGCAGATCTCATGGCCGTCTTGACATTTGATCTGGCCATCGGCTGCTGCTGCACCACCTGCGTGCTTGTTCATCGTGGAGGGCCATTCTGTCTGCTTGCACTATGCCCGAGAAAGTCCATCATCGCACTGACCATTGCTGACGAACGACGAAGAATTGCCACCGAACTCGGTAACCAGGAGCCGTGCGAGCTGACTTGGAAGAGCTGTTCGCATGGGACCAACGTGAACTGCGAAAGAATCAGATTTAGATTCGTCCTGGCAATTTGCATGGTTATCTGTTACGCATCCTCCGTTGGTTCTCGGTACAAGTCCCAGAAGCTTCAGTCATAGGCAATGGGGTTACGGTGACAGGTTTACGAATCAACTTGCCAACTCGTATTCATTGTCCTTGTCAACTTCCCTCCCAAACGAAATCTGCAGTACTTTTAAGGACTGCTCACGGTGAGTCGTCAGGATGGAGAAGGTGAAATTGATTCAGAACAGAAAAGTCTGTCGATGACGCACCGGAGTGAGCGATTGCATACGATCGAACGAAGCCTGCTGGTCGTCGTCGACATTCAGGAGAAGCTGTTGCCGGTGATTCCGGAGCGGCTGTCGATTGTTGGCAACACACGCTTTCTGCTGGATGTGGCCCAGGCGCTCGGTGTCAATGCGATCGCGACAGAGCAGTACCCCAGGGGACTTGGCCAGACGGTTCCGGAACTTCGAACGCATTCGGCGGTTCGTGCCTGCTATGAGAAACTGCGTTTCAGCGCTGCTGAGGTCATTCATTCATCAGACTTTGCAGCGGCAACGTCATCCGGCCAGGCGCGTCAGATTGTTCTTGCAGGAATTGAAACGCACATTTGCATTCTGCAAACAGCCCTGGATCTGCTTTCGCTGGGGCATTGGGTCGCTCTGGTTGTGGATGCAACGGGAAGCCGTTTCCGCATGGATCAGGATGTTGCCCTCAGGCGACTCGAAGCAGAAGGCGTGACGCTCGCCACGGCGGAGACAATTGCATTTGAATGGTGCGAAGTGGCTGGCACAGATTCCTTCAAGACGATCAGCCGCCTCGTCCGCAACCGCGCTGGATCAACTGTTTGAGCGGTTTGCGAAGCGGTGGTTCCTTTGCGCGTACCTTTCACGTTACCGAAGGGCATGACCACAGCGGACAGAGAGTGACTCGGCGTTTGTCTTAAAACCCTGCTACGGCGATCGATTGCGGAGTCAGCGGCACAATCTCAGTCGAGCCCTGTTCGCCCGGCAGTCGACGCCTCCGCAAGGAGCGAATGCTTGCAACAAACTCGCCTGGATTGTTTCACTCTGTTTTGTTTTCATGGCCGGACCCACGAAAATCCGGTGAAGAGGAATCGCCGCTCCGGATTCTGCATTCCAGAGCTCGACTTTCGACGCTACATTGTCAGAAGCGTGTCCAAAGGTGGCGAAGAATCGACTATGGGGACTAAACTGAGCCCACGAGACAGTTGGATGAGGCAGAGTTGTAATGGTCTGCCCATTCTCAGTATCAATCCGATGAAACTCACAAGGCTGCTCGTTAAAGCCTGACATCAAAGATCTCGAGTATGACAATCAAGTGGGAAGACAAGTCGATTCATTACGGCAACTAAGGCAGACGCCTGAATTCCGAGGTCAATTGCTCAACGCTCTCTGTCGCCATTGATGGCAGTGTCCATTGGCGAACAGTACCCGTGTCGCTGGTTGTGATCAGAGAGTGACCATCCGGATTGAACTGAACGCGGTGCAGTCGACCGTGAGGGATTGGTGGACCGATGGATTTTCCAGTGACGCTCCAGAAGTGAATCTCAGAAGTCGTACCGCCTTCGATTGTCACGTAGTAAAGGCCCGACGGATGCAGACTGGCCTGACTGAGATGAAGAGGAGGTGAAGAATCGTCGGTCTCTCGGCGGGAAGTTTCCGAAGCCAGGTCGACCATCAGCCAATGCCCATGATCGTGCCATGATCTTGCATACCGCAAACTCCGGTCAACTGGCTTCGTCAGCAGTGAGCCATCCGCGGCGTTCCAGCGACGTGCAGGTGATTCAGAATTGGCGCCAGTGGCAAAGACTGTCGAGCCATCATCGGTAAAGCCACCGACCAGACTGGGTTCCGCTTGCAGTATCGAAATCGCTTTGCAGTCCGGAAGGCTTACCAACCGGGTTCCCGTCGGGCCGCTGATCAGTGCCAGCGTGCCGCGCGGGTTCATGTCCCGAACACTATCGGCGGGCTCGCAACATTTTATTGCCGGTCCGCGTGGCTCGCGAGTTGAACTGTCCCACGACTGAAATTGCCCGTCAACAGACACAGTCTGAATCGATGTTCCATCAGAGGTGAAATGAACCGACTTAACAAACGGAGGAAACTCGGGCGGCAAAGCAATCGACGCCCCAGTGTCTGCGTTCCAAAGCTGAGTGTTACTCGAAACGCTCTCCGAGCGATTTCCATAAGTCATCAGCATCCGGCTGTCCGGGCTGAAGCGCGCCCACGATACGGTCGGATGCGGCAACGTCGCAATCGTGCGACCGTCCGTGTTGCCGATCAGATGGAATTCGCAGGGTCGCTCGCCGAACCCCCGAATGTTCAGTGGCAGAACATTCAGCAGAAGTTTTTTACCATCAGGACTGTGATAGACATCGCTGCGCTGTGAGAACTGCCACTCCCGCGACGGCCGAACGCCCGCCGGTATCGTCCACAGCCACGCGCGACCGTGTTCGCTGACCGCGGCTAGTTTACGATCACCGTCTCCGAATGCGACAGCGTGCATCTTCTGACTGTGTGAACCAATGCGTTCAATCGGCGGTTCGATGATTCGTTCACGTGTTGCCATATTCCAGATGTGGACTTCGCCTGTTCCGCTTCGCGTTCCGGATTCGTGATGTCCGGATGCCGCCGCAAGCAAAAGTCCATCTTTGCTGAACGCCATACTGTTGATTGTGCGTGTCTGGTACAGCGGATTTGGATCGACTGTTCCTGTCGCATGATCCCAGAACCGAATCAATCCATCCCGGCAGCCGGTGGCGAGCATTCCGGAACCGGGCACGAATGCGATGGCTCCGATCGCGTCCGGGTGGACCATCGTGGGACCGACCAGCTTTGACGTCGCCACATCAAACATCACCGCTGTCCCCGCCGACCCCTTGCCATCGTCCGCGACATGCAGACCTCCCAATGCAACTGACTGACCGGAGGGATGCCATGTCAGGCAGTTGATTCGAAATGGAAACGCGTGCGGTTCCCCGATCATCGTTCCGGTTGCTGCGTCCCACAGCCGCAGTTCGCCTGAATTTCCGAGTGCGCGCATCACGTTGTGGTTCGGCATCAGGTCGCCGCCCGAATGTCCGCCAACAGCGAGTGTCTTCCCGTCGGGACTGAACGCGACAGAATAAACCCGACCGGAATGTGGCAGCGGCGGCGACACCGCGGCACCGGTTTCGGCATTGATCATCATTGATGTTCCGTCGAATCCGCCAATTGCCATTCGCTGACCGTCGGGCGAAAACGCCACGCTCCAGATTCCTGCCGGATGACTGACCGTCCAGATCGGATCGCCGGTCCAGTCATTGACATCCAGAAGTCTTATCTCAGCCGGGCCGATTTCGCCGTGTGCGTCTCCCCAGTCGCCAACCGCAGCTTTTCGGCCATCGGGACTGAAGGCAACCGACGTATACGGCGTGCCTCGGCTATTGCGGAACTCCGCAGGGCAGACCTGCCGTCGCCAGTCATCGATGTTGGCTCGAATCGCAAACTCCAGATCTGGTTCGTTGTCGGGCAGCAGCTCCAGCGCACGGACCATGGATAACAATCCCACGCGAAATTTGCCTTTGCGGCAACTCTGAATACCCTGTTCGAGCGCGTAGCTGGACGAGAAAAACTGCGCCTCGCGCCGGGCCACCGCTTCGGCCTTTTTTGCGGTCGCTTCCGAATCCGCCCGCAGTGATTCGCGATTGCGAGCATCGACTGCGCGGAGCCATTGCCATGTCACCAGCGTCAAAGCGAGGACGACTGTGGCCAGCAGCGAAGCGGTTAGAGCGGCGATACCGGGATTCCGGCCCGCCCACTTTTGAAGTCGTTCGAAGTTCGATACCGGCCTCGCCGAGATCGGTTGACCGTTCATGAACCGATGGAGATCGTTGGCCATCTGCTCGGCCGTTGCGTAACGCTGATCAGGCAATTTCTCCAGACAGTGCAGGCAGATGATTGACAGGTCATGGGGAATGGCCGAATTAATGCGTGACGGTGACATGGCCTCACCGGACTTGACGGCTTCCAGAGCTTCCATCACCGTGGCTGCTTTGAACGGCGGACGACCTGTCAACAGAAAATACAGCAACGCTCCAAGAGCGTAAACATCAACGGCCGGACCGACGTGATACTTGCCCGGCTCAACCTGTTCGGGCGCCATGTAGTCCGGCGTACCCAATAGTGCACCCGTTTGAGTCAGGCCCGTGTCGATGTCGAAGCGCCGCGCCAAACCAAAGTCTGTGATTTTCGGAGCCAGCGGCGACGCCTGAGTTCGCAGAATGGAAGTGCAGCCGTTCGTGAGTCCTCCGGCCAGCCTCCCGGTTGCTCGCGATTTTCCGGGATCAATATTCTGCAACAGGATGTTCGCCGGCTTCAGATCGCGATGCACCACTCCATGCAGGTGAGCCGCGTGAATCGCTCGAGCGACGTCTTCGATCAGCGCAGCGGCGTCGCGAGGAGCGACAGTATGACATGCGGCATACTCAGCCAGAGTTCCGTCTTCCAGAAGCTCCATCGAAAAGAACGGCAGGCCCGCGTGCTGCCCGACTTCATAGATCTGTACAATTCCAGGATGCCGAATCGCGGCGCATGTCTGGGCTTCCGCCAGAAACCGCACGACCTGTTCCTGTGTCGCGAACTCCGAATTCAGAATCACCTTCAGCGCGACCAGCCGATTCAGCTGTGACTGCCGCGCTCGGTAAACAACGCCCATCCCGCCACGACCGATCTCTGCCTCAATGCGGTAGCCCGGGATCTTCGGAAATTCAGCGTCAATTGGGCTCGACGATATGATCCAGCCATGCCGCCGATCGGGCAATAGTCCACGTAAACGACCGAGTTCCTCACCAGATAACCCGGACGGCTGTTCCGCCTTGACGATCCGCGTCTTTTCTGGCAAGTTCACCGTTGAATCGGGGACTTCGGTCCCCGAATTTGCCGGGCGCGACGTCAGTTGTTCGAGAACCTGCACACAGTCCGGACAGGATTCCAGGTGCAGGGAGAGGTCTGCGTCTTCCTTTGCTGACAGGCTGTTAGCCAGGAATCGTTTCAGATATTCGCGTGAAGGACACTCGGTCATGACCGCACCGAATTGTCGACACGGAACATCACACGCGAGCCGCAGGGCGTCGTCCCTCGGTAATTACCGCACCACATAGAGGGTAGACGCCCGACGGCTCGCCCGGAAAGCTTCAACCGCGTCATGGCAGCACCGTACCCGGTCGTTCGAGGTTTTCGATTTCCTCCTGCAGCATCTTTTGAATGTTGCTCTTCGCCTTAAACACCGACGCGATCGGCATGCCCAGCGCTGCGGAGACAACCGCAGCCGTTTCATCCATCATTGCTGTACGACGAAAGGCCTCCCACGTCTTTTCCTCGACGCGTGCCTTCACTCGACTGGTGGCTTCTTCGAGCAATTCCAAATCAAACACATCCGCAAGTCTTTGTTCAAGATCTTCACGCGCTTCGACACGTTCAAGCAGTGCCGCTGGATCGCACTCAATAGCCGCTTTTCGACGGTCAGTCACAAAGTCTGACCACGCATGGCGCGCGATCGTATACAGCCAGCCGCGAAAACTGAGCGACGGGTCATAACTGAGCACTCGAAGTTTGGACGCGAGTCGAACCATCACGTTTTGTGCCACTTCCTGAGCATCCGAATCCTGCAGTCCCCACCGCCGACCCCATGCCAGCAGCCGCGGCTGATACCGCCGAACAAATTCGTCCCAGGCGGATTCATCACTCGGCGAATCTCGCAGTCGCCCCAGCAAACTGGGTGATGTCTTCAGCGAAGAATCACGGCCCATCAACACTACTCCGGACAGTTAAGAAACTGGAATCGGAAAAAGGAAAAAAGTAAGCCGAAACGTTTCGGCCTACGAGCGGTCCAAGATACCACGCCGGGCAGGAATTCTGAAATCGTGATTCCAGTTTTGCATCGATCGCAGGTAGTTCGTGTATACCCCGTCTGCTCGTTCAATAACGGGCGTAGAGCAATCCACTCAGGCGGATCAGCAAGGGCTTGACGTAGCGCTATCCATCAGCGGGCGTCCCAGGCACTAGTCCATTTTGTTGAGGAGACCATTGATCATGACACTGAAAACGCGAAAACAAAAACCAACTTCAGCAGGGCAACGCAAAGGTAAATCGAAAGCGATGGCATCGCCGCCGGTCCATGTTGTTAAGACTCCATTGCTTGGGAGCCAGTATCCAAATGCCGACACGAAAACCACGTCGCGCGTCAGGGAGATCGTTGCGCATGTTGGAAGTTCGATGGGGAAGCAACTCCTGCTCGGATTGGAGTTGAGATTCTATGACGAAACCAAGCCCGTCGTCTTTGGGTTGCGTTATCCTGGCACAGTGACGGTAACTGAGAAGAAATCGTTCGCCCTCGGCAAAGATGAAGGGATTGCCGAAATGGCGGTATACGGAATCGACCTTACTGTCGGAAAGGAAACGTTCCACAGCGTTGCCGCTGTCGAACTCAAAACAACAGATGGGCGAGTTTTCGTTGCGGGGGGGCTGGACAGAAGTAAGCTCCTCGGTACCGTCGTTGGCGATGGATACGCCTTATGCGGCCTGTACGGCAGTACCGGAAATAACATCGATGGGATCGGCTTAATACTGAAGCCGGGAGTACGAGCCGTGGCGATCTTCGATGTCAATTATGACCTATCCGATGTTCCCATCGGTTCCCCGCGCGCAGTCGGTCACATGGCGTTAAGTAATCAGACCGACCAGGAACAACAGTCAAGCCTGACGGTTGAATCCTCCGTGGAAGAAACCTCGTCGTGGAGCATCGAGACGGGCACTTCGCTGAGCGTCATGGTGGGAACCGGGTTTGAAGTTGAGGCGGGAGTTCCTTTCGTCGGCAAGGGCACCGTCAGCGCGTCGCTGGAGGTGACTGCTGAAGTCAGCTTCAGCTATTCTTATGGTCGTTCCGTGACAAGCAGCGAAGGAATTCAGGCGTCCGTGTCTGCGACCGTCCCACCGAAATCCAAAATCCTTGCGACTCTCTATGTGAGAACCGCAAAGCTTGATCTGCCCTATACGGCAAAGGCCATTCTGTTCTATGCAGACGGAACCAATTCGCAGCCATTCACAATCACTGGCAGATACAAAGGAGTGTCCGCCTACGACCTGGACGTCAGCTACGACGAGCCTGTGCCAATTCTCAGTACCGTCTCATCCGGAAAGGCCATCAGATCGCAGTCACGATCAAGCGTCAAGTCATCGTAGACCGGACCAGGTAACGCGCCGTTCCGTCGCGACAAATCGCCGGAACGGCGCCTCGCTGGTAACAGCCTGCCCATCGGTTCACTATGTCTGTTTGCGGGAGCCTGACCGGTATTCTTGGAGCACTTGCGGCCGTCTCGGCGATTGAAACGGCATTCCTCCGCGCTGATTTCCACGCTGGCGTTTGCCGGGCTTCTGGCCTGGAACCGTCAGTCCATCGCGGTCAGCCGTCGTGAACTTGGTCTTTTGCTGTTGAACGGAGGACTGTTGGGCGCATACCTGATTCTCTTTTTCTTCGCGGTGGAAGTCTCGAATGCTTCGGTGGCGATGGCGGGCCTTTCGACGATCGTGTTGTGGAGTGCGGTACTTGAACCGCTAATGGTTCGAGGCCGGAAGCTGCAATCGAACGAACTGCTGCTCGGACTATGTTCCGCCGCCTTGTGGATCATGTTCGCCGGCGGCCTGAGCCTCTCGTCAGGACTTCTGCTGTCCGTGTTGTCAGCGCTGCTGACTGCGATTTACATGTTTCTGAATGCTCGTCTGGTTCAGCGACATGCGTCGCGCGTCGTGTCGTTCTATTCGATGGCGGGAGCTGCTCTGGTGAGCCTGCTGGCCATGCCGCTGTATGCGGCGCGTCTTGGAAATTGGTCGTTTCTGACGTGGCCCACGGTCAACGTCTGGCTGGCCATCCTGACGCTGTCGCTTGTCTGCACCGTGTGCGCTACTATCTGTTCAACGACATCTCGCGTCGATTGTCAACGCTCTCGATCAATCTCAACTGCAAGCGGGACGCGGTCTACGGAATTCTGCTGGCGGGCGTGCTGCTCAAAGACTGGAACAAATTGAATTCCATGTTCTTCATCGGGACCTCGATCCTGTGCAGTTCCGTGATTCTGCACCCGCTGCTGATACTTGCCACGAACGAGCACACGTCCGATTCCGGCGACGGCGTAATGTCGTTGCTATGAGTCGTCCGGTGAACTGCCAATCTTTCATCATGCGGCGGCTTTGATCCGAGGTACTTTCAATGCCTTGTGCGGAAATTGATCAGGCTCATCAGTGCGGCAACCAGCACTCGCGGAATCTCCGTTCATTGTCTTGGTTCCCACGATGGAGTTCGAGAAGGAGGACAAATGATCGCAATTTCAGAATTCAAAATCTGCAGAAGTCGATTGGGGTTCTGCTGAGTGCTCCGGTAGGACTGTTTGCGGGACGTGTCATTTGCCCCGCAAAGCTCGAATTCACGAGCGGGGGCTCACAACATGACTCAACTTGCACCAACCAGGTCCGCAGAACGCTGGGAAGCGGCGGGACGACGGTCCGCCGTGTAACGGCAACTCCCGCCGAGCCCGATCAGGAAGTCTCTGACACCGCGATGCAGGGGCACCGAGGGCTGAACCCATCAGAACCCGCCACAGCCGCGACTTCACCTAGTCCGGAGCCGTGGCTGCAGGTGCTCGGTTCGCGGTATTCGACGGCGTGGATGGGGGAGCAGCATTTCAGCCCGGGGTTGACGACATATCAGACGGGCAAGTTCTTTCTGCTCGGTCAAGGAGCCAATCTAATTCAGGTCGCAGCGATCACTCAAAAAATGTCAGCTCAAAGTGATTGCTGGAAATCCCAGAGACGCTCGGCGAGCGTCTCTGGCTCAATTCGGAGATCAACTTCTTTGTCGAGGCCATTCTGAACAAATCGTACCGCTTCTGGGTGCGAGCCGTCAGTGCCTCGGGCGAGTTTAGCCCTTGGAGTAACATCAGCACATTCTCGGTCGCCGAAGTGAATCAGCACGATCAAGTTCGGCCTGACGATGTGGGCCACGAATTCCTCTTCGCTGTCCTTCCAACTTTCGAGGCACTGTCGGAACCCTGTCTGACTTTATTGGAACGAAGGCGGCTTCCTCAACGAAAGATTGTTCCTCAGTTTTCAACCGCAAACGAGTCGGTCAATGGCTCTGAACCCAGCTCGAAAATGGCTGACGGCTCAACTGCTGACGTCGAAGGACAAACAACTCCCGAGGCTCAGGTTGTGCATTACGGATTTGCTAAATCTCAATCCGCTCGGCGCACTCCATCCCGCAATGATCTGCTGCACGACGACCTTTTGTTCGATCTTGTCATGCAATCACTTGATCTGCTTTGATGATCTTGCCGGCATCTTTGGAACAAGCCTCGTTGGCCTTGGCTGCTGAGTAAACAGCATCGCCGAAACGAAGCCACACGGTCCAAAAACACTGCGAACTTGACGATCAAGATCGTCTCGAGAGAATCAGGTCGGTTCGACGCATTCAAATGGAACAAGTCAACTGTCAGGACAGATTTCGATCCAGGCGTTGCCGACCACGCGAAGCCGTCCCGATCAATCGGCCGAGCTCGCAAGAGGAGTGCTCTCGGACAATGCAACTTGCCGATTTCGACCATTAATCTGCTAATCTGCGTTCGACCGATACGGCATCGCCTTTCCTTCGCCTCGCTTGATGGTCTTTGACTTGCCGTTTTGAGTTTCGTGGATGATCGTCGCGAATGGGTCGCCGTTGAAGCACACTTCATTGAACCAGGTGAAGACGGATGAGTCTGCGGTGACGAACATCGGAGCGAGTTTGCCTGCGGTCGTCGTGTAGCTGAAGCCTCCCAGGATTTCACTGCGTCCGTTGTTTCGAGTTTCCAGCAGTGTGCCGCCTCGTTCAGTCTTATAACCCAGCACCCAAAGCTGACTGGCGTCGTTGACGACGTGCGTTCCTTCGTTCTCCACGTTCAATTGTCGGGCCCAGACCTTTTGACGTTTCAGCTTCAGGTCGTGAGTCACAAAATCCTCGAAGTACAGTTCACCCGATTCGGCTTTGTCAGTAAACGTCAGATCGCAGTCCGCGACACTGCGAAAGAGGACCGTGCGTGATGAGTCAATTTCGATGCCGCCATGGATGTACGAGAAGTGCTCGATGGACAGAGCAGAAGACGTCCCGTCGAGAACGCGAAAGTCCGGCTGAGCCTGTTGCGTGTAGTCAATCCAGCCACCAACTCCGATCAGTCGTCTGACGTTTCCTCGAATCAGCACTGTGGACTTCAGAGCATAGAAGCCAGGAAGAAACACGGTCGTCGCGCCGGAATCGATCGCCTTCTGAATAGCGGCGGAAGAATCCTGATTGCCCGTCGGGTCCGCTCCGAAGTTGTCCACATTGGCCCAGGTGGCGGGATCATCGGCGGGAATCTCCGGAGGTTCCTTCACAGCAAGACGAAGCGATCCGGACGTCGACTCCTCCTTGGTGGCGAATGCACTTGTCGCCTTCGCAGATGAATACTCGTTGATGTTCGGACCAAGGCTGCCAGGCTTGTCTTCACCAGAAATACGAGTGGCCGCAAACCAATCCGGAGTCGTGACATCGCCGAGTGCTCGCGAGTAGCCGGTTGTCTGAACGTCGTGAAGAAAAATGCTTCCTCCGTTGTAGTTGATCACCGCCGGCCATTTCTCCGCGCCGGACTGGCCGGACAACTGAGCATCCACGAGGCAGCAGCTTCCGTAGCTTCGAACGGCTGGCACGGCATTCTGGCTGAGCAGTCCTCGGATGCTGATCGACTGACCTTCGTTGTCGAACGCAAATTCCTTTTGCCCCTTCAGCGTGATGTGTTCGAACGTCTGGCCGTTCACAGCGTTCGCCGTTTTGATGCCTCGCTGAAAGCCCAGGATCTCGCAGTTCCTGACAAGCAGAGGACCATTCATATCTCGATGACCCAGGTCAAGACCGATCGTGCCGCTGTTCTCCGACGCAATGAAGCGACAGTTTCGAACGGCTCCGGAATTGTTCGAATAGAACTGCAGTCCGATCGCACCGGGGTTGTTGTTGCCAACATCGAACGTGATGTCCTGGACGTAATTGTGAAACCAGTCTGCGGAGCCGAATCCACCGCACCACATGATGCTGGCTGGATTTTTGGCGTCAGTAAACGTGCCATCTTTCAGGCGGAAGATTGTTTGATGAGCATTCTGCCCCTGAAGAAAATTCTTGCCCCACGCATCGCGGCCATCGGCGTTTTTCTTTGACCAGTTCAGAGTCTTCGAAATCAAGTACGTCCCGTTGGGGAAGTACAGCATCCGATGCAGCCCCATTGTGTCCGAGAGTGCCTTCTGAATTGCGTCTGTGTCGTCCGTGACTCCATCACCCTTTGCGAAGTATGGCGACCTGGTAACGTTGATGATCGCCGGGCTTTCGGGATACAGCACATTTGTCTCTTTCGAAATCGTGGAACCGATAGCTCGATCCTGTGCATGAGCCCAAGAAGCGGCAGTCTGGCACTCGATCAAGACGAGCAACGTCACAATCATCGCCAGAGTGCGGTAACGATAGGTTCTGGTGCTCATATCCTCGTCCTGCAATCCACGGCAAAGAAATCTGTTTTGCGATGTCGGGATCATAGAGGCGAACGGCCGTAGTTCCAGTTTGGCAGTCGCAAGTCCAGACAGCGAGGTGCGTCGATCCGCTGATATCCACAGCGGCTCTGAGCGGGAACTCGTTCGAATTTTGAGCGATTACGATGCGAGCCACCAGCGATAGGGAAACTTACCGGATTGGTGGGTGGCCCGTTGACTCCCTGGAAAATGCTGGAGCGAAATGGCAAACTGCGGAGATTCACCAGGATTCTGTAGGAGAGGGCGAACATGCTTTGGATGGCTGACGTTTGATTCGTTGCCGGGTATCCACAGCGTTCAGTCTGCGGATTGTGATGAGGAGAGTTCCATCTTGGTTGCGGCGGTTGAAGTCGTCAATGTGACGAAGACGTACGATGACCTGATCGCCGTGAATCAGGTGAGTCTCGCCGTGCCTCGCGGCGCCACGCTGGGGCTCATCGGACCGAATGGTGCCGGGAAAACGTCGCTGCTGAGAATCATGTCGACGCTTTCGCAGGCGGATCACGGCGACGTGCTGATCGAAGGTCACTCGGTTCATAAAGATCCGGGCAGTGTGCGCCGGAAACTCGGTTTCATGCCAGCGGAATTCGGCTGCCCGCGAAACGTCACAATCGAAGAGTACCTCGACTTCTTCGCTTGCATGTATGATCTGTCCGAAGCGGAACGCAAACATCGAATTCGCGACGTTTGCGAACTGACGGATCTCGCCGGCCGCGAGGGCGTCTTCGTCAAAGGTTTGTCCACCGGCAATAAGCAGCGTTTGCTGCTGGCGAAAACTCTGCTGCATGATCCCACGGTGTTGATTCTTGATGAACCGGCCAGTGGCCTTGATCCCCGCGCGAGAAATGAACTGCGAGCGATCATCAAGACACTCGCGTCGATGGATAAGGCGATCATCATCAGTTCGCACATTCTTCCGGATATTGAAGACATCAGTGATCACATCGGCATCATGGAGGCTGGCCATCTTGTCGTTCAAGGCAATCTGGAAGCGTTGCAGACGCAGAATGCCACGCAGCATCGAACGGTTCGAATCAAGGTGCCCTCGGACGATACAACGCGAGCCTGTGACCTGCTGCGTGCCTTGCCGAGAGTAGCCGCATGTGAGATTCGTGACCAGCAGATCATGGTGAACAGCGACGATTCGAACAGCAATTATCTGCTAGCCGCCTTGCTGCACTCAGACATTCGAGTTCTCCAGTTCGCCGAGAACGAAGTCAACCTCGAGGACATTTTTATGCGGTCGACGGCGGGGAAGGTCACATGAACGCGATCCGACAGTTCGCCTCAGTTTTCAGAAACTCGCCCACGTTCGCTCGCGACCGAGTGAATCTGATCTCCAGCTTCACAATCGGTTTTGCAGGATTGGTTCTGAACGGATCTGTGTTGCTGACGGTACTTGTTCTGCTGTTCGATCCGCGAGAATTCTCGGGGCTTGCCGAGCGGATTGAATTCGGTCAACTGCTTGGGATTGTACTGCTCTCCGGGGCCACGATCTTCGCAACGCTGCTGATCCCGCTTCGACTATCGGGCGTCTTCATGGGCCCACGAATCGGGCGTTACTTTGATCAGGTTGTGCTCACGGGAATCTCGCCCGTTCGATTCTTCATGGGCAAGGTGACATCGCAGAATCTATTTCTCGGGCTGATCCTGTTTCTGCTGCTGCCCTGGTTCATGCTTGTCCTTGCTGTTGGAGGGCTCGACTGGCAGGTGTTTCTCGGCAATCTGTTTCTGCTGTGGCTTTACTGCATGATGCTGGCTCTGGTGATGATGTGGCTGTCGCTGTACTTCAACGAAGTACTGGCTCTCCTGATTTTGATCGGGCTGGCAGCGATTATCTGCCCGCTGGGTGCAACTCAGATCCCGTATCAGCCGTTTGTGCTCACACCGTTTCCGGCGCTGATGATTGACACCTATGAAGTGTCGACCTTTTTTCCCCAGGAGTACATCCGCGGCTACGGAAGCATCTTTCTTTCATCTGTCCTGGCCATGGGATCAGTTTGCGTTTTGGCGTTCGTCGGCATCTGCATCGGCCCTTTGTATGGGATCATGCGAGACAACAGCACATTCGGCGAAGTGGTTCATGCCGGAGACAGTAAGAAGAAACGCTGGTTTCGGTTTCGTCATCACATCCAGAGGCCATCCGAGATCGCGTTCTTCTACCAAAATCGAAGCGACATCTTTCGATCGTGGGAAGGCCTTCTGCGCTGGGGCACCACACTGCTGGTATTGCTGACGCTGATGGGTATTGCCTGGGGACTTTATTCGTACGTGGTTTACCTCGAATACCAGTCTATTCGAAAATCTACTCAGGGTTACTATTCATTCTTCTATCTCGAATCGAATGCTGCAGCGGAGACCATCCATGGCTTCACCGTGGCGATTGCTGCACTTGTCTTCAATCACGCCCGAAACACAGTCTACTTGAAAGTGCCCCTCTTTGCCGGACGAAAAGTGTCGGTGTCATTTCTTGATTGGGCTTCGTTCCTTTTTCTTGTGGTCCTTTCTTCGCTGCTCTGCTACGGCATTCCCGCGTGGATAAATGAGACCTATCGGCTTCCTGGTGAAGCGGTCGGAATTACGGGACCTGGCTTTGCGGTTGACTCAGGGTCAGAGTGGTACATGAAGCGATACGGCGACATGAACATCTGGCACGTGCATTTGGAGGCAACGATTGTTCTGACCATTTCTGCGCTAACCGTCTATGTCATCCTGCGAACTCTCAGCCTGATGACGTGGGTGAGAACGCTGGCGGTTATTGTCGGTTCGGTGACATACTTTGTTGTCTGTTTGCTGGGACCATTTCTGCTGGCTCTGTTCGCCCGATTCCTGTTCACGATGGAGTTCGACATCACTCGCGAATGGGTGTGGATCACGATGATGTCTCCGATTCCTGTGATCGGAGTGATCTACCGCGAGATGACGGGACCGTTGATGGACAACCAATCCACATTACCATTCTACATCTATCATTTGTTCCTGCTTGCGGGCTTCGGACTGATCATTCGAAAGGTCGGCGGGAACGTTCGGAAGAATAGTCTGACCTGGCAGGCTCGAGGAGAAACGCCATGACGTCCAGACTCGTTCGAAACGCAACTCAAGCCCTCATCGTCTTCTCGATGCTGCTGGTTAGCAACGCCGTTCCCGCGCAGAACTCAGAACCAGACCCGCCAGACTTTCCGGGGCTGGACATTCAGGGAGTCATTGGTTTCGATCGAATGATTGAACGGTCAGCTCCGGTGCCGGTTGCGTTCTTCGTAACGAACAACTCTGAGAAGATGCTGGAAGGCGAACTGATCCTTCGCGACGCGGAATCCGACAGGAGCATCAGTCTTGGTTCTGTTGCGGTTGGTCCTGGTGGAAAGAAGAGGATCTCAACCGTTCAGGCCTTTGATGGCTGGGAAGATGTCGAAGCGGAATACACCGACGGCTTCACCACGTTTTGGAAGCGACGAACGTTTCTGGAGAACGAGCGATCGATCTCACACCTGGATTCAGTGCTGCTGGTCGTAGACTCTGGTGGCCGTCGAATCGCGTTGCCAGATCAAATGCCAAGAGAAGAAGATCAGGGCATCGTCGATGATATTGCGAGGTATGTGCCGGAGATCGGTCAGGGGAACCGTGTCATTGCATTGTCGATTCGCGACTGGCAGGTTCCGATTCATCCAGGCCCATTGACCACCATTCGAGCCCTGGCGTTTTCTGAAACGACCAAGGTTGAATCGCTCGGGGATGCTCAGTGGGAAGCGGTCGGCCGCTGGATCAGCTTCGGGGGCCATGTGTTTGTTCCCGAATCGGTACCCGCCGTCCTCGAAAAGCTCAAGGCCGTTTGCCCCTTGGCCGTTCAGCCTGCGAATCCACGCGATGGCATGTTAGCCCATGGTGCCGGGCTCGGCACAATCTTTGTTTACCCGGGAGAACTATTCGCGACAGGCGAAACCTCGGCTGCTCTGGCTTTGGCGAAACAAACATCGAAGTTATCCGGGATCGGCCTGTTTAAGTTACTCGGTGAACGTCAGTTGGGCTTTCCGTCGGAAGGAAAATCGTACCAAACTCGCAACTGGGTGATTCTGGTGTTTGGCGTCTACACGTTGATCGTTGGAGCTGTGACGCTGATGCTGTTCCGGATGTCACGAAGTCGTTTGAAGGCGTTCGTTGCATCAGTCGTCGGAACGGCATGCGTCGCTTCGGCATCGCTTGGTGTGATGCTTCGGACAAGTCTTGGTGATGCCACATTAGTCACCGTCACGCAGCTGGCTGAATCCGGAGCCATTCAGGCAGCAAAGATCGAAGTGCAGTCGGCAGGCGGACGAAATTTTGACCTTGGCGTCAAGGCGGCCAATCCGGATCTGCAGCTTTCTGAAACATCGAACCAATTTCGATCGCGGTCATACAACTACAGCCCGATGATCGGCTATCCGATCTACTACAGCAATGAGGACATGTCCTCCTTCGCGCCGCCGTTTTCAATCATGAGCAACCTGAGTGACAGGAAAACGGAAGCCTTTCAGATTCGCGTGCCCGTCCAGCCGTGGGGCCAGAGGACCTGCGTCGCAACAAGTTGTCTTCCATCGCAGAAAGGACTCAAGGTCGACCTCAAGTACACGATTGTCGTGCACGGTACTCCGCTGGAATCGAAGTCAATGGACGAGATTGAGGAGATGGTCAGAGCCTCTGGAATTCCTGCTGAATCTGTATTGGACGGCATTTGGTCCATTGACGTGCAGAACAACACCGGCCTCGAAATCGATGCGGTCACCATCGCACTTTCGAGGAGCACGGTTGCCACGAACGTCCATCGAGGGAATAACAACTTTGATCTCACAGATCTCAAGAAGTCTGACTTTGAACTGATCCAGATCCTCAACGAATCTCAGGTTGCGAATCTAAAGCCCGTTCCTGCCGAAGGGATCAATCAATCTTCTAAGAACTTTCAAGCATCTCCGGCGAAATGGTCGGCACGCAGTTCCAACCAATTCAACGCATATGTTTCTCAAGACTATCAGTCGCCAACAGTGGCACCGCGCGGGGCCACGTATGCACGGGTGATGGCATCGGTTCGGCAGAGTCCCGGAATCACAATTGACGAAGCCAACAGCGACTTTCGCCCGTCCAGTGCGAAGAGTCATATTGTCTGTCTTTATCTGACCGAGGACCAATTGCCAGAGTCATGGCGAGCTGCTCACACGTGGCTGCTTCAAAAGCAAATCATTGCCGAGAAGGAGCGTCTGAAAGCTCACTTTGAGTTCCTCAAACAGAACCAGCAGCCAAACCAACCAAACCAATAACAGACTGCTGGCCGTTGTCAGATATCCAGATGCACCCCTGGTCCCATATCGGGGAGGGCGTGAATTTCTGCTTCGCGAGTCACCGTGTCAAAGGTTGCAACGGTGGGCTTGCGAAACATCCAGCCGCCCACTTCGCCAGGATTCAGAAAGACGCGACCGTGGCGATCTTTGGCGACGCTGGGACGATGCGTGTGCGCGAAAATGACAACGTCCGCATCATCGATCAGCCCTCGAACATCATCGAGTTGATGGGCCATCAGAAACCGGACGCCGTCCTGCGATCTCCAGCACATTGGTGGATGACCAAGAGTACCAACGATCTTCATTCCGCCGGCAATTCCGATCATGTTGCCGTCGTTGTCTCCGTAGCAGGCAACGACCGGACACGTCAGCTTTCGCATCGAAGGCACGACCAGCGGCGAAACGAAATCACCCGCCAGCAGGACCGCTTTGCACTCCAACGCATTGAACAGTCGAATGGCATGACGCAGATTGTCGACGTTGTCGTGAATGTCAGCCAGAATTCCAATTCTCATGTGAGCACTCGATCAGCGGTGAGAGACTCTGTTGATTTAGTAGCCTCATCAGCCGCAGGGCGCTAGCCCCCGGTTAGAGTTGTTATGTTTTTGCATCGAAAACCGGACGCTAGCGCGTTCCCGCTGATTAAATCAACAGTGTGGTTGAGCCAGTGGGAGCTTTTGACTTTGGCCGGTTTTGGCCGCTTCGTAAATGGCAAGAATGATCTCAACACTGCGGCGACCTTCAGCTCCATCAACGCGAGGACTTCGACCTGTGCGGATCGCATCCACGAAGTCTTCGAGCTGCAACTGGTGTCCGACGAAAGAAATCGCCTTCGGATCAGACGCGCCTCCGCTTGTTGAGGAACTCGAGCCGTACTTGCTGCGAATCTCGGCGTCTTCCGGTCGTTCGTCGGCGAACTCCCATTTCAGAATGGAATCCTGCTCGACGATGACGGTTCCCTTGCTGCCGTGGATTTCGGTCTTCTTCAACAATCCAGGCCAGGCAGCCGTCGTGGCTTCCATGACACCGATGGCGCCGTTGGCAAACTTCAGACACGCGACGCCGACGTCCTCAACTTCGATCCGCTCATGAGCCAGCGTCCCTGTGAATCCGCAGATTTCCGCAACATCGCCCATCAGCCAGCAAAGCAGATCGATGTTATGGATGGCCTGATTCATGTAAGCACCGCCTCCATCAAGAGCCCACGTGCCGCGCCAGCCGCCACCGTCGTAGTACTCCTGCGTTCGCCACCATTTGACGTAAGTATCTCCAAGAGTCAGCCGACCAAATCGTCCCGATTCGATGGCAGCCTTCAGGGCCAAATTGGCCGGACTGAACCGTGATGGAAAGATCGTACAAAGCTTGACGTTGTGTTGAGCACATGCCTGAATGATGTCATCGCAGCGTTGAAGCGTGATCTCCAGCGGCTTTTCGACGACGACGTGTTTCCCTGCCTTTGCCGATGCGATCGCCGGATCACGATGAGCTCCGCTGGGAGTGCAGATGGTGACGATCTGCACGTCGGGATCTGCGAGGAGCTGATCAAGAGTCGCATATGCGCGGCATCCGTACTCTGTTGCGAACGCATTTGCTTTCTCGACGTTCTGATTGAAGCAGGCAACAACCTTGCCGTCGTTCATTGCCTGAATCGCTTTGGCATGAAAGTGGGCAATCATGCCTGTGCCGACAATTCCAAATCCCATCGCCATGAAATCGCCTCTCGTCACATGGTCGTATTCGAAACGCCTTTGTTTCAGAGGAGTATGATCGTATTTCGGAGCTTGTCCAATCGGGCGGTTCGCAAGTCTGTGTGTGAGAACCGACAAGTCGTTTCCGGTCGGAGCTTTTGCGACCAGCGCGCAAAAAAAAGCCGCACGTTCAAGCGAGAGCGTGCGGCAATAGAAAATTGACCTCTGCTGATCAGACAAGCTGTTCAACTTGCAAAGGCCAGAACTATGAGAACGAGGCGGCCAGAGCGGACTCTGACCGCCTCGGTTGACATTGTGAGGCGGGCCATGACTCACAAGCAACGCGATACCCAAAAGCAAAGGGTATGCCAGTCGACTGACCTGCAGTAATTTTCATGGGAACAGCATGAGATCAAGCGAAACGCCGCTCGATCAGAATTTCACCGGGCGACGCGTGTCAAATTGCAGCAGAGCGATCAATTCTGCACACGTGCAAATTGCATCGCTTGTGTTCGATTCTGCGAACAATGGGCATCCTTGCCAACGGCAAAAATCGCCGAGCGCCGATGAATGTGTTTCTGGAAAACAGGATTCAATTCAACGCAGCACGGAGCTGGCCTTTGGCAGACTGAAGTCTGGCTCGTGCTTCTTCAGGTGAAATTTGACATAAAGAAGAAACGACAGCCGTCTTCACTTCTCCGCCACACTTTTCGAGAATCTTTTGGGAAGCGTCAGCAGACAATCCCGTCAGTTCCGAAACAATGCGTTGCGATCGATCGACCAGCTTCTCATTGGTTGCCGTCAGGTCGACCATCAGATTGCCGAACGTCTTGCCAAGCTGCACCATCGTTCCTGTCGTGATCATGTTGAGAACCAGCTTGGTCGCGGTTCCGGATTTGAGTCGCGTTGAGCCAGTGATAATCTCAGGACCGACGACCGGCACAATCATGATGTCGCAAAGTGGCTCCATCGCGGACCCTCGATTGCACGCGAACCCCATGGTTGCCGCGCCGATTTCGCGAGCGTAACGAAGGCCGCCAATCACATATGGCGTTCTTCCACTGGTCGCAATTCCCATGACAACGTCGCGACTGCTGACATTGACGGATTGAAGATCCTGCGGGCCCTGCACAAGGGAATCCTCTGCGCCTTCAATCGCGGTCGTCAGCGCTGCCGGGCCGCCGGCGATCAATCCGATCACCAGGCCTCGCGGCACGCTGAATGTGGGAGGACATTCGCTCGCATCGAGAACCCCAAGACGCCCTGATGTTCCGGCGCCCATATAGATCAGACGTCCGCCATTTCGCATCCGGTTCGTCACCAGTTCAATCGCGGCAGCAATCCGGTCCGCTTCCACAGCGACGGCCTCAGCCACTCTCGCATCCTCGCGGTTCATTAAGTCGACGATTTGCCGGGGCGTTAGCGTATCGATCTCTGCCGATGCCGCATTTCGTGTTTCAGTTGTCGCTGTCGACGGCAATGGAATTTTCATCCGTCACATCTTTCTCTGGTTCGACGACTTCTTTGATCGCTTTGGAGTCGGTTCTAAAGAATGCTGCTGACCGAATCGCTCCATTGCTCGGAGAGTTTCTTCGCTCACGTGATGTTCGATGCCTTCGCTGTCGATGGAGGCGGTTGGGAGACTGACACCGAGTGCCAGCAGGAATTCAAGAACGATCTCGTGCCGTCGCTTTGAAAACTCGGCCAGCTTGCGGCCCATGTCGGTCAGCGTCACCGGAGCATACGGAGCTGTGTCAACGTAGCCATCCCGTTTCATTCGAGCCACGGCACGGTTCACTGTCACATGGCTCACGGCAAATCGTTTGGCGAGATCCTTGATCCGACACTCACCGTGAACCAGTTCCAGCTCTGCAATCGCTTCAACATAATCCTGAGTGAGCTCAGTCGCATGATCGCGACGAGTTCGCTCGTGGCCTGTCGTTCGTGTTCCGGTCTCTTTCACGCGATATCACTCATGCGATGGGATGTGGTCAGGAAGAACCCATGATAGGAAATCTGCCAAACAACACATACCGATCACGGCGTTTCCACGGAGTTGAGAGCTACGTTTTCCTGACGGAATGCAGAGCGGCGCGGTGAATGAATTTCGTTGTGTGACACCGGACGGCTCGCGCCGTACCTCTTCGATCCAACACAAAGAAAACTCGTGGGATTCAATGAGTTCAGTTTAGTATTCTGTTTCAACGCGAGATCCTGCGCTTGAGCAATGTACTTTGAACTTGTGCGATTCATTCCAACAAGGGCCGAAAGCCGCTGATTGCCCTGGACCCAAGGAACCGACCGGTTCGAGCGTCGAAAACGCTCACGTTGTTCGCTCGCCATTCATGCTCGCACCGCGCACGCATGATTCTGAGTAAGACTCTAAACGGATGCTATAGACTGGCCGGTGGTCGCCGAACGACACAACTACGGTCACAGATGTCGAATGCAACCCATTTTGACGGGATGGGCCAGATCTGCATGAAAGCCAGCCTCGGCAACGAGCCCCACCGAATGCTCGCCGAACTGTCCGACATTCACTCGATGGACGTGCTGCTGCCCACATGCACCGACCCCGAAATCCGCCCCCGCTGCATCTCAAGGCCCACCGACCACAAGCAGGTCTTCTTGGAAAAACTTGGCCTCAAACTGCCGTCCAAAGTCATCCAACGCAGAATGTCGTGAGAAAGACAGACCCGAAACTGCGTAAATCACAGTGTTTCTAAAATCAGCCGGAGAAGTTGGACTAGCGCGGCTTCTCAGCACGCGACTGAGAAACGACGTAGCACCTTGGCGGCCCTTGCCCCAAAGGAGCATAATGGTTCGAACGTCGAAAAACATTCACTGAGCTCGCTCATCAAACAAGCGCGCGTCATCAACGTTTGAATGTGAGCAAGATTCAAACGTGCATTTCTCCCACTCAAGCCTTTGTGATCACGTCCTTGCCAACCCACGGGCGCAGTACTTTGGGGACAACGACGCTGCCATCAGCCTGTTGGTAGTTTTCCAGCACAGCGATGATGGCGCGGGCGCAGGAGATGGCGGTGCCGTTGAGTGTTTGAACGAACTGAGTTCCCTTCTTATCGGGGCTCTTGCAGCGGATGTTCAAGCGACGCGCCTGATAGTCGGTGCAGTTTGATGCACTCGTGACTTCGCCGAACTCACCGCCATCGCCGCGGCCGGGCATCCAGGCTTCGATGTCGAACTTGCGATAGGCAGGGCCACCGAGATCTCCTGAGGCCGTATCGATCACGCGGTAGTGAATGCCAAGAGCCTGAAAGATCTCTTCTTCGATACGAAGGATCTGAGCATGCAGGGCGTCGGAATCTTTCAGGTCCGGCCCGGTGTAACCGAACATTTCCACCTTTGTAAACTGGTGGACTCGGTAGATTCCTTTGCCAGCTCGGCCAGCCGCCCCGGCTTCGGTTCGGAAGCAGTGTGACAGTCCGGCGTACTTCAGAGGCAGATTGGCAACGTCCAGAGTCTGATCTTTCTGAATTCCACCAAGCGTGATCTCTGCCGTTGCGACGAGACTCAGGTCCGTGTTCGCGACAGAATAGATCTGCGTCTCATTGCCGCGAGGATTAAAGCCGATACCTTCCAGAACAGAATCGCGAGCGAGGTCAGGCGTTGTGTACAACGTGAAGCCTTCACTTCGCAGCTTCGTTAGCGCGAACTGGACGAGAGCCGTTTCCAGCATCACAGCATCGTTCTTCAGGAAGTAGAATCCTGAACCTGCCACTCGTGCGCCGGCTTCGAAGTCGATCAGGTCGAGGTTCGCAGCGATCTCGACGTGATCTTTCGGCTTAAAATCGAACTTAGGCTTTTCGCCCCACAGACGAATCTCAAACGCATCCGCTTCGCCACCGATTGGTGCGGAAGGATGAGTCATGTTCGGAATGCGAATCTGCTCTTCGCGCAGTTGTTCTTCGACAACCTTCTGCTGTTCTTCGGTCTGACTGACCTGTTCACGAAGCTGCTTACCCTGCTCGACCAGTTTCGGTCGTTCATCCGGAGATGCCTTCGGAATCAGCGCGGAGACTTCTTTTTGCTGACGGCGCAGGTCGTCACCCTTCGCAATCAACGAGTTGCGTTCGTCACGCAGACGAATGACCGCGTCCACGTTGGCTTCGACGCCTCGCTTCTTGCAGTTGTCGATGACAAGATCACGATTTTCGCAGATGAACTGCAGATCAAGCACAGGTCCATTCCTTCAATTATTTGAACTCAACTGATGTGGTGTCTCACGCAGTCGTTGAATAAAGCTGTAGCAGAATTCGTCAGAATTCTCCGTCGCGTCCGAATTCTTACGAATCCGGCTACGTGGTTATGCTCTGAGGCAAAATGAAACCGAATTGAGAGACACTACTTCTTCTTCACCTTCGCCAACTCCGCCCACAGGCACGCGCTGGCGAGTGTTCCGCGATGAAAATCCACGACGTGGATGTGTTCATCCGGACTGTGAAGATTGTCCGAGTTTCGGCCCCAGCCGAGCAGAAGGGTATCGAGTCCCAGGATTTGTTTGAAGCTAAGCACCACGGGAATCGATCCGCCCTCGCGAACCAGCACCGGCGGCTTTCCGAAGGCTGTCTCAACGGCTTTTCGAGCGGCCGTCAGCCAATCGCTGGTTGGATCAAAGACGAATGCTTCGCAGCCATGGAATCGTTTGAATTCAAACTCGATTCCCGGCGGACAGTTGGCCTTCAGAAACTTTTCCAGAGCATCAAGGATTTTCGTCGGGCTCATCTTCGGAACGAGCCGACATGTGATCTTCGCCGAAGCTCGCGACGGGATGATCGTCTTCGGACCTTCGCCCTGATATCCGCCGGTGATGCCATTGATGTCGCAGGTCGGTCGTGCCGTTCGGCGTTCAAGAGTCGAACGCCCGGCTTCTCCAAACGGTGCTGAGCTGCCGACTTCCTTCAGGAAATCGGCTTCTGAAAACGGCAGCGCGGCGTACTGCTCTTTTTCGATTGCGGTGAGTTCTACGACATCGTCATAGAAGCCCGGGATCTGGATTTTGCCATCTTCACCCACAAGCTTGCCGCACATTCTGGCGAGAGCATTCACTGGATTTGCGATGCTGCCACCGTAGATACCGCTGTGCAGATCCTTGGATGGTCCCTTGAGTCGAACCTCGGCCGCAACGATGCCTCGCAGGCCGCAGGTAATCGCCGGAATGCCATCGCCGAACTGGCTGGTATCGCTGACAACGCAGACGTCGGCCTTGAGCAATTCTTTGTGTGTCTCGAGGAAGTGATCCAGATTTGCTCCGCCGACTTCTTCCTCGCCTTCGATCAGAACCTTGACGTTGACGGGCAGGCTGCCGTTGACCTTGGTCCAGGCTTCAATCGACTTCAGATGAGTGAAGAGTTGCCCCTTGTCGTCGGTGGCACCTCGAGCGAACAGTTTTCCATCGCGAACCTGCGGTTCAAAGGCCGGCGTTGTCCACAAGTTCAATGGGTCCGGTGGCTGAACGTCATAGTGGCCGTACACAAGTACGGTCGGCAGCGATGGATTTTCAATTCGCTCGCCGTAGACGATCGGATGACCCTTGGTCGGATAAATCGTTGCTGTCAGGCCCGCTTCTTCCATCGACGACTTGACCCACTCGGCACAGATTTTCATCTGTGGGGCAAAGGCACTGTCTGCACTCACGCTGGGGATGCGTAGAAAACTACAGAGCTGCTCAAGCGAAATGGCCTGCTGCTGTTTGAGGAAATCCAGAACCTGACTCACCATGATAACTCTTCCCGAACGAACTCTTGGGCAATCTCGGCTCCGCTGAGTTTCGTGCATTACCCAGCGAACCGCAAGACACTGCGGATTCGTTTTCAACGGATGCGAGAGTCGCATCTGCCTTCTTCCCAATGAGGTGAGGAGTGTTGAGTGCCTCATTCGACCAGGCGACGCGCATAAAAAAACCTCTCTGACAGACATGGAGTCTGACAGAGAGGTATCAACTACGAAATCGGGTAACCGCTATCGCGAGGGGATTTCAATCTTCAGCGGCGTTCCCTCGGCAACAGTTGCCGTAAGAGACGAGGCATTCAAAATTCCATAGCTCGATGGAAATCGAGGTTGATTCTTTGCAACTTCTCCCTGAGGTGGACGCTCTTCGAGAAGATCCGTCACAAGAACCTTCCCTGGCCCCGGAATGGCGCCTTTGCGGTTATCGGACGTTGTCAGGTCAAAGAGTCCATCGGCATTTGAGACGCCGGAAGACTCAATCAACCCTTCAAGAGATTCACCATCGGGGACGAATCGAATCATCACATTGTCAGCCGGTTTACCGCCAATCGTCACGATCCCGGATACGGGCACAATCTTTGGCCCCTGCTGCCCGCCACAGCCAGCAAACCCCAGCAGCGTGACTCCGGTGAAAAGCAGAGTGCAGGAACGAACAAAATTCAGTCTCATCATGGTCTTATACCTCTCTGAAGGGCTCGTCATCAGAATTCGCCCATGACCTGACCATCTTCACGCTGGCACAGAAACTGAAGAATCGATGCCGACAGGGAGTTGGAAAGAAACCGAACAGAGCCGTCACACAGTGCAACCTGCGCACCACCCGTATGGGCACTGCCGATGGCGCTCAGGCGACGATCCTGATGAATGAACCATGCACCTTGACTGGTTGGAGCACCGGGAGCACCATGAGCCCACGGTGTGGTATAGCCAATCGGAGCGAATGACCCACACATGATGTTTCCCAAGCCAGTATCTCCGCCTGCCGGATACCAACGTGACCATCCCGCGATCGTGCTGCCACTGTTCCAGGTCGACGGGAACGAGTCAAAGTTGCGGTCGACCTTGTAGTGCTCACCGAACATGATGGTATTGGTGGTTCCGTCGGTGATATCACGCATCGCCGTGCAGATACCGACTGGAGCCGTTGCCGCCTTTCGCGCGGCCGGGCCGACGCACATGAAGACTCCGTCATTCGTCGAGCTGGTTGCGAAAATCGGACGGGACCCACCATTTGCACGGTAGTTCGTACGCCCGTAATACTGAGTCGGCGTTGCTGCCGTGAAAGTATCAAGTCCATTTCCAATTCCCGCATCACTCGGACACAGGAACGCCTGAACGACAGTGCCTGACAGGACACCTGGAGTTGTGGCTATGTTTCGCCGCGGTACAGACTGATCGAAGGTGTTGTAGAGATTTGTTTGTTCAATGTACGGCAGGATTGCACAGAAGACGGACGTCCCCTGAAATCCTCCAAGCCCGGCACCAGTGGCCGCAGGCAGGTTCGCCTGCGTGTAGCCGGGAGGAAACCTGTTGAACACATCATGGTAATTGTGTACCGCGAGGCCAAGCTGCTTCAAATTGTTCTTGCACTGTGTTCGACGTGCTGCTTCACGAGCCTGCTGCACTGCAGGCAGAAGCAATGAAACCAGAATCGCGATGATCGCGATTACGACCAGCAGTTCTATCAGTGTGAAACCGCGTTTCCTCGTCCGCATATTGAGCTCCATGTTACTCAGAAAAGAAATATAAGTATGTGAACTGCCCCATCACCGGGTACAGACTTCATCCTCAATTGAATAAACCGTGAACCCCGAGGCGTCGCAATGTTCAAGAGCTGAAGGGGCGATCGGTAATCTTCTTCGATCCGTGGCACAATGACTCGTGCCAATCCATCCCTGGGACTGAACTTCCCAAGACCACTGTCCTGGGCCGACTTCACATCCAGCCGAAGTCGATACACTGCAGGATTTTCTGCTCAAACACGAACCTATATTACCGACATGAACACTCGCTCGTCATCCGAGCAGAAACAGGAAACGGCAGTCTTCGAAAAGTGGCAGAAAATTCTTTCCCAAGTCACCAGAGCCTCCCGATCGGCAGACCGTAAGCGCAGCTTCTCCTCAGACTACTTTTGGAAATGGCAAGTTACGTTCCCTCCCCGCAGAAGCCATGAAAGATGTCATCCGCGAGAAAGCAAGGTCGATTTCTCCGCGATTTCGAGCCTCAGCAAAATCACAATGACGAATTGCTAAGAATGGACGAAGACTCCACTAGCATCGCTGCCGTATTTTCAGACACGTCATCTGTTCCGGATTCCGGCAGTGGTCGCTGGCCGTTTTGAAAAAACACTCTCACTGCGGATACACTCCGATAGACAGTGTTCCTCAACTCCCCCGTTTTGAGAATGGGGGTAGTCAACAATTGTTTTTGCGAAGGGTTGAATGCCGATGGTGTCGCCGATTCGAGTTGCCGTAACCGGAGCTGCCGGTCAGATCGGGTACTCACTGATTTTCCGAATCGCATCAGGTGAGGTCTTCGGACCAAATCAGCCTGTGATCCTCCACTTGGTTGAAGTGCCTCCGGTGCTCAAGGCACTCGACGGGGTTCACATGGAACTCGACGACTGCGCGTTTCCCACGCTGGCCGGAGTTGTGAAGGCTGACAGCGATCACCTCAATGATGGATTCAAGGACTGCAACTGGGTGCTCTGTGTGGGCAGCGTCCCACGTAAAGCCGGTATGGAACGAGGCGATCTGATTCGAATAAACGGTCCAATCTTTACCAGCACAGGTAGAGCCATCGCATCCGTCGCTGCACCGGATGTCCGCGTGCTTGTCGTTGGAAATCCGTGCAATACGAACTGCCTGATTGCAATGAACAACGCGAAGGGTGTTCCGTCAGATCGCTGGTTCGCAATGACGATGCTGGACCAGAACCGAGCGACATCTCAACTGGCTCAGAAGGCGGGAGTTCCAGTTGCCGCGGTGACCAATGTCGGTATTTGGGGAAATCATTCAGCAACTCAGTATCCTGACTTTTACCACGCGAAGATCAACGGAAAGCCAGCGACAGAAGTAATCACCGATCACGAGTGGCTGAAGGGCGACTTCATTTCGACCGTTCAGAAGCGTGGTGCAGCAGTGATCGCGGCTCGCGGTGCATCAAGTGCGGCTTCAGCAGCCAATGCGGTTCTCGATACCGTCAAGGGTGTGATTCGCCCAACTCCAGCCGGGACCTGTTTCAGTGCGGCAGTTTGCAGCGATGGCAGTTACGGCATCGAACCCGGTCTGATCACAGGCTTCCCGCTTGTCAGTGACGGAAAGAAAGTCTCCATCGTCAAAGGGCAAACACACGACGCGTTCGCACAGTCGAAAATCGATATCACGATCAATGAACTCAAGGAAGAGCGTGAGTGCGTGAAGGATCTTTTGACTTGATCGTGTCACGGTTGTTGGCATCGGAAGATCCTGAAGCTCGTTGATCGCAATTCGAAGACTTTTTGCTGGCCGGGTGTCAAATCGCCCGGCCTTTTTCTTTCAGAGACAGGTAAAGCTTACTTGACAAAATGTCGTGCAAGAGTGACACTGATGTCGTAGCCGTCGTGTCTACGAATCCGTTTCTTTGGAGAGCCTCGCATGTCTTCGGGTCATCCTATCGCTCCTGAACGAAGTCGAGTTCGATCATCTTTGTGGTTCAGAAGTGGTCTCTGGGGCTTCTCTGTCGTCGTGGCAAGAGTGCTGCTTGACGACGCACTGGCTCTGCCCACATGGGTTCGAATCTTTGCTGCTTTATTGCCCGTCGTTCCGACAATTTTGATGCTCCGAGTGATTGTGGCCTCGTTGCAGGAGCTTGATGAATTGCATCGAAAGGTGCACCTTGAGGCACTGGCGGTTGCTTACCCGCTGGCAATTCTTCTTCTGGTGACTCTTGGCTTCCTGCAACTTGCAGTTGAGTTACCGGCTGCAGACTGGAGTTTCCGCCACATCTGGCCAATGCTGATTTGCTTCTATTTTGTCGGACTGGCCATCTCGTGGAGACGTTACCGGTGAAGAACCGCCTTCGAGTTCTGCGAGCGGAACGAAAGTGGACTCAGGCCGATCTGGCAGAGGCTCTTGGAGTCTCTCGACAAACGATCAATGCTATCGAAACGGAGAAGTACGAGCCCAGCCTGAGTCTGGCGTTCCGAATTGCACGGCTGTTTCATTCGACCATTGAGCAGATCTTCGAACCCAGCCCGGACAATTCGATCGAGTGAAGTGCAGTCGAAGTCCGGATCCATCAACCAGTCGCTCCTGCCCGGTAGCCGGATTCGTGCGTGAGTCGCAGGGTTCACGGACTAAGTCGCGGGGCGTCGAAAGGCGGCTCGCAATAAACGGTGAGGTCGCTCTGGCGGCCGGAGCCTACCCGGGCGGGTCCGTACCTGTCCGGAAACTGTTTCTCGAACTTCATCTTATGGAGGTACGCAGCTAGTGTCACGTTAACAGTGGTAGCGAAGGAGCCAGGAAACAGTGTTCGGGGAGGATTCACGTTTCGGCCTCGGCGAAGTGCCAGCCCCCACGAATCGGTGAAGCATGGCGATTCAACCTCAAAGCATCGTCGGTCGGTGGCGGATACGGTCAGCCATCGATCAAGCGTCAGGGTGTTTGGTGGATTCACCTCGGAACAATGGTTCGTGAACTTACCGGTGAGGTCCCAACTCGTCCGCTGCTGTCGCCGCAAAAGCGAGGTCTGGCAAAAGACTCCGCAACGCGGTTCGACCAGTGGTCAGCCAACGTATAAGTCGACGACGAAAACGGAGGCCACGCGAGAGGAGCAGAGACTGAGGGAGCAGGATGCACCATCAATCCCGATGACGTCTCTCCGGTAAACCGGGATTCCGACAATGCCGAAGGGACTTGTCAGAGTCAAGGGACCACAGCAGATCCGGAGTAGTTCTGCGAAGACGACTTCAGCCTGCAACGGCGCTTGTCGGCAACTCGGAACGAAAGGAGAAACCTGATTGAGTCCGTCGGAATTGCATCAGCAGATGCCCAGAGTTAGTCCACGTGTCGAAGCATCACCAAACGATGTGTCCGTGCTCTGCAAGCCCGGACATCGACACAACCGACTAAAGAACGCGGGCCAGTGGCCGATGCAAAGACGACGGCGGTTGTATCAACGAAGGATGGCCCTCATGGCCAAAAAGCAGAAAGTGCATTCATTGACCGGACGTATCGACGAACGGATGATGAGGCAGGCATTCAAAGCGGTCAAACGGAACCGTGGTGCCGCGGGAATCGACAAGGTCAGCATTGCGATGTTCGAGGACAACCTCGACGCCAATCTGGCTGCGCTCATGCAGGACCTGAAGACGAAAGGTACATTCGTCCCACAGCCCTTGCGGCGTGTGTGGATTCCCAAGGATTCCTCGGGTAAGAAATTACGTCCGTTAGGCATTCCGGCTGTCAGAGATCGTGTGGCTCAGGAAGTGGTACGTAGACTTCTTGAGCCGATCTTTGAGCCAAAGTTTCATGACTGTTCATTCGGCTTCCGACCACGCCGCGGCTGCCATCTGGCGATCAGGCGAGTGTTGTCATTTCACGAAGACGGAGACTGTATCACTCTGGATGCAGACATCGCCGGATTCTTCGACAACATTCCGCACAAACTGATCGTCGACGCTGTGGCGGAAGAAGTTGCTGACGGAAACATTCTGGATCTCGTCAAAAGATTTCTGGCAGCAGGTGTGCTGGAAAATGGAATCTTCAAGCCCACCACGATCGGCACGCCACAGGGCGGAGTCATCAGTCCGCTGCTCGCCAACATCGTGCTTAACAAGCTCGACTGGCGTCTGGCGGAAGCCGGGTTTCGTTTCGTGCGGTACGCGGATGATTTCGTCGTGGTCTGCAAAGATCGTCAGCAGGCGCAAGCAGCCTTGACTCTGGTCGAAATCGTGATGGCCGATCTCGGACTTTCCTTAAGTCCCGAGAAGACGAAAATCGCCAGCTTCGGAAAGGGATATGATTTCCTTGGCTTTCGACTTTCGAGCCAGTCATGCACGATGAGGCCGAAGTCTCTGGAGAAATTCAAGACGAAGATCCGGGATATTACCCGTCGCTGCAACAATCTGGATGCCGACGTGATCCTGGAACTGAATCGAGTGATACGAGGGACGGCGAATTACTTCGCCACGAACTTCTCAACATGCGTCAAGCTTTATCAAAAGCTCGACAAATGGATTCGCATGCGAGTCCGCTGCATGAAATTCAAACGGAAGCTGTCGACGGACAACTACCGAATGAAACAACGAGTGTTCGACAGGAAACTCGGGCTGTTACGAATGCTGGATTTCACTGCAACAACCATGAAAAGGTCGCTGGCATGAGAAAGTCGCTGATATGATTCCTCATTCAATTCCAACACGGTGCTGTGACGGCACCGCCTTTGGAAGAGGCTATCTCTCGGGGGTCGCCCGGTGCGGGAAAGCCGCACGCCGGTCAATATGAGGAAGCAACCTCATCGCGACAACGGGGAGGCGGTGGCTGGTCTTTCCCCTGCCTCCGCCTTACCCTCTAAGAACTCGGAATTCTGACGAATTACGCTACGGATTCTGGTTCGAACGAGAGCTCAGGATTTAGCACCCACTCGCACGACGCGATGGAAGTGGAGTTCAACTTCACGATCAATCACGCGGCGAAGTCCCTCGGTCAGGCAGTTGGGTTCATGATCGGTCTCGCCCTGTCGCTTGATATCGGCAAGTGACGTCCCGGGAAGGACACTGAACGCGCTCTGGTAGATGATCTGATTGCCGGCATCGAGTTCCGGAACGATAAAGTGCACGGTCGCACCGAAACACAGCATGTGATGCTGATGGGCATCTTCGTAGGGCCGAAAGCCCGGAAACGATGGCAGCAGTCCGTGGTGCAGATTGATGATTCGCCCGCCGGCCAGTTTCCAGCACAGATCGGCAGGAAGGACTCGCATGTAGCGAGCGAGGATGATGTAATCGATCTGGTGCTCGTCGACGGCTTTTTCGAGCAGCGAGTAGTCCGGATTTCCCTGAGCATCTCCAATGCAAAGCCATGGAACTTCGAACTGATCCGCGACACTGCGGCAGGCGTTTCGATTCCCGATCATCAGGGTGGCTTCGGCTTTCAAACGCTTGTCGCGAATCGCACGCAGGATGGCGAGTGGAGGCTCAGACCGGAATGTCGTGCAGATCGCGAGTCTCGGAGGGCGCTGATGTTCGTCCCGCGACCAGACTCGAACCTGCAGTCCCTTGAGCCGACCGATCTCCTGCAAACGACTTCGGAGAACACTGATCGGCGCAAGCCCTTCTAGCCACTCGATACGCATCAGCATCGCGAACAACCGCTCCGAGTCACGGTCGTACATCTGGATTTCGTGAATGTTGGCACCCGCGCCGGTCACGTGGTGAATGATGGGATCAGCAAGACCGACATGGTCAGGACCAACGGCAGTTATCGTGACCTGCATGACAATACTCCGGCACATCAATGAAAAAGCGGGACTCGAAACCGAGTCCCGCTGATCTTATTTGCTGTTGAAGGGAACCGCATCAGTCGCCAGTGAGGTCATCCGAGCTTTTTCGAAAGCCGGATGACTGCACAGGCAGCAGATTACTCTTCAGCACGTTCTTCTTTCTCCCGGCGACGTCGCAGGGATTTTGGTGCGAGAGCCAGCAGAGCTCCGAAGAACCCAACAGCACCAGCCTTGGTATCCGAAGTCGAAGCGGTCGTCGTTGTCTGAGCAGATGCCACCGGTGCCTCGGGAGCGACGGCCGGCATCTCAGTTTCGGATTCATCCCACCACAACTGTTGATCCCAGTTCGACAGGATCTCGTCCGCATTCTGAGTTGCGTCGGCGTCAACAATCTTCGCTGGCTCAATTGGCTGCAGTAGCTGAACAACAGGCTTCATTTCTGAAGGCTGGAAGGCATCGGAGACAACAGCCTGGTACTCTGAACCGGAAATCACGGCTGGCAACATGCTGATTGCTGATTCGCTGGACGATTCCAGTGAACTGAGCGGCATCGTTGTCAGCACGAAATCTGCCATCTGAGTTGACTGAGTGGCCTCGGACGCATCAGCAATCGTGAAGGTCGTTGAAGCACCTTCACTCCAGAGGCTGAATGTTCCGGTTGCTGCGTTAATTGCTCGCACCCAAACTCGATAAGTGCCCTTACCCAGCGCAGATGGCAGAGTGAACGAGGTTGTCCCGAGATTGTTCTGGCGAACGATTGGTCCTTCGCCTGGAGCCAGAACAGCCTTCTGAATCAGAATCTCGTAACCGGAAGCTCCGTCCACTGCAGACCAGCGGAACGTAGGAGTCGTGTTGGTCGTCGTGCCGACCACATTCACGTTCGGTCGACCACCCACGAAGAATTCCAGCCTGAAGCTGTAATCACCCTGAGTATCCGAACGACGTGCACGAACAAACGCTCGGTAAAGGCCTGTTGGCAAATTCGCTGGAACGTTGTAACCAGTCTGAGTCAGGCCGGTCACATTGATGTAGTTCTCGACAACCGAGGTTGCAAGAACTCGGTCCATTCGGAATTCATAGGTTTCGGCACCGGCAACGGCCGTCCAGGTGAACGATGGTTTTGTGTTGAAGGTCGACGATGCTGGCCCCGAAAGGGCAGGTGACGCGACGATCTGGAAGTCCATTCCAAGACTCCACGCACTTACATCACCAAACGCACTCGTTGCCTGGACCCAATATCGATATCGGCCCATTGGCAGGTTTGCCGGAGGCGTGTAGTTCAGCGCGTTCAGGTTACCGACGTTGTAAACAACGGCGTTCGTTGACAAGCTGGAGATAAACACTCGATAAGTTTGGCCCCCAGGAACGCCCTGCCAAGTCAGCGTTGGAGTGGCATCAGCCGTGCGTCCCTTGACTCCGATCAGTGTCGGGATTGTGGTCACTCGGAATGTTTTCGCGATGCTCCACTCAGAGACAACGGCCGGATCGACTGTCGAGTAGGTGCGTACCCAAACAACATAGGTGCCCAGCACAAGATCCTGATTCACCGTGAACGAGTTTCCAGCGATGCCAGATTCATCCACGATATTCCGCTGGAATGGCTGACCCTGCGCGTTCCTTTCGATCTTGTTGATCCAGACCTGGCTGTTCACCATCGTCGAACTGCTTCCGACAGGAGCGGTCCAGGTGATGATCGGTCGACTTTGGAAAGTCGTCGAATCCGGACTGGTGACGGTGACGCGTTCAGTAACCGTGAAGGAAGTCGTTGCACTGAATGACGATGGAACGGCGACGGGTCCTGCTCCGCTCGGATCATTGACTCCACGAACTCGGAATGTGTAGCGACCGAGTGGCAGTGGAGTTGACCGAGTGTATTGGGTTCCCGTCAGGTTTGTTTCCGTAAAGACCACACCCAGGTCACCATACGCACGGCTCACGACAAGCTCGTATCGGTCCGCGCCGGTCAGGGCGTTCCAACTGAATGTCGGCGTTGAATCCGCGATTGCCCCAATCGGAGTGACAATCACAGGAATCGGTGCGACTGTGAACGAGTATGGTGCGTTTGGTACCGTCGTGTCGCCAGCCGAATTGAATGCAACCACCGTCACACGGTACTCAGCCAGAGACAAATCTGAGGTCGGTGTCCAGTTGTTGGTCAGAATGTTGATGGCATTTGCTGCCGCCACGTTGTCAGTCACATTGAACAACGAGACTGAATAACTGACTGCTCCCGGCACAGCATTCCACGTGATCTGCGGCCGCGGACTTGTCACCGATCCCACTGGTGCGGTGATCGTCACCGGTGTTCGAACAGCGAAGCTCGCAAACGGACTCCAGTCTCCCTGAACGTCGACCATGTCCGTCGCACGGACGCGAACACGGTATTGTCCGATCGCCAGATCATTCGCCAACAAGAGCCGATTTGGTGGCGAAGCTGTCGTGGCATCAACCGTGAAGAGGAATTGCTGACCGGTTGTCAGCGACTCAAGCTCAACTGAATAAGTCTTCGTTCCTTCGACATGATTCCAGTTAATGGTTGGTCGGTATGTCTGGACGTCGCCAATTGGGCTGGACACAGCGACCGGAACAACCTGGAACTGGTAGACAGCCGGGGCTGCTGCCGTATTCGCTTTGTTGTATGCAGTCAGAGTTGCCGTGTAGGTTCCCGCCGACAGCACTGGCATATCAAACGAAGTCTGCGTCGTCGCCGTCTGTGTGAAGACAACAACATTTGACGCGTTCCTCACCACGAGGTCGTAATAGTAGTTCTCTTCGCGCGGGATCCAGGCGACCGCCGGAGTCAGATCGCTCGTCTGAGGGATCCGCCCGTCCGCCAGGTTGAAATCGAACGGTCGAGTAAACGTCGGAGTCGTTGGAGCCTGAAGAGCCTTGATCTGCACAGAGTAGTCTTCGACTTCTCCGTCATTAGCCCGGCCTGTCGGCTGGAGCAGACCTGCTGAACTCAGGCGAACACGAAGCATTGAGCTGCCCACGGACGTTCCAGCCGGAATCGTGAAGAACAGTCGATTGGTGCCCGGCGTCACGTTGAAACTGATGCCACCACCCAAATGCTCTGTCGCATGGTCAAACTGACCGTTCCGATTGAGATCCAGCCACATGTCCACTTTACCGGCACCTGAACTGGTGACATCGACGTAGGCCGGCAGATTCCTCGTCGGATCTGCTTCGAAGCTGGTGAGGAATACAACACCATCTTCGTCGGCTCCGTCACCCGTCGCCGTGGAGTTTGGCTGGCCATCCTGTTCCTTATCCACAGAGCTGCCTAGGAACAAAGTTCCATTAATCGTGTGTGCAGCTCCAACACTGGCCTTGAGCGTACCATAGGTGTTTGGAGCGTCGCCGTAGTCAACAATCAGAGTCGTCAGCGTTGCTGTATCGACATTGGTTGCACCGGACTGGTCGGTCGCTCGAAGTGCAATTGTGTAGACGCCGGGAGCAGTAATGCCCACGGCTGCCAGTTCATTCCAGGTCACCGTGCGGAGTGGCAAGCCACTTGCTGCTGTATCGTAGATTCCGTCATTGTTGAAATCCCACCTGAATGTCAGAGAGTCGCCGAAGAACGCATCCGGATCGTAACTCGCACTTGCATCCAGAACGACGCTGGACCCTTCGTCAACAGTGTAGTTGTCCGCAGAAATGGCGACTGGAGCATCATTAATCTGGCGTACGTTGATCGTAAACGTTCGTGTCAGCAGATTGACTCCGCCATTCAGAGTCCCACCGTCATCCTGAAGAGTCAGAGTAAACGTGGCTTGTCCGGCCGTATCCTGTGCTGTCTGGAATGTGATGTTGCCCAGCGTATCCACTTCGAATCGCGTGAAGACGAGATTACCGCCCAGGGCTCCTGGTGAATTTACAGGGCTTGAAACCGACCAGATTGTTGTCTGCGGAAGGTTAATCTCATCCAGAGCCGTCGCGGCTGCAGGGGCAAACTGATTAATAAAGTCGATCGTCACCGGCACTGTCAGCGATCGACCAGCATCTTCGTCGATCGTGATGTTGCCGACGCCATCGATGGCCAGATTGCCGACTCCATCATTTCCAGGAGCGTCGGTCACGGTATTTGTCGTGTAGACCGGAGCGTCATTCACGGGAGTGACAAGAATCCGGAATGTCCTTGGCAAACTCAGAGCGTTCAGGCTGTCCTGAAGAACAATCTGCACCGTCACAATCCCATTGACGTTTGCGTTCGTCTTGAATGACAAATCACCAGTCGTAGTATTGACTGACAGCGGAACGGACGAATCGAAGAAGTTGGCCGCTGTCCAGGGACTCGCGCCACCGAGGATGTTCGTCACCGAGAGCGGCGTCAGAATTGCCGAAATAGTTTGAGGAGGCGTTTCGTTCGCCGGACCAGCAGACTGACCTGTCAGGAATCCTGGGATGACAACACCGCCGACAGCTTCCGCTGCCGTTTCCAGCAATGGAACATCAGATGGCTGATTGAACGTTGGAGCGTCATTAACCGGAGTGATGTCGATATTGATCACATCCGTGTCTGACTGAGCCGGACCGCTGAACTCACCGAGGTCGTTTGTCGTGATCGTGACCGTTCCGAATCCATACGTTGGCAGTTGAGTGAAGTAATCCGGATCGGGAACAAACTGCAGTCCATCGAGAGCCGTGTTGATGTCCTGAAGTTTGCCAGTAAACGTCATCGTGGCATCAAGAATTCCGTCCATGGTGCCGTTCAGGAACGACAGGCCTGATGGAACAGTTCCAAGAGTCAGAACACCGTTTGTCGCAGTCAAGGTGACCGTCAGGATATTGGACCCAAGATGGGCGTCCTGGTCGAAGATCGAGATGCGGTTTCCGTTTGTCGTGCTGAAGACCAGATTCGTGTCTTCCGGTGTCTGCTGCTGAGGAGGAACATTATTCACCGGAGGATCGTTCACACCGTCGGTCAGAACGATATCAAATCGAGTCGTTCCGTCTCCCTTGTTGGTAAGCAGGTAATTCCCCGCCAGATCTCGCACGCCGTTGACAGTGTCTCCGGGCGATGTGCCGTCGTTGTCGATGAGGATGATGTAGCGAGCTTCGGTATTCTGGTCAGCGAAGAATGTCGCTGCGTTAAAGATCGCTTCACGAGTGATTTCGTTGTAAACGAACTCGTAGTCCTGACCTTCGACAAGAACTGTTTCGGTCACGCCGTCCGTTTCCACTCGCTTCAGAATGAACTGCGACTTGTCGATCGTGGCGTTATCAATTCCGATACCGACATCGATCAGTCGAACGCGGAACTGACGCAGAATCTGAACCTGATCGATCCAGACTTCATCGACGTCCGGGTCGCCATCAATCAGAGACTGATCTTCCGGATTGGCAAGCTCGGCTTGCGGCCGGAAGAAGTCAACACGGTCGATCGCACCGCGGTCAAAGTTGACGCTCGCTCCCTGAGAACCCGGAGTCTCTACATCCGGATCGTTGCCGCGAAGCTGACCGTAGACGTCGAAGATTGGAGCGAGAACAGGCGAGCCTGCGTTATCTCGACCATCCAGATCCAGTGGTGACTTCACCGCAAGGATCGCGCTGCGGTCACTCACCGAAGTCACGGAGCTGTCGATCGCTTTTGACAGTGGTGCCGGATAGTAGTTGCCATTGGCCTGATCAACGAACAACGGATCCGTGTTGCTCAGGACAATTGCAAACGTGTCCAAAGCGCCGTTGTTGTTCGTTCCGTTACCACGGTACAGGGTGTAATTGTAAACCGTACCAGCCGTTCGCGACGAATTGTCGACACTAATGCCCGTCGCAAAGTCGGCAACGATGTTGTTGAGAATCGTTGGGCTGGCATTCTGCTGCACCAAAATCCCGGTCCCGGTATTCGTACCAAGGCCGACAATTGTGTTGTTGATGATGCGTCCGTAAGGAACGACTCCAACCGGGAACGGAGGCACGTCTCCGCTAAACAGGATACCGCCCTGGCCGTTCCTTGCCATCACGTTGTTCATGATGACAAGACTTGTTGCCAACCCTGCGGTATTGATCGTGTGCAGATTGCGAACAGAACCTGGGGCTGGGGGTGTTACTCCGAAGCCACTTGGCAGTGGTGTTTTCGGAGCAGCCGTCGACTCGATTGCGAAGTCTCGGGCATTTGAAATCGTGCTTGACTGAATGATCAACTGACCCTGATCACGGAAATGGTTCTGGTCACCATAGAAATTGTAGACCGTCACAGTCGCGCTCAATTGCATTTGAGCATCAAGCGTCACGATGGCATTGCCCGTCAAATGAAGCTGACTGCTGGTGCTCGCAGTACCAGTCTCGGTTCCGTCGCTCAGAGACGCTTTGATCTTCAACAAGTTCTGAACGGTCGTGCTGTTGATGGCATCGCGCAGCTTTGCAGCAAGCGAATTCGCCAGTTCCGCATCGCGATCTCCTGCAAAGCCGAGCGCGGTGTTGAACGGAATCAGGAAGTTGCCGGGAGTAACAGAAGCGGAACTTCGCACATCACGGAACTCAAAGACCACCGAGTTGATGCCATCACTGATGGTAATCCGAGATCCGTCGGCCAGATCTGCTGCTGACGGCAATGTGATGGATGTCGTCTGCGCTTCTCGGTCATTGGTGTCAATATCGCGAAGCAAACCGTTTGTCGGAGGCGCGTCCTGGGTTTCGGCGTAATCACTGGTTCGACGAATTTCGAGATCGTACGGACCAGAGTCGATGCCCTGATAGACATTCGCCGCCGGCAGATTCGGGTTCGTGATGTCTCGATTATCAGTAAACGTCGTATCAACGGGTGCGTTGACAATCATCTCGCCGCGTTCCGCGAAGCCGAGAATGATGTCATCAACGTAGACGCCTTCGACCGCGTTATTCATACCGCGGAGCGAACCAGGTCTGTTAGCAACGCCATTCTGGAAGCTTGCGTTGAACGCCCCAAACTCATCACCTGGAAGGAAGTCCGAAAATCCGAGTGGACCGGCATTATCAACATCATGGCCAATCACCCAGACGAGTTCTTCGTGGCCCTTAATGTTCGTAATGTCGCCCGCGGAAAACTCGTCGGCAATTGACTGTCGCATGACTGTAGCGACTTCCGATGCTGTCATCAGCGGAGTGACGACAACACCTCTGTCGCCTGTGAATCCTGCAGCACCGTCGACCGTTAGATTTACGCTGGCACCTGTGATACTCTGACCCGGAGTGTTGACGCGGTTGCTTCCGGCTGGAAGCAATGCTGAGTTAGCTCCAAGTACGGCGTTGATCGCAGCGGCTGTCTTCGTTGCGACCATTGCCGCGGTATCTGTCGCAAGAATCCGGATCGTCGTTGCGCCACCAGCGGCGAATGAGTACGTAAAGGTTTGACCGCCAACTGTGAAGGACTGACCGTTAGCCGCAGCAGCTGACGGAGTCACCAATGTGGACCCCATATCGAATTCGAAGACTACGCCGTCAATCGTGAACCTGTTACCATCTCTTAGCTTCTCCCCTGGCAATGCTCTCAGCTCACTTCCAGTTGTGAAAGTGTCACCGAGATTCATGCTTGCTGCCGTGCTGAAATCAAAGCGAAGCCTCAAATTTCCGCGGCCCGCATAGTTGCTCAGGTCAATTCTCGCCTGTCGCCATTGCTGGGTATTGTCGAATGTTTCAACAACGTCAGGGAATGTCTGAGCCTGTGGCGTGGTTGTTGTGGTTCCATCCGGACCGTAGTCAAATTCATCTCTGCGGGTAGGATCCTGGTAGCTGTCATTCGTACTCACCAAATTCCAGTTTCCGGATTCGTCGCCGACGAATACGCGGAACGAATCTCGCATCAGCGTAGTCGCATTCGTCGTCGGATTCATGGCGGCTCCCTCGGTTTCGAGGAAGTAGTTGAAGTACAGCATCGGCTTGTCAGTACGATCGTAGCCCTCCAGTGAGAACTCGTTGCTGACCACTGTTCCGTGAGCACCGCCGGGGAAATTCACATTGTTAATCGCGGTCGCTGACAGGTTGTTCTGGTTGCCAGCATTCGCACCGCTTCGCTGGTTGCCGAAGTACAGACTGCGAGCCCCCTGCTCCCGATTTGCAAGGACGCTATCGTCGAATCGCGGTTCAACACCGTGTCCGAGATCAGTACCACGATTTGTCGTTGTGGCCCAGAGATTTCGATCAAGAGTGCTGAACGCCAGGCCGCTCGTGCCAAATCCCGCGATCCCCGTTTGAATCACAGACTGACCATCAAAGAAGACCGGCTGTAGCACCCCAGTGGTGTCAAAGGCCATCAGGTCGCCAGTGGAGGTCATGGCAAACAGCAGATCTGCGTATCGGCCACCTTCCACCTCATCTGGTCCGGCAACAAGGCTTGTGAATGTACCCCCGACAAACGCGATCTGCGTTGTCGCGGCATTGTTGGGGTTCACCGAATACAGGAACCCGAGGTTGTCGACGGCGAAAAGAGTGCCTCCGATCGCGGCAAGACCTGTCACAGTTCCCAGTGCGTTGATCTGTCCAATCTCCCGCTGCGTTGTTCCAGCGCCGTTGTAGGCTCGAGCATCGTTGACTCGATTGACCGGGCTAAAAACTGCACCCGAAGTGATACTGTGGCGATACAATACGTTGGTTGTGTACTGAGCGGCCAGGACACTATTCGCTGGAGGCGTCACCGCGGCGCGACGACCGACCGAATAAAGATCGTTATCACCTGTGCCACGGAATGTCATTGCGGAAGGAATCATTCCGGCATTTGCATCTGTCACGTTATTGTCGACCGGCGTTGGCACACCGTTTGCGTCAGTATTGTCGCGATTCGTGGTGATTCCATCGTCCCCGATGTTTGTCACCGCCGCGGTCCCGGTATCGATTCGCAGGTAGTTCCCTGTGACTGCGGACGTTGATTCGCCGCCACCGTTAGGCCCGGTCGTCAATGTATACAACTGCCCGTCAGGTCGCATTGCGATGTCACCAACCGGCTGCGAAAACGAACCTAGTGCGGTGACCAGTTCGCCGGTAAACGGATTCAGCGTTGCAATCGCCGTTTCGTCATTGCCTTTCAGCCCGGCATCCACGCTGACGAACAAAACGACATCCCCAAGGTGATAATCAACGACATGCTTTGGATCGAGGGCCCCGTTCGCTGCCACATTGAAAAGCTGAGTGCTCGGCTGGGACGCCGACGTGAATGTATCGTTATCGCCGGCGGTGAAGCGTTCTTCGAAGATTCGCTTCACGGAGTTGATTGGCTCAACACGTGCCAATGGCGCATTGGTGCTTGCAGCGAAAAACTGGTTCAGTGTCGCAGGAATTCGTCGCTTGTTGAAAACAGCAACGGAGTATCTACCGCCAGGCAATTCAACCCCGCCGATAAATGGATCGAATGTTCCCACTGAACCTCGAGTCAGATCGTCAAGGTCCGTTCCTTCAAGAGGCCCGGCCTGATCTTCAGCAACGTTGGAATCCTGCCCGAAGAGGATCAGCCGACCCGTGCTGTCGAAGACTGCCATCGCGAGGTCCGCTCGAGCAAGTCCGTCCGCATAATCAATGTCGAACACAACCGGCACGTGCGGCGCGGTGAGACTGACGCCGGCAATCTGCTGAGTTCCGACGTAGTTGACTTCGAAATTGAAGAAGTCGACATCACTGGTTCCCGTAATGCTGCCGCGAACAGCCAGTGCACCGCGCTCGTAGTCCATCAGATTCGGAAGCGCGCCGGCAGCAGCCGGTGTGTTTCCGGTTTCGTTTTCTGCACTTTCACCAACCAATGGGCTATGCGTTGGCTGACCTTCCACGGCGATGCCAGTCTCGGCGAAACGAATATCGGCGAACTGAATCGTCGTTCCGGCAAACTCATCTTCTTCCTGCAAACGGATCTGAAGATTGTAACCACCCGAGGTCAGACCGTTGAAGACCTTGCTGCTGTCCTGAAGATCCGCTCGCGGAGCAACAGTGGTGCTGTCGATGTTGCTGCTTCGGACACGAACGAAGTACGTGCCTCGAACTCCAGCCGTGCCCGGCAGGACAACGCGAAGTCCTGGGTCATTCTGATTGATTGAGAAATGGTCGTCGCTCAGGAACGGCGAGTAGTCCTGCCCAAACGCCTGGACGCTGGAACTCTGGTTGGCGATGACGGAAAACAGCCCAAGCTTCTCCGACAGATAACTGTCGGATTGAGCGAGAACTGTACCCGTTGAATCGAGCAGTTCAACGACCGAATCAAGCGCGAAGGTGGTTCGATCGATGTCCAGCCAAACCTGAGACCCGGCGACTCCGGAAAAGCTGTAGACGTCCACGTCACTCGGGCTGTCGATGACCCCTTCCAAATCAACGCCAAGCCGCAAATTCTCGTCGCTCCAGCCTTCTCTCTCCGCCAGCGAGCCGATCTTCTCAGCACTGCCTGCTGTGGAGTTTGAATCGGCCGAGAACCGATCGGCGATCTCATTCTCGACGTACACGGCAACATTACGATCGTGCGAGTACTTTTCGATCTTCAAACCGCGCCATTGACCGGCTGTTCCGGAGCTGTTGCCGTTGCCATTGGTGTCTTTCTGGAGCAGACCGCGAAGATTGAAGCCTGCACCAACATTGTCATCACTGAGTGCAGTCATGATCACAGGCTGACCCGGCTGGCCGATCACGTGCAGCATGCCGCCGATTCGATCGGTGATGTCCAGCGTGTTTCCACCCGCTGTAAAGCCTGCGGTAGTTCCTGCCAGCTTGATGACCAGACTCTCGGTAGAACTGCTTTCCAGTCGCAGGCCGCCGAACGTGTGCATATTCGGTATGTAGATCTCGCTGGTCACGATGTGCACAATGTCCGTGTCATCCCAGACACCTTCTGTGGTAAGCACTTCGCCGCGAACGACCATCCCGTTCAGTTCGTTGCTGTCGAAGATGTTATCACGGACCAGAGCGCCCTGATTGTCGCGATAACTGAGCTGCTGATCAGCTCGTCCGGTCGATCGACCTGGATCAACAACATAGTCCTTGTTCAACGAATTGGCGTTGATATTGATCACGGCACCATCGTTGTTGTTGAAGACGTTATCAAGAATCACGGGCTGAGCACCGCGGACGAAGATCGTGCCAGGCGCGTTTGGAAACAAACCGTCGCGCGCGCCGCCGGCCGTACCGTCCTCGTTCCTTTCGAAAACTGTATTTCGAATACGAGCCCTGGCCTGATGGATCTCAATCGTGTTGCCACCCGCAAAAGTACCACCGCCGACCGGCGCATTGCCTCCCCCGAATGTGATCAGCGCACGGTCGATGCTGACTGATCCGAGATGGCCAATGTACATGCCGCTCCAGTTGCCCTCAGATGGGGTCGTTTCAGCAGCACCCTGAGCATCGTCATTGTTGGTGTCGAATGTCCCGCCAGCACCGAACCGGTCATCGAGTCGACTAGTGAAAGTGACCTGTCGGCCAGACGCTCCTTCGGCGATCAACTGAGCACCGAATCCTGTGACGATCCGCGCATTCTGAAGCTTGACGACGATTCCTGGATCGATCGAAAGGCGCGCGTCGAGTCTGGCTCGGTCACGAGTCGCTGCGGCAACAAGAGTTCGAGTCAGATTGACGCCTGTATCTGTGAAGCTCGTCGCGGTTTTGTCGAGTTCGGCGACCAAAGTGTAAGTGCCGCCACCAGTGTTACTGCTTCGATAAACACGACGACCGGTGTAAACGCCAGTTGCAGGAGGCAACTGAGCCAGTCGAATTGAACCGGTAGCCGCAAGCGTCAGATTGCCGGTGACGGTTGAGGCTGGGCTCTCAAAACCGTTCTCATCGGTAAAGACAACTCGGTAGTTGTAGGTACCGGCTGCAAGGGTTCCACCAGCAACCGTCGTCAGTGTTGTGAGCTGGACCGAAGGACTGACTTCGTCCGTATACGCTCCGCCGGGAGTTCCCTGAATCTCAAGGTTCTGAGCAATGATGTGGACGATGTCGGTATCATCGAATCGTCCCGGAATCGTCATCTTGTCAGTGGCACCGCCGGGAAGCGTGTCAATTCGAACAAAGATCCCGTTGTTGCCGTTGCCGAGGAGAGTATTGCCACGAATGTCCGGGCCAATCCGCTTGTAGTCGACCGCGAATGCAGGCTTGCCGGTCTGGAATCGTGGCGAGTGGAACGTCAGTTCTTCAAAGCTGTCCGGGTCAGCAGACATCGCTGACGAGTTACTGAACTGAATCAGGTTGTTTGTGACGGTTGGCTGCGACTTCTCGATATGGATTGGATTGATCGTCTGAGTTGACGTGTCAATCGTGACATCACCGCCACCATAACGGATGTCCGCGTATCCGACATAGTTGGCAAAAATCCCGTCGTTCTCAGAATTGTAACGGTTCTGCGCACGGTCGATCTCGTTACGGAAAATGATCCCGCCCCAGTCACCCTTTGCCGCTGTGGTCGGAGTGCTGGTGGTATCGCCACCAATCGATTCATCGTTCCACGAAGTGAAGATCACCTGACGTCCCGGAACACCGATCACCTGCAGCGTGCCGCCACTGCGATCAACGGAGGTGGTTGAGCTGCCAACGCCGATCCAGCTTTGACGCAGTTTGACGATCGCACCCGGATCGATCATCAGGGTGACGCCCCTGGGAACTTCCAGTGAACTTCCGTCAGGCAGAGCCGCACTGCTATTGTTCAAGCCAATTTCATAAGCCAGATTGTCGGCAACCGTCGCGATATCGTTGTCGGCACCGCCGTTACCAACAATTCGTACGACCTGACCCGGCTGGGCAACCGCAAGTGCGTCAGACACAAACCCAAACGCTGAGTTGATCCCACCAGTCACACCTATTTTTCGAATGGGTGCACCGACACTATGAGTGGTTGCTGTGGAGCCATTAAAGCCGCGAGTCACCGTGATGACGCGCGTGAGCGTGTTGATCGCCGTAATTCGCATCTGCTCATTGTTGATGCGAATGATGTCGTTGACGACAAACGGTTCAGTTCGCCGAACCGTGATGGTCGTAGCACTGGCTGTTACTGCATTGCTTAGAAACGAGGCATTTGACTTGTCCACAAACAGCGTATTCTGAGCAGTGGCCGTCTTAAACCAGAAGTTGTAAACGCCACCCTGAATTCCATCGGCATCGCCGTCGAACATTTTGCCAGTCGTGTCAACGATGGTCGCCCCGGGGCTGGACGTATTCGGGCGAAAATTCAGTCGAAGATCGTAGGTGCCCTGAGATGTTCCGCCGATTCCTGTATTGGCAATCGTCGGGTCATAGGCATCATTGCCGGTGGAAGAGACACCGATGAAATAGACGCCAGGTTCCAGAGTCAGTTCAAGAAAGGAATCCTTGCTGAAGTAGTTGTCGTTCTGAGCAATCAGTTCTCGAACGCCATTCACCTCGCGATAGAGTCGAAGAACAGCGTCCAGCGGGCTTGAGTTGGCAAGTCGTTCCGCCATTACCTCGGCCGAGACAATGCTCGTTGTATTCACCTGGAAGCGATACAAGTCAATGTCGATGCTGTCTGGGCGGAACAGGTGCTGCATATGGGTAATGTCATGATCGCCCGGAAAGTCTGGCTCAATACCAACACCGGAAGAACCATCAGGGCCACTTCCCATGACGGTGCCCGCAGGCAGATCATACGTGTGGCCAAGTCCAAGCAAGTGGCCAATTTCGTGCATCGCCACATCGAACCAACTTCCTCCCGGAAGGTTGTTCCACGATTCGGCCATATCCATGATGGCCATTCCACCGCCTGCGAGACCCGCGACCCCGCCAGGGCCTGTCGGAATGTTTGGGTCAAGTGCACGCAGGTCTCCGGTCACAATGGTCAGACCGTTGGAAGCCGTTTCGCGAAAATCGAGCCCGGAGATTTCGCTGTAGAACTGAAAGATCTCTCTCGCACGTTCTTTTTGAGCGTCCGTGATGGCATTGCGGAGTGTGTTTCCCTGTGGGTCCGTTCCGTAATCGTCCTTGAAGTTGTAGGACACATATGGGATCCCGGAGGCTCCACTGTCAGCGCCGCCTTCAAGATGGTCTTCGACTTCAATCTCACGATGCCCCGGTTCATCCTTCGCGCCAGGAAATTGAAAGGCCAAAGTCTGTGGCAAAATCGCAGACGTAATGACCTGGCTCGTATTGGCCGTCGTCGATGGAGTCGTCAGGTTGACCGCCGTCGCAAAGCTTGAGCCGGGATCGGCTGCCTGATTGATCTGAACTGGTGCCTGAGGCAGGCTTTCGGCGTTACCAACGCGCAGACGATATGAACCCGCTCCCGAAAGCAGTGCGATGTCATTCTGGAATGTCAGAGTAACCGTATTTGCGGTCGCGTTATAAACGGCCGATGACGGGATATGAACGGTGTCGTCGAGCGAGCTCACCGTATCCTTCGTTGCGATCAATTGATAAAAATTCACGTTCTCGGCTGAAGCCGGGCTGAGGTCGTCTTCGTTGAAGTACAGGACAATCTTGTCGCGGTCCTGCTGCAGCGTGCCGTTGGCCAAACGCGTCACCGGCTGAGGGTCAACAGCGATCACCTTGGCACCAAGGTCCAGCTCGAAGTCGAACGTGGTGCTGGTGACAGGGTCAGCAACGGGTCCAGATGTTCCCGGACGGGTTGCCGTCAGGATGTTGGCTCCAGCGCCCGCACCTCGAACGACAATTCGATAATGTTCATCCTGCAGCGTTTCACCAAAACGCAGAACAACTTCGTTGGACGTACTGCCCGGACCAACATAGCCGATCGTGACAGGTACCTGATCGTTGTCGGTGAAATCCCCGTCAAAATTCGATCGCAGGACCTGAATGGACTGGCTGGAAATCGACGCGGGGGTAATCGTCGAACCGAGACTGAACTGCAGGGTCAGTTCCTGAGGCGCGATCGTGCGTGTCTCACCCGGAGTGAGAAATTCACCGACGTTCGGCCGGACCGCCTGAAGGGTCGTCGTGAGCAATGCTCGTTGTTCAAGATGCTCGGCGGTGGGAGAACTCTGTTTCTGAGACGATCGACGCTTGGCAATTCGCGGAGATTCGATTCGGTTTCGAACAGCGGTCAACCACGTAGAAATCAGCATTGCGACAACCCTGAAAAAACAGGAAATAATTTGGTCGGCCCCGATCCAGATCAGGAGAACCGGAGATCAGACTGAGTGCATGATCATGAATCTTCGCAGGAAAACCCGCAATTGAGAAAGTCCACTCTGCGCGTATTTCTTCCCGCAAGACTCAAGACGACGATTTTCTCTTCGTCAAACACATCTAAGTCCAGCGAAAAGAGGGAATTTCCCTCGCAAAGGTTGGAACACGTGCTGACGGGCAATTTTCCCCGCCGCGGGGAATTGCCCAGCACTCATGTGCTTCGTCGTTTTTCCGCGAATGCTTCAGCTTCTTTCAGAATCGGCAGAATCTGCCCATGCGGTTTGTCCTCCCCGCCTTCACAAAGGTCGAAATCCGAGGTGTCGGAAAATTCGCTCAAGTCTCCGGCGATGCTACGGGCATGGTCGCTGAATCGTTGAGATCCTTCAGTTCAGTCGTCTTGAACTTTCTGTCGTTTCCCGGAGGTGTTGATCCGGCAGGCGCGGATGGGCGGACGAAAACCGGTCAGTATGACTTCGGACGGCTCCGGGCATATTCGCTCCGGTTCCGCGTATGCTCGATCGCCCGTTCTCGTTACGATCGCAATCTCGCTGCCAACACCTGCATCAGCCTGATTCGATCCGAATCAGATTGTTCCGCCGGGAGGATGGAAATGAAATTTCTGAACCACATCTTTCATGGACTCAAATCCGGCTTCATTCCTTCGTCCACCCGTCGATCTCGGTGGCGATCGATGGCGATGGACATCATCCGCCTTTCTGATTCTTTCAATTCACTGACTGACGACGATCTGATGACTCGCGGACGCAAAGTCCGCTGGGAAGCTCGCGCTGGCGTTCCTCTCGATCAGCTCTTGCCGGAGGCTTACGCTTTGGTGCGTGAGTCGGCCCGCCGAACTCTTGGTATGCAGCATTTCCCGGTGCAGATCATGGGTGCCATCGCGATGTTCGAGGGACACATTGCCGAAATGCAGACAGGGGAAGGAAAGACGCTCACCGCGACGATGCCATCCTTCCTGCGATCTCTGTCCGGACAGGGCTGCCATGTTGTCACGGTCAATGATTATCTCGCGAAACGTGACGCGGAATTGATGGGCCCCGTGCACATTCGACTCGGCCTGACAGTCGGAAAGATCCTGGAAGACATGGAGCCCGATGAACGTCGCCAGAATTACGCGGCGGATATCACGTATGGCACGAGCAAGGAAATGGGCTTTGACTTTCTTCGCGACCGACTTCGAAAAGGTGCCTCACAGGAAGACGGCGGTCAGCAGATTCGACGTTACATTCGAACTCTGCAGGGCGGAGAAGAACCGGTTCAGCGAGGTCATCACTTCGCTCTGATCGACGAAGCGGACAGTATTCTGATTGATGAAGCTCGAACTCCCCTGATCATCGGATTGACTCAGCCGAACGATCCGGCCACGGTGAATCTGTTTCGCTGGAGTAACCGAGCGACGTTCCAGCTTGAGCCGCGAAAAGACTACGTGTACGAGCCGGAACGACGCACTGCCTGGCTAACCGACGTTGGCTGCCGCAAAGTGGTGTTGATGTCGAAGCCATCGCTGCTGAGCTCGATGGACACCGAACGAATTTACTCGCAGGTCGAGAAAGCACTCACAGCAAAACATGCCTTCGAACGCGATCGGGACTACGTCATTGTTGACAACAAAGTTGTGATCGTCGACGAAGGTACCGGCCGAGTCATGGACGGCAGAAAATGGCAGGATGGGCTTCATCAAGCCATAGAGGCCAAAGAGCTTGTGCCGATCACGGCAGCTACCGGTGAAGCGGCTCGTGTCACGGTGCAGAGCTTCTTCCGCCAATACACTCATCTCGCAGGGATGACCGGAACCGGACTGCCGGCAAAGTCAGAACTGAAGAAGACCTATCGATTGAAGGTCACGAGGATTCCAACGAATCGCCCCTGCATTCGACAAGGACTTTCGCCGCGGGTGTTCAAGACTCAGGAAGCGAAGCGCGATGCAATCGTGGCCGAAGTCCAGCGACTCGTGAAGGCCGGTCGATCGATTTTGATCGGAACACCGTCCGTCGAAGCGTCCGAAGCACTCGGGCAGTTGTTGAAAGACAAAAGGATCTCACATCAGATTCTGAATGCGAAGTATCACGAGCAGGAGGCGGAAATCGTTAAGGACGCAGGAGGCCCCGGGAAAGTGACGATCGCGACCAACATGGCTGGGCGCGGAACGGACATTATCCTGGAAGAGGACGTCCGAAAGGCTGGCGGGCTGCACGTGATCGCCACCGAAATGCACAGTTCAAAGCGAATTGACCGACAGCTTGTCGGACGATCAGCTCGCCAGGGAGACCCCGGTTCCTATCAGTTCTTCCTGTCTCTGGAAGATGAACTCCTGCGCTGCCGCGAACCTCGAGAAGTGCTTCGAAAACAGCGCATGGCGTTGTCAAATCGCGAAGGCGAACTGGGCCGTTCATGGCTTCGGTACTTCCAGAAAGTCCAGCGTTTTCTTGAGCGAACCCATCGCAAACAGCGCAAACATCTCCTGAAGCAGGAGCGGCATCGCCTTGATCAGTATGAAAACATGGGCTTGGACCCATACCTTGAATTGACGGAATCATAGGTGATCAAAAGTCCAGACACTGGAACGCAGCCCGTTCATGGAGCCACGGCGGGTTCTTGAGCAAAGCTGTCTTGGCTCGTCAAGTCATTTTGCTCGCCGACCGGCAGAAAATGCCGAAAGGAGTTTGACGGCTGATTTTTGCATTCCTAAACTCACGGAAAGTTGGATTTAGGAATTTGTCGTAGTCTGGGCTCAGGAGGCGAGAGTCACCGGAACGGCGTACTGGCTGACGGGAGAAGGGCCATGCTTGTATTATCACGGAAGAAGAACGAGAGCATCATCATCAACGATAACGTGGTGATCACGGTCGTTGAGGTACGCGGCGACAAGGTGAGAATCGGGATTGAAGCTCCTCGGGACGTAACCGTCCATCGGCAGGAAGTTTTGGAAGCGATTTTGGGCGAAAAGCTGAAGTTATCCGCTCCCCGATCCGAAGAATCCTCGGACGTGGCGATCCCTTGAATTGAATTCCAGGTTGATTGTCAGCTAACCTTTCCGCCGCCGAATCACGGCCCCATCGTCTAGTTAGGTCTAGGACATCGGATTTTCATTCCGGTAACAGGGGTTCAAATCCCCTTGGGGTCATCGAAGCTCTGAACCAATCGTGTTCAGAGCTTTTTTTATGCCCACAGCGATCCCGGAGAGTTGCTTGTTTCCGGTGATCGCTCGACGATACATTTCGATTGCCTGCCTATTCTTCTTTGCATCTCAACTGCTCAGACATTTGATTGCCTCTTGGCAGGATTCGTGGCGGAGTCATTGTTTGGTATCCCAGTCTTTACAGAATCAGTATCTGTCTGACCCGGATGTGCAGCTGATGCTGAAGGTTGCGGCTGGCGACGATTCGGCCTTTGAGCAACTCGTGGTGCGTTACCAGGATCGGCTGGTTGGTTTCTTCTTCCACATCGTTCATGACCGCACCGTGGCGGAAGATCTCGCGCAGGAAGCATTCCTCAGAGTCTATCGGTCTCGCGAACGCTATGAGCCGACCGCGAGGTTCTCCACTTGGCTGTTCCGCATTGCTCACAATCTCGCGAGCAATCAAAAGCGAGGCAGTGCTCGGCGGCGAGAAGTTCCCCTCGCGTCGTCTTCAGATGCCCACAATTTTCGGCCCGAAGGCCAGAATCTGGCAGAAAAATCGGCTCTTATGCCGACGAGACAGCTTGATTCCTATGAGCTGCGGGACGTGGTTCGTCGGGCAATAGAGGAACTCAGCGAACGTCAACGGACCGTCGTGATTCTCCATAAGTTTGAGGACATGAGTTACGAAGAGATTGGGGATGTCATGGGACTGGGTCCGGTGGCCGTGAAGTCACTTCTTTCGCGTGCCCGTGGAAAGTTGAAGGAAGCTTTGGAGCGCTTTGTCTGATGAGTTCGCAGGAACACAACGAGGTCGTCGATGACGCTGAGGATCCAGTCGATCCTCGACTCTCGGAACTTGTTGCGTACCTCGATGGGGAACTGGATGATTCGGCCTGCGAGAATGTTGAACGCGAGCTTGTGTCGAATCCGGGTTTGCGACGATACGCTGAAACGCTGGATCGAACCTGGCAGTTGCTTGATTCGCTGGGGGATGCTCCGGCCAGCGGAGCGTTTACTCAGAAGACGCTGGCTTCCATTGCATCCATAGCCCCGGACTCGACCGCTGTCGGCACGTCCTCGAACCTGAGTCTGCTGAAACGAGTTCCGGTCCTGTCGATGTGTGTCTGGTTCGCGGCTGCATTCATCGGAACCAGCGCTGGTCTGATGTTTTCTCGGACCGATGGTGTATCGAAGTCAAATCCGAAGGATGTGGAGCTTCTTGAAAATCTGAGTCTGCTGGAAAGCTATGAAAAGTACTTTCCGGTGCCGTCGCTCGAATTCCTGCAGAGGGTTTCTGAGCTGAAGGCTCCAAAGTCTGCTCCTGAGGAACCGAAGCCATGAGCACGCGAACTCAGACAGCCTTCTCGTTGTTTGCCGCTTTGGCGGGTTGCGTCGTTGCAATTTCGTTCTGGGGGAAGACCAGCGAACAAAAGAAGAATCTGCAGGATCAACTGTCGCAGTTCAGTGCGATGTCGCCCGATCAACAGTCAGCGATTCGACGCAGCTTTGATGATCTCGGCAACCAGTCCGAAGAGAAGAAACGAGAGTTTGAGAAGATCCATTCGGAGTGCACAAAAAACGCGGAACTCAGAAACACTCTTGATGACTTCTTTCACTGGTGGACGACTCTGCCTCAGACTGATCGCAACCAGTTTCGTGAATTGAACGACGAGAAGAAGCTTGCATTCGTGGAATCGCATGCGTCTCGAGGAGCCCAGCTCAAGCCCGACATTACTATCGAGTTCCCCGGTGCTCGGGGACCTCAGTTCGAAACACTGAACATGACCTTTGAAGAGTACTGGGAGATCATTTCAGAAACATTGGAGCCGTTTTCGAAGCCTCAGTCTCTTCAGGATGATCTTGATAAGTTGTCACGAGCCGATCAAAAATCCCTGCGACTGACCATGTGGTTTTTTGTCGAGCACCTTCCGGAAACGAAAGATTTTGACAAGCTGCGGATCGTGGCGGATCGCTGTTCGGAAGTCTTTGAGAAACGATTGAGAGATCGTGTCTGGGCAGACAAGTTCCAGCAGAAACGCAAAGAACTGGAGAAACGCCCGTTCGGAGAATCGTGGCTTCGCATGATGAGCTTTATGGTGATCGATAGAGCCACGTTAGCGCTTGGGAATTCACTGCAGAAGGAGTTCCCTGTGACAGAAGATCAGGTTCTGGATGCCTTCTCGAAAATGCAGGATCGGGAAGAACAATATGAACTCATGAAGATGCGGCCGGAGGAGGCCAGAGTTCGGCTTGAGCTTTTGGCTCAGTCTGGTGGTTCCGATTCGCCGATTCAGCGACTGCTTTCACAATACAATCAGTTTGCCGCACAGCGACGTCGACTCATGAAGCTTCCGATGGGATTTGGTGATCCATTCGGCGGACCATCTGCCGGACCTGGCACCGGTCAGCCGCCGGGATTTCGCGGTAAAGAAGGTTTCGATCGTCGAGATCAAAAACGATCGCCGGATGGCAAGGGTCGCGACTTTCCCGCGGAACCGCCGTTTGAACCGAGACCCTGACGATTCAGTACGGCAGTCAAACGCTTGGCCAGGCTCATTCAATTTCCAGTATGGCCATGTCAGAATCGCTGCCTGCACCTTGTGTTAAACGAACCGGCACGGCACTGCGTTGCGGGATTGCTGGGTACGACGAAAAGCCATGTTGAGTTCCGCCGTTGACGGGGGAGTCGCAGTCTTCAGGAACCGACTTGTTGCGCGGTGCTGATGCAATAGTCTGTCGAATCCAGACCTCCGCGACGGAATCGTGATAGATCATCAGGTAATCCGATCTTTGTCGCATCACACGCGCGGATGGCTGCTGATGTTTTGAGATCAGCACAAGGTCAGGCGACTTAAGATCGAGCGCAGCGTCGGCACAAAAACCGGGTGAAGACGGACTTCGATAGCGTTGCTTCGGATTTGGAGCTCCCAGCCAGAAGTCAAAACAGACGTCTGTCATTTCACGCGGGTAACAGGTTTCGAATCGTCCATCGACTGCCACACGAGATGCCGACAATCGTGATTCCGGAGCCCCGAAGCAGCCGATGGCATATTGAGCCCAGTTGAATGTGACAAGCATCTTTCCGTTGAGTTCATTCTGATGAATGAACTCCATCGCAGCGACCGGAAACTCCGTTCGATCAACGACGATGTCCGATGCATCATGGCCTATGCAAAGCAGGCACGCAGTAAGCACCACGAATGTTGCTGATAGCTGCCCGATGCGATGATGAAACCTTCCGTCAGAATGACTGCGTGTCTGTGTTAAGCCAGCGAATGCCTGATGCCATCGGTCAATCATCGCTTGCAGATGCTGCGGGATCCAGAATCCGAAGACGATAGCGACAATCGCCATATGTCGACAGTGGCTGACTCCCTGCCACAGCAGGAGAACGAAGATAATCCAGCGAGGCATGTTCTGACCGACAAATAACGCCTGCCAAACGCTCGCCGGAATGGAAGATTTTCGATGTTGCCGAATGGCGAAAGCAATGCCGACACCGGACAATGCCAGCAGGCACCAAAAGCGAATGGCGTCTCGATCCCAAAGTGGCAGCGGTTGCCAATCGGAAATCTCCGGACGAGGAAGCACCAACGCATCGTACATGAATGCCCAGTGCTGGAATCCATACGGATTCACGAGGCTGGACCCGATGACCAGACATGTGATGCACCATAAGGAAAGAAGATGCCTCAGGTGTTTCGGTCCGGATGCAAGAAGTGCCTGAAGCGAAAGTAATCCGTGGTATGCAATCATGATCGCAAGACCAGCCGCAAAGCCGCCGTGCGAATTCGTCCAGAGGCACATGAGCGGAACAGCCCACAGCAAACGTCGCATCCGTCGGCCAGCGTCACTGCTTTCAAAGAACTCGGATGCGGAATCGTTTCGAAAGATGGCTTGCCAAAGCGACAGAAGAGCGGCGAGGCACACATAGGTCAGAATCTGCGGTCGATAGTGCCAATGGAACTGAATGTTGGAACCGACAACAGCGCAGGTCAGGAAGACAATCGGCCATCGAACACCCGACTTGCGTGCCGCAAAGACCAGTAGCCCGAACGACAGACACCCGGCGACAAGCTTAAGGCCGATCAAGCCTGGCGTGCCAAACTGGTCGAACGAAAATGCGAGCAGTAGTTCCGCGATATTCTCGTGATTCACCCAGCGGGCGTTTTCCGCGAGATATGTCCAGGTCGCTGTTTCCGGCAGAGTGCCGGTCTGCAGAACTTCGCGGCCATATTGAATGTGGCCCCAAAGGTCCGGGTCAGCCACATTCGAACGACAGGTTGCCAATCCAATTGACACAGCCAACAAACAGTTCAGGACTGTCTGAAAGCGTTCTGCAAGACTGCCGGGAATTCGAGTCAATCGTGACATTCGTGACATTCGTGACCTTCGATCAGCCGAGTGAACAGCAACACGCAGTTCACTTCCTAAAGGTCATCGTCTCCGGGATTGCAACCAAGGATTGCGTCGAAGCCGGTTCGAGCGCTTCGTACCCCAGAAGGCGAAACCGCAGCGCGATCGAGTCCCGAAGAAGAGACCGAGGGCAGCCTAGGTCGTCGAATCCCGCATGTGGCGGAAATTCACCACGACGAACTCCTGGGAAAAATCGATCGGCCGTTGTCTTCAGGTCATTCCGGTTGTATCAAACTTACGGACCTTCAGGTGGCCGACGCAGCGAAAGAAATGCAGAACCTTCGCCGCGGAACGTCCCAGAGGTGCGGGCCGAGTCATCGAAGGGCACTCGGCGATCGGGGCGCTGCTGAGTAGATCTATCGAATCAGATATCGCTTTGCATCTCCAACAGTCTTCGGATCAATCTCTTCAAGCTTCTTGAGCAGCTCGTCGGCCTTCAACGCATGATCTGGTCGTGATGTCGTGCCGTCAGCGGCAGTCTCGCCCTTGTCCTGGCTGCAGTAGTACAGGTAACGAACGATGGCTCGACGAATCGCAGGAATGGAAAACTTCTCATCCTGATACATCGCCATGAGTCGTTCCTGAAGACTCCAATCCTTCCACCGCGCGAGGTCGGTGATGACCAGGTCAGCCAGTTCCGGGCGATCCAGCAGGACTCGCATCGATTCCTTCAATCGCTCTTTTGGAATGCGATCCGGCTCGTAAGTCCACATGAATCGAAGTGCCTGCATCACGGCGTAGGTTTCGCTGAACGGAAGTGCAATCTCTTTACCGTTCACGTCTTTCGCCGTCTTTGTCCGCATCTTGGCATCTTCGAGCACCTTGAGCCCCGGTTCACCTCGAAGCAAAAGATACCCTGCCATCACACCTTCGATACCAAGGCGAAAATCAGAGTCGAGGACAAGGATCTTCTTTTCCAGCAACTCGGCATCTTCCGGCTTTCCGCACAATCCAGACATCAATCCGTAAAAGCCCGTTCGGGTCACAGACACTTTCGGGTCCATGAGCCAGTTCAGAATTTTCTCGCGAGGCAAAGAGTCTTTCAGAGGCACGATGACGCTGTACGGGGCCGAAGCGAACTCAGCGAACGCATCGTTGGAAATCATCTGGTCCGGATGCTCGAAGAACGGAATAAAGTACAACAGACGTTTCTGCTGTGCCTCAGGATCCGTTTCCATGGGAGGCATGTTGGCGAGATACTTCCAGCCCTCTTCGGAAACTTCAGCGGGCGAATGCCAGTCCTCAAGGCGTTCGTCAGGGCCCATCAGCGAATAGAAGCGAGTTTCTGTCCCTTCGATGTACTGAAACAGCTCAATAACATCTCCGACCTTGAATCGATCAGACTTTGAGAAGCCGACCGACACAATCTGAAACTTTGAAGTGCCGCCGCGGGTTTCTGTCGCTTTCTCTCCGCCGAGCCACTTGCCAAGCAGCATGTGATCACACATCTTGATCTGCTCTGCCATGACCAGGGTTGGTGCATCACAGAACGGACACATCGCTGCGTTGAGTTTGTCAGACATCGCGAAAACCGCGACGAGCAACACAAGGCGAGTTAGAACTTTCAATGTGCTCATGGCGAAACCAAATCGAGTGCTGAAGTGGCGGAAAATGCGACCGGCGTCGTTTTCACGGTGATCTGAGTCTCACGGGGACGAGGACTCGGAAGGACTGTGAATTGTCACATGCCCGCCGCGTTCTGTCGAGTACCTCTTTGAATACTTCCGCTTCATTCAAAAACTGACAACGAATCGAGAACATCTGCACCGACAAATCGCCCGGGCTGCCACTGGCATCCTTATTCCTGCCGGGAATTTGCCAATGTGACGGCCGCACTCAGTGCTACCCGATGATCACTCGCGGTCGCAGAGCTTCGTCAGGAATCGCGTCTCGAAGCAGTTCGCGAACAAGGAACGGCACGTTGCCTTCGCCGAACAGCACGAAACCGAGGTTCGTCTTGAGAGGACTTTCATCAGACCAGCCGAAGTGCAGCTCGATCGGCCGAGTCGTCCCGTTCAGCGACAAACCGAGTGCCGCGATCGTAGGCGCAATCGATGAGCAGTGGCTGACGCGAATGATGTAGCGACCGCCTTCATGGACAATGTCAAGTTCCGGCTCCTGAAGGAACTCGCTGGTGTCTCCAAGCTTGACCTCGACGAACACAACCGGGATGTCATCTTCCAGATGATGTCGGACTCGAAGCTCTTTTTCTTTCTCGTCCAGCGTTCGGCCACCCGGGCGATGAGGCGCCAGCACCGGAATTTCAAGGTGCTGAAGCGTGGCCCAGCGGAACTTCGAATCGGCATTGGCAAACTGAAATCGAACCGTTCGAAGTTCGTCACTTCGAACGATGCGCGAAACCAGAGAGACCGCCATGATCGCGAAGATGAAGGCCAGAGAAATGATCAGACCTTCCGACTTTTCAATCATGATGTCCAGAGCCGTGTAGGTAAACACCAGCGTAATGATCAGCGTCGCCCATGGCATTCGTCGAATCCATGTCCCGGCTCGTTCGCCGTAGCGTTCGATCGATACGGCCACGCACGCGCTGAGAATCAGCACCATGACACCCGTTGCATACGCCGCACTTTGAGCTTCGACAGATGCCTGGAAGATGAATGTCACGATGACGCACACACCGATAATCACAGCAACAAGCGGCCGCGTTGCACTCACCCAGTCCGGAGCCATTCCGAATCGAGGCAGGTAGCGAGGAACCAGATTCAGCAGCCCCGACATCGCACTGGCACCGGCAAAGCACAAAATCGCGATCGTGCTCATGTCGTAAATCGTACCGAAGACTTCGCCGAAGAACGGCCACAGTTTTCGTCCGCCTTCGGCATGCGCCAAATAAGCGAGCGAGCGTTCGAAGGCAGGACCGCCAGGAGCCGCAGCTTCCGGTGCGATCAGCATGGTGACGGTGATCGACGACCCGATCAACATGACCGACATGATCAATGCAGATGTGATCAGCAGCCACTGAGTTCTTTTGATGCGTCCTGCCGGATTCTCTTCGGTATCTGTCGGATCACCGATAATCTGCGGCATGACAGCCACGCCAGTCTCGAACCCGCTCAAGCCGAGCGCAAGTTTCGGGAAGAGCAGTACACTCATTAGAAGAGCCGCTGACAGAGTCAGTGGAACTTTCGGAGTTTCTGCCGGTTCCGCCACAGCTTTCACGACTTCCTCTTCCACCGCTTCGCCCGAATGGACTTCTTCCGTCGGTGTTTCCGCAGCTTCTGCATGATGTGGATGCGCGCCGATGTCGCCTTCACTCAGCTTTTGCCACCATTCTGAGACGATCGCTGGCTCCCTCGCGAGCGTCGCGAGCCCCCCGGAAATCACGACGAGGTTCAATACCAGGTAAACGACCACGATGGCAACAGCTACACCAATGACTTCTCGGAAGCCCTTCATGAACATCGCACCGAGAATCATGATCATGAACAGCGTGATCCCCATCTGACTATGCAGCCATTGCGGCGCATGGTGAAAGAGTGGGTTCTCAATCAGGTGCTTTGCGGCGTCGGCAGCAGACAGGGTGATCGTGATCACAAAGTCGGTTGCAGCAAAGCCAAGCAGGGTCAGAACGAGGAACTTACCCGACCAGCCGCGCATCAGTCGCTGCAGCATAGAAATGGAACCTTGCCCATGTGGCGACGACTTCGCAACGCGACAATAGATTGGTACCGCACCGAACAGCGTCACAAGAACGAGCAGAATCGTCGCAAGCGGAGCCAGTCGTCCGGCGTTCGTAATCGCGATGGATGGCTGATAAGCCAGTGTGCTGAAGTAGTCAACACCGGTGAGGCAAAGTACCCAAAGCCAAAAGGACTTGTGATGCTCCGGTGTATGTCCGTGAGTTGCGGATTGACCACTCAGATGGGATCCCGCTGAAGCAGGCGTATTCATTTCAGAGCCAGTAAAACAGACTCTCTTCGCTTTTGAAGTTCACACTTGGCGACTTCAGACATTCGTCATCTCGCGAGTCAGCCGAGACAGCCAACGGATCGCGAAATGCGATAGCCCGTGCAGAAGCCCGGCATGAACCGGACGTCATTTCCGGGATCGCCCCGCGGAAGAGAATTGCGGAAGCGACGTACAGTGTTCTCTATGGAATCACTGAAACGCCAAAAGTTTTAGCGAAACAACAAAGCAGTTGCGACTGATGCAACGCCAGGTTTTCGGAGCCAGGACGTGTGCAGCAGTCCTTCGAATGACTCACTTGGGAGGCTGCACGGCCAACTTTTCCTCGGGAATCAGCTCAAACTTGATGTCTTTGCCCTGCAGGTGCTTGTCAAAGAAATCGTGCATTAACACGGCCACTTCGGGCTTCGCAAACCCTGGGCCGCCGTGTCCGGCACCGGGCAATGTCTGAAGCCAGACAGGAACACCTTTGGCCTTCAAGGCGGCTGCAAACTCTACGCTTTGGGCGTATGGAACCAACGCATCGTGAGTGCCATGAAGGATCAAAGTTGGAGGCGAATCTTCGCAGACATAATGTATCGGACTGACCGCGTTGGTCTTGTCCGGATCAGAATTCAGATCAATACCGATCAACTGGGAATACGGGTCGCTTGCCGTATTGAACTTGAAGATATTGCGAACGTTCTTGTCATCTTCCGCCTGCTGCATGACCGTTACGAAATTGGCAGGTCCAAAGATGTCACAAACGCACTGAACACGATCCGATTGATCTTCGTGACCACCAATCGCTGGAAACGCCTTCTGACCGCCAGCCGTTCCAACGAGAGCGGAGAGATGACCACCGGCCGAACCGCCGATGACGCCGACTTTCTCAGGGTCAATGTGGTAGTCCTTGCTCTTTGATCGAAGCCATCGAATCGCCGCCTGGCAATCCTGGATCTGTGCCGGGAACTTTGCCTTTTGGCTGAATCGATACTCCACGCTCGCAACCACATACCCCTTCAGCACCATGTTGGCAAACGCGCAGGGATACTTGCTGCCGCCCATCCAGCCACCGCCGTGAATGTGAACGATCAGCGGCAGGGGCTTCGCCGGTGCTTCTTTCGGAAGATACAGATCCAGCTTCTGAGCCTCATCACCGTTCTCGATGTACGAGAGATCTCGCTCCATCCGGACACGCGGAGGAAGTTGCGGTTGCTTCTCGTCGGCAAGGACGATGATCGGCGAGGTCAATAGCACGATCGCCGCAAAGCATGGATACAAGAAACGATTGAACATGGAAACTCCACAGATGAGCAATGACAGATTCGCAGAACAGCAAAACGTGGCGAATTTCTCACAGAACGACCACGCTCTGGTTGTTACTTCGTCGCTTCTGGTGCTGGTGGCAATGGCCGAACTCGCGCATTTCGAATGCGGCCGGTGGTTGCATAAGTCGCGAATCCGAATGGCTTGGAACGATCGACTTCAAATCGCGTACTGATTCGTCGACCGGTCGTATCGACATCCACGATCGACTTGCCGTTCAACCAGGCATTCAGGTGATTGTCACGGACTTCGATTCGAACCTTGTACCATTCGCCTTTCTTGAACTCCTGATAACTCGTGGTGTCATTCTCGGCGGCATCCATCCCATCGAGACTTGAAATCCCGCACACGCCACCACCCCAGCCTCCAAGAATCAGCGAGCAGTGACTGTCCTTCACCGGAAATGTCACACCAGCAAAGAAGTCACTTCCCTGCTCGCGCATTGCTTCAAACTGGATCTCATAATTGGATTTGGGCAGCTCCTGCTCCGTATGGATCCCCGACAAATCAGCGCCCTGAGTGATGACCACTTCGCCGTTCTCGACGAACACATCGCCCTCGCCGCCGAAATTGGTGACCTTCCAGCCCTCAAGGTCCTTGCCATTGAAGAGTTGCTTCCAGCCATCAGCTGTTTCAGCGGCAGGTTTAGTCTCCTGCTTTTGATCGGCTGCGGCCGGAGTCGGCTTCTTCTCATCCGTTGTCGTGTTTTCTGATCCAAACACTGCTGAGTTCATCAGCAAACCCTGAAGAGCAAACGCGGTGAGGCTGCATCGAAAAGAAACAACCAGACGAGACATAACTTTACTCCGGTTCAGCAAGGGCGATTCTTCGCTGATCGATTCGACAGCGATTCTTCTGACAAGATTTCCAGAGGAACTTTGAGTTCCGCGATGGACGTCAGGGTATCAGCCCAACGAGGGCGAACAAACGAAACGACCAGAATTCCGTCTCCGGCTGGCTTTCTGTCATCCCACGAATCCAGTCGGAAGAATCTCTGCGACTGGTCTGTTCCGATCGGATTCGCCACAGAACGGACTCAACAGCCCTGAAGATCAATTCGGATGATTGATTTTCGTGATCCCGCTTATGGTTGTCAGGTTGACCGCCCGGAAAGAGCGGTCTAAAGTTGCTTTGAGTGCTCGGACAATCGCCTTTTTTCTGCATTTTTGCGGAAGCTTGGGTGGTTTGAGCACCGAAACTTCGGAAACACGAGCGGATAGCGCCCCCACTGGATTTTGGCGGCTCTCTTCGCAGACACCTCACTCGAAGCTGAAAACCATCATGCCAGGCTCAACTGGTCCTTCGTCTGACAAGAATTCTTCCGGCAACGGCGGTTCAGGGAAAGGGCCGCGCAAAGAGAAGAACCAAAACAACAGTGGGTTTTGGATTTTGCTGCTGATCAGTGCGGCGGTGGCGATTGTCATCACAGTCGCTCGCGGCGCACGGATGGGAACGAAGGTTGAATATTCTGAGTTCGTCCAACAGGTTGAAACCGGTAAGCTGAACAAAGACAGCGTGTTCGAACTGCGGCTTGGCGGTTCTTCGATGACCTGGCAGAACCAGTCTGCGAAAGACGTGTTGTCATCCAACTCTCGTCCGCTCGAACGATATTACTCGCCGATCGCATGGATTAGTCCCGAGTCCAGAACAAAGCTGGAGCAAACCCTCACTGAGAAAGGTATACCGTTTGGTTCGGCTGAGCCTCCATCGGAACTCACAGCGATGTTGCCGATGCTGCTCTTCCTGGGACTGCTGGTTGTCGCATTCATTTTCGTGATCCGTCGACTCGGCGGCGCTGGGTCTGCAATGTCATTCGGACGAAGCCGCGGCCGACTCTATGCACAGGAAGATGTTCACGTCACCTTCAATGATGTTGCGGGAATCGACGAAGCCGTGGAAGAGCTGAAGGAGATCGTCGAGTTCCTCAAGACTCCGCAAAAGTACCAGGCACTCGGCGGACGAATTCCTCGAGGCGTCTTGCTGGTTGGTCCTCCCGGAACAGGCAAGACGATGCTGGCCAAAGCCGTTGCCGGAGAGGCCGGCGTACCATTCTTTGGACTCTCTGGCTCTGACTTTGTGGAGATGTACGTCGGTGTCGGAGCCGCGCGAGTTCGCGACATGTTCCAGCAGGCGCTGCAGCGTGCTCCCGCGATCATCTTCATTGATGAACTCGACGCGCTCGGCAAAGTGCGAGGCAGCGGCGCACCCGGTGGGCACGATGAACGTGAGCAGACTTTGAACGCACTTCTCGTGGAAATGGATGGATTCGGAACGGATCAAAGCGTGATCGTAATGGGCGCGACGAATCGCCCGGAAACGCTCGATCCGGCTCTGATGCGACCAGGTCGTTTTGACCGACATGTGTTGGTCGATCGTCCTGACATCAAAGGCCGCGAGGCGATTTTGAACGTTCACGCCAAGCGGATCAAAATGGCTGATGATGTGGATCTGAAACGCATCGCCAAGCTGACTCCTGGTTTCGTCGGAGCCGATCTGGCAAACCTCGTCAATGAAGCAGCACTGTTGTCAGCTCGACGAGAAGACAAGCGAGTGTCGATGAAGTCGTTTGAAGACGGCATCGAACGAGTCATGGCAGGACTTGAGAAGTCGTCTCGCATCATTCTGGAAGAGATCAAGCGTCGTGTTGCCTGTCACGAATGCGGCCACGCACTTGTCGCCGCAAGTTTGCCTCACACAGATCCGGTTCACAAGATTTCGATCATTCCCCGCGGCATGGGCGCGCTGGGCTACATGCTGCAGTTACCGGAAGACGATCGTGAATTGTTGACTCAGTCTGAACTGCAGAGTCGCATCGCGGTGCTCCTTGGAGGAATCTCGGCCGAGCAGCTCGTTTACAATGAAACATCAACCGGTGCTCAGAACGACCTGCAGCGTGCCACGGACCTCGCGCGCCGGATGGTCACGGAGTTCGGAATGAGTCCTCGCATGGGCCGCATGTATTACAGCGAAGCCCAGCGTTCGCCATTCCTTGCCGGAGCTGGCGGAATCGTGTCCGAGTCGATCCATTCTGAAGCAACTCTTCGCGAGATCGATATCGAAGTGAAACGTCTCGTTGACGAGGCATATCGAACCGCGTTCGACACGCTGGCGTCGCAAAGAGAAACGCTCGACAAACTGACCGCCGACCTGATCGAAATGGAAACGATGAGCGCCGATCATATGCACAAAGTGATCGACGCAAATCGCAAAGGCCCGAAGCTCATGGCCATCGCCGGACCGGTCGCGGAAACAGCCGCCGTTGAGGCACGGCCCGCCGATTCTGAAGACGATACGACAACCGTCCGCGAGGCTCTCTGAGTCGATTCGTAACTTGCGAGCCAACTCGATCGTATCCTTTCACCCTCCCACTGGGAGGGTCGCGAGGAACGAGCGGGGAGGGCTTTCGGATCGATCTGAAAGTGACTTTAGCTAACGTCGGGATCATGGCCCTCCCCGCCGCTGGCGCGTCGTCCCCTCACAGTGGGAGGGTGAAGAAAAGCTGCCTGCACAAGCAGATTCTGCCGAAGTGTAAGCCTCTGAATCGGTACGGTCATGAAGAACGACGAAACGGCCGGTTCGTATGCCCTCATGAGCCCTGACCCACGTTGACGCTTGCGAACCGTCCAAGGTAGCGTCCCGGCAAAGGAACTGTGTTGGACAGAGTCGTCTTTCGCTCTGCGAAAGAAACGTGGCTTTCGCGCAGCGAGGAACGACTCTCATCCACCAGTGAACTCTGCTGCAAGGAATGCGTCATGTGTGGGATCGTGGGTTACGTTGGATATCGTCCCGTTGCGGACCTTCTGCTTGAGGGACTGCATCGTCTCGAATACCGCGGCTATGACAGCGCGGGAGTCGCGGTTCACACCGGCAACGACATTTCGATTCGGAAAAAGGCCGGTCGAGTCAGTCAGTTGGCCGGGTTGCTCAAGTCAAATCCTGTGACGGGCAACGTTGGCATCGGTCACACACGCTGGGCGACTCACGGCGGGACCACCGATCAGAACTCGCATCCGCACGTCGGCGGCAATGGTGAAGTCGTGCTCGTTCACAACGGAGTGATCGAAAACTACGACATCCTGCGCAAGCAACTGCAGCAGATGGGATATGTCTTTCGATCGCAGACCGACACCGAAGTCGTCGCCCACTTGATGGCACACAACCTGTCGGAACAAATTCGTCTGGAGGGCTCGCCGGATGATCTGGACACCTGTCTTCGAGCTGTCAACGCGACGCTTGATCGACTGAAGGGAACCTACGGGCTGGCGATTCTGTTTCGCGAGTGTCCGGACACAATCATCGCCGCTCGATGTGGCAGCCCGCTGGTCATTGGAGTCGGCAAAGACGAATACTTCCTCGCGAGCGATGCCAGTCCGCTGGTCGGATACACAAAAGAAGTTGTGTACCTGTCTGACAATGAAGTCGCAGTACTTCAGCCGAACGAGATTCGAGTTGAACACCGCAGCAATGGCAGTGTTTCTGTCAGCGTTCAGACGCTCGAACAAGTGGCGTCGGACACGGATCTCGGTGACTTCGAACACTACATGCTCAAGGAAATTTACGAGCAGCCGCAAACGATCGAGAACGCTCTTCGCGGGCGTCTCGACATGGAAGAAGCGACCGCCGTCATTGGTGGACTGAACCTGAGTGCCAAGGATCTTCGACGCATTGACCGCGTGGTTCTGACGGCATGCGGAACCAGTTGGCATTCCGGTCTGGTCGGCGAGTATCTGCTTGAAGAGTTCGCCAGAATGCCCACGGAGGTCGAGTACGCCAGCGAGCTGCGATATCGCAATCCACCGATGTCTGATCGAACCCTTGTCTTCGCCATCACTCAAAGCGGCGAAACGGCCGACACGCTGGCGGCGATGCGAGAGTGCAAACGCAAGGGACATCCGACGCTGGCAATTTGTAATGTCGTTGGCAGCACAATTGCTCGAGAAGCGGACGGCGGAATCTATCTGCACGCTGGTCCCGAAATCGGAGTTGCATCGACGAAAGCGTTTACATCCCAGGTGACCGTGCTGACTCTGCTGGCACTGTACCTTGGCCGCATGCGACACATGTCATATCCGGCAGGCCGTCGCATCATTCGGCAACTTCGCGACATGCCCGAGAAGATCGCGAGAACACTGGAATGCCATGATCTGGTGAAGGATGTCGCAGAGCGATATCACCACTTCAACAATTTCCTGTACCTTGGCCGTCTCTACAATTTCCCTGTGGCACTCGAAGGCGCGCTGAAGCTGAAAGAGATCAGCTACATTCATGCTGAAGGCTATCCGGCTGCGGAAATGAAACACGGCCCCATCGCGCTGGTGGATGAGCAGACGCCGAGTGTCTTTGTCATTCCTCGCGGCGGGATTTATCCGAAGGTCGTGAGCAACATGGAAGAAATCAAGGCCCGCAAAGGGCCTGTGATTGCCATTGCCTGCGAAGGCGACACGGACATCGCTCGCATCGCGGACGAAGTGATCTATGTTCCCGAAGTCGAAGAATACCTGCAGCCACTCGTCTGCGCGATTCCGCTTCAGCTTCTGGCGTATCACATCGCGCTGCATCGCGGCTGCAATGTGGATCGGCCTCGCAACCTCGCCAAGAGCGTGACGGTTGAGTAATCCATGATCTGCCAGGGATTGGGTCGTATCCGTTCGTTGTCGATCGCATGGGGCTCGTAGCGGAATTCGTAGGAACTCCGAGTTCTCACGAACTCGGCGACCGGTCTCATGTCGCCAGGCGGCACCCACGCCCGTCGAAAGCTACGTGATGAGTCCCGCTGGCAAATTGCCGAATTGCGATCAGAATGCGCGAGGATTGTTCCTTCTTCGCCTGATCGCTCTCACAAGTGCCGGGATTCATGACGTCATCGCTCGCTTCGTTCTGGGAACTTGACCCAGGCTGCATCTATCTGAATCACGGGTCGTTCGGACCGTCGCCAAAGCCGGTTCTCGAAGCCCGAGAGCGGTTTTCGGCTCGACTGGAACGACAGCCGATGAAATTCTTCTGCCAGGACATGGATGATGAACTGGACGCTGCGGCCGGTGTCGTTGCGAAGTTCCTTGGAACCAGGCCCGATCGAATTGCGTTGATCGACAATGCGACGGTGGCAATGAACATCGTGGCGTTTTCCATTCCGCTCGAGCCGGGTGACGAGATCATCCTGAACGACCACGAGTACGGAGCGGTGCGAAAAATCTGGCAGGCTCGATGCGACGCAGCGGGTGCAAAGATTGTGAATGTCACTCTGCCGTTTCCGCCGACGGACGACCAGGTTGTTGCCGCGATTGAATCAGCGATCACGAAAAAGACGCGCGTGATCGTCGTGAGTCACGTGACATCTGCGACGACCTGCGTTCTGCCGGTGAAGAAGATTTGCCAGATGGCTCGCAGTCACAAGGTGCCGGTCGCTGTCGACGGACCGCATGCTCTTGCGATGCTGGACGTGAACATTGATGATCTCGGGTGCGACTACTACTGTGCCAGCGGACACAAGTGGCTTTGTGGTCCATTTGGCAGCGGATTCCTTTGGGTTCATCCCAAACATCAGTCGCAGCTCTTTTGTCCGATCGTCAGTTGGGGCGGAAGCATCTGCGGCAAACCAGCGTCGTGGAAAGATCGAACCAACTGGCTTGGCACTCGGGATCCTGCTCCGGTGCTGGCTCTGGCAGAGGCCGTTCGGTTCTTCAATTCTGAACGGCTTCGCGAGTTCCGAACTCACGCCCATTCGCTCGTCAGCCACGCGCGACGAGAGTTGCTGAAAATTGAGGGTACCAGCACTTTTTGTACTCCTCACGAGACGGACTTCGTCAGCATGGCGGCCGTTGAGATGCCACAGTCCAACGGATGGAAGCCCGGCTATCATGGCCATCCCGATGCGATGCAGCTCGCACTGCGTGATCGATATGGCATTGAACTGCTGATGGGCTGCTGGAACGGCCGTCGCTTCCTGCGTGTCTCAGCGCATCTCTATACGACGGAGCAACACATCGAGACTTTAGTCACAGCAATTCACGAACTGCTTCGCGAGTTCTGACATCGCCACACAGTTTGTCAGGAGAGCAATCCCAGTTCGCAGTGCCGCAAGCGACGACGGATGAATAACTGCGAAAGCACGCCGCTGATGACGACAATTGCGGACAGGAGGATGACAATGGGATTGCTATTCGAATCCCCCAACAGCAACGGAACTGTGGGAGCTACCAAACAGACAGCGATCGTAAAGACGGTTGAACATACAGTCTCTGCAACCCACGATCGAGGTAACGTGCAGGCCCAAAGCGTCAGTGCATGAAACAAGGCGAGTAGACCGGAGCCATTGAAAAGCACAATTGGGACAAGCAGCGTCCAGGGGATAGGGCGGTGACTGATCTCCATGCAGACCACTACAAAGACCCCAACCACTGTGACGAGAATTACGGGCAGCATGTCTTTCAGAAGGGCAATCTGAATGGATCTCCAGAATTGATTACGACTCACGGGAAACAAGAACTCAGAACTGAACCGTCTACTCCGTGTACGCCAATGCGCTATCACCAACCCCAGCAAAATGATTTGGGCCGAGAAAAACACGACAGGCAGAACTGTCTGCCGTCCCAAAATCACATGCGGCATGAGCATGCAGAGGAAGACGATGCAAAGGAACCACGGACTGCCGCCAACTGCCATAAGTCTCCCGGTAAAGTCCTTCGAACAACTTTGTTGCAGCCGTCGATCGATCCGTTCCTCCTGTCGTTGAATCAGCCCACGCCCCCAGGTGACGTTGTCACCAGACGCGACGACAAGTTGTTGCGCATTCAGAGTCAATCCCGGAATGATCGGCGTCTTCAACTCCGCCAACAGCCGATAAGACTTTGTTGATCCGATGACTCGAAATGGGATCACAACGACGGTGGCGATGATCATCAAAGCCGCGAGAGAAGGCCAATCCCCCGCGAGAAAACCATCTGCAAACAGAGGTGCAAGTGTCAGAACGAATGAAACTGACATGGTCAGCAGAAAGATCGCCAGATGCAACCATCGGAGTGCTCTCGCCAACCAGCGAGGTGACTCTATCGCAGGCGTGGACCCAAAGAAGACGCCGCCCAGAATGATTGCTAAGGCAGCAAACCATGCCACGTTGAACAGGTGGCATATGGCCATGAAGCTGACGATCATCACCACAGAATTGAGGTACGGCCAAAACAAGTGTGGAGCACGATACTGGGGGATGTAGCCCGCAAACGGAGCACTAAACATCATCGAACGATGAACTGGCATAATGAATAACGGCAAGAACATCGTGCCAGCAAAGATGAACAGTGCCATACCCCTAAAACGGGTATACTCGCCCGCGCGGATCCTGATACCAGGAAGCTGGGCTCGCATGACTGCGATCTGCGGTGTCAGTCGGTCCGTTTCCGAAGTCATTCCCGACCAAACCCAGATCGTTCTCAGCGAGGGCATGCGACGCAGTGAATCTCGCATGGAGCTGGTCAGCTCAAACTCAGCATATGGTCGAAGGGCGATCTCGCGAAGCTTCGGAGAATGCTGAGACAATGTTCGAAGGTTCTGGTCCAGAGTGAGCCCCGCGTCGAGGACCACGTATTCCAGATTCGGCATGGGAGGAAGTGCGGCGAGTCTGGCGTTCTCTACATTAAGCTGCCTGAGTTTCGTCAACTGCGACAGAGCTGTGGTTGCAGCCGACTGAGCTTTTTCTGACTCATTCGCGGACTGGACCGATGTGTTTTGCACCCAAAGTGATTCGAGTTGAGTCAGACGACCGATGTCCTGCCAGCCATCGGCGTGAATCACATGTTGCGGCTGCACAACGAGCGACTTGAGCCCTGTCAGTTGTTGCAAAACTGGCAACCGCCCGATCGCTGCCTTGGGGGCGAATGCAGGCCAGAGTTGGCCACCGCGAGACTCAAACGATGCATTCGGCAGAGCGGCCGTGTCGAAGAACTGCACGTTCCTGAGGCGTTCCATCGTCCGCTCCGATACCTGCTGAACATCTTCAAGTCGCCGAATTGCAGGTGTCGGCTGATCGAACTCCGGAATCGCCACAATCGGCTTCCTGAAGTTCTGAAGATTGCTTAACGGGACGCAGATGCCGATGAACGAAAGCAGCCAAAATCCAAGAACGAAACGCGTCCACGGCCGGAGCAGAATGACTTTCAATACGGCCCAATGGCGTGAATCCATCGTCGTGACTTTCAATCGGTGTTCGTGTAATCAGGACATTCGCGGTTCACTGTTGCCGCATGAGTTCTCGAGCAATCTCGTCGGCAACCCTCTGAGCGGTCTCTGTAAAGGAGTTGATCGCGACGAGTACACATTGTTCGCGATCGGGAGACGCCAATGCGTAGCAGTACCACGATGTGTTACTTCCGTTGTGAAAGAGGCCTTTGCCGTGGAACGCCGGGTTGTCGTAGGCAATCCATCCGGATGAATACCGCTCCTGCAGATTGTCGGTGTTTGGCATTCGAAGCATGTCATCCAAAACGGCCTTGCTGATTCCCAGTGCCGCATCCTCTTCGGGCTGGCACCACGCGATGACGAACTTGGACCAGTCATCAAGATTCATATGAGCCCTTCCTGCAGGGCTCATGCAACGAGAGTTGTCAATCTGAACTGGTGTCAGCGCGAGCTGTTTCTGACCAGACAATGCAGCACCGAGAGATGCAATTGGGTTCGGAGCGATGTGGCCCCATGCGCGGTCGGGCAGTGCATCGCCCTCGGTCCCGTCAGGACTTCCAACCGGTCCGAACGATGCGGTCTTCATTCCAAGCTTGTCAAACAGACGACGCTTCGCGAGATCTTCCCACGTTTCGTTTTCGATGGATTCCGCGACGTGTCCGAGGACGGTGTATCCAGTGTTTGAATACAGATACTTGCCGCTGTTTGGCAGCCGATTCTGAGCCAGGTCGAGAAGCATCATTCGGCGAGCTTCACGAGCAGACTTCGGGGCCTTTGCGTCGAATCGGTCGTAGCCAATGTTTGCTGGCAATCCGCTGCGATGCTGCAGCAATTGACGAATCGTGATTTGCCCAACGGGCTTTCCCTGAAGTTCTTTCACATCGGGCAGAGCCGTCTCCAGAGTCGCATCCAGAGTCAGCTTGTTTTCGGAACAGAGTTGGCCAATGATCGCAGCGGTCATCGCTTTCGTGCACGAACCCAGATGCACGGCATCCGTCGCTTCCGCAGCTTCGGTGTCGCCAAGCTTCCGCAGCCCGGCAACTGCGATGACACGCGAACCATCGACGCGAAAACGTCCGGCCCAGATCGCGGGGATCTGTTCTTTGTCGCAGACCTCGCTGAGTCGTTCCTGAAGTTGCTTCTCTGCAGAAGTGGCTGCTTCCGACTGTGCATCCTGAGCTGGCAACTGCGTGACCGTCGCCAACCATATGAGCACCATGCAGACGCAGCGACGCGAGATGGTTTTGGCAATCGCAACGTGTGAGTACTGGAGCAGAGCAGGATGGTTTGCTTCGGTCGAGGCGATGTCTTTCATCGTCATCGAGGGGGGCTGCTGTTCGTTCAAGGAGTGCATTTGATCCTCGTCTCTTCGGGTTGAAGTCGATGGCTACGGACTGGCATGCATCTCAAGGAAGATCTCCTCCAGATTCAAATCTTCGATGGCCACATCGGCTTTCCAGGTGTCTTTGATCTCGCTCACGAGGGCATCCGAGGATTTCGGCACGGTGACAATTGCCTGTCGTCCCTGAACTTCCGTCCGCAGAGACCCCTTGATCGCAAAGGACGTCGGCAGTTCGTTTGCCGATTGCAGTCGCAGACGTTTCACCTGATCCTTCAACACGTCCAGTTCATCATGAAAAACGATCGAGCCATTTTTCATAACAGCGACGTGCGATGCGACGCGTTCCAGATCAGACGTGATATGAGTCGAAAACAGAACCGTGTGCTTTTCGTCAGATGCCATCTCGAGCAATGATTCGAGGAATGTTCGTCGTGCCATCGGATCAAGACTCGCAACAGGCTCGTCGAGAATCAGCAATTCCGGTCGATGCCCAAGTGCCAAAACGAGTGCCAGTTTCTGCTTTTGTCCGACCGACAGCGGCCCGAATTTCTCGCGAAGTGGCAAATCCCATCTTCGAAGAAGTTCTTCAGCCCATGCATTGTCCCACGTTGAATAGAAAGCTGAGACATAGTCGACCGTTTGACGGACCGTCAGCCACGGATACATCATGATTTCCTGAGGCACGTAGCCGAGCCGTCGCTTCTGATCGTCCTCAAGATACCATGCGTCGCGACCCAGCACGGTGATTGATCCGGATGTTGGCTTCAGCAAACCCAGCAGGCATTTGATGAGCGTGCTCTTTCCGGATCCGTTCAATCCCAGAAGACCAACAACCTGCCCGCGCGGGATCTTCAGATCAACACCATTGAGCACCATTCTTTTGTCGCGAGATGCAATGAACTCTTTACTCACGGCTGAAACGTCAATGACGAGGTCGTTCATGCCTGATGCTCCTCAATCGATGTTTTGAAGACATCCAGAATCTGCTGGGGAGTCAGTCCCAGTTGAAGTCCGCGAACAACGGCCTGATCGGCCAGTGGTCGCATTTGAGCCTGTCGCTCCTTCACCGATCCGCCCGTTCGAGGTGCGGCGACCAGCATCCCTTTGCCTCGCGAATGCTCAAGCACTCCCGCCGCTTCCAGCTTCGCGTAGGCTTTCGATACGGTCATCATGTTGACGCCCAGATCTGACGCCATTTGCCGCACACTGGGCAGTACATCACCCGGCTGCAACTTTCCGCCCGCAACCAGCGCAGAAACCTGATCCATGAGCTGCCGATAAATCGGAACTCCGGACGAAGGATGCACCGTAAATGTGAACGATGGAGATTGCATGTGTGTATTACTACTGTAATACAGTTAATCGGCGGTTTCAACGGCGAAAACCAAAGAAAAGCAATTTCATCGCACCATCAACGGCATGTGCGTCATACGGATGTGCCGCTTGGGCCCATATGGCATGCCGGTTGTTGCCGAAGTTCTGACAGAATGATTCGTGGGCTTCGGGAATCTGCACGAAATCTCAGTCTCGCATCTTTGCCGGGAATGACAGTTGCCGGAAGCTTTGATGGCTGTCATGTTGCTCCACGACGCACACTTTGTTTTGGACAGATGCGTGCGGTCCCACCAGATTCGAATCCGTTTCCGTACCGCCTAGATTCCTGACCATGCTGACGATTCCTCTTCCCCGCAGAACGAACACCATCTTTGTGTTTCGAGCGAGCCTGCTCGGTCTGCTGACCATCCTCCCAACACCCTTGATGGCACAATTGGATCATGAACAGGAGCCGATCAACTACAGCAAGGAGCAGGCGACCGACCCAATCGCAAAATTGATGGAGAAACTGAACCGACAGGAGGCAACGCTGAAATGGGAGCCGGAACATGGATATCTCAAGTCTCTTATGTCGGCCCTTGCTGTTCCCGCATCGAGTCAGACTCTTGTGTTCTCAAAGACCAGTCTTCAAATCAGCCGCATCACGCCGAGAACGCCGCGTGCGATTTACTTTAACGACGATGTCTATCTTGGCTGGGTTCAGAACGGTGATGTGGTTGAGATCTCTGCCGCAGATCCTCAGCTTGGAGGAACGTTTTACACGCTGGATCAGCGGACAAAAGATCGCCCAGTGATTGAACGCGAAACCGCGCGATGTTTGCAGTGCCACGGATCAACACATACTCGTCGCGTACCGGGACATATCGTTCGATCGGTATTCTCCGACAAAGCCGGCCAACCGATCTTTCGTCTGGGGACTCATATCACCGACGACACCAGTCCATTTCAGGAACGCTGGGGCGGATGGTATGTCACCGGGACTCACGGAAATGCTCGTCACATGGGCAATTGCTGTATCGAAGACGAAGAAGAATCTGAAAAGCTGGACGTCGAGGCCGGAGCGAACGTCACGGACCTGTCTTCTCGAATCAACATGCGGCCGTATCTGACAGCGCACAGTGACATTGTGGCTTTGATGGTGCTCGAACATCAGGCCACCATGCACAACGTTCTGACGGCTGCGAATCACTCCGGGCGCATCACGGCTCGCGATGCCGAAATCATGAACACCGCGCTCGAACGTCCGAAAGACTTCGAGTCTGATTCGACGGATCGCCGGTACTCTTCGGCTGCCGAGAGCGTCGTGAAGTGTCTGCTGTTTGCTGACAGCGCATCGCTGCCGGCCGAGATTCAAGGGACGTCGGGATTTGCCGAGGAGTTTGCGGCTCGTGGCCCGTTTGACGGGAAGGAACGGAGCCTGCGGCAGTTTGATCTGAAGACGCGATTGTTTCGCTATCCCTGCAGTTTCCTGATCTACTCGGAGTCGTTTCGACAACTTCCGGATGGTGTTCAGAAGCGAGTCTGGAAGCGTCTGGACGAAATCCTCGCCGGCCGCGACACGTCACAGAAGTTCGCGCATCTCTCGAGTGACGACCGAACAGCGATCCGTGAGATTCTGGTATCAACCTTGCCTGATTGCCCGCTGAGCCGTCCGTCTGCAGCATCTGGTCAATCGGCGGAGTCGAATCCTTAGCCAGTGTCGCCTTTCGCTCCGCGAAAGTGGCGGTTTCTTTCTCAAAGCGGAAGTCGACACTCGTCGCAACAGAACACGTCAATCGACCGTAACCGAAATCGTCAGTCTTAGAAGGCCTGAAGTCTCACGACTTCAGCTTCGGTCAGATTGTGTTGAAGGACAGCCGCTATTCATTCTCTGGCACAGCCTGCCGGTAGAACTCAATCAGGTCATTTCGCAATGCGACCAGCGAAGGCTCGTGGATGTACATCATGTGACCGCCTTCGTAGTAGCGTCGCGTGACGTTCGGGAGAAGATTTTTCGCAAGCCCGAGATGGTCAATGGTGTAGTCCATCGCGAAATGAGGCGTCGCAAGATCGTAATAGCCGCAGGCCGCGAACACTTTGAGCGACGGGTTGGCTGTCATCGTCTTTCGAAGACTCTCAGAGGCGTCGACGAACCGATTTTCAAACGACTTGTAGCTCCACGGCTGGACGTTGCCAGTCAGGATCTCGTACACGCGTTCCTCTTCGAACTTCAAATCGCGGCGTACGTAATCGTTAAAGGTTGCCGTGAACGGGCCGAAGATCGCCGCGCCGCTGGCATCGAATTCGTAAGTTTCGCCCGCCGAGTCGCGATCGCGATTGCTGTAGCGGCTGTCGAATCGGCCAATGGTCTTCTCGCTGCCTCTCAACAGCTCCTTTCCGAATCGTCCCATCGATACTCTGAGCTTTGCCGAGCGAATGTAATCGGCACTGAGACCTGTCAGACGAGCCATCGTTTCCGCGGTTGCGTTGAATTCGTCGTCAGTGATCGCTGTGCCTTTGATCAGAGCCTGAGCATACGCGCCTTTTGCAAACGCTTCGGATTCTGCCACCAGATCCTTCAATGGACGCTGCTGCATGTCGGCTGGCAGCGCCTTGTGATACCAGGCTGTCGCGGTGTAGGTTGGCAGGAAAAGAACGAAAGGCAGATCGTTGCTTGTTGAAAATCGCAGTGTCTGGAAATTGATGGCTCCTGAGACCACGACGATCCCGTTCAGTTCCATGTTGTAACGGTCCTGCAAGTGGCTGCTGAGCCCCGCTGCACGCACGCCGCCATAGCTTTCGCCGCAGAGAAACTTCGGAGACAGCCAGCGATGAAATCGGGTCGTGTAGTTGTAGATGAATTGACCGACGCTCTGAATGTCTTCTTCGTATCCGTGAAACTCGCTCTTGCTGGTCTCATTGACCGGGCGACTGTAACCCGTGCTGACCGGATCGATAAACACGAGGTCGGTGATGTCAAGCAGTGAAAACTCATTGGCGTGAAGCTTGTATGGCGGCTTCAGGTAGCTCGCGTCTTCCGGGAACTTGATCCGACGAGGCCCCAGCATGCCGAGATGCAGCCAGACCGATGATGATCCCGGACCACCGTTGAAACAAAACGTCACCGGACGCTGAGATGCATCGGCGTCTTTCTTCGTGTAAGCGATGAAGAACATCTCGGCTCGAGACTTCAGGTCGTCCGTCTTCATCAGCAGCTTGCCTGCCGTGGCTTTGTACGGAATCACTTTGCCATCGATTGTGATTTCATGGTCGGTATCAACCAGCACCTCTTTGGGTTTGTCATCGTCTTTCTTCGCCTCTGTCGCTGAAGATGCTTCCTGCGCGAAAACCGGACTGATCGTCCAGCACAGGGCCATGACCGAGAGAAACCACTTCACGAAAGAGTCCACGCAAATAATTCTTGTCATGAGAGTCGTACTGATCGCTGTTTAGCGAAAACCAAAGAAGACAGTTTGAAAATCGAACGGATGGATTCAACGGTGGCTGTTGAACGGGGCGGGCTCAGGGAGAACGAACCGGAAGTCACGAGTCGATTATGGGCTTGGTCACCGACCGAAAACAACACACGAAATCAGCAATTCATCGACTGATTTCAACTGACTGCGACTCGCGGCGTTCAGCGATACTCAAGAAAAACAAAACCCTCCGAGGGTCATCGGAGGGTTTCAGGTTTAGGCGAGCGGCATGAATCAAGTGACCGGGGAGTTGTCGAATACAAGCCCGACGCGCCAGCGAGTGTGTCACGATCAACAAGCGCTCGCTGGCGCGTCGGGCTTGCAGGGTTGGCAATTCTCTTTTGACTGCTCGCCTCAGCAGTCACTTGGTGAACGATTCAGCGTTCTCGGCGTTTAGCCTGGCAGAACTGCGTTGTGGTAGATTTCCTGAATGTCGTCGAGTTCATTGAGCATGTTCATGAACTTTTCGAACATCGGCACATCCTCGGCCGTCAGCTCTTTGGTGGCCTGAGGATGGAATGTCACTTCCGATGTTTCCAGTTCGACTTTGGGAAACGCTTCGAGCAGGGCCGTCTTGGCCTTATAGAACTCCGCCGGAGGAACAATCAGCGTGACTGTTCCATCACCGGATTCGACATCGGTGACATCGACGTCCGCATTCAGCATGGCTTCCAGGATCTGATCGCCGTCGTCCCATTTGAAGGTAAAGACGGCGATATGATCAAACATGTGTGCGACCGATCCGCTCGGACCAAGTTTCGCACCGGCTCTTGTGAACGCGGTTCGGATATCGGTTACGGTACGGTTGTTGTTATCCGTCAGACAGTCGACGATCACCGAACATCCGCCGGGACCGAAACCTTCATATCGAACAGGCTGGAAGTCTTCACCACCCGCGCCTTTGGCTTTTTCGATGGCCTTTTCGATGACGTGGCTGGGAACCTGTTCCTTTTTGGCGCGTTCAATCAGGTTTCGCAATGCCGGATTGTTTTCCGGATCAGGGACTCCGTTCTTCGCAGTGACGTACAGCAGCTTCCCATATCGCGAATACAGCTTTGACTTGATTGCAGCGGTCTTGAAGATCGACGCTTTGCGGTTTTCGAAATCTCGTCCCATACCCCTGTCACTTGCTCAAAGTCCAGATCCTGAAGCCCGGGAACCTGCTCCCGGGAGGTGGCATGGTAGCAGATCGCCGTCAGGTTGCCTCCACGAGCACAGTGGATTTGCATCGTTTGGAACCGCAAATTCCGCGGTCAAACCTGCCAAAGTCCAAGCTCGGACCCATTCAGAAGGAAGATGGCACAGGTTCCGTGGTTGCCTAGTTTCATCGGAGGAACTGCGATCCGGGCACCGGCCTCTGATGCGGCTTTGACTGAAGCCTCCATGTCTTTCACGAGCAAATATGGCCGCACAACAGGATTCTCTGCCGCGTGCATTGGAGCTCGAACGCCCAGCAGCGTGCCATCGTCGAGCTTCGTCGTTCGCGCGTTCCCGAGGTCCATATCCGGTTCAGCGAAACTGCAACCGTACAGTGCGGAATACAGATTACAGGCTGCATCCAAGTCTTTGGTGACGATTTCGAGATAATGAATCTTCATTGCCGTTCCATGACTCTCGGCCTGCACTGGAGATTGAGCGACCGGAGTGGACCCAATCCTGGCGGAGACCTGTTGTTGATCTGTTTCGGACTCACATCCGGCATTCAGAATCGAAGCCAGTGGCACCATTGCAATGGTGGACGCGTTTGAAAGAAATTGTCGACGATCACTCAATCGCATAGCTATCTCTGAGACAACAAGACGCGCGGCCATCGGCACTTTGTCATCGTGACGAAGATCACGCGTGCCCATCGAGAGAACTGTAGCCGGCGAGAGAACCGACGTCGATCAATTCGGATTGTCTGTTGTCATTTCAGGAACGATCCGCCAAACGAACAACAGTCTATCATACTGGTTCGTGGTAAATGTACGCCGTGAATTCGTAAAGGCCGTAGTCGTTTCGAATGATAAAATGGCGAGTGAGCTGTCGGCACAGGAAGAACGCAAGCGTGTCAAGCGGCAAGTGAAACAGATCGTTGCGTTCCCAGTCGACTTGCTTGCTCATCATGTTGACTGCAAAACCGATCGTTGTGTGTTGGTAAACTCTCGTCAGAATTCTCTGCACGAACGACCACATTTCATCGAAACTCATTTCGCATTTTGATGTGAACACGCCGTTGATCACAGCGAAATCGAATTGTCCCAGAGCACTGTCGTCCTGAAGAATATCGACGACTCGGAAATCGGCCTCGGGGTGCTTGTCCTTTGCGAGTCCGATAAACCGATCTGACAAGTCGATACCGGTGTACTCAACGCGAGCTTCACGACCGCTCCGCTTCAGATGTTCGAGCAAGTGTCCGGTTCCGCAGCCGAGATCCAGTAGTCTGACGGGCCGATCGTGAATATTCGTGCTGGCGAATCGAATGACATCCAGCATCACATCGTAGCGTCGGATGGCATCCGGTTCATTGGGCCAGCCCATGCCTCGAGGATTGTCGCCGAGTCGATCGAAGTAGTCTTCGACAAGACTTCGGATCTGATGATACGCGGGCAGTGTTTCAATTGTTGACATGTCGGGTTACTTGTATCCAATGCAATGAGATTCAGTCTGCTCCGCGATTTATGTCATCCAGCTTCGCGCAATCGCACGGGGCGTCTTGCGGGATCCATCGGATGATTCTGGATCATTCCGTCGACGGCTCGCCAGCGGTATTGAATCTCATCCGCGTTAACGCGAATGAATCGAAGCAGTTCACCAGTGCGCTCAATCGTGCTCCGATCAACACCGGGGCCTGTCGGAAACTGCATGACGGTCTTCGTGAGCCGTTCTGTCACGGGCAACAAGACCGGGCAGTGACGCTCGACTCGGTCGTAAGGTTCTGATCGATGGCATCCCGGAGCGAAGTAACTGCGAACAAACAGCCCCTCAGATCTCAGCAACGACACAAGCTGATCGCGGCTCAGGCCAAATTGTTCTTCGTCAATGTCCACGACCACATACTGACAGTTTGAGTCATTTCCTGTCGGGACCTGAACCACAGACGCACCAGGAATGCCATGTAGCTCCGCAGACCATGTTTCGCGATTTCGAATGTTGGCCAGCAGGATTTCCGGCAAACACTCCAGCGAATGCAAACCGGCCGCTGCAGACAGTTCATGCATTTTGCCATTGATGCCGGCATCGGTTACTTCCGTTAGCCCCGTGATCCCGAAGGCGCGGAGGCGACGACATCGAGCCGCAAGTTCGTCGTTGTTCGTCGCGATGATTCCGCCTTCAAAAGAATGGACGAACTTGGTTGCGTGGAAGCTGAATACTTCCGCATCGCCAAAGCCGCCCACAAGTCGCCCCTGGAACGAACATCCAAACGCATGACAGGCATCAAAAATCAGCCGCAGTGAATGCCGAGTCGCCAGTTCACGTAACGCGGCTTCGTCGCACACATGCCCCCAGACATGCACTCCCAAAATGGCGGATGTTCGCGGAGACAAACATCGTTCGACGGACTTCACATCCAGAGTGTGCGTCACAGCATCAACGTCGGCGAATACTGGCGTCAGACCAATCCACTCAAACGCGTGTGCGGAGGCGATGAATGTGAACGACGGCAGAATGACTTCTCCAGAAAGGTCCATCGCCCGCGCGACAATCTGCAGAGCCGTTGTGGCGTTGCAAATCGCAATGCAGTGTCGAGTTTGCGTGAGAGCTGCAACCGTTTCTTCAAACTGTCGAACCTGAGGTCCATGATTTGTCAGATGCCCAGATTGCAGGACATCCGCGAATCTTCTCAGGAGTGCTTCCGAATGAAGGATCGTCGGCTGGCCGACATGAATCGGCCGCTCCAGCATCGGCATTCCACCAAAGGCTGCCAGTTGTTGCGTCATCGTCTTCACGGCTGGCCTCCGCTGGCTGTGGTCATCGCAAGTCGCGGGTTTCGAGCCCACACTTTGAACCGGCCGGGCACCAGAAACACTTCGTCCGCAGACTCAACAGGCTCACCGGTCTTCTCAAGAACAAACTGGTTGTTTCGATCAGGTCGATACACGACAGCCAGCGAATCCTCCGGGGCGGACCACGTCTCGTTGGAGACGCTGCTCATCGTGCCCTGAACCCACGCGTGAACCGTGCTCAGATTCTTCAACGGACCGCGTTTATCGTTGGTTTGGTCGCGTCCAACAGAGTCAACGCAGAATCGAACGTGATGAAGAATGACACTGTTGGCCATGCCAATGTGCGACTGAAACGCGATGGCAAAGACGAACACATTGTCATGACGCAGGAACACACGAACTCGATAACCGCACCATGTTTCGACCTCGGGGATAACTTTCAGGCTCCGTGCGGCGAGACATTCCAGATACGTTCGATTGAGCTGCGATGTTTCCTCATTCAGCTCGGCCAACGCAATCGCTGTCGGCGCGCTGAACTGCAGAACATCTCGCTCAAACAATCCCGAACGTTCGTTGGGGACTCGACTGCCGGAAACTGGAGTTGCCGCAAGAGACGAGGTCATCATCGGTCTCCCTGATCATCGCCGGATGTGATCGAAGATTGCTGAAATCGTCGCCACAACTCCCGCATCGCGGACTCAAACTCGCGCGCATATCGGGAGGCATTGCAGACGGTATGCTGCATGGCTGGTTGCAAGCCAAATCGAATTCGCCGAAGTTCTGCGGTGTTTGTGCTCAACGAGGCAATCAGTGCGACATACTCATCATCGCTGCGAGCCACGAGCGCCGGGAACCCGCAATTGAACAGCAACGAGGCTGTCGCAGCGGATGATTTGACGCAATCCTGAATGGTCGGAATTGGAACTCCGAGCCACGAACATTCCCACGCAGTTGTACCGCTTCCCCACGGGAAGACGTCCAGCAGGATGTCGATCGCGGAGTAGATGTTGAGATGGTTGCCGCCGAAGTCCCATTGAAAATCCACCTGTGACTCAGCAATTCCCGCGACAGCCAAACGTCGAAGCAATGCGCCGCGAACATCTTCATGAGCAAGTACGTCTCGACACACACGAAGTCGTGAGTTTGGAACGGCAGTCAGCACACGAGCCCACAGTTTCAGGCAGTCTGGCGAAATCTTCTCAAGTCGATGAGTCGAGCCAAACGTCATATATCCGTTCTTCAAACACGGGGGCTCAACCACTTCCGGAACATCACCGCCCATCTCAAAACAGCACGCGCTGCTGGGGAGGTTGAAGAGTCGTTCCGCATAGAAGCTGGCTGTCTCGGGCGTTTCTCGAAACCGATCCGTCAGAAACCACTGAACGCGGGACAATCCGGTGGTACAGGGATAACCGAGAAACGTCGCCTGAACCGGAGCTGGCTGACGGGCGAAGACTCGCAAACGATTTCCCGCCGTATGCCCCGCGAGATCGATCAGCACATCAACCTGATCCTGTTGAATCAGCGAAGTCATGTCATCGTCGGAACAACTGGTCGTAGACCGCCATCCATCGCAATGCTGACGAATGATTTGCGTGACATTGTCCTCAACCGGGTTCTCGGAATAACAGATGACTCGGAATGCCTGTCGATCGTGGTTTCTGAGCAACGGCAGGAAGAACCGCATCGTGGCGTGACTGCAAAAGTCTGGCGACACATACCCGATCGTCATCCTCTCCTTCGTCTGTGATGATGGATCGTGAACGATCGGCTCAGTGGCATCCTCAACAGCCTTTCCCCAGGCTCGATGAACTTTCGCAACCTGCTGACGACTCCAATGCGGCGCGAGGCTTGTTGCATAGAGATAGTTGCTGTCGAAGCCGCGTTGCTGATCATCGCAAAGCCATGACAAACGCAACGCCTCGAGCGATTCTGTCCAGAAGCCCAGAATCTGAAGCGTCTTGCCCAAACCGTTGAGGGCGGCCGCAGACTTCGGTTGCTTCTCGAGCGCCTTTTGAAAGTCCGCAAGAGCAGCATCCGGGCGGTTGAGAGACGCCAGCGCATTGCCGCGATTGATTAGGGCACCCGGCAGATCTGGCTGAGCGGCCAATGCTCGATTCAGCGTTGTCAGAGCTTCACGGTACATGCCGAGTTGTCGCTGTGATGCTCCGAGATGGAGATCCAGCAGAGGGTCTCTGACTCCAGACTCAAATGCGTTTTGCAGCACATCATGAGCTTCACGCACTCGCCGCGCGGCGAGCAGAATCGTGCCCAAGTGAATTGTGAGATCAACGCGATCCGGCGCGTCGTTCACGGCGTCGGTTGACACCTTCACCGCTGCCGAGTGGTTGCCCAGGTGCTGCAGCGCGGAACTGAGATGCTTCTTCGCATCCGGATTCCTGCTCTGCGCGGAAATTGATCGTTGAGCGACATCTGCCGCAGCAGCGAAGTCTTTCTTCTGCAGAAGGACAGCCGCCAGGTTATTCAGGATCACGACATTGTCGTGCGCGGTTGCGAGAGCCTGATTGATCCAGTGTTCGGCCTGATCAAGATTGCCATTCTGAAACTCGACAACACCGGCCAGATGAAGGGCGTCGGGATGTTGAGGAGCAATCTCCAGGACCTGTCGATAGAAACGAGAAGCCGCAGGACGATCTCCAGCGTGATGCCGTTCGATCCCTTTCTGAAGCAGCCTTTGAATTTCCGGCGATGCAACGGCCACGTTATATTCCGTGACTGGAATTCTATGAGGAGCCGAACGCGGGCTTCGCCCGCAACCCAAAGTAGGATGGCCGCCCTCGGCCGTCGACCGCGTAGACAATCGCTGACGGCCGAGGGCGACCATCCTACGACATGCGCGCACGGTGCGCATGATCCGAAGTGACACTCAAGCACTCCCGCAAGCGTCGCGGCAATTCAAAATCTGGCGATCAGTTGAGGTCAACGGTGCCGATGGTCCGCGCGCAGCGTGATTGGTTGATCCACTGTGGAGATCGACTGATGAATTCCGTCCAGTCTTGAGTTTCCCGATGATTACGGGAAATCACCCAGTCGGCACTGGGTAGAAACGAGAAGGCATGAGACGCATCGGAGCGTCTGCTTTCCAAAACTAGTCATCCCGCGCGACGTTTGGATTTTGAAGACTTGGCCTGCTTCGACGGGGACTTTCGCGAGAATGCTGCTGACCGAGCGTTGTCGTCGGCGTCTGAGATCATGGGACTGGAGTCTTGAGGAGACTCGTTTTGCTCGGGACTCTTTTCGTTGTCGGCGACGGGTTCCGGTTTCGATGCACTCTGTTTTTCAACCACAGCGGCAGCAAGGGAAAGTGTTGGGGACGCTGCGTCGCTCTTGGACTCAACATCCTCAATCCGGGCCGATGGTTCTGCTTTGACAGACGATGATTTCTTCACTGCCGGTGGGTTAGGGTTCACGTAGATGACGTAACGGCAATGCATGTGAACGGATGACAGAACAAGCCCGCAGATCAGCAGTTCCCAGAGTTCCAGTGTGGTTGATGAAAGCTGAGGCCCGCGGACTGAAGATGCAATTCGCGCCAGAACGAGAAATGCAGCAATCGCGAGCGATCCCTGAGCGATGCGGCATCGTCCCATATCAGGCAGAATATGACGCAGAACAAAGACTCCGCTGGCGCACAAGGGCACGAATAACAGGGCTGGCCTTGCCGCTCGGATGTTTCCAATCGCCTGTTCCAGCCACGTCGCGAAAAGATCAGTGACCGGGGCCGTCAGATTGGTCACGATCAGCAAAGCAGAAGCGAGCAACACCAGCGACATCCATCGCCATGCTCGAAAGATCCCTGCGAAATCCACGGCGCTGGCGGATCTTACCCAACAGATCAGCAGACACAGTTGACTCGCGATGAACAGTTCCAGCCCGCAGAGTCCACGAATGGCAGTATCAATCTGGTCGACCTGAGTTCGGTCCTGCCCCGGAAGTCGAAACCCCGCGATTAGAAATGGCATCGCGATTAGCAGGCAGGCGACGACGTTATGTTTCCAAAGTCGCGGCGAGATGATCTTTCTCATTACATCGTCGCGCGACAGCAACGGAAATGCGGCAACGCTCGATTCATTGTTCGGCGCTGAGACTGAGGCGGCGAGTTCCGTCGCGTCAAGCGGTTCGAGATCTGCCGCGAGCATGCGTCGACGACGGTCCTGCCCCGTGCCCGCAAATCGCAGATCAGACATCGGAACACCTCAGATCTTCCGTGCAAAATGCCGAGCGAGATTCGGCAGAAACCGCCGATCTCATCGCTCGAATTGAATCCGTGTCAATGAGATCGTCGTTCGAGTCACTCCCGCTCAAGAATGGCCGAATCGGATGACAAACAAGGCATCACCGATCCAGCTTCCGGAGACAGCGGGTTTCTGCTTACACCAACACCGTTGGATTCGAGGCGGATCTGAGGCAACGGAAGAGACAACCGAAACGGAAACACACAGCGAATGCGTTTAGCACAAATCACCCTCCCACTGGGAGGGTCGCGAGGAACGAGCGCGGAGGGCTTGCAGCTTGGTGATAGTCTCGAAACAACTTGGCTGTTTGGCAATCTCGGTCATGGAATGACCAGGCTACGTAGGCGAGTCATTCCATGACTCGCATTCATTCTCGGATGTCGCAGTCACATCGGGAAGTTGTTTCGGGACGATTCCTTCAGCATCGCTTCGAATGCAGTCAGGTACCGCAATCAATGCACTCCCAGTTGCTATCGCGACGAACGTTCCATGGGCGCGTGAATCAGCAATTCAAGTGCACCAAAGTCGGTGTTATTGCCCGAAACCAAGCTTTCCGAGCCAGCGACGAGAACTGCTGTTGCGATTGATCGGGTTCTTGTTCACCGCAATGCTGCCGTCCGCGTTCAAGGTCATTCCCAACTGCCGAGCGTTGTGTTCGAGAATTTGTTTCGTGTGCTCAAGCTGGTTCACCTGACGAGCAACTCGTGCTCGTTCGAGCGACAATTCCAGTTCGCCCATACGAGCCAGGTCTTCCATCTGCTTGAGCGTTTGGCGAACCTGTGACTCCAGCTCTTCCGGAAGCTGGGCCGCCATTTCACGAAGCTGATCCTTCGTCAGCATCGATTGCGCCGATTCTTGTTGTCGGCGAATGCGAGCGATCAGGGTCGACAGGAATGCTTCTCGTTCTCGGAAGGCATCACGCAACTCATCGATCGACAGATTGTCGACATCGATCGCTGGCGGCACCTCGAGCGTTGGATCCTGCTCCGGCAGGCGAAAATGCCGATCGGAACTCAGCGGAGCCAGTTCTGGCAAGTGTTCCGGCGGTTCGACGTCTCGACTTGATTCCTGATCAAAGTCGCCTCGTGCGATCATCTCATTTCGGATCTGTTCCCACGAGCGTGAGACGACACTCGAAGCTTCCTTGAGCTTAACCGTGGTGACGTTGAGCCCGGACTTCTGCGACGTTGGCGACTCTTTTGACGCGAACGCTGGTGCGGCCGTCGTTGCGTCGGTTTTGATCGAACCAAGGCGTTGAATTAGTCGATCTTCAAGGCCGTTCAGGGCAGCTTCAACACTCGCCGATGACACCTCACGCGGAGCCGCAGCCGTTTGAAACATGACTTCGGTCAAGGTTCGCAGGACTTCACTCTGAGAAGCCGCAGCGGCGGCCTGAGCGGACTGGAGTTCCACAATCGCCGACCGAAACTCGTCGCGCAAAGACGACTTCAGATCCGTCAAACCTTCCCGAAACGCCTGAAGAATGACGTTTAGCGGATTCGGTTTCGCATCGGCCTGCTTTGTTGGTTCAGCCTTCTTCGCTGTCGGCTTCACTTCGGCAACTGCTTTCGTGACTTCTGTCTGAACCGCGGCGATGACTTTGGATAGGGTCGCATCCGGAGCATCACTCGCTTCGGCACTGCTCGTGGTGGACGACTCGGCCGAGAGAATCTCAACCGCCGCTTCGATGGCATGAATCTTCTTTTCGACAGCCGACGCCACGGCATCGACGACGAGCTCGTTTGATGATCGGTCGTTTCGATTGGAATTGCCAGGAACCGGATTCGCGCCGGAACCTGAACGTCCCGGGCCCGATGGATGCTGTTGCTTTTGATGTCGCGGATCGCGACCAACCTGATGACGACGAGACATGGTTTCCTCTTCACTCTGCAGTTCAACTGGTTCTGTTGCCCAGTTGGTCAACAGTCCTCAGTTTCTTCAGGTCGAACATGGCAGCAATCTGTGGAGACCCGACATTTCGGCTGCTCAACAAACGCAGTTCAACCTGAATTTCCCTCGCGAAGAGTAGCTCGCAGGATGGCTCCGATGCTTTGCGGGAACGTTTCTGCAGGAGATTGCCGATGCATGTGTTCCGATTGCAACAACCGGATCGTCTGTCAGGACTCTGACCTGTTGCATTTCCGCCACAATCCCGCGTTGCTGCGATGAAACACAAGCCCTGCAACTGGGGGTATTTTTCCCAGTGAACGGCTTCAATCGACACGCGATCGCAGGAGAAAAGCGGTCGCTCAATCGCTGACCGGCCGGAAATTGCGTCACTTGCTCGTCGCAAGAAAATGCTCAAGCGCTTTTCGGTTGGACTCGAACGCCATGCGATTGAGTTCACGTTTCGTCAGATGACAGAAATGCCACGCATCAATCTCTCCGTCACCCAGCGAGATAGCATCGAACGACTCGACTTCCATCACGAAAAACATGTCCATAACGGGAAGCACGAATCCCTTGTATGCATACTCATTCGGAAAGGAAATGAGATACCGCAGTCCGGTCACTTTGAGCTGAACCTCTTCGTGGACTTCGCGAATCAGAGCTTCCTCAGCAGTTTCCCCAACGTCGACGAACCCACCGGGAAGTCCGTACAAGCCCTTGCCCGGATCTTTCGCTCGAATCAGCAGAAGGACTTGGTCTTCTGGATCAGTCGCAATCGCCCCGACGGCAGCAACAGGAGCAAAGAAGTGAGTAAAGTCGCACGCTTCGCAGTGGAAGGGATTGCGACCGGTCTTCGCGGCCTGTACTCCACATCGAGGACAAAACTTCCACGCCTTTCGGATTGGTGGTGTTTTCCCAGATGCTTTGGTTGCAGACTTCGGCTTCTTTGCAGCGGATGATTTCTTTCGAAGAGCCATTTCCATCATCTTTCAAAATCGGAACACTGAAGCCGCAACAAGCAAGCAGAGACTTCGACCGAAGGTTAGCCTGGCAGTTCCCTTCGGAGAAACCATCACGCGGACGTTCCTGACAGAGGAACCCTGACGATCGAAACTTGCGTGCAAAGAGAACAATTGCACGAGATTTCTCAGGTTTGCCTCGCCCCTAATCGCATAAGGCGCAAAAGGCGTGTGAACCGCGATATCTGACATCGTTGTCAAACGTCGCGCAGAGTCCGACCGGACTCCCGCGAACATTGCCGAACAGGCAGAAATTGCCGCCACTACTCTCTCATCACCGTCGATATATCTTCCCAGAATTCCTTGCACTGCCTGCTCGGCATTTCCAGTCCGTGCTTTGGGCAGTCTTGATCCAGCAACAAGGGATTCACGCGACGGGACGGGCAATGGTCTCACTTCATCGAGAAGTGACGACGTCGTCTCGCAGACGGATGGGTCCGAAGTTGTAGGTTCTGGCTCGAAAGTGCTTCAATGAACGCTCGTGTCTTTTTGTTGATTCTGGTCACTGGCTCTTTCATGGCCATTTGGAATTCAGACCACGAAGCGATGAAGGCTGCGCTGGCAAAACGTCAGAAAAACAGCCAGACCCAAGTTGCCCTTCACGCTGCGGACGAAGATCTGCAGAAGACGTCGGCCGAGCTGTTCACTCATGATGAAGCGGAGTGGCAGGCGTATCTTGAATCCGATCAGGCCGTAGAAGTGGATGCTCAGGATCTGCAGCACGCCAGTGAAGTTGAAGTGATTGAGTTGCACCCTGAATCGGCCGAGCAACACGTCATCACCGCCGTCCCTGCCTTCGAACCGCAGATTCAGGCCGTTGCTCCGGAAGACTTTCGCCTCGACGTACCGGTTGAAGAACCCAGTTTCACGGCTGCTCCCTCATCAGAATTTGAACTGCGACATCTTGCCGTACATATGGTGAGCCCAGTTCTGGCATCGATCGAAGATGCGATTGACGAACATGAAAACGTCGCGGCTGAAGTCGAGCACGCGGCGGAGACTCACGACGAGACGGCCGATGAGCATCATGAATCATCCTCCGATGAAACAACTGCAAAGCATGAGACCGGCGAAGATCACGGCACGAACGTCGACGCTCACTCGACACACTCAGCAGAATCAAAGGCAGCGCATTCTGAGCACGAATCACAATCTGAAGAAGTCGCCATGACGGCCGTTGCTGTCGAAGAGGAACCTTCAGCGGTTCATGAACCAGAATCAGGGAACGCTCCTGCTGTGGCGGCAGATGCAGAAGAATCAAAATCCATCATGCCAGTGTTGCCTGTTGAAGGCCCAACGATTCCTCTGCCAGCCAACCTTGCAAATGGCACATGGCAGGTTGTTGATGCTGCTGGTCGATCTTTCAAGATCACGATTGATCGAACGCCGCTCAAGAATGCCGACGCCAAAGAAGCAGATGAAACCGTTGTTGCAGAGCTCGAAGAACACTTCTGCATTCGGACATCCACAACGGGCGAGCGATGGTGTTTCATCCGATCCTATGAAACGGCTTCGCCTGCCAAACGAGTTGCGACCGAGTTCTTTTCTCCCGGCCAGACGACCCCAGGAAGACAGTAATTGCTGATGAGCCACCTGTTGATTCTTGTCTGAGCGTCTTCCCCTCGGCACTCATAACCGGACTTGACTTTCCGTAAGAACTCCGCCTCTTGCCCGAGCGATTCGCGTGGACCACAGGCGTTTGCTTGTCCAGGGAAATTCTTCCGATCCTGCCACAGTTTCGCAGAATAAAGTCTTCGCAACATTCACTTGCGAGATTCCGCAACGGACCGTATTGTGTTCGAGCACTTCGTGCAGAACCCTCTTCTGGCACGTCTGCAGCAAAACAAGTTGACCCTACAGATACTCCCAACGGGAACCTGAACTGATCCCGGCCGACTGTCACGCCGACTATGTCTCGGATCACATGACCCGGGCTTCGGGTGCCCACCTTTTCATCTGAACCATGGGCGTCAACAGCTTTTTGCTCAGCACGACTGGGAGAGGTTTCTTTTTGCGCGCTGAGAACCGCAGGTGGCGGTTTTCAATTCGGCGCGACCGCCTACAATTCCGCTTCTGTCCGCAGGTCGACACAAGCGTTGAGACGACGCCATTTGAGGCGAATGTTCGTCGACAATTTTCTCTGCAAGTTTCCTTCTGACTGAGATTTCGTCAGAAGTCACACCTGAATTCTGAAGGCTTGATCGCATGAACATGAAATGGACTGTTTACGCCTTTGTTGCTGGCGCCGCACTTTCCTGGGGCGTTTACGTTCCGCTTGTCCACGATGCGACTTTGAAACTGGGAAGCAACCTGCGAGCCTTCCTGATGGTTGGTGTTGCCTACTTTCTGGTGGCGGTGCTTGTGCCAAGCTTCTTCATCTTCACTGGAAACGATCCGACCGTGAAGAACCCGGAAAAGCTGAACTGGCTGACTCCAAACATGATTCTTGGACTGCTGGCTGGTATCTCCGGAGCCGCTGGTGCTCTGTGCGTGATTTTCGCGGCGAAGGAAGCCGGTCCAAATGCTGCGTTTCTCGTCGCACCACTGGTCTTTGCTGGTGCTCCGATTGTGAACACGATCTCATCGATGACGATCTTCGCTCACGGCAAGAAACTCGAATCGCCAAGCATGTGGTTCTACCTTGGACTGGTGCTCGCGGCTGGCGGCATGGCCATGGTGATGATCAATAAGCCCGGCGAAGTCAAAGCGAAGCCCGCCGAACCGGCTGCCGCTCCAGCTCCGACGGATGGCGGAAAGGCTTAGTTCGAACGAATTGCTGATCGCAGTTGACTCGAAAGACAAGCAGGCATGACGATTCAGAATCTTGACGAACTGGTTTTTGACAATCAGTTCGTTCGTCAGTTGCCGGGCGATCCCGAAGCGAAGAATTTTCGGCGTCAGGTTCGAAACGCCTGCTACTCACGAGTCCAGCCGACGCCCGTGCGTTCGCCGAAACTGCTTGCTCATTCACGCGAAGTTGGCGAGCTGCTGGATCTTCATCCGAGCGTCTTCGACACTGCCGACTTTGCCAGCGTGTTCGGTGGTAACAAGCTCGCGAAGGGAATGGATTCGTTCGCGTTGTGCTATGGAGGCCACCAGTTTGGTAACTGGGCCGGACAACTCGGCGACGGTCGCGCGATCAATCTGGGTGAAGTGCTGAATCAGCGAGGCGAACGCTGGATGCTGCAGCTCAAAGGGGCGGGACCGACTCCTTATTCGCGGACCGCTGATGGGCTGGCCGTGCTGAGATCGTCGGTCCGCGAGTTCCTTTGCAGCGAAGCCATGTTTCATCTCGGCGTGCCCACGACACGCGCGCTGAGTCTCGTGGCAACCGGCGAACAGGTCGTTCGCGACATGTTTTATGATGGCAATCCCAAACACGAACCTGGAGCAGTCGTATGCCGAGTTGCTCCGTCATTCACTCGATTCGGCAACTTCGAAATTCTGGCGGCTCGGCGCGAAACGGAACTTCTGGAACGCCTTTTGAATCACACCATGTCGGTGGATTTTGGAATCGCCACTCCAACTGATCCAGATGTTCGGGAAACCTGGTTTGCGGATGTTTGTCGACGAACGGCAGACATGATTGTGCACTGGATGCGAGTCGGTTTTGTCCACGGTGTGATGAATACGGACAACATGTCGATCCTTGGCCTGACGATCGATTATGGTCCGTATGGATGGCTGGAAGACTACGATCCGGGATGGACTCCAAACACAACCGACGCCTCCGGCCGCCGATATCGTTATGGTGCTCAGCCGCAGATCGCGATGTGGAACCTGGTTCAGCTTGCGAATGCACTTGTGCCGGTGTTTGATTCCGTGCAGCCTCTTCAGAACGGGATCACCGTTTATTCGGATCGCTTCAACGAACAATGCCTTCTGATGCTGCTGAACAAACTGGGTCTGACGCCGAGGGATCGAGACGCTGACAAGCAATTGACGGACGATCTGCTGACGATTCTGCAGATGGTCGAAACCGATATGACGATCTTCCATCGTCGACTCGCGGAGGTCCCGCTGGCCGCCGTCGATGTGAGCAGGAATCTCAATCAGGAGCCACTGTCGACGTTCATCGCAGAACATCCCTGGCTGTCAGCGTTGTCTGACTCTTGGTATCGCACCGAAGAACTGACGATCGACTATCTGAACACATTGCTCGCGTGGCTGAGTCGCTATCGACTGCGATGCCTTGATGAAAGCGTGTCCGATCCGGTTCGTCGGGAACGCATGAACGCGGTCAACCCAAAGTATGTGCTGCGAAACTATCTGGCTCAACTCGCCATCGACAAAGCAGAAACTGGCGATCCGTCAATGATCATGGAACTGCTCGACGTCCTGCGAAAGCCTTATGACGACCAGCCATCCCACGAATCCCTCGCGGAAAAACGTCCTGACTGGGCTCGTACCAAAGCAGGATGCTCGATGCTGAGCTGCAGTTCGTGAGACTTCTCCTGTAGCGGCGGCATGCTGCCGCAGTGTTTCAACGGTCGGCGGCAAGATGCCGCCGCTACGCATCCAAACTGGAAAACTCTCATCTGTCGCTCGCCTGAGCACCTCGCGCCGCGAGTTGATCGCCGCGTCCTTGAGATTCGCTAAACTGCTCGTCGAATCGTCTCGTCAGCAACCAATCATCACTTTCATCCACACCGCAATTCTCCGGAGTCACATCCCATGACACGTCACGACGGACGACAGGCTGATCAGCTTCGCCCCATTCGCATTCAGCGAGGATTCACTAAAACATCCATCGCAAGTGTGCTGTTCGAAGCCGGTTCGACGATGGTGTTGTGCACCGCGAGTCTTGAGCGATCGCTCCCGCCATGGCGAAAGTCGAAAGTCGAGGGAGCAGCTCCGCTTGGCTGGGTGACTGCCGAATACAACATGCTGCCCGGCAGCACAACGCCTCGCAAACAGCGTGATCGAAGCAAGGTCGACGGTCGAACGACCGAGATTCAACGACTGATCGGTCGCAGCCTTCGCGCTGTCGTTGACTTTGCCGCGCTCGGCGAAAACACCATCACAATTGACTGCGATGTCCTGCAGGCAGATGGTGGAACTCGGACAGCCAGCATCACCGGAGGCTTCATTGCTCTCGCGGAAGCCGTGAAGCACATTCAAAGTGATCGACCCATTCTGCTTGATACCGTCGCCGCGATCTCAGTCGGTGTCGTGAACGGCCAGCCTGTGATTGACCTCGACTATGTCGAAGACAGCAGCGCCGAGGTTGACATGAACATCGTGATGACCGGCTCCGGGAAGTTCATCGAAGTCCAGGGAACAGCGGAGGGAGCACCGTTTGAGCAGGCCACACTGAACTCCATGCTCGATCTGGCCAAAGATGGGATCCGAAAACTCACCGCACTTCAGAAGAATGAATGATGCGGATCACATGCCCTTCGGCGTTCCGTTTCGCAGCCCATAACGTCGGATCGCATGATTTCCGCGGCGAATAGGACAACTTCGTGGCCGGACATTACACTCCGGATACCATCGACGACTCGATCCGAGCCACCCATCCACTTCGGACTATCCTGAAGAGATCAACGGGATCCTTGTCGAGGCATTCCAGAGTGAAACTGATCACGGGGAACTCGGCATGACCGGATCGACGCAGCAAGCTTCAACGCAATCTTCCGCAGCAGACAAGACGCTTCATTCCTCGACGGACGCTGGTCACGATCGACTGCCCCAGGTCCTCGGGCTTTTTGATGCAACGATGATTGTCGTGGGCTCGATCATCGGCTCAGGCATCTTCCTGAAAGTCAGCAGAGTTGATGCCGCACTCGGAGCCTACGGCTTTGGAGCAATCATCGGCACATGGGCTTTTGTTGGAATCATCACGCTCTGCGGTTCGCTCGCACTCGCGGAACTCGGCGCGATGTTCCCTCACGCCGGTGGACCATATCTCTACATTCGCGAAGCCTACGGTCGGCTGCCCGCGTTTCTCTGGGGCTGGACCGAGTTCTGGGTTATGAGGACAGCTTCCGTTGGCGCGCTGGCTTGTGCCACTGTCGTCTATTTCAACGAACTCTATCCGTTATCTCCGACGGGACAGACGGGGCTCGCGATCGTCATCATTCTTGGCCTTGGCTTCGTCAACATGCTTAGTACTCGCATCGGAGCCGGAGTCCAGAGCGTCGCGACAGTCACAAAGGTTTCGTTCCTTGCCGCGCTGATTGTTCTGCCATGGATCATGAGGCGTGGAGACCTGCAAAACCTGCAGCCGCTGTGGATTCCTGAAGCAGGCGAAGCACTGAGTTCCTCGTTCCTGACGGCACTGGGTGTCGCCATGATCGCCGTGATGTGGCCTTATGACGGCTGGATCAATCTGGGGCCGGTTGCTGAAGACATTCGCAATCCAAATCGCAACGTTCCTCGAGCCATGGCGCTCGGACTGGGACTTGTGATCATCGTCTATCTTGGTGCCAATCTGAGCTATCACTATGTGCTTCCGATCGAGCATCTCGCAAGCAGCACGACGGTCGCGGCAGACGTTTTCAAAGTGCTGTTTGGCTCAACCGGCGCTCAGATTGCTGCGCTGGGTGTCCTCGTTTCGACGTTCGGCGCGACAAACTCGAACATGATCACAGGACCACGAATCTATCTGGCGATCGCACGTGATGGGCTTGTGCCAAGGTGGCTTCAGCAGATTCATCCGCGTTTCAGAACGCCGGTCAACACGATCTTGATTCAGATCATCTGGGCGACATTTCTGGTCTTGTTGTTCAGTGTCTGGAATCCACAGGCGACCAGCACTCCATCACCGACTGCGGCTGCGACATCCGCACTGAGTGATTCCGATGCCAGTCTCGCCCACGCGCGGCGGATGCGAGATGCATTCGACAATCTCACCGATGCCGTGATTTGTGCCGGACTGATCTTCTATGGTCTCGCCGTGTCAGCCGTGTATGTGCTAAGACGAACTCGACCGGACGCCCCTCGACCTTTTCGAACTTGGGGCTACCCCGTCACACCAGCACTGTTGCTCGCCACGTACATCGGAGCCTTCATCAGCGTGATGAAGAAACAAGCCACTCAGTCCACAGGAGTTCTCGCCGTGATCGGAGCTGGCATCGTCTACTATGTTGTGGTGACTCAATACCAGCGACGCGCGGCTCGATCATCGTCAGCCGACTGACGCCTCGGACTCTTCGATGCCAGCCACCAAAAATGACCGTTTCCGTTCGCATGTTCAGTGCTGAAAGCTCCAGCAAATGCACGAGTTTTTCGGCAATCTCGGTGGAAACTGCGAAAACTCAAATCCCGTCTGTCCCTGATTCGGAATCCGCAGTACAACGGAAGCAGAGACCTGAGCACTTCAGACGGTACCGACGTTGTCATCGCAGCCAAGCAAATCGACGAATGAACTCACTGTGCGACGAAAGCCATCGTCCACAAAGCTTCTGCGCAGACTCTTGCGACTGGCGATGGAGTATCGACGACCGTGCATCGCTGTCGTTGTGATGCAAACGGTACTTGTAGCGTTCAGTCTTTCGACGCTGGGACTCACAGGGATCGGAATTGACTATCTGTCGGCCGTCGTCCTGAAGAAGGCTCCGATTCAATGGCCTTTGGGATGGCAACCACCAGCATCATGGACGCCGCTCGACATTATTGTTGCTCTGTCGTCAACGATTCTTGTCGTCGCCCTTGCGACGGCCTCTCTGAAGTACTTCGCCGCAATTTCTTCCGGTGCGTTGTCGCAACAGATTCTGATTCGACTCCGAACGGACATCTATGCGCGTCTGCAGCAACTGAGCTTTCACTTTTACGATGCTGGTGAAAGCAGCTCGATCATCAATCGAGCGGCTGGCGATGCAAACAACGTGAGGAACTTCGTCGACGGAGTTCTGATCCGTGTCATCACGGTGATTCTGACGCTGTCCGTATATCTGACTTACATGCTGAAGACGCACGTCGGCCTGACTGTCGCCTGCCTCGTCACAACACCTCTGCTGTGGATTGGGGCCGTCATCTTTTCAAAGGTTGTGCAGCCCGCATATCGACGAGCCAGTGAACTCAACGATGTCATGATTCGCACGCTGGTGGAGAATCTTCAGGGCATTCAGGTCGTCAAAGGATTCGCCCGCGAAGAACAGCAGGCACAGAAGTTTGAGAAGGCGAATCAGGACATCTGCGATCTGAAGAATTCCATCTTCTTCAAGTTGTCGACATTCCAGCCAGCGATGGGCCTGCTGACGCAAATCAACATGCTCGTCCTGATCGGTTATGGCGGCGTTCTGGTCGTTCGCGGCGAACTGGCTCTGGGCGCCGGCATGTTTGTGTTCGCAAATCTGCTGCACGAGTTTGCCAATCAGGTGGCTCACATTATCAACATTGTGAACAGCATTCAGTCCAGCCTCGCCAGCGCCGAGCGAGTCTTTGAAGTGCTTGATCAGCCGATCCTGATTCAGTCTCGCCCGATGGCTGCAAGGCTCAGCGGCGTACAAAAATCGATCGAGCTGGAGCATGTCAGCTTTGCCTACAAGCCGGGTAGTGAGGTTCTTTCGGACATTTCACTGGCGATTCAATCCGGTGAATGCATTGGTATCACCGGACCAACCGGGTCAGGAAAGACAACGCTGCTGAATCTTCTGAAGCGATTTTACGATGTGAGTGATGGCTGCATTCGCTTCGATGGAACCGACATTCGCGACCTGAATCTGGACGATGTTCGCAGAGCTACCGGGATTGTGTTTCAGGAGAGTTTTCTGTTCAGCAACACGGTCGCCGCGAACATCGCGTTTGGGGTTCCCGACGCAACAATGGAGCAGATCGTCTCAGCGGCGAAGATTGCATCGGCCGATCAGTTCATTCGCGAACTGGCCGAGGGCTACGACTCAATGGTTGGAGAGCACGGCAGCAATCTCTCCGGAGGCCAGCGCCAGCGGCTGGCTCTGGCAAGAGCGATCGTCACGAACCCCTCCGTGCTGCTGCTCGATGATGCAACAGCGTCCGTTGACCCGGAGACCGAGCACGAGATCCGCGAAGCGATGGTGACTGCAATGCAGGGTCGCACGACCATCATCGTTTCCAATCGGCTAAGTACGCTTCGGCAGACCGATCGCATTATCGTTCTGCAGAACGGAAACATCGAAGCCATCGGAACTCATTCGCAGCTTCTGAAGTCGAGCGATTACTACCGACAACTGGCCGACCTTCAGACCGAACCGCCAACTCCCGTTCGACAACGCTCCGAAACCGCCGCGTAGACACTCTACTTGTCTCTTCGTAAGCGGTGAGTCGAGCGATGATAACGCATGATGGAACCTTTCCGGATTGGTAGACTCTGCGGCTGATCGCATCCTGAGCCCACGGTTCCTCCTGATGAAGGTTGACATCTCATGACGACTCAACATTGGCTGGCAGTCTTGTTTGGCCTTCTGATCTCAATCGTGGCCGACGGCATCGAGTACCCGTACTCAACCGCCGAACCACAAAAGAGCGGCTGGCCGCTGACGGATGAAGAGCGGGCTTATGTTGTGAACAAGGCCGAACACGAACGTCGACCGGGCCGCGAAGCCAATAAACATTTGCCGCATCTGTGGCCGGTTGTTCCAAGTGCGGGACATTTCGGTGGCGACGCGTGGCTGAAGCTGCACGAAGCGCATATCAGGACGGTGCAGGCCAATGCCGGGCCAGTGGACGTATTGTTGGTCGGGGACAGCATCACCATTCAATGGGGCGAGTCGTGGAAGACGCATTTTCCCGATTGGAAAGCCATCAACATTGGCATCGGTGGTGATAAGACTCAGAACGTTCTCTGGCGACTTGACCATGGGGGCGTCGAAGGGATTGAGCCAAAGTCCAGCGTGCTGATGATCGGCAACAACAACATGTTCTTCACACCGGAAACCGGGATCGAACCGGCCGCAAAAGGCATCGAGATGTGCGTCAGGAATCTGCGCGACAAGTTTCCTGACGCGAAGATTGTCGTTGCCAGCATACTGCCCGCCCACTCGCCCGATCATCGCTTCTATCAGGATATCAAGGTAACGAACGAAGCGCTCGATGCTTTGAAGCTGAATCGCGATCCGCTGGTGCAGATGCTCGACCTCACCAGTGATTTTGTGAATGACGATGGTACCTTGAAGAAGGAGCTTTACACCCCCGACAACATCCACCTTTCAGCAGCCGGATACGCCGTGTATGCAGCTCGACTCAAGCCAATGCTCGAAGCGATGCTGGCCGGGAAACCTGTGACTGCACAGCCCGCGAAGAAGATGTCCGCAAGCAAGCCAGTTCCGACACCAAAAGTCACAACGGCCCCCGCTGCTCCGAAGGCGGCTGCAAATATCTCTTTGCCGTCTTCGCCCGTTCTGACCTATCCGTACGCGCCGTACAACGAAGGCAAACTGGACCCGCAGATTACAGGCTGGCCGCTCAACACAGATGAGCTTGCATGGGTTGCGAAAGGCGAGTACTTCCGGAAGCCTGGCCATGAAGTACAAAAGCATCTTCCCGACATGTGGTTCGTGACACCGACCGCGGCTCGCTGGGGCAATGATGGAGAGGCGAATGAATGGATTGAGCATCACGCCGTGTGTCTTGAGAAGGTGCAGGCGATGAAGGATCGCATCGACATCGCACTTATCGGTGATAGTATCACTCAGGGTTGGGGCGGAGGTTGGGATGGAGCCCCGTTCAATGCATCCTGGCAACAGCTCTTCGGCGATCGTAGAACTGTCAACCTTGGCATCGGCGGCGATCGCATCGAACAGGTTCTTTGGCGACTGGATCATGGGATGCTCGATGGAACATCTCCAAAGTGCATCGTCCTGATGATCGGCGTCAACAATGCGCCACTGGTGCATGCCAACGGTGTTTCTGTGAATGCCGCCGCCAGAGGGATCAAACTGTGCGTCGAGAATCTTCGATTACGATGCCCGCAGTCCCGGATTGTCCTTTTGAAGATCCTGCCAGCTTTCGATCCCGCGAAAGACGTTGGTGCCAAAGTCAGTCAGATCAACTCGGCGCTGGACGAGCTGAAACTCGAGTCCGATGTCCAGATCAGGGTCCTCGATCTGTGGAGTGACTTTACGAACGCGGATGGAAGCTTGAAGTCAGAACTCTACTCAGACAAACATCTGCATTTGAACACGGCCGGCTACGAGATTTTCGCCGCAAGAATGAAGCCGATCATCGAACGTAGTCTGGAAGAGTAGCTTGAAGAGAACTGCATACGGTCTCTCTCTGAAAACCCGCTACTTGTTTTGAGACAAACAACTTCGTCTAACGGGCGGCACACCTTGCCGCAACTAGCGATTCTTCTTCCTCTGGCAACCACTCGCCCTGGAGAGGCTCGGTTCCGATCGACTGGAACAACATATCGCCTCGTCTCAATACCCATTCGGCTTCGGATGCTGCTCGATGAGCTACTCCGAGACAAAGCCGGCCATCCGCAAATCCAGCAATGTCTCCACCGAAAACGCCAACAGCGACGCCACGATCATCAACTGCACAAACATCTCCAGCCGCCGCCTCCATCGACTCCACTCCCTCGCGGCTTCTTCTCTCTCTGCTGGCCGGTTCATTCAGGGCAATCTTTGAGTACCAGATTTAACATCCGGAACGACTGCCCAGCGTCGTTGAGACAAAAGTTGACAAACAACCAATGGAACGGCTTTGCTTGACCCGTCGAAAGAAATGGCGTTCAGAGTCTTGGTGGACTCTGAACGCCACGGTTCACCTGCTTCGAACTAAGAAACAGAAGCATTTTGCCGTCTTCGGGTAGACTCGCTGCTTGGTGATGTAGTGAACGAACGATTCACAAAATACCCAGCGGAAACCCTTCGGCGCGTTAAAAGGAGGTTTGGGCATTGCCGTCTCCGTGATAAGCGGGAACCTCTTGACTCTGGGCCGAGCACAGGCAATACTCCAAGTGCCTAGACAGCACTGGGATTCAACCCAGTCTCCGTACATGGGGTTCGACTCCATTCTGGAGAAAACTGACCGGTAATCAGGTGGTACTGGTTACCGGTTTTTATTTGCCGTCAAAATCGATGGCTAGTGTTTTCAGAAACGCCCCTAGTCTGAAGCACTCCAATGTCGTCAAGTCCCTAGGCAATCCGGAAACTGTTACCGTTACATCGTTTCGTAACGGGAATGGGTATGACAGAACATCCGCAGTGCCTGCAGTGGTCTTTTCAGTAGTTGAATGACCACTTGTTTTGCTTGAGACCTCCGGCGGCCCGTTAGCTTGCGACGAGACAGATCGAGACCTTACCCGATCCCTTGTCTTTAGTTCAGGCTTCCAATTGGGGCCTTGGTCCCGATATGACACAAATGCTCGAATTGCAGAATCGATCCGGCTCTTGTATACCCGTATTGACGACGGTTGCACGTCAGATTCGTGCAGGTTTTGAAACCGTCGAATCGCAGACTCAACGTCGATTTTCCTGACATCCAATTTCTCCGTGTCGTCCAAAACGGAAAAAACCCGGTCAATTGCAGTGTTGTAACTGACAGCGGTAGCTTTTTTGAGCGTACCTTTTTCTGCCCAGACTTTCAGCATTTTCTGCATTTCAGTGACTGAATATCTTTGGTCCATTGCACCCTCCTATTATTACGGAGTCTCAATGAAACGCAATATAGCGATGGCAGAGGGGTCGTCAATATAAAGGTTGTGTAACTTGTTATATTTTCCTGATTCGGTGTATCTTTCGGCATCCGGCTGGTTTTCCGGCAACGCAATAACGCAAATTCTCTGGTAGACCATTTTCTTGAACGATTGAGATTTCATCCTTCATCGAGTAACCCGGGATTGGGTATCTTTACTGAGAATGCTGACTTCTCCATCCGGTAGCCACGTTCCCTGGAGTCTGACCGTACCGATGGATTTGAACAGCAGATCACCGTTACCAAGAAGCCGTTCAGCGCCAGAATCTTCAAGGGCAATTCGAGACTCCCGTGCATCACACACTCGCAACGCGACCTTTGCTGGCAGCATTGCTCGAATAGCGGGGGTGACGACGTTGGCTCGCGGCTGCTGCGTCGCAAGAATCAGATGCAATCCCGCAGCACGGCCCTTGGCAGAGATGCGCCGTAGTTGTTTCTCGATTGCCTGTCGTTCTGCTTTCTCGCTGCCTTCAAGCAAGTCTGCGTACTCATCACAAATACAGAAGACGCGTGGAACAGTAGTGCCAGTCTTGCGTACATATTCGAAGAGGGACTGCGACTGTGACTGAGCAAACAGCTTGTATCGTGCCTCCATCTCATCAACGAGTCCCTCCAGAATCTCACTGACATCGCCGTTGCCGCCGGGAACCACGATGGGCTGACGCAGGAAAGGAGACTGTGCGGCAAAGGTAAACGCGTTCTGCTTGGGGTCGATGAGGAGAAGTTGAAGTGTGTCAGGCGTGTTCGTCTTTAGTAGGGAGGCAATCGCAGCGCGCAGCCACTGCGTTTTGCCACTACCGGATGTACCCACCACAAGCATGTGAGGACTTTCCGATCCGGCCAGATCGCACCAGACGACCTTCCGAGTGATATCAAGACCGACTGGTACTCGCGAACAGCCAAACAGCATATCGATCTCTGGCAACATCGGCATGAGACTGGAGAATGGAACGGATTCGGGATTCGGGTTTGGCAAATCAATCGCGATTGTTCCATCAGCTATCGACATCACAGGTTCTGCTGGAAGTCCCAAATGCAGATGCAGTTCGGGGGCACCACTGAGAACTTTCTTTTGTTTGATGCCGCCCTCGGGGAACACTGAGAAGCGAATAAAGGACGGGCCTACCACGGGAGGTTTCGTTTCTCGGCATGGCACGCCAAATTTCTTGAGAACACGCAGTATCTTGTCGCGAGTATCGGTGAGCCATTCCGGGGACGGTCCGCATCGTTGGGCTGGGTTTGATGGTTCCGCTTCAGGCCTTTTTCGTTGTTCTTCTAAACATTCCTTGCTCACTGTGGCGGTTGAGGCCGTTTTGGCAACCGGTTTTCGCTGCGATGATTCACCAGTCACGCCGGCCGTGCGGGCGATGAGATCGAGGAGTTTGGATTGGGCGTCGGCGATTTGAGTGCTCTGGAAGAGCGTTTCGTATCGGCCGGGAAGGAAGCTGACAACGGCGAGGGCTGAGTTTGTTTTCGCCGGATTCAGACCGTTCAGCATCAGGTGATAGAGACATACCTGTGCCAGATCGATGACAGGCGAGGTCTGGCCGATCTTCCATTCGAGTACGCACCAGGCGTTGGTCGTGGGATGTCGCAGGACCGCGTCCGTTTGGCCTATCAACGCGACGGGTTCGGACCAGCCTGGCTGTTGCAGATCAAGCACGACCTGACGCTCGACCCAGAAAGAATCGCTTTGACTCGCGGGCTTCGAGCCTTTGTCAGTAATCTGCCACCAAAGCTCTGCCAGCCAATGAACTGCGTCCTGCACGGCAGTCCAGAGATCAAGCACCTGATCGCCGTGTTCACGCAGAGACGCCGAATGGTTCGTCAGCATCGGCCCGAGCAATTGATCGTAAGTATGTTCGACCAGCACTCGCTGCCATTCGCCCAGATCTGGCTCAAGGTCTCGCACGACGGACTCGAGGTTACGAGCCGAGTCATCTCTGAGCAGCTCTCCGATGACTCGATGAAAGATCGTCCCGAGTAATGCCGTCGATGGAGCCCCATCGCCCGACGGTGCTCGCCCTGCCGCCTGCTGCAACGCCTGTCGGACTTCGGAAACAGTGAGTGTGATGGTCATGGGAGATCTCGGTTGTTGAAGAAGGTCACCATCTCGGTTGATCAGATCCGGCGGAATCCTTAACCCCAAATGGGGTTTCACAACAAAGCCTGGGGTCGCCGTGAACACGGCGCACCCCAGGAAAAACGAAAACGATCAGGTTGAACCCCGCCGGGGTTCCACAAACCCGTATCGATCGATCCGCGATGTGTGGAACCCTTTCAGGGTTCGGATCAATTGTGTTCCAAACCTGGGGTGCGCCGTTGCACGGCGACCCCAGGCTATGTTGTGGAACCCGTACCGGGTTTGAAACGCAGTGTTCATCGTTCATCATCAAAACAAACGCCGCCGGTGCGAACAGAGAAGATCACCGGTTGTTCTCCGTCAAGGACTCGAAACAGATCCGTTCGTTCCGAAGCGGCCGCAATCAATTCCGATGTCGATCGATTCAGCGTCGAGGATGCCTCTTCAACGCGGCAGATGCGGCGTTCGTTCAGTAACTCCTGAAGCCGCTCAATCACCGATGGCTGATCAAAGCCAGTGCCTGTCGCTGGATGAGTCAACACTTCGGCCAAATCGGTCAGCGATGTCGGCAAATGGTTTCGCAGCCAGTCCATGACCGTTCGAACTTCGACGTTCTCACCGTCAAACGCCAAATCCCCTGACTTCACATCAGCGAGCAACTGCCGCAACGCATCCAGCGCCGCGATCGCTTCCGGGGTGACTCTGTGGAACACTGCGTCGTTGACTTCCAGTTCCTTCAAACATTCGTGTGTCTTCTTCGCGTTCCGACTGATCGGACTTCGTTCGTCCTTTAACAACACCAGCTTCTGAACATCGAGTGACTTCGGAAACACCTGCGACAATTTCCGGACCTGCGCTGCAAGTCGAATCGACGAGTCATCACATACCTTGACCCCGACGCGTGCCTCATTCAGAGGTGCGATCAGGACAAAGTCCAGCACGTCGCTCGGATCGGGCTTCAGCTTCCAGTCGGAGTTCGTCAGATGCAAAAGATGCTGCAATCCAGAACGCAGAATCTCAACAGATTTCTTCGGCGAGTTGTCACGGTTTGCGCCTTCAAGGCGACGCTCCCATTCGTCGCTCATCGGGTCGGTTTTTTGTGCCGGAACCTCTACGACACGGCGTCCCGCCAGTTCATCAAATCGTCGTGCCGCCTGATCGATGAGTCGTCTCGGGGTTGTTCCGAGCTTGCCGACAAAAGACTTGATATCCGCATCTGCAAAAGGCCAGATGCTGGCAACACCCGCCGGACGAATCTCGGCGACGTTTGCCGCATTCAGGCGCTGTGAAATCAACATCCCGGCAAGGTCTTCAGTCAGCGGATTGAGTGTCTGAACCCCGAAGCCGCTGACACGATCCAGTAGATGGTTCGGCAGCTTCTTCATCTCTCCGTACATCCATGACTGCATGCACGAAATGATCACAAGATTCTGATCGGCCGAATGCAACTGACTCACCAGTTGACCGAACGTGAAAATGGATTGGACATCATCCTGAGACGTCTGCAATGCCTCCACCTGATCGAAGCACAGCACGAGCGGCATTTTCGCTCCGGCGAGTTTCATCAAGTCCACGAGAAATCGCTCGGCGACACGTTCTGGATGTTCTTCTGTATTCTCAGGGGCGATTCCGAGGCGTTCATATGCCGCATCTGTCATGGCATCGCCACGAAGCCACGCCATAACGTCGAGGCGATGGCGACGGGCAACCAGATGATCTAGTACATCCACAAACGCAGGCGAGAGACCTTCCTGCTGACATAGTTCCGTCAGCAGTTCTCGACTGTCTTCCAACCGTTCATCTCGGAAGTGTTCCCACCAAAGAGCCAGATGCCCGTCACCATTGTCGACTTCCATCATCCTTGTGAGCACCAGACGTTCGAACTGATTTGGGCCGCCGACTTTTCGCAGCAGATCATCAGCAACTTTCCGACGGACGTGACGAGCCAACGCAGACGCATTGGTGTCCAGCCGCACGTATGCAAAAGCCTGCCGTGGCTTTTCCAGAGTCGGATGGGCGAGATCATCAGTCAGACGTTTTCGCAGTCGCCGAATGAGATGCGTCTTCCCGCTCCCAGCCTCACCGTTGATGATGATGCCAGCGCTCCCTTTGTTGGATCGCGCAGCATCGACGGCGGAACAGCATTGTTCGAAGACTGGCTGATGGATCCTGGAGACGTCGCTGTCATCATTTGTGGTCTTCCATGGGTCGCCGACAATGGATCCGCGAAATGGATTCGGGAAACTTCGAAAATCGTCCCCACCATTTGCCATGGCCGTTGTCATGATTAATTCCTCCACAGCGAAATGGTGTTGTGGTAGTTGCCGTCGCCGTCATGAATCATCTGAGCTCTTTCCTCGCCAGAGATCAAATTCGGACGATCAAATCGATGGATCGCGAATCGTCGACGTTGAACCGCATCGAGCACGGCGTGATCGAAATCGCTGCCGGGCAGATGAGCATCGAGCTTCTTTCTCAAGTCGGCAAGCAGGACCATGTCGCCGTCATCGACACGGGGATTCACAGCGCGCATAGCTTCCAGCAGGCGTTCGTCTTGTGTCGCGGCGGCGGGGATCTTTGTCGCAGGACGAGTCACATCAAGGTCACGCTTTTCGAGTTCAAGCTCCTGCAGCTCGCGCTGAGCGAACAAAACCGTTGAACGAAGGATGTCTTCAAAAGGAGAACCCAGCGTCTCGGCGACACTCTTGAGCGCGTCTCTCAGGTAGTCTGACGGATCGGGCTTGAAGAAACTCACCAGCCATGCAGATGTCTTCGATTTCTTTGCCCCCATCCGTGGCGGGCAGATATGTGCTTCACCAGTCTGCAGCATTTCGCTGAGCATTCTTTCAATCGCGGTGGCTGGCACTGCCGCAAGAGTCTTCACCTTCGTAACGGACTTGATGATGTCTGTTTCGAGCTTTGGCCCGGATTGCAATTCACGAATCAGACACGCCCGAGCAAACTCCGTCGGCGATTGAATCCAGAATAGAGGCTTCTTCTTGACGTCTGGATACTGCCACAATCTGCCGACTTCAACTTCGTGTCTGAGCAGTTCCTCAGCGACATCAGCTTCGGGACAACTGGCCTTGGGGAGTTGCTTGAGAATTGTGGAGATAGGCTGAGGACCGTCGAGTTGCCGAAGGGCTCGATGCAGCAGTTCGACACTTCCACGTTGTGCCGCCGCTCTCTCCGCGGCTTCTCGTTCGAGATCGGCGGGATCCGGTTTCTGACAACTGACGAGCGGACTCGATTTGCCTTTCTTGTTCCGAGACCCAGCGATTGCCGGCCACTCATGAACGTGGCCAGCTTGGATCAGTTCATCCAGAAGTTCGTCTTGTGCGAACTCGGAAAGCTCTCCAAAGGTCCCCTTCGGCAGCGCTTTCAAGGCGTCGGCTCGTGTGACCGGAGGTCCTTGTAGCTTTCGCATCAGGCAGACTTTGGCAAAGTCTTTGACCGATTGATTCCAGAACTGAGGCTTCTTTCTGGCGTCTTGGTATTGCCAAAGCCTGCCTTCGGCCACTTCGCGTTGAAGAACCTCGTTGGCGAAGTCTTCCTTTGGACGGCTCGCTTTGGGCAACTTTCCGACGATCTTCGCGGCTGTCTGAGGGCCGTCGAATTGCTGAAGGGCTCGATGAAGAAGATCGGCGATCTCCGAGTGGACCACTGGTTCGAGAGAAGTAACGGAACTGGGCATTGGGCTTCTCCAGTAACGCGATGAAGACGGACTGCTTTCCATGCAGATTACCTACGGGTGGGAGGAGAACAATCGAACGGGGTTGAATTTTGCGAGAGTTGACGACTTTGAGGGCGTATCGACTTAAGCAATGGCGGCGTGTTTTGTGTAGTTAGTCCAGTTTGCCGAATGGAAACGAGCCATCTGGCGGGGTGTTTTGTGGCATGTGATTGTCAGAGGTATTGGTTTTTGGGGCAGTGTCCGGCCGGTGGTGAAATGATCCAAAGAGGCGATTTCAGCCCAAAGAACGGCAATCCGAACGGACGGCTTGTCAGCAGCCAGGGGCGGCGATATCATCCGCGGTTCGATTTTTCCGGCCCGTTTTGCGCGCAAGGTGGGCTGCGGCTGGCGTTATTGCCGGTCATGATCCCAAGTCCATGAAATCAAATGACTTGTGCCCTTCGCTGTGGCTCTGGCTGGGCCACGGCAGCTTGTCAGAACTCTTGATTGAGTCTCCATCGTCGTGTTCGAAAACATCACACAAAGTTTGGGTAAGGCCTTTTCGGCTTTCCGGGGTTCCGGAAAGATCACGGAAGGCAATATCCGCGAAGGCATGCAGCAGGTGCGAACCGCCCTGCTGGAGGCTGATGTTGCGTACGATGTCGTGCAGGACTTCGTCAAGAAGGTCACCGAAGAAGCTGTCGGTGAGAAGGTTCTGAAGTCGCTGCGTCCTGACGAGCAAATCGTCGGGATTGTGCACCAGCAACTCATTGATCTGATGGGCCCCGTGGATCATTCTCTCGCGGTGAAACGCGACGGAATGAGTATCATCATGATGTGCGGTCTGCAGGGGTCTGGAAAAACCACGACCTGCGGCAAGCTGGCTCGACGTTTGAAAGAAGCCGGCCACGCTCCGTTTCTTGTTGCTGCCGACTTGCAGCGTCCGGCGGCGATTGAGCAGTTGAAAGTGATCGGCGGCCAGATTGGCTGTCCGGTCTATGCAGAAGATCCAAAGGCCAGTAACCCGGTTCAGGTCTGTCGGAACGGGGTGAAGGAAGCCAAGCGAGTCGGCGCGAAGGTCGTGATTCTCGACACCGCCGGACGACTCCACGTTGACGCGGCTTTGATGAAAGAGCTGCAGCAGATCGATAACAGCGTTGCGCCGGACCAGGCTCTGCTGGTGTGCGACGCAATGACTGGTCAGGATGCCGTCAACAGTGCCAAGGCGTTCAATGAGGCGCTGGAGCTGGATGGTGTGATTCTGACCAAGCTGGACGGTGATACTCGGGGCGGAGCGGCTCTGAGCGTCAAGGCGGTCACTGGCGTGCCGATTAAATTCATTGGCGTCGGCGAGCAACTGGACCGTCTGGAAGAGTTCCATCCGGACCGAATGGCCGGTCGAATTCTGGGCATGGGCGACATCGTGTCGCTGTTCGAAAAAGCCCAGCGAGAATTCGATGAAGAGGAAATGCTGCGTCAGCAGGAGAAGATGCAGCAGGGGAAGTTCACGCTGGAAGATTTCCGCAAGCAAATGCGGCAGATCAAAAAGCTGGGCTCCATGCGAGAGATCATGAAGATGATTCCGGGCCTTGGCGGCATCGTGGATCAGCTTGGTGATTTGAATCCTGAAGACGACATGCGACGGATCGAAGGAATCATCAACTCGATGACTCCGAAAGAGCGTTCAAGCCCGGACATCATCGACCGCAGCCGACGCAATCGCATTGCATGCGGCAGCGGGGTCCAGCCAGCAGATGTGAACAAACTGCTGAAGGACTTTGGCTCCATGAGCAAAATGATGCAGGGAATGGCCAACATGGGGTTGCGAGACCGTATGCGGGCTGTGAAGGGTTTGGCCGACGGGGGTTTTCTGAACCCCGGTGCAGAGTTGATGGAAAAGAAGATGAGAAGCACTCGCGGGCCGGTTCTTCGAGACGAAGCTCGTGAGAAGAAGAAGAAACAGAAAAAAGAAGCACAAAAGGCGAAGAAAAGAAACCGAAAGAGATAGGACTTTGATTCGTTGGTGTGGTTCCGGTTGAAATGAATCGGCAAAATCTGCCGGTTCGCGAATGAATGTGTTGGTGAGCGGTTTTTAGTTTTGAGCGTCAGCTCAGGAATTGGTCAGGGGCAGACGGCCCTTGCAGGAGTGACGATGTCAGTTCGAATTCGTATGAAGAAGATGGGACGCAAGCACCGTGCGTTCTTTCGAATCTGTGTGATGGACTCGCGCGTTCAGCGAGACGGTAAGGCAATCGAGGAAGTCGGGTTTTACGATCCGTCCGTCCAGGACAAAGCCGCTCGCGTCAAATTGAACATGGAGCGAGTTGACTACTGGATGTCGGTGGGTGCTCAGCCAAGCGAAAAAGTAAACGCACTGATTCGCAAGGTGAAGCAGAACAAGTTCGGCAAGGCCCTCGCGCCCCCTCCGATGCAGGCTCCGAAGGTGAAGGAAGCTCCAGCAGCGGCCGAACCAGCGGAAGCACCTGCTGAGTGATCGCGAATGCGACGCTGAGTTGCCATGCGGATTGATATCCTCACACTGTTTCCGGAAATGTTCGAAGGCTATGTGGCTCAGGGGCACCTGAGACTCGCGATCGATCGGAAACTGGTTGAAATCAATCTGCATAACTTCCGGGACTACGCTCCCGGAAAGCGAAAGCAGGTGGATGACAAGCCGTTTGGCGGTGGACCGGGAATGCTTCTGATGTGCCAGCCTGTTTTCGACTGTGTCGAAACGGTGCAAGCGCAGGGAATGGGACCCGGCCGACTGTTGATGATGACTCCTCAGGGAAGAAAACTGGACCAGACCTTCGTTGAAGAACTGGCTGAGGAACAGCGGCTTGTGTTGCTCTGTGGGCGATATGAAGGTTTTGACGACCGCATTCGTCAGGGGCTGCAGCCAACAGAGGTGTCTGTTGGTGATTTCATCTGCAATGGTGGTGAAGTACCGGCCATGTTGATTGTCGACACGGTCATCCGGCTGATTCCGGGTGTTCTGCACGACGAAACCAGCAGCCGATATGACTCCTTCAGCAACGCAGGTCTACTGGAGCATCCTCAGTACACAAGACCCCGTGAATTCCGCGGAATGACCGTCCCGGACGTGTTGATCAGCGGAGATCACAAGAAGATACAGGAGTGGCAGCATCAGGAAAGTCTGAAACGCACTGCAGAACGTCGCAGTGATCTTCTTTCCGAATGACGCAGGTCGCTTTGAATGAGACTGTTGTGAATCAGGGGCATTGCCCCGAATGTCAAAAGGAACCCGGTTATGCGTAACAATCTTTTGCTGGCGGCTGAAAAGTCCAGCCTTCGTGAACAACCACTGCAGTTCGCCGTCGGTGATACCGTCGACGTTCACACCCGAATTCTGGAAGGCAACAAGGAACGCATCCAGATCTTCAGCGGCGTGGTGATCGCTCGAAGCGGCACCGGCACTGCAGAAACCTTCACCGTTCGCCGAATTGTGCAGGGCGAAGGTGTGGAGCGTAAGTTCCCTGTGAACACGCCGAAGATCTCTCACATCGAAGTCAAGCGACACGCTCGCGTTCGCCGTGCGAAGCTGTTCTATCTGCGTGAACGTACTGGTAAGGCAACTCGCCTGAAGGAACGCAAGGCGAAGCCATGGGAAGTCCAGGTCAGCGACTCCAACAACTGATCTGACGATCAAAGCTCACTGACGTCACATTCAGGCGACGGCTTGGACAGGGTTCCTCGAGCCGTCGCCTTTTCGCTGCGCGGTCAGAAGGGATCGCCGTTGGTTTCTCGATGGAGTCGCCGGCCGGATTGCCTGATAGTCGCTGGACGACGAATGGTCAAAGATTTCCAATGTCATTTTGATTGCGTCGCGCGTTCTGCCTGATCGAAATGTCTCTGAGAAGTGTGGATGTATGTCGGGTTCTCTGCTTGTTGCGATGGTCGCTGCATTTGCTGTGGGAGGCATCCCGTTTGGCTATCTGATCGCGCGGGTCGTGCTGCAGGACGACATTCGTAAACACGGCAGCGGAAATATCGGGGCCACCAATGTCGGTCGAGTCTGCGGCTGGAAATGGGGCAGCCTTGTTCTGGTGCTTGACGCATTGAAGGGACTACTTCCGACGCTGGCCGTGCGGATGCTTCCCCCGGATGTCACGTCCGGTCATTCCATTCAGTTGTGGACGATCGCAGCCGGCATTAGTGCGATTGCAGGCCATATGTTCCCGGTCTGGCTCGGCTTCCGTGGTGGCAAGGGCGTCGCAACGGCACTGGGAGTTGTTCTGGTTGTATCATGGAAGGCATCGCTGATCGCACTCGCTGCGTTTCTGATTGTCGTTGGACTTTCTCGAATGGTGGCCCTTGCATCGATCACCGCGGCGCTGGCGTTTATGGGGACTCAGTTGTATCTGCATCGTGGCAATCTGATGGTTGCGGATCATCTTCCCGTGACCCTGTTCTCCACGATCGTTCCTCTGTTGATTATCTGGCGTCATCGCAGCAATATTCAGCGAATACTCCGAGGAGAAGAAAACCGAATTGGGCAGCGCAAGGCGGCATCCTCGAATTCGGACAATTCTCCTCAGGACAAATCGTGAACATACGGAGTCCTCGCAGCATTTCACGTGTGTACTTTGCATTGCCTCATCACCTGATCCGGGAGCATCATATGATCACTTCGGCACGCGGTTTCTTCGGCAAGTCGCTGCAACTTCTTGCGTTGGGTTGGATTGGCGTGTGTCTGTTGTCAGGCGTTGAGTGTTTCGGCCAGGCAAGGGATCGTGATCGTGGAAAGAAGGAAGAGCCGAGCGGGCAGGACTTGGCCAAGCGACTGACAAAGGCCGAAGAGCTGCTGCTGAAGGAGTACACCGAAGTCGCGAACGAGTACTACAAGAAGGGCGAGCGAGAAGCCGCTTCACAAGTCCTGAAACGCATTTTGGAGATCAATCCAAAGCAGGAAGGCATTCAGAATCAGATTGATTCGATCAGCGAAGAGCTGCTTCAGGAGAATGGCCTCAAAGTCAAGTTCGACGTGGCCAATCGATGGATGCCGGTTTGTGAAGTCGAAGAAGGCAAGCCGATTCGAATCAAGGCGACAGGTGATTACAAACTGGATTTGACAACGCCTGTTCCACTGACCGGGCTGAGCATGAAAGACCCTGGCACCGACTATATCCCAGTCGCGCCATTCGGAGCTTTGTTTGGCGTCGTTGTAACGGGCGACAAACCGGGCGATCCTTTTGCGATCACGGACAGCATGGAGTTCACTCCGAAGAAGAGCGGTGTCTTGATCGTTCGCATCAATACTCCGGCAACAGCCAAGTGCAAAGGCGACCTTGAACTGCAGTTGAGCGGCGCGGTCAAGGCGGTCTCGAAGCGTCGATAATCGCGATGGTCTGCCAGTGTCGTCTTTCGCTCCGCGAAAGAAACGCACAACGCGGATGCCTCGGGCAGAATTCGCAATCAAGGTCTCACGATGGGATTTGAAACTCGGGTGTTTTGTTCGCAGAGCGAACAACGACTCTACAGTGTCGTCTTTTGCTCCGCGCAAGAAACGCGGATTCTTCACAAGGCATTTGAAGTGAGCATTGAACCGGCCTGTTGACACAGGCCGATCGCCAGACGCTTCATTTCATCGCGTGTGAAGCATAACAACTGGCGGTTAATCGCGGCTCCATCGCTCACGAAGCGCGTCAATCATGACGGCAAGCACGATCACGCAGCCCGTGATGATCTGTTTGCGAGCGTCTGAGACGCCCAGTTGCGCCAGTCCGGTTTGCAGCACCTGGATGATGAGAACGCCAAGGAAGGTGCCAATCACCGTGCCGCGGCCGCCCATGAGACTGGTACCGCCAATGACGCAAGCGGCGATCGCGCTGAGTTCAATTCCAACGGCGGCGTTGGGATCGGCGGTCGACATGCGAGCCGTCTGAGACCATCCGGCCAGTCCGCTGAGCAGTCCGCTGATGCCAAAGACGGCGATCATGTAAGGCCCCGTTCGAACTCCGGCCATTCGAACGACCTCTGGATTTGTGCCGATGGCCGTCCAATAGCGCCCCCAAATGGTTCGTGTGAGCACAAATTGTCCGATCAGAACGGCAAGGCACGCCGCGACAAATGCCGGAGTGACTCCCAATTGACTGATCGGTTCGCCGAACCAACCCACTTTGCGTCCCACATAAACAGATCCCGAGTTCGTCACCAGTTTCGTCGCGCCACGAGCAACCTCCAGCATTCCCAGCGTGACGATGAAGGACGGGATCTTCATCCCAACGGAAACCGCTCCGCTGAACAGCCCGCAAAGTGTCGCCACGCTGCACGCAGCCAGCAGTGCCGGGAGCAGAGGCCATTGCTGGCTGGTCATCAACACGCCCAGCACTGCGGACGACAATGCAAGAAGTGATCCAACTGACAGGTCGATGCCGCGAATGACGAGCACCAGAGTCATGCCGATCGCCACAAACGTCAGATCCGGAATCTGATTCGCGATTGAGATCAACGTCGATCGTTCCAGAAAGTGTTCACTCCGCGCTGCGAACACGGCCACCAGACCGCACAACGCGGCGATGAGTCCGAGATATGGCAGAATGGACTGAAGCCAGGGACGATTCATCAGGCTGATTCCTTCTGGAGTTCTGAATCGTGAGCGGATCGATGACCCTCGAATGCCGCGGCCATGAGAACATCTCGATTCCAGTCGGATCGGTCGAAGCACCGAATCCATCGACCGGCAGACATCACTCCGATTCGGTCGCATGTTTCGAACAGTTCATCGAGATCGCTGCTGACAATCACAACTCCCTTGCTGGCCGCTGACAGAGAATTCATCACATCATAGATTCGACGGCGAGCCGCAATGTCGACACCTCGAGTGGGTTCGTCAAACAGAAACACATCAGCATCTCGCTGCAGCCATTTGGAAACGACGACCTTTTGCTGATTGCCGCCACTGAGCTGGCCTGCGGGTTGTGAAGGCGACTGACAGCGAACTTCAAGCTGTTGAATCATGGACTCCGCAGAGGCTCGCTCGCGACGAATACTCAGCACACCGAGGCTCGTGAACTTCTTTCGCAGACTCGCCAGCGACGAGTTTTGCTCGACCGATGCAGGCAACAGCAGTCCCGATGCTTTGCGATCTTCCGTGACCATCGCCAGCCCATGCTGCACCGCTTCATGCGGCGAACGAAATCGCTGTTGCGTCGGATTGCTGCCGATCTGAATGTAACCCGACTCCGCGCGATCCGCGCCGAAGATGGCTCGCAAAAGTTCCGTTCGCCCCGCGCCGACAAGACCAGTGATGCCAAGTTTTTCGCCGCGATGGACGTCAAACGAAACATCCTTCACAGGGCAAGAGCTCAGATGACGAACTCGCAGGACGATCGGGCGGTCTGTAATCGTCGCAATCGTATTCTCCGTGGATGTCGCGACGGTCTGTTTTGAATTCGTAGTCGTTGAATCGGTGTGAGCACCACTCATCAAATGAATCATTCTCTCGATTGAAACATCACCGACAGGCGTCGACGAGATCAGTCGGCCATCGCGCAGGACAGAGACGCGATCGGCAACTGATTTGATTTCATCCAAACGATGACTGATGTAAATGACGCTCGTGCCTCGGGCCTTAAGGATTTCTATCTGTGCAAACAAGAGTTGCACTTCGCGCGGACTGATTGCCGCTGTGGGTTCGTCGAGAATCAATACTCGACAGTCGCGTCCGATCGCAGCGGCTATCTCGACCATTTGCTGCTGGCCGACTCCCAGACTTCCGGTCATCGTTTCTGGTGAAAGATGCGAAAGACCGACGCGATCCAGCAGTCGAGCTGCTTCCGCGTTCAGCACCTGGCGTCGAATGATGCCCCATCGATGCGGCAGTCTCGAGAGTTTCAGGTTCTCAGCCACCGTCAATGTTGGAATGAGGTTCAGTTCCTGCTGAACGATCTCGATTCCACGACGTTCCGCATCACGCTTATTGCTCGGATCGAAGTCTTTGCCATCAATGAACATTCGGCCCGACGACTTCGTTGTCAGTCCCGCAAGGATTTTGCAGAACGTGCTCTTTCCGGCCCCATTTGCTCCAATTATCGCGTGAACTTCGCCAGCACCGATTTCCAGAGACACATCGCTCAGTACGGACACACTGCCGTATTGCCGACAGAGTTGCTCGGTCTTGAATCGAACTGAAGGAAGCACGTGAAAACACTCGGAAGAAGCTCAGGGATTGTGACTGCACCCCGTTACCATTCCGGCGCTGCGCGGATGTTGGTAACCTCCGGAAGGAAATGGACCGGAGTTTGAGTGTAACGAAAGGTCTCCTGATTCGACTACCGAGTGAAGCGAAGCACTTGCCTGCCCAGATTCGGGCGAAGGTGGTGCTCGCGAATCGCGAAGTTGAATTTGTCACAAACAGCGATCAAGGACAGGTGCGATGAAGCGAATTGGAATCCTGACAGCGGGTGGCGACACCCCAGCGCTCAACGCGACCATTTATGGGGCCGTTGAGCGTGCGAACTCGCTCAAGATTGATGTCTTTGGTTTGCAGCGAGGCTATGCGGGGCTGATCGATCCTCGGGTTCCGCACGTGCATCTCAATCCGCTGTTCACAACGATCCCCGAACTGGATCCTAGCAAAGGCGGCACACTGCTGGGATCGTCTCGAACTTATCTGGATTCCACCTGCACCGACAAGCTGGTCACAGTGGCCGAGAATGTTCGCAAACTCAAGCTGGATGGTCTCCTGTGCATCGGAGGCGACGGGACAATCAACGGTATGCAGCCGATTGCGGAGATCATTCCCTGCGTGCTGGCTCCAAAAACGATCGACAACGATCTGGGTCTGAACTATATCGACGAGCCCAATGAGTGGATTCGGAGACCGAGTGACAAGCCACCAGGCTACCTCGAGCAGCGAGTTCCCTCGCGGGATAGCATGCGGCTGGAAGACATCATCAACTACGCGACGCCGGGTTACGCCACGGCCGTGTACGTTGTGGCTCAATGCGTGGAACGATTGCGAACCACGGCCGAAAGTCATCGTCGAATTGCGATCGTCGAAGTCATGGGGCGACAGTCCGGATACATCGCACTCGGCGCGGCGTATGCTCAGCCGGATATCATTCTGATCCCTGAAGTTCCGCTGAATCTGGAACAGCTCACTGCGCGGGTCACGCAGCTCTATGAGCTCCAGCAGAACGTGGTGATTGTTGTTGGCGAAGGCGTTCGCGATGCCGACGGAAAGGAACTCGGTGCTGCGATGCCGACGTACGATCCAGCCGGTAATGTTCGCTACAGCGGAGCGGCAGACGCTGTGGGACATCTGCTCGGGAAGTCGATGGGCGAGAAAATCTTCTGTGACATGAAATCCTACGAACCTGCCTCGTCGTCGATGTTCAATCGAAAGGTCGGACATACTCAGCGTGGCGGACGTCCGATTCTGTTCGATCGATTCTACGGTTCACAACTGGGCGGAAAGGCGGTCGATTTGCTGGTTTCCGGCGAGACGAATGAGATCGCGACGATTCAGTATGAGCCGGATAAAGGTCTGGTTCTAAGTTCCGTGTCTGCCAATAAGCTTCGCGATCAGTGGGGAGAGATCCATCCTCGCGAAGTTCATCTTTCGATGTACGACACGGCCCGAATGCAGTTGTCGCCGTTTGGAATTCAGTATCTGAAGCCGATTTTCACGAACGCGATCGGGCAGGATGATGTTGAGTTCATTCGAACTCAAATGTTCAGCCCGGGAAGTTTGAGCAATCGCTATCAGAGCGTGAACACGGACATTCGAAAACGAATTCGGTACCTGTGATTTTGCCGGGCCGCGCGACAGGGACCAGACTGACGGGACGATGTCATGAGAGATCTTGTTACCTTGTTGGTGCCGCTGATGTATGCGATTGCGTGGCTGTTTCAGTGGCACTACGGTGTGGCCTTGCTGCCTGGAAACTCCGTGATCGTCGAACGCGAAAGCCAGCCTGTTCCATTTTGGATCTCATTGGGTATTCAAGCCACGCTGGGACTTTGTATCGCGGTGTGGAAGTTCGTGGCGTAGATCGTTGCGAGGACAAGTTTGTCGTCTGGTATCGAGATCGACAAAACGGGTAGTATGAAGCATTGCATCGAACTCAAAGTGAGCGACGAAATGAACGTCCGCAACTATGTCCCTTCTCCCCTTCGCAAGGGGAGAAGGTGGCCGAAGGTCGGATGAGGGGTCTTTCTATCGCTTGCAACGTTGAACAAATCCCCTCACCCTGACCCTCCCCCCCGATTCCATATGAACGTTCTCAGCGAGTCACTCGCGGGGGAGAGGGGACAAAGCGCAGTCCGCATCATCGCCTCAGTTCATTCCGATTGCAGAATACTCCGTTATGCGAATCCTGTTTCTTCATGGCTGGCACAGCGTTGTCGGCGGAGTCAAGCCGACGTTCCTGAAGTCGTCGGGCCACGATGTTCTCAACCCCGCACTCGATGATGATGACTTCGACGCAGCAGTTGCCACGGCACAACAGGTGTTCGATACAATGAAGCCGGATGTGATCGTTGGCTCGTCCCGAGGCGGCGCAGTCGCGATGAATCTGAGGTCTGCAGATACCCCAGTGGTGCTGCTGTGTCCGGCCTGGAAGCGATGGGGTCGTGCCGATCGAATCAAGAATCAATCGTGGGTGTTGCATTCGCGAGACGACGATGTCATTCCGTTCGAGCATTCCGAAGAACTGATCGCGGCCAGCGGGCTTTCGGCCGATCGACTTCTGGAAGTTGGACATGATCATCGTCTTGCAGATGATGGCTCGCTGAGTGCCATGCTTTGGGCTTGTCAGATGCTGGTCTCCAGTGAGTCAAAGGAACTGTTTGAGTTCGATGAAGCACCGCGGCAGTATCGACGGCAAGCGTCAACTCAGTCCGAAGCGAGTTACATCTGTGATGCATGCGGCGAAGAGATTGTCGTCCCGCTGGACCTGAGTGAGGGCTGTTCACAATCTTACGTAGAAGACTGTCCGGTCTGCTGCCGGGCCAGTGTCATTCATGTGCAGGTGGATGAGAATGGGCAGCCGTCGGTTTGGGCAGAGCCGGAACAGGATCGCGTGTGAGGCCGATCTTTGCCGCGAATTGCTGACTTGCTGCCACCAAATGCGCCTTCTGAAACGTGTCAGACTGGGCTGTCCGAGGTGACTTTCAATGAGGTGATTTGACGTTCAGGATCGTCACGCGTCGGTTCCACGCCAAACGTTGAAATTCGCTTCGGCGTGCTTTTCGATCTTCGTTGTTTCCGATAGTCTGAACACTTTGTGAGGGTCCGATAGCCCCTTGACTCAAGGGAACCGACCGGTTCGGGCTTTGAAACGCTCACGTTGTTCGCTCGGCAGAGATCAGAGCAACGTGCGTTCCATGAGCAGATCGAGAGTTGTGGTCGAAGTTCCGGATCTGGATTTTGGCAGGTTTCTGCGGGCGTACTGGCGCGAGGTGTGAAGATGTCCGAAGTGCTCGATTGTTTTCAAATCGAATGGCATGGCAACACAGTCGTTGTCACACCGGCGTCCAGCGTTGAATCCCTGAACTGGGATATGGTCGAGCAGGCCGCGGACCTGGTGATGGAACCGCTGGAGGGCCAGGAAGCTCCGATGGTCATCGTCGACCTCAGCCGCGTTGGCTACTTCGGTTCAGTGTTTCTCGCACTGCTGCTGCGATGTCACAAGTTCGTCAAGAAAAAGGGCGGAGAACTCGTCCTTTGCGGAGCCAGCGCGATGGCTCTGGAACTGCTGCGCATCACCGCGCTGGATACGATCTGGGCGATCTACGCGACACGTGATGAAGCCATGCAGGCATTGCTGAGCTAACTGTTCGCCGAAGACTTTCCTTCAAGCAGATTCAGCATCCTGCATCCTGTCGCGTGGTGTTCCTGCCATCGGCTCTGCCTGCCGGACTCGCCTGCCTTGAACCTCAGTGATGTTTTGCCCTCGATTGTTCCGCCTGCATTGAGGAGTCACGCATGAATCCCTTTCCCTGCGGACAGACGCGACGCGAATTCGTTTGGCAAATGGGCGGAGGCTTCACAGGTCTGGCTCTGACGTCGTTGTTGTCAGCCGACGGATTCTTCAGTCGATCGGCCATGGCAGGAGAAACTGCCGGACCGCTGACGGCTCGCGCGTCGCATCTACCGACGAAGGCCAAAGCCTGCATCTTCCTGATGATGAATGGAGCGCCGAGCCAGGTCGATACGTTCGACTACAAGCCTGCCCTTGAGAAGTACGCCGGAAAGCCGCTGCCTCCCGGAAAGAACTACATCAACTCGGGCGGCAGGAAGGTCGGCTTTCTGACGCCGGCATTCCGAAAATTTCGTCCGGGTGGCGATTCGGGACTTCTGATTTCGGACTATTTTCCGAATGTCCGAAAACACGCCGACAAGCTGGCGGTGATTCGATCGTGCCATACAGACAGTCATGCTCACGGCTCGGCACTGGTCGCGATGAACACGGGCAAGACATTCATCGGCCGCCCATCGCTGGGTTCGTGGTGCGTTTATGGGCTCGGCACCGCCAATGAAAGTCTTCCCGGCTACGTGGTGATCCTCGACAAACGCGGCGGGCCGATCGGAGGGCAACCCAACTGGTCCAGCGGATTCATGTCGGCCGCTTATCAGGGAACTCTGTTTCGTCCGGTTGGCGATCCAATTCTCGACCTTCGTGGCCCGAGACACATCACTCGCGAAGCTCAGCGAGATCAACTGGACTTGCTGGATCAGATCAATCAGCAACATCTTGACGCTCGGCCCGGCGGATCGGACCTTGCAGCACGCATCAATTCGTACGAACTGGCGTTCCGCATGCAGAGCGAAGCTCCTGAGGCGGTGGATCTGTCGCAGGAGTCGGAAGAGACTCTTCGAATGTACGGAGTTGGTCAGCAGCCGACCGATGAGTATGGCCGCAACTGCCTCGTCGCGCGGCGACTGATCGAACGTGGTGTTCGTTTCGTGCAACTCTATTCCGGCGGCGGACATCTGGAAGAGACCTGGGATGCTCATGAATCGATTGAGAAGAATCACGGTCGCCACGGCGCTGAGGTGGATCAGCCGATCGCGGCCCTGCTGACGGATCTGGAACAGCGGGGACTTCTCGATGAGACGCTGATTGTCTGGGGCGGTGAGTTCGGCCGAATGCCTTTCAGTGAAGGTCCGAATGCTCCTGGTCGAAATCACAATCCATATGGCTTTTCCATGTGGCTCGCCGGCGCTGGCGTGAAGGGTGGGATGGCTTATGGAGAGACCGACGAATTCGGATTTGAAGCGGTGATTGATCGAGTTCATCTGCATGACCTTCATGCGACGATCCTGCACCTCATGGGCCTTGATCACGAGAAACTCACCTACTTTCATCAGGGACGCGATGAGAGTCTCACCGATGTCTTTGGGCATGTGATCTCCGGAGTGCTTGCTTAGTGACAGTCTCGAAATAACGTGGCGGTTTAGAAATCTCGGTCATGGAATGACCGAGCTACGCAGGCGAGTCATTCCATGACTCGCATCCGCAGATGTGGCAGTCGAATGGGGAAGTTGTTTCGGGACGATTCCTCAATAACCCGACGCACTCGAACCGAGCGGCCAGAGCAGGAACGCCACCAACAGATTCTTGAACGATCAGGATTGACATGCCTCGCAACGACGATGAGTTCAATGATTCGTACGACGATGATGACTTCGATGAGTACGATGATTTGCAGGATGAGCCGACTCAGGAATGTCCGTACTGCGGCTGCGAAGTCCTTGAAGTTCTGCTGCAATGCCCCAAATGCGGCAACTACTTCTCGAAGGAAGACGTCGCTCAAACTGGCCCGAAAACCTGGATCAAGATCGTCATCCTGCTTTGCCTGGCGGGATTTTTCATTGGGATGCTTTTCTGATCGCCCTGCAGCCGAATGAACGGGATTTCCCCGCTGCGTTACCGGGGCACTTCAGTCGTCGTCGAGCCGCGACAGGACGAAGAGTGAACGGCGTTGCTTTCTCCGATCGCATCGAAGAATCATCATTCATCGGCACCATCGATCGAGAACTATCACTTTAACAGATAGACGTTCTGAGAACGCCTTCAGAGTACCCTCTGCAGATTCCGGGCAATTCGTTACAGTTCCTCGATTCTCATCGGGTCGTGGCGAGTGAATGCAGGCCCGGCTTTGAATTCGCGAGGCTCTATGACAAACGAACCTTTGCCTCTTCTTTCGGAATCCAGTTGCGGGACTGGGGCTGGAGCTGTTCCTGTCTTCAACTGCATCATCATTCTCACGCCTCTGGAGAATGGTCGTCTGCGAGGACGAGTTGCCAACCTGCCGGGAATCACGGCAGAAGGGACCGCAGAACGTGAGTTGCTGATGTCATTGACTCGACAATTCAAGACAGCAGTCAAAGAGTCTGTCGCTTCGGGCAACGGCTTGAAGTGGATTGATCCGCCAGAGGTTCCCGTTAAGGGTGAAAGTCAGCGGTTCATTCCCATCCATCTCTGAACATGGCGTTCAATCGTCGATGTTTCCATACATTCAAAACACGTTTGCTTTCTGACTTCCAGATACACGGATGACGTCATGAATCTTGTTCGCCAGAAACTTGTGAAGACTCGCATCATCGCCACCGTCGGCCCGGCCAGTGAATCGGTCGAAGTTCTGCGAGAACTTGTTGCGTCCGGGGTCGACATCTTCCGTCTCAACTTCGCGCATGGCAGTCACGAATGGTTGTCGGGGCTGGTGCGAAAGATTCGGCAGGTCTCGGCGGAACTGGAGTGTCCGGTTGGACTCCTCGGCGACTTGTCAGGGCCAAAGATCCGCCTTGGAGAGATCGTCGGCGGAGAAGTCATCTGCAACGACGGCTCGCACTTTCGATTTGTTCGTGACATGGAGCCGACCGATCCAACGGACTTGACGTGCACTTACGAGCCGTTGATCGATGATGTGAAACCGGGCGATCGAATCCTGCTGGCCGATGGTACTGTTGGGATGGTCGTTGTTGAAAAGGATCCATCATCGCAGTGGGTGAAGTGCCTTGTCGTTCAGCCTGGCAAAATCCGAAGTCGACAGGGAGTGAATCTGCCAGGCGTCGCACTGAGCACATCAAGCGTGACAGAGAAGGATCAAAAGGACCTTGAGTGGGCTCTTCAGAATCAGCTCGACTTTATTGGCCTGAGTTTTGTTCGGCAGTCGGAGGATATTCGTCATCTGCATCGACTGATTGATGCACATCATCCCAAATTTCGACCGCTTGTGGTTGCCAAGATCGAAAAGACGGAAGCAATCGCGGACCTTGAGAACATTCTGGCTGTGACTGATGCCGTCATGGTGGCTCGAGGCGATCTCGGAGTGGAAGCGGAGATCAGCCGTGTGCCAATTCTGCAGAAGCAAATCATCCGCCGCTGCAATGAACTTCGAATCCCGGTCATCACCGCCACTCAAATGCTCGACAGTATGCAGTCAAACGAACTGCCGACTCGAGCGGAAGTGACCGATGTGGCCAATGCTGTCATTGACGGCACTGATGCGGTAATGCTCTCCGGAGAAACGGCCATCGGTGCTCATCCTGTGCAATGTGTTCGCATGATGGATCGCATTGCGATGGAAGCGGAACCGATGGTTTCCCCGATCTCTTTGTCGTCGCTTCGAGAAGACGAATCTCGCCGCGCGAGACCGATCACGGAGGCTGTGACTCGAGCTGCGATCGCAGCCGCGGAGCATCTTCAGGCGGACCTGATTGTTGTGGCGACCGTGACAGGCCGTACGGCCCTCGCATTATCTCGGCTGCGCGGTCGAGTCCCCGTGCTGGCCTACACGGATCGCGAAGATGTCGCCCGGCGGATGTGTTTGTACTGGGGTGTCACTCCGATCTTCAGCCGCGTCGTTCAACAGTCAGCCGATGCTCTGTTGAAAACCGTGATCAAATGGGGAGAACGCAACGGCCTGCTCCGCTCCGGCAGCAAGCTGATCGTCGTCGGCCACACAAGCTGGCTTGGAGAAACACACGACCTCATGATGGTGCATGTGATGCCGTAACAGAATCGCCTGTGCCAGCCTTACCAGCATCTGCCAAGCGCGTCGATGTTGCTTTGCGGCTGCGGTCCCTTCATGACCCTGCGATTCAGGCGGCCAATGCCGAGTCGAGCCAACGACCCGGACGGACCGGAGCAAACAGCTTCCGGTCCGGAGTGTTTGACGACCGTGCTATTCGATTCCCTTTGACGCCAGCCAGCGTTCGGCGTCGAGGGCGGCCATGCAGCCGGTGCCGGCTGCGGTGATCGCTTGTCGGAAGTAATCATCAGCAACATCGCCGGCGGCGAAGATGCCTTCAACGCTCGTGTTCGTTCGGAAAGGGACCGTCCACTCGAGATAGCCCTTTTCGTTGGTCTTCAACTGCCCCTTGAGGAAGTCGGTGTTTGGGGTGTGACCGATCGCCGCGAAGTAACCAGTCGCTTCCAGAACTTCGGCCTTTGATGCATCGGTCGTACTGCGAATGCGAACGCCGGTGACTCCCGTGTCGTCACCGAGGACTTCATCAATGGTCGAATTCCACTTCACCTGAATCTTGTGATTCGCCAAGGCTCGTTCGGCCATGATCTTGCTGGCGCGGAACGAGTCACGACGGTGAATAATGTAGACAACCGACGCAAACTTTGTCAGAAACGTCGCTTCTTCCATCGCACTGTCGCCACCACCGACGACGACGACTGGTTTGTTGCGGAAGCGAGGAAGAGCTCCGTCGCACACCGCACAGGCCGAGACGCCCATGTTTTTGAATTTCTCTTCAGACGGCAGGCCGAGATAATTCGCTCGGGCACCGGTTGCAATAATGATTGCGTGCGACGTGAACTCCGTGCCGCTCAGCGTCTTCAGCTTGAACGGCCGCTGCGACATATCAATATCGACAATGTCGTCCGTCACAACTCGTGCGCCGAAGTTGGTTGCCTGCTGGCGCATCAACTCCATCAGTTCCGGTCCAGTCACCCCGCGCTTGACATACCAGCCGCTGGAAGCTGGGTGAAGATGGGAGACGACCTCGGGACGAATCTGATTGCGTGGTCCAACTTCCGAGTTGGCGATGTACTTCATCTTCGATTCGTCGATCGCAGAGCTGAAGTATGGCCAGAGGTTGCCGGCAGGAAACCCGGGAAAGTTCTCCACCTCTGTGGTGAGCGACAATTGCCCCAGCGGCAACGTTCCCTTTTGACGGTTCTCTTCGGTGAACGCACCTTCGTAAACGAGCGGTTTCAGTTCTGCTCGAGCCGTGTAAATCGCAGCGGTCCAACCAGCAGGACCGGAACCAATGATTGTGACTTTTTCCGTCATGTCAGCAGCCTGTACGTTTCGTGAACTCACCTGCGTTGTATCTGCAGGTCGGTGAGAAGATTGCTTATCAGAGAGACTCGTCGGTGCCTCTGTCGAGGGACACTAACTAACGGTCATCAATCCGACAACGCACCGCCGATGTTGACACGAATTTCCCGCCGCAATCGATCTGCGGAACGACCTTGCGCTTGCCTTTCGCGCAAAAAAAGAGGCTGTCCGACGTTGCCGCCGGACAGCCCGGGAGGTTTGGCAGCCGGATGGCGCCGGCAACCAAGCAGTGACCTCCGCTCCAGTCACCACCTCGAGGTCGCGGTGGCGGATACGAAACAGAGTGAAGTCGGGAGCATTCCGACCATCCGTGATCTCAATGAATGAACAACCTGGACCGCAGCAAATCTGCCCGCGGGAGTCCCAAAACTCGCTCGGGGCATTTCATCTTTGCAACATGCGTACTTCATGCACGCATCCGCGTGGGCCAGATTCTTAAGGTCCCCCGACCAGAATCTTCAAAATGACCAGAAGCCTGCGTGATTCACCTCAGCCCTGAAGGATCTCGCGAAAACAAACGGCCGACGGGTTTTGAATCCTCGTCGGCCGAATGCTTAATCAGACGTTTGCGGCTCGACAGGATCAGAGCTTCACAGCCTTGACTGTGCGAATGATCTCAGCAGCCACTTTGTATGGATCAGCATTGGACGCAGGACGTCGGTCTTCCAGCCAGCCCTTCCAGCCGTTCTGAACTGTTGCGACTGGAATTCGGATGGACGCGCCGCGGTCAGACACACCGAAGCTGAACTTGTCGATCGACTGAGTTTCATGCTTTCCAGTCAGTCGCATGTGGTTATCAGCACCGTAGACCGAGATGTGTTCCTTGATTCGAGGAGCGAATCCGGAACAGATCTTTTCGTAGGTCTCTTTGCTGCCGCAGGTTCGCAGAACACTGTTGGAGAAGTTGGCGTGCATCCCTGAGCCGTTCCAGTCGGAATCACCCAGCGGCTTGCAGTGCCAGTTGATAGATACGTTGTACTTTTCTGCGGTTCGCTCAAGCAGGTAGCGAGCAACCCAGACTTCGTCGCCAGCGCGCTTTGCACCCTTCGCGAAGACCTGGAATTCCCACTGTCCGGTGGCAACTTCCGCATTGATCCCTTCGACGTTCAGGCCTGCAGCAAGGCACAGGTCGAGGTGCTCTTCGATGATTTCGCGACCGAAGGCATTCTTCGCGCCGACAGAGCAGTAGTATGGTCCCTGAGGAGCCGGGTAGCCGCCAACCGGGAAGCCCAGTGGCAGATTGGTTTCGCGATCCCACAGGAAGTATTCCTGCTCAAATCCGAACCAGAAGTCGTTGTCGTCGTCTTCAATGGTGGCTCGACCATTGGACTCATGGACAGAGCTGTCTGGATTCAGAACTTCGCACATCACCAGGAAACCATCAACTCGACCTGGATCCGGGAAGATCGCAACAGGTTTCAAGAGACAGTCTGAAGATCCGCCCGGCGCCTGGTTGGTGGAGCTTCCATCGAAGCACCAGATTGGGCATTCTTCGAGAGTACCACCAAAGTCCTTCACGATCTTTGTCTTTGATCGCAGAACCTGGGTTGGCTTCGTACCGTCAAGCCAGATGTATTCCAATTTCGACTTCGCCATTCTCTGCTAACTCCTCCCGGGAAAACCTGATTTGCCACGACACTCTTGGGAATCCGTCGCCGAAGCAACGAAAACACGCTGCTCATGCTCCCGTGGCAGGAGCGACCTCCAGGCCTTTCTCGCGGTTGGTGACTAACGCCGACACCAGAATTTCTCGCCCGCTTCGTCTGTTCAAATCCGTTCGGCGAAGGCTCTTTGCTGCCAGATTGAGCAAGGGAGCCTTCATAATGAGCAGAAACGATCCGCCAGCGTGATGACAGGCCGTCTGTAACACTTTTTAGCATCCTGCGTGCCAAATTCACGTCGCAAGGGCCTCAATGATCGGTTTCGCGAGTGGAAACCCTCAGCTCCAGCGGTTTCCTGACCGCCATTCCTGGATGCTCAACGCCTTTTCACCGGCCACAATGATATGGTCGATCAGTGGAATGCCAATGATTTCCGCAGCCGACTCCAGTCGTTCAGTAACGCTAAGGTCCTGATCGCTCGGTGTGGGGTCACCCGACGGATGATTGTGAACCACGACAATGCAGTTGGCCGCGTCGCGAATGGCCGGACGAAAAACCTCGCGCGGGTGCACAAGACTATTCCTAAGTGTTCCGACAGTGATCTGATGTGAAGCAATTGGCTGATTCTTGGTGTCGAGGGTCACCATATGAAATTCCTCCTGCTTCGCTTCCTTCGCGAGACGCTCGAAGCGATTCAGGCAGTATTTCATGGCTGATGCCGGACTGGTGATGCGAATGCGGTCGCGAAAGCCTTCATCTGTCGCTGCCGCGACTCGTCGTCCAAGTTCGACGCCTGCCATAATCTGGCAGAATGCTGGAACGCTGACCGCCGAACTGATCGCCTTGAGTTCCTTTGGACCGAGTGTCGGTAGCGTATCGAGCCGCTGGCTCAGCCTCGCAGCAAGCCGTTCGCCCGCCTGCAGTGCGGATTCGCCCTGGCGGCCCGTTCGAATCAAGATGGCAAAGAGTTCAGCCAGCTTGAGTTCCGAGGCCCCGCGTTCGAGTAAGCGTTCTCGAGGACGCTCTTCCGGAGGAGACGCTGTGATCTGGTTGCCATGAATCTGAGAATCGACCCACGGCTCAATCTCGAAAAGTGCTGGATCCTTCTTCCAGCGAAACACGGTTCGGCCCTGTGTCTCAACCTCCTGAAGGTTGCCCTGCCGGACGAGTTCGCTCACGATCCGCGGAGCAAGATGCCGAAACTCGCCGCCGTTGCTTTCACGGATCTCTTCCAACTCGAATTCGGATTGCCCACACAGTCGCGTGACAACCGTTTGGTACGCTTGCTTTCGATCGGGCTTCGCCATTCGCAGCCTCTCGATACGAATCTGGCATTCGTGTGTAGCCGAATTCGTCAGAATTCGGACGCTCTGGGAATTCTGACGAATTCCACCACGACTGCATTCAATGACTGCCTCGGACGCGACTATCGCAAAACGTCCAGGAACAGACTCGAATGAGTCAGGAGGGAATGACTTCACTCCCTCGCCAGATCAATGTATCGAGGCAATCGACGCTTTCATCCACCGCCCCGGATTTTCTGATAAATCACGGAAGAATGAGCCGGACCGGCAAGGCGTTTCGGCATCGGAGAAACTGCGTATGCAGGGCTCAGCCAGCAGCTTCAGGCGACCCCGTGGCGGGAGCGGTGGATTCAGCAGCCGGAGTTGCAGATTTCTTTAGTCCGTCACGCACCTTCACAACACCACTCATGGCGACGATGATGGCTGACAGCAGCAGGACAACGCCCGTCCATTTGGCCGATTGATCGCGGAACTTCTGGGTTCCCGCCGATCGTCCCACAAGAACCGATGCGAAGAAGAACACGACGAAGGCAAGGATGATCTTCGTGCCGATCAACGCATGATACAGCGAGTCGCCTTTGTGAGTGCTCATCCCTTTGAAGTAGTTGAAGAATCCGGTCAGGATAAACAAAGCAATGCCGGCATGGACAAACTTCTTCCAGCGCCCCCGGATCGAGTCCATCAATTCCGGCGGCTGCCCCTGAAGCGACGGAGCAAGAACGAAACGAATGAACGACGTTCCGCCGACCAGCACGATCGCTGTACCAACGTGAATCCAGCGGGAGATGACTGAAATCAGAAAATCAGCGTCCATGGAACAGAACTCTCTTCAGGAGAAACTGGGGTGTATTGCCTGGTGGCGGAATGCATCAGGCATTTTTAGGGGGTTGGAGTGCATCGGGACGAAGACAGCCCCTCGACAAACGCCCCGCCGGGTTGACCCCGGCGGATTGAGGCCTTTGCACTAACGCCGATTTCGCTTTCAGTTGAAAGCCGCAGTAGTGCAGAAGCCTGATTTCCACTGGGGTAAACCCAGTGGGGACAGAAACGCGTCGGATCAGGTGCAAGCCTTCGGTGTTTTAGACCTACATCGAGGATCGAACAGTCCGGAAACGAAATCGCCCCCGGGATTGATTCGGGGGCGACCATTGCTTTCTGCGATAGGAATCGCAATCAGCGTGACATGAATACGACGACCTTACCCACGTCGACCTTCAGCATGACGTCGTCGATCGTTGGCAGTGTCGTGACGATACACTTCATGGATGACTTGTCGACAGACAGCCATTCCGCGCTGGCTTCAGGAGCCGATTCGCCGATGACATTGTAAAGCTTTCGCACGTTCGGGCGATTTCGAACAGTGATCACATCGCCGGGGCGAACCATGATACCTGGCTTGTTGACCGTCTTGCCATTGAGCTGGAAGTGACGGTGAACGATGCCCTGTCGAGCCTGAGGTCGGGTCAGCGTGAAGCCCGCGCGTCGGATGACGTTGTCGAGTCGTCGTTCGCAGAGGATCAGCAGGGTCGAGCCGGTGTTACCAGCCGTTCGCTTGGCAATGTCGAAGTATCGGAACAACTGACGATCGCGGAGACCATAGTAGAACTTGATCTTTTGCTTTTCTGCGAGAGCCGCACCGTATACGGTGTCCTTCTTGCGGCGCTTGTGCATCCCTGGCGGATACTCTTTCTTCTCCGCGGCCTTGATCGCGCCAGCGTTCTCGTAAACATTCATGCCCAGACGGCGGTTGATTCGTCCCTTCGGACCTGTGTAACGACCCATTTCCCTTGAAAACTCCAAACTGAAAACCTCGGGCTCTGCACCATCTCTCGAAACGCTCGAAAGACCGTCACCACTGTTCAAGCCAATTCCGGACGAAAGAAAATTGCGTCGCGGGTGGATCGGAAATGTTCTGAATGCCCAAAGGTTTGAGCGACATCCGATCCGGCTTGAAACTCGACAGGCAAAAACCGCATGATCGCGGCTGCGTGCAGAGAAAATCCCAACGCGCAAGGCGATCGGGAACGCGGAAGGGTATCGTCAACCGGCCTTCTGATCAACACGCAGAAAGCGTCCTAGACGGCAGAATCCCACGAAAGCACCGCGTTTCGCTGTGTGGACCGGCTTCCGGACGTCCAGAATGGACCATCCCGGCTGCAAAAAGCGGTCTGAAGGTCAATTCTGACTGCTGTCGGATGCCGCTGGAGCGTTCGGGTCGAACTCGGGGGTTTCCGGTGCCCACTTGGGAGGATATTCGAACGGGCGGCGAAGTGTCAGAGGGAGCGTCATCTGCTGGCCTTCGCGTTCGATCACAAACTGAAGTGTTTCGCCTGCCTGCGACAGCAACTCGTCAATCTCATAACGCCACAGTGTTTCTGGCTTGCGCCCATGAAAGTCCAGAATCCGATCACCGACTTTGAACCCCGCCTTCTCGGCAGGATATCCAGGAACCAATCGACGAACGACAAGGTTGTCCGGACCTCGAAACACAACTCGTAATCCGCTGGCATCGACAGGCATCTGGTCACGATTCACATCCAGCGGAGTGAACTTGGCTCGTCGGTTCGGAAAGTCCAAAGTGAAATCAAAGTGCTGCAACATCGCCATACCGATCGTCTCAGCCTCCGATGGAATCACCGGAACATTGTGAAACCGAACACCTGCGAAATCGACGTAACGAAGACAGTACATTTTGATTTCGATAATTCGCGCAGAACCTGCAAGTTTTCGACTTTCCAGAAGCACACAATCGCCGCTTCTGACCAATTGATCAATCCGATCTTGACCGACCGATATCCAAGCATCTGAGCCGGTGTCGAGCAACAGAGGGAGTTCGCCGAGCTTTTGGAACCGAATCTGCACCGTTGGTCCCGACGTTCTTGGGTGCAACCCCATCGCAAGAGAGTCCCCGGCTTCAATTGGATCTTGCGCATTGGCTAAAAGACTTTCTCTTACACTGCAGCGGACGACTTCGGAGTCCAACGCGTTCACTCCGACGATTTCAATTCCTGCTATTCCTGTAACGGCCTCCTGGTTCGAAAGATCTTCGACGCAGAACTTCGTGTCGAAGTCCACATTTCCAAATATCCGAACAGGCATAGGCCCATAGACAGTCTCTTTTCTCCATCCGTCGATATTGAGCGTATTTGCAGTTTCCGATTTACGCAGGATCGTTCCGTAGTTCTGCCGATGGCGGTTCAACGTTACTAACGTTGCCCCTGTATCGAGGAGTGCGGGGTGCCGATCCTGATCCACTTCGATCTCCACAATTGGCATCCCCGTACAACGGATCCACTGTCGATACTGATCCTGGTCCTCTACTCCGGGAAGGCTCGCCAGTGAAATGACGATGCATCCACAAAGCACGCGCCACATCGTTGGCTCCTTTCGCTCAAATCAGTATTGGAGAATGAAGTTGGCGTTTCCAAACTCGTTCAGTTGCTGACCCAGAATACCCTGCTGTGACTGCATTTCACTAAACAGTTGAAATCCAAACAACGATCGACGCGGCAGACTGCCGACGAGAACGCTCGTCAAACCGGCCGAACCCCAGGCAGTATTCAGGTACTCATCACGATTCAGAATCTTAAACGATGCCTCGCCGCCAGCGACATAGAGGTCTGGAACATGCGTCCTCGCTTTTGCGGACGCACGCCCCAGCGACACCGACAGCAAGACGCTCGGGATTGCACGTTTCCTCCATTCTATTCTATCGTCGTCCCGCACAAATCATGCGATTCCGTTCGTGTCACCCCAAAACACTCGCCGCCCTCCAGGTTTCCCAGTGCATGAGGTCCTTTGGAGGAACGCAGATATCGACTTCACGTGAACGCCCCGGTAATTCAACGACCTGATTTCCACGGAGATAAACCCTGCGGCGGATGAAAAGAGGCGGATTCTAGTTCTTGCCGAGGAATTCCTGGCTGCGATTCAGGCCCGACGGGCTGGCACATCCACCGCCGGTGTGCGTAAGCCACCGGAAACGAAGCGAGGGAAAGTCCTCAAGGCCCGAAGGGTCGATACATCAAGTCGACACATCCATGCGACTGGATTGTGTCGACCTTTCAGGCCTTTCTTGTTCCTGGAGACACGCAAACCGGGGCCTTCGACCCCGGCAGAGGATGTTTCGGCCCGACCGGGCCTGAATCGCAGTGCTTCATTTCCTCCGGTTTCCACTGACGAAACGCTTCACCGAGGTTCCCAACAATTCGCGTATCTGCCCATGAAAAGATCCTGCGCGGAATGTCGTAAATGCCATCAGTCACCTCAACGTCGGCTCTTCGTGAGCCTCTAGCCAGTCATTCCCTGTCGAAGTGAGTGATTTAGAAGTACAATCCCGAAAACTCAAGTTGAGCAGTTTGGCAGAACTCCTCAGTGTCTATGCATCAGAAAGGCATGATCCGTGTTGCGGTTTTCAAATCAACGTTGGATGGCAGTCTTGTTCATGGCGTCAGTTGGCGCGGTTGCAGGATGCACCGAATCCGGCTCCAGTGTTGTGAGCTCCGGTGATGCGACGAATGCAAAGGCGCCGTCGCCGTATGTGAACACGTCCTGCCCGATCATGGGTAACGAGATCAAAGTCGCCGACGTGACGGACGATCTGGTTCGCGACTGGAATGGCAAGAAGGTCGCCTTCTGCTGTCCTCCTTGCCTCGAAGACTGGGATGAAATGTCAGACGAAGATCGAGCCAAAGCCGTCGCCAATCCACCAAAGCCAGGCAGCCACTGATTGACTGACGACATCCCGAGTCCATCATTCATTCTTCACGCGGCCTGACACAAGGTGTTGGTGGTTGAGTTTTCTCCGAGCGGCCAACCTGCTCGATGAAGTCCCTTCTCCCCTTCATAAGGGGAGAAGGTGGCCGCAGGCCGGATGAGGGGTTTTTGTTGAGATTTCAACCTTGAAACACCCCTCACCCTGACCCTATCCCCTCGATTCGTCGTGAGCGTTCTTAGCGATTCGCTCGCGGGGGAGAGGGGACAATGGAAGGTCTCAGTCCTCACCACATTTCAAGCCGCGTGATGCTTAACGGACGGATCGTTTTCGAGTTGTTATCTGACGAGTGCTGTTCATGGCGAGTCTCATCCTCAAGTCCGCGATCTTCTCTGACGGTCAGATTCGACTGACGCCGAGCGATCTGCCTCTAACCATCGGTCGAAGTCATCGCGCGGATCTGACGATCAATGATCAGCTGCTGAGTCGCATTCATTGCGAGATTCGACTCAGTTCCGACGGCGGCTTTGAGATCGTGGACCGCGAGTCCACAAATCTGACGATCGTGAATCAGCAGGACATTTCGGAAGCGAAGCTCAAGACGGGCGATGTCATTTTGCTGGGCGATACGGAATTGCTGGTCGAAATCGAGTCACAGAGTGAAGATATTCACGAGAGGACGACTCGCGAGATTCCCATCGTAAAGCCATCAAACAGTTCCGACTGACACATTTTCCTGTTGACTGATTTTGGACGGAGTTCAACGTGGCTCGCAGATGGGCATTTCATCCTCACGATGAGGCCGGCATTCGTCGATTGTGCAGTGGTCTGCGCGTGTCCCCGTTGCTGGCCCAGGTGCTGATTGCTCGCGGCTACACCGATGCTCAGGCGGCTCAGGGATTTCTGAATCCACGATTATCGGATCTGCATGATCCGTCTCAGTTGCCGGGCATCGACAAGTCGGCAGATCTGATCGTTGACGCGATGAAGTCCGGTCGGCGGATTACGATCTACGGTGATTATGACGTCGACGGAGTCACGGGAACCAGCATCCTTTGGCATTGCCTTCAATTGTCCGGAGCCACGGTCGACTACTACATCCCATGCCGACTCGAAGAGGGCTACGGACTGAACAAGTCGGCTCTGCAGCAGCTTCATGAGGAAGATCCAAAGCGACTTGTCGTGTCGGTGGACTGCGGGATCGCAAGCGTCGAGGAAGCAAAGCTGGCAAAGTCGCTTGGACTGGATCTGATCATCACAGATCATCATCACATCGGGACGACACTCCCCGATGCGCTGGCGCTGGTTCATCCGCGATTGCCGGGAACCGAGTACCCGTTTGGTGAATTGTGCGGTGCAGGAGTTGCCTTCAAGCTGGCGTGGGCCATCTGTCAGCGACTGGGCGAAGGACGAAAAGCCACGCCGCGAATGCGCGAGTTCCTCAAACAGGCGGTTGGCCTGGCGGCGGTTGGAACCGTGGCCGACGTGGTTCCCCTGCGAGGCGAGAACCGGATCATCGTTCGTTATGGCCTGACGAGTCTGCGCGAGCAGTCGTCAATCGGCATGAAGTCTCTGATGAAGATTGCAGGACTGCTTGATAAGCCCGAACTGCGTGGTGATGACATCGGGTTCAGTCTTGGGCCTCGAATCAACGCTGCCGGTCGTCTCGGACAGGCTCGACTGGCCGTCGAACTCCTGACCACCGAGGACCAGGAACGTGCGCTGCGGCTGGCAGAGTATCTCGATCAACTGAACGACAATCGCAAGACGGTCGAACGACGGATCTTTCGTCAGGCCAAAGAAATGGTCTCGGAAAATCCGCAGTGGGAATCCCACAAGACGCTCGTACTAGCTCATCACGAATGGCATCCTGGCGTGATTGGGATTGTCGCCAGCCGCATGACGGAAGAGTTCGAAAAGCCAACGATTCTGATTTCTCTTCGTGATGACGGAACGGGTTCGGGGTCCGGTCGTTCGTATGCCGGATTCGATTTGTACGAAGGGCTCGCATCGTGCCGATCACATGTCCTGAGCTTTGGCGGGCATCGAGCGGCGGCCGGAGTGAAGCTGAAAGCATCGTCTGTTGATGATGTGCGAAACACGCTGGCATCATGGGCCGATCAGCATTTTCATCCGTCCGAAGAAGATACAGAACTTCGCATTGATGCCGAGGTGCTGCTGGCAGAAGTGGACATGAGATCGGTCCGCGAACTGGAGCGGCTTGGGCCATTCGGACAGGAGAATCCTCAGCCGCGTTTTGTGGCGAATCGCGTCGAGCTGGCAGAGCCACCACGGACGATGGGCGAAGGATCTCAGCATCTTTCGATCAAGGTCAAGCAGCAACGAACGATCCTGAAGTGCGTCGCATTTGGCCGAGGCGAATGGGCCGAAGAACTCGCGTCGACTCAGGGACCAATTTCAATCTCGTTCGCCCCAACGATCAATTCGTACAACGGATATGACAGCGTTCAGCTTCAGTTGATCGACTGGAAACCGGCTGTGGCCGCTGAGCAAAGATCGGCATAGTTGCGTCGTTTGGCGAGCGGGGGACGTAAGTCCCCTGATAAGGAGCTGACAGCCCCTTGGCCCAAAGGAACCTGCTTCGAAAACGCTCACGTTGTTCGTTCTCCAATCATGCACGCACAGTGCGTGCATGATTCTGAGTAAGGTTCTGATGTGTTCGACCTTGCAACGATATTTTTCGCAGTTTCGACGTAGAGGCCGCATCCGGCCGCCGGTGGCTCAATAGGTTCGGCGGCAAGATGCCGCCGCTACGCCTGACGATCCAAACGTCGTTAAGATCGTCGGACCACGTCACTCAATTCGGTCGCGACAGCACTGCGAGACAGGCAGCCGCTGCCGTGGCGACGTTGAGCGACGGGACGGCTCCGACCGGTGGCAGCGACACAAGCTGATCACACTTTTCTCGAGTCAGCCGTCGAAGTCCGTTTCCTTCATTGCCAAGAACAAGCATCCAGTTTCGATCTCGCTGGATCTGATAGATGGACGATTGCGATCTTTCACAAGTGCCGAGGATCCAGATCTGATTCTCCTGAGCTTTCTCAAGAGCCTGAGCGAGATTGGCGACCACTGCAAACGGAACATGTTCCGCTCCACCAGCGGCGACATCACAAACCGTTCCGTTGACCGAGGCACTGCGGTCCTTTGTCAGAACAATTCCGCGAACGCCGAAGAACCCTGCAAGGCGAAACAACGCGCCAAGATTCTGGGGGTCCTGAATCTGATCGAGTGCCAGCCAGAGTCCGTTTTGATCGCCGTCTGAATGACTCATCAGAATCTCAAGCGGCACGGCTGAAGGCGGCTCCACGTTGGCAAAGCCCGCTCCGGTTCGTTCCGTATCGCGATGCCCGCCTCTCGCACCACGCTGATCAGCCGCGCCGATTCGGACCGACACGCCCTGACTTCTCGCGAGCTGAATCACGGGCTCCCACGATTCGCCCGGATGGTCGGAAGTAACCTGCACGAGCTTGACGGCCCGAGGTCGCACCTCCAGCGCGGCACGGATACTGTGAGGATTGCGAAGTTCAAGCATGACAAGTCTCGATGGTCGTCTTCATGTTCCGCGTTGGTTGCCGAACATTTCAATGTGAAGACGAGAAGAAAAGTTGAATCCATGTTGCCGAGCCGCACGACGCAGCCAGTCGACTTTGTCCGCGAGCTGTTCGCGAGTTCTCGCCTGCGGCATCAGCCACACGATGTCCGGATCGATCGATGAAAACTGTGACAGCCAATGCTGAACTTCTTTCACATCATCCGGCTGATCAATCACAAACTTCAGAATCGAATGGTATCGGCTCAGCAGGGCTTCAATGACATCCGGACGAAAGCGAGCCTTCTCGTGACGTTCGGCCCATGCTGTTCCCACCGGAACACTGTTGGACAGTTTCGGACTGATCGCCATGAGATCGGCGACAACGTCAAGATCCACGGTACCAGCGGTTTCGATGGTGATCCGTTTGCCCAGCTCTTTGCATCGATGTGTGAGCGGGATCAGATCCGGAACCAGCATGGGTTCACCGCCGGTCAGCACAACATCCGGAGCGCTACACTGAGAGACTCGTCGGACGAGTTCATCGAGCGACCATGCCGTTCCTTCCGGCTTCCATGATGTGTACGGAGTATCGCAAAAGCAGCAGCGAAGGTTGCATCCGCTGGTTCGAATGAACAACGACGACGCGCCAGCCCAAGGGCCTTCGCCCTGAATCGATTCAAAAATCTCTGCTATCTGCACGGAACCGGAGTCGTCAAAGAGAAATGAGAAACTGGGCGGTCTGTCGCCGGGGATCGAACAAGTCACGCAGGATACTGATGAAACTTTCGCAATTCTTCCGACAAACCGGCCTTTCAGATCGAATTCGCGATAACTCGACCTCGAATTCTGACGCATAAACGATCATTGACAGAAGTTGCCTGAAAGTCCGTCTGAATTTCTGGATGACGTCTCGCCGACACCCGCTCGGGGAGAGTTTCCTTCCCTCGGAAGCCACGATACAAAACTCGACATGGCCGAACCTCAGTTCACCCAGTTTCTGAATCTCCTGAAGAAAAGCCGCCTTCTGACGCCGGCTCAGGAGCAGGCTGCGCAGGCGGTTCTGGCCGGTCGTCCGGCATCGGTCGATGCGTTGGCGAAGGAACTGGTCGCCAAAGAACTGCTGACTCGCTGGCAGGCCGATCAGTTGCTGAAGGGACAAACCGGATTCGTGCTGCAGCAGTATCGGTTACTGTCGCCCGTCGGCCGAGGAGGAATGGGGCACGTCTTCCGCGCCAAAGACGATCGCAGCGGAGCGATCGTGGCGATCAAGGTGATGTCGAAGAAGCTGACGAGCAATCAAACGCTCGTCAATCGTTTCCGTCGCGAGATCCGCGCATCGTCGCTGCTGAACAGTCGCCATATCGTGCGAACGCTGGACGGTGGTCGCGTTGGCAAAGTCGACTTCATGGTGATGGAGTATGTCAACGGCGATCAGCTTGACCGCATCGTATCGCGAGTGGGCTCGATTCCAATTGCAGTGGCCTGTGACATCATTCGTCAGGCGGCGCTTGGCTTGCAGCATGCTCACGAGCGGCAAATGGTGCATCGCGACATCAAGCCGGGCAATCTGATCGTCGACTGGACGTCGGAAGGTCTTGGCGTTGTCAAGATCATGGACATGGGTCTTGTCCGACTGGAGTCTGATGAAGAGGAACGCACCGTAACCCGCGCGGGGCAGGTGATGGGGACTCCGGATTACATGTCGCCCGAGCAGGGCTGGGACACAGCAACGGTTGACATTCGCAGTGACATCTACAGTCTCGGCTGCACGTTCTTTCGTCTGCTGACAGGTCGAGTCCCGTTTCCCGGCGACAATCCTCTTCAGGTGCTGATGGCTCGCTGTTCAAGAGACTGTCCGTCGGCAAGAAACCTTCGCCCAGAGATTCCTGAGCCGGTGGATGGAATCCTTCGTCGAATGACGCTTCGAGATCCCTCGTCGCGATTTCAGACGCCTCAGGAAGTGGCGAATGCTCTGGAGCCATTCAGCACCGCGCTTTCCATTGATGCGCTTCGCAAGGCCATGAAGGAAGCGGGCAATGACGATGCCGTGCTGCTGGAACTGGACAGCAGTGTCGACGCCAATGAACCTCAGGATGCTGGCTACCAGCAGTTCCTCCGCGAAATGGACAGCGGCGCGGCTGTCGACCTGATGATTTCCACGAACGGCGGACAGGGACAGTCGCTGAATGCGACCATGCCCATTCTGCCTCAGGTGGACCGTCGTGTGGCTGGTCCGAGGCGGAACTCGCCGCCAAAATCAAAGACAGCGGGAGTCATCGGCCTCGCATCCGCCAGCACAGCCGTCGCGTTGGCCGCATTGTTCATGTTTGTGAACCGCGGCACGCCTCCCGTAACACCGGACGTTGCAGACGTTCGCACAAGCTCTGAAACATCACTTCCAAAAGCGGTTCTTGAAGCGTCAACACAGTTGGATGCCAAGCCGGGCGATGTGTTCGCCTTCACTCCAAAGTTTGAGTCGCCCGTTGAAACCGATGTTCCCAAAGAGCAGTTGCAGTTTCGTCTTGGACGGAATGCCCCGGACGGTGTGACGATTGATGCTGCGTCCGGAAAAGTCGAATGGAAGATTCCTGCAGGGCAAATGCCTGCGGCGTATCCGATCCTGATCGAGTACATCTTCCGGCGTGAGGCCGTTGAAAGTGTGATTGCCTCAACAACCGTTGTCGCCAACGTTCAGCCGCTTGCGATGAACTTCAAGTTTCCGCAAATGGAGCCGCGAGTGGTTCGCGTGGATGAATCAGTCAAGGTCGAATTCGCCGTCTCGCCGACTCCTGCGGAATCTCTGGGCCTTGAGTATCGCCTTGGTGCGAATCGAACCGATGCGATGAAGGTTGACTCGAAGTCGGGCCAATTTACGTGGACGCCATCGGATAACGATTTTGGCCGGCACATGGTTGGTGTGGAACTGTTCGATCCGAAAACCGATCGCGCCGTGGTGATTGGACAACTGCCCGTGTTCGTGCGACCGGAAATGACGTTGCCGAAGTTCCCCGAGCAGACGGCGGAAGCCGGCAAACAGTTCGAATTGCAATTGATGGAGCGTCCGCCGCGATTCCTGGGCAAGGCGTTCGCACTTCGACTCGGCGTTGGAACACCGAGTGGTGTCGAACTCGATGTCCGTCGAGGCATGCTGAAATGGGCCGTCCCGGACGATGCTTCCGGTCGTCATGAGATTCGACTGGTGCTCGAATCGATGTCACCTCGGATTGAGTTCCAGCCGGTCGAAACGATCGTTGTTGTGAATGTCTCGGGCAACATGCCATCAGAACCCAAAGCGACGATTTCGCCAGAAGCCGTAGCCTCGCGAGAAACCGCGATTCGAGAACTGATGAAGAAGGAAATTGCCGGGGCCAACACCACAACAGAGCGTGCGACGCTGGCTCGTCAGCTTTGGAATCGCTCTCTTGATCAGAGTCCCGGTGTTGACGACGCAGCGTTGCTGAACATCGCACTGGAAATCGCCGACAAGGGCCGAGTGACGGACATGGCACTTGAACTGAATCGTCTTCGTGCCACTCGTTACGAGCAGTCTGAGATTGACGGAGCGATTCCGATCCTCAAGTCGTTTCGAGTCACCAGTGTCAGCGCGACTCAGGCGGATACGGTGATTGAAAATCTTCTGCGTGTCACATTCGACGCCATTGGAACGAAACGATACAGCGACGTCAGCGTGCTGCTTGGACCGGTAGAGACACTGTTGAAGAAAGCCGAACGAGGAACACTCGCGAAAGCCATCGGCACGGATGTTGAAGCGGCTCGGTCTCTTGCTGATCAACTGGCAAAGACAGATTCCGTTGATGATGCGAAGGTACAGGAGCTGTCGCGTATGATCGGACGGTGGCAGTTCAGTCGATTGTTCGGTGACCCACAGTTGATTGGTTACGTCCAGTCGGCCGAGACCAATCAGTCACATCCCGACGGAGGTCGATCGCTCTGGAAGTTTGATGACAGCCGTGTGTCGATGACGGTTGCGAATCAGGCGGGCAATCTCGGCATCATCGACACGTCTCAAGACAGCGGGCGATATCTTGTTCGCATGCAGGTTCATTCGAAAACCACAGCAGCGATGTTCATCTTTGGAGCCAGTCGCGAGCAAAACCTGAATTCGTGGCTGCTGACGTTCGACAACTCGGAGTTTGGCCGAATCATCCGAGTGCCCGCGACCGCGAATGTCCATGATCCGGTCAAGGGCGCATTTCTGCCGGGCTGGAACGATCTTGAGATCATGGTCGACAATCGCGATGTCCGTGTTCGACTTAACGGCGGTCCGGCTCTCGCGACGCAGATTTCGGACCTGCAGCCGGGACGGTTCGGATTTCTCGTACCATTGCAACGCTCGCAAATGCCGACGCTGGAAGTTCGCAACCCACGAATCATGAGCCTGCCGTCACAGTGATCGTTGCGGCAGACATTCTACGCCTGTCATGACCTGGTGATGAGTTCGCCGACAGTCATCTGACCACGTTGCAGTTTCGTGGCAAGCTCCGCCGCATCTAGCGCCTGCAACGGGCTGATTTCCACAATCATTCCCTGATCGACATTCACTCCGGCGGCCGACAGCCAGTCATGCGCGATGCGATTGAGAGCAGCGCGCGAAGTTTCCGGCGAGTCCGCTCCGGATTGATTTTTGACCGGATTGAATTCACGACTCCGATTGCCCTCGACAATCAATGTCTTCTCCGCGAGGGGCAAGGCATCAAAGATGAAACGTTCCATCTTGATCGCGTTGGGTGATGATGCGGTTCCCTGATTCGCCGAGCTTCCGTCCGGATTGATGCTCGCGACATTCTTTCGAGCAGCATGCAGCGGCAACTGGCATCCATTGCCGGCGAGTCGTTTCAGAAAATCAAGATCGAACAGATGAATTGCCGTGTTCCCGGCCCAGAAGATCCATTCTCCGGTGTCATCGGTCTTCGCAGCCTGCTCAGGAGTCAGTTCGCTGTACTCGATAATCTCCGTTCGTCCGTCGACATCAACCAGTACACCCATGCGTTCTGTTGGGCTGGTCTTGCGAACCACGTTCGTGGACAGTTGAGATCCCTCAAGCACATGAAACCCAACAAAAGCGGGATCCACCATGATCACGGTTGGATTATCAACCTGATGATAGAAGAGGTGCCGAACTCCTCGGCGAGCCATGTCATCAAGCAACCCGGCCCGATCCAGCGCTGTGACGAGGCCGCCGTGACCGTCGGGCGACAATGCAAGCTCTGACGGACTGCTGAGCAACACTCGGCCGGTTGCAGCGTCGATCGCTGGCAGGCTGCCCTGCTGAAAGAAGCAAACAGAGTTTTCAGGCAGCCCGAAAAAACGGCTTGATCGAAAGAACGCCACGGTTTCGTCATGAGTCGCGTCGCTGGTCATCACGAACCACGGAATTTCACACTCGTGCCGACGTCGTCTCGCAAGAATCTGTTCGGCGAAGATCTGAAACAGGCTTCGATCCGTCACCGGGCCGATTGGAAACAGACCTTTCGGATGATCAAACCCAAGTCGTGTCCCCTGACCGCCGGCAACGGTGATGACAGCGACTCGATTGTTACGAAGCTCCTGTTCTCCAAGTTCGACCGCTTTCTGCCAGCGTGATTCGGATGAACTGTCCGCGGGTTGTCGCACGACGGTTGCGGGTGCCTTGGCACGGTTGACTCGCGATGTGGATGTGAACTCTGAATACGATTGTCCGGACGCCTTGAGCCACAGTCGACGAATCTGCTCGAAATCGATCTGTCGAATCTGCTGACAGAGTCGTTCCCGGTGCGCATCGGTCAACTGATCCCAGAAATGGACAAGATGTTCCTGCTGATGTCGATGCAGTTCGAGCAGCAGATCCTGTGGTATCTGGTTCATGATCAGTGAATCCCGTGCCTCTGCCTGAGGCATTTCAAAGAGCTGTCGGTCATGATGCACAATGAGACAAGATCATGACATGCAAAACGCAACTCGACAATGTCGTCCCCTGCCGGTCCGGAAGGACTGGTGTTGCCGCAATGCAACAACTCAGAACGAGCCGTTCGTTCCGTGCGGTTTGTCCCCGTCTGACTGGACAAGTACAGCATTACTCTGCGGCAGCAGGCGGCGTGAACGAAACTTTGAACTCGCTTCCTCGTCCCAGTTCGCTGCGAACCGTGATGCGAGCATCAACGGACTGACAGAGATGCTTGACGATGGCAAGCCCCAGACCGGACCCGCCACGTTCGCGAGATCGATCTTTCTCGACGCGATAAAATCGCTCGAAGATTCGGCCGAGCAGTTCTTCCGGGATTCCAGTCCCGGTATCACGCACGCAAAGTGCCGGGCCGGTTGTGCCGTTCGTCAGCTCAACGGTGACACGACCGTCGGCAAATGTGTGTTTCAACGCATTGTCGATCAGGTTGCTCAGAATCGTGTGCAGTGCCTGCCGGTCGGTCTTGAGATAAAGCTCATTCGCGCCGACAACATCAAGCACCACGGATCGGCTGTCGGCAACCGTTGCAAAGCCGCGAACAACGTCGTCGACAACGTCTCTTGCGTCGAGCAGTTCGAGATTGAGAACCTGTTGTCCGGATTCGACTCGGGCCAGTTGCAGCATGCCCAGGATCAACTGGAGCAATCGTTCGGACTGTTCATCAATCTGCTTGAGGAAGCGTTCCGCCGTTTCCGGCTCCGACAGTGCACCGCTGAGAAGTGTGTCCGTGCAGGCCTGAATGACCGTCAAAGGAGTTTTCAGCTCGTGCGACACACCGCTGACAAAATCGCGTCGCATCGCTTCAAGCCGTCTTGCTTCGGAAACATCGCGAACAACGGCGACCGCTCCGGAATGCGGACCACTGCGGATCGGAATCGACATCAGGACCAAATCGGCCTGATCGCGATTCGAGCGATACTCGAGTGTCTGAGTCTGACCGCTGGAAAGTGATTCGGTCACGGCATCAAGAAATGCGGGGACACGAATCGCTTCGTACAATCGATGGCCCACGCCAATCGCGGGACTGAGGTTCAGCAGACGTCTCGCACCACGATTGAGGAACACAATGCGCGATTCCAGATCGATCGCAATGACGCCTTCCACCATCGAATCCAGCACCGTCGTCAGCAGGTCAGCCGACGAGCGAGCCATTCGCTCCGTCTTCTGAAGCTGCTGAATCTGATCCTGCCGCTCTTCTTCCATTTCATGCAGAGAATTCGCGACCTGACCCAGTTCGTCGTCACGATCGGAGATGGTCAGCAGCATGTCTTCGCGCTGCGTGCGATCCGTTGCCTGTGTCAGATTCAACGACATCGACTGCAGCGGTCCGACGATGCCGCCAAAGATGATGGCCATGCAAAGGATACCAATCAGCCACGAAAAGAACGCCGTCCGCGTTGCCGCCGAAAGGACAGGCGTCACAGTAGATTCATCCAACAGCACGGGACTCAGCGCGAGCAGCACGAGGTCGCGCGATGCCTCTGATCGACGAATGCGGCGACCAATCGCGTTCTGCTCGGGGCCATTGGGGTCAGGACGAATACGACGATACGCTCGTCCGGATTTCAGAGTCGCCTGAACGACCGAATGGATGGTGATATCGTTTGAGATCGTTGGCCAATTGGAGATCTCGGACGTCAGATCCTCGTCAATCAACCAGAGCTGCAGGCCATTTTCAGAGGATCGATTCATCCATGTTGACAGAACGACTTCCGGTGCCAGTCCTGCTTCGAGCTGGTCACGGATATCATCCATGAACTGTTCGGCTTCTGCTTTCTGGGCCGAGACAGTCTGAGATGTCAACTGGCTGTGCAGCGTCAGCAGCAAACCTGCCAGCGCAAGGCCGGACAGCAGGGCAAACAGCCCTGTGTTTCGCCAAAATAGTCTGGATTTGACCCAGCGCAACTCGCACCCAACTCCGGAGATGGAAAGGACTCGCCTCCGATCTGAACACATCTCGTCTGCGAAGTCCGGCAGTCCAATTTGAGTTTCGATGATACCAGCAATCAGGCCAGATTCTGTTCCTGGTTCGGCCTGGTTCGCGAAGTTAACAATTCCGGAGGCCGATTCTCAGGACAGGTGGGGCCTTTTCGTTCCAGTGAGATGCAAACATTGCAATTTCCTGACGATTCATCAGACCGCGGCCGGAAACAAAAAAAGAAACGGCCCCAGGGAATTCTCCCCAGGGCCGTTTCGACAGCAGTCTGGATCAGTTGGACGTGATCGATTTACGAGAACGAAGCGTTCATTTCTGAACGATCGGGATTACCAGTTCTTCGGGCTCAGAATCCAATACCACTTGTCCTTTTCCTTGTTGAAGTTCAGGTTCCACTGGCCATCGTCCCATTCCAGTGACACTTCACGCCATCCCAGCGGGACCTGCGGATAAGGATAGAACGGTCCGATGTAAGGCCATGCACTTGCGCTGTACTGCGTTGGATAGCTGACAGCAGCCGAGTTCGGGTACTGAGCGTACGCTGGCCATGCGTGTGCTGGAAGCTGTGGGTTGTTGAAGCTCGTTGGAGCATAACCCATCGCCTGCGGCGGCATACCGGCATCCATGCCTGGCTGCATGAAGCTGGCCTGCTGCATTGCTGCCTGCTGCTGCATCATGGCTGGGTGCATGCCCGGCTGCATTCCTGGGCCGCCCATCATCGGAGGACCTGGATTGTACGAGGTCTGGCTGATCGGCCCGCTGACCTTCAGTTGGTTGTTGACCGACTGAACATCGGGAAGCTGAGAAACCGCAGCAGCGGCAGCCTGACGCTGACCAACCGTGGCCACTTCACCAGCCAGAGTTGCAACGCCCTTGTTGTAGCGAATTTCAATGTCGTATCCGACAAGGCCCGCCTGAGCCAGAGAGTCTGCAATCTGCTGAGCAACAGCCTGGTTGTCGACTGGAGCTGGCATCGTGCCGCTGACTCGCTGAATCTTGCCTTTGGCAGACTCTGCAGTTTCGAATGACGCAGCATGAGATACTCGCTCGCCTGCTCCTGGTCGAGTGCCTGAGGCTCGTTCAATCTGTCCGCCTGCGGCTGGAACAAATCGAATCTGATTCTCAACGCGCTGGATGCCGGGAACGCCTTCCGCTGCACGCTGGGCAAGTGCTCGCTGGCTGGCGTCATGGCAACGTCCGCTGATCACAGCGACGCCGTCCTTCACTTCAATCTCAATGTCTTCGCCCTGGACTCCGGCGGCCTGCATTGCGGCGACAACTTCGTTTGCCTTCGCCGTGTTGCGAGCCTTCTCCGATGATCCGGAGAATGGCATCTGAGGCTTCAATCGCCCGCCAAGGAATCCGTCCGCACTGGCGACAGCCGGGCTGGCTGCCATAACGCCCAGTACGAGTAACCACTTACCGTACTTTCGCATGAAAGTTCTCCTCCGTGAGGTACCTTCCGTTCCGGACCGCACTCGTACTGCTGAGAAACCGTCCCGGTGGTGATGTCTACAATTCTCGGACGCTGACCACATCTGGCAGATTCGTCCGCCAGAATTCCAGACTGCTGCCACCGTCAGCACCGGTCTTGAGCTCGATTCCGTTCTCACGGTGACCTGTTACGTGACGAAGCAACAGAAAAACACATTCCTTTCTTCGGTCCTGTCGTACCGTTTGGATAAACATTTCTGGCTTTTTGGAACGTGACGGTTGTTTGGAACGCGACGGTTCTGCCGAAGAATCATCCGACTTGCCAAAGATCGGCAGTAGCTGCCGATCAAGTTGATCGAGTCGGGTCAAAAAGAAACCCTCGCGCTTTTGCACGAGGGTTTCAGAGGTGGACTAGTCTGTCAGGCCGGCTGCGGGCAATCTATTCCTGCTCAAGCCGATTGCCCTGATACAACTTTGAGGTCGCACCAAGCGATGGTGTTGGTGCAGCGCCGCGGTTCGAATACTTGCCGCTGACCGGAGCCACTGTGTCGCGGCTGCCAACCTTCGAATTCACCGACGGGCTTGATGCACCGTTGGAGAGTTTCCCGGGGAATGGCTTCGTGGGCGAGAAGACAAGACTCTTGCTGCTGTAACCGATGTAGTCCAGGAAGCTGGACAGGGAAATCACATAAACACCGTTGTATTCGGCTCGCTTCACAAGCTCCACATGGCACTCGCGAATTCGATTGTTGATTTCCTTACGAGCCGTGTCTTCGGTGTCTTCATCACCGAGGTCGCCAACGAGCAGGAATCGAGTTTCGGACGTGATGTTCTTCTCGATGTCGGACATGCTCAACTCTTCGTTGTTCTTGCCCTTCACCTTTCCTTCGTCGTCAATCTCAATCACGATTTCAGCGCCCGAGCCACTGACGATGCGATGAAACTCGTCTCGATCGCTGCCAGGATTTCCATCGAAATCCAGCATGCCCACAACTGCGAGCTGCAATTTTTGGCCTGGCCAGAACAGCGGCGAATACACTGGATCGCCCTGTCCGAGCGGGTTGCCCCCCTTTTGGCTCACGATGTCCGCCTTGGCAAGGTGGTCGCCGAGAATTTCCGTAACGACGATTTTGCCCTTCATATCCTTATCGCTCTGAGCCCGGCCGACGCCGCCGTTATCCTTCGTGTAGACGGAAAACGTCGTGCCGACCTTCAGAGAATCTGCACTACCCAGATTGATGAAGCATGACAGCGCATTCTGGTCAACGAATGTCAACAGTCCGTCCGGCTTCTCAAAGACGAAGCCCTCCAGTTTCTGACGATCACGACGAAGCTCAATCAGAGCTTCGCGCATCTGAGCAATATCACGCTCCAGTTCTTCGATCTTGTTCTGCGACTCGGTCTGCAAAGTCACCAACTGGTCCTGAGTTTCCAGAAGCTGCTTGTGTTCGCTGTCGACTTGTGTCTGCAGGTTGCTGATTGTTTCTGCAGTTTCGCGTTCCTTCTTCCGAAGCTCTTCTTCTTTTGCATCCAGCGACGCTTTCATCGCTGCCATTGCTTCGTTGTGGGCAACTTCAGCCTTCTTCAACTCGTCACTTTTTCCCTGAAGCTGAATATTGCGATCCGTAGCAGCCTGGGACTGAATGTCGCGGTCAATCGAAGCTTTTTCCAAAGCCTTTGACAGCGTTGGCTGAACTGACGTGCCGTCTCCAGCGTGCTTTGCCATCTCTTCTTTCGCTTTGGCCGCAACGTCTGCTGCAAGGTCACCCTGTAGACCAACGGTGTCTTTCAGAAGAGTAACTTCGCCCGACTTCTCCTGAATGATCGCTTTGGACTTGTTCTCTGCGTCCGTCGCCTGTGACAGTTGACGCTGCAGGTCAGCGCTGTGAGACCATGTCATGTACCAAGCGACACCAAGGCCGACTGAAAGCAGCACGAAGATCGAGAGCGAGATGACCAGGCCGTTGCCTTCTTTCCCTGCCATTGAATTGCCCCTGAAGCTGGCCCCGAAAAGCGATTGGTGTCTTACAAGTAATGAAGGTTCCGATCGCGTAAACGTCGGGACCTGCTGGATTTGCGTAACTTTTGACAGATTTCCTGAATCTACGGTTCTGTCTATGGGATGAAGATACCCGTGGTGCCCTGGGAGTCAAGAAGTTCTTGTTCAGTGCGTTCACAGGCGTCAAAAACGGCCCAGAACGCAAAATCTCGGCGCACGAGCAGCCTCCAGTGGATGATTCACCCATTCTCTCTATCTTCGAGAGTCCAGCAGCGAAAATTGCGACTTTGGTCTGAGGTTCCGTTTGGTCTGAATTTCCTGATGATTGCGAGCACGCCACGAACGCTCATTGCAGCGGTTTCGCCACGCGATGACCGGCCCCGGCGTTTCGGCGACCGCGGCTTCTGTCATTTGATGACATCAATTTGACGCCTGGCCAGCGCGCGGACTCGACATTCGTCGACGTCAATTCCCAGACCCGGTCCCTTCAGACGATCGCCACGTCCGCCGAAACGGAAAGTCAGATCCTGCTCGGTCAATCGGTCCTGGACGAGGAATCGATCAAAGCTGCCTTCGAGATACCGAAGGTCAGGAATACTGCAGGCTACGTGACGACCTGCGGCTGACAGAATGCCAGTTTCGCCGACCTGACATCCCAGTTGGTAGCCGAGTTGATGCTCACGAGCGAAAGCGAACAATCGGAGAGACCGCACCAGTCCGCCACATTTCGACAGGCGAACGTTGAAGAGGTCACACCAACCACCGTCCCTCGCCCTGATCGCGTCTTCGAGACAGCAAAGCGATTCATCGAGCATCACCGGCAGGCCAATCTGTTTTCGCACTTCGCTTAGGCCACTGACCTCCGAATGGGGCACCGGCTGTTCGATGCATGTTGGCCCATACTTCATGAGCGGCTCCAAGTGGCTGGCGACATCAGCAACGCTCCACGCTTCATTTGCGTCAAGTCGCAGGTCGACTCGGCTGCCGACAATCCGGCGCACTCGTCGCAAGCAATCTTCGTCCGCGATGTCTTGGGCACCCACTTTGACTTTGACCTGCCGAAACGCAAACAATCGCATCTTGATCGCAGAAAGCCACTGACCTCGCGGCGATTCCGACGTCACCGCACCGCTGTAAAAGACGCTTTCTGTTTGGCATGCAAATGAACGACTGACGGGCAAGCGTTGAATCAGATCGCTCAGTGAAACATTTTCAGCTCGGCAGGCCGCGTCGAGAATGGAAAGCTCGACAGCACAGCGAACTGCGTTGCCAAAGCACTCCCGGGGTGACACTCCGGCGTCGGGCGAAACAGCCGCGAGTGACCATTGATCGATTTGTTCTGCAACATCGACTGCAGTTGAAAAGTCTGATCGAAGCGGAGAAAAGTCAGATTCTTCAAGATGTCTCCACGCGGAGTCGATCGATTCGCCCGTGACGTACGTTCTCGGCAGTCCTTCGCCCCAGCCGCAGCTTCCATCGTCGAGAACGCACTTGACGATCAGCGTGTCATTCTGCGTTCGCGAATGAGAGGCATGTCGGACCTTCTTCCGCAACGCGACAGGAACGTGGTAAGCTGTGAGTTTGCGTATCTGCATCGGACAGACGTGTTTCTGATCTTGACTTCGGCATGCGTGTCGAAACGCAATCGACGCTCGGACTGTTTCGTTGGATGTCGCATTCGTTTGTGGCACAGTATCGTAAGTCAGGTCCCATCACAAAAGCACTCTACGGTCTTCGCTGAACATGCTGCCCTTGATTCCAGTGATCGATATACGTCTGGGAATCGCCGTTCACGCGATTGCGGGAGACCGTACGAACTACAAACCGCTTCGATCTTCCATTGTATCGGGAGTGGAACCGGCGTCGATCGTCAGGCAACTGGCCGCACGGATTCCGTCGCTGAAGTGTTGTTACATTGCTGACCTCGATGCGATCGAAGGGAGAAGCCTGAATCGATGCACGATGGCGGAGCTTGTACGAGTTGGAATCCCGCTTCTCGTTGATGCTGGATCCAGCAATCCGGGAGATGTCGAAGCACTGCTGGACTTGGGCGTTCAAACCGTTGTCGTCTCATCGGAGTCCTGCAGCGATCTTGAGGGGCTCCCGCGGATTGTCCGGCAGTTTGGTCCTGGTCAGGTTTGTGCGAGCATCGATTTGAAAGCCGGAGTATTGCTTACTCGCGACACAGCATGGGTTGATCGCACTGCACTTGACCTTGCCTTTCACATCGTTGAATCCGGTTTCAAGCAAACGGTCGTGCTGGATCTTAAATCTGTTGGAACAAGCCGCGGGATTCCAACGCTGGATCTCTGCGGTTCCATCCGTGATCAATTCCCGGAACTTGCCGTAATCACCGGCGGCGGCGTTCATTCATGGTCTTGCCTTCAGGATGCCGAGGAGGCTGGCGTCAACGGAGTCCTGGTTGGGTCAGCCCTCCACGATGGTCGACTGGACTTGAGATCTCTGATCTGACGAGCGGCAACATCTCCGTCCGATTGAACTCGATGGCAAAAGAACGCAAACTTCAGGCCACTCGGCTCACATAGACGCTCTCATCCCACCATCGCCACGCAGAATTACAGAAGTTCAGGAACCAGAATGACTCACATTCGCCTTCATCTCACCCTGTTGTTCATCTTCACCGTTCTTGCTCCGGGATGTGGAAGTCCGGAATCGGCCCCGGTCGCAGATTCTCCGGAAGCAACAAACCCGAATGCCGCAACGAAGAAGCCGCGAGTTGCGTTGATCATGAAATCTCTCGCGAACGAGTTCTTCTCAACTATGGCCGCAGGCGCTGAGTCTCACCAGAAGAAGAATTCGGATCAGTACGAATTGATTGTGAACGGCATCAAAGATGAACGAGACCTGAGCAGACAGGTCGCTTTGGTGGATGAAATGGTTGCTCTGAAAGTGGACGCGATCGTGATTGCTCCGGCAGACTCCAAAGCGCTCGTGCCAGCGCTTCGAAAGGCAATTGATGCCGGAATTGTCGTGATCAACATCGACAACAAACTTGATAAAGATGTGCTCGCTCAGGAGGAGATCACCATCCCGTTCGTCGGCCCTGATAACCGAGCCGGTGCAAAGAAAGTTGCGGAGCGGCTCGCTCAGGATCTCTCACAAGACGACAAAGTTGCCATCCTTGAAGGTATTCGCACATCCTTCAATGCTCAGCAGCGACTTGAGGGATTCAAAGACGCGTTGACTGCTGCCGGGATCGGTATTGTTGACAGCCAGTCGGCGGATTGGGAGATGTCCCAGGCCAACACAATTGCGTCGTCCATGCTCTCAGAACATCCCGAGATCAAGGCGATTCTTGCGGCAAACGACAGTATGGCACTGGGAGCCCTTGCGGCCGTTAAAGCATCTGGTCGGAACGAAGTGAAGATTGTCGGGTTCGACAACATTTCGGCAATTCAGGAAGCGATCAAGGAAGGACTCGTACTTGCCACTGCCGACCAGCATGGCGATCAACTCGCGGTCTTTGGGATCGAAGCGGCCCTGAAGCAAGTCAATCAAAAATCGAACGACGAATCCTCTCAGCCCGGCAATGTGGAAACTCTTGTCGACCTGATCACCAAAGAATCGCTGACCACTGCACCTCGATAAAGGTGGCCTCTTGCGATCCGCATCTCAAATCGGCAGGACCTTCGCTGATTCGAGTTCTTCGCAGACTGAAACAAACGAGGCATTGACGCGACCTGAGCTGATGTGTAACCGTCACGGAATTCGTAAGACTTCCTTTCAACACCTTATGATTCATGCTACAAGGGGTCTCAGTCGACGCGAGTTCGCCAATACCTCGACACAGTCCCTGTCGGTTGATCACAGCGAACTACTCGACGACAGGTACTTCCACGTGATTGCCCAGATCGCCTTCTGACAGCATGAAGTTCTCGAACTGAAGTGTTGAGTTTCGGTCGAACCAATCCCGAATGACGGGGGTTGCCTCGAAATTCTGCGGTGGACGAACGAGCAATGCAGAACCCTGAGTGACCGCGCGAATTTCACCGTCATCGATCACCATCGTTCCGCGACTAAAGACGTAGCGCGGCATGCGGAACATTTCTTCGAGATCTGGATTGCGGCTGTAGACGGTGATGTCTGCATCGGCACCCGGGCCGAGATGTCCCTTGTTCTTCAGCCCCAGCAGTCGAGCCGGAGATGCTCGAGTGATGATTGCAATTTCATTCAGCGTGTATTCCCGACTGAGGTCCCCAAGCGTGCAATGCTGCCGGAGTCTCTGCGGAAGACGAGCCAGATATTCGTCGCGACGAGATCGCTCCATCAGCAGCGCGATGATCTCCGGATAGGCGAGGAATGATCCGCCGTTGGGATGATCGGTGCTCATCGCGATTCGCCACGGGTCATTGACCAGAAGGTACCACTCAAGTCCGATCGCCCATTGCAGAGCATGGACGAAGCTCTTGTCGCGATAAGTGATCGGCACGATTCCGCAGCCGCCCTCGAGCTCGACATCTCCGCTAAACCATTTTCTCCCTGTGACCTTGTGCAGATAGTGACCAAGCGGGCCATCACCGGTCATCGATGTCGTTTCACCGAACACGACCTGACCAACATCAACCGACAAGTGCGGATGCGAATTCACGTACTCAGCCAGAGCCGGGACCTGCGAACAGAATGTCGACTGATCTTCGAGTGAACCACCGTAGCTGTGAAACTGAATATGAGTCAGATGTGCCCGTGAGCCATCAAGCGACTTCATCGTCTCAAGAGTCGTAGTCCAGTTCCCTGGAATGCCGAGATGATTGCAGTGAATATGAACAGGATGCGGAATTCTGAGGCGATCCACCGAACGCGCCATCTCGGTCAGGATTTGGCGAGGACTCAATCCGAAGTGCGTGACCTTCTCATCGAGTCCGCAGTATCCGTCACCGCCGCTTTTCCACATTTCAACGCCGCCCGGATTTACGAGCTTGACGGCATAGCCTCCGGTCGCGTTCAGGAGCCACGAGACAGCCGCATCGGTGAGTTCTGCGTGTCCCTGAGCAATCTGCTCCATCACAAGATGGTTATTGCCCATCATCACAAAGAATCCCTTGTCGATGATCGGCGTATCCTGAAGTTCATCGTGCGCATGTCGCGCGCCGATGGGGGGCACCGCAGCATCGAACGCCGTCGTATAGCCAAGGCCGGCGTACAGGTACCCTGTTGCGAATGTGCTTGGAACGGTCCCGAGTGTTCCCGAACGAGTCAGATTCGTCCGAGCCATCGCCTGAGTCTTTCGGCGTTGCTCCGGAAGCATCTTGCGGGCGGTATTCACTTTCGGTCCGGCGATATGACAGTGCATATCCACACCGCCCGGCATGATGATCATCCCTTCGCAGTTGATGCGAACCTCCGCCCGCCGTGATCCAGGTTCAGGGGCCTCAACGATCTGACCATCTTCCATCCAAACGTCGCGCAGTTCACCGTCGACTCCGTTGGCCGGATCATAAACCTGAGCGCCGAAGAGGACGGTGAGTGTCATCGAAGACGTTGCCTTCACGAAACGGATATGCGGACGGACGACGGTGGACTTTCGCTGATGAAGTCTGGCATTCCTCAGACTCAAAGCAGCATCACGAGTCCATCCATGCCTGAAAGTCGACTGTAAATGGCGATGACCTGCTGGGATGATTCGCACATCGGCTCAAGCGTGACCGCGACATGACGGCCGTGCTCCGTCGCGCGAATCGAGAACGGCGGATCAGACTCCAGCTTCAACTCATCACGAACCGAAGAAATCACTCGGGCCGTGAAGTTGTGGTCCGCATAACCAATCACCTTGAATGTGTAATGGCATGGGAAACTGTGCCGCATCTCGAGAAGTTCAATGGATGGCAGTTTGATCACAGTGACACTCCCGCGAGCGGTTCCGTTCGAGTTAGCAGATTCAGCCGAGTCAGCTTCAGAAATTGTTCTCAGTTCAATGCCGCGATTGTATCAAAAGCCATCGCATCACGCAGGGGCATTTCAATAGAAGAATCTGTGCTGCGATCACGTGCATTCCATTGCGCCCGGCAGTCAGGATTGCAGTCGATGGCTTGACAGGATCAGCTTCCATTCGCACGGGAACTCGCGGCGTCTTTTCGCTGATGAGATCGATTCAGCGCCGCTCGTCGTTCGCCCTCGGTTCGGATGTGGACGGTTCGCAAGAGTCGTTCTGCCTTCTCCGTCAACTGCTGACCTCGCCGCATCATCACGACACGAGCCGTTGCGATGGCATCATCCAGCGAGTTCTCCATCGACAGTTCGCCCCACATCACCGAACTGAACGATGGAACATGCCTTGGAAGGAGTCGTCCTCCGGGAAGAACCATCGTCATGACACCGACAGATGTTCCCGTGTTGAACATGCTGTCGAGTGCCGTCTTGCTGTGGTCACCGATGAACGAGCCAACCTTCGTCAAGCCGGATTCAATCAGTTGCCCCTGCAGCGGAACTCGAACGGAGCTGTAATCATTCTTCAAATCCGATGTGGACGTCATCGCTCCGATATTCACCCACGGACAAACGTAACTGTGTCCAAGAAATCCTTCGTGGTATTTATTGACGCAGGCATGAAGGATCGATTCTTCAATCTCGCCTCCAACTCGGCAATGTTCACCAATCGTTGTACCGCCTCGAATCAGCGCGCGAAAGACCTGGCTTCCGCGGCCAATATGGCATGGCCCTTCAATCCGAGTAAATGATTGAATCACGACGTCGCGGTCAATGGAGACCGGGCCTTTTCGAGCATCAATCACAACATACGGATCGATCGTCGCCTGCGAAGAGATGTAGACGTCTGACGGTTCGCCGAGAATCTGCACATGATCAAACGACGGATCGTGCGACAGTCCCTCATCCTGAAAGTCTCGGCAAAGTTGTCGTGCGTTGTGGCTGACAAGATCCCACGGATGCCGGATGACTTCACCTGTCGCCGGGACCGCTCGACGACTAGATGCCAGAGAGCTGAGCATCGAGATCAGATCGGCATTCAGCACTTCGGTCAGATCATTGCCCTCACAGCGAACCCACATCGGGTCCCCGTGAAGAAAGCCAGCCTGATGATTGAGCAGGTCCAGCGGTGTGAGTCGACGCTCCGGAAGCCAGCAGCCGTTGATGAGCAGAATCGGACCGGATTGAATCCAGTTGACATCGTTCACGCGAATCTCTGGCTGACTCTCCTGATAGGCTTCGGCCAGCCACGGACGCACCCAGGCACCGAACTCAGCCGAGGGATACCACCGCTGTAGCCGTCTGCGCAAAGAATCGCGACCGCAGACAAGCTCAAAGGCCGGTCGCAGGAGTGTCAGCGGACTCAGCAGATCCGCCGATTGATCTTCGAACAACAGAATACGCATTTCATCGTCCCCTCGGTCGTGTGACCCAGGGCAAATCCCGATCGCAGATTGTCGTCGCGACACATTGGAATCGGGAAACTTGAATCAGAGCGAGTATTGTGCCGCGATACTCTCTCGCCTGTAATGGCGACTGTGCACAGGACAGAGTTCGCGATGAATCTCCGGAAGCTCAAGGCAACTTCTTCGGCCAAAACTGCCGCCCATTGGTGCCCGGGCCGGGTCGCGGACCGAAGCCATCCGACCAAAGAGACCGCTCAACTGGCACAGTCGCAATGGCCTTGATCAGTGACTACACTTTGGCAGCCCATCTGAAGTTTAGTCCCATCAATTGTTGAGTTCATGTCTTCGATCGAAGAAATCCTGACTCGTTGTGAAGAGCGAATTGGCCACCAGTTTGGTGACCGCGCTCTGCTGCGGCGCTGCCTGACGCACAGTTCTTCTGCAGAGACGCGGTTGGACTGCAATGAACGGCTGGAGTTTCTTGGCGACGCGGTCCTTGGGATCGTGATCTGTGAGCATCTGTTTCAGAATTATCCGGAGCAGCGAGAAGGCAATCTGACTCAGATGAAGTCCTCGCTGGTCAGCCGCCAGACGTGTGCCCGTGTTGCTCGGCAACTGGAACTTCAATCATTCATTCTCGTCGGACGTGGACTGCAGAATATTCCGGAATCGATCCTTTCGGCGGTCGTCGAATCTGTGATCGCCGGGATTTACCTCGACGGGGGCCTCGAAGCCGCGAGGCAGTTCATACTTCGGGCGTTCGAAGAAGAATTGTCGCTGTGTGGTCCAGTGGACACAGAAAACTTCAAGAGTCGACTTCAGGAGCATACGCAGCGGGTCCTCGGAAAGACTCCTGAATATGTTCTGGTGGAAGAACTGGGCCCGGACCATGCTCGCGAGTTCTGCATTGCCGCTCGAGTCGGTTCTGATCTCTTCGACATGGGACGGGGACGAAGCAAGAAAGAAGCAGAACAGCAGGCAGCCCGTAATGCACTGCTCACACTGATGCGAGCCCCGATGAGTGATCAGCCTGTGTGCGATGAGGATGCTGATCTCGCGATCGAAGCGTTATCTGATGATGAATGTGTTTTCGGAGCCGGCTGTGAACAAACGGACTTCACTGACTCAGCAGCAGGTGCAACTCTGGAGTTATCTCAGGAACTGAGGATCGAGGAAACGAACAAGATGACTGTGCGGACAACTGTGTGTGATGTGCTGTTTCGCCCCGAACATGCGGAACTTCGATTTCTTCCCGAAGGTCCGTACGTTTGCAATGATGGCAAGTTCAGTTGGGTTGGCATTCAGCACGGCGCGGCGTCAACAGTTGGGTCGATCAACATCTTTGACACAACAACCGGACAGAATACATCGTGGGAATTGCCCGGACGTCCGGGGTTTGCGTTTCCCACGAATCGTTCCGGTGTGTTTGTTGCCGGCGTTGAACGAGAAGTCGGTTTGTTTGATACAGCATCGGGATCGTGGACGCCGTTCGTGACGAACGTCGATTCGGATGTGACAAACACGATCATCAATGATGCGGTCGTGTTCGAAGATTCGCTGATATTCGGCTGCAAAGAGCTTGAGTTCAAAACGAAGAAGGCCGGACTCTATCTCTGGCGTCGCTCAGATCGAGCAACCATTCAGCTTCGGAACGATCAGATCTGCTCTAACGGCAAAGCGATTATTCGCAACGCCGATGGTCACCTCACGTTGTTCGATATCGACTCCTGCACGAAACAGATCATCAAGTCGACAATTGATCTTGAGCATGGAGTGGTCGGCCCACAGGAAGTCGTTGTTGATCTGACATCCGAAGAGGTGTTTCCGGACGGAATGATCCTGACACCCGATCATCGCAGCCTCATCGTTGCTCTCTATGACCCAGGTGATCCAGCAACCGGTGCAGCGAGGCAGTATTCTATTGCCACCGGCAAACTGGAAGCCGTCTGGACATGTCCCGGCTCTCCGCGTGTCACCTGCCCTCAACTCATCCCGCTGAACGGAACTGTCAAGCTCCTGCTGACATCGGCAGTTGAACACATGCCGGAAGAACAACAGAAAAGGCATCCGAATGCTGGGTGCCTGTTCGTCGGTGAAACATCGTTTCAAACGATCGGCGATCAGCCCGTGTTTTCGGTGCTGTGATCCCAAGGCGACTTCGAGGCCGCTTCGGGCAGGCCGGATTGGAAACGATCTTCAGGGACGGGCCGCGAAAAGTCTCGTTTCGGAATTCTCCCGCATCAAGTATCTTCCGAGAGTCTATTTGACGGTTTGAATCTCAAGAAGACTCCTGAATCAGAATGATGCCCCGCGGAGTTACCTGGCTGCTCGTGTTCGTATGCCTCGGAATCACATTCCTCGGCCTGTGCGGCCTTGCGCGAGCGGACGAACTGTATGGCAGAACGAGACTCGTTGAAAAACAGGTCATCTGGCTGATCATTGCTCTGCCAACGGCAATTGCAATGGGTCGTCTGCCGTACCAGCGAATTCAGCACATCTCATACGGCATCTACGCAATCTGCATTGTCCTGCTTGCCGCCACGTTGTTCATGCCGCCCATCAACGGATCGCGTCGATGGATTCCATTGGGATTGTTTGACTTTCAACCCAGCGAACCGGCCCGTCTGGCTTACATTCTGGCACTGGCTTCGTGGTTGATGTATCGGCAGAATCATCGAACAGTCTCTGGTTTGATGCCGCCGATTTTGCTCGCCCTGATCCCGATGATCCTGATTGTTCGGGAGCCGGATCTGGACACTGCGTTGCTGTTTGTTCCCGTTTGCTGTGCCATGCTCTTTGCTGCCGGCGCGCGAGTGAAGCATCTGATTGCCGCGGCGATCATGGGCGTTGCATGCCTGCCGATCCTGTGGATTCAGATGAGTGCCGAGCAACAGTCTCGGATCGTGTCTGTCGTGCTCCAAAAGGACGGCGGACTGGCTCCGGCCGGCGATGGTTTTCATCTCCACCAGTCCAAGCAGGTACTCGCGCTGGGAGGATTTTGGGGAAGCCATGCACTGGACGATCCACCCGTGGATGACCCATCAGCGTGGCAGTTGCCGGCATCGCGAACAGACTTTGTGTTCGTGATGATAGGCGAACGATTCGGATTCCCAGGATGCGCACTTCTGCTGGTGCTTTATTGTGTTCTGATCTGGACGGGACTATGGATCGCGCGGCAGACTCGCGAACCGTTCGGTCGACTGGTTGCAATCGGTATCGTCACGCTGATCGGGGAACAGACAATTCTGAACACCGGCATGACCGTTGGACTTCTGCCGATCACCGGCACGACGCTGCCTCTTTGCAGTTATGGTGGCAGCAGTCTGATCTCCACTTACGTCGCCATCGGCTTGCTGATCAGCATTGGACGGTCGAACGCGTTTGTCGTCACCGGAGAGCCCTTCGCGTTTCGCCGAGATGCTCTTCACTCAAGATGAAATCGGGTGATCTGGAGGACTGCGATTTTGTCCCGGGGTTGAGAATCTCTCATCCGTACGGTACCGTTTCGTCCAGCATATCGTCAGATCGCTGGATTCAATCGCATCTGCGCGCGGACAGTGGTCGAGGAGGTGTGCTAACAAACGCATGCACCGGAAGTTTGGTCGGTGCCGAGTTGGAAATGGAAGCATCACTGGCCGCAATCCGGTGATGCTGATCGTTATCCGATTGAAGAACAGCCTTTGCCCAAAGCCCGATTGCATTTACGTTCTGCTTCGTTAACGAACGACGAACTCTCATTGAACCATATTGGAAAGTTTTATGAATTCCGAAGCATTGCCGTCTCGATCGGTTTGGGAGCCGATACCCAGAAGCAAGTGCCGTCAGCTTGCGTCAGCCGGGGCGCTGGGCTCGGATATTCTGAAGACCGTGATGTTCTTCGCTGGCATCGTGCTTTCAGTTCTCCTCTGTACAAGCGTTTTCCGCCGTCCTGCTCCACTCTTCAAAGACCCGGTCTGGTGGGTTTGTTTGGTTGCCCTGATCGCCGGTCCGTTCATGCTTGTCGAATGGCTTCTCAACCAATTGCACAGCCGAAAGCGGCTTTCGATCGACCAGGAGTACGTCTGCTTCGGGAGCTCCTGCGTCAAACTAACGGAGCTCAAATGTATCTCATCGGGGCAGTTCAAGGTCGCGATGGAGCGATACGCTTCAACTTTGGAAAAAGCAGCTGTCTTGGCAACTCGCCCTGGAACGGCGGTCGCAACCATCCGAGGAGCAGCGGAAGCCAGGCAACAATTGCGTGATCATAGTTTGACACTGACAGAACAAGGCGGAAAGCAAGTTCATTGGATTGGCACTTTGGCATACTTTGAAACTTCCGATCTGGAATCGTTCTTTGCGATCCTGTTGAAACGGAAACCGGAATTGCGTGTTAAAGGAATCCAAACCGATGATTGAACTTGCGTAAATGGCAGCGGTGGATATCAAAAATCGGGATAGGGGTCAGCCTTGCGGCTGAGCCGCTCCCACACCACCCGGCATGCGGGTCCGCACCGGGCGGTTCATATCTTTCGCAGTGAGCGTCTGCCAGATCGTTAACAGGCTCGCCAATCCTTTGTGAGCAAGATAGCTCAGCGAGAGGGCTGCTGAGAAAGAGCGATCGCTTCAAATCGATCATATCTTCGCTACGTGAACCGGGTATCGGTGAACAACTGGGACAGTTGTTCTACGTACCCAACACGATCCGCGCGTTGAAGCGCGAAGTCTCGGTCACGGCATCCAGTACCTGCTCTGTGTCATCTCCTTTAGCAACGCTACTGGTTTAGCAACGCTACTGGCAGACAATTCAACGATGCTACTGACTGACGCGCGTTGTCTCGGCGGAGCGAGATGGCTACGGAGGCGATACGTTGTGCATGATGAGGCGGTTGAGCTTTTGTTCGATGAGGCGTTTTTGGGCGGTGTTGGTGGAGAGTGCGAGGGCGTCGTTGAGGTGAGCGATGGCTTCGGTCGGGCGGTTCAGGCGTTCGAAAGCGTCGGCGATGGCGCAGTCCCACCAAGGGCGAAGTCGGCGGCGATCTTCGTCGGGCATGGCCTCAAGGGACTTGAGTCCAAACTCAGCGCCGAAGATTCGGGACTGAGCGATGATAAGATTGAGTCGGATCATCGGGCTGGGATTCATCATCGCAAGCTGCTGGTACAGAGCGACCACGCGATTCCAGTCCACGGAATCGATGTTGTCCGCGCGAGCGTGTTCCCAGGCGATGGCGGCCTCGACATGATAACGTGTCAAAACGGAGCCGCTGGCCGCCAGTGTCATCCAGTGGATGGCTTCGCGAATACGATCAGGATTCCAGTCGGATCGATTCTGATCGGCCAGCAGCACGATGCAGCCGTCGGCATTGACTCGAGCATCCATGCGAGATGACTGCAGCAACAACAGGCCCAGCAACGCGGAGGTTGCTGGTGATCGGCTCCATTCGTGATCGTTGAGCATACGAGCCAGACGGATGGATTCATCGCACAGTTGCGATCGAATCGGCTGTTCTCCGACAGTCGCGGCATAGCCCTCGGTGAACATGAGATAGACCGTCGAAAGAACGGAATCGACTCGCTCTGAAATCGTCGCGGCATTCAATTCGGAGATCTCGACGCCCTGTTCTCGAAGAGTCTCTTTGGCACGCGACAGTCGCTTTTCGGCGTTTGATTTTGTGATCAACAACGCATTGGCGATCTCATCAATACTGAAGCCCCCGACCATCTTCAGCGCCAGGGCAACTCGCGATTCCAGTGCGATCGACGGATGGCAAAACAGGTACAGAAGCCGCAGCGTTTCGTCACCGATCTCGTGATCTGTGAGCGAGGTGACTGCACTCGCGTGATTCGCTTCATCGGATGATTCATTACCAATCGCTGTGATCGCTCGGTGTTCGATGTCGCGACGTCGAAAGGCGTCGATCGCCAGGTTTCTTGCTGTTCGATACAGCCATCCCGCAGGATCATCAGGCACTCCGGCACGTGACCAGGTCTGAAGTCCTTTGGACAGCGCGGACTGGACGACGTCTTCGAACAGGTCGAGCTGACGAACTCCAAGGGACTTCGTCAGCAACGCGACCAGACGACCGTATTCGTGTCGAAAGAAATGTTCGACAAGCGCCGAGACGTCAGACGGCATGACCGGCGGTTTCACGAATTTCGATGTTGCCGCCGATCTTCGCGATTGGACACTCGCGGGCAATCTCGATCGCAGCCTCGTAGTGTTCTGCTTCGACGACCGAGTATCCACCGATCATTTCTTTGGCTTCGACGTACGGACCATTCGCCACTTCGCCGCTGCCCAGAAGGACGCGTCCGGTTGGCAGAAGTTCATCGCCGGAATCGACGATGCGGTTACCGAACTGCTTCATCCATGCGTCCCACATCTGCAGGAAGCCCTGCATTTCTTCGGGAGAAATCGCCGGACGTTCGCCAGCCTGGTCTCGATAAATCAACATGAACTTTGCCATCGGTTGGTTCCTGAAAAACGAGGGTTTGGCGAGACGGCCGGTCTGCATGATCGACCTGATTTCTCGCGGAACACAACAACGACGAACGGAGTCAGACAAGCCGGACAGAAAAGTTCATCGTCTTGCAGAATTTGGATAACTCGAAGAAATAGCCGTGTTTTCGGGGTGGATTCTAGTCCGTCATCCGGGATGTGGCCGTTCCGATCTGATTACCGGCCGGTTAACACCGGGCCGCTCGCCGGGCTGTAAGATTCATCCAAGACATGTTCTCCCATCACATCGACATCCACTCATCCGGTGGATCCGGCTGTTGCCAACTGCTCATGCCGCCGTCGACATAGAGCATTTGGCCGTGAACATGTTCGGCCGCGTCGCTGAGCAGGAAGACGACCGATCCGCCGCAGACTTCCGGGCCCGGAACTTTGCCGTTCGGCGTGTGAATCTCCATCCAGCGTCGAAACTTGTCGTTCTTCAGAGCTGGCTCAGTCAATCGCGTCCAAAGCAATCCTGGCGCCATACCGTTGACTCGAATGTTGTGCGGTGCAAGGGACACGCAGAGAGACCTGACCATCGCATCCAGCGCGCCTTTCGATGTGTCGTAGGCAACGTGCGTTTGTTCGGACAGTTTTCCGTTGATCGATCCCACCAGAACAATTCGTCCGGCGATTTTTCGTTCGACCCAGCGCTTGGCAAAGTGTTGAATCAGAACAAACTGCGAGTACACGTTGAGCTTCAGCGTGCGATCGAATGTTTCGAACTTCATTTGCAGAAACGGGTCGTCGATGAACGTTCCGGCATTGCAGACGAGCGTATCGATATCCGGGTTGATCCGGAGCGCTTCGTCGGCGATCCGCAGAGGAGCCTCGGGCATCGGCTCGGCCAGGTCTCCGACGACGATCGGAGCCGATGCGGAGCCTGTCCCGCATCGCTCGGTGGCCTGAACCGCGAGTTCATGCATTCGGGTTCCGTGCAGGATGACCGATGCGCCAGCGTCGCGAATGGCGACGGCAATTTCCAGTCCGATGCCTTGTGAACTTCCCGTCACAAAAGCGTGACGGCCACTCAAAAGTCCCATGTGTTGTTCCCTTCTCGTGTCGCCGGTGTCGTCGGAATTTGAGCGCCGAGGAATTCTGACGAATTCTGCTACGCCGGAATTCAATCAACCATTACTCAGGATGGAATGAGGCAACTCAATGGAATCGAACAGGCCAACGAATCCAAAGTCCGCGACGAGGTCCCTTCTCCCCTTCGTAAGGGGAGAAGATGGCCGATAGGCCGGATGAGGGGTCTTTCATCAGATTGCAAAATTGAAATAAGCCCCCTCACCCTTGCCCTCTCCCCCGAAACGTCGTGAACGTGCTGAGGTATTCGTTCGAGGGGGAGAGGGGACAAATCGCAGTTCACATCAACGCCTCAGTCCACCCCGAGCGAAGAATAACAAACCAACCTGAAGCCGCACAGGATTTCTAAATTGACCGATTTCGTCAAACCTCCAACGGTGTTCGATCCTCCGAGGGTCGGACTTTTGCCGGATTTCTCTGAACGAAACCGTCGGACCGTTCCGGAGACCAAATTCCGATGCGTACAATCTGCGGCGATCGGAATTCTCACCCACCACCGAATTCTGCGACAAGCCGCTCAGTTGCCTGCAGGGCGGCTGAAACCCCGTTGCTCGACATCACGTGCAGTGCATGTCGAAACATGATGAATCATCTGGAACGAAAAGAGGTCCTTTCGATGAAGTTTCGAAATGTGTTTTTGGCGAGTGCTGGATTGCTGACGTTCGTCAGTGCGGTGGAATGTCGAGCGACGGAAGAGACGTCTCGGGAAGCGATCGTCGAACGCGTTCGTGAAGATATCAAGGTGCTTGCGTCGGATGAACTGCAGGGACGTGGCGTTGAAACCGAAGGCATCGAGATTGCAGCGAAGCGAATCATCGACACGTATGAAAAGGCAGGACTGAAGCCCGGGATGCCGGACGGTTCATGGCGTCAGTCGTTTCCTGTGGTGCTCGGCGACGAAGTGATCACCGAGAAGTCCAAAGTCGAACTGACAGAACCAGACGGTTCGAAGGTCGCTCTGAAACTGAAGGATGAGTTCCAGCCTATTCGTCGCGGAACGAATGGTGAAGCCAGCGGTGGCCTCGCATTTGTCGGCTACGGCATTTCCTCCGAAGAAGACAAGTACGACGACTATGCCGGAATCGATGTGGCTGGCAAAGTGGTCATCATGATTCGCCGCGAGCCCAGGGGGCCCGATGGAAATGCATTCCGCGGTTCCGAAACATCGACTCATGCGTTTGTTGATCGAAAGATGGAACTGCTGGCGAAGTCGAAGGCTGCTGCAGTTCTGCTGGTCAACAACGATGCCGGCCAGGACGGTGAAGATGAGCTGTCTGCTCCGTCCGCGTTCGGAAATCAGGGCGAGTCCGTGCCGTTCGCGCATGTGAAGCGATCGGTGGTGGATTCGATCCTGAAGAAGACACCGCTGAAGGCAGAAGGCGACAAGACTCTTGATAGTCTTGAAGCTGTGACAAAGTACATCGACGAAACGCTGAAGCCGGTTTCTCAGGAACTTGCTGGCTGGAAGGTCGACATCGCAACTCAGTTCGAGACAAAGTCCGTTTCGACTGACAACATCATTGGCATCGTCGAAGGTGAAGGCCCGCTGGCCGATGAAACCATTGTCATCGGTGCTCACTATGACCATCTTGGATTCGGTGGCTACGGGTCTCGAGCACAGAATCGAACGGGCGAAGTTCACAACGGTGCTGACGACAACGCTTCGGGCACTGCGGCCGTGATGGAGTTGGCTCGACGTTTCGGAACGGGTCCTAAGCCAAAGCGACGGATGGTCTTTATCTGCTTCTCAGGTGAGGAACGAGGTCTGATCGGCAGCGAGTATTACGTCAAGAACCCAGTGTTCCCTCTTGAGAACACTGTGACGATGATCAACTTTGACATGATTGGGAACCTGAAGGACAACCGAGTCGAAGTCAACGGAGTCGGTACAGCGGCCGAGTTTGAAGCGATTGCAAAGAAGGCGGACGAAGTCATTCCAGTTGACATTACGATTGTTCCAGGTGCGTTTGCGGGAAGCGATCATCTGCCGTTCTATCGCAACAATATCCCGGTGATGTTCTGCTTCACAGGAATGACGTCGATTTATCACACTCCGGACGATGACTTTGAAACGCTGAACATCGAGGGAGCGGTGACGGTCATCGATTACACGGAGCAACTCCTCCGAGGCATCGATGCATTGGAGAAACGACCGACGTTCGCGTCGTCGCAGCCTCGCGGTCGACGTCCTGTCGCGTCCCGAACACCGTTCCTCGGGATTCAGCCGGACCTGGCAGCCAGCGGCTCAAACGGTATCGTGCTGCGAGGCGTTCGAGACAATTCACCTGCACAGAAAGCCGGTCTGCAAACCGGCGATGTGATCACAATGGTTGGCGAAACGAAGATGGAGAGTTACGCCAATCTGATTGAGATCCTTGTCGCATCAAAACCGGGCGACAAACTGACTCTGAAGTACAAACGCGGCGAAGCAGAAATGACCGTCGAAGTGGAACTTGAGAAACCTCGCGGCGGCTGATCAGGCTTGATGTTGATGTATCCCCAACGCAGCCAGTTCGAAGCGATTTCGGACTGGCTGCGTTTGCTTTATTTGGAACCAGGAACGGAATCCGCCAACTTCATCACGCGAGTGATCGGCAACATCAGGGTGGATTCTCGAGATCTTCGAGCAATGTTGATTCCGACGAGTTGGCCGTTGGAATCACAAACTGGTCCGCCGCATTCGGTCGGCTGGATCGGAATGTCGTGCTGGATGACACTTTGAAATCCCGTGCGGCGTTCACTGATGGCACCGGATCGGCCGTCAAGGAATTCGGTTTTCTCAAACTTCTCGCTCACGTCATGCTGAAGTCGAAGCACGGCCAGTCGCGGATCTTCCGAAGGTTGCTTCAATTCGAATGGGATTCGATCGCCCGGCTGAAATGGTCGAAGTGCTACGGCGAGTTCCTTCAGTGTCTTCACCGCTTCATGATTGATCGTGATGATCTGATCCATCGACTTGAAACCCGCAGAAGCGGCGGCTCCGTTTGGCAGAACCTCTTCAATCGTCACATGAGACGATGTGGGTTCAGCCTTCAGTCGAGCCCCAATTCGTCCTGTCACCGCGGGCTCATTGAGTTCCGTGCGACCGATCATCCCGGTGATCGGCTGGTTGGCACTGTTCAGCGAGAAGATCACTGTCCCGCTGATGGTCGAAGCGTCACTGATCGATGGCAGTGAGACAGACGCCATTGGTTCGGACAGCTTGAGGACCGCGAGATCCTGTGAAAGCTCGCTGGCACACACTTTTGCGGGGATTTGCTGATCGTTGATTATGCAGATCAAATCATGCTGCTGCGGCAGTTCGCTCAGTTTCGTGGCAACAAGACTCGCATCGATCGCGGTGCCCAGATTCATCGGCGAGTCATGTCCGTTCACCGTGATCCTCACCGTTCGCAACTTCAGTTCGCGCGAGACAGCCTCTGACGCAATCAACTTCGCGGACGGAAGAACCTCTGGAGCATTGCCTGCGCCGATCAGTCGCGGTGGTGTGAAGCCGATCTGAGCGAGTTCACGCATTGCAGAGGCCAGCGTGGTGTGGTGATTGGAATCTGTCCCGGCGCCGATCTGGCGATGAAGTCCAATCAGTTGTCCTCGAACATTCAGCAGAGGACCTCCTGAGTCCCCCGTTGTCAGCGCGCAGCTTGAACGGATGCGGTCCTTTTCAATGGCGATGACTCGCCCGAGTCTTGCGATGGGTTGCTTCAGATCCTGAACTCGCCCAGGGAAACCAAATGCCAGGACCCAGTCGTCCTTCTGAATCGTCGCGGTCGGAACCATGTCGACTGCAGCAAACGTTGTTTTGGCATCCGCAAGGATTTGCAGCACGGCCAGGTCGGCGACTTCGTTGCGTCTGAGAACCTTCGCTTCGAATTGCTTTCCATCGGCAGTCATCAACTGCACTTGCTGTCGCTGACCATCAATGCCGTGAGCGACCGTCAGAACAATTCCCGAGTCGGCAACAATCACACCCGACGACTGATCGTTACCGCAGACAATCCTGACGGCATATCGCTGAAGTGACTCAACGCCGACGCGAGCGGCATCTCCTGTCAACGACTGCGACCATAAAGAACTGTTCAGGCCAAAGAACAGCGCTGCTGCGATCAGCCAAAGTCTTATCGTTCGCACAGTCTGACTTGAGGCGAGCGGGACAATGGCACTTTGTCCCCTCTCCCCCGCGAGCGAATCGCGGAAGATGCTGGCGCTGATTCGGGGGGAGAGGGTCGGGGTGAGGGGGCTTTGTTTGTTCGGACGATGCAATCTCCAGAGGAACCCCTCATCCGGCCTCCGGTTACCTTCTCCCCTGATGAAGGGTAGAAGGGACACGACCGGAGCCGTCTTGTCTTGATGAAGACGATTGGTGGAACTCCTGGATCCGAGTGGCGCCGAGCGTAACTCTGATGCGGTCTCATCAGAGCATTCATATCCACCGCTCGTCGGACATCGACATTCTGATCGCGCGAAGAAAAATCGTTGATTTTGCATGGCGACCATTGTGATTCGGGATCGACTGTTTGTTCAACGGAGGCTCGAACAGATTTTGGGCCGATTGGTCGACGCGACAGGCACGGCGGTCGGGAAAGAAATGGCAGGAATCAGCGGAAAACTCGAATGATCATCAAACAAATATCAGGGACCAGTGAATTTTTGATCTGTAGTCGAAGTTTGACGGCAACCAACTGAAATCCTGGTCACTGCTTGCCATTGCCCTTGAGGAATCCAACAATTCCCCATGAGCCGCATCGTCGGACGACCGGGATTTCAGCATTCATGCTTAACACAGGTGGAATCATTAACAGGGATCGGAACGACATGCTTGCACTCCGGCGAACGGGTATTCGAAGTGCCTGCCGAATGATGTTGGCAATGACAGCGGTGGTTGTGCTGTCAGGAAACTGCCACGCGATGCAGGATTCTGTTCTGGAAGAGCTCGGCCGCATGATCGGCGGTGCACTTGGCGGAGCACCAGACGAACAGCCGCTGATTCAGGAAGTGCAGGTGTTCCAGGCGGATGGCGGCAATGAAGCTGCTGTACCGGAGAAAGATCGAACAGAATTCAAAGACCGAGTCACCTCCTTCAGCAATGCCATGTTTCGTTGGGTGATTCGCACCTGCGAGGTTCCGGAAGGAGAACAGGCAAAGATTCGAGAAGCGTTTGAAGCTCAGATTCGTTCTCACGTCGAAACGTTTGAGAAGCGAGGTAAGCGAGATCAGAGACAGCAACAATCGCCCTTCCCCAAAACCATGCTGTTGTTGTTCACTCAGGATGATGCTGCAGGCTCTGATTTTCGTGACGCAGTGTTTCAGAAACTTCGAAAGGACCTGCTATCTGAAGAACAGAAGCAAAAGCTTGAGACCGCTCTGACGGAACGCGAAACGTTTCGAACGAGGGCGATTTCAGAGTTCCTGACCACCATCGTGGATCGCGAACTGTTTCTGACATCAGAACAGCGAACGCAGATGGTCGATAAGCTCGTCAGCATGAAGAAGCCGCCTCGACATACGTTCTTCAGCTTTCAGGCACAGTCGTATTACATGCCATATGAGTCTCTCTCGGCGTTGCTTTCAAGAGCGGCAATCAAAGATCTCCTGTCGCCCGCCCAGCGGAAACGTTTGACTGATTTGTCCGGTTCGGATCCGAACGACCAGCTTGTATTCCAGGCTGCGGAAGGACGGGACGTCTGGGTGAAGGCGATGGCCGATATGGCGAGTTCTCAGCGCTCAAAGTACCTTCGAAGCATGGCGGTTCGAGTAGCGTGGCTTGAACAGGAACTGAAGCTGTCGGCCGAACAGGTGGAATATCTGAACATCGCAAGTAAAGGCTCTGCAATCCGTGCTCTTGGCGACTGGAAAGAACAGACTCTTCAGACGCTGGACCAGATGGAACAGCAGATGGCTCAGATGGGTGGCAACTTCGGTTTCGGGGCCTCGCCGATCGACAACTCTTCAATCGATCAGAATGAGATCTGGACGGCAAGTCTCAAGGAAGTGGCCGAAGGCAAAGCTGCGGATCTTTTGAAGGATCGCAATCAGAAACTGGGTCAGTCTGTTGCGGCCTGCCTGGTCGCGATGTTCGACGATGAAATGTGGCTCACTCCGGAGCAACGAACGAACTTTCAGCCGATCGTGGCGAAATCACTGCCGAAGGCTAACAACCAGATGCAGTACCACGACTATATTCGGGAACTCATCTGGATGGCTTATCCGCTTCACAAATCCGATGACAAAGCGAGAGAGGCGGTCTTGACTGAAGAACAGATCGCCGTTTGGAAGTTACTCAAGTCCACGTATTCGTTTCAAAAAGAAAACAACTGGGTGCAAATTCAGTTGCGAAATCAGGGCGGGAGTTTTGGTTTCATACTGAATGACTGATCGCTCATCGAATCCGCATCCTGATGTTTCATCGTTGTCGGCTCGCCAATTCTTCTGATTCAGACCCGTCTCATTTTTCTTCGACAGGACAACAATGTCAGTCACATCGACAGCCCCCCCACTTCAATCTGATGATGTCGCCGCAATTGATGAATTGCGAGATGTCTACCGCAGGCTCAAGGCGGAGCTGTCGAAGATTATCGTTGGTCAGGAGACCGTGATTGAGCAGCTTTGCATCTGCCTGTTTGCTCGCGGGCATTCGCTGCTGATGGGTGTTCCGGGACTGGCCAAGACACTGCTCGTGAGCCGTATTGCCGAAACGATGTCGCTCAGTTTCAGCCGCATCCAGTTCACGCCCGACCTGATGCCGATGGACATCACCGGAACCGACATTCTGCAGGAGACTTCGGATCGAAGACGAGAGTTCGAGTTCGTCAAGGGACCGGTTTTTGCCAACATTGTTCTGGCAGATGAAATCAACCGAGCACCATCGAAGACTCAGGCAGCAATGCTCGAAGCGATGCAGGAACATCGAGTCACCGTCGTCGGTCGTCCGTATCATCTCGATCCGCCGTTCTTTGTCCTCGCGACGCAGAATCCGGTGGAACAGGAAGGAACGTATCCGCTTCCCGAAGCGCAGCTTGACCGCTTCATGTTCCTGATCACGGTGGACTATCCATCGCGTGCCGAAGAACTTGAGATCGCTCGCACGACGACAGGTGGTGGTGTACCTCGACTTGAACATGTCCTCGACGGTGCTTCTGTGCTGCGTTTTCAGGAGCTGGTTCGACGTGTTCCGGTTCCTCAGCACATCTATGAGTTTGCTGTGGATCTTGTTCGCAGAACCCGTCCCAAGACGAAAGATGCTCCGGACTGGCTGAAGCCGCTGGTGTCCTGGGGCGCCGGACCTCGCGCGGTGCAGTACCTGATCCTTGGAGCCAAATCGCGTGCGGCTTTGACAGGCAGCTACATGGCTCGACTGGAAGATGTCATGGCCGTTGCCGAACCTGTGCTGACTCACCGAGTGCTGACGACGTTCAATGCTGAATCGGAAGGAATCAGCAGCAATGACATCATTGCTCGACTTGTTGATGAGTTGAATAAACAACAGGTCGGATAGAGGCTGGAATTGCTGAGCTCACCGATGAATTGTTGCTTATGCGTCAATATGAATACACTCTTGATCCGCTTCCGACGGAGTTTCGCAAATGGATCGCTCGGTTGAAAAGGTCCGCATTTGTTGTCGTTACTCCCTACCTGCTGTCATACTTCCTGTGCGGTAAATACGAATCTGGCGTAGATTTCACCGGTCAAGGTAAGAACCGTAAGGAGTTTACCTGCCACTATCGTGACTTCCGGTTTGATCCAACGCTCTACTGGCCACTCGCCCGTCTTGAATGCTGGCTTCGCGGCCCCAAAACGAAAGTCATGATTTTTGATGAGTCAGATCCAGAAGGCGATGGATACTCATATGGACCGTACTTCCCGTAGAAAAGCTACACATGCGTAACTTCGTAGATCCTCGAATCGTTGCTCGGTTGCAGGGCCTGGCTCTTGACGCTCGCATGCCGATGATTGGTTCGGTCTCGGGGCGACATCGCAGCCCGACTCGCGGTTCGAGTCTGGAGTTCTCTGAGTATCGCAAGTACGTTCCCGGCGACGATACGCGTCGGCTGGACTGGCGAGCGTGGGGGCGCAGCGATCGCTTTTACATCAAGGAATTTGAAGCCGATACCAATCTTCGCCTGTGTCTCGTCATTGATGTCAGCGGTTCGATGAACTTTGGACCAAACGGCAGTCAGGAACCCGGCACCACCAAACTGGACTACGCGCGACGATTGGCGGGGACTTTGGCGTATTTGGCCTCTGGTCAGGGCGATGCTGTTGGACTTTATTCCGCTGGCAAATCCTTCCAGCGAGAGATCCGTCCCAAGCGCAGCGCGGCACATTTGAAGTTTGTGCTGGATGAACTTGGCAGCATGAAAGCTGAAGGAGAAACCGGTCTTCCCGATGCGTTGCATCAGGCAGCCGAGCGAATCTCCCAGCGTGCTCTGGTCGTCGTCATTTCCGATTTGTTTATGGAACCGGAAGTCCTCAAAAGCGCGTTTCAGCATTTGCGATTCCGCAAGCACGACGTCGTTGTCTTTCATCTGATTGAGCAGAACGAGATCGACTTTCGATTTGATCGCCCCATCCGATTCGTCGACCTTGAAGGTGCCGGACCGCTGCTGGTTGATCCGACGACGATTGCACGAGAATATCGCGAAGCCGTTCAGATCTGGCTCGAACAGCTTCGCGTGGTCTTTCGAGATTCTGCCGTGGATTATCATCGCGTGAGCATCGATGAAAACTACGCGGATGTCCTCGCCCGATTCCTGCTTGCTCGAAAGAAGTGACCGTGAGCATGGAATCGGTTGGTGAGAATTGACTGTAGAGGCGGCATCTTGCCGCCATTTGATTCAATGGCCTCAGCGGCAGGATTCCTCCGCTACGCGTCGTATTTGCTGACCAGCAGGTTTCCTCACTCATGACTTTTCTGCAGCCGTTCATTCTGTTTGCACTGCCGCTGATTGCGCTGCCGATCCTGATCCATTTGATCAACCAGAATCGGCACAAAACAATTCCGTGGGCGGCAACCATGTTCCTGCTGCAGGCCAAGCGCATGGCGCGGGGGATGGCGCGGCTGCGTTACATTTTGATTCTGATCGCACGAATGCTGGCGGTTGCCGGCTTGATCTTCGCCATCAGTCGCCCGATGTCCGGCGGTTGGCTTGGGCTGACAACCAGTGGCGCGCCGGAGCTTTCAGTCGTGATTCTTGACCGCTCTGCCAGCATGGAGGAGCAGGATCCGCGAACGGGGCGGTCCAAACGTCAAACCGCTCTGGAGAAGCTCGCGAGTGTTTTCCAAGATCTGGGCGGCAACACTCGAATCGCTCTTTTCGACAGTGCCACGGGCAGGCGATTTGATCTCACCTCGGCGGCAGATCTGACCGAACTGCCAGAGGTCTCGCCGACATCCACAGCCGCAGACATTCCCGCATTGATGCAGGAAGCGACCGAGTACATTCTGACGAGCGAAGCTGGACGAACAGACGTTTGGTTGTGTTCGGACATGCGTCAGTCGGATTGGAATCCGTCCGGTGGTCGCTGGAACTCGGTGCGACAGCAACTGCAAAATCGAGACGGCGTTCGCATCTATCTTTTGTCTTATCAGGATCTCGTCCCGGACAACCTGTCCGTTTCAGCAAGCGGAGTTCATCGCAGAGAAACGGCCGAAGGCGCAGAACTGGTGATGGACCTGAAGATCACACGAGCGACTCCGACAGCCGAGGCGGTTCGAGTTCCCGTGACGTTTGTCATCGACGGTGCGCGATCAACAATCGATCTTGAACTGACAGGAACACAGCTTGTCCGAAATGGCCATACGATTCCGATTGACCGAGAACTCAAGCGAGGCTGGGGACGCGTCGAGTTGCCGCACGATGCCAATGCGCTCGACAATCATTTTGAGTTTGTGTTTGCCGAACCTGCGGTGCAAAAGACCGTCATCGTGTCTGACAATGCGGATGTTGCCGAGTTGCTTCGACTGGCGGCATCAACTCCGTCAGATCGAAGCCTCGTTTACGATGCTCAGGTCGTGTCGCCCGCTCAGGCCGCACTGATTGAGTGGAACAAAACGGCGTTGGTGATCTGGCACGCGCCGCTGCCGGACGATGTTCTGGCGAAACAAATGGAATCGTTCGTCGCGATGGGCGGCTGTCTGATGTTTTTACCTGCCGATGAACCCGGTGACAAGACGCTGTTCGGAACTCGATGGGGCGTTTGGAAGGAGCCCGAGGGTGCTGATCAATTTGCATTGTCACGCTGGCGAACCGATGCGGATCTGCTGGCGAACTCGTTGAGCGGTACACCGCTTCCGGTCGGACAGGTTGTCACGTATCGCAACTGCGAAGTGCTCAGCGAGACAGGAACCGTGCTTGCTCAACTGGAGAAAGGTCCGCCGCTGCTTCTTCGCGCGGCAACGGATCAGGGAGCTGTCTGGTTCTGCAGCACACTGCCAACCACAGATCATTCCAACTTCGTCAGCAACGGCATCACGTTTTACGTCATGATTCAGCGTGCGGTGGCCCGCGGTGCGGCAGCGCTGGGAGCAGCTCGGCAATATGAGTGCGGAACGGTTCCCGAAGCCGTCACCGAACACTGGACTCCACTCGAGGACGCGTCGAAGCAGGTGCTTCTGTCACAGCGATCGATCAATGCCGGGCTGTATGAAACTCCGGACGCGTCGTTTGCTCTCAACCGACCGCTTTCGGAAGATGCCGTCGAGCTTGTCAGCCCGGAAACGCTCGAGCAGGTCATGAGCGGTCTGAACTACACACGGATCGACGATCAGGCTGGCAGTGCGATGGCTCTGGCAAGTGAAGTCTGGCGAACGTTCCTGATGCTGATGATCGTCGCTCTGCTGGCGGAAGCATTGCTCTCCGTGCCAGATCCGGCACCTCCTGCTGTGGAAACGAAAACCACAGCACCTCGGGAAAATGCGTCGGCCGCGGCTCCATTTCCATGGAAGTCTGCAGGATCGCGAACAACCGAAACCGCAAGTTCCGGCAAGAGCTGACTGGTTGTGTTGATTGAACGCTAATCGGCTGCGTAAGCGAGGGACTGTTGTTGAGAAAGCGGCAACCGAGATCCTCACTAAACGGCGTGTTGATTCAGTCGTTTCATCAGCCGCAGGGCGCTAGCCCACGGTTAAATGTGCAGTGTTTTTGTGGCAAGAACCGGACGCCAGCGCGTTCCGGCTGATTAAATTAACACCCAGTAGAGGTTGTGTGCCCCCACAAATTCACACGCTACTGACGGGTTGCAACTCGTCAAATCACTTCGCAGACGCGCCGCAGTCTGATGTGAATCGTTGCGTCATGCCGCGTCGCTCGAGTTCTTCGTTCAGGACGCTGTGGTAGTACGCCAGCCGGACTTTGGCGTCATCCAGAGTACCGCCAAACGATCGTTGTTCGTCGAGGTAGATTCGAGGAACAGCGAACTCCTGAATGTTCCATCCGAGATCTGCCGCCTGAACCCAGAGTTGCAGCGGCATGGCGTAACCGGCGACCGTGATGTCCAGTCCTTGGAGCGATGCAACGCGATACGCCTTGAATCCGCAGAATGCATCAGTAATGGAGAAACCAAGTTTCTCGTTCAGGCAGGAGGTGATGCGAGCGTTGATCTCACGTCGCTCGAGAGGCGGAATGCTGTCCCCATCGAACTCGCGCAGATAACGCGAACCGGACACGAGATCAACGGAGTCGTCAGCGATCAGTTGCTGAGCAATATCCATCACCAGATTTGGCTGATGCTGACCATCGCAATCCATGGTGACCAGCACGTCATAATCGTGGCTCAGTGCAAAATCAAAGGCCGTTCTGAGAGCGGCTCCGTAGCCTCGGTTTGGGTTGTGCCGCTCAATCTGAATCCCGGAGATCTGTTCGAGGACGGACGATGTGCCGTCATTAGATCCGTCGTCAACAACCAGAATGTCCTTCACGTGTCGCTTCAGTTCTTCAAGAACTCCCGCGACGTGGCGGACTTCGTTGTAAACGGGAAGAGCAGTCAGAATTCGAGTCTTCATAAAAGGCATGGTAGACCTGACAGGCGTGGAGTCAATCTGAGTCCGATGTTTCCGCGGATTTCACCCAGCACTGCGGTCAATTGGACACGGGGTCCGATTGCAGAGTTCAGAGCCCATTTTCCGCTGAGGCGAACTCTTCGGCTGTCACGAAAACGTCGAGTTATCTGGGGGCCTGTCGCATCCGGGATGCTGGATTGAAAACGGGCGGTATACTTTTGTCACGCCGGACAACATGAGGCTGCTTCGACTCCGCAACGACGATGGCTTCGTTCGCTGGACAGAGTTATGTTTCAGGGCGCACAGCGGGATGATTCGCCCGCTGTCTGAAGTTTGATCTGCGAAATTCGCGTTCATCAGCGTTCATTAGCGGTTTCCTGAGTTTCTGAACCGCTAATGAACGCGAATGAACGCTGATGAAGTCAGTTGGCTGAGCGTTTCTGGCGCGGGAGGTTGTCGCCGTGTTGAAAAACCTGCTCCGAAAACTTCTGGGAGACAAAGGCGAGAAGGCCGCGGTGGCTTACTTGAAGAAGCAGGGGTATCGGATTCTGGCAAAGCAGCACCGCAACCAGTTCGGTGAGATCGACATTATCGCGGAGCACAAGACGATAACAGTCTTCATTGAAGTCAAGACGCGATCAAACGACGCGGCTGGTCAACCGTTTGAAGCTGTCGATCGACGCCGGCAGGATCGAATGACTCGAGCGGCTCTCGCGTGGCTGAAGCGTCGTCGTCGACTCGAAATGCCCGCAAGGTTTGATGTGATTTCGATCCTGTGGCCGGAGAATGGTGACGCTCCGCAGATCAGTCACTATCAGAATGCGTTCGAGCCGACCGGTCGCGGGCAACTGTTCAGTTGACGCATGATTGCGATTCGACCGGCGAACAAGTAGCCTCCTTCACCTGCCGACCTCAATGGTGTGCGTCGGCTCGATGATTCTGTTGTTCCATGCATTTGAGGCGAATGTCAATGTCTGATCTGAAGATCCTTGTGAAAGATCATGGTCCGTTTCTTGTCACCGGCCCGGCCACAGTGACCGATGCTGCTGGCAATACGTTTGATCTCAAGGGCAAAGAAACGTTTGCGCTCTGCCGCTGCGGTGCGTCGGCGAATCGTCCGTTCTGTGACGGTGCTCACAAGACCTGCGGATTCCAGTCCGCTGAACGTGCTCAAAGTTGACGGACTTCGATTTCTGCCCACTCAGAACTTCGACTGTGATACTCAGGGAGATCGTTATGTCCCGCTGGCTGCCACCGCTCTGTCTTGCGTTTTTGATCATCGCATTGAGCCAGCCCGGACTGGCTCAGCAGAAGGCAAAGGCGTCCGGCAACGCTAAGAAAAAGGAATCGCCCCCTGAGCCACCTTCGGCGGAAGTGATCAAGTCGCTGACGGAAGCGCGAGATCAGTTGCGTGATGTTCTTGAAGAGGCTCGGAAGAACCCCATCGTCGAAACCGTGGATGGCGAACGCTGGCTGGCGGATGTGGCGGTCTTTGAAAAGGCCGCCACATGGATGCTGCGATTCAACGAGTTCCCAAAGGCGGACTACGTCGATCAGTTGCGGAGCGTGCTGAAGAAGGGCGAAGCGCGAGCCAAAGAACTGGCATCGGGCAAAGTGAGTTGGGAGACTCAGACTGGCATCACCATTCGTGGCTACCAGAGCAAAGTGGATGGGACGTATCAGCCCTATGCGTTAACGCTGCCGGACGGCGTGAATCCGAAAGATGCGAAGCGGTGGCCTTTGCATGTGGTCCTGCACGGCCGAGCCGATCAGATGAACGAAGTGAACTTCATCCATCGCATGGACGGCAAGCCGTTCAAGAAAGAAGATGGGGCTCCGGATCTGGCCTGGATTCAACTGGATGTCTACGGTCGAGGCAACAACGCGTATCGATTCGCGGGTGAGACGGATGTTTTCGAAGCCCTGGCCGATGTGAAGCGGCGATTTCGCATTGATGAAGATCGCATCACATTGCACGGCTTTTCTATGGGCGGAGCCGGTGCGTGGCATCTTGGTCTGCATCATCCATCCGTCTGGTCATCCGTCGGGCCGGGCGCGGGGTTCGTCGATTACTATCGATATCAAAAGAAGAGCCCGGACGATCCTGCTCAGCGATTGGCCGATGTGCCTCATCGGACTTTGGCGATCTACGATACCGTCAACTATGCCCTGAATGCGTTCAATGTCCCGGTTTGTACGTATGGTGGCGAAGACGATCCGCAACTGCTGGCCAGCACAACGATGAAAGATGCGGCCGCGGCTTTCGATGTGCCCATCAAGGTGATTGTTGGTCCGAAGATGGGGCATAAGTTTGATCCGCAGAGTCTGAAAGAGTTCATGGCGTTTCACCTCGAGAAGTCTGCTGCGGGACGCCCTCGATTTGGTGAACGAAAAGAGATCCGCTTTTCGACTCATACGCTGCGATACAACGAGTGCGACTGGATCACGATTGAAGAGGTTGATTCGGTGTACGAACCGTCAACGATTGAGGCGAAGAAGAACACCGCCGGAGATGTCGAGATCACAACGACAAACGTGCGAGCCATTCGATTGTCCAGGGAAGCTGGTACCGACGCGATCATCGATGGAACAACGCTGGAGTGCCGTGCGGCTGCCGACGGATTGCTGCCGGATGTCTTCTATGTTCGCATTGGAAACGAGTGGACGCTTCTGGACTATGATGACTCAAGAAGCTTCGCCGACAATCCCGAGATGCATAAACGTCACGGCCTTCAGGGCCCGATTGACGACGCGTTCATGGATGCCTTTGTGTGCGTACGAGGAGAAGGGACTTCGTGGAATGAGTCCGCCGATCGTTGGTCGGGCAAGGTGTTCGGGCAGTTTCAGACAGAGTTCGCTCAGTGGATGCGCGGCGATGTGAGAGCTCTGAAGGCGGCGGATGTTAACGATGAAGTTCTGGCAAAGAACCACCTGGTTCTGTTTGGCGATCCCGGGTCGAACCCATTGATTGCTCGAGTGCTGGATGGATTGCCGGTGAAGTGGACTCGGGAGACGATTTCCATCGGAGATCAGTCATGGTCGGCGGCGGAACATGGGCTATGCCTCATCTTTCCGAATCCGTTGAATCGATCGAAGTATGTGGTGCTGAACTCTGGACATACCTTCCACGAGAAAGAGTTCCGATCCACCAACGCAAATCTGTTCCCTCGACTGGGCGACATCGCTGTGTTCCGCGTGGACGGTGCGAGCAAGAGTGACGCGGCGACAGATCCGATTTGGTCTGCGATCTTCAACAGTGACTGGAAGCTTGAGCCCTGAATTCCGCAAATTCTGAGAATGCAGACGAACGAATTGTGGCATGGCACCCAGAAATCGGCGGGAAATCGCTGATCGACAGGGCCTGCTTCTGGAAAAACGACGTTTTCCGTGTATCGTTCCGATCCTTCGCAGGTCGAAGGTGTCTGTCGGTCTAAAATCGCAGGCAGGAACGGGATGAAATCCCGGCAGTTGTTGAATCGGTAGCTCAGTTGGTAGAGCAACGGACTTTGACAAACGGAGTGCCCTGATCGAAAGATCGGTGGTAGAACCGCACCATATGCTGGAACCCCCTGAGAGCCGTCAGTACGCGACAGCGTGACAATCTGACGGATTGGGCAATCAGCAGGAAACCTGAGTGATTTGTTGAATGGTTAACGTTCGACGGACCACAAGGGGCTCCTCAGAGACTTGACGTGCGGCTCCCTTCACGGGGAGATGGTAAAGTCCAGACCGCAACACGTTTGGCTGGCGATGCTGGTTTTTCAGCATGGCTGGATCCAAGACCGAGGTCACTCGGTGATGGCTGGCGAAAGTCAGAGCGGCAGGTTAATCCGTAGGTCGCGGGTTCAAGTCCCGCCCGGTTCACTGAAGCCACCCGATAAGGGTGGCTTTTTTTGTTGGAGTTAACTCCGGTCCCGAATTGACGGTTGGACGGAGTCTGTGACAGGATTGTCCTGAAGAGTCGAAGTGGTTTCAAAACCGCGGTTTTGAAACGTGCTTTGGAAGAGTAGTGCTTTTTCAACGCCTAGAATTGGTGTTCCGAGAATCAGCCGGAACGCGCTAGCGTCCGGTTTTGAACCGTGGGCTAGCGCCCAGCGGCTGATATGGAGAGCCCCAAGTTCAAGGGTTGACAACGCAGTAGGCCGGACCGAGCGCAGCGAGTTCCGGCGATGTCCCGGTTTGAACATTTCTGTTTCGTCCGAGCGATCAACATGCCCGTCGATAAATCTGGTTCACGCATTCGGCAGATGTTCGGAGAAATCGCCGGCCGCTACGACTTCATGAATCATTTTCTGTCCGCCGGAACCGACGTCTATTGGCGATGGAAAACGGTCCGACTGTCTCAGCCGTTCAACAAATCGCCGATGCTGGATGTTTGCACGGGAACTGGAGATCTTGCATTTGCCTATCGCAAGAAAGTCGGCGGCGATGTGCGGGTTTTTGCGACGGACTTTACTCATGGCATGCTGCGGCTGGCGGAGAAGAAGCGAACCGAGCGCGACGTCGTGTTTCTGGAAGCCGACACGATGTCATTACCTTTTCCATCGGACATGTTCCAGGTCGTGTCTGTCGCCTTCGGACTTCGCAATGTGTCCAGCACGATCGGTGGCCTGAAAGAGATGGCTCGTGTCTGCGAACCGGGCGGGAAAGTCGTTGTGCTGGAGTTCTCGCTGCCTGACAATCGGATGCTCAGCCGTGCCTATCAATGGTACTTTCGCAATGTTCTGCCGAAACTGGGACAGCTTCTGGTTCGAAATCGGCAGGCCGCTTACGAGTATCTGCCGCAGTCTGTTTCGGAGTTTCCAAGTGGTCTGCAACTGACCGGACTGATGGAAGAAGCGGGCCTTGTCAACACGTCGTTTCATCGACTCACCGGCGGCATTGCGACGGTGTATATTGGCATCAAACCGAACTAAACGTGATCGAAGTTCTGACCTGAACGCCCGTCGGAATCTGTTCTCACCTCACTTATTTGTCGTTGACCCAGGGGTTCCCAGCGGCTCATTCTCCACAGAGATCCTTCGTGTGCATGTCGAAGCGTGACCACGAAACACCCGTGATTCACATCGCTCTGCTGGAGAAATACAAATGCCATCGATTCGACAGTTCTTCTACATCACAGCAGCCGCCGCGCTCGCGGTGCTGTCCTCATCTGCGAAAGGACAGGATCCTGTCGCAACGCCGGACGTGCCTCCCGCGCCGGCTGCGGACGTCGCACCCGTTGCAGTTCCGGTTCAGGAAGCACCGGCGGCGAAGATCGTCGACAACGGTCCGCTGCCAGTCATCATTCCTGCGGCCAAGGTTCCCGTGGGAGGCATGGGGCCGGGCAAGATGATGATCGTTGAGGGGCAGCCGTCCGCAACGACGTTGATTGATCCTTCCGAGTATCGTCGCATCTACAACTCGATCCCTTTCAATCGAGCTGAGTACAACGTCAATCCGAACTACCGACACGACACGACGATGGAGATTCTGACCGGCACGGCTCGTCACCAGACCATCGTTCAGCACAACCATGAACACAAGCAACCTGTGAAGCGAATTCCAAATCCGGAGATTCCTTCACGAGTCATTCAGCCTTACTACGGTTTCGGTTACCCGCGAGCCTTCCCGTTCTGGTTCCGCGGTCACGTTTGGTAACGGATCGTCGGATGCACAACAGCTTCCACTGAACAGGGCAGGCTTAATCAGCCTGCCTTTTTTCATTGATGCTTCCGATGCAGTCTGTCGCGCAAGATGCCATTCTGAATGGCGAACCGCTGGCTGTCGCAGGTCGGCGGAAGCTATCAGGCTCCAAACCTGTTTCTCAATGGTATGAACTTTGGTTTGAGCGAGTGAGGAGCGGAAAGATGGCAGTATTCCATTCCGTCACGTCGACCTTTCGTGCCCTTTGCGTTCCTTCGCGGCGATGAACGATCCGGGCATTCGTTTTTGGGTTGGTCACGAAAGAACGCAGAGTTCACAGAAGGACGGTGCTGGGTTGCGGCGTGAAACCCATCCTCAAGCGACGCGACAGCATGCAACCGCGGATTTCGAAGGGACTGGCAGCCCGGCACAACCTCTGCCGGTAGCGCGAGCCATGCTGAAAGCTTCTCTTCCAGCCGGTCCACACTACCCGCTGGCTTTGTTGATAGCCCTTTTCGTCGCCACTGCCTTACGAACAGTCCTGAGTTAGCTTCCGGTTTTGACTGAGGCCAGAGATCACAACCCGAAACGTGAGTGAGGGATTTTCTGCACGACACCAAACCCTCGCTGACGCGTCGGGTTGTGATTCAGGTCACTTATCTCCGGGCTGTTGCTTAGTGCGCAACACCGCTTCCGCAGTGAACGACGTCGAGAGTTGGCTCTGACTTCCATGGCAGAGTTGCCGTGCTTCGTGGATACGTGGCCGTGTTCCTGGCGTAGTCGATGCCGATCTGCATTTCCTTCTCCACGCGAGCCGTCTGTTTGCCGAGATGCATGAATGCGGCCATGTGAGACTGGCAGAATTCAAACTTCGCAAAGCCCATGAACATCGACTGGAGCGTATTGCGCCAGTAGTGCCAGCGGACTTTGGGATTCCATGTCATCCACCAGCCGATCTTGAACAGAGCGATCGTCATCTTGCGAAATTCAGCGAACGATGGCTTCTGACGTCGCTCCGGTTTGATCATCTTCGTCGTTCGCATCACGCGAGCAAAATACTTCTCGGGGCTGTAAACGGTTCCAACGATCTGGCGGTAGTCTTCATAGACTTCCGCGCGATCCCGAGTTGTCACATAGTTCAGTCCGCCCGACGTATTGTCCGCATTCCCTGTATTCTCGAGTCGATAAAAGCCGTCGGACGATGGTGGCAGCAATTGGTGGTTGCTGTTGATCATTCGACCTTCGCGCATCAGTCGACGAGTCAACTGAGTGTTTGGCAAGGCACTCAGCAATCCGACCATGGCGACCATGATCCCAGTCTCTTCGATACACTCAATCATCGCATCGCGGATACCAGGCTTTTCATTGTCGAAGCCCAGAATGAAACCGGCTGAGATAGAGATTCCGTGTTCGTAAACATGATGAACTCGTTCGACGATCGGCTTCATCGAATTCATCTTTTTCTGAGTCACCGCCAGCAGGTCCGGGTCTGGTGTTTCGATGCCCATGAAGACAAAGCGGAAGTCGACCTTCTGCATCATGCGGAGCAGTTCGTCGTCGTCCGCCAGATTCATCGACGCTTCTGTCGTGAAGTAGAATGGGAAGCCGCGGCGTTCGCACCACTTCTCCAGTTCCACCAGCAGATTCTTCACGAATCGTTTGTTGCCGATGAAGTTGTCGTCAGAAATATCGACCCAGCCGCGATGGCCGAGGTCAGCCAGACGATCGAGTTCCGCGAGCACCTGCGGCACGGTCTTGCTGCGAGGAACTCGGCCGTACAATTCGATGATGTCACAGAATTCACAATTGAACGGACAGCCGCGAGAGATCTGAATTCCGGCATGCAGATAATGACTGAAGTCGACCAGATCGAATCGCGGCAGCGGCGACTTGGACACATCGGGCTTCACATCTGTTTCGAAGACTCCGCAAGGTTCGCCACGACGCCATGAATCAAGCCACATCGGAATCGTGGCTTCGCCCTCGCCGAGAACTCGCGTGTCCGCGCGTTCGTAGATCTCGGGTTGACTTGTTGGATCGGGGCCGCCAACGACGACATACTTGCCATCACGATTGGCGCGATCGATGAGTTCCAGAATCTGAGTTTGCTGCGGGATCATTCCGCCCGTGCAGATGATGTCGGCGGCATTCCATTCGTCATCGGTCAAGTCACGAACGTTGAGATCGACAAGCTTGAACGTCCAGTTCTGCGGCAGCAATGCGGCAACGGTGAGAAGTCCGAGCGGCGGAGCAACCGTCTTCGCGCCGGTGGTGGCGGCGGACTCCGTCAGGTTCCAGAAATTGGACGCCATGAACTGGGGCTGAATCAGCAGGCAATGGAGCGATTCATCAGGAGATCGAACGGGCCGTGCCATGGATTGAGCCGAAAACAGAGATGCCGATACTGAGATGTGGACTGGGTGGGAAAGTCCGTGAGGCGAGTTTGGGTCCCATCCCCTGCCATGTCAACGGATTTACGGGTGTTCCGGTGGATTCGAATCGCATCAGGGCCGCTCAGTGGAATCGGACCACGAATGACGCTGCCAATTCCCGCCGATGTAAGGCAAAATGCACGTTTTTCGAAGACTCTCATTGGTTGGCCGAATGACTCCGGGCTCGCGCGAATCCTTTGCTGAAAGTTTCTGAAAGACGACGCTCATGCTGCAGACTCCCGAACAAGCATGGTCTGAAATCGACGCCACAGATTCAGCCAATTGGAATCTCCGCGCCGCCGCGCATTTGTATCGGCGTGCGGGGTTCGGAGCGACGATGGCTCAACTGCAGGCCGCGGTTCAGAAGTCGCCCGTCGAAATGGTTGATGAACTACTCAATGCAGAACAGCCCGCGGAGTTCCTGCAGTCGATGGAATCTCTTGCGAACGCTGCCATCGCAACAGGCAATGTGAAACAGTTGTCTGCGTGGTGGGCCTATCGGATGCTCACAACACCGACGCAGGCACTGGAGAAGATCACGCTGTTCTGGCACGGCCACTTCGCAACCGGCGCCGATAAAGTGACCGATCCTTCACTGATGAAGACTCAGAACGAATTGCTTCGAACGCATGCGTTGGGAGATTTCTCGAAGCTGCTGCTGGAGATCTCTCGCGATCCCGCGATGCTTGTGTATCTGGACTCAGCAACCAATCGCAAAGCGCATCCGAACGAAAACTACGCGCGCGAAATCATGGAGCTGTTCTGTCTGGGCGAAGGTCAATACACAGAGACCGACATTCGCGAGTTGGCTCGTTGCTTCACTGGCTGGGAAGTGCGGCGAAGAGAGTTTCGATTCAATCGGTTCCAGCATGATACTGGCAAGAAGTCGATTCTTGGCCAGACAGGTGACTTCGGCGGTGAAGACGGCGTAAGAATTGTGCTTGAGCAAAAGTCCGCCCCGGAGTTTATCGCATCCAAGCTTGTGCGATACTTCGTTCGAGACGAACCGGCTGCCGATGCAGATCTGATCGAACCATTGGCGAAGGAGCTGCGCGAGTCTGGCATGCTGATCCGCCCCGTGATTCGGCGGATTCTGACGAGTCGGCTGTTCTTTGAATCGGCCGGACGAAAAGTGCGGTCTCCGGTGGAACTAGCGATTGGTCTGTTGAGATGTCTGGAAGGTTCGACCAACACTTTCGAACTGGCGGAAGCGATGCAGTCGATTGGTCAGGGGCTGTTGTATCCGCCGAGCGTCAAAGGCTGGGACGGCGGGCGTACATGGATCAATTCATCGACGCTACTGGGGCGATCGAACCTCGTCCGTTCGCTCATTCAGAACGAGAAGACACGATTTGGAAAGCAATCGCTTCGCGAATGGCTCAAGGCCCAGGGGGCTCGGTCACCCGAAGAAGTTGTTGGCTTTTTTGAGACGCTGTTTTTTGCAGTTCCGATTCCCGATCCGGCAAAGGATCGAATCGTTCAGTTGTTCCAGCGGGGTGACGGCCTGACGGAAGGTCTCCATGCTCTCTGCACATTGCCGGAGTTTCAGTTGGCGTAGAAGCATCAGCGGATGCGAACGAACAGAGAACGTGGTGCCTCTGGCAGTCGTTGAAGCAAGCCGTGGCGGAATTTGTCAGAATCCCTGAGCGTCAGGGAACGAACGATTTCCAAAGCCAGAAGCCGGAAACCGGCACAATTTCGATGGGCTCATCAAATTCATTCCAGGATTCGAAGAAAGGCGGCGAACTGCTGCGGTTCTGAGCGGTGTTTGTCGGCGTGGATTTCGCCTGTAGGGATTCACCAGACGAGAGCTGCAGGAGGTTCCTGCGATTGAATGCGAGCCGTCTGTTCGCACTTTCTCCCAGGAATCTGTCTGGTCCGCAAACAAGTTTCGCCACCGGGGTAAACCGGTGGCCGACAAAGGTTCGCTTGATTGAAGACTAGTCCATCGTGGCGAGCTCCTGCTGCAGGAGTTTGACACTTCGAACTGACAAGACGCCGATTGTGCCCTTGACCATTTCTCAGCATCTGCGCGAGAATCCCGGGACGTGGGTTTCTGCCCCATTTTCTTTACTTGTGACAAAGGACATTCAATGTTTCTGGCTCGATTGAAGCACACGCTGCTGGCATCAGCAGTCCTGCTGGGAGGATTCTGTGGTGTTGCCACAGCTCAAACCGCGACTGAAACCAAGGTGTTGAGCAGTGCGATCCTTCCAAAGGACACGTATCTCTACATTTCCATGCCGAGCGTGGAGAGTTTCAAGGAAGCCATGATGGCATCGTCCGCCGGACGCCTCTGGGCAGACCCAGCGCTGGACGAATTCAAAGAAGAAGTGAAGACCGCATTCGCATCGGAAGCCAGCGAAACAATGGCGGAGATCCATGAAACGCTCGGGCTATCGCTCGAAGAACTGCTCAACATCCCAACTGGCGAAGTGATGATGGCGATCGCAAAGGCGCCGCCAAATAAGCTGGGTGCAATCATCATGATTGACTACGGCCAGAATGAATCGCAGGTTCAGGGGTTGCTGGAGAAGGCCACGACCGCTCTGACGGGAGTTGAACAACTGGAATCCGCCAATACTGAACACGGTGGAACTGAGATCGTCATGTACAACGTGAAGGCTCCCATCGCCAAGCAAACTCCGCTGGCGAAAGAGTTTGGCTGGTTCCTGAAAGACGGTCGACTGATTATTTCCAACAGCGGCAGTCTGATGAAGCTTGTCATCGATGGCTGGGATGGATCGTCAGAAAAGTCCCTGAAGACCAACTCGGTGTACTCGTACATCATGGAGAAATGCGAATCTGAGCCTGGTGCCAGTCTGATGACGACCTACTTTGATCCGATCGGGTTCTTCTCAGCGGCCCAATCCTCAGGGGCATTTGGTCCGGACGCCGGAGCACCGATGGGAGTGGCAGTCGGTGTAATGCCTCTGCTTGGACTGAATCAGTTCAAGGGCGTTGGCTCCGTCGCTGAAATCGGTGGAGAAAAGTTCGAAGGTGTCAGTCGTTCGTTTGCGTACTGCGAACAGCCGCCAATGGCACTGATGCAGGTCTTCCAGTTGGCTCCTGTGGATCCAAAGCCGCCGGCATGGGTGAAGGAAAACGCCAGTGTTTGGGCTGCGACTAACTGGAAGGTCGGCGAAGCGTACTCGGCTATTGTGGCTACAATTGATAGTTTTCAGGGTCAAGGGCAGACAGAAAAGATGATTGATGACCTTGCCACTCAGGGTCCCGGCATCCACATCAAGAACGACATTGTTGACCAGCTCACCGGAGTGATGCAGGTTGCAATGGCTCCACCAGAAGGTGAAGACAGCGAAGTTGATGATGTCCTGATTGCGATCGGCGTGAAGGATACAGAAGCGTTTGCTGGTGTGCTGAACAAAATCATCGAAGGTGGCGGTGCATTCCCTGGAGAAACTCGCGAACTGGAAGGTGCCACGGTTTACGAAATTGATCAGCCCGGGATGAAGATCGCCTTCACCGTGGCCAACAGCCAGTTGCTGATCGGTGTCGGCGGCGCTCAGCTTGAGCAGGCAGTCCGCAATGCTGATGATGTTCGTCCTCTGTCAGAGACGGAAGACTTTCAGGCTGTCTCTCAGTACTACGCTGAGAACGCTGTCGCCGTCTCGTTCTCTCGGCCAGCCGAGCAGTATCGTTCTCTGTACGAAAAGCTTCAGGCTGGCGAAGGAGCAGAAATGTTTCCGGGTTCCGATGACTTCTTCTCCAAGATCGACTTTTCGAAACTGCCAGCATTCGAAGTCATCGAAAAGTACATGGCACCAAGCGGCGGTCACTGGGTGAGCGACGAGAACGGCACATTCATGGAAGGCTACAGCCTGCATCCTGAGAAGTAATCGACTCAGCATTTGTTCTTTAGGTAGCGGCGTACAAAAGGTACAAGCGAGGGGAGCGGCCGGTGTAAACCGGCCGGTACCTGCGATTCGCGTTCACGTCAAAGCTCCGGTACTTCTTTTTCACGCTGCTGCCGTACTCGGCATGGTCTCGATGGTTCGAGAGAAAGCTTCCCGCGAACAACCGGGGCTTCGATTCGCGCCGCTGAAAGAACAACTCGACTCCCATTGCCCGACTGACACCCCGCATCGAGCAATGACAACGGGCTTCCCTTTCAAAGGGAAGCCCGTTTTTTTGTTGTGTGCCGTGGGGCTGCGACATCGACTCGCCAGTATGCTTTACGCCGCGTGAAGAACAGCCTGTCACTGAGCGACAGGCTCGAAATCACTTGGCGGTTTAGAAATCTCGGTCATGGAATGACCGAGCTACGTAGGCGAGTCATTCTATGACTCGCCTCCACAGCTCTCGGAATCAAATCGGGACGCTATTTCGGGACGATTCCTCAGAAGAGCGGTCGGTGTGAACCCGGTACCTTCGATTCGCGTTCGTGGTACAAACTGAGGCAAGTCTGTTCGACATAGCAGCCACCGCAACGCTCTTCATTGGTAGCGGAGCTCGTCAGAGTTCCGAGCTTTCCATCAAAACTCGCCAACGGTTTCCTGCCCGTTGATGGTTGCGATGCTTCGCAGCGTTGTTGGATCGATGGTCGATGAAAGAAATCTGGTGGCACCGTCAATGAAGACCGCCTGAAAGCCACCGACGTGGCTTTGACCGGGCTCCGCAGCAGTCGGCAGCAGAGCCTCAGCGTCGATGTCCAGTGGCTCCATCCAATGAACCGCGCGGTCTCGAGTGACTTCGACGACAAACAGCGTGTTTGTGGTCCCGTCTTCAACTTCGCTCATCTTTCTGCCGCACGAAGGATGAAGAGCGAGTTGCTCGCCGACCAGCGCCAAGTACGTGGTGTGGCCATTCGGAACTGACACCGATGGACAACGATATCCGACAACATTTGTTTCACGCGACTTCTGATTCGACGGATGATCCCACGGTTTTGTCAGATCGATCGATTTGTAAAGAGCCCCTTCGTCCAAAAACGGCAGGATCAGGGTTCGCCAACTGTGAAGAGGATTCCCTTCCGCATCCCTCAGCACGGCTGGAGGGAACTCGCCATACTGGTCGTGGTAGTTGTGCAGAGCAAGTCCGATCATTTTGAGGTTGTTCCTGCACTGCGTTCGACGTGCGGCTTCACGACCTCTGGTCATCTGCGGCATGAACAACAGAATCAGTATCAGCCCGACAAAGGATGCCGCGAAGATCTTCAGCGCGGTCCATGCGAACGACCGTTTTGTTTCGGAGCTTGCGTGCGATAACTCAGGGCTTTGATATGGGTTGTCCATCGAGACGGCTCACTGAGTCAAGGTTGAGTTCAAAAGACGGATCGTCAGCGGTCAACTATTGTCATCGTGACATCAGTGTACTGGTTTTCGCATCCGGAAGATCTGGAGCTGATCGCCTGGTCCCGAAATCTCCAACCCGTCCGCGTCAAACATCCGGATTTCATATCCACGTTCGCGAGCGAGTGACCAAAATGCCTTGGCATGCCGTCGGCCTCCGTCCGCGAGCCAGCATTCTCCATTCGGTTCGAGCATCACGTCAAGCAGACTGAGGATTGGCTGCAGGTTGCGTTCCTCGTAAAGCAGATCACAACCCAGAATTACCGGATACCGCCGCCGCAGCGGATATCGCCAGTCGAGCTGCAAAGCCTCAAAGTCTGTGAATCCATTGAGCTTCGCATTGTGTTCCGCAACGACGATGGCCTGAGGATCATAGTCGGTCATCGTCACACGACATCCAGTCGCCAGCGCGGCCAGTCCGACAAGTCCAACTCCGCAGCCCAGCTCAAGAACGTCCGTTCCGTTGGGCCATGCTGCGTGGACAACTTGCTTCGACATGGCGATCGCGGCTGGCCAAAGATAGGCCCAGTAGGGCATGTAGTCATCTCGGTCATTCGCCGATCGAACGGACGTATCGTCCAGTAATGCATCCGGCTGACGGGGCAAGGTGAGTTTCAACCGATGTTCGCCGAACAAATACTCACGCACGGCCCAGCCGCATGCCAGCCGCGGCAGGTCGTCGCTGGACTCGATCGTTCGAAACCCCTGTTCCGTGCTGGGGATGATTTCTTTTCGGCTATCCTGCATCAATTGCATTCTCCGGTTCGGTTCGAAGTCTCCTGAAGCGGCAGCAAGACCGTCCCATGAGCCAGAGACGCCAGCCGATTCTGAGATCGAATCGGCTAGCGCCTCAGGCTCAGTTCTATTGGGGGCTTGCTGTTTGAGCCTGCCGCTACAGCGACGAGATCCCCAAAGCAAAGTGCTTCACAGCGTTGCCCTCGCTGCCACTACCATTGCGTGAATCTTCCCGATAAAACGCACGCCTCGAAAGCAGTTTGTACCTGCTTTGTGCGGAATGAAAAGAAGTCGGGTTTCTGGACGAAGGCCATCACGTCTGTTGCTGAGCGATTGTGCTCAACGATGTCCAGCTCGAAGAGAAGTTCACTGTCAAATCCGCAGCAATGTGTTCCCACCCGCTGAAACGGTTCTCCATGATTATCGAAGGTCTTGTCACGAGCGTCAGCTTGGACGGCAAAATCAATCTTGCTCCAATGGGGCCGGTGGTCAGCCGTGACTTCGAAGCTCTGCTCCTGCGCCCGTTTCAGCCGTCGACGACGTTCAGCAATCTGAGCATGACCCGCTGCGGTGTGTTTCATGTTGTCGATCAGGTCGACGTAATCGCCCGCGCCGCGATTGGACGACTGGAGTCCCTGCCTGCGATGCATCCAGCGACGCGCGTCAACGGCTATGTTCTTGATGACTGCTGTCGATGGTTCGAATTCGAAGTGGACTCCGTCGATGCATCGGACGCGCGCAGTCGCATGCCGGCAACGGTTGTTCATCGCGGTGAATGTCGACCGTTCAGCGGATTCAATCGGGCCAGGCATGCGGTTCTGGAGGCGGCGATTTTGGCGACTCGGCTTCACCTGATTGATCGATCTGAGATCGAGCAGGCCATGGCTTTCCTGAAGCCGGCCGTCGACAAGACTGGAGGATCCTCTGAAAAGGATGCCTTTGAGATGCTGCGAAGCCACATGAATGACTTCTGGTCAACGGCGAGTGGAAGCTCGGTCGATTCGGCGACGGGCAATCCGGAATCGTTTGAGACAGGAGTGGCTCGATGAAAGTCGTTGTCACAACGGGCTCAAGACTGCATTTCGGACTCATCTGCGGTGGATTCGAGACGGGCTGGCAGTTCGGTGGCGTCGGATTGATGCTGAAGCAACCGAGCTGGCATTTATCGGTGGAAAGGGCTTCGACAAGTCCGGACGCAATTGTGTCGTACAACGATGAGACCAGCGTTCGCGTGAGCGAGTTTCTTTCGTTTCTCCGTCAGAGCTACGATCTTCCGCCATTGATGATCAAGGTCTCGTCGAACGTTCCGTTTCACACGGGACTCGGCGGCGGAACTCAGCTTGGCCTGGCCATCGCATCGGCCGCCGAGTTGATTTCGGGGCGAGCATCGGCTCATGATCCGTGGAAGCTGGCGCAACTCGCGCATCGAGCGGAGCGGTCGGCGATTGGTACGGCTGGATTCCGTTCTGGCGGATTTCTCGTCGATCGCGGACAGACAGCAGATTCGTCGGAAGCGAAGCGAGTGCAGAAGGTTGCTGTGCCCGAAGCGTGGCGCTTCCTGCTGATTCGACCGTCCGCGGCGCAAGGGCTTTCAGGAGATCGCGAGCGTCAGTTTTTTCACCAGCGGGTGCAGATGCCGAACGAACTTGTCATGCGACTGGGACAACAAATCGATCGGGACATTGTTCCGGCGATCGAACGCGAAGATTTTCAAACGTTTGCGACGCAGCTTGAACAATACGGCGACGCAGTTGGTTCCTTTTACGCCTCCGAGCAGGGAGACATCTTTGCTCATCCCGTCATTCGAACGCTGGTTCGCCAGATGCGATTGCAAGGCGTCGTGGGAGCGGCTCAGTCATCATGGGGCCCGGGCATCTGCATTCCAGCCGAATCGCAGGTACATGCCGAGTCGATTCAACAACTGGTTCCATCATCCGTCAACGGCACGACGGTGCTGACATCCATTTCCGAACCGCTCAACATCGGAGCCACCGTTCGATTCACAGCACCGGAAGGCAGTGAGCGTTGCCTGGTTTAAACTATCTGACTTCGGTCGCGGTTCAACTGTGCGGCGTTGAAGTACATGACCGACGAGCCACCCTCCTTCACTTTACCCTCCCGCTGGGAGGTTCGTCGCGATAGCGACGGGGAGGGCAGACGCGAGGGTTTCGGCAGAAGTCGCAGCCGTAGTGAAGCGAAGCCCCTCCCCGCTCGTTCCTCGCGACCCTCCCACGAGGAGGGTGACAGATCGCAAATCACACGACTTGGTCGCTTAATTCGGTGCTGCTGCCTATGCCATTAAAACTACCAGCGATATACGCCAGTGCCCCAGGTCAAACCGGCGCCGAAGCCGCACATGAGGACGAGGTCGCCGCGGTTGATGCGTCCCTGTCGATTTGCTTCATCAAGTGCCAGCGGAATGGACGCGGCCGAAGTGTTGCCGACACGATCGAGGTTGTTGTAGACCTTGCTCTTCGGAATGTTCAATTCCTTCATGGCATGGTCGATGATGCGAATGTTGGCCTGATGGAGGACAAACAACGAGATGTCGTCCGATGTGAGTTCGGCCTTTTCCAGCACGAAACGGATGGACTCCGTGACAGCCTGAATCGCCCACTTGAACACGTTGCGGCCATCCATATGCAGCAGGTGTTTTCCCTCTGCGACCAGCTCCGGAGTCAGCGGCACGCTGACACCACCCGCCTGACGATCAAGCATGCAGCCACCCGATCCGTCGGCGCCAAGCTGATAGCAAACAAGTCCCTGGTCACGATCGCCCGCTTCCAGAATCACAGCTCCAGCACCGTCGCCAAACAGCGGAGCGACTCGCTGGTCGTTGGGAGGCACGATGCGAGTATTGATGTCGGCTCCGATCACAAGCGCTTTCTTGGCGTTGCCGGTGGCGACAAACTGAGCGCCGGTCGCGAGTGCGTACATGAAGCCTGAACAGGCGGCCTGAACATCCATTGCCGGCGCGTCGAGATTCAGTTTGTTCTGGACGAGACACGCTGTTGATGGGCATGTGTAATCGGGAGTAAACGTGCCGACAACAAGCAGGTCGATCTCAGAGGCGTCGACGCCACCTGAGGCCATCGCCCGTCGAGCGGCTTCAACGGCGAGGTCACTCGTTGATTCGCCTTCCGCGGCAAACCGGCGTTGAAGAATCCCGGTGCGACGCTTGACCCAGCCTTCTTCGAAGCCGTAGCGCTGCTCCAGTTCTTCGTTCGTGACGACTCGTGATGGAACATAACCACCGATGGAACGAACGCCGACGCCCAGAACTCGCTGAACTCGGTTGGAACGTCGAAAGAGCGGCCCGGTGTTCTCTTCGCTGGAGTGATCGCGGTTAGACGGCTGCAACTGATTCCGCACCTTTTCAGCATCGATTGTGACTTGAGCCGCTTCAGTGAGAGGGGAATTCATTCGTCACGATTTCATGAAAATCGCCTGGCGATCACGATGAACCGTGTGATACCAGTGCGAGCTTATCTTTATTGATCAGGGGAGATCGACAGTTGGATTGGCGAGCATCACAACAGCAGCATCTCCCAAGGGCTGAAAGCCCTTGACCCGAAGGAACCTGCCGGTTCCAACTTCAAACACGCTCACGTTGTTCGCTTGCCCACAAGCACGCACACGATGCTGAGTAAGCTTCTAACGCCTGAGAGTGAGCGAACTGCTGGCTGGTCAAATTCGCAGAACCTGAGCCTCCGTCCCAAACTATCGGCAGTGTAGCCATATGCGTTCCCCTTGGAAACCTCGTTGCGCCGCGGTTTTGCTGGTCTTTCAGAACTGTGGATGGTGATTTTCGGATGCCTGACGGAAGGATTCAGACTCGTTACAGTTCGCGTGGAATTCGTCCGGCTTGCCATTCTGGCTCGGCGAATCCCGAGACTCACGGTTCCCTCCTTCCACCCAGCAGAGAGCCCCATCCATGAAATCCCGCCATTTCCTGACTCAGCTTCGATTCATCCCGCTCATGGCTTTGCTTTTGATCGGAGGGTGCTCCAGAGACACTTCGACGCCAGCAACGACAGACTCGAAGACTTCCAATGAGTCGAGCGGGGACGCACCAAAGACCGAGTCTTCAAAGAAAGTCATTGGATTCTCTGCCCTGACGCTGACGAACCCGTTCTTCAAGATCATCGCCGACACGATGACCGAGGAAGCGAAGAAGCATGGCTTCGAAGTCGTTGTGGTTTCGGGCGACCAGAGTGTTGATCGCCAGATGGCGCAGGTCGAAGATTTCATCGTGAAGGGCGTTTCCGCCATCGTTTTGAATCCCTGCGATTCCAAGGCGATCGGTGCCGCAATCCAAAAGGCGAATGATGCCGGCATTCCCGTGTTCACGAACGACATTAAGTTTGATGGCGCCAACGGTAAAGTTGTTTGCCACATTGCCACGGACAACTTTCAGGGTGGGAAACTGGCCGGCGAAGCGATGGTCAAGCTGATTGGTGAGACCGGCGGAAAGATCGCCGTTGTCCATTACCCGGACGTCGAATCCTGCCAGTTGCGAGTGAAAGGCTTTACGGAAGTCATTGAGGCCCATAACGCCAGGGATGGTGCAGCGAAGATTGAGATCGCAGCAACCCTCAACGGACAGGGCGCACGAGATGCCGGATATGCTGCAGCCAAAGATGCGATTGAGGCTCATCCCGATCTGACGGCCCTGTTTGCCATCAACGATCCCTCGGCACTCGGAGCGCGCGAAGCACTGGAAGCGGCGGGCAAAGCGGATCAGGTTCGAGTGATCGGCTTTGACGGAGCGATCGAAGGTAAGCAGGCGATTCTGGAAGGCAGGATTGTTTGCGATCCAATCCAGTTTCCGGACAAGATGGGCCAGACCACGATCGAAATGATCCAGAAGTATTTTGACGGAGAAGAAGTTCCGGCAGAAATCCTGATTCCATCCAGTCTGTACTATAAGGAAGATGCCGAAAAGGATCCGGCTCTGAAGAAGTAGCTGACGAGTTTTCTGCTTCTGTTTGACGCCCACTGCTTTGAGCATTGAATGACATCGAATACGGAATTGGAACATCTTCGCATTCTGGCCGAGATCGACGACCTGATCGGTCGAGTTCGCCGCTGGCTGGAGGACTCGCCGCACTGGGAGCCTGCGAAGAAGGCGCGATCGATCGTGAGTCGCATCGTCGATCGAGTGCATTCACTGCGAGTTCGACTGGAATCGCCGCTGGTTGTGGCGACATTCGGCGGGACGGGGACGGGAAAGAGCACGCTTGTCAATGCAATGGTTGGGCAGGAGGTAACTCAGTCTGGTCGGCAGCGTCCCACCACAACGACACCGGTGCTTCTGGTACATCCGGATTTTGAGTTGTCTGCCCTCGGGCTTGATCCTGGTCAGTTTCAGATTCGACGAATCGATGCTCCGCTGCTGAGAGATGTCGTTCTGATTGACTGTCCTGACCCGGATACAAGTGAAGCGGCCGAATCCGGCAGCAATCTGGCAAGACTGCGATCGATCCTGCCGCACTGTGATGTTTTGCTTTATGTTTCGACGCAGCAGAAGTATCGCAGCGCGAGGATTTCGGAAGAGCTTGGTGATGCGGCGGCTGGATGTCGGATCGTTTTTGTCCAAACGCACGCGGACCAAGATTCGGACATTCGACAGGACTGGAAGCAATGTCTCGCGCCGGCTTATCAGGTGCCGGACATGTTCTTCGTGGATTCTCGCCGCGCGTTTCAGGAGCAGATTCAGGGGCACAAGCCTTCGGGAGAATTTGGTCGGTTGCAGGAACTGCTGACGAATCAACTGGGAGCGTCGCGACGCGTTGCTATTCGTCGCGCGAATCTGATCGATCTTCTCGAAGAGGCGTTCATCGAATGTCGCCGTGAATACGATGAACGACTGCCCGCTGTGAAGGTGCTCCAGCAGACGCTGGAACAGCAGCAGCGAAAGCTCCGTGATACGCTGACGATACAGCTTCGTGATGAGTTGCTGGTGAATCAAAACCTCTGGGAGCGTCGACTTTTGTCGGCAGTGACGGACATTTGGGGATTCAGTCCGTTCAGCTCTGTGCTTCGTCTTTATAACGGACTGGGATCGTTCGTTGCTTCGTTCAGCTTCTTCCGAGCACGATCGTCCTCTCAAATGGCCCTGATCGGCGCGCTGCAGGGGGCGAGATGGGTGAAGTCCAAAGTGGCCGAGACGGAAGCGGATACGTCTCTGGAACGGCTGGCGTCGTTCGGCATCCGCGATCATCACCTTCAGGAAGCGCGGATTGCGGTTTCGGGACACGTCCACGCGGCGGCGATCGAGTCATCCGAGTTCTCTGACCGGCGTGACTTGAGTCGTCTTCGTCGCCAGGCAGCTCAGGTTGAAGGCGAATTTCTCGTCGACGCGCGGCAGTCGATTGATGACATTATCGAGACTCTCGCTCAGCAGCATTGCACGCGATTCATTCAGTATCGATACGAAGCTCTGTTCGCCGTGTATCTGGTGTTTCTGATTGGTCGCATTGGATACAACTTCTTCTGGAGTTCGTTCCTTGGCCCGATGCTGGGAACTCGAGCAACGGCCGAACCCCTGCTGTCTGTTGACTTCTACATTCCTGCCGCCATTTTTCTGGTGCTATGGTCCGGTGCACTGGTGCTGGCGTTCACATGGCAGTTGCGACAAGGGCTTTCTGATCGCATTCATGATTTGGCGCAGTCGATGGTCGAACATCGCATGTCTGCAGGACTGTTTCCGGATCTCGAAGCCACCTGTCACGACGTTCTCGCCGAAGATCGCACGATGGCCGAGTTGCTGGAACGCACCACCGTATTTCGGCGGCACCTGGCAAACTCGACATCATTCCTCGGCGGAGCGATCCGTTCGTGACAAGTGCTGACTGCCACTTGCTCCGAGGTTCTTGCAGACAGGGTCCGCAGCAAAGATCGTTGTTGGCGTAGTGCAGAGGCATGTTTTCACCGGGGTGAACCCGGTGGGGATTGTCTGGTTGTGAGAGTTCCGAGTTCTGACGAACTCGGCGACAGGCTTGTCGTCGCCGATCAGTCACCGAGTCATCCTCCCTCAGGCTCGCGAGACTGCAGCGAAAAAAAGCCCGGCTTGCTGTGACGCAGGCCGAGCTTCTGCAGTGACTCTGCTGGACGAACTTCGTCAGTTCAGACTCATGGACTTCAGAAATGGAAACTGTTCCACATTCTGAATGTCGTTCTGAAGCAGCCCTTCGGCGTACCAGGCAGGATTGTTGTTGAAGCGATCCCGATTCTGGCGGTTGCTGAAGAAGAACAAGCGGCCTTTGTAGAAGGCTCCGAATTCAATTGCTCCCGCTTCGGCTCGACCTGCCAGTTGCAGTTCCACCGGATCGCAGCCATGCAGGCTTGGGATGAACTCAGCCGGGCTGGCGAAGAACACCTCGCGTTCTTCCGCAGACTGGAAGTAGTAGTCGACGCCAAGATATGCGCCGACAAATTCTTCTGAGCCCTTCACCCACTTCTTTTCTTTCTGCATGGCGACGGGTGAATAGCCACCAAGTCCGACCATCTTGCCATCGCGCACGATGAGCAGGCATGGACGGAGATTTTCATCCGCGGGTGTTTCGTTTGTGGATGGCTCTGTCGACGTCCCGGGCAGCCTTTCGATCCGAGCGACATACTCGGTGACAGAGGTCCCGCCGACGTATCGCGCCAGTTCCTTGCCGTCTGCGGCGACGATGACTTCCGTTGGCAGCGAAGCGACGGCAAACTTCGAAACGATTTCAGGGTTGCGATCCGCATTGACGCGAACCGCCACGACTTTGGTTCCCAGCATCTGCAGGACTTGAGCCTGCTCGAGGACTTCAGATTTCATCCTGCGACATGGTCCGCACCAGTCGGCTTCGAAATGGATGATGAGCGGTAGTTTCTTCTGCTGGGCTTGTTGCTGAGCGAGCTCGAACGAGTCGAGCCAATGTCCTTCCTGTGAGGCCGCGACGGCGGCGGGTGACTTTGTCAGATTCAATTCCACGGTTGGGTCATTCATGTCGACCGTTGCGATCGAGACGCTGGCGGTCAAGCCCATGACGGCACAAACGGAAATCATTCTGCTGCATCCTTTCAATTGCGATCTGTCGGTCCTTCTTCCTGAATGACTGCACGATCTGACGTGAGGCAACCACCTCCGGTAAAACGCTCCGCATCCTGCAGAGCAAACGAGATTTGACGGCATCCGCCGTTTTGCAAACTGGATCCAACTTCCGAACTGGCAGCAGATCCGTATGAACTTACAGATCTGCTGCGTCCGTTCGACTTGATGAAGATCAGGCAGGCAGAATGCCCTTTGATGTCAGATAAGCAATGACTTCTTTCGCCAGAGCTTCGATGCCCTTGTTGTCTGAATCCAGAACGATTTCCGGGTTCTCGGGGGCTTCGTAAGGAGCACTGATTCCGGTGAAGTTCTTGATTTCTCCGGCTCGAGCCTTCTTGTAGAGACCTTTCGGGTCACGAGATTCACAGGTTTCGATACTGGCCTGTACGAGGATCTCAATGAACTCGCCCGCTGGAAGCAGAGCGCGAACCATGTCGCGGTCGGCCTTGTAGGGAGAAATGAACGCGGTCGAAACGATTGTTGCTGAGTCAGCGAACAGCTTGGCGACTTCACCGATTCGGCGGATGTTTTCCGTCCGGTCTTCCGGTGAAAAACCAAGATTCTTGTTCAGCCCCATGCGGATGTTGTCGCCATCGAGCACGAACGTGTGAATCCCCCGCTCGTGCAGGAGTTGATCCACTGCATTCGCGATGGTGCTTTTCCCGCAGCCGCTCAATCCCGTGAACCACAGGACTGCTCCACGATGGCCGTTCAGCTTCTGACGATCTTCGCGAGTAACATTGTGTGCATGCCATGTGACGTTTGTCGCCTTCTGTTCAGCCATCCTTCGTGTGACTCCAGCAAATGTCTCTCTGAGTTTTGATAGTTTCCAGCGAAGAATCGATATGAAGCCGATTCGCGACCTTGCCAATAAGGTCCAATCGCACCGCAGGACAACGACGCCCTGCACTTGCGAACCGCTGTTTCGCCTGAACTCGTGAGACTCAGGAAGATCTGCCAGTCGTACGGGTTAAGCGAGCGGGAGATGATAGGGAAGCAGAGGGGGGTCGCAATCGTTGATTGGAATGGCTCCCGAATCCGGGCGAGATTCTCGAAAAAATACTGGCCATCAGTTTACACTGAAGAGAAAACGCTGCAAAACTGGGGGAATCACGGTGACCATTTCCCGAAACCTGGTCTGATGGTGAGCTCACTGAAAAACCTGAATCAGGACTCTATGATCGGGAAACGCGAGCGTAATTTCGATAGGTCGCGATCCCGCATGAACTGAATCCACAGGGCTAAGCCATGAGTTCACCGTCGTCCGATCCCAAGCCTGCACCGAATTCCGCAGGACTGCGTCCGGAAGAACTGCCCCCGGTGACGCCTCCTTCCGCCGGGTTTATCGTTCAGTTGTTTCTGATACCGGCTTTGATTGTGCTTGCCGTTGTGTCGGTGTGGGCACTGTTCGGGAAACTCGCGGACACCGAAAGCGACTGGCAACAACTGGTTTCGGAACTCGGCAGCAGCAATGAACATCGTCGTTGGCGCGCTGCGATCGGGATTGCTCAGCTATTGAAGAACGAAGAACTGTCGCCGCCTGTGGATCGTGAACCGCTGGCAAAGCATCCGCAGGTCGTGGACTCTCTAACGTCGCTGCTTTCCGAATCTCTTGGTTCAACTCGGGCAACTCCCGAACAAATCACACATCAGGAGTTTCTCGCCCGAACGATGTCTGTTCTGCGCGATGATGAGAAGACGTTGCCGGTGCTGGCCGAAGCCATGAAGGAACCCCATGCCATCGATGTTCGCAAGAGCGCGCTGATGGCTGTGGCGACGATCGCCGGGCGTCATTTTGACGAGGTCACAGGATACGACACGTCGAAGGATGCCTCTGACGCAGCAAATCAGGACGTGAAGCCCGTGAAGTCGGCGACCATTACGAATGCCGAAGTTCTGGAGCAGCTTCGAGTCACAGCGCAGTCACCCGATCCGGTTCTGCGACACCTGGCCGCATTTGCGATTGGAAACGTGGGCGGAGAAAAGTCCATCGAGCAGTTAAAGGTTCTTCTCACGGACTCTGATCGATTTGCACGAGCAAACGCGGCGATGGGGCTTGCACGAAACGGGGCAACGGAATGCGTGCCCGTGTTGATCGAACTGATGAAGGATGCTCTGAAGCCGTTTGACCGGACTTCCGTGCAAAGCCTCTCCGAAGGTGAAAAACGATTGGCAGAGAACAGCTTTAAGGTGGAGCAGCCACAGATTGTTCGCAATAGTCTGAAGGCGTCGTCTGACCTGTGGCCAAAGCTTTCCGACGAGCAGAAACGCGAGCTGATCAGCACAATTACTCAGGTTTCTGAGGCTTTTTTCGATAAGGAATGCCAGGTTCGAGCGAGAGACTGGCTGAGAACTCACGACGCAAAGTGACGCCTAAATCTTCAATTCTGCGGCTGGTTCTGATGCAAACTGAAACACAACCAGCATGACGCCATCACGAGATACTGCAGACTGTTCGCTTGCAACAGCTTGCTCCTTTGTGGCGGGTGCGATTGCAGATGGAACGAGGGATTTGTTTTCGCTTCCAACGTCTTCGCTGCGATGCACAGAATCGTCGTTCGACATTTCTGCTGCAGCGATGAGTGAACCGATCGTCGCGTCTTTATCATCATGCTCAGGCATCGCAAGATAGACTTTGCCATGATGAAGTTCTGACATCGTGGGGTAACGCAACGACTCCTGCACGGCCGCAATCAGTTCTTCGCGACTTGATTCTGCGATTCGTAGTGGGTCCTGTTCGACAGACTCGATGGAGACTTTGCTTCTGAGATCATCGAGAAGTGCTTTGCTCTCATCGGCACCTGCAGAGAGAACCACACCCAGCCACTCGGGCATTTCCTTCCCCGCGCTGCGGGCGAAATCGAAACCGTGTTCCTTGACGACTTTCTGTACAGCCTGCATGGCTGCTGTTCGGTCCTGATCGTCCATGCGAACCACGACCACATTCCATCGCTCTTCAGACGGAAAGTCCGCCACAACATTGGCCGCTGCTTTTCGAATCTTCCAGCTCGCGGTAATCCGCGGCAACGCAGAATCGTCAGTGTGCGGCGCGATGAGTGCAACGAGCAAACAGCCGGCCATCGCCAGAATCGACACCACACCGGCGAACTTCTGTCGCGGTGGTCGCGCGTTCGTGCCATGTACCGCAATGATCTCCACTGAGGAAGAACCACGACCAGTTCGTTCCAAATCAGAACTCTGAACCAATGGCTTGACGATCGTCTGAACCGGAATCAATCGAAGGAGCGAACTGACGGCCCGCGCATCACGCTGGAACTGACGCACCGCGGGCAGCTCAGAAACTCCCGAGGCAGCGGTCGAGGCCCGGACATCAGAATGTTCACCGTCAAGCATTGCGGACGCGAACTCAAGCAAATCGGCACTGGTAGGCTGCTGTGGCGTGTTTTCGGGTTGGGCTTCAGACATGGCAGTGATCGCACGATCCCGGCGGGATAAAATGGGCGGGTTTCGGCTTTTGACGTCACTTCGTCGGGGAGAGTTCCCGGATTCTGGCGTTCGCTCAATCTGAGCATGAATGGAAACATATGTACACAACTTGATTCTGCGCTGACAGAATGACAGTTATTCCCGGCAGAAATTGCCGCAATACCCTCGTTTAATCACGAAACGTGGGGATTTTGACTTGGTTCCGTCCTTACTTTGATTCAGGAACCGGCACATGGATCGCTATCATCCCATCTGACTGGTTTTACCCTTTCTTCGCGAACGCTAAAGTTTATCTAAAGTGATTCGGCAATCATGCCGACACAGGAATTCGAATCGGCAGATTTTGCCGAACCTCATCACTTGCTTGACTCAGGAACAGACATGTCACTGCAGCGATTTCTCAAGTCCGTCGTTTCTGGCCTCCGAACCGATCGCCGCCGCAAACAGGCTCAGAGTGTGAGCCGAATGGAGCTGCTGGAAAGCCGCGCTCTTTTGGCTGGGAATGTTTTGGTTACCCTTCAGAACGGTAACGCCACGATTACCGGAGACAACAGTGACAACTCTGTCGAAGTCGTTGTGAGTGGCTCTACGGTCGTTGTTCAGGGCCTGAACAATACCACGATCAATGGCGGCACATCGGCATTCACTTTGTCGTCTTCCTCGACCACGTTCTCCGGCAACCTCGTTGCGATGCTCGGCGCTGGCAATGACACAGTCGCGGTTCGTGGCGGAGTTACGATCTCCGGCACAACGAGGCTCAGTGGCGAAGCGGGGAATGATACGCTGGCTGTGTCCGGAACGCTGACCGGCCGAGTTACCCTGAGCGCCGGTGCGGGCACGGACGCGATCGCCGTTCGAAATACAACAGCACCAGGTGGATTGAGCATTGATGCGTCCGGCACCGTTGTCGTCGCGATCAGTGATTCGACGATTGGTTCTTCGCTTTCGATTTCGACCGGAAACGGATCGGATGACATCGTCATTTCTGACTCGACGATCAACGGCAACACATCGATCGTCACTCGCAGCGGCGATGACGATATCGTACTGAAGGACTCGACGCTTCGTGGCACGTTCTACCTGTCTGCCGACCGTGGTGATGACGTTGCGATTATCGACTCCACAACAATTGATGGTCAGTCGCATCTGTGGATGAGAGAAGGCCAGGACGCGGTTCAGGTTCAGGGAACAAGCGTCCTGTCATCGAAGTTTTTTGTCGGGCAGCGACTCGGCCGCAACGCGACGGAAATTCAGTCGACGGCGACCGTGTCACGTCTGCGTCAGGTTGGACGTCCTTCAAACGATGTGAGTGACAGCCTGGTCACTGAACGCATCACGAACGGGACAACAGGCGCGATTGCAAAGGCAGATGCGATTGAGTCTGCCGCAACTCCAACTCTCACCGTGGCAATTGCTGCAGCGTCCATTGCTGAAAATGCCGGTGCCTCAGCAACGACAGCCGTCATCACACGATCGGGCTCGACGGCCTCTGCCCTGACAGTCAACCTGTCTTCATCAAGTGATTCACGAGCCAGGTTCGCCTCCACAACTGTGACGATTCCGGCTGGTCAGGCGTCTGTCACGGTGAACATTTCTGCGATCGACAACACGACCGCCGAGAGCGACGCAACGGTCACTCTGACGGCTGCTGCGACCGGTTTCACATCCGGAACGGACACTGTCGTTGTGACCAGTGATGAAACCGCCGCCCTGACGGTCACCGCTGCTCAGACAACATTCGCCGAGAACGCGGCAGAAGCAGCTCGAACGTTTACTGTCAGTCGAAACACGACCGATACGTCAACGGCTTTGACCGTGAACCTTGCGTCGAACACGACGTCACGACTCACCGTTCCGACATCGGTGACGATTCCAGCGAACGCCTCTTCGGTGACGTTTGTTGCAACAGCCATCAACAACACAACCGTTGACCCGAGCGCTCAGGTTGTCGTGACGGCTTCAGCAACTGGTCTCACGAACGGAACTTCCACCGTCACGATTACCGATGACGATTCACCGTCGATCTCACTCTTAGCCAGCCCATCAACGGTCCTTGAAAACGCCGGAACTGGTTCTGTCACCTTCACGGTTTCACGGAACGCGACCGACAATGCGGCTGCTCTCGTCGTCAACCTGTCTTCGGGCTCAAGTCGTTTGACAGTTCCGGCGAACGTCACAATTCCGGCTGGCCAGGCGTCAGTAACATTCCTGGCCACCCCGACGAACGATTCGGTCTTCTCAGGCCAGACAGTCGTGACTGTGACAGCAACGGCTACGGGACTCACCACGGGCACTGGAACGGTGACGATCAACGATGACGAATCTGCCGCTCTTTCGCTGACTCCTTCCGTGACCACCTTTTCTGAATCCGCTGCGTCTCCAGCGGTGACCTACACGGTCGCTCGCAATTCTTCGGACACAACGTCAGCCGTCACTGTGAACCTCACATCCAGTGACACCGCACGTCTGACCGTGCCTGCAAACGTGACAATTCCTGCCGGTCAGTCGGAAGTCACGTTCGTTGGAACGCCGGTCAACAATACGACGGCCGACGGCAGTAAGCTTGTGACGGTGACGGCATCGCTAACGGGATTTACAACGGCTCAAACAGCCGTCACCGTCACCGATGACGATGGTGCGAACCTGAGCATTTCAGCAAACCCATCGACAATCGCCGAAAACGCTGGCGATAACTCAGTGACGTTCACGGTCTCCCGAAATGCGAGCAACACAACGAATGCTCTGACGGTGAATCTGATGTCCGGAACGACAAGTCGATTCACAGTACCCGAGACCGTGACGATTCCTGCCGGACAGACATTGGTGACTGTCGCGGGGACTCCTGTCAACAATACAAGCGATGACGGAAATGCCACGGTACAGATTTCTGCGTCGGCCGTTGGGTTGACGGCGACATCAACCACAGTGACAGTGAACGACGATGACTCGGCAGCCTTGTTGATCACAGCGAACCCCGTTGCAGTGGCTGAGAACGCTGGCTCGAACGCGATCACATTCACGGTGTCCAGAAACTCATCCGATACGTCGTCGCCCTTAACTGTGAATCTGCAGTCGAGCGCTTCGGGGCGACTCACAATTCAGTCGTCCGTTGTCATCCCAGCGGGATCGGCGAGCGTCAACGTGAGTGCTTCGCCGGTGAATAACCAACTGGACGATGGCGATGCGTCGGTCACAGTGACGGCAACAGCGACCGGCCTCACGACTGATGATGTTGTGGTTTCCGTGACGGACGATGATGCGGCTGCACTGACGCTGACGGCGGATCCCACAACAGTCACTGAAACTGCGGGTGCGAATGCCATTACATTCACGGTCCGCCGCAATTCAGGGACTCTGACTCAACCGCTCACCGTCAACCTGAGTTCTGCAGTCACAAGTCGGCTGACGGTTCCATCAACGGTCACGATTCCCGCCGGTCAGGCGACGGTGACATTCTCTGGCACAGCCGTAAATGATACTGTGGTGAATTCGAGTCTGACGGTCCTTGTGACGGCCTCAACGACTGGATTCGAGAATGGTACGCTCAACGTGACTCTGACCGACAATGACGCGGCTGCACTCTCTCTGACCAGTTCGTCAACGACAGTGGCAGAAAACACGTCAACTCCTGTGACCTTCACGCTGTCCCGTTCCAACGACGACAAAACCCAGCCGCTGACTGTTCAGTTGGCTTCCGGTTTTGCAACAAGAATGTCGGTCCCGTCCAGCGTGACGATTCCGGCTGGCTTTGACAGTGTGACCTTTAATGGCACCGTCATCAACAACGCGAATACAGATGGATCGTCGTCCATCATGGTGTCTGCTGTCGCCGCAGGATACATCGGGACCCAGTCTTCTGTGACCGTGAGTGATGATGAGGCGTCAGGCGCCACGCTTTCGATTGTTGTCACGCCAAATACGCTTGCCGAAAATGTCGGGAACAATGCCGGTACGCTGACGGTCACTCGCAACAATTCGACGACGACGGCCGAACTTGTCGTGACTCTGGTCAGTTCAAACTCAAGCCGAGTCACCGTCCCCACGACGATTACGATTCCCGCAGGCCAGACGTCGGCCACTGCGGCTCTGGCGACCATCAACAATACGGCAACCGATGGTGACCTGTTTGTCACTGTTTCGGGATCGGCAACAGGTTTTGCGACACAGCAGACTTCCTTCATCGTGAGTGATGATGACAAGGCTGTTCTGAATCTGACTGTCGCGCAAAACACCGTTGCTGAGGATTCCGGAACGCTCAGCGGAACCGTGACGAGCAACCTGACTTCCTCAGTCGACCGAGTCGTGAATCTGTCCTATTCGAATTCAAACCGCATTTCCGGTCCGGCGACAGTCACGATCCCAGCCGGTCAAACAAGCGCGAATGTTACGTTCACGGTGGTTAACGGCGGGGTGTTTGACGGAAGTGCCAAAGCTCGCGTAACGGCGGCAGCCGTGGGCAGTGCGCTTGATACGGAAGAGATTACAGTCACCGACGTGGACGATGTGGCCATCACTACCAACATCTCAACGAACACCTTTGTTCAGTCGAATGACACGGTGATCACGCGAAACGCGTCGTTTACGATTACGGGAACGACCGTAGCGGGTGCAGACGTGACAGTTGATTCCGATGGTGACGGTGCCTTCGATGATGCCAACACCGTTGCCGACCCTTCAGGCAACTACTCCGTGACGGTCACACTGCTGAACAACGCCACCAACCGTGGTGAGAATCAGATTGTGATTCGATCAACGCAGGGACCGGATACGGGCGACACCGCGGTGAATGCTCATCTGGCGATTGGATCCGTCGTGCGATTCGAAACAAATGCCGGCAACTACGACGTTGAATTGCTGGATACCGATGCTCCGGCAACAGTGGCGAATTTCCTCGCCTACATGAACAGCACGAAGTACGACAATCTGATTGTGCATCGCAATGTGGACAACTTCGTTGTTCAGGCAGGCGGATTCACTGTTTCGAACGGACAGGTTTCCAGTGTCGCGACGAACGCTTCCATCACCAATGAGTTCAAGGTCGCCAACTCGAATCTGCGTGGCACACTGTCGATGGCTCAGCTTGGAGGACAGCCCAATAGTGGTACCAGTCAGTGGTTCGTCAACACGAACAACAATACGTTCCTTGACCAGGCTCAACATACCGTCTTTGGTCGCGTGATCGGTAATGGAATGGCGGTTCTTGATGCCATCAACAACATCACTTCTCGAAATCTGAATACCCTGTACGGACAGACGGCACTTGGTGAAGTTCCTCTGCGAAATCCAGCACCGGCAGGAACAACGCTGACGGGTACCGTTTCCACAACTGCGGGAAGTGCGGTCGTGACAGGTACAGGAACTCAGTTCACAACACAATTGCAGGCAGGCGATTCCGTGATCATCGGATCGACACTGTATTTCGTGCAGTCGATTGAATCCAATACGTCAATGACGCTGAAGTCCAACGCAGTTTCCGCTGTCAGCAATCAGTCGATTCGTCGCGATGTTGTGCCGGACGACGCGGACTTCGTGGTCTTCAGCAACATCTCCGAGATTCTGGATGTGGTTTGACAGTCGTTAATACTTGAGTTCAATTTCTCGTGTCGCCAATCTGCGGGCTGCCTGTTCAGAACTTTGACAGGTGGCCCGCCGGTGTTTTGGACCTGGATACTGCAACGCCGGAAAATGCGAAGGCACGCTGAAATGCTCCAGATGATTTTGTTGTTGTTCATCGTGCTGGATCCATTTGGAAACCTCGTCACGATCAATTCTCTGCTCCACAAACAGGACGCATCAGCACGACGCCGGATTATGCTTCGAGAAAGCCTGATCGCACTGGCGATCCTGCTGTCTGCTGTCTTCGCTGGCGGCCCGGTGATGCGTGCGCTGGGGCTTCAGCCGTACTCGCTGGGTGTTGCTGGTGGGATTGTTCTGTTCATGATCGCGATGGGAATGGTCTTCCCTGCGAGGAAAGTTGTTGACGAAGACGACCTTGGTGATCCACTGATTGTGCCGATCGCGATGCCCTTTATTGCCGGGCCAAGTACGATCTCATTCATCCTGCTGCTTTCGCAAAAACATCATCGCAGTGATGTTGCTCTTTCAGTGCTGCTTGCAGGTCTTGGATCGACCGTGATTCTGACGCTGTCTCCGACAATCTATTCGTTTCTTGGTCATCGAGGTTCTCGAGCGATGGAACGACTGATGGGGATGCTGCTAGTCATGATGTCTGTGCAAATGGTGATGGACGGAATTCAGGCGTACCTGAAAGCTGTTTGAAATCGAAGCTGCACGATTCCGTCACCATCGCATGACAGGAATTCGGCGAAGCATGACTTCAGGTTGCCTCGGCATCATTCTTCCGACCGAGATGACGCTGCTGCCGCTCGGGGCTACGGCGAGTAGCGGAAGTCGGGGCGTCGACAGCCCGCAGGGAGAACTGGCGAAGGAACGCAGGCCGGTCCCGTCGTCCAGATCGTGTGTAGTCCTCCCAAAGTGCTTCCGCGACCTCTTGAGGTGCATGTGTTCTGACGGATGTCATGAATACAAAAATCAACTCGGCCAGTCGTACTAGAGAGATACCATGGCGCCGCCCCTCCTGAACCTGAATCCATTCTGCCAGAGTCAACAACTCGAAAAAGGGTGAGTCGACGTTGGTCGTCAGTCGCTCAAGTGTGTCGGGGAAATTGCCACTGTTTCCGATCAGATCCCAGAAGCGCGCGAAGAGTCGGACGCGCTGAAGGTCTTCGAACGGGAATGTTCGATGGCTCAGGATCTCATAAGGAGGACTCTCGCTGTACAACATATTCCAGTCAGCGTCATGCCGAATGATGGGAGTTCCTCGCAGCCGTTTGAGGATGCCTACCTGAATCTCCTGAGGCTGCATTCGAAACAGCCGATCGAAACCGGCAGCAAAGGTCTGGAATGTTTCGCCAGGCAATCCTGCGATCAGATCGGTGTGAAGATGGACGCTGGTTTGCTGTCGAAGGAATCTGATGTTCTCCTCCACAGCCAGATTGTCCTGAGGGCGACTGATGAGTCGGCTGACTTCATCATCAAACGACTGGATACCGATTTCGAATTGAAGTGCCCCAGCGGGAAATCGCTGGATGATCTCTCGAAGCGATTCGGGGAGGCGATCGGGAATGAGTTCAAAGTGCAGGAAAAGCCCCGGCTGATAGCGGTTGAGAAAGAACTCAAGAATCGTTCGGCTGACCCTCAGGTTCAGGTTGAAAGTTCGATCGACGAACTTGAACTGACGAACTCCTCGTTCAAGCAGCGAGTTCATTTCTGCAAGAAATTCATCCAGCGGAAAAGCCCGAACTGGAATATCCAATGCTGAAAGACAGAACTCGCAGGTGAAGGGGCAGCCGCGAGACGCCTCAACGTAGATGACTCGATTCGAGATGTCTTCCTCATTGTAAAGCGAGTAAGGCATCTTCAAGTCATCAAGCCTCGGAGTCGACGCATGGATGATTCGGTCATGCGGCCGATTGCCAAGAAAGATCTCACGACATAGCTTTGGAAACTCGAGGTCGGCCTCTCCACAGATAACGAAGTCGGCGTGACGCGTGATCGATTGGCTTTCCGTCTCGTAGCTCACTTCGGGACCACCAAGCACAACAGTGATCTGGGGAGCAATGCGTCTGAGGTCGCGAATGATGCGTTCTGTTTGATCAACGTTCCAGATGTAGACTCCGAAGCCGACAATCTCTGGTTGCGCTGCCAGCACGGCAGACAGAATCTCTGAGGTCTGGTCATTGATGGTGAATTCAAGAATCTCAGCCTCAGCGGCGAGTTCTCCGAGGTTGGCCAGAAGATATCGCAGGCCGAAACTCGCATGGCTGTAGCGTGCGTTCAGGGTTGCGAGGACGATTCTGGCCATGAGTTTGAAGTTCTGTTTCAGCGATCAAGTTTGCGTGAATGTCCGCGAAGATTCCGAGTCCTGCCTGAAGTAGACGTTTGTGATGATATCCGCCATCCGAAAAGCCTTGCGGGTTTTGCACGGGACCGACGCAACCTTCCTCAAAATGCTCGAGAATAGAGAGCCTGGGGAAAATAGAGCAGCTTTGGCGGGGTATTGTCAGATCTCAAATCCAATTGGCCTGCAGAAAACGTGGTTAAGTCGTTATCCTCCTTCGAGTTTCGCATCGCTCCAGAGATCGGCTGCCGGGTTGCGCCGTGGTTTCGACAATTGTTGGTTCGCGGCCGATTCATCGTCTGATCACCGGATTGTTGCGTAAACCACCCTCGCAACAGGGTTTTCCTCAACCTGTTGTAACGATTGTTCCGAGTGAATGATGTGAGGGAATGCGTTTCTACAGAGACTCTGCGCATGTGCAGAATCTGCTGAAGTTTCGCGATCGACAGGATCGGAGCCGGCGGACTTCGCCGTCCGAGACCTTGTCCCTAAAGTTATCTCTTTTTCTGGTAAGCCCTGACTCAGGTACAACCACCATGCTTCTGAACGCTTGGCTCTCCGCCGCCCGCCGACATTTTCTTTCCGCAAGCTCACGACGCGTCAATCGTATTGGAGCACCGCGGGTTGTTCGGATGGAGTCACTTGAAGAACGAACTCTTCTTTCCGGGATTCCAACAGTCAATACGCTGGTGATCAATCCGGACAACGTCCTGACCTACCTGAACACGTCCGGCGGGTTGGAAATTGATAACGCGGATATGGCCGGAAAGGACGGTCTGGTCATTGAAGGCGTTGCGATCTCCGCAACCACAGGGGACGCGATATCAGTGAATCTCTCGGGGATCTCCCTGCAGAGATTCGCCATTGAGAGCGTGACAGTTTCTCAGTACACAGCGATTGGTATTGATATCGATCTCACGGGTGTCACAGGGCTTGATTCGATCGCGATCGAAGACACCGTTGTGACAGGAACGACTCGCGGACTTGATCTGAATCTATCCAACACAGACACCAACGGTTTGACCGTTAAGGGGTCGACCCTCGCCGGCGTTTTGATTACGGCGACGGGCGGTGCGGATATTCGAAACGGGATCGTCACACAGAATAGGATTTCTGCACCCGCTGGCGTCGAAGGTGTGATTCTGAATGTCCAAAGCGTTGTTGGCAGCGTGAGCACTGCGGATGGCTTTCGTATCGAAGGAAACACGCAGATATCGTCCGTTAATAAAGACGCCGTACTCGTCAACGCGACCGGGGCATTGGATGGGGCACGAAACACTGTTTCACAACTGAATAATCTGGTCATTGCGTCAAATGTGATTGGTAGCGACGAAGGTGCCGATGTGTCGTTCGTCGCCGATGGCGACACGTTCGTGCAGCCATTTGTGCTGACAAACAATTCTCGGAAGGGCGATCTGCTCAACACATTCGTGTTTGACCTGACGTCAATCGGGCTTGAGTTCGACGTTGATCCCATCACAGGCAAAGCCTTCACACCGCTGAATGGGTCTGGAGCCACGACAGGATTCCAAACGGCAACAGTCAGCCCGGATAAGAAGACCCTGACGGTGACCTTCAATGACTTTAATCCCGGAGAGTCTCTCAGGTTCGTGATTGACGTGGATATCGCCGGTGGTACTCCGGCGTCAATCTTCGGCAACAATCTGATCGGTGCAGACGTCTCCTTTGCATTCTCGAACAACAAGAATGTGTCCGGCCAGATGGCCGGCGATCCGGCTCGCGTGTCTGCGTCTCAGTTCATCATTGGGGCGAACACTGTCGGTGCGAACAGTGGCATTCATATCAACGCGAATGCCATGCCTTTGATGAACCTAAGCATTCTGGGCAATACTGTCACGGGCGTTCCGGCCTACTCAGTTCACCTTGATACGAAGTCGTTTAGTGACATCACGGGGACGATCTCCGGAAACAGCCTCGTATCGTCTGGGCGCGACGGACTTCGCATGGATCTGGTCGACAGCAATTTCTTCGGCAGCGTCACAAACAATAACATCGCCAACAACGGCAGCAACGGGATCGCAATTCGCCCGAATTCAAGTCGCTCCGGAATTGTTCAGGCCGCCACGAATCCGCTCGCCGGAGCTCCGATCGTCATCACATCTGCAAATCACAACTTGCAGACTGGTGATCGTGTCATGCTCTACGGACTTGTGAATCACAGCAAGACGCGGCCGTTTCTGACCGAGTCGCTTTACACGGTTACTCGTGTCGCAAATGACAGATTCTCTCTGCAGGGCACCGGTGTTACTGATACTGGAGCGATTTACGAAGGGGGCGGCGCGTGGTATGTGCCGGATTTTCGAAATGGCGGAACGTCTCAGAATGACGCTCGCGGGTTTGTTCAGGTTGATCTGCAAACCAACGCAGCTTCAAAGCCAATCACCGGCGCGACAAACGCAAGCGACATTGTTATTACCTCGACTGCACATGGCCTGAAGACCGGCGAGCGAGTCTATATCAGCGGAGTTCAGGGCAACACAGCCGCCAACGGGATCTTCACGGTGACGGCGTTAACTGCAAATACCTTCATGCTGAAGGGTACGGCAGGTAACGGTACGTATACGATTGGTGGGTCATTCATTCCGTTGAACGACTCAACGCCCTATGGAAGTATCATGGAGCAAGGCCTGTTTGGAAACACAATTTCCGGCAACGGCCTCGAGGGAATCTCGTCCATCAGTGTTGTCGGTACAACGGTTCGCGCAGACTTGCATGACAATGTTGTTACGAGTAACGGCTCTGCCGGCGTGCATTTTGAATCCAAGAGCTTTGGTCTTGGCGGCGTTGGTTTACCGCTCCCAATCACTCTTCCCCCGACAGCACCGCTGGACCGAGACCTTGGGTTTAGCGTGAATATTGGCCGGAAGGGCAACGATCGCGGTGATACCGGTACTGGTAACACGATCGTAAACAATGCTGGTGCTGGTATCGCGCTGGAAGCATTGGACTATGGGACCGGGTCGTTTGAGATCTGGAATAACACCATCGTTGGCACCAAGGATGACAACACAGCCACAACCCCGTACGCGGGGGAAGGCGTGTTTCTGCAAATGGATAACGAAGATTTTGCGTCCGACGCGATTTCGATTTTGTCCAAGTCGGTGATCAAACAGAACATCATTGGTGTTGATAATCAGGTGAACGAAGGCCATGGTCTCTATTTCCAGATGAGTCAGCGAACAACGTTGCAGCAGCTGGAAATCGTTGAGAACAATTTCCTGAATAACCGGAAAGACGGCTTTCATTTCGAAGGCAGTGAGGACGTCCGTCTCAGTGGCGTGCGAATTGAGAAAAACCGGTCGACCAACAACGGTGGCGACGGCTTCGATCTTTTTGTGAAGAATAACTCGGGTTTGAACGCTGGACTGGGTTTTCGTCAGTTCTTCGTGAACGAGAACTTCATTAACGATAATGCCCAATATGGGATGCGAGTGAAGGCGGAAGCCAATGCCCGCGTGAGTGTGGAGTTCAACAACAACGAAGTTCTTCGAAACGGCCATACGCCCGCTGGCCAGGGATTCCATCCGAATGACGGTGTGCCAGGATCATTTCAGGCGGCTGGTGGTGTCGGGATCAACGTCTTCCAGGAAATCGACATCAAGTTCACGTCGGATGGTTCGAGGTTTGAAAATAACTTCGGTGATGGATTCAGTATCGATGCGTTCAATTTCTTTGATCGCCTGAAGATGGATGCCACGTTTGTCAATGCAAGTTTCAGTGGCAATACTCTGACAGGTTTCCGAAATCACGGTGCCGCGTTCGGTTTGTTTTCCTTTGATCGAAGCTCGTTCGACAACAATGGAGAAGACGGGCTTCGAAGTGTTTCTATCGAAGACAAGACCGACTTTTTTGAACGTCGCGTCGGAGGGATGGACCTCGACTTCAAGGTCCTGACCAGCACGTTCAATTCCAATAAGCAGAATGGTGCGAAGCTTGGTCAGGGCGTCTCTGCGGCATTTGGCGACGGGACGGTTGCCCATGCGAATTACTTCAATCTCAACGGTCAGGACGGTTTGAAGATTGTGCAGAGTGCTGGTCCGGAGCTGATGAGCCGCACGGCACCGATCACGTTTAACGCCAGTGGTGACACCATTCATCAGAGTCGTCGGCACATCGGCGTTCACGTCGGCTATTTTCAGTCGAACGGTGGCGACGGGGTCGATATTGGTCACTTTGCTCAGACAGAAGGTGGCAATGTCGAGCAGGGCGATGAAGTGATCACGGACACAAATGTCTCACTGACGGGAGTCACAATCAATGGAAATGCGGGTGACGGGATTGAGTACCTTGCTGACAGCATCCTTAGAATCTCTCCAATCGTCGGTGGTGGCCAGGACGTCGAGTATGACCACCAGTCAAGCCTGTCAGTAGAAGATTCGTTCATCGTTGGCAATCAAGGACGTGGGATCGATGTTCTAAACCGTACCGGCGAAGACTCGTTTATTAATATCATCAACAATCAGATCCTGTCGAACCGGCTCGAAGGCATGTATGTAATGAACACTGCCTCGAACTTGCAGCTCCAGACAGGGCCGTCGGATCCATTAGTGCCGTTCATTGAAGATATTGGTGGTCGTGTTGATGATCGGACCCGATTCTTTTCAGTCGGAACGAAACAGCGTGAGATTGATTTCCAAATCAGCCCGCACATTGAATTGCGTGTGCAACGAAATCTTGTTGAGTCGAACGGAAATGCAACATCGACTTCAGTTGTTCCGATTAATCTTTCTACAATCGATGTGCCCGGCAACACGCCCGACGGAAGTGGTGTCGCGTCGCCTGCATGGGCGCCGCTGTTTACGAATGTTCAAGGCACTTTAGGTGGGCTTGTTGTTCGAGTTGGAACAGCGGACTCTGCGGGGCGAAGTACAAACTTTGTCTTTGATGCAGCACGCCCGGGACAGTATGTCAGCAATCCCAATTGGGAACTCGGACTCTCTGGCATCGATGCTGAGGTCTATCAAAATACGTTCGACGGAAACTACGGGACAGATGTTTATTTTGACTCGTTTGTCTCGCAGATTCCAATGCAGACGCTCGGCAACTTTAACGTCGGTGATAATCCAACACTGAGTTGGTTCATGCCGTTCTCCACTGGTTACCGTGATCCACTGGCGCGTTTGGATCTCGTTTTCCGGGAGAACGTAGCAAACTCCATTGACGTCACGAATGGATTCGCGTTCCTCGATAACCGCGAATCCGAATTCAAGTCTCGGGAGCCGGCCTCTGTCGCGCCCAACCATTCACACGCGAATGATCCTGGTGGATTCTGGGCTGGCAACGTGTACCGATTCCGCAACCTGCAGCGAACAATCGGGTTCTTTAATGATGTGGGCGACGACCCGATTTTATCGCCATATTACTGGAATGCCGTCTCCCAGGCGGGGACGTTTGTTGGATACTGGTCTTTTGACGGTTGGGGTACCTCGACATGGCGAGTTGAAAGTGACTTTGATACCAACGGAGTGACGAACACCAACCCAGCTCAGGGGTATAGCGGTTTCTATAACAAGGTCGCGATTTCCATCGAAGGTGATGACACTCAGTGGGACACTGGTACAAATCAACCCGGATTTGTCGGTGACACGGACTGGTCTCTGCGTCGCGGGGATCTCTTTAACGTTGGTGCCGGGCTTGCTCCGATTGAGGCTGATTCTCTTGAAGAGAACGACAGTTTCGTTCAAGCGACTGAGTTGGGTATCGTGAGCGGCTCAGGCTTTAGCGTTAACAGCAGAGCGGTGAATAATGTCTTGTCTGTCCATACAAAGGCAGATCGCGACTACTACGCTTTCACGGCTGGTGGCGCCGGAGCATTGACAATCAATCTTCAGGCAACGGACAGTGCCGGAGATCAGCTTGCTTACATGATGTATGAAATTGACTCCTCGCAGGATGTTGAGGAGATTGCTGTTCTGAAGGCTGCTAACGGTGTGCCGCTTTGGGTGATTGCAAATCCAGGTGCTGCGGTGACGACTCTGACCGCAACAGTCAAGGCTGGCACTCGGTACGTCATTGAAGTCTTCGGTACCGAACGCGAAAATGTCTTCCAGAATGTGCTTGAAGCTGAGGGAACTGACGGCAACCCAGGCTTTTACGGGACGTCAAGAACCTACACGATTACAATCGACGCTCCGGCCGCTGCTCCTGGCAGCGGTGGCACTGGCGGATCTTCCAGCTCTGGCAACACGGGCGGCACTGGAACAGGTTCGAGCGCAAGCAACGGCACTGGGAATGGTTCTGGAGGCGGTGCCACAGGAGCAAGTGGCGGATCGGTCAGTGGGCCACCGGTCGTCCTTTCCGTCGGCCCGGTCTCACCCGACCCACGTGCCGTTTCTGCTGGCTCTGTGATCGTTGATTTCAACGAAGATGTGACAGGTGTCGACCTTGCTGACTTCAAATTGACTCGTGATGCAGTCACTGTGAATCTGACGACAGGCGGGGCCACGGTGACTCAATTGACACCGATGCGATATCGGATCAATCTGGGTAATGTCACGGCTGAAGCAGGAACCTACGTGCTGACAGTTGTTGCTGCAGGCTCAGGTATCCGTGATACGGATTTTGTGGCGCTGGCTGCTGACAGGAGCGATACCTGGATTGTCGACAATACAGTGACGAGCCTGGTTGACTCGCCGGACACAAATCCAGGTGACGGTTCTGCTGTCGATATCAACGGACTCAAGACTCTGCGTGCTGCTGTGATGGAGAGCAACGCCTCTCCCGGGGCAGATGTCATCACACTGGGAACTGGAACATATACGCTGTCGCGAACCGGTGGTTTCGAAGATGCTGCTCTGACGGGTGACCTTGATATCAGTGGAGTTGTGACGATTCGAGGAGTCAGTGCAGCAGCGACAGTGATCGATGCTGGCATGATTGACCGCGTTTTCCACGTCCATCCCGGAGCAACGCTGACACTTGAGAATTTGACGATCAAGAACGGCTTCGCTTTCGATGGTGCCGGGGTCTATGTCGCCACTCAGACAACTCCGACACTTCTGCGAGGTACGCTGAATCTGCGTAATGTGAACGTGATCTGTAACGAAGCCACAAATCAGGGCGGAGGCATTTTCAATGCTGGTGTTCTGAACGTCGTTGGCTCGTCAATTTCAGAGAACATCGCGGGTTCTCGCGGTGGTGGTGTGAACAACACCGGGACAGCGTCGTACCTAAACACGACCGTCTCCACAAACTATGCAGCCTCTCGAGGCGGCGGTCTGTTCAACGAAAACAATGCCGGATCGATCTTGCTGAACGTGACGATCGTCGCTAACGACTCAGGGTCGCGCGGAGGCGGTACCGCAGCAGAAGCCAGCACCTCAACGCAAGTCGGCAATTCAATTCTCGAACGAAACACGAACGACGTGCCAACGGCTGCAAAGCAGGCGTTGAATATGTTTGGCGGTGTGTTCTCTCGCGGTTTCAACGCCCTGCAGGTGATCGACACATCTTATGCCACGGGCGCGGCTGCCGGTCTGCTGACAACCGACCGATTTGGCCGGTTATCTCCGCTCAGTGACCTGACCAATATTCTGCAGTACGGTCTTGGTAACGGAGTGGGATTCCATGCATTGAAGCCGAACGGCCTGGCCGTTGACGGAGGAAGCAATGCGGTCTATCCAACAACTCCACTTGTGGGACAAAAGGACGCAATCGGGAATCCCCGCCTGATCGAAGGCAATGGTGATACCGTTATGTCGATCGATCAGGGCGCGGTCGAGTACCTCGTCGACACGCCATTTGCGAATTTTGTCGCGACACCAAATCCGGCAGGACTCGGTGAGGTCATCACGTTTAACGGGCTGGGTTCAACTCATCCAAACCCAGCGGTCGGTTCGATCGCAAAATGGGAGTGGGATTTCGATTACAACCCGACCAATCAAGCGCCGGTCACGAATGCAGCAACCGAGTTCTTTACTAAAGATGCAGAAGGCTCAACGGTTACGCGCAGCTACAGCGACGCGTCTCGAACGAGTTATACTGTGCGGCTGATCGTCACGGATAACTTTGGAAAGGTTGGCTTTGTTGATCAGGTGATCCGTGTGGGGCTGCCATCCAAACCAGTGGTTGCCCGCCCGTTCGCTGTGACGACGGATCTGACTCCTGAAATCCGCTGGACAGCAACACCTGCGACCTACAAGCTGGAACTCTATAACGTCACATCGGGATCAAGAGTTCTGGATCGCACCGTCAATAACCTGACGACGACGAGTTATACGCCACCATCGAATCTCAGTGTGGGACGTTATGAAGTCGTCATAACTGCGACAAACGGAAGCGGTAGCAATGTTGGGGACAGCTACTCCTTCGAAGTCCGTCCGTTGACGCTGAACAATCCTCAAAACCTGACGTTCGACGTCACTCCAAAGTTCACATGGAACGCAATCCCCGGCGCATCAAGGTATGACATTTGGGTCACGCAGACGGCTCCGCGATACGTTCAGACCGTCCTTCGGAACCAGTTCGTGACTTCACCTTCGTTTGAAGTGACAACATCACTGGGGCTCGGCTCATTTAACTGGTGGGTACGAGCTTATGACGCCGACGGTACTTTTGGGGCATGGAGCGATGCAAAGTCATTCTCAATCGGCAAGCCATCCTTCATCGCTCCGGCGGTATCAACGCTGGATACGACCCCAACATTCACCTGGACGGACATGGGAGCGCCTCGCTACGAACTATGGGTGAATCAGGTTGGTGGCACAAACAAGATCATTTATCGCCCGGCTCTGACAACCAACACATTTACACCAACGACTGCACTGCCAAACGGCAACTATCAGGCATGGGTGCGACCGCTGGCGGCTGATGGAGAGGCAGGGCTCTGGAGCGATGTTTACAACTTCCGCATGGATTATCGTGTCGGCCCGGTGACGACTGCTCCGGTCGGTATACTCACGACGTCTCAGCCAACGTTCAAGTGGAACGCAATCGACAGCGTTGCAAAGTACGACCTGTGGGTTACTAACATCACTTCCAACGTTAGGCAGTTTATCCGAACCGATGTGACCGTGACCGGTCAGAAGCAGCTTCTTCCTGCCTCGGTCATCACGACAGGTCGTGTCATTACCTACGAAAACTTGAGCCTCACTTTGGCGGCAGCAAATATCTCCACGGTACCCGCGACTCAGGCATCGTTGCTTCAGACTGCGTTGAGAGCGAAGGGTGGAGCGCTGGCGAATGTCACGGTCACTTATCTTTCATCGACTCAGGACTATCAGGTTGAGTTTCCAACTTCGACAACCTCCGCACTGAAGTACGTGAGCGGCGGAGTCACGGTGCCAGCACAGATTGCCTTCTACATCCATTCGACAGCTCTGCCGGCCGGTGACTATCGCTGGTGGGTTCAGGCGGTTTCGACGACTGGAGCGAGAACCGCGTGGAGTGCACCAAAAGACTTCACGATTGCGGTTCCGACGATCATCGCTCCAAACGGATCCGTTAATACGAATCTGCCACTCTTCACGTGGAATGCTGTTCCCGGCTTTGTGAAGTTTGATTTGTGGGTCAACAACCTCACGACAAATACAGCTCAGGTCCTGCGGGTGCAGGATTTGACGACCAAGTCCTACCAAGCCGTTCTGCCACTGGAGAACGGAACGTTCCGAACGTGGGTCCGCGGATTCGATGCTGCTGGAAACGTATCGCAGTGGAGCGCACCTGTTGACTTCACAATCAGCGTGGGTGTTGGGAATGCTGCCGTTGCATTGACTCCTTCGGGCTCGACATCGAGAAATTCCCCGACCTTCACATGGTCGGCGGGATCAAATCCGACTCCTGTGCGGTATGAGATTCTGCTCAAACGAATCGATCTGGCAGCTCAGCCGACGGTGCTAAATGTGAAGAATCTGCAAGGCCTGACGTACACTGCGTCATCATTGACACTCACGCCGGGTGCACAATACCGATGGTGGGTGCGAGGGCTTGATGCATCTGGCAACGGATATCCATGGAGCCAGCCTCGAAACTTTACGGTGACGGATTTTGATGCTCCTGAAGGAACTCAGGACGGACCAATGATCCTGGAAGCAGCCGAGCCGATGCTGGTGTCGTTGCCTCAGGAACAGTGGACGAATGACGGTGTGCTGAGCATCTCTGCTCATCCGGCAGCAACGGTGATTCAGGTTGATCCAGTTGTCTTCAACACGCCCGAAGTTCAAACGGTGTCAGCTCCGTTGCAGGCCATCGAGCCGATGCGTGCCGAGTTTGAGTTGTCCGTGGATGAGCTGATGGCGGAACTGGCTGGCGACTTCAGTCTTCTCGCCAGCGAGTCGTCAGTTGTGGTCCCGATGACGGTCGCAACACCAGCTCCGGTTGTTCAGACTGAAAAGCAGCAATCCGAAGATGGTGACTCAGACCTTGCCGCGCTCAACGCACTGATGGCAAGTCTGGCGGTCGGCAGCGTCCTGTTCGAAAAGAGCAAGCGGCAGTCTGAGGAATAGTTTTGCTGTGAAAACTCGTTGAATCGCTCTGGCCCGCAAAGTCCTTTGATTTTGCGGGCCTTTTGCATTGGTTGAAGCCGACTCCGAAGCGTCGGAATTCCCGATCGCTCGTCGCCATTCTCTCCTTGGGGGTGGAAAACGGACGAATCGTCGTGAAAAATGCATGTTGTGACGGACCGGGCACATTCTTCCTGTTGCCAGGGAACGAGCATGCAGATTCACAAGCACAACACCAATTCGAATATCGTTGCTCGAACGATACCCGCCGTTTTGCGGCCTGTCGTCAGTCTGGGCGTGATTGTTGCTGCTGTCAGTGGATTCGCGTTCGGACAGGACCCCAGTGCCCCCCGTGCCGATTTTGGACTCTCGTTTCGAAATGCGGCTCTGGAAGAACGCTTCACTCGATCCAGAAGCGAGACGGAACCGGTTGCGAAGACGCTGCTGAACTCCAGGGTGACGGGGCAGCAGACGACTGTCACGAAGACGCGACTGCGAATCCTTCCCTCCACTGATGGTATCCGGTTTGACGTGCTCAACTCTGGCGACGTCTCCAGCCAGACCACTGGAATCAATTCTCAGGCTCTGGTTGAAAGCAGCGGACAGCAGCACTTTGAAGCGATCAAGCCGTTCTGGTTTGATGGCAACCAGTTCCTCACAAAGCCTGCCTATGGCACTGTGGAAGCATCGCAGACACCGCAACGTGTTGTGAGTGCAGTGGGAGCGAGGATGCCGATCCTGAGCGGTGTTGGTGACCGGATAGCATGGAATCAGGTTGTGCGCCGAAGTGGTGAGATCAACCGAGTCGTTGCTGAAGACGTGTCGCGGGATGTGTTTCCGAAGGTGGATCGAATCGTCGACAATGATTTTGCCGACCTCGGACAGCAATGGAAGAATCTTCAATCGCTGGCCGCGCCACTGTCTACGGGAATCAAGCCGACGTGGGTCGCTCTTTCGGGACAGACCGTCTCTTCGATCTGGTCCGTCAACGCGTCGTCGAAATCCTCAACCGCAGATGTGCCTCGTTCGTTACGAACGATGGAGTCCGGTGAGGACCTTGCCTTCTTTGTCTCGGAAGATTCTGTCAACGAGTTGCTTGCCCGCTATGTTCGCGGAGGCTTGACGATTTCTGATCAGCAGTTGCAGACACTGCAGAGTTCCCTCGAACCGCGAAAGGATGACTCGCTAAGTCACATTATGGCGAGGCTCCAGTCGACGATTCGTAAACTGCAGTCAGAAAAGTCCGACGGGCTGCTGTTCTCGGTCGAGCTGCCGGAGAAGAGACCACTTCAGGTGCGATTCCGGGATGGTGACATCCGATTTGTTGCGACCTTTCAGGTTCATCCAAAGATTGGCAGTGCCAGCGGTTGGATGACGACGAGCTTCAATTTTCGTGGCAAGAGACTTTCTGACCGCGACTGGACGATGTCTGTTCGAGGCGTCGATGTGAATCCACTCGACGCGGCGACAGATCAAAAGTCTGTGGCCGGTTCGCCAGAACCTGATCTCCGAATCCCCGCAGCCGATGAGAAGCCGGAGGATGTGACAACCGTGCAGGCTGGAACTGCGTGGGATACTGTGATTCGCACCGCGGTGGACGGCCTCAGCCGCAAGATTCCAGAGACTCCGCTGCCTCTGGAATTCTCAATCGGCGACGCTCTGCCTGGGGCGAAATCCCTGCGTATTGTGCAGGTCGATTCCGACAGGGGCGTGCTCCGCTGCAGCTTTCGATTTCGATGAGCCGGTGGGCAGACGCCAAACCAGGAAAAATCCTCCATTCAGCCGCCAAATGCTGAGGACGGATTCGGCCGAAAATGGCTAGGATTCCCCCGGTGAGCGATTTGCTCAGGCTGAATACCGAAAATCCTCCAACGGCTGGAAGCGGATCCGCGTAACACTCGCGGAAAGGCTTTCAGTATGCTCAAGATGTCCGAGTCGGACGCAGAAGACCGCGAACTGGAAGATGAAGAATCGCCGTCCTACGGTGAGGCTCCATCTGACAGCGAAGTGCGCTTGGTGCATGCAGCCCGAAACGGAGATCACGACGCATTCGGTTCGCTCGTCATGCGATACGAGCGTCGCGTTCTGAAAGTGGTCCGTCGGTTTGTGCCTGACCTGGAGCTCGCAACGGATCTCGTCCAGGAGTCATTCGTCCGGGCCTTCGAGCGCATGGACCAGTTCGATCCTTCTCGACGGTTTGGTCCGTGGTTGTTTCGACTGGCCGTCAATCTGACGTATGACCATTTGCGAAAGGTTCGTCGTCGAGGTCGATGGGCACTCTTTACGGATGCAGGCGAGGACCGGTCACCGGATCCTGCTGTTGCTGATCCTCGCAAGGATCTGGATCTGTCGCAGGAAGTTCAGGTTGTGTTGGCGGAGATTCCGGAAGCCTATCGAACGGTGCTGATCCTGCGAGATCTGGAAGGGTTTTGCACATCCGATGTCGCAGCGATCACAGAGCGCAGCGAAGCCACCATTCGATGGCGGTTGGCGGAAGCTCGAAAGATGTTTCGTGATGCCTGGGAACGTCGAATTCGTCGAGCTGAAAGTCAGAAACTGACGAAAGAAGTGAACGATTGAAATCACGGTTGTCTGAGTGATTGAAGACAGTGTTGAGGTGCGAGCTGGAAAGCTCGCTGTTGGTTGATGGTTTCCTGTTGAGTAAAGAGCCATGAACTGTGCTGATGCAAAACATCTGATCCATCTGGATGTCGGCAATGATTTGCGATCTGATGAAGAGTCACAACTTGCGGAACACATGACCTCCTGCAGTGATTGCCGGGCGTATCACGCTGGCATGTCCTCTGCGATGGGCGCATTGCTGGCCGCGAGGGATTCCGATGCGGAGATGGACTGCAAGTCGGTTTGGGGCGCTGTGTCGCGAGAAATCAAAAAGCGACAGACATCGCCGGCCAGGGTTCGTCGATTCAACCTTCAGGTTGCAGCGCTGAGTGTTTGTTCGCTGGGACTGGCTGTGGTGACGATTGTGCAAAGTCTGTCATCCTTCCGCAGCAGTCCGCAGATGTCGGGCGGATACTATTCGGCTCAGCCGGTGATGAATTCAACTCGTCAGATGCATGGACGAGGCCCCTCCGGAATGTCGGGCCAGTCTGAGCCATCACCGATGATGTATCAGAACGTTCCTCAGCCGTTTCCAGGGCAGCCTCAGTCGTTTTGAAGGGTTGCGGATTAACGACGGAGGTTTTTGACCAATCGAGGCAGATTCAAGTCAGGGCGACGGTGGATTCCATCAGTCGCCCTTTTTGTTTGCCGACTCAATCATTTCCAGTGCGTTGCGAATGTAGATTTCCCCGGTTTGTTCGCCGAGACTTGTTCGGGACACATACGAGTACCGGTCGAAGCTCGCAAAGTCGACCTCGGTCAGGATGTAGCCAAACGCATCGTTGGTCAGTCCCAACAGAAGATTGTGCTCACCCTTCATTTTGCGTTTCAGATAGTAGCCGATGTTCGGCAACGCTTCACCGGGGATTGTCAGCATCTGTGCGTTGCCGACCTGAATTAAACTGACCTGCACCGAGATCTGAAAATCCTCTGTGTGAGGATACTTCAGTGGTGAGCCAGCCACGATGGCTCGCATGAGTGGGGACTCGATGGGAAAGGCGACTCGGCGAGACTGATTCGTCACGGCAGGATTTGACTGAGCCTCCGCCGTTGAAACGATGCGATCGGCCTCGGAGGCCATCAGGTTGCCAATTCGAAGACACTCGTCCCACGTTCGAAAGTCAGGCCAGACCGCAGACTTCGGGTCGGGCTGCTTCGTCAGATCCCGATTATCAGCCGTCACCATCCCGCCCTGTGCGCTGTTCATGAAGACGGCCACGCCGCCGGACTTCGCTTCGATCGCGTCGTACATCGGGCCGATGCAGTCCGGGCTCAGGATGCCCACTTCGCTGCCCAGTACCTCGGGATGAATCGCATAGTTGACCAGCGTTCCGATCACCTTGCCATCGGTCGTCAGAGTCTGCATCACAGACATCCGCGGATCATAAAGAGCCGGCGCGTAGTAGTTGTAGGCAATTCGATCAGCAGCCTTGTCCGTGTTGACTTTCAGAACAGCCGGTTGCAGTCGGTCGAACGCTTCGTTGATGGCTTCCGCGGTCTTTGCGCAGACATCATCCATAAACTTCAGGTCGCCCGTGAACTTGCCTGAAGGCAACGGAAACCCGTAACAATCCGGCGCGCTGTGGGTGTGAGTCGCTCCGATGACAATGTTGTCCGCAGGAATTCGCGGGACGAGCTTTCTGACTCGATCACCAAGCACCGACGGGAAGCCGAGCACATCGATTCCCACGACCGCGACCGTTGTGTCACCGTTTTGAAAGACCATGACTCGCGAGGTCAGATCGCCTCGAGTTTCCGTGACCGCGTTCGGTTCGCCAACACCGCCAGACACAGGCAGCAGAGGATTTGGCGTGATGACCCGCTTTGCGGCGGCCGCGCGAAACTCGCCAGCTTCCGCGATCGGCAGTCCGCCACGGAGCAGGGTCAGCAGCAGTATCAGAGCCAGTTTAACGCGACGATTCATGATCATGATGAGAGGGCTTTCGAAATCTGTTCAACATGTAACAGTGATCAATCTAAGAACATCGCTGCAATGCCTCAACCTTACACGCGAAAGCCGAGGCTCGCCATGTGGCCGCGCTTGTAACGTTGAATGGAATCGCGTTTACTTCACCATCCTGCCTCGCGGAAGCAACCTTCCGTGGATCGACCCTCAATCCCTCCGGAGCGATCAGATGACTCAACCCCGACGTGATTTTCTTCGCACTGCCTCCACAGTCACTGGAGCCACGCTGTTTGCTGGGACTGCAAGTGCCGCTGGGGCATCAGCGCCGATGGATCCGCTCAACATCGGATTCATTGGTTGCGGCGGAATGGGATCCAACCATTTAAAGCAGCTCGCGAGCCGCAAAGATATCGCCGTCACTTGGGTTTGTGATGTCGATCAGCAGAGACTCGACGCGGCGGCCAAGATCGTCAGCGATGGCAGTGGCAAAGCGCCGACGGCGACGAAGGATCTACGCAAGCTGCTTGACGACAAGTCCGTTGACGCAGTCTTTGTCGCCACCCCGGATCACTGGCATGCTCCCGCGGCAATCCTCGCGTTGAACGCAGGCAAGCATGTCTATGTCGAAAAGCCGTGTTGCCACAACATTCGTGAGGGACGACTGCTGACCGAGGCCGTCCAGAAGAGTGGCAAGGTTCTGCAAGTGGGGACTCAAAGTCGCAGCACGGACTGCGTTCGTGATGGCATTCAGCGAGTCCTCAACGGCGACATCGGCGAGATTCTCGTGGCCAAGGCGTGGAACAGTCAACGCCGCGGCTCCATTGGCAAAGCCGAGCCTGGCACGCCACCGGCTCATCTTGACTTCGATACATGGCTTGGCCCGGCTCCGGAAGTTGCCTGGCGTCCGAATCTACTGCATGGTGTCTGGCGATGGTGGTATGACTTCGGCTGCGGCGATGCTGGTAACGATGGCGTTCACGATATCGATGTGGCTCTGTGGGGGCTCGGAGTTCAAACTCATCCCAATCGAGTCACCTGCTTTGGCGGTAAGAACTACTTTGACGATGATCAGCAATTCCCGGACACCCAGTATTCGGTCTGTGAATACGATGTCGATGGGTCGCCGAAGGGACGAAACAAGCAGCTTATTTTTGAACAGCGAATCTGGTCGCCGTACGTGCAGGAAGGTTATGAAAACGGAGCCGCGTTCTACGGGACCGAAGGCGTTCTGATCATGGGGCATTCGGTCGGCTGGAGGCTGTTTGGTCCAAAGGGAAAACTTCTGGCCGAACGGACGGGCGGCGGAGACCTGGTCGCTCATCATCAGAACTTCTTCGATGCGATCCGCGATCCAAAGGTCCAAGTCAACGCTTCGGTCGATGTGGGGCATCGAGCCTCCACGATTGTGCATCTTTCCAACATCGCCGCACGCGTCGGGCAAGTTCTGGAATTTGATCCAGTCCATGAGACCATCACGAACAACGAAACCGCCGCGGCGATGATCAGTCGAAAGTACCGAGACGCTCACTGGTCGGTGCCACAGGATGCTGGAAGACCTGCCTAACAAGGGCTGAAAGCCCTTGACCCAAAGGAACCTACCGGTTCGAGCTTCGAAAACGCTCACGTTGTTCGCTTGCCAATCATGCGAGCACGGTGCGCGTATGATTCTGAGTAACACACTAATGTCAGACACAAAAAAAAACTCGGCAGATGACGTCATTATTCTGCCGCCTCGTCGTCCACCTGAAAGTCTCAAAACGCAGCCCCGCGCAACTTTGCTGACTTGGCTGCAGTTGATGAGACTCCCCACGGTGTTCACTGCACTGTCGAACATTTTGTGCGGGTACTTCATTACGCGTGCTCCAAAAATCAGCGACTTGCCGTCGTCCACGGACTTGTGGTGTCTACTTGCATCAACGTTTGGATTGTATCTCGGCGGGATGGTGCTGAACGACGTTTTCGACGCCAAGCTGGATGCGGTAGAACGCCCCGAACGTCCAATTCCGTCCGGCAGGATCTCACGAAAGGCAGCGACTATTCTTGGGGTTCTTCTGACGGCTGTCGGAGTCATCGCCGCGGCTTGCGTTGGTATCCCCAGTTTGCTGATCGCGCTGCTCATTGTTCCAGCGGTGTTGGTGTACAACGGCTTTCTGAAATCAACAATCGCCGCGCCGCTGGGTATGGCCACCTGTCGCTTTCTGAATCTGATGCTCGGCGCCAGTGCCGTGTCAGAGATTGCGGGACTATGGAACGCAATCCCGCTTTGCGTCGCGGCCGGGCTGGGGTTGTACATTCTTGGTGTGACCGTGTTTGCCCGTAACGAAGCGGGCAACGTGAAACGCTCGGGGCTGATCGTGGGCGTGCTCCTGCTGCTCTGCGGATTGGGGCTTGATGCCTGGACGATCTCTCGGTCGACTTCGCCCGAGACAGTCATCAAAGGCAGCCTGATGGCGCTGTTATTGTTCGGCCTGAACATCCTGATGCGAGTCGCCGCGGTCATCAGCAAGCCGTCGCCACGGCTGGTTCAGAAGACCGTCGGCCTGATGCTGCTCAGCATCATCTTCCTCGATGCCATCATCGTCTTCGCCCTCACCGGCAACAGCCGCCTCGCCGTCCTCACCATCGCCCTCGTCGCCCCAGCGAGTTTGCTGAAGCGGTTTATTCCGATGAGTTGATGGTAGTGTTTATTGGAGTTTCCATCTGTTCGTCATCAGTTTTGTTGGGCGAAGACATCAAGCCTCTACCCGCTCTCGGCGCTGATTTGGTGCTGATGATGTAGAAGTGTTTCAAATCGAGGACTGGCTCTCGTTCGCACTGGAGATTCCGTCAAAACCGGCCACGGCCTGAATGCCAGCTCAGTTTTGAAACGTGATCCCGCAGGAGTACACTGCCGTGATTATGGAACCACTACCCACGCCGCACAACAACTTCTTTCACTTCGCGCTGTCTCATTTGCCCAACGCGCGAGGGTTGATCGAAACGCAACTGTCCTCGGCGGCGCTGGCGGAGTTGAATCTTGACACGCTGCAGTTGCAAACGGGCAGCTTTGTTGATGCGGATCTGCGTGAGAAGTTTTCGGACCTCCTCTTTTCGGTCGAACTGAAGAGTGCCCCTAAAGACGCGGCCAGTAAACAGGCTCTGGTCTACTTTTTGTTCGAGCACAAGAGCCAATCCGATCCGCTCACCGTGTTGCAGGTGCTGAGCTACATGGTGCGAATCTGGGAGAAGCGAGTCCGCGATGGTGAGCCTCTGTGTCCGATCGTGCCGCTATTGGTCTACCATGGAGAAACGGCCTGGGTCTGCCGCGCGAAGTCTCGCGGGACTCATTCCAACCCCAGCTGCGCTGGCCGAATATCAGATCCATTTCCAGCCGCCACTGCTGGATTTGAGTCGTCTGGATGACGCGGAGATCCAGGGAGAATCCGTTTTGAGGAACACACTGCGGCTGTTAAAATACAGCCGAAGTCGCCATCTTGTCGAAATCCTGCGGGAGATTCTGGTTTTGATCGGCCAGGCTTTGCCAGCGGCGAACTTTGCAGAGTGGGTTCAAGCGATTGGAGTGTATGTGATGACTGTCAACAAGAACATCGATCAGGAACAGTACAAGCAGACTCTCGCCAGCATCCTGCCCACCCAATTCGAACCCGGCTCGCTCGCCGATCGACTCCTGATCCAGGGTCGTGAAGAAGGGCGCGAGGAAGGCGAACAATCAGGACTCAGGAAAGGTGAGCTGGTCGGCAAGATCCTGTTGCTGGAAGAGTTGTTGGCACTTCCCAGAACGTCGAAATCGGACCTGCTTGCTTTAGAGCCAGAATCGCTGCAGAACCGAGTGGTTGCCTTGCAGACGGAACTTCGACAGCGAAACAACTGAGTCGCCACCCGGTCAGCAGCCGCCTCGCCGTCCTCACCATCGCTCTCGTCGCCCCGGCGAGTTTGCTAATGCGGTTCATTCCGATCAGTTGATCCGAACCGTCCCGGTCATCAACCATCGCCTGACTGGACTATGCAAACACCTCCAAGCCAATCGGTTTTGGAACAGTAAAGCTGGCTGTTGCGGGATCTGAGAATCTCGAGTCAGGCCATGTGCGATGATAACGATAGCCTATGTAGCCGAAGACTCCGAACAGTGCGGAGTAGGAGAGCCAGAAGTACTTGTGGTGAACACTGCAAGTCGACTGATGCTTCAAGCAAAGCGAAAAGCTTAAGATTCCACTGACCGTGCTGATGGCAATCGCAATGATACTCTGAAGCCCAGTCCACGGTGCGGTCAGCGCGGCAACGATCGAGGCCGTCGCCGTTAGGATCGGTGTTGGGTTTGCAATGCCCAAGATGACACTGGCCGCGGCCTCAGAGTGTTCACGATTCGGGTTCACCCAACTGTAGTCACGCCGATTCGTCAATGACCCATCTTCGGCAACATCAAAGACGGCTCCCCTTTCTAACAAGGAATCAAAGTGTACCCGCGTTTCCCTTAACTGAAGAGTGATGGAACTATCATGGTGTTGAGTCAAGTCAACTCTTGGCATCCGAAACTCAGTTGGAATTGGAATAACCACACGGTGGCCACCGCCTCCGTCCATCAGAACGACCGAATCAGTCGTGAGAAGAGCAACCAGCCATTCCGATGCATCAAATCCAGATGCTCGTTCGCCACGCAGTTGTTTCTCCTGCAGCACGATCGTCCTTCGCTGGCGTGTTTTGATCTGCCTGATTTCAGGAGTTGCCGGAGCAATCACGACACTCCGTCGCTCTTCCAGACTCACCTGGTAGACATAGTCTGCTGCCGCGAGAAAGCAAACACCGGGACGATCAGCAGAGCCATAGATGTAGGCTTCGGGGTCTGATGACACGCTGTTGTAATTCGCCGTAAATTGTTCGAGACTGACCTGGAAACGTTCGTTCTGTGCCGGACGCCCTGATGACTCCCCGCTCTTGCCAATGAAGACGGTATCACCCGTCCCGTATGGCCGATGAGCCTCCAGCCAACAACCACCCGGCTGCAAGCCATCATGCACAAGAAACCACTGTTCAGCCGGTTCGGAGCAGTTTCCCAGGACACGTACTCGATTCAGGTGCTGGTCTGCTGTCATGGAATCGATGGGATATCGCTGATCACGAGGAAGAAACTGAATAAATGCAGCGGCCGACGAGAAGGATCTCTTTGGCTTCTCAGCGATCTCGCCTGAAAAGGTGCGATACTGTACTTCGCGGCGGGATTGACTGCTGGCACGAATGATGGGGCGTCCCTCGTCATTCATTACAATGTCGTGATAAGTCTTGTTGCCTGGCCACTGACGCGGTTTTGTTGCACCCCAAATCATGCTCCAAAAGCCGAGCCACAGCAACATGGTCCCCGCAGAAACCACGACCGCCAGATAAATGGAAGAGATCGCTGGAGCGAATTTTTTCATAGTCCCTCCTGATTCAGTGACTACGCAAAGTCACGTGACTTGAACGTATGGAACAGTGTTACAAGCTGGAGAAGAAGACAGATCATTAGCAACGGGAAACCGGTTCTCCACCAGAATGGCAGAACGGCGAGCATTACACAGAAGCCACCAGACGCAATGCAGGGAAGCAGACGAGTGCCATACCATCGTGCCTCTCGAATTCCACTTTGAAACGACCCCAGATACATGACCGGCAGCGACATCCATTGCTGCCAGAACTTTTCCGTCATCCACCATTCAAAAGGACTTAGGTGCGTTCCAGGACTGCTGGCCCAGATTCCATATACAATTCCTGGGATCACCGTGGAAACCATGAGAAGACTGCCACCCGTCAACAGTTTAATGGCCAAAAGACGCTGCCTCGAAAATGGCCGAAACAGGAGGAATTGCCAGGTCCCGGCAGTTTCTTCCCAGGCAGACTGTGTCAGGCCCAGCACGAATGCCAGAATGCCGCCAACAAGACTGAAGTTGCAAACAAACTCGTCGGCAGTCGTTCCGACATATCCGGACACAAGTCGGAATCCCATCCCCGCGAGAAATGGAGGATATTCAGGTCGATTGGGATCATAGAGCCAAGACGGCAGAGCTGCGCAAGCGAGCAAGCTCAGAACACAGAACCCGGCGCACTGGAACAGTTCTTTTCGAATCAGAGCACTAAGCATGAGGAAGCTCCGTTTGAAGAAGCGGCAGCGCCCGACGCGGGCCTCGGGTGTATTCGATAAACGCGTCTTCGAGATTCAGTTCAATCACGTCAATGGACTTTGGAGAGAGAGCTTCAATGCAACGTCGTTGCTCATCACCGAATCCAATGATGATGAACTCTCGGTGATTTCGAATCACACGACTGCTGACAAGACCGGGAAATGCAACATGATCGGGCGGTGTCTCGTCGAACTGAGCGACGACGCGACGAATGGATTCCTTGAAGTGATCCGTCGGACAGTCGACTCTCAGAACTCCATCGACCATGATCCCGATGCGATCGGCGACACGATCAACATCGTTCAGCACATGCGACGTCATGAGGATCGTCCGGCCTGTCCGCTGGATGATCTGGATCATCGACTCAAGAAAGTCGCGTCTCACAACCGTGTCCAGTCCAAGGGTTGGATCATCCAGAATCAGTAACTCTGGATCAGGAGCCAATGCAATTGCCAGAGAAACCTGAGCACGCTGGCCATTGGACATGCGGCCCAGCCAGCGTCGTCCAGAGATCTCAAAGTGATCCAGAATCTGATCAACCAGTGTCTGGTTCCAGTTCTGATAGAATGACCTGGCAAAACGAATGACACCATTGACCGTCATCCAGCGGTAGAGAGGATGATTCTCTGCAGTATAGGCGATTCTTTCGCGTCTCTCCGGTTGCATGGTGTGTAAGTCTTCGCCAAGAAGTTTCACGGTGCCAAAATCTGATTGCACCATGCCAGTCAGCATCTTGATCGTTGTCGACTTTCCAGCACCATTTCGTCCCAGCAGGCCATAAACGGTTCCCCGTGGAATGGTCAAGTTCAGGCCGTTGACGACGAGTCGCCCGTTGTATGATTTCGTTAACAACTGCGTTTCAATGGCTGGCGTGTTGTCGATTGGTGCCTTGCGGTTCATTCTGCAGACTCCGGCCAATGAAATCGGTTCATTCGATCAAGAATTGCCTGCTGGACATCATCGCGAGAAAGGCCGAGGTGAACCGCGTCGGTTAGAAGGTGGTCCAGCAACTCGTTCAATCGATCTCGACGCGATCGCTTTGTCAGATCCGTATGTATCGCAGCAACGAAGACGCCCATGCCAGGCCTTGTGTGCAGCACATTCTCTCGCTCCAGTTCAGTGTAAACGCGGGCGATTGTGTTGGGATTCACCACAAGCGTGCGTGAGAGTTCCCGGACAGACGGAAGTCGTTCTTCCGGCTGGAGTTTGCCCTGAGCAATTGCCAGTCGAATCTGATCTTTCAATTGTCGATAGATCGGGACTCGGCTGGCGACATCAATCCGAAACTCCATCACTCACCCCTTCTGTACTATTTGTACTAGTACAGATAATCCGCGTCAAGCATCTTTTTTGTGGCGTGATGAGGCCGTGCATGACCGAGTCGGCTAACGCCTCGGGCTCAAATGGCGCGAACCACGTTATCGGGCCATCTTCGCGGGCGCGAGGGCGCGTTGGGATTTACGGTACGCGTTTGAGTTCGAAGGTCTGCGGCTGGAATTCGTACAGAGTGCGGTCGGGGAAGGCGGTGCGTAGGTCTTGGATCGTACGCTCATTCGGTGGCTTGCGGCAGGTGAGGACGTCGCCTTTGAGATCTGGCGGGTTGACGATGAAACTGAGTTGTGGGTCGGAGGAGTTTTCGTCGACCAGAATGAGGCACGGTTTCTGAACAGATGGCATGGATGTGAGCATCCGAAACTGCTCAAACCGGACTCGGGAGAAACTCTGTTCGCTCACGGCCGCTGAGACTCGGCTGGTGCCCCACAGTGTTTCGGCGGTGATCCAGTTGGGAAGCGGGCCCGACAGGACCAGCATCGTGAGCCACGAGGCTGCCCAACGAGCCGACAGGAGTGGCTTCAGTGATTCGTACGCCGTACGAAGTCCGAGCGTGGCAACGATCAAAACCAGCGGGGCCGATTCGAAGACGTAGTGCCAGTGCAGAATTCCATCGTACCAGTATGGCACATGGACGAGATACAGCGAGACGATCGACAGCATGATCAACATCAGACGGCAGTCAAACGCAGCCACCGAGTTTTCCGAAGTGCTTGAGCTTCGAACGGACTTCATCCTCAAAGACATCGGTACGGCGATGATCATCAGGAACAGCAGACTGACAACTCCCAGCGTCCATTGCGATTCCGCGACGACACGATTTCGAAGATTCGTAGCGGCAACGTCCGGAGTCAGATTCGTCGCCCAGCGGTCGTAGGCGTCGAGCACTTTCGGGCTCGCGAGTTTTTCTCCAATGACGACGTTGTTGAAACCAAAGCGATGTCGCGGGGTCCAGGTATCGGTGTAAAGCTGATAGGCCGATTTTGTCCATGAACCTGTGATATGGTGATTCATGACGGCAAGGACGATGAATCCAGCGATCAAAGGCAGTCCCATCGCGATACAAATGCGTATGCTTTGGGCGGTCTGTTTTAAGGCGAGCGGGGGACGTGAGTTCCCTGATGAACCCGCGGCCGTGTCATCAGGAGGTTGACATCCGCCGCTCGCCGGACCCGGCCGAATGCTCTTCCACAGCAGCCAGCAGCCAAAGGGCAGTGCGAACCCCGCGGCCGTCATCGGACGCCCAAGCATAGCCAGAGTCAATGCTGAGCCGGCAATGAAAGAGATGCCAGCGGAGCGAGTTTCCATCAGTCTCAGAAAGGCCCAGAGGAAGATCGACAGAGCCAGCAGAGTTGGATGGTGAGCCAGCAGCAGATTGCTGAAGACGGCAAGTCCAGGACTTGTGGCGATGAGCAATCCGCCAATGAATGCCCAGTGAGGTTCCAGCAGTCGCAACAGGCTGCGATGGAAGAACGCACAGGCGAGTGCTCCAGCGATCCAGTGGCCGAGGTAAGGCTGATCGACTGCCACAAACGGAGCCATCCATGCGCCGGTCCACGGGAAGTAGCGGCTGGCCGTTGTTGGTTCATTCAGAACATGAATCTGATGAAACAACTCCGGATGAACCGTCGCTGCAGGCCATGAGATTCGTCCGGCTAGAAACGTCTTTGCCTGAAGCAGATAGCTGAACTCATCATGGTACGCTGGCGGCAGATCACAGAATCTGACTCGACTGACCTGCCCGTCGGGGCGAGGAACATCAATCGTGCGAAGTCCGCTCGCGGCACTGCTTACGAGGCTTGATGCAGCAAGTAGCAACGTCGCAAGAGCATGAGCAGATGATTTTCTGTTCAAATGCACGACGTCGGGCAGTGATCGTCGTAGTACTGGGTGCCCGCCGACTCTTCGAAGAATGATCAGGACGGGCAGCATCAGCAACACAAGAAACGGAAGCGTTGTATCCGCGTTCCAATGAAACAGTGCGCTGAGGATTCCTTCATCGCTCTCCGATGCGTCTCTGATCCGGTCAAACTCGAACTTCGCGCACAACATCAACGCGCAGGGCCACGCTATCCTTAACAAATTCAAGCTGAGGCTTTGCGGTGCGGAGTTGCGAATGGTTGACGTCATCGGGATGTGGTGGTTCAGAATTCGGCAGATCTTCAGACTTGCAAACGATCACTTGAGACTGATCGCAGTGTCACGTGGGGCAACCGACTCCGACGAGCCAAATTGCCGCCTTGCCGGAGTCTATTGGATTCTGTTTCGGAAATTCCTTAAGGCACCTCACCTTACGGACGAATCGTTCGCGATTTGAGCGAAAAAATCGATGAAAACGGCTCGGCTGCTGGCGTAAAACTCAATCGTCGTGCCCGACCGGGGGTGCAGATTAACGTGTAGCGTCTGCCTTTGGCTCAGTGGCCCTGCGGCTGGATTTCGTCTCGAACCCAGAAGCTGAGGGGCTGACCGTTTTGTTAAGAGCGGAGAACTTTGTCATCTGACGTGGCCTGTTTGTGAAGAAAACAACACGCTCAGTTCCTCGCCGCGGCCCGCCTTGAATAAGAAAAACACTGGACTGTTAAGAGTCCTCGCGGGCTTTTCGAGAAAAATGAAGACCTTCATCTTTTCTTAACACAGCGATCCGAAGATCTGGCCGTCGACACGCACAACGCGGCGTTGAATCGCACGTTGTGTTGACAAAATTCACAGATCGTAAGGATACCTGCAAATGTTAAGGCGAATGACTTTCGGTGCGATTTTGATCGCAGCGATTGGGTGTGGTAAGCCACCTGCTGATGTCCCAACCGCGACGCTGCTTCCCGTAACCGGCACCATCAATGTGAATGGCAAGCCAGCATCTGGTGCTCACGTGACTTTCCATCCCGTCGATGCCACGAGCGGTGTGACTCCATGCGGTATCGTGGATGAATCGGGACAGTTTCAGTTGACGACCTATTCGCCCGAGGATGGTGCACCGGCAGGATCGTATCGCGTCACCGTTTCGTGGGCCGAGCTCATTCGAGGCGGAAGCGATCCTGAGTACGGACGAGAGAAGCTTCCCATGAAGTTTCAGAATCCTGGTATGTCCGGGCTTGTCTGCGAAGTGAAGCCAGACACGTCTGAGCCTCTCTCGTTTAATTTGAAGACTCGTTGATTCCAGAAGTTGGCGGGATGCCTTCAGGCTTCTTGCGCACACGTACTTTTCAGGTCTAAAGACAGTTGTTTCATTTCTACGGAGAATTTTGAATGCGGATCTCTCAGTTCAACCGAAAATCACGCGGTTTTACGCTGATCGAATTGCTGGTCGTCATTGCGATCATTGCAATTCTGATTGCCCTGTTGTTGCCAGCCGTTCAGCAGGCTCGTGAAGCAGCACGCAGAACACAGTGCAAGAATAACCTGAAGCAGATCGGCCTGGCTCTTCACAATTACGAGAGCACCTTTGGGATGTTTCCTCCAAGCCGCATCAACATCTCAACGCCCGTCTTCCAGCAGTCCTGGAACGTGATGATTCTGCCGTACCTCGAGCAGGCTCCGATGTACCAGCAGTACAACTTCAATATCAACTGGTACGCAGTTGCCAATGATCCAATCACCACCACACAACTTCCTGCGTTTGTGTGCCCATCAACTCCCGGCGCACGAACGACTCCGACGCAGGCATTGTACGACGGGATCACTGCCGCATCACGCACTGGTACTCCGATTTGGGGTTACAACGATTACGGTTCGATCAATGCTGTTCGAAATGCATTCATCGTGGCCAGTGGTCTGCCTTCAATCAACGCCAGAGATGCGATGGGCGGACTGGGACGTGGTCCGGGCGGCACAAAGATTCGTGACATTACCGATGGAACGTCCAACACGATGCTGATTGCTGAAGATGCGGGTCGTCCGAATCAGTACATCCGCAACAGGAAGGCGACAAATCCGCGAGTTGGAAACATCGCCTTTGGAACTCAGTTCGTTGCTGACGGCTGGGGATGGGCTGATATCAACAACGGCTTCAGCGTTGACGGCGCAAACACTGCTGGACTGCAGAACAACACCAGCAGCAGCGGTGCGACGACAATTGTTGGTAACTGCACGATGAACTGCACGAACGACAGCGAAATGTACTCGTTCCACACGGGTGGCGTTCAGACGGTTCTGGCTGACGGATCAGTGCGATTCCTGAGTGAAAACATGTCCGGAGCGACACTCGTGGGCTTGATCACTCTGAGCGGTGGCGAAGTTGTCGGCGAGTTCTGATGAACTCGAATCGAACTTCCTGAAACTCCTGAAGACGGTCGAAATCGGCCGTCTTCATTTTTTTCTGCGAGACACAATGATGCACCTCAATCGAAATTCCTTCCTGGCAACACTGGCGGCATTCGCCTCTGGCTTCTTCGGAAGCGAGATTCACGCAGGCGATGGACCAAAGATTGAGTTCATCGGCAAGGCTGTGATTCCAGGGGACGCTCGCGATCTTTCGGGCGATGCCAGAATCCTCGAGAACGGAGAACCCCGAAATCGACTCGGTGGATTTTCAGCCCTTGATTACTCGGGCCGCAACAACGTCTATGCTGCGATGTCAGATCGAGGCCCGGATGACGGTGCGGTCGGATATCCGTGCCGAGTGCAAATGCTGGAGATTCAAATTTCGCCAAAGGCAAATCCGGCGGTGTCGGCCAAGGCGATCGAGACCGTCATGTTCTCTGACGAGCAGGGACGGCCATTCACTGGCTTATCTGCTGCGGTGAATGCAACTACCGAGCAGGCTCATCGATTTGATCCCGAAGGATTTCGGTTCTCATCAACTGGCTCGTTCTATGTGTCCGATGAGTATGGTCCGGAACTTATTGAATTCTCCGCACAGGGAAGAGCCATTCAGCGATTCTCCCTGCCGTCGTGCTTGACGGTTCAGAATCCTCACGGAGACAAGTTGATTGAAAACAGCTCAAACAAAATCGGTCGCGCTTCCAATCGAGGCATGGAGTGCCTCGCCATCTCGCATGACGGAACTCGTCTGGTTGGCCTGATGCAGGGTCCGTTGATTCAGGATGGCGTTCGGACTCCCGAAGGAATCATCGTGGGTCGAAACTGTCGTCTTGTGGAATACGACTTAAAGAGCGGCCATCTTCGTCAGTTCGTTTACCAGATGGCCAGTGATCTCAATGGTAACAGCGAGATTGTTGCCTATGGCCCCGATCAATATCTCGTCCTCGAGCGAGACAGTGGCGCTGGCGAAGCTGCTGCGTGGCGGAAGCTGGTTCTGATCGATGTTTCGAAGGCCACGGATCTGGGCAACCGAGAATCCCTTCCGCTCGAACTGCCACCTGAGATTGTGCCTGTCGCTCGGCATGACTTCCTCGATTTCCTTGATCCTCAATGGAAGCTGGCTGGCCCTGAGATGCCGGAGAAGATCGAAGGTCTAACATTCGGCCCCAAGCTGGCTGACGGCCGAAGTTCATTGCTCGTTAGCACAGACAATGACTTCGAATCGGCTGAGCCTTCACAAATTTGGGTGTTTGCGATTCAGAACTGAAAACTGCGATTCGTCTTCTCCGTCTCTCACACAGTCATTGAATGAACTTGCAGAGGGAATTCGTGAGAGGTCCCCGAAAACCAGCTCGGCCCGGAACTCACAAGTAGCATGGTCGCCCTCGACCGTTGTTGCCTTCTGAATCTCAGACGGCCGAGGGCGGCCATGCTACTTGTGCTCTGGGGCTTTTCGGCTGTCAGCCGGTTGACTTCAGAATCCCTTGCACGACTTCTCCATGGACGTCGGTTAGTCGGTACTGTCGGCCCTGATATCGAAACGTCAGACGTGTATGGTCAAGGCCGCAGAGGTGCAGAATCGTCGCCTGCATGTCATGCACATGAACTTTGTCGGCGACGATGTTCCACGCGAAGTCGTCTGTCTCACCGTAAACCGTTCCTGGCTTGATGCCTCCGCCCGCCAGCCACCAACCATACGCTCGGCCGAAGTGATCGCGACCTTTGGGGTTGTTGGGATCACCTTGTCCGAACGGCGTTCGCCCGAATTCGCCGCCCCAAACGACCAGCGTGTCGTCCAGCATGCCGCGTTCCTTGAGATCCTTGACGAGTGCTGCGGACGGACCTTCGGTATCGCGACATTGTTCCTCAAGCTGAGTGAACAAATTGCCGTGCTGATCCCAGCCAGCATGCATCAACTGCACAAACCGAACACCTCGTTCAAGCAGCCGTCGGGCAATCAGACAGTTGTTGGCAAACGTTCCTTTGACCAGTGCGTCCGGACCATATCGTTCGACCACCGGCTTGGATTCGCCGGAGAAATCCACGAGCTCCGGAACGCTCGATTGCATCCGAAACGCCATCTCGTACTGCGCGATGCGAGTATCAATTTCCGGATCACCATAGTCTGCCAGATGAGCCGCATTCAGCGTTGCAATGTCGTCCAGAAGATCCCGCCGGGCCGCACTGCTCATACCGGGTGGATTCGTTAGATACGGAACCAGGTCGCCGGTGTTTCGAAAGCGAACGCCCTGGAAACGGCTCGGAAGAAATCCGCTGCCCCAGTAGTAATCGAAGAACAACTGACCGCAGGTCTTGCCCTTGTCGCTCGACGTCATCACCACAAAGGTCGGAAGGTTGTCGGTTTCGTTTCCCAGTCCGTATGACAACCATGCTCCAAGACTTGGTCGCCCCGGCACCTGCGATCCCGTCATGAAAAACGTCACACCCGGTGCATGATTCACGGCTTCTGTGTTCATGCTGCGAACGAGGCAAATGTCGTCCGCGATTGAACCGACATTCGGCAGCATCGAACTGAGCGACATCCCGCATTCGCCGTAGCGTTGAAACGGTTTGATCGCCGGTTGGCACGGCCAGCGACCGTAGCCGCTGGACATCGTGGAGAGTCGCGTCGTTCCGCGAATCGTATCCGGGATATCCTTCCCGGCCATTTTGCGCATTTCGGGTTTATCGTCGAACAGGTCCACATGAGACGGACCGCCGCCCTGCCAGAGCATCACGACTCGCTTTGCCTTCGGCGCGAAATGAGCCAGCATGTCGGGGATGCGGTCGGCCGCGGAGCTCGTTCCCTGCGTTAAGGCGGCGAGAGCAGCAAGGCCGACCCCGGACGACGAACGGCCGAAAAACTGCCGGCGATTCACTCGGTCGATGTTCTCTTGAAAAGGATCTGGCATGGTGGGCACCGAGGCGGGGGAGAGTCGTGGATAACCACGATCTTAACGCGCGTTCGGTCGACTTTCACCCTTCAAAATACCTGCCGATGCGGCTGGAATGGCATTTGCTTAGGTGTGGCCAGCCGGAGGTTCGGTGGGTGGCGCCTGTCAAAAACGCGTTGAAACACCGGGCTTCGGTCGTGTTTGGTGGCAGGCGGAGTCTGCGAGTTCATTCTCAACATGGCATGTGCCGGGGTCAGTTGTTCGCGGGATACCTCTGAGCGAACAACGAAAACCTGGCCGCGTAAAGAAGAATTTGTTTCACAGTCAGAATTTCCGTTCGAGGTTATCCATGTCGGCTCAGGCAGAAAAACAGCAGTATTCATTTCAGGCTGAGATCAGTCAGCTCCTGCATTTGTTGTCGCATTCGCTGTATCAGAATCGCGAGATCACGATTCGCGAACTCGTCTCAAATGCGTCCGATGCGATCGACAAGTTCCGTTACGTGAGCCTGACGTCCGGCCAGAAAAGCGAAGCCAGCGATCTGAAGATTACGATTGAGCCTCACAAGGAAGACCGAGTGCTCAGCATCCGCGACAACGGGATCGGCATGACTCGCGATGAACTCATGAACAATCTCGGAACGATTGCCCGAAGCGGATCGCTGGAGTTCCTCAAGAAGGCTCAAAAGGCTGGCGAAAAGTCTCCTGATCTGTCCATCATCGGTCAGTTCGGTGTCGGCTTCTATTCATCATTCATGCTGGCAGATCGAGTCGAAGTCGTGACTCGCAGTCATTCCGAAGAAACCGGCTGGCGGTGGGAATCAACCGGTGACGGAAACTACTCCATCGATGCAGCGCCGGAAATCACCGAGCGTGGCACGACGATTCGACTACACCTCAAGAAGGATCTGGACGAGTTCCTTGAGCCAGTTCGATTGAAGTACATTCTCCGCAAGTATTCCACCTTCGTGCCGTATCCGATTTATCTTGAAGCGGAGCATGTCAACAATCAGCCACCGATCTGGGTTGAGCCGAAGAATACGCTGACCGAAGAGCAGTACAACAACTTCTACGAATACCTGACTCACTACCCCGGTCAGAAGCCGCTGTGGCATTTGCACCTGTCGGCTGATTCACCATTCCAGTTCTACAGCATTCTTTATTGCCCCGATTCGAACCTCGAAAAGATGGGCTTTGGCCGATCAGATCATGGGTTGCATCTGTGTGCCAAGAGAATCCTGGTTCAGAACGACAATCGTGATTTGCTGCCCGATTACCTTCGGTTCCTGCGAGGCATCGTGGATTCGGCTGACCTGCCCCTGAACGTGTCTCGCGAAGCGTTGCAGGACAACACGGTCTTTCGCAAGATGCAGAAGGTTATCACGAAGAAAGTTCTGGAACACCTTGAGAGTGTTGCCAGCGACAACAAGGGTCAGTACACGAAGTTCTACCAGGAATTCGGGACGATCCTTCGCGAGGGGATCACGAACGACTACGACAATCGCGACCGACTTGGAAAGCTGCTGCGTTTCAAGTCGACCCATGCGGCTGTGACTGAAGAAATGGTGTCTCTCGAGGAATACTGCAGCCGTGCGAAGCCGAATCAGGAGCAGATCTACTTTGCCTGCGGAACCGACACCGCGGCCGTGCTGCGCGATCCCAACCTGGAGATCTTCCGCTCTCGCAATCTTGAAGTTCTGATCCTGACAGACCCCGCTGACGAGTACATACTCGCGCGGCTCCAGGAGTTCGACAAGAAAGAGATCGTTTCCATCGATTCTGCGGACCTGAAACTGCCGCCGAAGGATGAGACAGAATCAAAGTCCGAAGACGAGAAGAAAGATGCCTCGTCGACGGATGCGCCACCAGAACTGTTCGAGCTGTTGTTGAGACTGTTCACGGAAGCTCTTGGTGATCAGGTGAAGGAAGTTCGCAAGTCAGAACGCCTAACCGAAAGTGCGTGCTGCCTCGTAAATGCTGAAGGTTCCATGAGCACGACGATGCAGCGCGTTCTGCGAATGAACACGCCCGAGTTTGAGATGCAGAAGATGATCCTCGAGATCAATCCGACGGCTCCTCTGATTCGCCGCCTCTCGGAGCTTGCCGCTAACTCCGATAACCATGCCTTCGTTCAGGACTGCGGTCGACAGTTGCATGCGAATGCAATGATTCAGGCCGGACTCGCACCGAACGGCAACGAGATGGCCGCACGTCTGCAGGGGTTCATGATGCAACTCGCCGGGCAGAAGTCGTCGATTGTCGTTTGAAGCCTCTCTGGATTGGGAGTGTCACGAATCTGTCTCAACACGAAAGCATCCGTTACCCCCAACGGATGCTTTTTCATTCCAATCTGCAATCCAACGATGGACTCTCCCCACCGACTTTATGTCGGTGGTAAACGGGCCTTTGCACTACACATTCTTCGCTCGGGGTGAGATCAAGTTGCTCAATAGATTCCAATAGATTCAAGGTCTACAACAGATTCAACCCGCGCGGATCAATCCGAAGTCCGCGACGACGAATTAAAAAGAGCACGACCATGTCCCTTCTCCCCTTCGCAAGGGGAGAAGGTGGCCGCAGGCCGGATGAGGGGTTTTTCTTGAGATTGCAACCTATAAACAATCCCCCTCACCCTGGCCCTCTCCCCCCGAACCGTCATCAGCGTTCTCAGTGATTCACTCGCGGGGAGAGGGGACAAATCGCAACCCAAATGAATTCGGTTGTGAACTGCAGTTCGCATGTTGGAAGAATCGTAGATCACTGAGGCTGTCGATAGCGTGCGACGACCTTCCTGGCCGCTCGAAGTCCGTCAACGGCGGCAGTCACGATTCCACCTGCGTAACCAGCGCCTTCGCCGATCGGGTAGATTCCCGGCATCGACGGAATCTCCATCGTCTGCACATCGCGATCAATTCGCACAGGCGAACTGCCTCGCATTTCGGGACCAACGAGAACTGCTTCCTTCAGGTACTGTCCCTTCCACTGCTTGTCCATGATTGGCAAGCCCGACTTCATCGCCTTGAGAATCGGTGGAGGCAAAACGGCTGAAAGATTGCTGGCTCGCGTGCCGCGCTCGTAAGACGACGGCAGCTTTTCGTTCGGAGACGGTGTTCGCTCGGCGAGAAAGTCCTTCGCCCTCTGCACCGGGGCGAGATAGTTTCGCCCGGTCATTTCAAAGGCAATGGATTCATACTTCCTTTGAACATGAACGCCGGCCAGCGGATGGTCGCTGCCGAACTCATGCGGTTCCAAAGTCACGACCAGCCCGCTGTTGGCGAAGGTGGAGTCGTGCCGTGAGTTGCTCATCCCGTTCGAACAGTACATGTTCGGCTCAGAGACACTCGGAATGACAATGCCTCCGGCACACATGCAAAATGTGAAAAGATCCTTCTGACCGCGAGCCACCAGCGAATAGTCCGCCGCGCCGAGGAGAGTCAGATACTCGTCGCGGCCGTATTTGTGTCGATTGATGACTTCCTGGGGCTGCTCAATTCGCAGACCAAGCTGAAACGCTTTTTGCTTCAGCGGCAATCCTGTTTGAAGCAGCATTTCATAGGTGTCGCGAGCACTGTGACCAATCGCCAGAATGCACAGCGAGGTCGAGATGAAGCCGGAGGAAGTTTCAATTCCCTTGAGTTGGCCATCCGCAAACTGAAATCCTTCCAGCCGACAACCAAACTTGTACTCGCCGCCCAGTGCTTCGATCTTTCGACGGTAGTTGCGACAGATCATCGGAAGCTTGTTGCTGCCAAGATGCGGCCGGTGCTCATACACGAGCGATGGACGACCACCGCAATCGACAAAGCTCTGCAGGACCCAGTCGACATCTGGTCCAGTGATACGGCATGTCAGTTTTCCATCACTGAAACAACCCGCTCCGCCTTCGCCGAACAGGTAGTTGTTCTCGTTGTCGTGCTCACCGCCGGAATCGAAATGACGAATCGCCGGGACACGTTCTTTCACGGCCTGGCCACGTTCGATGATTAGCGGACGATAGCCTTTCAAGGCCAGATAGTAACCAGCAAGAAGTCCCGCCGGACCAGAACCGACAACGACCGGGCGATGGTCCAGCGGCTCCGAGCCGGGCGATGCATCGTCGAAGTCCTGCGCAGCCCACGAGTCGACCTGCAGTCCCTGACCCGATCGAAATGCCGATGCGGCATCATCAGGCGCGTTCATCGCCAGCGAGTAGACGTACTCAAGTCGATATCGATTGCGAGCGTCCAGACTGCGTCGCAGAATGCGAAACGCAGGAACTTCGTCCGGACGAACCGACCAGCGTCGCGCGAGTTCACTCGGAAGTTCCGTCTCCGGCATCTCGACCGGGACACGAAGATCTGTGATTCTCAACAACATGAGTGTGCAACGTTTGGGGCGGGCCAGAGTTTTTGCGAATGCAGAGTATGATCTGCTGCCAGAGGGATGTCTTCTCTCGACTGGCCAGCGAGCGAAATTCTCAGCAGAAAGCGGCTGTTGAAACGATCTCAAATCGTGATCCGCCGGAACCCGATCGCGACCGGTCGCTCAACCCTATTTCGCCTGAGAAGACTGAGCACCAAGGAGTCGATGGATTCCTATGAATTCGGGTTCAAGGCGAAATCCTACCGGCAAACGTCGCTATTTGAAGTCAATGCGATTCATCCTGACAGGATGCCAGAGATTAGCCGGTGGTGGCCGATAGGCGCACCACCGGTGACGTATCGTCAATTGAAACTCATCCTGAAGGGATGACAGAAATCACGTTTCTGGCACCGATTGTCATGGTGCAATCGCAGGTTTCGACGCCAACCGGTGGTGGCGCTCCGCTGACCACCGGCAACCTTCTCAAACCGCTCTTCGGTGAATCGCACGGAGCAAGAACTCAGCTACGAATGAGCCCGCCTCACGGAGCTTTCTCTCGACGGTTCGGAGATGGAGTTGATGGGCTGCCTCCGGCTGGATCGGTTGCGGTCGATCCAGCAGGAGGCAGCGCCGGCTGCAGGGCAAGATCATCATCGGACTGCGCTGCTGGTTGATCAGGATTTGATTTGGTCGCCGGAGTTCCATCGGTGATGCGAACAGGTCGACTGGATGAAGCTGTCTGAGCGGGAGTGCTCGACGAGTCTGGAGATTTCTCTGACGTCACCGAAGCCGTTCGGACAGGAACAGGCATGGCGGGCTGTCCGGGTGCTGGTGTTGTTTTTGGCGGATCGAAGAACAGCAACTGCGGCGACATGACAAGTTTTCGATCCGTTGCCGGAACATTCGCCGCGTTTCCCCTGCCTTCGTTTCGTCGCGGCAATCGGGCCACGGCCATTAGTTCATTCTTGCGCTGAGGCAACACGCCTTCCAGTTGCTGAGCGACCTGAACGACCCACTCCGGTTCGTCGCGAACAGCGCGAGACATCATGCTGCTGTAGAGTGAGATCTCAAAGAGGTTTCGATCCATCAACGGATTGGTAATCGGTGACAGAACCTTAGCAACGGCCGAAACGCCATTGGACGGGAATCGGACGAACACGTCTGCTCGCTGACTGACAACATGAGTTCCTTCGGCGTTCGGAGTGAAGGTCGCTCGGAACCAGATCAGTGCGGAAGCCTGCAGTGGCTTTGGAAGAACCGGATTGTGATACATCCCTTCGCAAACGAAGAGCATCTGATTCTTGTCGCGATACAGGACGTCAGCGAGTCCTTCAGAGCCGTCAACGGCCTTTGCTTCGTATTCCATCGGGCCGGTTTGCCACATCTCGAAGCGTGAGATTCCCATCACTCGCCATGTGCTGACTGCAACATCCGGATGCTCAAGAAGATACCGATACATCGGCTCATCAACTGTATACTGCAGCGTCGGCAGGCGACGGTATTGGTTGCAGTCGTTCACAATCTCTGAAACGCGTTTGCGATTCTCTGCGGAAAGCTGAGCCATCGGCAGTGCTGCAGAGGTCTTCTTCTCCAGCTCGGCAGATGATTCGCCTTTGCTCACGATTCGAATGCCTGCCTGCTTTGTCAGCTCTTCAAGCTGATCGGCACTGGCCGCCGGTGTTCCGACGCTGGTTGCAATCAACAGGGTGACCAGACAGCAAAGAACGCTCTTCACGCCGTGAATGCTCAGGTGTGAATACGCATGAGGGCCGCATGACAATGGCGTTTTTCCATCATCATGCCGTTCAGGCATCGGCGTGAACTGCATAGAGCCTCCCCGAATCTTCAGTCATGGTTGAACACAATCGCCTGGAACGCAGGTGTTCAGAACTGAAGACAACATGAGGCGCGACGTGACAAGAGTTCCCCCCGGAAATCAAACGTCGCGCAAATCCCCCATGGTCGGAATAATCGGAACAACGTGTCCGATCAATGAGACGAATCCGCAACTCCGCAAGGTCAACGTCGACGGAAAGGTCGGCGAAATCGTCACGGCTCTCGGAAGACCTGCAGGGCGAGGCTCGCTTCGGTGGTTTCTGCCGAAGTGTCGACGGAAAACATGTACCCGCAGTCGATTGCGATCACTTGCAGTGAGGACAGCAGGTTCTCGGGCATTGCTGATTCATGCCCCATCGAGTGACATCGAGTCTCTCGCAGTAAAAACGATCAACCCCGTTGCCGAAGTCATGGTGGTCCGTGATGTCATCAACCACGCCATAGTAGGCGTTGGATCCTCGGCACATGTGGCAGCCAGACAGCGTGAGGCTCAGCAGAGCCGCAGTCATCAGTAGAGATCGCATGGACATCCTTTTCCTGCGAACGAACGAAGACACGAACTACAGTAGCGATCGTAATCAAAACATGGTTGCTCTGAGCGCAACGGGTGGATTTCGCGACCTCCGATGGATGTCAATCAGACAAGGCAGGCGCAGTCGGCATGTTGGCTTCAATGAGTTTTACTGGTCAGCTTTCTCAGACCGATTCATTGCGAAAACTTAACAGTCCGCGACCACAACATCCGTGATGTTTGGTGTTCCGTTGATTATCTTTTGCCGCCTCTGGATCATGCGAAACGAATGGCCTGATGCCTTTCCGAAGCTGTGGTTTCCGGAGACGTCGTGTCCTGAAGGGTTCTGATTCATGTCCAATCGTCGAAGAATTCTGTTTCTGTGCACCGGCAACTCCTGCCGCAGTCAGATGGCCGAAGGTTTCCTGAGATCGCTCTATGGTGATCGCTTCGAATCGCTGTCGGCCGGGGCTAAGCCGGCTGGTTACGTCCATCCGAGAGCTGTAGCCGTGATGGCTGAACTCGGCATCGACATTTCCGGACAAAGCAGCAAATCGATCTACGACTTTCTGCCGCCCGCCGGAACGCTTCCGGACGTTGTGATTGGCGTGTGTTCAACTGCAAACGAAAACTGTCCGACATTTCCCGCGGCGGTGGAGCGATGGCACTGGCCGTTTGATGATCCATTTCACGCGAAAGGGTCTGAAGAAGAACAGATGTCCGAGTTCCGTCGCGTTCGTGATGAAATTCGTGCTCGAATTGAACACGAGTTTCGAGATCGCTGATTCGTCTAACCATCGCGATTGCCATCGATATCTTCAGAAAATGATTGCCTCATGACACTGTCAACCCTGCCCTTGAGTTATTGCACGAACGTTCATCCCGGACGGACAGTGGCGGAAGTTGTGGAGGGGATCTCCAACCACTCGGCGATGGCTCAGCGGCTGCTCGAGTTCCCGATGGCTGCTGGACTGTGGCTCTCCGCGAGCGTCGCGCATGAGTTGTCAGATCAGCCAGCCAAACTGGAACTGCTGGCGCAGACGTTGTGGCAGCATGACTTGTGCTGTTATACGCTGAATACGTTTCCGTTCGGTGACTTTCACAGCGACCGCGTGAAGGAGCAAGTCTATCTTCCTGACTGGACTGACCCTCGACGCCTGACTTACACCGAGCAGTGTGCGACACTGCTGAGTCAATTGATGCCCGAGGGTGGCGAGGGAAGTTTGTCGACCGTTCCACTTGGCGGTCAGATGAATCCGCATGCTCCGGATTTTCACGCCGTTTGCTTCAGTCATCTGATTCGCTTCGCCCGATTTCTGAAGCACCTGCACGACACCACGGGAAGGAAGATCCGTCTGGGACTGGAGCCCGAACCGCTGTGTGAACTCTCCGGAACCGAGCGATGGACGCTGCCTGTGATGCGTCATCTCTATCAGCAGGCAGAGGCTCTCGGTTGCGAAGACCTGGTGCGTGAGTACATCGGACTTTGTTTCGACGTGTGTCATCAGGCGGTTGAGTTTGAGGATGTTTCGAAGTCGATTGATCAGATCGTCGCTCAGGGGATCCGCATCAATAAAGTACACATCACAAATGCGGTCGAATTGCGGACCCCGGCTGCGAATCACTCAGGGCTGGAGGCTCTGAAACAGTTTGCGGAGCCGCGGTACCTACATCAGACATTCGCGAAGTTCAACGACGGTACGGTCGAATCAAAACTCGATCTGCTGGTGAGCGATCTGGAGGGGCCGCAAACGGACCGATTCTTTTCTGCCGATGCGTGGCGCGTCCATTTTCATGTGCCGATCTTTGCAGAGAAGCTCGGTCCGCTGTTCACAACTCGACCAGATCTTGCTGCAGCGTTGAAGAGAATTGCTGAGCTCGATTACGCACCACATCTGGAAGTTGAAACCTACACATGGCCCGTCATGCCTGATGCATCGCAGGATGATGTTTCGACTGATCTGGCGACTCGAATCGCGCGCGAGTTGCAGTCGGCAGCTGAACTTCTGAGTCTGTCCGACGTCCGCGAGTGACGATGGACTTCGTGGTTTGCCTTCTGTCACCCTCCCCGAGGGCCCCGCGGGAGGGTCACGAGGAATGAGCGGGGAGGGCATCGCGTTTTGAGGCAGCAACCGGTATCAAACGCTCCGTTGCTCTCTCCCAGGGGAGGGCAACCGGCTGGACATGGCCAGCCGGTTCGTCGTCGTTTTCAGCGCTCTCTTCAGCCTGCACTATGACACGGCGTTGCGGACATGCGATCGGCCAACCATCCGAATAGCGATTGCAGCCAGAGCCAGTGTGGTAATCAGCGTGACAGTCGAACAAACGAGGAGCGATGGTAGCTCGGGCGTGACGGGCAGCGTTTGTGCGTAGAGGAGACGTCGGAGACCAGCGACTCCATACGTCAACGGGTTCAGTCGAATCAGCCAGAACAGCCATCCCGAGTCGCCGCCAGGAAAAAAGGCGCCGGAGACAAGCCACATGGGCATCAGGAAGATGCTCATGATCGCATGAAACCCCTGAGTTGAATTCATCGGCCACGCGATCAGGAAGCCCAGAGCCGTCAATTCCGCTGCGATCAGTGCAAGGAATGCCGCGGCGGCAAGGACTGACGTGACCGACCAACTGACATCCATCGCCGGGGCAAGATTCAAAGACGAAAGCATCGGGCCGATCGTCAGAAACAATCCCGCCTGAATCAGCGCGAGAATGACTCCGGAGAACAGTTTGCTAAGCACAATCGCCGTTCGTGAAACCGGTGCGACCAACACGCCCTGAAGGAAACCTTCACGACGGTCTTCGATGATGGAAATCGTCGAAAAGATCGCGGTAAACAAGACGATCAGTGCCGCTATACCCGGGAGAAAGTACTCCTGATAGGTCAAGGGCTTTGAAAGTCCTTCTGCCCACGTCGGAGCCTTGAACGATGACCTCAGCCCCGCGCCAAACAGCAACCAGAAAATCACCGGCTGCCCAACCGCCCCGACAAGTCGGGTTCGCTGTCGCAGAAACCGGACAAGTTCTCGCTGGGTCAAACTGATCACGGCTGAAATCACGGTGAAGCCTCCGAAGAGCTGAACGAACGACCGGTCAGTTCCATGAAGACGTCTTCCAGCGATGGCCGAGTGAACTCCAGCGATAGAATTTGTTCCCGGAACTTCTCAAGCACCATGGCGATCTGCTGAGGCGGATGCGAAACGCGAAACGTCAACCGATCGTCAATCATCGTGCCAGTCAACTGAAGCGCCTGTTCGATCGCCGGGCGAAACTCCGCGGGGTCTTTCAGCCGAACGGAGAGTCGCTCTCCGGAGACTCGCTGTTGCAGTTGATCGGGAGAACCGGAAGCAATCACAAGTCCTCGATCCAGCAGCAGAATGTCGTGACACAATTCCGCTTCGGGCATCAGATGCGTCGCAACGATGACGGTTGTCCCGAACTGTTTCATGTGGCTTCGAAGGACCTCCCAGAACTCCGCACGAGCCCTTGGGTCCAGTCCCGTTGTTGGTTCATCAAGAAGCAGCAGCGAGGGAGAGTGGATGAGACCTTTCGCAAGTTCGACGCGTCGTTTCAGGCCACCGGACAACTGACCAACCAGCGTCCGTCGTCGATCCTTCAGATCGAATTGACCCAGTAGCAGGTCTATCTGCGACCTGAGACGTGTTCCGGTCAGTCCATACAAAGCGCCATGGCAATTCAGGTTTTCTTCAACGGTCAGACGCACGTCGACAGCAGGAGACTGAAACGTGACACCAATCTGTCGGCGAACCTCGGATGGTCGTTCGGCAAGGTCCAGCCCGGCGATCTGAATGGTCCCGGATTGCATCGGGATGAGGGTACTCAGAAGCCGAAACAGCGTTGTCTTTCCTGAGCCATTGGGGCCAAGCAGCCCGAACAGGCTTCCGGATGTTACATCAAAGCTGACATTCTCAAGGGCTGTTCGTGTTCCGTAGGAATAGCCAACCTGTTTCGCAGAGACGAGCGACTGACTCATAGGATGTTCAAACAAAAAACAAGCCCGACATCATCAATGTCGGGCTGTTGGGTTTGGTGACAATGCCTGGCACGTTCAACCCTGCGGCTCGGCAGGAGTCTCAGACTCGGTTGCTGACGCATGATGATGCGTCTTGTAATGGTCAATCTCTGCCTTCCAGGTCGTTGTCTGCGGAGCGGTGGACGTGTAGTAGGATGCTCCGATGTCCGGGAACAGCGCAACGGGCAGACCAATTGCCAGAATGGTTGTCGGGGCCAGCAGTACGTATTTCCAATTCCCCTCAAACTTGAGATGCATGAAGTACATCAGCACACACAAGGCTTTTGTGCACGCCACTGCCATCACCAGTACGAGCGTCACGGCGGGCGTAAATGAGATCTTGTCAAAGATGTATGACAACACGGAGCATACGCAAAGAACAGCAAAGATCATCAGGTAGTTAACGTGATGATTGTTGTGAGAATCGTCAGACATGATCAGTAGATCCGATGTGCTTCAAGTGATCGTTAATGAGACTTGGAAACTCAAAGCTCAGGTGAAGTCGATGATGTAGAGCAGAGGGAACAGGAAGATCCAGACAAGGTCAACGAAGTGCCAGTACAAGCCACTGTTCTCCACAAAGTCAGTCCACTGTTCGTTGAGACCAGCACCCTGTTTCAGAACGATGCCGAACAGAATCATTCCGACGATGACGTGGATCGCATGGAAGCCGGTCATCAGGAAGTAGCAGGAGGCAAAGATGTTTCCGTAGACCATTGGGTGCATCTCCTGCACTCCGCTCGCGACCAGTTGGCCATAGTCCGGACTTTTCTTCATCTCTTCGAGGTAAACTCGAACTTCATCGAAGTCAAGAACAGGCGGCTTCTCGCCCTCCTTCAGTGTCTCACGAGCGGCCAGATATGCTGCCGTGTCCGCAGGTTGTTTCAAAGAGACGTTTGCGACGATGTGCTGATGAAGATTCATCCACTTGCGATACAGATCAACATCAACCAGCGCGGTCTTTTGGTACTCCTTGAACAGTTCCGCATCGACCCCTTTGGGAGGCTGGCTGGTCGGCAAAGCGGAAATCTGATTGACAATTTCAACGATGTTTCCTGGCTGTTCGGCAACGACAATCCCGTTCGAAGTGTAGTCCTCAAACCGTTTGCGAACCACGATTTCAAGCTCACGACTGGCTTTCTTGATCGCCGCCGTTGGTGTCTCAGGGATTCGACCCGGCAGAATGTCGTGGACAATCTTGCCTCGATATTCGTAGCCTTTGATTCCAAGAAACACGAAGGCCAGAATCATCGTGCCCCACAGATACAGGTTGGCCTTTTTGAAGTTCTTCTGAGCCATCGCTTCGTGAGCGACAACAACGAAGTAGCTCGACAAAATCAGCACGCAGGTGTTGATAAAGCCTGCACCGACGCTGATGTGCGTGTCGTCGTAGTCTGTGGGCCAGCCGGGGGAACCCATTCTCAAAACGATGTAGGATCCGATGAAGGCCGTGAAAAACATGATTTCCGTGCCGAGGAAGAGCCACAATCCGAGTTTTGAATTCGGAATCGGGATCCCCATCTTCAGTGCAGTTGGTTTTGCAGTGTGTGACATAGTTTTTCACGTACGGAACAAATAGTTGGACGAAGGCAGAAACGCTGCAAACGACCAGAACTCAGGAAACAAGTCGCAGGTAATCTGCAACCAGGCAGATCAGCAGGACTGGCAAACAAATCAAGGAACCAACCATCAGTTGACGAGCACGCTGATGGCTCCGAACGGCGAAGAAACGCGACGTGAGCCAGAGATATCCGAGGGACAGAATCGCAGCCGCCCACAGGTAACCGGTCCCGGCGAGACCCACAAAGCGAGGCATGATGCTCACTGGGATAAACCCGATGGCATAAATCAGTGCGATCCATCCGGCACGACGACCTCCATCCGTGTAGGACGGTAGCATTTTCAATCCCGCGGCTTCGTAATCTTCTCGATAAATCCAGCCGATCGCCAGGAAGTGTGGGAATTGCCAGACAAAGAAAATGGCGAACAACGCCAATGCTTCGATACCGGCGTCTCGGCCCGATGCAAACCAGCCAAGCACTGCAGGCATCGCTCCAGGGATCGCTCCCACAGTTGTGCACAAAACACTTCGACGCTTCAGTGGCGTATAAAGAAGCACATACGACAGCATGGTCATCAACGATGCAACAGCCGTCAACCGATTCACATAGGCTCCGAGAACCGCGGTGCCAACGACTGACAGAGTCACGCCGTACGCAGCGCCTTCGAATCGAGACAGCCGTCCGCTGGAGACAGGACGAGACTGGGTCCGGTTCATGCGAGCATCCGACTCGGACTCAATCACCTGATTCAGAACACTAGACGCCGCGACAAGGCAGCAGATGCCGATGATCGCAATGGTCAGTTGAGACGCGTCAGCAGCTGTTGGCAGCGGGGAGCCAAGCACGAAACCAGCAGCGATCGCAGCCGCGGACATCACGACAATGCGAGGACGAGACATCTGCCGATAATCGGCCAATCGTCGCCCAATCGCCTGCATCGCGGTGGCAAGGCTTTGAAGCGGGGCCGCCTCAGTCGATTCAGCGGAACGAACCGAACTCATGATGCGGTCCCCCGATCCGGGAGAGGCATCAGCTCAATGTTCAGTCCTTTCAATGCACCAGCTCGATACAGTTTTGCCAGCGAGACTGTGCCAACCACCGACGATGATAGCAAGAACATCCCTACCACTGTATGCAGCGAGCATACAATCGATTGAACAGCCGACCCAGCCGTCGCAACGTAACCAATTGAGGCCAAGCCGAATCGGGTGATGTAAGCACCAACACCCAGAGATACCTGCGCAAGCAGCGCCGACGCGATAAGCACTCCGCAAAGTCGCAGCAAAGGATGCTCTGTCCGAAGCAAAACGAAGATCGCCGAGGATGCGGCAAATCCCGTGACGATCGCCCCGACGATGTGCTCGTTCAGCATCACATGCAGGTGTCGCAGCATCCCACCGAGCACATACTGTCCAACAACGACGACAGGCAGGCACGCAACAATCGCGCCGCCAGCAGGGGTCAGTTTGACGTCCGAAATCGAAGTCCACCTCGTCCAGTCAGCGCTGCACGAGAGGCGAAAGACCACACACAGTGCAAAAAACGACGCCCCAGTGATGCTATGGACCATCGCCATCACCTGACGATCCGTCAGAACCCTTGCACCACCAAGCAGTCCCTGAAAAATGACCGAGATCAGGATCGTCGTCACAAAGATCCGTATCGTTCGGCCACCGCGAATCCATCCGGCAACTGCAAGCGCGATGCTGACCAAACCGATCAGGACGCCGGCAAGACGATGTCCGTGCTCAACAAACTTATCCGGGTGATCAAAGAAGTCCTTGAACCACGGATAGAGAAGCATGTTGTGACCATCAGATGACGGCCAGTCCGCAAACGCCATCCCCGCCTTCAACGTTGTGACCAGCGCACCCATGCCGATTGGCAGCAGAGCGACAAGACATGTCACACTGGCCAAACGACGGATCAGCGGGTCAACAATTTCCTGACGGGGAACCACGAAACATGCTTTCAAGGCAGAAGGCTAGTGAGCGTGAACGACTTTCCTGACCCCCGCAGGCGGCGCGTCAGTCTGAAGGATAAAGTCCTGACCAATCGCTTCGGATTCGGGTGATGAGTATTCGTATGGTCCACGGTAGCAGACTGGAGGAACGTCAAAGTTTCCATGGCCTGGAGGCGAGGGAGCCGTCCATTCGAGACCGTTTGCTCCCCAGGGATTTCGACCGGCCTTCTTGCCCCAGAACATGCTGTAGAGAAAGTTCCCGAGCAGCAGGAACTGAGCAAAACCCATCAGGATAGCTGACATGGTCATGAACTTGTTCATCGGCAGCAGGTGTTCAAGGTAGCCATGCAGATACGGATCCGCATAGCGTCGAGGCATACCTGCGATCCCAAGGAGGTGCATTGGGAAGAACGTTCCATTGAATCCGATGAAGGTCAGCATGAAGTGAAGTTTCTGCACGTTGTCGTTCATTTCTCGGCCCCACATCTTGGGGAACCAGAACTGAATCGCACCGAACACTCCGAACAGCGTGGCACCAAAGAGAACGTAGTGGAAGTGAGCAACGATGAAGTAAGTATCATGGAAGTAGATGTCCACTGGAACTGCGGCCATGAAGATCCCGCTCAGACCACCGACAACAAACATGGCCACGAACCCGGCACAGTTCAGGAATACTCCATTGAACTGAATATTGCCGTCCCACATGGTGCCGATCCAGTTGAACACCTTAATTGCAGAAGGCAGTGCGATCATCATCGTTGATGTCATGAATGTCATGCCAAGAGCCGGATTCATCCCGCTCGTGAACATGTGGTGGCCCCACACAATAAAGCCGAGTCCAGCAATCGCGGCCATCGAATAAACCATTGGCTTGTAACCAAAGACTGGCTTGCGGCACATGCACGCGAGCATATCCGACACCATGCCCATCGCGGGGAGAAGCATGATGTAAACCGCTGGGTGCGAGTAGAACCAGAAGAGATGCTGCCATAGAAGCGGTTGACCGCCACCAATAGTCGGCTCCGCGTTGTTGACCACGATGCCTGCCGGGATGAAGAAGACTGAGTGCACACCTTCCATGAAGCCTGGAATCATCCACGAGGGAAGAGAAGTCAAACGGTCAAACACAAGCATGAACCCTGCAGCCGTCAGAACGGGCAGAGCGAATGCCTGCAGGATAGCGGTGATGAACATCGACCAGATCGTGAGCGGCATGCGGAACAGCGTCATACCCGGAGCACGCATGTTAATGATGGTGGTCATGTAGTTGACCGATCCCATCATTGAAGATACACCGACCAGAGTCAGACCGAACAACCACCACGTCTGCGCAGCACCGGAGCTTGGTGATGCCTGAGCGAGGTCGCTGAGAAGTGGATAACTAGTCCATCCATTCGCAGGACCGGCCGTGGGACCGGAGGCAAAAAAGCTGATTCCAAAGCAGGCAATCGCCGGCCACATGAACCAGTAGCTGAGCATGTTCAGCGTCGGAAACGCCATATCGTCCGCACCGATCTGGAGCGGAATCAGGAAGTTACCGAACGCTCCAGCAAGCACAGGAATGATGACAAGGAAGATCATCACCGATGCGTGCATGGTGAACAGCATCGTGTAAAACTCAGGGCTGATCTGGCCGCCTTCCGCCTGAAAGACTCCGAACAGCTTGCCCACGACTGGCATACTCTCCCACGGAAACGCGAGTTGCCAGCGAACTCCGAGCGCGAGAGCACCGCCGACCATCAGCATCAGGAGGGTGGTGAGGAGAAACTGGATCCCGATGACCTTGTGGTCGAGCGAGAATACATACTTCGACCAGAAGCTCTGCTCGTGATGGTGACCGTGCGAATGGTCATCCGCGTGGCCATGAGTACCAATCGCAGGAGAAACCGTAGCCATGAGAAACCTCAAATATAAAGACGCGACCCTTGGTCGTTCACAATCAACACTGACTTCCCTTGATCACTCAGCGGCTTCGGCCGGTTGATCCTTCACGCCGTCTTCGTTCTGTTCCTGCTCCAGTTTGGCCAGGTAAGACGCAACCGCCTCAGGAGACTCAGCAACGATGCGAGCCTTCATCTTGTAGTGTCCCCAGCCACAGAGTTCTGCACAAACAAGGTCGTACGTTCCAGCTTCTTTGATCTCAAACCAGATGGGAATGACCAGTCCGGGAACCGCATCCTGCTTCACACGCAACTGCGGAGAAAAGAACGCATGCTGAACGTCCTGCGTACGCACATTGCACATGACCGCCTTTGCTGTTGGGACATGAACTTCATTCACGTAGTACAAGTCGCCTGGCTGAGGTTCGGTCATGAGTTGTGTGCCGGGTTTCGGATAGCGAATACGCCACTCGAACTGGCGTGCCATCAGTTCCGCGACCGCACCCTCTTTTGCCTCTTCGGGGAACTTGGACTTCACTCGAATGTTCGCAAGAACCTCAAGCTGTGACAGCGAAATGAAAACCAGAATGAACGCAGGCACGATTGTCCAGATGATCTCCAGCTTGTGACTGCCGTGAGAGAACATCGCATTTTTGCCCGGCTCCTTAGTCGCACCCTTCCACAGAACGTAACCCATCGCAATCTGAGTTCCAATGAACGTCAGCGTGACGATGATCAGAATCAAATAGAACAGACCGTCGATCTGCTCACCGACTTTGGTCATTGGTTCACTGGGAAACCACCAACCCTTCGATGGAGCAATCATGCAGACGTAGAGTGCTACGGCCGGCCAGAAGATAAAGAAGAACGCCCAGAACTTTTTCACGGCAACACTCCGAACAGGAAGACCCTGAAACGGCTTGAAAGAAAATTACTCGGCAGAACCGTTGCTCTGCGATGCGGACTCAGCGGACGCCGCGGGTGCCGGCACGGATGGATTACCCGTAGCACCAGGCTCTGACTCGAACGGAACACTCAACACGTAGTTGACGACGTGCCAGATATCTTCGTGCGGAGTGTTCTTGAATGATGGCATTCGAGAACCCTTGATTCCCGCATGAATGCGATTAAACAAATCGATTGGACGTCGACCGCCACGGTATATTCCAGTCTTCAGGTTTCGAGGCTGATTCAAATTGTCCCAAACATCGTGCAGACCGGCTTCAGGATACAACTCGCCGGTCACTGGGTTCTTTTCAAATGCGATGGTCTGTGGTCCGTTTCCTGCACCATCCACTCCGTGGCAGTCAGCACAGTTGAGAGTCTTGCTCAGGTAGAGCTCACGACCACGGCGACGAGATTCGACCGAATCGGGAATTCGCGGTACAGATGGAACGATTAGGCTCTCTTCGGAATCGGCTGCCGTCCATACCTCAGCCAGATCGTCGCCGAGCGTGTTTGACAAATCCTTCATATCGGACTTCAGGAACTCGACAAGTTCCTTCACAATCGCTTCTCGAGAATCATCCTTCTCTCGCTGTGCGACTTGCTTCACGGTGTAGTCCACAAGTTCGATCGTCAGCTTCCGCTCGTACTCGCCTCGCATTGCAAGGAAGCGTACGTACTCAACGATTGCATGAAGTTCGTCATCTTCCAGGAGGAGGAAGGACGGCATGTAGGTTCCGGGAATACCGTACTTCAGAGTTCGGGCGAGATCGTCTCGCGCCGCCTTTGATTGATCATTCGTCGAAGTAAACTTGAAGATGCCGTGGCGGTAATCGCGCGGTCGGGGAGTCATGTACACCGCGGTCGGCCCATTGCCATCGCCGGAGGTTCCATGGCAGTGACTGCAATGCCTCATGTAGAGGGCACGGCCGTTTTTCAGAACTTCGCCTCGGTCCATCGAACACTGATCACCTTCGGCGATCGCTTTCGCTGGCTTCGCAACAAGAACCGCGGTTCGAGTCTCTGCGTCCCATGACGAGACCTGAACAATCTCACCAGAAGCTTCACCGCTGACAATCTCAAACGACGACACAGCCGCTGGGAGAGTTCCCTCTTCAGGCTCAGCAAAGGTTACAGTTGTTTCTTCATCCGTTGACACAAACTTTGCAACGGTTGCGGCAGCACCACCGAAATCAACTGGCAGTTTCAGCCAGGCTTTCAGGTCCTGAGGCGTGCCGAATTTCTCGTCCAGCAGTGCCTTCACGCCTTTCTCTTCACCAACGCCGTTCTGGGCTTCCGGAATCAAGGCAGCCGTACGTTCACTGTAGACGAACGACGATTCGAAGTCGGAGCATCCACTGGCAACCGCAAGCAGCAGCAGCGGAGCAGAAACAAACTTAAATGCAGTGGGAGCCGGAGACATTCCCAAACCTCTGTCAGGCAGAAGAATTAAATTTCACAAGGGATCGAATTCAGGGCTTAGAGCTTTAACTTGTCGGCCGGGAAATCGATTTTCACATCCGTGTCCTCACCAGACTTCACTTCGACGGTCAGCTTTCGCTCGATGTAGTTACCATCAACTGCTTCGTGCCACACGGAAAACACATGCTTACCTGGCGGCACGTCAGCGATCGTGAATGAACCATTTGCATCAGAGACCGCAGCGTAGGGATGATCAAGAGGGAGATGATACGCTCGCATCCAGCTATGGTAGTCACAAGTGACTGCAAAGGGAGCAACTTCCGCCTTTCGATAGGTAAACGAAAGTTTTCCCTCTCGATCGTTCGGAGCAACACCCGAGTTCACTGCCGCATTCTTTTGCGGGTTCGTGTGAGTGTTGTGAGCGACACTGTCATTGCTCAGGACTTTGACCACCTGATCAACACGGAGCACAGCACAGTGCGGTTCGAATCGACAGTTCTTCTGGTCGAAAAGGAACTCAGGAAGAGACTCAGGCTTCGGTGTTCCCTTCGGTGCTTTCTGCATGTAGACAAACACGTTTCGAACTCCGCCACCGTCACCCAACTGAAGACGCTCATCTGGTAAATCGATCGCAGCACATACTTCCTTGTCCTTGATCTCTGCGCCTTTGCTGACGGCGAGAGGAAGTGTTGGTGCGGTGCCAACAAGCGTCACCTTTCCAACAATGCGGCCAAGAGCCGCGACTTCACCACCAGCAGCACCCTCATCCGATGCCTCTGCAGTTGACGCCTCACCAGCATCCGCCGCGATGAAAGTCACGGAAGGAACAACGGAGGCACCGCCACCGTATTCCGTACAGCCGGTTAGAGCAACGGTTGTCAGGCCAATCAGCCCGAAGGTCAGTTGTTTCATCTTCATGAATTCCATGACGGACTCCCGTTACTCTTCTGCCGCACCCACTGCCGCAGGAGCCGCAGTCGGAGGTGCGTAGTTAGTCGGTCCGATGTCTTCCATCAAACGGTTGTAATTCATCAATGCGTCACGAGTACCGATGACATGTGCGTCAGGATCACCATTGAACAGATCCGGGAACTGAGTTCTGTTATTCAATGGGTAGTTCAGCGGCATCGACGTGTACGGAGTGATCCACTTTGGATTGTAGAGCCACAGTTTCACCCAGTCCGAACGCAGACGGTTCTGAACATTGTTCAAGTTGGGCCCCTGAATATCCTTGGCCGGATCAGAAACCTTGAACTTCTTGCCCGCCAGCGAGTGACACTTCACACACAGCGGGCCATTCAGCGTCTTCCACGATTCTGCAAGGTAAGACTGGTCACCCTTCAACAACCCGCCATGAACCATCTCCATCTGCATATCCGATAGATAGTCCGGATCAGTTGATGAGCTTTCCTGATATGGGAACGGAGCACCGTCAACCGCAGCGAAGTAGTTGGCGAGAGTTTTCGCTTCTGCCTCGCTCATGTTGAACCGAGGCATGCGCAGAACTGTGGTGTAGCGGATCTTGGTTGGCTCCAGCAGGAACTGATACAACCAAGGCGTCTGTACCTTGATTCCTTCCTGGTAAAGAGGTGGAGGCGAAGCCTGCCAGGCAAGTTCTCGCTTTCCGTCAGTCTTTGTGGTCATCAGGTTCTCAACGAGCCACTCAGCGTAAGAACCGCCTCGACCGGGCTGAAGATTGATCATCCGTGATTCGGGGAACGTGATCTTAGACCCGGGAAGCAGCCGCTTTGCCGCATCACCTTCGCCGAACGTCACAGTGTGCCAAACATCGAACCCATATTCACGGAATTCCGGATCCTCTTCCTCCGGATCGGGTTTCGAAGAAAGCAGACCGTGGAAGGTCGCAACCGGGAACTTCTTCTTCTCTTCATCGACGACATACTGCCGGACCTCACCCGTGTAGCCCTTCTCAGGCGGGCGAACCTTCAGCAGCATCTCAAGAGCCTTTGGATGATCTCCAGGCGTCATTTCTGTCGCGAGCAATTGCTCTGGATCTGCAGCAAACGTCACCTTCGGCAGTTCAACCATATGACAGCTGGTGCAGTTGTACTTCGCCAGCAGGAACTCGCCATGGATCCGGTTTTTGGCGCGTTCATCAGGCTTGTAAACGTAAGCTTCAGTCGGAGGGTCAGCGACCAGTCCGAGGACGAATGTCGCGATCGCTTCGATCTCGTCTTCCTTCAAAGGAAACTTTGGCATGCGGAGACGTTCATCGTAGCCCTTTGTTTCTGTCTTCTCGAAGTCATAGGTTCGAGGCCCACGCAGCTTCTGCCATACGAATCCAGGTCGACCATGGCGGAGGAGGCTATCGTAAAAGTACGCAGCGGACATTTCCGTCGCTTCCTGATCGGGAGTGAACTCTCCCTTCGCCGCCCCACCAGCTGCCATCTTTTCAGTAGCAGATTCAATACGCTTCGCTGTGGACGCGCCGGATGGTTCTCCGTGGTGATGCAGGAACTCTGCCACATGCTCAAAGCCCAGCTTGCTGGTGTCCTTGCGACCCCAGTCATGCAATGCCACACCAATCGGACGGGCAGTCTCGTAGCCTGGCATATCGTGACACGCATAGCATCCGTATCGAGCGACAGTTTTCCGCCCAACGTACTCCAGTTTCTTCTGCCGCCAAACAGCAGGGTCGGAGACAGCGATACCATCTTCGGTTGCGAGCGCCTTTTCATCACCGATGACGTCCGCCAGCTTCTGATCGAACTTGCCAGACTTGATGATCTCCTGTGCCTTCGATTGCGTGAATCGAGACTTCTTCAAATACAACTCAACCAGGGCGTCAATGTCGGCATCGGCAGCAGTTGCAACTTTCTGGCTGTAATCTTCCTTCTCACCAATGCTCAGGAGAAACGCAGTGATATCCGCAGCCGGGTCGATCTCCGTTTTGCCGTCGGCGTCAAGATAGGAGTCAAGATACAGCTGCGGCATCTTGGTACGAGCGTGATATCGTTCCGGTTCGCGAATCCATGTGTAAAGCCACTTGCTGAACTTCGGATTGTCAGCGTCTCGATTCACCTTCTTATGAATGTCGGAAATGTTTGGGCCAAAGTCCGAGGTGCCTCCAGGGACCTGATCATGCTGGTGGCATGCAAGGCATCCTCGCTCACCAAACAATTGTTTGCCGCGTTCCGCATCGGCCACATAGCCTTCCTTTGGCGACAGCATGTCAATTGGCTGCGACGTTCCAAGGAGAAGTGTTGCCAATCCTGCCAATTCAACGGCCTCGAATCCTTCCGTCTTCTTTTTGTCATCATCACCGAGGTGATCATGCAATGCGAAGAACTGGGGCATTTTTGTAGAAGGGCGGAACGCAGACGGAACCTTCGTCCAGAACTGAATCCAGTTCGAGTCAGTCTTTGAGGCGATGTGACGCAGGCTGGGTCCAACCTTCCGATAGTCACCGGGCTTCTGCGATGGGTCGGCAGCGATGCGCGCTCGTTCTTCCTCGGTCTGTGGTTCCAGCCGCATATCAGGACCGATCGCTGTGCCACCGTCGTAGCCGTGAATCTCGTGGCATCCAAAGCAGCCGTACTTTTTGATCAGGTCGAAACCCTTCGTTACTTTTGGCGCCGAGTTTCCAAATTTTGGATTCACAGCAAGTTCGGTCACGCTGTGGTGGCACTTGATACAGGTTGACTCGGCAAACCGAGCAGGCTGCATCGGGTACTCCCAGAAATGATTGGGGTGATAGCCTCGCTCGTGATGCCATTCAGCAGATTCGTTTGGATGATTAGGCGTGTGTTCTGCATTGCTGAAGCTCGTACCGGAACCTTGTCCGTCGTGGCAAATCGTGCAGCCGAACTTTGACACGGGATGCGGGCTTGAAGCCGTGCAGAACAAATCTGTATTCGGGTGAGTGGAGTAGGGTTGCGGGAACTGTTTTTTCCTGACCCAATCTGTCAGGTCATTCGTTTCAGGGTGCCCGGGCGGGAAGGCAGGCCCGCCGTTTGCTGTTGTCTTGTCGATATTCAGGTGGCATGTGCGACAGCGATCAAAACGCGCAATCTTGGCCATCCCAAGAGTCTGTCGCAGTTGTGGGATCCAATCCTGAACGATACGAAGATGCGAATTGAAGCCGTCGATAATCGGCAGCTCCATCATGGCACGCTTCCACTTGGAGAGCGTTTTTGTCGGACGAATGTTCTCAAGCGATGTTTCCACACGCCCTGCTTCGAACTTCATCTTCTCGAGGGCGGCGACCGCCTGATCGTACTCAGCGGTAATCGCCTTCACTTCGGCGGATGTCTTGTCGAGCTTCGTCCGAGCCTCATCAAGCTTCAGCTGAGTCTCGTCGCAAATGGCCTGACGGCGTTGTGCTTCCTGAAATCGCTCTGAAGAAATTTCCTCCGGGAGGGCATCACGAACTGCCAAGTCATAATTCGCTCGAGCCTCATCTCGCTCTGAGTTCTTGAATTTCAGGTCAATCTCAAGGCGTTCGACATCCAGTTGCTCAGCCGCCTGACGATCGAACAACTCCTTTTGAGAAGCCCTGGACTCTTCCAGCTTCTTCTCAGAGTCCTTCACTTTCGCATCAAGCTCAGCGACCTGTTGTTTGAACTCGGGCGTCTCAATCGCTTTCAAATCTGCCGCACGAATTTCAGCTTCGATGGCAAAGTTTGTTCGTTGCACATCGCGCCACTCGTCAGCCTGATCCTGCTTCATCATGAAGTAAACAGACAGAAGCAGAACGACACTGCTCGATGCAAAGACAATGTTCAGCGTGCGCTGATTCCAACGAAAGTTATCTATTGCTGGCATGTGACTTTGGCTGGGGCTTCCGCCCGTCCTCAGTGAAAACCAAACCGGAAATCTAATCCCGAAACGTCTCGAGATCAGATGTTAAAGAAGTACTCTGGAATACCGACGATGTACTTCAAAGCAAACATCCATCGAAGCAGCATCTTGATTGGAAGAATCGCCATCCAAAGGATGAGATTCGAAAACACAAGAAAGCGAAGAACGCCCATGCGGACGAAATAGGTTCGCAGAACCGTGAGTCCAAGAAGCGGCGGTAGGGCTGAAAAATAAAGAATGGTCAGGATGATTCCAGGAGACTCGCGCTTCAAGATGTCGAGCACACCAGAACCCTTGGGAACACCAACGCCCAGCAGACGATCCCAGAAGATCTCACTGAGGTTAATGTTGTTAGCGGCCTCAACTTTGTGAACATCCCAGTACTCGTAGATTCCAAAGAAGTTCCAGTTTGGCCCACGCAGAAACGTTCCAAGAACGATCAGTGCGATCCAAAGCGGCATGAATCCGAAGAGGAACGTTGTTACCGCAAAAGATCGCTGCTTAAAGGTGTAATAGCCATTGCCTAATTTGTTGAAGTCGATGTACGGAACTGCGATCAGGCCACCAAGGATGATGCTTGGGAGCACAACTCCAGCCAGCCACGGGTCAAAGTAGACCAGCATTTCCTGTAGACCGAGGAAGTACCACGGAGCTTTTGAGGGGTTCGGGGTCTTTACTGACGACCCCGGTTCTTCAAGGGGTGCTTTCAGGGCGATACCCCAGAAAATCAACACGGCGGTGAGGACTACCATGCAGATCAGCTCGGTGTAAACGAGGTCAGGCCAGACCAGCACCTTCTCGTTGTCTTCCTGTTCGAAGAGAGGGCGGCCTTCAGCGATGCGGCGATCGTTGTCAACGGAACGCTTGAAGTAAATCCATGTGAAGAAAGCGACAATGAAGAGCATTGCCACGATGGGAACGTTGTCCGGTTTACCCACAATCTGCCGAAAGTCGTAGTCACTCAGGCTTAGGCCCATGAAGAGAAGTGATGCATTCAGAAGGACCCATGAAACAGTGGGCTTAATCCACCATTCGCGGGCCTGGATCAGCACGATCAAGCCAACGATAGAAAGAATGAAGAACAACACCGGGCTGGAAAAGTAGTAGTCGAAGACATTCTTAAACGATTCCGGCATGTAGATCAGAAAGCCTTCCACCGGGTAGGTGAAGTGATACGCCGAGACCATTAACAGGATGCCGGAATAGACTGCCCAGAGAGCCGCTTTCGGAATGCCGCTTTTGAAGTCGCCGTCCAGCTTGTAGCTTCGGGCTGTCCAAAGTACGTTCATCAGGCAGACCAGCAGGTAATACCAGCCAAGTCCAACCAGCACGCTTGGAGTAAGATCGGGATGAGGATTCAACATGGACAAAACCCGACGAAAGAAACACCCAACTCTGAAAGCTCAACTGAAACCGCAATCGATCGGCTGTGGATCACAGCGGCTGACTAATGCCGCCGTCCTTACGCACTCGCCAGAAGTGAATCGCGATCAGACCACTGACGACAAGAGGAATCGCCACGCAGTGCAGGATGTAAAATCGATTCAAAGTTGCCTCACCAACGAAGCGACCACCGAGCAGCAGGAACTTCGCGTCAGAAGCGTTGGTAATCAACTCATAACCGGACGTGTTGAACACCTGGAAGCCCGGACCTTCGAGTCCAAGGAACGGAGTTGCCTTGGCCATGTTGGAACCTACGGTGATGGCCCAGATTGCCAACTGGTCCCAAGGCAGCAGGTAGCCCGTGAAGGAGAGCAGAAGCGTCAACACGAGCAGCAAAACGCCGATCACCCAATTGAATTCGCGAGGCGGCTTGTAGCTGCCTGTCAGGAACACACGATACATGTGCAGCCACACAGTGATCACCATCGCGTGAGCACCCCAACGATGGATCTCGCGCATGATGCCGAGGGTTTGCACGTCGCGAAGTGCCTGGATGTCATAAAACGCCCATTCGAGAGTCGGGCGGTAGTAGAACATCAGCAAAACGCCGGTGATGGCTTCCACCAGAAACAAAAAGAACGTGATGCCACCCATGCACCACGTATACGACAACGCAATCCCCTGCTGCTTGATGGAGACTGGATGCAGGTGGAGAAAGAAGTTCGTCAGCATCACCACGACGCGATTACGTCGATCGGTGGGAGCTGGATGCCGAAACACGCTCTTCCAGATCTGCGAATTACGAATGTAGTCGCCGACAGACACCTTCAGACCCTCAAAAAAAGTCGAGTCCTCACACCCTGAAACCAGCATCGCCTGACGCCGGCTCAGCCGCATCGGAACTTCCGAGCGACTCACATTGCCAATCGCATCAAATCACACACTGACGAAGCAGGCAGGATTTGACCATTGTCCCAGCTCTTTCTGGAACTTCACACTCTTGTCCACTTCGAGCATGCCATCCTCAGCCAGCCGAATACCCACTCGTTCAAGCGGACGCGGCGCGGGACCTTCGAAGTTCACTCCGTTTTTATAGAAACCAGAACCGTGGCAGGGACATTTGAACTTTTGTTCGCCTTCCAGCCAGTTCGGAGTACATCCAAGGTGAGTACACACGGTGCTAAGAGCATAGATCATTGGAGCCCCGTCGACCTCAGCATTCACGACCCAGATATTGAATTGGGCCTGCCACTTTGTCGAAACGGTTCCCGGAGCATAGTCGTTTGGAGGACCAATCTTGAACTTCGTTGGAGGTTCTACCAGCACGTTGGGCATCATGAACCGGGCAACGCCGAGACCAGAAACCCCAAGAGCACCAATGAACGAAGTCCAGGCAACGACAACAGGAGTGCAAACGGCCGCTACGATCGAGCCAAGAACACTTCGGCGAGGAACCTCTGCCTCTGCGGGCTTTGAAGCAGCAGGAGCAGCCTTTGATGGAAGCGGCTTTGACGGAAGGACCACCTTCGGAGGAACCGGAGTCCCATCAGAAACAGATCGAGCCGCCTTGATCATCTCAGCGGCACTCAGCCCTGAGGCTGCGGCCGGATCGACCTTCACAGCTTCAGCAGCCTTTGGAGCCACTGCGACCGGCGCGGCAGCAGCAGGAGCTGCCCCAGCGCCCTTGGCGCGAATAGCGGCCATAATGTCGGCAGGACTTTTTGGTGCGGCTCCACCTGCCGCTGGAGCCACAGGCGCGGCACCTGCAGGTTTCTTGGCGGCCGCGAGGATATCCGCAGTGCCAGCCGGCTTTGCAGCTCTGGCTGCGGCCAGAATATCCGCAGTTCCCTTCGGAGCAGCGGCCGCGGCTGGAGCCGGTGCGTCTGCTGCTGGCGCGGGAGACTCTGCGGCCGGTGCATCTCCCGAAGGAGCGGCAGCCTTGGCGCGAATCTTGGAGAGGATATCGTTGGTTGAGGGCTTCTGGTCAGACATGGAACCCTGCCAAGTCACAGGAGGATGCGAAGTGCGTCGCAGACATGCAAGAATGCCCGGCGTATGAAACGCGAGAGAGGATCGTTACTCGGGCATGAGTGCGAATACTGTTTTGGATTCTGTCTCTCCTGTTTCGGACTGACAAGGCGGTCAAAAGTACACGACTTTCTTTTCTCGAAGGCAGGAACCACTTTGCGGCTATTTCTTCTGGTCCGGAAGTGTGTAAATCAATTCGTGCATGACATGCTTGCCGAGCGTTCTTCAAACGACCATTCTTCCGAAAGATCGACTCAAGTTCTGCTCCACTTTTGACTCGTCCCGTCGAGTGTTTTCCTTCGGAATGACTGTGTCCAACTCGCCCAGCATCGCTATTCCTCCGACCGTCATTGTGGTGCATCCGCGTGAACGTCGAAGCAAGTGCTCTGTTGAACCGCTGCGATCGCGCCAGGAGTTCATCTTTACCACGTACCCGAATCCAGTACCGGTGGATTTGTCGAACTACGTTCGTCTCGGGATCGGTGGCCCGATCATCAGCCCGGCAGATTCTGAGCGCGGCTTGCTGCTGCTCGACGGAACGTGGCGATGGGCCGCAAAGATGGAGGCGGCCTACGAACACATGACTGTTCGGTCGCTGCCTGCAATTCAAACGGCTTATCCTCGAAAATCAGAGGTTTTTGAAGATCCCGCCGAAGGTTTGGCCACGATTGAAGCTCTGTTCGCCGCGATGAAGCTGCTTGGACGTGACACCTCGGGATTGCTCGATGATTACTATTGGAAAGAACGATTCCTCGAGTTGAACGGTTGGCTAACGGATCCGCCGTAGCGGCGGCATCCTGCCGCCGTGTCGCTCAACAGGCTCGGTGTTTCAAAGAACAGGACGATTCGGAATGCCCCTGTCGCCGTTCCGGCATTCGGAAAGCCTTTTGTATTCCCTCCGTTTGTCCACTACAGTTCCAAATCCGAAACTGCCGGGTCTGTGAATTCCGGGTCGGCAGATCACAGGTTTGATCCCTTGCTGAAGTACGCTTCGGTTTCAAAAGCCGCAACGTCGACTCTTTTGGAGCATTCTGGTTCGATGGCCGATCAACACGTTCAACTGGTCGTTCTTGGTGGTGGCCCTGGCGGATATCCGGCGGCGTTTGCTGCGGCTGATCACGGGATGAAGGTCGTGATGATCGACGAAGGCGTCAAGCCGGGCGGAGTCTGCCTGAACCGCGGCTGTATCCCTTCGAAAGCCCTGTTGCACGTCGCCAAGCTGATCAATGAAGCCAAAGAATCCGAAGACTGTGGCGTCACCTTTTCAAAGCCCACGATTGATCTCGACAAGCTCCGATCCTTCAAGAACTCCGTGATTGGAAACCTGTCCGGCGGAATCGAAGGACTCTGCAAAGCTCGAGGCGTGGAATTGGTCAAAGGTCGCGGAACGTTTCAGAGTTCCGATGTCATTGAAGTCAAACTCGCGGCGGGCGGCTCGAAGACGATCAGCTTCGATCATTGCATCGTCGCCACAGGGTCACAACCCGCCATGCCGCCGATGTTTGCTCTTGGTGACGACCGCATCATGGACTCCACCGGCGCGCTGGAGCTCAAAGACATTCCGAAGCGACTGCTGGTGATCGGTGGTGGATACATTGGACTGGAGATGGGCTCCGTTTACGCGGCGCTTGGATCCGAAGTGACGGTCGTTGAGATGACAACCGGCCTGCTGCCCGGAGCCGATCGAGATCTTGTTGGCCCTCTGCAGAAACGATTGGCTCATCAGTTTAAGGCCATCCATCTGAACACGAAGGTTGCGAAGCTGGAGCCAACTCCGGAAGGCATCGTTGCGTCTCTCGAAGGCGAAGGTGTTGAACCGCGACAGGTGTTCGATCGAGTCCTTGTGTCGGTCGGACGTCGTCCCAACAGCCGCAACGTGGGTCTCGAGAACACCAAGGTCAAAATCAACGACAAAGGCTTTATCGAGATCGATCGCAACCAGCGAACAGCCGATCCAAAGCTGATGGCCATCGGTGACGTTGCTGGCGAACCGATGCTGGCTCATAAGGCCACTCGCGAAGCCAAGATCGCTGCCGAAACGTTGCTGGGCGAGCCTGTCGAATTCGACAACATCGCGATCCCAGCTGTTGTCTTTACCGATCCGGAACTTGCCTGGGCCGGAATCACGGAAAGCGAAGCGGCCGCTCAGGGACGTGAAGTCTCCGTTCATCGTTTCCCGTGGGCGGCGTCAGGTCGAGCCCAGTCGCTGGCTCGCACCGAAGGCATCACAAAAATCATCGTCGAACCGACGAAGCAGCGAGTGCTCGGCGTCGGCATCGTCGGGCCCGGCGCTGGCGAGATGATTGCCGAAGCGGTCCTGGCCATCGAGATGGGCGCGACGGCTCGCGATCTGGCGGATTCCATTCACGCACATCCGACGCTGTCGGAAACGCTGATGGAAGCGGCCGAAGCGGTCTTCGGAAATCCAACTCACCAGTTCCGGCCGAAGAAGAAGTAGGCGCATGAGCGATTGAGGACAATCGCTCTACGTAGAACGACTGTCCCAGTCGTTCAGAGCACTTCGTCACACGAAGTTTTAGACACCACGATGCAAAGCCGGAAATCGTCGCGTTCGATGGGATCTGCGTTTTGTCCCTTTTGCACGTGTCGTTGCGCTCTCCATTTCACAGTTGGTCTTGCAGTTGGCGATCATCATGCAGTGAGCGATTGAGGACAATCGCTCTACAGTAGAACGACTGTCCCAGTCGTTCAGAGCACTTCGTTGCGACGTTGAGCTTGCACAAGCGAAAGCCGGAACTCGCTCTGCTCGGTCCGGCCTACTTCACTTCAACTTCTGCAGGTGCGATCACCTTCGCGCTGGCAACTTCACCGGTCCAGACCGGCACATCGCATTTCGTGGCTTGCCAGCCGTGATGCATCAGTGAGCCCGATGATGCTGAGTTGTTGCCGACGTTGCCAGAGAGTTTGATCGTGCCCACTGCTTTGCCGGCCAGAGACACCTGACTTCCTTCCGGCTGTTCAACGACCGGTCGAATGGCAAACTGTCGTTCCAGTACAGCACCGCAGTCGCGATGAATGTCTCTGACCGCGGCACCAACCTGAGCATCGGTGTAGCCATCAATCGGTTCTTTCAGAAAGTCCACCAGTCGACCTTCACGCTGCAAAGCCGACAACAGACTGATGGCATCACTTCTCACCGGCGCCTTTGGTGCTGGCGGAGCGACCGGTGCGGCTTGTGCCGGAGCAGCGATGGCTGGAGGCGAAGACAATAACGTGGAGACCTTCGATGCGAAGTCGCCACTGGTAAGGATTCGCCAGGCAAGAGACAAACGACCCATGGATCAAACACCTTGTGTGCTTCGACGGCTAGCAGCAGTCGAGTAACGGAGATTCCTCGCGCGAGCCAAATCAATGACCTCGGCGAGCGGGGGATGTCAATCCCCTGATTTTGCAACAGGAAGGTCGCCGGGGGAATCACGTCCCCCGCTCGCCTCAATCAGTCAAACAAAGGATATCCAACTCTCAGCCAGGAACAAAGAAACCCGGCTCTGAAACAGGCCGGGCTTCCATGATATCTGGATTGAAGATCTTAGCGACGCAGAACTCTGCGAACGACTATTTCTCTTCCTTTTCCTTCTTCAACTGCTCAAGAAACGCTGTCATGTCTTCACTCACAGTGACGCCTTCACCCGGCTCTTCGACAGCTTTTGTCTGCAACTCAATCGCTCGATCGAGGTCACCCTTGAGATACACAAGATGCGCCAGGGTGTCGATGATCATGGAGTTCTTTGGCTCAGTGGCGACGGCCTTTTCCGCAATCGCTACGGCACCATCCAGAACTTCTTCAGGGAACTGCTTATTGCGTTGAGCCTGAAGATAAATGTTCCAGGCGACCTCATTCAGATCACTGGCCGTGATGTTTTCGGCGCTGGCAAGTTCGTTCAGTACGGCTGCGGCAAGATCTGGCTTCTGCATCGACAACAATAAAGAGACTGACAACGATCGAACCTGCCCAATAACGTCAGCAGGGGCCGTCTTCACAAGTTCCATCAATTCCGTCTGCGCTTCCTCGGCCTTTTCATCGTCCATCAGTTTTTCACGGATCGGCAACAGTCGAAGCTGTGCCTCCATTCTCAGCATGGAGGCCAGTGCCTGCTGATCGCCTCCGGCCTCCTTCTTGGCGGTTTGAATGAGCTCAAGAGCCCCATCGAAATCCTTTTCGCCGGCCAGCGTTGAGATCTTTGACATCAGCAGATCCTGAGCCTGCTTCTTTTTGAACTCGACCATGAACGTCGCGCGATCCCACTTGTCATTGAGGACCGCATCAAGCGGATCATCCATTCTCATGGGATGGCCAATCCATTCGATCTCGCCAGCCTTTCCGACGATGAAGCAAGTTGGAATTCCCCGTTGACCGGCAGCTTTCATGTACGCAGTGTGGTTCGAACGATCCGGATCGGTCGTCAGGCAGTATGCACTTGTCAGATCAGCGTAGGTTTCTTCCTTCTCTTCTTCTGACGCTTCTCCATCTTTCTTCTCAGCTTCCTTCGCAGGAGCGGCTGGCTTCCTCACAGGACGCTTCAGAAATTTCTCAACTGTCTCCATGTCTTCGTCGCTGATGCTGACGATCTGCACGCCCTTGTCGGCGTACTTTTCCTGAGTCTCTGCAAGATGTGGCATGCTCATGATGCATGGTCCACACCACGTCGCCCAGAATTCCACCACGTACACTTTGCCTGGTTCAAAAGACGTGACCGGCTTGAACTTGCCATGACCATCGCTGACCCAATGCTCTACATCCAGTTCAGGTGCCTTCGAGCCGATTGTCAGCACCTCTGGGTCAGTTGCTTCTTCGTCGGCCCCGGCATTGCCCTGAACACCGAGTACCGAGATCACAGAAAACAACGAAAGAGTCAGCGACTTACAAATGCTTCGCATTACCATTTTTCCCCAACAAGTACGCATCATGGAAACAGTGGGATTCCGGGAGATGATGCCCAACACTTCGATCATTGTCAAAGTGGCCACCCGTTTCTGTCCTGGTTCCTGCGACTTCCGTCCGATCGTAAGGTGTGCCTTGAATCGGCCTGCAAGGGGTCTCGATGCTTACGGTCGTGCTCGTCACTTCATCGATCGAAACGCGATCCTCCTCAACCGGGGCACGCTTTCCGGAACGATCAGTTCCTGTCAAAATCCTGCAGCCTCATCGCCGGGTGGCTTTGAGAACATGTTCATGAACCTGCTGGACTTCCGATCGTGATTGCTATCGTTCGAATGTTTGTTGCCCTGATCCTTTTGGGCTCTGTCTCCTTCGCTGACGACACGTCTCTGGAAGATGCCCTGAAACGAGCTGGTTCAAACCGATCGGAACTAGAGCAGGCGATTGAGAAAGCTCCGGCAGAGGAAAAGGAAGGGATGATCTTCCTGGTTGAGAATATGCCGGATCGTGATCTGCAAAGTCTGAAGGCCGACTTTCTTCTCGAGAACAGTCGACTGACATGGAAGGCCCTCAAGGAATCAGCTTGGGGCAGCACTGTTCCGAAGGAGATCATCTACGACGCGTTGCTGCCGTATGCCAATATCAACGAGCGGCGAGACGCATGGCGAGCAGACTTCTACGCTCGCTTTCGTGATGTGGTCAAAGATGCAAAGTCGCCCTATGCCGCGACGGCCCTGCTGAACCAGCATGTGTTTCCAACCTTGAACGTGCGATATTCAACGGAACGCAAGAAGGCTGATCAAAGTCCTTTGGAAAGCATGGAGTCCGGCAAAGCTTCATGCACGGGACTGTCTGTGATTCTTGTCGATGCCTGTCGAGCCGTCGGCATTCCGGCACGCATCGTTGGTACGCCTTTGTGGACGAACAAGAGCGGCAATCACACATGGGTTGAAATCTGGGATAACGGCTGGCACTTCACCGGAGCCTGTGAGCCCACCGGGAACAAACTCAACGAAGGCTGGTTCGTTGATCAGGCTTCGAGGGCCGAACGTGATCATGAACTGCACGCGATCTATGCAGTGACGTTTCGACGCAACGGACAGACCTTTCCGATGGTGTGGGCTCGCGATGTTCATGATGTTTACGCGGTCAACGTGACCGACCGATATCGCGCTCTTCGTTCGCCTCTGCCGGAAGGCCATGTGGCTGTTCGAATCCGAGTGCAGGGCAGCAAGGGACGTCGAGTGTCAGTGCCGGTCGAAGTTCGTTCGCAGGACAACGAACTCATCCTGTCAGGAAAATCCAAAGACGAGCGATTCGATTCCAACGATCACCTGACCGCCAGCGCGAAACCCGGCACGAGTCTGACCATCAGCATCCCTGAGTCCGATGTGTCCAAAACCGTGACCGTCGAAGACTCAGAGATGCTTGTTAACCTGATGACGAAGTGACTCAATCGATCGCCATTCCGCCGTTAGCCGAGTAGCCGAGTTCGTGAGAACTCGGGATCTTCGCCTGTAGCCAACTCGTCAGATCTCAGGATGCTGGTGATTAGCCCGCGGTTGCCGTACGGCGCCCAACTGGTTCGGTTCGAATTATCCGCGTTGATTAGCGGTTCAAAAGACACAAGGAAACCACTCATGAACGCGAATGAACGCTGATCATCGTCGCGAGGCCCACGGCCAACGCTCTGCATGGTGTCCTTTCGCCAACGATGATGTTCGTCAGAACTCAGGATCGGAGGATCATTCTAAACCCGAGACGATTGCCTGCCGGACTGAGAATCGGCTAGCGCCTCAGGCTCAAATCTGTTGGCAATCGCGGCCGCTACACACATTGCGATCGCTCCGTTATCCTTCCGGTTCGACGTTGAACCTGTCCGTTTTTGCCCCTTGGATGAGCCCACAAAGGCTCACAGGATGCTTTCATGAGTTCCGTGCTGACGACATTGTCTGCAGATCAGATGCGAGAGTGGATTCAGAAGAATGTTGCGGTCGAGGACTTCCGAAACAAGAAGGTTCTCCTGATCGTACCCGACAACACTCGCACTGCGCCGCTGCCGGTGTTGTTTCCTGCTTTGCGAAGTCTGCTGCGTCCGATCACAAAGGCCCTGGATGTTCTCATCGCGCTGGGAACGCATCCGCCGATGCCGCAGGAGAAGATTCGTTCAATGTTGGGCATCGCAGCTTCAGATCCCTGCTCTGATGTGGGTCTCTTCAATCATGCCTGGGACGATCCCGCTCAGTTGACAACGATCGGAACGCTGACCGAAGCGGAAACTCGCGAGATCACCGCGGGCGTTCTGTCACTGGAAGTGCCTGTCGAGATCAATCGCCGCATCCTGGACTACGATATCGCACTGGTCGTTGGGCCGGTCTTTCCTCATGAAGTCGTTGGCTTCAGTGGTGGCAACAAGTATTTCTTCCCGGGGATCTCCGGACCGAAGCTGCTCAATTTCTTCCATTGGCTCGGCGCTCTGATCACCAACGTTGGAATCATCGGTGTTCAGGATACTCCGGTTCGCCGAGTTGTCGATCGCGCGGCGAAGTTGATTCCCATTGAACGACGATGTCTTGCGTTTGTTGTTGCCACGGATGCGTCTCCATACGGTTTGTTTTACGGCACGCCGGAAGATGCCTGGCGAGGCGCATCAAATCTGTCCGGACAGGTTCATATCAAGCGACATTCACGCCCCTATCGACAAGTGTTGTCGTGTGCTCCTGAGATGTACGATGAACTCTGGGTTGCCGGCAAGTGCATGTACAAGCTTGAACCGGTCGTCGCGGATGGTGGCGAACTGATCATTTACGCGCCGCACATGAAGGGCATCTCGATCACTCATGGTGCGAACATTGAGCGAGTTGGCTACCACATTCGCGATTACTTCACGAAGCAATGGGACAAGTTCAAAGACATGCCGTGGGGTGTTCTGGCTCACTCAACTCATGTGCGAGGCTCAGGCACTTACGAGAACGGCATCGAAAAGCCTCGAGTGCAGGTGACGATCGCATCGCAGATCCCTCGCGAGGTCTGCGAACGAATTAATCTTGGCTACCGAGACCCCAACACGATCGATGTGGAATCGTTCGCCAACCGCGAGGACGAAGGTATTCTGCTCGTCCGCAAAGCCGGAGAACATCTCTATCGTTTGCACGAAGGCATCAGCACTTCGCTGGGATGATTGAAGCTCACTTCGCCCAAGCCGATTTGAGTTCATAAACGTGCAGGTCGATGATCTCGGCCGAACCGCCGATCGTGTTGAGCGACATCGAACGGTCATCGGGTTTGGGCTGGAACGGCATCGGGATGTAGGTCAGGCCATCCGAGGCAAAGACTTCAAGACCGGTGCGATCGACGTAAACGGTGAGCTTCAGCAAACCGTCTCGCAGTGGCGCGGGGGCTCGGTGATCATTGACGATCAGCTCCTGTTTGGCCACATCATACCGAATGGTCGCACCGCGGAGATTGAGTGACAGTTCCTTTAAATCGCTCGGGCGAATCGTTGTGCGGAGTTCGATCAGTTCCGCGCTGATCGATGCCAAAGGATTGACGGAATCCGGACGCAGTTTTGTCGCAGGTAATTTGTGATGCTGTTGTCGCAGAACTTCTAATTCTCGCACTGGGGTGAACGTCATTCGAGGGCCGTCGGCCGTTGAGATGAGACGCAGTTCGAGCGGAATGGTCATCGACTGATTGAACGGCATCCCGCGCGTCTCGGTCTGGAACCAGCCGATCTGAATTCTTCGCCCGTCTGCCTTTGGAATGTCGCTGAATGTCTGGGCCGCATAGAAGCCGCGACCACGATGTCCGGGCAACCGTTCTGCTTCTGGATGAAACGTTGTGCCATCAAATGTCCCAATGGCGTATTGGCTGTCCGCCGCCGTCAGGACCCATTTCGTCTTTGCCGGATCGCCATCGATGGGAAGTTCAAAGAAGTCGGGACATTCAAACAGGAATCGAAGGCCGGGACCATCGCCTTCCGAGATGCTGGCCTGCTTCCATTCTTTCAGATTCGGCGATGTGAAGAAGTGAACGGTATGCTTCGTCTGCCACTCGACATACAGCACCATGACCCAATGCTTTGATGGTTCATGCCACATGACCTTGGGATCGCGATTGCCTCCCGTGATCTCTTTCAGAACCGGGTTGCCGGCATACTTCGTGAAGTGTCGACCGTCTGTGCTGTAGGCAATGCCCTGGACGGTTGGATTTCCAGCCGCGGTGTAGATCAGCACCAGCGGCGGCTTGTCTTTCGTTCCGAAGCCGCTGGTGTTGTTCCAGTCGACCACCGCACTTCCGCTGAACATCGGCCCCATATCGTCAGGAAGCAGCTTGTCTCCCAGTTCCTGCCAGTGAACAAGATCCTTGCTGACGGCGTGTCCCCAGTGCATGTTTCCCCAGCCCCAGCCATACGGGTTGTGCTGAAAGAACAAGTGATACTCGCCGTTGTAAAACACCAGACCGTTCGGATCATTGTTCCAGCCGCGGCGAGGCGAAAAGTGGAACTGTCCTCGCAACGCTTCTCGATACAGGTCGTTCGAATCTCGCAGCTCGTCGGACTGTTCCACCAGATTCATCGCCTGAGAATCTTCTCGCAGCTTGTCGACTCGCAGAGTGATCTCCTTGCCGCGGAACTCGGCGATCTCCAGCGGCGCGAACCAGTCGGCGTGATCATCGGCAAGCTCGATGTCATTGCGGACGATGGTCCGGCCGTCAACGAGGAGAGTGACGACTCGCTTCGGAGCGCCGTTTCGAATTGGGAGATGCAGATATCGATGCGTGGCCTGAAACTTCCGTTCAGCATTCATGATGAGGCTTTTGGGTTTTGTGTCCGTCATCACAATATGATCGACATTGATGTGTCCCCAGCCACCAGTCTCCTGGTCGATGATTCGAAGGATGCCTGACTGTCCGACAAACTCCTTGATGTCCCATGATTCGGGCACTAACGATTCACTGCCTCCGGGCTGGCTATTGCCACCGGAGGACGTTCGAACCACTTTGCCGGCGACAATCAACTGCAGTGCGAGTTGCTCACTTTGCCCGCCACCGATCAGGAACTTCAGATACTGGCGTTCGATTTTGAACTCGGGAGATTCCAGCGTTCCGGTCGTTCCGTCACCTTTGAAGAACGAGTTGACCAGCCGTTTGCCATGGTAACCATCCACATGCATTTGTCCGGGAAGAGTTCCTTCGGCCGGACCGGGACCGAATGCTTCGCCGCTGGCTTTCCACGGCGCATAGGTCTCCGATTCAAAATCCGTCACCACGATGTCTTCGCCAGCCATGGCCGAAGAACACAATGCGAGCAGGATCGCCGCAAGGAGAGCAAGTGGTCTCATGAGGAACTCAGTCAGGGAGGATCAGTGGAAGATCGAAGAAACGCCCAACAGTTCGGCTACATCGACGATATCGGACTGGCCAGCGTTTTGGGTCTCAGCAGTATGGTGACTGGAGTGGCGATCGAAAACCATGAGGCCCGGAGCTACTCAACTGGCCTGTAGCCGAGTTCGTGAGAACTCGGAATTCTGACGAATCCCGCTACGGGACTCGCAACCTGCTGCGAGTTCAAACAGTCCGGCCGGGGACGTGGATACCGTTCGACTTTGCCGGTTCTTTCGACGATTGCCGGCCAAACTGGCGGGGATTCCATTCCGGACGCACCTCCAGTTGACGAATCGCGATAGAAAACGATCACATGGGCGTCTAGTCGTCGCTCAGGTGAAAAATCCGCGGTATTCTTTCGTTCCGCAGTCCCCCGAGTCATTTGAATCTGAACAAGTGATCAGAATGAGATCGTCCCTTTCCATCCTGACTGTGGCTCTGTGGCTGTCGGCCATCAGCGTCTCTGCGCAGGAAGGGGCGAAGGTTTCGACGGCCGAGGAGGCGACGGCAAAGATCGATCGCTTGATCGGTGAGTTACGATCCCCCGAGTTTTCTGTTCGCCAATCCGCGACAGCGGCTTTGCTGAAGCTGGATGCGATCGAGTCCGGCATTTTGGACCAGAAGAGTCGCTCGCTGGAAGAGCCCGAAGCATCAGCCGTCCGACAGATCGTTGTTCGTCTGCGAAAGCGTCTGTACGACGATCGGCTGGCCGAGCTTGTGAAGGCTCCGACAGTTGAAGCCGCTGCAAAGCTGCCTGAGTGGACTCGGTTTGCTGAGATCGTCGGTCAGGACGAGAAATCACTCGACGTGTTTATCGAAATGTTGCAGGTCGAGAAAGATCTGTTCGCGATGCGGTTGTTTGCGTCTCCGGAATTGTCCGGGCTGATGGAATCGCGAAGTCGCGAGTTTTCCAAACTGTGCAACGGCCGTCGCGATGTCCCATTTCCCGTTGCGACGTGCGCGGCATTGATGCTGCTCGGAAGTGATTCGACTCTTGATCTTCAGCGGTTGACGTCGACTCAGATCTCGGATGCGTTCTCGGATCCACGATTCGGCGAACTGGTTGATGAAGGTGTTTACGCTCCGTGTCTCCGACGACTTGCCGGTGCGTGGATGAATCGTACAAGCAAGACAGGGCGACCGGCCATTGCCGTTGACCGACCGCTGCTGTTTGCAATTGAGCATGATCTTGAAGAAGGCCGAACGCTGGCTCTGAAGTCCATTCAGACTGGTGCAAAGTTCCAGTCGATGGCCTATTCATTGCTCTGCATCGCGAAGTTCCGAAACGCGGATGATCTCAAGGTTGTCGAGCCCTTGCTGGAATCCGGCACAACGCTGTGGCCTTTGGCAAACCAAAAGAACAAGCAGCTTCCGACCGACCCAACCAATACCTATAGCATTCAGATTCGTGACGTGGCGCTGGTTGTCGCTTCATCCCTGCGACAACGAAATCCCGCGGACTTCGGCTCCGCGGCTCAGCCGTCTGATGCAACCGTGTTCGACTTCTATTCGCTCGGCTTTGAACGCGAAGAAGACCGAACAGCCGCGATCGCCAAGTATCGGATGGCTTATCCGTAAAGTGGCCCGCCAAGTGTAGCGGCGGCATCCAGTCGCCGAGCCTAATTCGCCAAACGGCAGCAGGATGCTGCCGCTACAGCGTGTTTTCATCTGCCACTCGCCTTAAACAACATTCGAGAACGCTCTTGTTGCTCGCTCACCACTTATCGACCGGGCCGCGAGGGACGGGGATTTCGGCGTCGGTGAGGATGCCGGAGCGGTTGCCATCGACGGGGCCAGCTTCACGAATTTCGGCGATCGCGGCATCCATCTCTTCGCGAGTTCTGACTTTCTGAAAGTCCCCGCGCAGACGTTTCAGGACTCGCATGCCTTTCAGATACCAGTGAGCCATCTTGCGAAACAGGATGATGGCTCGCTCGCAACCATGTTGTTCTTCAAGGCATGCAAACTGTTGCAGCATGAGGTTGAGCCGCTCGTCAAATGTCCCGGCTGGAGCGAAGGTGCCAGTGGCTTCCCATTCGGACAGTTGTCGAAAGATCCAGGGATTCGCCAAAGCCGCTCGACCGATCGACACACCGTGACAGCCGGTCTCATGAATCATTCTCGCCGCATCGGAGACGTTTCGGACGTCACCGTTGCCAATGATCGGAATCCTGTCGACCGCTTCGACGACGGCGCGAATGCCGGGAAGTGACACGGTGCCACTGAAGCCCTGCTCGCGTGTTCGGCCATGAATGGCGACGGCACAGACTCCGACCTGCTCGAACTCTTTCGCAAAGATCGGCGCGGTGAGATTGTCAGAGTCCCAGCCGAGTCGCATCTTGACGCTGACGGGAACCGGCACTGCTTCGACAACGGTCTGCACCAGCTTCAATGTTCCGCTGATGTTGCACATCATGCCCGCGCCAGCTCCGGCTCCGGCGATGCGATTGACCGGGCAGCCCATGTTGATATCGATCGTGTCGACACCGAGTTCGACCAGCAGTCGCGAAGCATCGGCCATCACGTCCGGTTCACTGCCGAAAATCTGAACGGCGAATGGTCGATCTTCCGGATGAGTCTCCACCATCTGCAGCGTGCGTTCGTTCCTCGACACCAGCGCGCGGGCGTTGACGAGGTCGGTTGTTGCGAGTCCGACTCCGCCGATGCGGCGCACGATGCGACGAAACGGCAGCGTCGTAAAGCCGGCCAGCGGAGACAGCAAATACCGACTGCAAAATTTCAGCGAGCCATACTGCAGCGGCGCGCGAAAGGCCGGACGTTCGACACTCGTCCGCATCGAATCGGAACCTGCTCCACTGACCGAGGAGGCTCGAAAGACATCTGGAATCGCACGACGAATGGCTGGAGACCTTTGTGTAAGTAACAGACGAGCGGGGGACGTCAGTCCCCTGATTGTGCTTCACTACGTGGATCAGGTGCAATGACACGCTCAATCCTGGTTGAACGAAAGTCCAAATGCAGATGCACGATTCCACAAATCGCATACCGGAGCGTTCACACGCTCCGCTCGCCGAGATGTGTATGGTTCGTGAGCGATTGAGGACAATCGTTCTCCAATGAGACTACTTGTTCCGTCGTCGGTCGCGGCCTTTGGAGTTGGGCGGGGCGACGGCGTCTTTCTTCCCGGTGATTCGAAAACTCTTCGCTCCGGATGCTTTGCCTTTACCCTTGCCTTTGGCCGCTGGTCGTCGACTTTCTGACTTCGCGGGGCGAGGACGATCGGTCGACTCACCACGAAACCCTTCGCGGCGATCGTTGGATCGCCCAGCCTTTTCGGGTCGCGGTCCGCGAGGCCCCTTGTCGCCGAACGGGCGACGCGGTTCTCGCGGCATTGGTCCGTCGAACACTTCGATCTCGATGTTGTCTGAATCGAACGAGCCCGACGATCTGCGATCATCGCGTCGGTCGGGACGTTGTGGCCGGTCGGCTCGAGGTCCCGTTGGTCGTGATCCTGTCGGTCTCGAACCCGGGCGTTGTGGTCGCTCGTTTCTTTCGTTGAATGTTCGCGGTCCATCGAATCGCGGGGCGGCGGGGCGTGGTCCATCGGGACGATGGCCTTCCGGCTGAATCTCTGTCTCGATCGTTTCCGGCTGCTGTCCGGGCTTTAGACCGGATTTCGGAACACGCTTGCGAGTCTGTCCAGGCCGATATCCGAACTCATCGCGCCGCTGAGGCTTCGAGTCGGCTGGTTTCTCGCCATGTTCGGCGAAGCGGCGCAGCTCCTGGACTTCCCACGGCAGCAATTCTCGATGCCGTCCGGGGCCGAGTCCGCGAAGCTGCAACGGGCCGAAGCCGATTCGCTCCAGAGTCAACACCTTGTGCCCGGACCGAGCCATCAGTCGGCGAATCTCACGGTTCTTGCCTTCCTGAAGTTCGAGTTCGAGGATGACGCTGCGACCTTTGCGGCGATGCACATGAACGCTGCGGAACCGGAAAAAGCCGTCGGAGAAGTACATGCCTTCTCGAAGTTGTCGAAGAGTTTCCGTTGTCGGAATGCCCGCGACCTGACATCGATAGCGTCGAATCACTTCAAACTTCGGATGCGCCAGATGCTGTGCGAGATCGCCATCGTTGGTGATCAGCAGCAGACCTTCGGTGTTCTCATCGAGTCGACCGACGGTAAACAATCGCTGATCCTGAACAGGCACAAGATCCACAGCTCGCGGACGACCCTGTGGATCGCTGTTCGTGCAGAGAACGCCCTTGGGCTTGTTGATCAGAAAGTATCGAAACCGCGGCGGACGAAGCCGCTCCATATCGAGCCGCACGTCGTTCTTCTGAGGATCAACGGCTCTTGCCGGATCAAGCACGACTTCGCCATCGACGGTGACTCGTCCGGTGCGAATGTACTCTTCGCAGTTACGACGCGAATCGACTCCGGCCATCGCCAAAAACTTCTGCAGGCGGATCTTGTCTTCAGCGCCCTCGTCTGTCGCTGAGTCGCCATCGCTTTCATCGGCTGGAGTCGGCAGCTTGCTTCCACGAACGCCTCGGCCTTCTGGAGCGGTGATGGGTTCGAACTCGTCATCGCCTGAGTTCGCTCGCGAAGGACGTTTACCAAACGGTCGCGGGCGATTGCCTGAATTTGGCTTCGCACGGCCGGGTCTTGAACCAGGGCGGTTCCGAGATTGTTGAGAAGCCGAGTTCGGCTTTCGAGATGGTCGAGGAGGCATGAACGGTGTCCGATACTTCGCCGGCGAACTCAGGTTCGTGCGGCGCAGTACTTTTCAAGAGAGAACGAAAATGTTTCACGGCGTCATCACGACGTGCGTTTGGTGATTCTGTCGAGGACGTTCTTCTCCCCGCTGGGTTTATCCCAATGGAAAAAAGGCTTTTGCACTACTCCGGCCGTCACTTGAATTTGAAATCGCCGTTAGTGCAAAGGCCCGAGTCCACCGGGGTAAACCCGGCTGAGTTGCTTTTGGAGGGACTGGTGCCTGAGATTGGCACCGCTCGCTGGTTCGATCGTTGTATGCATCAGGCGAACACGATTGGTGGCGATGAGAAGGTCCCAGCCGACAGAGCGGTTAGTATAGACGTGCCGATGCGGAAACTCATGGACAGACTGGCAAGATCATGTTTGTGGTCCGGGACTTCTCGATTTCTGAAGACAGCGGGTCTCGTTGAGCGTTCTGGCCGATCTGCAGTTTTTGCGGGTTTTCCTGGACGGAAGGGTTTCTCATATCGTCAGAACTTGACGCATCCTGACAGTAGCAGTGCGGATGAGGAGAGCCAAATTATGCAAAACCAGGTCCAAAACGGCGAAAACGTCGTTACACTTCGCCCACAGGAGTGTTCAGGATCGATAAAAGAGATTGAAGATTGCTGTGAGCCTGCGCGTTTGGAGCTTCCGATGCTGACCGTTCGACATGTCGTCAAGGCGTTTGGTTTTCTGCTCGCATGTGCTTTTGTTGTTGGTACTTCAGAGACAGCACATGGGCAACAGCAACAGCAACAGCAAAGCACTTCCGGCGGCCAATCGCCTACCCAAACAGGGGGCCTCGGGCTCCAGACCAACACTCCGATTGATCGTTCTGCAACAGCGTCCAATACGAATCAGGCGTCCGACACAGGATTTGTCGGAGCCAGTTCGAGTCAAAACTTCGTCGGCGGGACGCGGCAGGCCAATCAGACTCAGGGACAGAACCGACAGTTCCAGGCATTTCAGGCCAATCAGAACAATCAAAGTAGCCAGAGTCAGCAATCGGGCACTCCGCGATCTGTTCGAACAACGCTTCGTTTGGCCTTTCCATATCCGGCAGCAACGGTCGCACAGCAAACAGGTTTACTGGCTCCTGCGAATGGTCTGACGTTGTCTCGATTTGAATTTGACCGTCCCGAATTGAGCGGCATCAACGTCAACATGACAAACACGGGCGAAGTGATTTTGACCGGTAACGTGGCAACTACCGAAGCGAGCCGACTCGCCGCGAATCTGATGCGGCTTCAGCCTGGCGTCCGCAAGGTGAACAATCAACTCGCTGTGACTCAGTAGTCCTGTGGTGCTGACTCGGCGAGCGGAGCGTGTGAACGCTCCGGTTTGTGATTCCTCAGTGTCGTCTTTCGCTCCGCGAAAGAAACGCGGCTTTCGCAGACCAATGGCGACACTTATGACCGCGGGAAACCGGCTCAAACGCGGTGAAATTGCATTTCCCCAGCCTCGTTTCGTTCGCCGCCCGCCGCTTGTTGAGCTAGACTCTGCGAGTTGCTCAGCCGCTCTCTGCCTGCAAACCGTTGCATCTGCGGTGCTACAAAAGAGCATCCGCGGGCCGTTTCCGATTCGTTTCCCTGATCCTCTCGAAAGTCGTGGCTAGTGTCTTCTCTGGACTGGAGCGTACTGAAATCCATCATCGACGAGAATGAGTCGTTCCTGATCACAAGTCACGTTCGACCCGATGCCGACGCGCTGGGTTCTGAGTTGGGAATGCGAGCCATTTTGCTCGCGATGGGGAAGAAGGTCACGATCGTTAACGCGTCCGCTCCTCCAGCCAATCTGCAGTTTATGAATCCACCGGGTGTGATTCTGAAGCTGAATGAATCGATCACTCGCAGCAACATTCCGAAGAGTGATGTGGTCATCATCGTGGATACAAGTGCGTGGCAGCAACTTGGATCAATGGCAGACGTCATTCAGAATCTTCCCTCAAAACGCGTTGTGATTGACCATCACGTCAGTTCGGATCAACTTCATGCGATCGAGCTGAAGGACGTTCATGCCTCTGCAACCGGTGAACTGATCTGCGAAGCCGCAGATTATCTGGGCGTTACGTTCGACGACGAAGTTGCAAACTGGATTTACGCGGCGATCGCGACGGACACCGGCTGGTTCCGTTTTCCATCGACCACATCGCTGACGATGAAGATCGCGGCGCGGCTGATGGATCTTGGTGCGTCACCGCATTACGTGTTCAACTTGGTTCATGAACAATCGTCTCTGTCACGAGTACGGCTCGGTGGACGAGTTCTCGGACGCACGCAGTCGGAAGCGGATGGTCGGCTGGTCTGGATTCAGGCCGATGCGAAAGACATGGCTGAAACTGGCGCAGTTCCTTCTGATACAGAGGGGCTTGTGAATCAATGTTTGACAGTTGCTGGTTCTGAGGCGGCGTTCATAGCTGTCGAACTGCAGACCGGTCAAATCAAATTCAGTTTGCGATGCCGATCGCCTCATGATGTGGCCGCTCTGGCGGAACAGTTTTCCGGTGGTGGCCACAAACTCGCCTCCGGCGCGACGCTGGCCGGCCCGCTCCAGGTGGCGGTGGATCGAATGAGGACCGCGTTCCTCGAGATGCTGTCGAAGAATCCGGCAATAGCTGACTAAGTTCGGCTTGACTGTTCGTTTGCTCGTTGAGGCTGTCGCAAGAATAGAGACGAAAGTCCGCCAATTCTTCACCCTCCCAGCGGAAGTGTGAAAACTGAATTCCCATTTGCATCACAATTCCGAGTTCTCACGAACTCGGCTACAGACATGGCGTACCGCCTCGCTGTTCGATCGTAACGATGTGACTCGCTACACTTCGTCGAGTTAATTGATCCTTCACTCGAAACAGGCGACGGCATCGTGAAACTTGGTCTCATCAACAGCGCGTGGGCACAGGCAGGGCGAGACACTGCCTGGGGCATTCAAAAGACCCGAGAAATCGGATTCGACTCGATCGACATCTTCACCGACCCGCTGGATATCGATGCGCGGGAACGTAAGTTGATTCGTCACGAATGCCAGAAGGCTGGCTTGCCGATCATCTCTGTTTGTTGCGTCGCCACCGGGCTGATTGACTTCAATCCGTCCGTTCAGCGTTTTCACATTGAGCGATGTCAGAAGTTTCTGGATCTGTGTTACGAATTCGAGGCTGACAACCTCCTGCTTGTGCTGGGCGAGTACATCTGGAATCAGGAAGTGATTCCTCCGGCGGAACAATGGAAGACGGGAGTTGAGAACTGCCGCAGACTGGCCGACTACGCCGCATCGCTGGGGCTGAAGATTGCGATGGAGTTGGAACCGTTTCCGCTGTCGCTCGTCAACAGTGTCGACTCGATGGTCCGGTTCCTCGACGACGTCAATCATCCGGCGTTGGGAGCCAATATCGATGTGTCGCATCTGCATCTCGCGAAGGTTGCACCGGCAGAACTCAGTCGTCTGAAGGGTCGTGCGTTTCATGTTCACATTTCCGACTGCGACGGACTTCGACATGGCGACCTTCCTCCGGGCCGCGGCGTTGTTGAGTTCGCTCCGTATCTCGCGGAGATCGCAAAGCTGCAGATGACTGGAGTCATGTCCATCGAACTGGAGTATTCGCCGCAACCAGATCGAATTGAAGAGTGGGTTCGCGAAGCCTACGACGCGACTGCTCGGCTGATGAAGAACGCTGGTCTCCGCTGACGTGAAACTATCGAATGACCAGTCAACTCGATCATCTGGTAGTCGTCTCCCCATCGCTTGAGTCTGGAGTTGCCTGGCTCGAAGATCGGCTTGGATGTTCTGTCAGTCCCGGTGGCAGCCACCCTCGAATGGGAACTCACAATGCGCTCGTGAAGATCGGGCCACGCGAGTACATCGAGGTGATTGCTGTGGATCCTCACATGGAGCGACCGAATCGCGATCGCTGGTTTGGCCTGGATCGCATTGCGCCGTCTTCTTCACCGCGACTGACGACATGGGTTGCTCGAACGACGTCAATGGATGATGCCATTTCCGGCGGCCTCTGGTCCGCAGATTCAGTTTCGAGCATGAACCGCGGTTCGCTTAACTGGAAGATCACGATTCCATCCGATGCCGAGTGGTCGACACGAAGTCACCTGCCGCTACTGATCGAATGGGGCGATTCGCGACATCCCACAGACCAGCTTCCGGACGTTGCCGTTCGACTTCAGAGATTGGCGATCTTCGACCCCGATCCGGATCGTGTCGAGCTGCTGCTGCGAGGGACTCACTTCATCCCTGACGAACGTGTTGTGATTTCGGCCAACTCAGTTCGGGGCATCTCGGCGGAATTGAAAACACCGCGAGGTTTGGTTGAACTAGCGTGGACTTAACGCGTGTTGTTGGCGAGCGGGGGATGTCAATCCCCTGATGCTTTCTGTTGTCTGTGCCTGTATCAGGGGACTCACGTCCCCCCGCTCGCCACAAGACCAAAATCGCCATGACTGTTCACGTTTGGAATTCGAGACCGATTGATCCACACTTCAGCGATTCACTCAGTTGAGGGGGGAATCTATCGTGACAATTCGGGTTGCTAATATTGACGACGTCTTTGCTGCGGAAGTGCGAATTCGAAGCCATGTGTTTCCGCCGCCGCTGATTCGCAGTTGGGCTCTGGAACGATTTCTTGGGCTGCCGGAATCTCGTCGCGTCTGGTTGAAAGACTACGGCTGGACACCGTCCGGCTCATTCAAGCTCTTCGGGGCGCTCAACTGGATGGCGCATCACCGTGATTCGCTGAATGGACGCCCGGTGGCCGCTCATTCGTCCGGCAACTTTGCATCGGGAATTGCCTACGCCGGGATGCGTTTCGGAGTTCGCGTCATCGTGGTAATGCCTGATACGGCTCCGAAGATCAAGTTTGAAAAAACAAAGTCCTTCGGAGCGGAGGTCCGAACGTACAACATCGCACGGGATCACGAAACCGGCGAGCGCGATCGGTTGACTCGCGAGATTGCTGAAGTTGAAAACGCAGTTCAGGCATCGCCTTACGATGATCCTTATGTGATCGCCGGAAACGGAGTCGGGGCGCTGGAGATTGTTCGCGATCTGCATCGAGAAGGACGTCAGATCTCACACTTCTTTTGTCCGGTGAGCGGTGGCGGTTTGATGTCCGGGCAAGCGCTGTCGATCCATGCGGGATTCCCGAAGGCGCGGATCATTGGCGTCGAGCCGGAAGGAGCGGATGACTTTCGACAGTCGCTGCTGGCGAATGAGCGAGTCCGAATCGACCGTCCGTCGAGCATCTGCGATGGTTTGTTGTCTTACGATGTTGGCCATCACAACTGGCCCATTCTTCGTGAGCACGTGAAGACCAGTCTCGCCGTTTCAGACATGAAGACGCGCGAAGCCATGAAGTGGCTCTATGACCATCATGGATTGAAGACCGAACCGTCCGGGGCGATTGCTGTCGCAGCAATGATGTCCGGTGAGTGTGATCTTTCGGGCGAAGGAGACATTGTCATCGTGATCAGCGGCCGCAACGCGGACGAAGATGCGTTTCAGGCGTGGATTGGCGCGGTGGAGTCCCGGCAGGCTTGTGCAGAACTCTGAACGGCGTGTATCTGCTCAATGGTGGTCACATTTCGTTTCGTAGCGGAATTCGTAAGAATTCCGAGTTCTGACGAACTCGGCTACGTGAACTTGCAAAGACTGCCTTGCCGTAACCGCGTCCAGGCGAATGCATCAGACTGCGAAGTCGGCAGTTTCCTCATGAAGTTGGCCTCGTTATCATGCCGGTGGTTTCCAATCGATCACGAAAGGCCGCGACCATGCATTTCCAGACACGGCGACAGGCGCTTCAATCCACAGCGATCGGCTTCGGCAGTCTCGCGCTGGCATCGCTGATGAATGAGTTGTCAGCAGCAGAAAGGCCGCAGGGCTCCCCCTTTCACTTTGCTCCGCGCGCGAAGCGTGTGATCTTCATGTTCATGAAAGGCGGGCCGTCTCAGGTCGATACCTTCGACTACAAGCCGCAGTTGCAGAAAGATGATGGCAAACCGCTGCCGTTCGAGAAGCCTCGAGTGCAATTTGCTCCAACCGGCAATCTTCTCGGATCTCCCTGGCGATTTCGTCAGTATGGCCAAAGCGGGACTCCCGTCAGCGAGCTGTTTCCAAATGTAGCTCAACATGTGGACGACATCTGTTTTCTCAACTCATGTCACGGCACAAACGCGGCTCATGGCGGAGCTGCTTTGAAACTGCACACCGGAAGTGATGCGTTCGTTCGCCCAAGCATGGGAGCGTGGGTGAGTTATGGGCTGGGAACCGAGAATCACAATTTGCCGTCGTTTGTCACGATCTGTCCGACGCTGGCTCATGGAGGCGTGAACAATTGGGGTTCCGCGTTTCTTCCGGCCGAAAACCAGGGCATCCCGCTGGGAGTCGCCAGTCAGCCTGCGACAAAGGCGGCCGTTCGATACATCGCTAACAACACGTGGTCACCGACAGTTCAGAGAACTCAATTGGATCTTCTGAAACGGCTCAATGAAAAGCACCTGACGAATTCTCCGGATGAGTCCGTTCTGAATGCTCGCATTCAGAGTTACGAACTCGCGTTCCGCATGCAGTCAGAAATGCCTGAGCTTCAGGATCTGACGAAAGAGACCGAGGAGACTCAGAAGTTGTATGGTCTCGATAATCCCGTGACGGAAAACTTCGCTCGGCAGTGTTTGATGGCCCGGCGATTTTCGGAAGCTGGAGTTCGCTTCGTTCAGATCACTCACAGCGACGCCTTCGTGCAGTGGGACCAGCACGGCGATCTTCGCAAAGGACATTCGAAGAACGCGCTGGAGGTGGATTATCCAATCGCCGGATTGTTGACGGATTTGAAACGCCGCGGCCTGCTTCAGGATACGCTGGTTCTATGGGGCGGCGAGTTTGGACGAACACCGACAGCTCAGGGAACGACAGATGGACGTGATCACAATCCGGAAGGATTCACGATGTGGATGGCTGGCGGCGGGGTGAAGGGCGGGATTCGCTACGGAGCCACTGACGAATATGGCTACTACGCCGTCGACAAACCGATGCACATTCATGACGTTCATGCAACGCTGCTGCACGCGATGGGGCTGGATCACAAACGGCTGACGTATCGTTACGCCGGTCGCGATTTTCGACTGACGGATATCGCTGGCAACGTGCATCATGAGATCTTTGCATGACAAGGGGCTGACAGCCTCTTGACCCGGCTGAGCCTAACGGCTCGAGCTTCGAAAACGCTCGCGTTGTTCGCTCACCAGAGATGCTCAAACGGAGCACGCATCATTCTGAGTCAGATTCTGTTGTTGTTTCGCACGCAGTCGTCGACCGAAGTTGTAGCGGAATTCGTGAGAATTCCCCTGTGCGTCCGAATTCTGACGAATCCGGCTACACGTTTGCGTTCAGTATCGCGTTGTTCCAGTCATTCAGCACTCTGGGCATCAAATGAAAAAGCCCGGTCTGTCCCCACAGGCCGGGCTTTTGTCGTGATCAGTTTCTGTCGAGCGATCAGTTGTCACCGCTGAGGCTGCGGTACAGTCTTCTCAGAGCTTCGCTCTCGATCTGACGGACGCGTTCTCGAGTCAGGCCGAGCGCTTCGCCGATTTCTTTCAGCGTCTGTGGTTCGCTGTCGTCGAGACCGAATCGCATCCGAAGAATTGTGGCTTCACGCGGCTCCATTTCGTCGAGCAATCGTGACACATGGATGAGGTTGTCTGAGTTGATCAACTCATCTTCTGGTCCGCGGGTACGGTCGTCCGGAACGATGTCTCCCAGAGTCAAACCTGTCTCTTCAGGCTCGGCCTGAGGAGTGGCGTTGTACAGCGTGATCGCTTTCTTCACGATGCGTAGCTTCTTCTTTGGAATGCCCAGTTCGCGAGCGATGTCTTCCGGCGTGGGAGTTCGGTTGAGTTCTTCTGTCAGCTTGGCCGATGCTCGGCGCCACTTGGACAGAAGTTCGACCATGTACGCTGGAATACGAATCGTCTTGGCGGAGTTCACAAGAGCTCGCTTGATCGACTGCTTGATCCAGTAGCTGGCGTAGGTACTGAATCGAGTGTTCATGTTCGGGTCAAAGCCCTCGACAGCTCGCAGAAGACCGAGGTTGCCTTCTTCGATCAGATCCTGAAGAGGCAGGCCCTTGCCGGTGTAGCCTCGAGCGATGTTGACGACCAGTCGCAGATTCGCTCGAACCATGCGGTCACGAGCGGCTGCATCACCGTTTGAAATTCGATTGGACAGCTCTTTCTCGTCGTCTGCTGTGAGAAGAGCTGTTTCGTTGATCTCTCGAAGATATGTTTCAAGCGGCGTCTGAAGCCGGGAAGGAGAAATCGTTCGCTTCTTTCGCGTCGTTTGGGTCATGAGTGTCAGCCTGAGGAAGGAACTGCTCTGATAAATCACATTGCGAAGTATTTATCGTCGGCAGTTCGTGCCGCGTTCAGGCTCACTCCTGCTGTTTTTGCCGGAACAGAGTGTTGGTTTCCCCACGCTTGCGCATAGCATAGAGTCTTCGAAATCGGCACAGCTCTGGCATTCGCTACAACCGGACCGCTTCTGTAGCGGCGGCCTCTTGCCGCCGAGATCATTCAGCCCAAAAGGCAGCAAGATGCTGCCTCTACGGTCCGGGACGGAGTGCCAGATCGCCCGAAAGCCTCTGGAAAGGCGTGTGGCCTGCAAACTTTGCGATCACAGGGGTTAATTTTCTCGGAATTCAGCGGATTTTTCTCGGGCAGTCACTATGACAAAGGCCAAAGGGCGTCGAACCGTGTTGACCGTTTTTCTCACAATCTTATCCGGAGCTGCAGTTGGAGCCCTCGGGCTGTTTCTGCTGAGCATTACCGCGCCGCGACCGGAAAACCTGGGAGTGAAGAACGGTCGGCTCGCGTCATGCCCTTTATCGCCGAACTGCGTGTCGACTCAGGCAGAAGATCGAGAGCACTGGATTGCACCGATCATGATCCCGGCATCGCCGGTCAATCCGGTCGACGTGCTGGCCGACATCGTTCGGTCAATGCCTCGCACAACCATCGTGGAGCAGAACTCAGATTACCTTCGCGTTGAATTTCGGAGCCGAATCTTCCGCTTCTGTGATGATGTCGAGTTCTACTACGAGCGTTCATCGAATCGCGTTCACTTCCGATCCGCTTCTCGGGTCGGGTATTCTGACCTTGGTGTGAATCGAACTCGGATGGAAGAGATTCGCGAGAGCTTCATCAGAGATTTCCCGGCCAATTCTCCATCGAAAGCCGGCGCGTCGGTCATTCCGATTCGGCCCGATGTTCTCGCGGGGGTTCGCTGACCGCTGAGTCAGCCGTTTCAAAGTGTTTTGGCTCGTCGGTCACTCGATTTGCCGCATTCTGCCAGTGCAAGTCGCCGTTTTCCCTAATTCCCGGATGCCGGGACTGTCGGTTGAGAACCGCTATTCACTAAAAACTGTGCCACCTATACTCTGCGGCGGTGTCGTTTGATTGCCCAAACTACGGCAATTGCGGGCTCGAGAGGTCCGCAGCATCGCGACTGTCGCGTTTGTCGCGCGGGCAGTCTGATTGTTTCGCCCGAACGATCCCTGAACGTCCAGTTTTCGCCTGATTCGCAATCAGGTTGTTCCCACGATGAAGTGATCAGAAGTCATGTCTGAAGAAGTGAAGCTAAGCAAGGTTGAATTGCTGAAAGAAGCCTCCCATCAGTTGCGAGGTACTCTGTCCGATGAACTTCGCAACGACAAACCGGAGTTCTCTGATGACGCGGCGACTTTGCTGAAGCATCACGGTTCCTATCTTCAGGACGACCGCGACAGCCGCAAGGCGAAGGGCGAAGACGGCAAGCTCAAGGGCAAGCAGTATTCGTGCATGGTCCGAACTCGCGTTCCCGGCGGCCGAGTCACGGCAGAACAGTTTCTCGCGGAACTTGATCTGTGTGAAAAGCTGGCCAACGGAACTCTTCGCATCACAAGTCGTCAGGCGTTTCAGCTTCATGGCGTCCTGAAGAGCAATCTGCGCGAATCCATCCGCGAGATCAATCGCATCAAGCTGACGACGCTGGCTGCCTGTGGTGACGTCAATCGAAATGTCATGGCCTGCCCGGCTCCATTTCGAAATGCCGTTTACGAACAGATGCAGGCACTATCGCAGGAAATGGCGGAGCACTTCCGACCGAAGACGACAGCCTACTACGACATCTGGCTCAAAGACGAAAACGGCGAAGAGACCGATGTGACCGAGTTCAAGCCGGTTGATGAGCCGATTTACGGTGCTCGGTATCTGCCGCGAAAATTCAAGATGGCGATCGCTCTGCCGGAAGACAACTGCGTTGACCTCTACACGCAGGACATTGGCCTGATGGCGATCGTCGAAGGCGGCAGGATCGTTGGCTACAACGTTCTTGTAGGCGGCGGAATGGGGAGAACTCCTTCAGCGGAGAAAACCTTCCCGGCTCTCGCGAAGAAGCTCTGCTATGCTCCTGCGGACCAGGCGATCGCCGTGTGCGAAGCCGTGGTGAAAGTTCAGCGAGACTTCGGTAATCGTGAAGACCGCAAGCGAGCGCGATTGAAGTATCTGGTTTCCGACTGGGGTATGCCCAAGTTCCGAGCCACGGTTGAACAGTACTACGGCAAGGGGCTTGCTGATCCGCATCCGGCCGATGTGACAGGGGTTGACGATCACATTGGATGGCATGAACAGGGGGACGGCAAGCTGTTTCTCGGGATCAACATCGAGAACGGTCGTATCAAGGATGAAGGTTCTCTTCGGATCAAGACTGGTCTGCGGGCGATCCTGCGACGATTCGGAATGAACACTCGGCTTACGGCGCTACAGAGTGTCATCCTTTGCGATATCGATCCAAAGGACAAACCGGAAATCAATCGGCTCATGGCTGAACATGGGATCAAGAACGCCGAAGAGCTATCGATCGTACGACGTTACGCCATTGCGTGCCCGGCATTTCCAACGTGTGGTCTGTCAATCACGGAATCGGAGCGAGCACTTCCAGGACTGATCGATGAATTGGAAGTCGCATTGGCGAAGCTTGGTCTTCAGTCCGACAAGATTGCCGTTCACATGACCGGATGCCCGAACGGCTGTGCTCGGCCATATACACCGGACATTGGTTTGGTTGGAAAAGCGGTCGGCAAGTACACCGTGTTTCTCGGTGGCAATCCCGAAGGCACTCGACTTGGCTTCATCTTCAAGGACATGGTTCCGCTTGAAGAGATTGTCAGCAGCCTGAATCCGCTGTTCATTGCGTGGAAAGCCGAACGCCGAGGTTCAGAAGGATTTGGCGACTTCTGTGCTCGCAAAGGGCTGGAATCGCTGGAAGCGTACGCAGCCTGATTAAGTGAGAGTCTGGAAATAAGTTGGCGATTGAGAGATCTCGGTCATGGAATGACCGAGCTACGTAGGCGAGTCATTCCATGACTCGCATTTGCGGATACCGGAGTCAAATCGGGAAGTTGTTTCAGGACGATTCCTAAGCGTTTACGTGTGTGGCCTCACTGAAGCGGTGACACGCGGACTTTGACTCCGTCTGAAAACGCGGCATGGTCCGGCAACGCTTCGGTGCATTCGCAGCCCATTGCTTTGGTGAGTGATTCCTGCGAATCGACTCGAAGAACTTGTCTCAACTGATACGGCTCATGATGAACCTGCCCGGTCATCATTGAGCCGTCTCGCTTTGCAGCAAACAGCAGGTATCGTTCAACCAGAAAATGTTCGAGCGTTCCTGCGGTTGCTGTCTGCGCGGGAGACGTGCTGACATCGACGGAGATGCGATACTCAGCAGCAGGCGACTCAAGTCGCTGACCCGAGTAGACAACCTTTCGTGAAATCGTCGATGAGTGAGGCGGCTCTGAAGGAATCGACATCGTGAGCCGCGCCAGCTTGTAAGGAAGATGCCAGAACGTTCGAGCGATGTTGACCGCCAGCCATTTATTGGCATCCAGGCTGAAGAACCAGACGCCTGAAACCCCGTCTTGATCCACGACATACGTTCGCACGTTGGTTTCCAGGAACCATGAAACTCCTGGCACCGGAGGCGACCACCATGGACGAATTCTGGCCATCGCAAACGGCACGACTCCCAGCCACGCGCTGCCGTCGAACTCCTGAATCGTCAGTGACGATGGAATCAGAGGCTGGAGGCGACTGGCTGGAACTCGCCAATGAAGAAACGTCAGGTTTCGCCATTCCTGGTATCCTGCCGTGCGAGAATCAATCCGCGGTTGAGTCATGAGCGTGCCGCCAACGGGTGAGAATTCGGATCAGCGGTTCACAGAGATTTGAACGCTTCGAAAGCGAACCGCGTGTGGACGTGGAGTTTAACACGGCATCGAAGACAGAGCCCGTTAGCTCGATATCAGTCGCTTCTGCCTCGCTCGCTTTCATGGCAAGATGGGCTCAGAATCCTTGTTCCTGGCGAAATCGGGTGCTTGAGTCGGCGCGAAGGCATGCAAAAGTCGTTTAGATCCTGACTCCGAATGATGCACGACGGATGGATCGTCCCATGGTTTGACTACGCACGATGCACATCTGTGGGAAGCGAACAACGTCAGCATTTTCGAGAATCGCAATGCCCCGTCTAAGCCTCAACGACTTAATCCGTCTGCCGTGATGCTTCGATGCAGCTATCTCAACACATTCAGCAGGTTATTACGGTCATCGGTCCAGTAAACGAGTCGAGTTGACGGAACACCGGACTCTGGACCGAGCACTTTCGTCAGTTCGTCGGTCTCACGCGACAACAGCATCCACACCGAATCCAGCGCGACACCTCCGTCGGAACCAAGATCGCACGTCTGGATTCGAGTCGCCAGCGAGAATTCTCGTCCAAGAGCGCGAACGACGGGTTCGAGGTCAAAGTACGAATTGGAGATATGAACAGCAAGGATGCCATTCTCGTTGAGGTGTCGTGTGTAAATCTGCATCGCTTCCGTTGTCAGCAGATGCACCGGGATTGCGTCGCCAGAAAACGCGTCGAGGACGAGCACGTCAAAATGCTGATCGTCTTCGCGTTCCAGAACAAGTCGCGCGTCGCCCGGGATAGTTTGAACCTGACCGCGGCAGTCCTTCAGGAACGTGAAATGTTCCTGAGCCAGTCGGATCACGTCGGGATTGATCTCATAGAAACGAAATTCATCTCGTTCATTGCCGTAGACCGCCAGCGTCCCTGCACCGAGTCCAACGACGCCGATCTTCCGCGGCGATGATGCGGTTGACTTCAGCAACCGTCCGACTCCTGATGAGTACGAATAGTATGTTGATGGCTCCGATCGTCCCGATGCGTCCAGAAACTGCCGCCCGTGGACGACTCGCCCATGCACCATGTCACGGCACGGACGCAGTGTTTTGTCTTCAAGGTCGTCTTCGATGCGCAGGACGCCGTAGAAGTTTCGGCTCACTGCGATGACGCCGTCTCCTGACTGCGTTGCGAAGATAAACCACAGCAGCAGCAGTCCCGAAAGGCCGAAACCAAACTTCAGCGATGTTGATGCAGGAACCATCTTCTGGAAGTTCGCATCACTTCGCAGATACGTTCCGGCACATACCAGCAGAGCACTGAAAATCGCAAGTGGCAGTTCGCAGTAGCTGCTGAAGATGTACGGAGCAATCAGTCCAACGAACAGTCCGCCCGCAGCTCCGCCAGCCGAGATGGTCATGTAGAACGTCGTCAGATGTCGCGGACTTGGTTTCAGTCGAACGAGTTCTCCGTGGCACAGCATGCACACCAGGAACAGGTTGGCAAAGAACACGCAGATCTGAACGATCATCCCAAAGTAACCGCCTTTGGACATCATGATCGATGTCACCGCGAGGCTGATGGCGGTCAGCATCGCGAACAGTCGTTGACGATAGAATCGCTCGGACTCAAACGTCAGGATGAAGCTCAGCAGATACAGAGTCAGCGGCACGATCCAGAGAAATGGCACAACCGCGATGTCCATGCACACTTCATTTGTGGTGGCAAGCAGCATCACGGATGGCAACGCAGCCAGCATGAACCAGCGAAGTCGAGCAATCGTATCGATCCCAATGTCGGCTTCGGTCGACCGATCGCGAGCGACTTCAGCATCGACCGGCTTCGACATGGCTGTCACCCAGCCGCAGAGCAGACAGGACAGCGCGAAGACCAGAAACATGGCGGACCAGAGACCTGCCTGAGCCGTGGACGAAAGTGCTGGTTCGAACACGAACGGATATGAGATCAGTGCGAGAAGCGATCCCGCGTTGGACAACGCGTAGAGTCGATACGGAGAGGCTCCGGGGCAGGCATGGCTGAACCATTTCTGCAGCAGCGGACCGGTTGACGACAAAAGAAAATACGGAATGCCGACGGTGGCCAGGAGCAGCAAGGTAATTCGAATCGTCGGCAACTCATCGCCGGTTGGTTTCCATCCGGAGTCCGGGATAATCGGCAGTGAGGTGGCTGCAACGGCCAGCAACGCGGCGTGAACAACGGCTTGTCGCGACAAGCTGCCGATCGACGAGAGCAGATGCGCGTAGGCGTAGCCCCCGAACAGCAACAATTGAAAGACCAGCATGCACATGGTCCAGACGGCGGGAGTTCCTCCGAACCAGGGCAAAATGAATTTCGCCAACAGCGGCTGCACCTGAAACAACAGGAACGCGCTGGTGAAGATCGTGGTCGCAAACAGCAAGGTTCGATGAGTCGGCCGACTGGACATCGGAGGATGATCCTGTGAAACCACAACTCGCGGCAGCCAGCCAACACGGCACGCTGCGCAGCATCGCGGGTTTTCGACCCTAGCTTCCGAAACGCAACACGACGGAACAAAGTGAATCTTCGGACCTGATTGGCGATCAGAGATTCGGCATCGACTCAACACAATCGGACACTGCGGCGTGTAACGATTGTCGGACTTCTGCTTCAGTTGCGGTTGGTGCCGATTTCAAAGAGTCCGAAAGATCGGGGGGTAAGAGAATCCCTGCCGTGTGGTGAAAAGTGAACGTCTGCTCGCTGCTGTGTGCAAGAGTTCGAAGTGAGTTGTGGTCTGCGGCGAGTTTGCGCGCTGCGATCGCAAGTTGTGTTGTTCCGGAATCTCACAGAGGGTCGTCAGAACATCCCTGCGATGCGGCAGGTCTGTTCAGGCGAAGGGTCGTCAGGCTTTTTCCAGGTCCTGAACTATGCGGGAATTCGTTCGAAAACATCAAACCGCCTTCGTGGCCGCTTTGCTCGTCCTTGTGGGAATGATCGCGTTCTGGCGATCTGTCAGCTTCGACTTTGTTAACTGGGATGATCCGATTTACGTGCAGGAGAATCCTCTGATCCGAAGCTGGTCAGGAGCAAATCTGAAAGCTGTCTTCACGGAAGTGATGGCCAAGAACTACGCGCCGTTGACAACACTTTCGTTCATGGTCGACTACTCGTTGTGGGGCGACAACCCGTGTGGCTATCACGCGACGAATGTGGTTCTGCATCTCGCGAATGGTGTTCTGGTCTACCTGTTGATTCTGCAGTTGAGTCGTCAGCAGTTCGTGGCATTCTTTACGGCCGCTTTGTTTCTCGTTCATCCTGTTCAGATCGAAAGTGTCGTCTGGATCTCATCACGAAAAGGCCTGCTGTGTTCAATGTTCATGCTTCTGGCCTGCATCATTCGACTCAAGCCGGAGTCAGAACCCAAACACGATGGACGCTACTTTCTGATGCTTGCCCTCGCATTGTTCTGCAAGGCCCATGCGATTGTGCTTCCCGCGATTGTGCTGCTTTATGACGTGTTGATTCGCAACGAAAAACGCAGTCTGGCGATCACTCGGCAGTTCATTCCCGGCCTGATATCGCTTGCTCTGCTGCTCGTCACCATGAGCGCGCAGAACTCGCAGATTGGTGGCGTGAGAAAGCATATGGGTCTTTCTCTACCCGAGATCGCAGCGGTCGATGTGACAATCCTGTGGAAATATGCCGGAATGCTGCTGGCCCCGACAAGATTGTGTGTGATGTACGATCCGCCAACCTCTGGCATCTGGAAGCAGGTGCTGATTGGATCAATCGGATGGCTTGCGGTCGGCATGGCCGTTTGGAAAGTCCGAAAGACTCATCCAGCGTGGCTGCTTGGATCGCTGAGCATTCTTCTACTGCTGTTTCCGATGCTGAATTTCTTCCGCATTACGACGTTGATGAATGATCGCTACCTGTATCTGCCCTGCATCATTGTGTTTGCCGGGGCCATGACGGGGCTTCATCGCTTACTGCAGTTGACGTCAGACTCCATGAACGGCATCGTCAGTGCGTTGTCGACTGGTGTTCAATCAAGCCTCGCGTCCGTTGCTGTGGTTGCATGCATCACGCTGACTCACCAGCATTTGCCGGTTTGGACGAACTCGCAGACCCTTTGGGCTCACGCATCGACGCGGAGCCCATCGCTCCCCGTCGTGCGAATCCAGAGTGCGCTGACGGCACATGCGAGCGGGCAGGTCCGCGAAGCTGTTCGGCAGCTTCGAGTTGCCCTGCTGGAAACTCAGCCGGATGAGCTGGACCGACAGCGTATCCATGCATTCATCGAAGACTGGACAAAGCAACTGCCGACGCATCGCACGGCACTGTTCAAGGCGGATCGGGACACCAACGCAGAGAGTTCGAAGATGCCATCGGACGCAGGGGCGGAGAAGAGCGATGCTCCACAGTCAGCAGATACGGCGGGCTCTGACACCGTGGAACCGTTCTTGTCTTCGACAAAATAGTTTGGCTTGTTATGTCGACCGACCGGACTGAACAACATGCGGTTTCGCATTTACAGCGCTCTCAGAGAGCGGCTGGTTGGAGACAAACGATCCTCGATCGGGTGGGAACGTTCGTCATCGCTTTGGGTTTGCTTGGAGTCGCTTCATGGATTGCCGGCGGCGCGAAGCTACTGACTCGACAACTCTGGATGGATGAAGTGCATTCGTGGCTTCTGCTGACGGATGAAAGCCAGGCACGAACCGTTGCCGCTCTGGCCGACGGAGCAGACTTCAATCCGCCTGCGTGGTTCCTCGTGACCCGCTGGCTCGCCGGCACTCCTGCACAGGCATCAGAGTTTCAGATTCGTCTGTTGTGTCTTGGATGGACGCTTTCGACGATTGCCGGACTCACGATTCTGCTCTCCAGGCACTTTGAACGGATGGCCGTGATTGGAGCTGTCGTTCTGACGATGACTCAACCGCTGCTGATTCATCACGCAACCGAGATTCGCTTCTACGGGTTCTGGACAACATGTTGCGTTTGGATCTGCGTGGTACTGCAATTACAGCCGGGTTGGTTTCCTCTGAAGGTCGTTCGCGCCGCGGCGCTGATCTTCCTCGGAATCGTGGTTTGCACGACGCACTACTTCGGCGTGTTTTCAATCGGCCTGATTCTCCTTCCTGTTGTGATCCGGCGAGTCTCCGGCTGGCGGATCGAGTTTGCATCGCTGACGACCGGAGCCGTTGTCGGAGTCGGCTGCAGTCTTTACTTCTTGCCCGGTCAAAAGGCGGCTTTGACTCGACCGACCTGGGTGTCGCCAGCAACGGTGAAAGACACGATCGGCTTCCTGCAAAGTCTTGTGCCTGCATGGCAGATCGTTCTTTGCTCCATCGTTGTGTTCGCTTCGTTCCGCGGATGGCAGCATCTTCGGAGTCTCCGATCTTCAAAGGACGGCGCGACCAATGGACTGTGGTGTCTGTTGGCGCTGGGGGGCATGCCAGCTGCCGTCGTGGCCATTGCGTGGCTGCTCCAACCTGCATTGGTCACTCGATATGCCGTTGCTGGCTTGCCGGCATTTTCGATCGTTGCCGCCTGGAGTCTTCATCAGTGCGGCAGAAGAACGGTCGTCGCATTGACGGCGGTGGCCATTGTTGGGTTCGCTGCATCCGTGAATCATCGGGCGCGCGAATGGCAGGCAGAAGAAGCGGAGCGACTGCGGCTGGTGAAGCAGATTGAGGGCTGTGGTGATGGCAGTCTCGTGGTGTTCGAGGATCGTATTGTCTGGATGCCACTGGTTCATCATTTCCCGAGACTTGCTCAGCGTTGCAGGCTGATTGATTTCGACGACTCGGAACTGCTCAGGGACTCGTCACTTCGGATTGTTCAGCGCGACGCTGGCCGTCGTATTCGAAAGTGGTATCCGCAGTATCAAATGACTCCACTCAGTGAACTATCAGACGGTTCATTGCATTATGTGGTTCCGTACTCCGGTGAAGACCTGAGTCATCTGTCTTATGCTCAAACGCATGAGTCAAAGCGACACACAGATCTGATGTATGCGCGCACACAGATTGAGGCTGGCAATCAGGGAAAACACGGACTTACAGAAAATAGAAAAGAAAACTTTTGACGTCGGGAATTCCTGACCTAGTTTCAATGTGTTGCCGCTGTGAAACACTCGGCAGCGAACGATAACCAGGTGTGCTGGTTTAAGTCCTAAGTGTTAACTCTGCGGATGCAGAGATTTTTTGGCGGTGAACACGCCGCCGTGACGTCACCCGCCCGGAATGGGCACAACGTGAGGGATTTCCCATGAAGAAGTTTGCAAGCAGCGTAAAGAAGTTCCTGGTATCAGAAGACGGCCCAACCGCAGTTGAATACGCGGTGATGCTGGCATTGATCATCGTTGTCTGTCTGGCTGCAGTTTCTGCAGTTGGCAGCAATGCCAATGCTAAGTTCAACAAGGTGTCCAGCTACCTGACATGATCTCTTCTGGCAGGAGTTTTCCTGTCGGCAGATTGTTCTATCAGAAAAGGATGCTGGTTGCTTAACTGGCATCCTTTTCTCGTGTTTCCGATGAGAATTTGGTCTCACCGGCTTCTTAAGAGCGTAAAAGAAGGGATCGATGAGATGATTCGTAAGCTCTCCGCAAGCGTAAAGAAGTTCCTGGTATCAGAAGATGGCCCAACCGCAGTTGAATACGCGGTGATGCTGGCATTGATCATTGTTGTCTGTCTGGCTGCTGTTTCTGCAGTTGGCAGCAACGCCAATGCCAAGTTCAACACGGTGTCCAGCTATCTGACCTGATCTTTAAGAAGCACTGAACGTTGGTTTCTGCTACCGACAGTTCCGGTGCTTTTGTCATGTCTGGACCAGTTCGACCGGAGAAGAGTTTTGGCTCTTCGTCCGGTCGTTTTGTTTTTGCATCGGACGAGGCCAAAAGGCAGCCGGAATGATCAATGGGCATAATTCCGAAAGTCCTTCTTGACGAGCTCAGACCATGACCTAGGTTTCAGAGAGACGTTGTTGGCAGAGCAGTCGTTCTGTCAGTGGCGACGCTGAATCGGTTGCCCTCGAGGAGTTCTGTCATGCTTCCATACTGGATTGAACTGAGTCCTTCTGACCTGATTCAGGGTACGGCCGTTTTCTCACTCGCCGTTGCATTTCTCTTGTTCAACGTCTTCACAAGAACTGGCCGAGCATGACGGCCGTGGATGGTCATGCATTGCGGAACGTCCCCCGTTCCAGCCTCAACTCATAGCAATTTGAACAGCGGAGCCCTCAACATGGAAATTACTCAGTACCTGATGGAAAACTGGCACATTAAGGCTGTGTCTGCCATTCTGATTCTGGCGGCATGGATCGATGGTCGCGAACTCAAAGTTCCAAACTGGATTACCTTCCCGATGATTCTGTCGGGCCTCGTCTATCAGACCTATGTCGGCGGCGTGGAAGGCTTCGGAGCTGGCATTCTCGGCATGGTCGTTGGCCTGCTGACTCTGCTCCCACTGTACGCAGTCGGTGGCATGGGAGCTGGTGATGTGAAGCTGATGGCTGGTATCGGAGCATGGCTCGGGTGGGAAATCACTTTCGCCGCCTTCTGTGTATCAGTCGTCGTCGGTGCGGTGATGGCTGTAATCATGGTTCTTTCAAAGAAGAGCATGTCTCATCACTATCAGCAGTTCCTGCTGATTCTGAGTGAGTGGATGGTCATCAAGAATCCTTATGAACTTTCGAAGATTGCTGCCGAGCGAAAGCCACGCATGATGCTGCTGCCTTATGGCATTCCGATCTGCATCGGCACAATTGGCTACTTCATCTACAACGGCATGATGTAGCAGAAATCGCCGAACAGTGGTCGGCAACGAACTTGTGAGAATCGTCAGCGGGTCTCTGGCCTGCTGACAACTGAATCTCGAACGTTTCGAGATCAGAAAGGGGTAACCTGATCAAGCAGGGAACCCAGGGACATCAAAGAGATTGGCAATCCCGTCAGACTTCGGTGAAGCAGACTTTTCTGTCTGCCGATGAAGATGCTGATGGGGTATGGACTCATCGTAACGGGATCTCTATTTCCGCAGTTTCTGCCGACAGATTCATGTTTCGGCAAAACTGATGAAGGCGAGCGTCTCGGTGCAGGGTCCGGGAACAGTACCCATCATGAAGAATCAATCTGTCATCCTGTTGGTTGTTGCAGTGGGTTGTGGTCTCGTCGCAATGCTTGGCGTCAAGCAGGCGATCAGCCAGAAGCCAGCCGAGACCGAAGAGTCTGTGAAGGTTCTTCAGGCCATGGCTGACATCGCTCCAGGAACGCCACTGGATGAGATGAACACTCAGTTCGTCGATATGCCTGCTTCGAGGGTTCCAGACGGAGCGGTCACGACAAAGGAAGAATTTGAAGAGCGAGCGCTGACGATTCCGGCTGTCACTGGCGACTGGATTCTGAAGAGCAAGCTGGGTGAGAAGGGTCAGTTTGGGGCGGTAAACAATATTCCGGCCGGCATGGTCATCGTGACGATTCCTGTCGATGCGACTCAGTCGCACAGTGGCATGTTGCGTCCCGGGAACCGAATTGACCTGCTCCTGACCTATGCAGATGTGACGACGGGAATTTCGGTCCAAAAGACGATCACTGTCCTCGAGTTTGTGGAAGTCTTTGCGGTCGATAATCGAGTTGCTGGAACCAACAAGGAAGGTGATGCTCTGGCAAAGAACATTACTTTGCTTGTAACACCGGAACAGGGGAAAGCGGTGACGCTGGCTCAGCGAATCGCTGGAGGAAATCTATCAACATTGATGCGTGGGAAGCCTAGTGCCAACTCAACGGCCCAGGCAGAAATCTCGCAGGACTTCCTGACAAGTTCGTTCATGGGATCGAACAAGAACGCACCCTCGGTGATGGATCTGCGTGAAGATGAGAATGAGAAACAGGAGGAAGTGACGCCGGTTGAACGCCCAGTGCGAACAGCTCAGGAGATCGCGGACAGCGATAACTCAAGCGAGCTTCCTTCACTGGACGAATTGCTGGCTAAGGAAGTTTCAGGACAGAAAGATCCAGGCGGTTCGGGGCCTGTCGAGAAGACAGAGCCTCCAAAGAACACCTGGACCATGGAAATATACGAAGGTGAAACTCTGCGTCTGGAGTCTGTGACGATTGCCGATGCAGGAGATTCGAAGTCAGGTCAGGGTACAGACTGGAGTGTCTGGAACCTGTTCAAGACAAAATGATCAGCCGCAATTGCGGTGTGACATGGACTGTGCAAGACGGTCTTTGTCATGATCATTACTGTGATCGCGCGGAGCGCGTTATGAGTTGGGGATGCGACGTTTCGCAGTTTTGCGAGACGTCGCTCTTCAGCATTTGAGGGGTACAGGGATGTCTGCAATTCGTTTTCTTGCCAAGTCAATTCTGACTGTCAGTCTGCTGATCGGAATGCAATCGTCCGGTTTCAGTCAGACCGCCGAGGGCACATCCCCGACGTTCTTCATTCAGGATGGTCGAAACGACCTGACGCTGATCGAGCGATTTTCGTCGTTCGTGCAGCACTCGTCGAAGATCAGTCGCGTTTCAGATTTTGATGTGGAGATCCTGACGGTTCAGCCGGTCGACGGAGACCCATCGCAGATTCGGATCTATGCTCTGAAGCCCGGCGTCACGACGCTGACGATTCTCGACGAACATGGGAAGAACTTCTCCGTTGAGATTCTCGTCCGGGGCGACGTCCGACACCTCGAAGCGGTCCTTCGCCGTGAGTATCCCAACGATTCCATCGCTGTGGAAGAAATCAGCGACACGGCAGTCCGTCTTCATGGCTGGGTCACGGAACCTTCCAGCATCGCTCAGATTCAGGCAATCGCGGAACAGCATTATCCAACCGTTCTGAATCACATGAAGACCGGTGGTGTTCAGCAGGTCTTCCTGAAATGTACCATTCTGGAAGTTCAGCGAACGAAACTGCGACGACTCGGAATGAACTTCACGCTGGCTCGGCCAAACGGGTTTCTGACCAGCACACCTGGTCCAATCACTCCGCTGACCAGCATCGCAGCAAACCGGCCAACCGTTGGCGGTCTGAGCGGCACAAGCATTTCCTATGGCTTTACTCAGCAGAACACGGCCTTCAATGGTTTCGTCGATGCAATGCGAGTGGAAGGCTTGCTGAAGTCTCACATTACTCCGATGATCGTAACTCACAACGGTCGCCCAGCGAACTTCCTGAGCGGTGGTGAAATGCCGATTCCGGTTTCAGCCGGTCTTGGAACGACAGGTATCGAATTCCGCGAGTTCGGTATTCAAATGGACGCAGTCCCGTATGTTCTCGGGCCAGGTCGAGTCCGCCTCGAAGTTTCAACCACCGTTCGAGACCGCGACTACGCGAACTCGATCACAGTGAATGGTTCGACAACGCCAGCCTTCAAGACGAACTCGGCCAATACTCAGGTGGAAATGAATTTCGGCGAGGCTCTGGTGATTGCGGGGTTGATTGCTCAGCGTGAGGTGAACAACGGACAAAAGTTGCCGTTCTTCGGCGAACTTCCTCACATCGGCGCAGCGTTTCGACGGACCTCGTCAGAAGAATCCGAGACAGAGCTGATCATCCTGATCACGCCTGAATATGTTGCGCCGGCTCCGGCCTCAGCGTTTGCTCACGGCGGTCCAGGAACGATGACCGACACGCCGGTTGATCGAGAACTGTTCTTCCACGGTCTAATGGAAGTACCAAAGTTTGGCGACGAATGTGCCTTCTGCCCGAACTGTGTTGGTGGCGGAGTCTGTCAGGACCCCAACTGCCCTCACTGCACTGGCACGAACTGCGTGTCTTCAGCGGACAAGAAGAACCAGGGTTCCGGGACCTTGATTGCTCCTGCGAAGAAGACAGGAACAAAAGCTCTTCCAGCGAGTGCTCCTTCGGACGGAAAACCAAAGACTCAGTTGCCATCAACCAGCGGTAAGTCGACCCGATCAGGAAGTTCCGGATTGATCTCTCCCACCATGAGATAGACTCAGACAGGAGAATCTGTACCACCGTCAGCGGGATATACGTCCGAGTTTCGCAAGAGATGAGGACCTCCAGAACCAGAATCAGAGACTGAAATCGAGAAGTGCCATGAAAAGCGTATTGCGACTTGCCACCGTCGACCCGGATGAGCGAACGCGCAACTCGCTCAAGACGATGTTGCTGGGTGTGGATACCGTTTGGCTTGAAGCGGAGTGTTCACGCTATGAGTTTTTCATGGATGTCGTGCAGCAGACCGCGCCGGACATCGCGCTGATCAATATTGATGCAAATTCAGCACGTGGGATTCAACTGATTGGAGAAGTTTCTCGAGCCGTTCCGAACTGTGCCGTGCTGGTCGTCAGTTCCTCTCAGGAAGGCAGCTTGATTCTTCAGGCGATGCGTAACGGCGCTCGCGAGTTTCTGAACATGCCGCTGCTGCTGGACGATTTCGTCTCCGCGCTCGACCGAATTCGCGCGACGATGGGCGGCGGGGCTGGCGAAGGTGCGGGCCGAGTTGGTCAGATCATCACCGTGGCTGGAGTCGGCGGTGGTGTGGGCGGTACTGCCCTGGTGGTCAATGCCGCCGCATCTCTTGCTCAGGACAATCGCAATTCGCCAGTCATCATCGACCTTGATCTGACACTCGGTGATGCTGACGTTTGGCTGGACATCATTCCCGAATACACCATTCGCGACGTGGCCGACAACATCAGCCGTCTTGACTACGGATTGTTGAAGCGATCGTTGACTCGACACGACTGCGGCGTTTATCTGTTGCCGCGTCCCGTGGAACTGGAGACCGGCGAACACATCAAGCCGGACGATCTGCGACGAATTCTGGCGCTCCTCAAGGCGACGTTTTCGCATCTGATCGTCGACGTCAGCAAGTCCTTTGGTCGACTCGACCTGTCCGTGATGGAAGTGTCTGACAAGATTTTGCTGGTCACACAACTGGATTTGTCCTGCCTTCGAAACGTTGTCCGAATCACTCAGTTCCTCGAGCAGTTTCCGGGCGTCAAGGACAAGGTGGAAATTGTCGTGAACCGCATGGGACTCGAAGACAGCGACATCAGTCTCAACAAAGCTCTTGAGACCATCGGCCGATCAGTCTTCTGGCAACTCCCGAACGATTACGCCACGATGGTGGGTGCTCGCAACAACGGAGTTCCGTTGTGTCAGTTTGCCCCCAAAGCAAGACTGACGCGAAGCATCAACGACATGGTCCGCAACCTGAGCAACGGCTCAGAGTCGCATGGCAAGAAAGAAGAAGAAGCGCCGAAAAAGAAGAGCGGCCTGTTTGGGCTGTTCGCAAGCCGCTAAAGCCGCGATGGCACAGCGGATCACAAAGCAGGTACCAGCTTGGCTCGCGGCCGATGTGAACCGGCCGGTACTTGTGATATGGCATTGTGCCGATTTCAAAAGCCTTATTCCGGCGTTTCGACTTCGACCAGTGCCTGGAGAATGCCGCCGACTTTGGGAACTCGTGAGTAGACAGACTCGTCCCACGTATGCAGTCCCAGCACCGCGCGGCTGTTCTGACCGCTTTGGAGACTGCGATAGATCAGCACCTGATGCTCGCCGATTCGAATTCGATGTCCGGATGCTTCGTGGCTTCCCAGCACTCGTCGCACTTCGGTGACGGTGAGCTTTGACCAGTCGGCCGGTGCATCGACTCGCTTCGGATGCCAGTCGATCGCCAATGGCATTGTGACTCCTCCAGCGCCGATGTTGGTCAGTTCCAGCCGGCCGTCGTTCAGTCGATATGAACCGTTGGCGTTGAGAACGCGGTCGTCATCCATCCAGACCGGAAACGTCCGCACGCGCCGTTGCGAAGCCGTCACACCAAGTTCACGAGTGATCACGTCGGGTTCAGCAATGGAATCAGAGACGGCTGGCAGCGTCGTCGTGAGCTGAACCTTCTTTGATGGATCGCCGCATGTGACAGTCTCGGTGAGAATTGCAAACCGATCCTGAGGTGCGAGCATCAGTTGGCGAACTCGTTTGATGGTGTCAGAACCTTCGCCCTCCAGTTCCACAAAGACGCACTCAGCATCCGGGAACCAGCAACTGCACTTCCATGTGTCGGGAAGATCTATCGGTTGATCATCGATCCTGAGAGACCAGGTCCATGGTCCCGACAGGATTGAAACACCGGCCGCTGACAACGTGATTTGAGGAACTCCGGCGTGCCATTCCAGAGTTGCAAGGTCTGCGTCGGGTTCGAGCGACGTTCTGAGAATCGCAAGACTCGATGTGTCGGACTGCCACGACGTCGCAAGTTGCGGCTTTTCGTCCTTCGGCTTCTTCCTGCGTTTCTTCTTCTCGTCGCCGGTCGATTCCTGAGCGGATTCCTCACCGTCATCCTTTGACTTCTTCAGTCTCGCCGGTCGACGAACCTCCTGCGGCGCGGGCTCATGGCTCTTTCGAATCAGCTTCAGCAACTTGCGATCAAACGGACTTCCAGAGACTGGCACAAGAACATCGAGAACCTCGTGCAGTGTCACCGCGGACGATTCCGGCGTGTCGCTTTCTACGTGATGCATCTGCGGAGGCAGGACGAGCATTGCCGCTCGTTCGGTCACGTAGGCAAGTCGAACGCAGGCTTCATCGCTCCACAGTTGCGCCGGAAAAAAGTTCGACCACAGCGTGCATCGGGCAACCGGAGCCAGCCACTCAGGAAGTCGCTTCAGCAGCGACGCATGAAACAGACCGTCGGCATCGGTGCTTTCGAGAAGTGATTTTTCCAGAAACGAGCGGCCGGAATCCAGTCGTTCCGACACGTCAACGATCGGCGAAAGCACCACTCCGCAAAGCCAAGGGACTTCGCCGGAGTTCATCAGAATCTGGATGGGATCGGTGATCGGCTCGGAGAGTTCCGCGGCATCGAACAGCCCACCAAGGCTTTCTTCACCGTGTGCACCGGCGAGTCGATTCAGGACGCGAACAAAACTGTCAGCACCGAGTTCCGCTCCGTGACGAAGCAGGATCTCTGCAAGCACCAACGATTCCCATGTGCCCATCGCGCTGGTTTCATCGGCCAGCCAGTTCGAGAGGATTTCATCGAACGATGCAATGGGGGATTTCTTTTGTTTCTTTCCCGGCCTTGATGGCTTCGCACTTTTCTTTGCTGCTTTCTCCGGAGAAAACAAGCTGTTGATGCTGACCGCCAGTTCTCGTTCGCGGCTGCTCAGTTCCGCCGAATCCAGCGACCACATGGCCAGCAACGGCGAATCACCGAGTGCTTTACGCAGATGCTTCATCGAGCGAGACATCGCTTCCAGCCAGGCAGACTGCAGCGCTGCGGCGTCGCCTTTGGAGACCGCTTTCCGAACCGCTGCCGGAGCTTTCTTTGCAGCGGCGAGATTGGTGAATGCCGAATTGCTCTTGCGAGCTTTCTCAGTCGTTGTTGCCACGGAAACGCCTTTGGTTCGGGCAACGACCGGAGTCCTTTCTTTGTTGCCGCTGGAATGAAAATGTATGCAATGGTTGTCTGATGGCTGTCGGAGTCGTTCCGAAAGCAATCAGATGGTCGTCGAGGAGAAACCTCCGTCGACGACAATGTTCTGTCCGGTTACAAACGAGGATGCCTTGTGTGACGCAAGCCACACAACAGCCCCGTCAAGTTCGCTGGCTTCCCCGAATCGAGCCATTGGTGTGTGGCCGATGATCTGACCGCCTCGCTCCGTGTAGGAACCGTCTTCCTTGAACAGGAGCGCTTTGTTTTGTTCGGCCGGGAAGAAGCCCGGGCTGATGGCGTTGACTCGAACACCTTTGGTGGCCCATTCTCGAGCCAGAAACTTCGTGAGGTTGATTACGGCCGCTTTTGCTGCCGAGTACGCGACCACTCGCGAAAGTGGAATCATTCCAGCCATCGACGCTATATTGATGATGGTACCCTTCTTCTGCTGTAGCATCGTTTCGCCGAAGACCTGCGCCGGCAACAACGAGCCCCCGACCAGATTCAGATCAAAGACACCATTCCATGCTTCTCGCGACAGTTTGCAGAAGTCGCTGCCGGGAGGCAACGTTGCATCCGGTCGATTGCCGCCCGCAGCGGCGACAAGAATCGTCACCGAACCCAATTGACGAATGATCGCATCTCGGGCCTCGGTGAGTGAATTCGTATCGAGCGCGTCGGCAGAGACGAAGATCGCCTTGCCGCCCTGCGATTCGATTTGCTGGACTCGAGCCCGCCCGCGTTCTTCATTTCGGCCGACAACCGCAACGCTGGCCCCTGCTGCAGCAAGCGCTGATGCCATGCCGCCACCGAGGACGCCGGTTCCTCCAAGAACAACAGCCGTTTCGCCAGTGAGATCAAACAAAGATGAGGCCATGTGGGATCACTCAGAATCTGGAAATGCAGGACAGGATGAGTTCAGTTCACGACAGCAACTCGTAGCCGAATTCGCAAGAATTCGGACGCTATGGGAATTCTCACGAATTCCGCTACAACGTAATTCAACGACAGCATGGGACACGACATCAGCTGGTTCGAGCCTTCTCGAGAGCCAGCAATTGGGCCTTCAGTTCTTCTTCAGAAGGGGTCGTTCCTTCCTTTTGACGATTGCGGAACTGAAGTTCGAGATCATCAATCAGAGGCTGAATCTTGGGCATGAACGCAGGAGCCACTCGGTCGGTGAACATGACACCTTCGATGTGATCATATTCATGCTGAACGACTCGCGCGTGAAGGTCTTCAAGTTCCAACTGGAACTGCTGGCCCGACAGGTCGAACGCATCGACAACGATGCGAGTCGCGCGTGTGACAGGGCCGTAGATCTCCGGCAGGCTCAGGCAGCCCTCTTCATCCTCTTCGCTCCCGTTGCGACGCGTGATCTGCGGATTGATGAAGACTTTCTCTTCATTCTTCTCATCGCGATCTCCGGTCGGATTGATGACGAACAGGCGATACGGCAAAGCCACCTGATTTGCCGCCAGGCCAATTCCGCGCGCGGCATACATCAGGTCAAACATCTGCTCGATCATCTGACGCAGTTCGGCGTCAATACGAGTGATTTCCTTGGATTTCCAGCGGAGAGCTGGGTGAGGATGAGGAACGATTTCCAGTTTCATGACGCTAACGGAATCCCGGGAAGTCTGGGTTTTGGACAGATTGACTCGTTGAAAACCCCAGCATTTTGTCATCAGATGATCAGCAGGGCACGCTGGCGACGCATTTCGAAGCGGAAAACGACTCGCCCAGTGCCACTCGCTGTTTAAGCTCGCCGAGTTTATCCAAAGCCTCGCAGTTTCGCCCTTCTGCCAAGCCGGGAATTCACATTCCCGTTGCACTTTCAGTCTTGTTCCGGCCGATAAACACTCCCGTTGATTGGATTTTCCGAGTGTTTTGAGGCACCGATTGACTTTAGCTGCAGCCGCGTTAATCTACCGGCTCTCAACTTGACCTCGTGTTTCCAGAAATCAGGACTTTGGCTCTCATGGGACGTACTGAACGACAACGTGAAATTGCACGCCGCCGTAAGCGTAAGACCGGACTTGCAAAAGTTCGCGCTCGCTTTGCAGCGTCCAGAAATGAAGGCGAAAAGGCTGAGTTGCTGGCAAAAGCTCGACGAATGAGCCCATTCATCGAACTCGAATAAACCTGCGATTGTGCAGGCCCAGTTTTTGGGAACACATGCACCAGGACAAACACCCCCGAAGCGGCGAACGACAATCGTTCGCCGCTTTCGTTTTATCCAGACATGATTTTGGCACTCAAATCTACCGCGGTGCTGACTGTAGAAGTTGTGCGGCCTCAATGGCAAAGTAAGTCAGAATGCCGTCGGCCCCGGATCGCTTGAAGCAAAGCAGACTCTCAAGCAACGCGGCTTCACGATTCAGCCATCCATTGTTTGCAGCCGCGCTGATCATGGCGTACTCGCCGGAAACCTGATACGCAAACGTTGGAACCCCGAACGACTCCTTCACTCGCCGCACGATGTCGAGATACGGCATTCCCGGCTTGACCATCACCATGTCCGCGCCTTCCTCAATATCCATCCGGACTTCTCGAATGGCCTCGTCGGTGTTGGCAGGATCCATCTGATACGTCCGCTTGTCGCCGCCGCCAAGATTTTTCGCTGAGCCAACAGCATCGCGGAACGGGCCGTAAAATGCGGAGGCGTACTTGGCAGAGTATGCCATGATCTGCACATTCTGATGACCGGCCTGATCGAGTGCTTTTCGAATCGAGCGAACTCGACCATCCATCATGTCCGAAGGCGCGATGATGTCACAGCCGGCATTGGCCTGATTAACTGCCTGGCGATTCAGTGCTTCAAGGGTTTCATCATTCACTACATAGCCGCTGCGGACGAGACCATCCTGACCGTGCGTTGTATACGGATCGAGAGCCACATCGGCGATCAGGCCAATGTTGATCTGGGCATCACGCACAGCCTTAATGGCGCGGCAGATCAGGTTGTCCGGGTTTGCTGACTCTTCGCCATCCGGAGTCTTCTTATTCTGCGGCGTCACCGGAAAGATTGCGATGGCCGGGATGCCGAGATCGGCCGCCCTGCGAGCCTCTTCCACAAACACATCAATCGAAAACCGCACGACACCCGGCATTGATGCCACAGGAACTCGCTGCTGAGTTCCTTCGACGACAAACACTGGCCAGATCAGGTCATGAACGGTGAGGTGATGTTCGCGAACGAGTCGTCGAGACCAGTCGGTACGTCGATTTCTGCGGAGACGAGTCAAAGGGAACTCTGAAGACATTTTGATCATTGCCTGACTGAAGCTTGATGAATTCGGATCGAACCGAACGGTGGGTCGCTGCGAACTTTCGACTCGGTCGAAAACAAGTCTGCGGTGCGATTGCCGATGGCCGATGAGGCATCATGGACAGCACGCGAAACCGTCCCGGCAGGCCGAGCGTTTCTGGAGAGTCACACCAGCGATTCAAAGGGGATTCTGTCAGGTTTGCGGCGTAAAGTCGATCAGTCCTGCGGCCTGCAGAATCCGAACGAGCAGATAGGAAAGACCGCCGGAAATCGGAATGGTCAGCAGCCATGCCCACGCCATTCTTTCGACAATCGTCCATCTCAGGGCGCTGAATCGCTTGGCCGCGCCGACGCCCATGATGGCTGCGGAAATGTTGTGTGTCGTCGACACCGGAATTCCCATCGCCGACGCGAGGCCAATCACCGCGGCCGACGTGGTCTCAGCAGCGAATCCGTGCACTGGTTGAAGGCGAACCATCTTGTGGCCGAGCGTTTTGATGATGCGCCAGCCGCCGCCAGCCGTTCCCGCAGCCATCACGACCGCGCAAAGGATCTTGATCCACATCGCGATCTGAAACTCCTGCCCTTCCGCAGGCGGATATGTTTTCAGAAATCCAAGCCATCCCGGCAGAGCATCCAGCTTGCCGTCTGTCGTACCAGCCAGCAGAGCCAGTGCGATGATGCCCATCGTCTTTTGGGCATCATTCGTTCCGTGCATGAATCCCATCGCACCGGCACTGACAAGCTGCGCTTTGCCGAAGACGCTGGAGACAGCTCGAGGTCGCCAGTTACGAAGAAGTCCGTACAGAAGTCCCATGATGATCATTCCCATGAAGAACCCAAACACGGGAGATGAGAACATCGGAACGATCACCTTCCAAAGAAGGCCTTTCCCTTTGTACCAGTGTTCTTTGTCCGGCTGAGACCAGATCACCACACTCCATGATCCGGCACTCGCGACCGAAGCTCCGACAAGTCCTCCGATCAGAGCATGACTGGAACTCGACGGCAGTCCCCAGTACCAGGTGACCAGGTTCCAGATAATCGCCCCCAGCAGAGCGCAAAGGAGAACTTCCTGAGTGACAACGCTGGTTTCGACAAGTCCGGAGGCAATCGTTTTTGCAACCGCCGTTCCCCACAGAGCGCCGACCAGATTGGTGGATGCGGCCAGTGCGACCGCCTGTCGTGGCGACAGCACCTTCGTGGCCACAACGGTTGCGATCGAGTTTGCGGTGTCATGAAATCCGTTGATGTATTCAAACACCAGCGCGACGAGAATAACGCAGAAGATCAGGGTCATGGGATGATTTCGACGAAGTGTCGGAAAGGTTGATCAGGTCCGGGCTCCATGCCCCGATTCAGTTCCTGTGCCGTCGTTCCCGAGCGTTGAGTTGCCCCCGTCGGATGCAACAACACGAATGAACGTGTTCGTTAGATTCTTGTTCAGAATCTTGCGCACACGGTGCACGCATGTTTGGCAAGCGAACAATGTGAGCGGTTTCGAAGCTCGAGCCGGTAGGCTCCTTTGGGTCAAGGGGCTGTCAGCCCCTTGTTAAGCGTTCTTCAGCACGATGTGTGAAATCACGTTGCCAGCGTCGCGACAACGGTCGATGATCTTTTCAAGAAGGTCGTACAGATCGCGAACGAACATGGCCTGCAGCGGCTCATACTTGCCGTTGTAGACTTCACCAAGTAGTCGAAGGACCAGATCATCCGCTTCGCTTTCGACGGCCTGGAGCTTGTCCAGCAACCCCTTCATGATTTCCAGCGGTGGCATCTTTCGAAGGTGGCCGACCATGTCGCACAACGTCGCTGTCGCGCGGTCAATCAGAATCATCTGCTGGGTAAAGTCGACGTCCTTCAATCGCTGTGGAGCCAGGTTGAATCGCTCCGCGAACTTTTCGATCGTCTTCGGAATTCGGTACAGAGCATAAGCCAGCGCGTCGATGTCTTCGCGTTCCATTCCGGTCACGAAGGTACTCACGAGTTCTTCTCGAATCTGCTCGGTGATTCGCTTGTCCTTACTGCGAGACAATGCAAACTGATCCAGCGGATGCGCGTGGTGGCGATCCTTCAGAAGTTCAATCAGCAACTGTGCCGAGGCCCGCGCTTCCGCTGCGCTTTGCTCCAGCATGTCGAAAAACTTCGCGTCCTTGCTGAAGAACTTCTGGATCGAAAACATTCGGGAACAGGCTCCGTGAACACGATGTGGGGCGGTCTGGAACGAAACGAGTCTCTCGGGAAACTCGATGTGGCGACGTCGTGGCATTGTTAAGAATTTGTTAAGACGATTCTACGGTGGCTGATTTTCGATGCAATCAGGGCCAGTGTCTGTGCCAAATTCGGCCGTGTTTTCCCGATGCAGATGGGAAAACTCCCCCATAGTGTCGTTTCCCGGAACGGGGGCTTGGCTGATTCTCGGTGCGTCGCAGCCTCAAGGCCGGTTGGAGTTTTGGTGGAAAGCTGATTCGACGACTCAACCGTCGTGGGGTGATGAATGTGCGGAAGCACCCTCTTGCGAATCAACTGCTGCCGCCGGACAATGGAATCAGCGAGCGTTCTCGAAGCTCGGCCCCGAAGGCTCTGTCGGGGCGAAGGCGTTCAATCTCTTGTTGGATTCGTGAGCTTTCCGTTTTCAGTTCGTCACGTCTGTGACCGAACCGAGGAGAGATCTGATGATGGTCAAGTCCCATAAACTCGCAACGCAATGTATCGCTGCCGCGTTGTTCCTGATGCTGACATGTTCGATCTGTGTGGCCCAGAGTCAGCATCGATACGATTTCCGAGGCGCTCAGTTTCCGACTGGTCGAATTCCAGCGGCTCCGGGCAATGTGCGAGTCTCCGGTGGCGCAACGTTTGGCCCGGTCGGAACAGCTCAGCAACTCGGCGCTCCGACGACCTCCTTTGGGTCTGGATCGTCGGCTTCGTATTCCAACGGTCGATCGTTCGTGAATGTTGGGCGAGGCTACGGCGGGGCATGGCATCACAGTCATCAGCTTCCGGTCGGCTATGGGAATCAGTTTACGATCGTTCCGCCGTTCATTCCGTCGTACCCCGGTGCTGTTTCAATCTTTGATGGGTATACCGCTGGAGTCGGGCCTCATTACAGCATCGTTCCCGGCTGGAGTGTTGCTCCGTCGTTTCCTTACGGTTGGTACGGCAATCCGTGGTATGGTCAGCCCGTTGTTTATGGTGGATGGTCAAATCCATTGTGGACTCAAGGGCCATTCATTCCAGGCAATGCGAACTCATGGTGCCTAAACAGCTTTCCGTACTTTGGCGGTACGAATTCGTACTTCGCTGGCTCAGTGTTGGTGCCGACAATCATCAACATGAACGTGGCGATGATGCCAAGTGTGCCTTCAACGGCGTCATACACAATCACAGATCCGCGAATGCTGGATTTGCTCGCTCCTGCGCCGCATGCCAACGGGCCGATGCCAGCGGTTCCGGATGTTCCTCCGGCTCCGCAGCCGGACGCCGATCTTCCGTTGCTGAATGAGTTTCCCGCGCTACCAAGATCCAACCGGGTTTCGACACTCGAAGAGAAAATGAAAAGCCTGCGTCATCAGACGGCGGGAGACGAAGCGTTTCGACACGAGCGTTATGCAGATGCGGTCGCCTCCTATCAGTCGGCAATCGATGCCGCGCCGGATCGAAGGGCTCCGTGGATTCGAATGGCGCTGGGCGAAATCGCGATGAAGCGTTTTGACTTCGCAATTGCTCGTCTCAAGACGGGCTTGAGTATGCCGGACGATGCTGGCAGGTCGTGGATCACCGCGGAAGAACTCTATGGAACACAGGTGGCAGAGCGAGCCAGATCACATGGGCTCGACCTGCTCAACTGGCTTGCCGAACGCCCCGCTTCGTCGGACCGATTGCTTCTCACCGGGATGTTTCAACAACTGCGAGGCCATCGGGAAGTCGCCGCTGAGTTGCTGACACTGAGCAGCCACGAAGGTCCGGAAGCAGAACTCGCCGCGACAGTGACGCGATTGGCTCAGAACGACATCGGCCAGCGAGCCGCCGCGCAGGAACTCGCCGATCTGCATGCAGAGTCGATCAACAAACCAATCATTCCCGCATCCGAACCTCGCGATCCAAACGGCATTTATCTGGACGGCAGGAAAGAGAAGTAGTGATCGCCGTAACGATTCCTTCAGCGTCGGAGATCGCAGACACTCACACTTTAGGCTCCCAGCCAGGTTCGTATTCGCGAGCCCACAGTTTTCGGCCTTCTTCGCTGTTCAGAATGTGGCCGTTGGCGGGATCACACTTGATTGAATCGCCGGTGCGAAGAGCGATATTGCCTAGATGGCAAAGAAGAGTCGACTTATGGCCTTCTTCAATTTCTGAATGAAGCAGCTTCGGGTCGTTGGCTCGAATCGCGGTAATGAAGTTCTCGATGTGAGCCTTGACGGCATCATTGCCAGACACTTTCTCTGTCTCTTTGCCCTTCTCATCGAACAGAGCGTAGCCCCATTCGGACAGTCGCAGCGTTCCCTTGTCTCCATGGAACGTCACGCCAAAGCCTGAGCCATCCAGACCATAGCGATTGCAACTGAGGCACTCCCAACTGATCTGCTTCTCTCCGGGAAACTCGAACGACACCACATGAGTATCCGCGGTCTGCTGATCGTCGTCGAATACATATCGACCGCCGGAAGAGACGACTCGTGTGGGATAATCCACCTGAAGTCCCCAGCGCGACAAGTCGATGGAATGAATTCCGTTGTTGCCGAGTTCGCCGTTGCCGTAGTGCCAGACCCAATGCCAGTTGTAGTGCAATCGATTTGACGTGAATGGCTGTCGCGGCGCCGGGCCCTGCCAGAGTTCATAGTCGATGCCTGGCGGTACTTCAGCGGGCATGCCGGTTCCGATCGGGCCTCGATTCGCGGCGTACCAGCTTCGACTGTAGTAGACTCGTCCAATCAAGCCGTCGTGAATTCGCTGAATGCCTTCCGCGATCTTCTCCGCGCTGCGACGCTGGTTGCCCATCTGAACGCAGCGTTTGTTTTTTCGAGCCGCCTCGATCAGCAGTTCGCCTTCTCGCGGATTGTGGCTGCAGGGTTTTTCCACATAGACATGCTTGCCGGCAGAGCAGGCGAGGATCGAAGCCGGAGCATGCCAGTGATTGGGAGCCGCGCAGACAAATGCGGTGACTTCGGGATCGTCAAGGATTCGTCGAAAGTCGGTGACGGCTTTGACTTCGTAGGCTTGTTTCGGGGCAAAGGAGGTTCGAAATGCTTCCATCCGTTTGCTGTCCGCATCGCAGATGTATCTCACTTCGACGTCAGGAACCGATGCAAAAGCTTGAGCAAGTGCGGAGCCCCGGCTGAGTCCCATGATGCCAACGACGATCTTGTCAGCGTTTCGCGAAGTGCTAGCAGAAAGGGCCGACGTCGCGACTCCGGATGCGGTGACCGCAGCGGCAGCTCCAAGGAATGTTCGACGGGATGAACTTAGATCATTGGCGGGCATGGAACGATCTCCGAAGGTGGGATGAGGAGCAGAGGAACGCGGAGTTTATGACTTCTTCTTGCTGGCCTTCTTCGCAACTTTCTGTGCGGCTTTGGCGGCTGTGGACTTTGCAGCGGCCTGTGTCGGTTTTGAAGCCTTGGCCGACTTCTTCGCGACTTTCTTCGCGGCTTTGGGGGAAGCTGATGACGCAGCCTTCTTTGCGTTCGCCGGGCGATTTGCGACGTAGTGGGAGATGTAGGCTGCAGCCGTCATGCGTTTGAATTCGGCACCAATCAGATCCAGCGCGCAGTCTTCGAGCTTTCTGAATCGAATGCAGCACTTGCCCATGTCGAGCTTCTTGCCAGTTGCTTCCCAGGCTTTGCGGAAACGATTTTCCGGATCGCCCGCGTAGAGCGACATGATGTAAACCGAGATATGATTCTTCTGCGATGCCAGTCCGGCAAACGGCAGCGGCTGTTTAGGATCGCAGTGATATCCGTCGGCGAAGATACGATGCGGGACGTAATAGCCGATCATGCCATACTGCATTCCTTCCTCGAATCCCTTGTCGAGATTCTTCAGGATTACCGCTCGAATCGCCTCCAGTGCGTCTCGGCGGTCTGCTGGCAGTTCTTTCAAATACTCCTGAACAGTTTTAGCCTTGCTCTGCATCGGTCTTGGCTCCTGCGTCGAAGAAATCCCGTCCCGCCACTTACGGGACGTCTTTCTGCGATCATGAAGATAACAGTCGAGGGAGGATTTCACACTCAGGCGGACAGAAAAGTTGTCAATCAAATCGCCTCAAGTGTGCGAGTCTGGTGGCGAATGCGGTTCGGAGATGCGACATCCCCGCACACCCATTCGTTGTTCCGACTTTGCGTTTTGTCGTGAAGGACGGCGCCACAACCGGAGATGCGACCGCATTCTCAATCTCTGCCGGTCTGAGGTCGCAATTGATTTCTGTAGACAATCATCGGCGATCGCATACTCTCTGCATTCGATCACTTCGAGTCATGTTCTTCGTGGAATTCCCAATGCGCTTCGCAACACTGTTTCTGATGACGGCCAGCTTTTTGTTTCTCGCGGGACCAGTCTGTTCACAGGATGCCCAGTCAGGAAGCAGCGAGACGATTCCGAAGGAGCTTCCGGGACTACATAATGTTCATCGCGCATCCGGCAAAGTTCTGATGGGCAGTGAGCCTCACGGGGAAGAGGCGTTTCAGCAGCTTCAAAAGCTGGGTGTGAAAGTCATCGTGAGTGTCGACGGTGCGATGCCAGAGGTGGAGCTGGCTCGTCGGTATGGGATGCGATATGTGCATCTGCCGATTGGATACGACGCAATTCCCGAGGACACGGCTCTTGGCTTGACTCGAGTCGCGCGAGAGCTCGACGGTCCCGTCTACGTGCACTGCCATCACGGGAAGCATCGAGGTCCGGCGGCTGCCGCTGTGCTTTGTCTGTCGAACGGAAGCATCAAGCTCGACGACGCACTGGAGCTTATGAAGTCTGCGGGTACAGGTAAGGACTACACGGGGCTCTGGAGAGACGTGAAAGCCTTCAAACCCCCGGCTGCGAATGCGAAACTCCCGGAGCTCGTGGAGACAGCAGAGGTCGCAACGCTGACGGCGGCCATGGCAAAACTGGATCGAGCCTTTGATCACGTCAAGCTGTGTGCGAAATCGGATTGGAAAGCTCCGGCCGATCATCCGGATCTTGAACCAGCAGCGGAAGCTCGATTGGTTCAGGAGGGACTCAACGAATCTCTTCGGCATTGCAGTTCCGATGCCTCGGAAGAGTTTCGCAAGTGGCTTCAGGAGTCCGACGAACTCGCAAATCAGCTTTGTGATGCAATCGCCAACTCCGATCCAGCAAAAGCGACAGCGCTACAGAAAGCTCTTGAAGGAAAGTGTGTTCAGTGCCATGTGCAGTATCGGAACTGATCACCTAAATGCGATTCTGCCCATGAAAGCCCTCGGTTTCAAAGGACCACGAGGGACGGCCAGTTTTCCCGGCGACATATCGCAGCGAGATGGGGCAAGCCGTCCGGTGTCGCTTTAAGTCATTGATTCACCAGGCGGCTTGCGGCCGCTCCGCGAACTGCCGGGACAACTTGCAACCCCCGATTGTGACATTGCCCGGACGATCGATTGAAACAGCGGGTTGCGTTGGTCAGTATGCTGTTTCTTCGAAACGACCAACTGTCCGGAATCCTCATCCCCGGGGCTCGAAATCGTATGTCCAATCCTGAATCTTCATCCGTTTCGACACGGGATTCCGTGACCATCATTTGTCCGTCAGAGCAGATTTCAAATCTGTACGAAGCTCAATTGGAAACAGTTGGACTTACCACGCAGTTTGCGTCGTCGATCGCAACACCGCTGCTGATTGTCGATCTGCGGAACGTGAAGTTTATCGGCTCGGCTTTTCTTGGTCGCATGGTTGCGATGCAAAAGGAACTGGCCTCGCGAGACCAGGGACGACTGGCTCTTGTTGAAATGAGTTCCTTCTGCCGAGCCGCGATGGCTGTTTCGAAGCTTGATACGGTGCTTGAAATCTATCCAACAACCGCTGATGCTCTCAAAGCATTCGGCCGATCTGCGGTCTAGTGCAGAAGTTGCCAGATTTCGCATTGACTTTCATTCCCACGCGAATGTGAGAAACTTCTCAGCCGCATTGATGTGCTTTGCGTCGCAGTTTTCGAGTCGCCGTTCTGCGAAACGAAGGTCTTTGCAACATCCGCCCTCTAATCACTTTCTGTCTCCACGAGTTCCGGATCTTTCCTGCCATGTCCGTTCAACTGAGCGACTTCGCTCGATCACTCAACGTCGAAACCGCATTTACTGTTCTGGCTGTGGCAAAGAAGCTGAAGGCCGCCGGGAAGGATGTCGTCGAACTGGAGATTGGTGACAGTCCGTTCAACAGCACCGCATCAGCGATCAAGTCTGGCTTGCAGGCGATCAACGATAATCAGTCGCACTACTGCCCGTCGCCTGGGCTGCCCGATTTTCGCGACTCAGCCGCAAGGTTTCTCAGCCGGGAGTTTCGTATCCCGGTTGCAGCCGAGAACATCGCAGTTGGGCCGGGCGCGAAGGTGTTTGAACAGTTCTTCTGCGAGGCGTTTCTGAATCCCGGCGATGGATGTCTGGTCTTCAGTCCCGCGTTCCCCACTTATCTGCCGAACATTCAGCGGCGAGGTGCACGTGCCGTGATGAAGCCGTTGACGCAGGAGAACGCATTTCGGCCTCAGGTGGAACAGATTCAGGACTTTCTGAACACCGATCCATCTCCGCGGGCCATCTTTCTGAATTCGCCGCACAATCCGACAGGTGGCGTGACTACAGAGCAGGATCTTCGGAACATTGCGGATCTCGTTCGAGGGAAGAACGTCGCCGTGTTCAGCGACGAACCCTACTGTCATATGATCTGGAAAGGTCAGCATCATTCGATTCTGGCACAGCCTGGAATGCTGGACCAGTGCGTGGCAGCTTACACGTTCAGCAAGTCGTATTCGATGAGCGGCTGGCGGCTTGGTTTCTGCGCGTCATCGCGGGAGATCATCGATGCGATCAGCAAGATGATCAACACGACATTGTCATGTACTCCGCCGATCGTTCAGCTTGCAGGCAAAGCGGCTCTCGACCAGGATTCGAAAGAACGCGACGAAACGATGCTCAAGTTCCGCGAAAAAGTAGTACTGCTCACGGAAGGGCTCAACAGGATCGAAGGCTTCTCATCGCTTGATCCCACGGCGACGTTTTATGTGTTCCCGAGCGTCAAGCCGGTCTGCAATCGACTGGGCATCACCAGCCACGGATTGGCGTTGTATTTCCTCGAAGGTGCCGATGACAACTTCGGCGTCGCCTGTCTTGGTGGTGAATGCTTCGGCGAGGCTGGAGGCGGCTTCCTCCGCTTCAGTTGTGCGGAACCCAACGAGCGTCTGCAACAGGCACTGAACTTCGTTCCAGTCGCGTTGTCTCGATCCGACAGAATTGCGAACTGGCTCAAGACGCATCCGGAGTTTGTTCTGAAGAAACCATACTGATTACGTCTTGTGCGGAACGCATGCAACGCGTTCCTGCACAGGCGATGACTCCGTTGTTCCGGAGTCTATGGAACTGTGAATGTGGAGGCGAAAGTCTCCATCAAATCCCACTCGATCTCAAGAAGACCAGGTCATGACACAGATCAACAAGTACAGCAGCCGAATCACTCAGCCCGCATCTCAGGGAGCATCTCAGGCGATGCTCTATGCCACTGGGCTGCAGCCCGCCGACATGAACAAGGCCCAGGTTGGTATCAGCAGCGTTTGGTACGAAGGCAATCCCTGCAACATGCACCTGAATGATCTCGCGGCGAAGGTGCGAGAAGGTGTGCAGGCGGCCGGACTGGTCGCGATGCGATTCAACACAATCGGCGTCAGCGACGGAATCAGCATGGGCACCGACGGGATGTCGTACTCGCTGCAGTCACGCGATCTCATTGCCGACTCCATCGAAACCGTCATGAGCGCGCAGTGGTACGATGCGAACATCTCATTGCCCGGCTGCGACAAGAACATGCCCGGTTGCATCATGGCGATGGGACGCCTGAACCGACCGTCGCTGATGATCTACGGCGGCACGATCAAGGCAGGCTGTGGCTTGAAGGGCGAAAAGCTCGACATCGTCTCTGCATTTCAGTCTTACGGTGAGTACATCGGCAAGAAGATCACTGAGGAAGAACGTGCAGGCATCGTTCGCAAGAGCTGTCCAGGTGCCGGAGCCTGCGGTGGCATGTACACGGCCAACACAATGGCATCGGCGATCGAAGCGATGGGGATGTCGCTGCCGTATAGTTCGTCCATTCCGGCCGAAGACCCAGGAAAGCTTGACGAGTGCTTCAGAGCCGGCGCTGCGATTCGCAACCTGCTCGAGAAGGACATCAAGCCTCGCGACATCATGACTCGTGCAGCCTTCGAAAACGCGATGGTGCTGATTATGGCGACGGGCGGATCAACAAACGCAGTTCTGCACTTGATCGCGATGGCGAAGGCGGTCGAGGTGAAACTGACCATTGATGACTTCCAGACGGTCAGCGACCGAATTCCATACATTTCAGACCTGAAGCCAAGCGGCAAGTATGTGATGGAGGACCTGCACAAGGTCGGTGGCACTCCAGCAGTACTGAAGTATCTTCTGGAGAAAGGCCTGATTGACGGAAGCTGTCTGACGGTGACCGGCAAGACGCTTGCAGAAAACCTGAAGGACGTTCCCGGCCTGACTCCCGGTCAGCCGATTGTTCAGCCCATCGAAAAGCCGATCAAGGAAACGGGCCACATCCGAATCATGCGAGGCAATGTTTGCCCGGAAGGCGCTGTGGCAAAGATCACGGGCAAGGAAGGTTTGGTCTTCAAGGGAACGGCTCGCTGCTTCGATTCTGAAGAACTCATGCTCAAGGGGCTTGAAGACGGAAAGATTTCGAAGGGCGACGTGGTGATCATTCGGTACGAAGGTCCCAAAGGCGGGCCAGGTATGCCAGAGATGCTCACGCCGACATCAGCGATCATGGGTGCTGGATTGGGTTCGGATGTCGCGTTGCTGACCGACGGCCGATTCAGCGGCGGCTCGCACGGCTTTATTGTCGGGCACGTGACGCCAGAAGCTCAGGTCGGTGGACCGATTGCTCTGCTGAAGGACGGCGACAAAATCACCGTCGATGCCGAGAAGAACGAGATCAACGTTGACATCACCCCGGCAGAGATGCAGGCTCGAAAGGCCGCGTTTGTTGCTCCACCTTTGAAGGCGACTCGGGGAACGCTTGCGAAGTACATTCGTCTCGTGAGGTCAGCCTCCGAGGGATGCGTGACCGACGAAGAGTGATGGGCTCAGTTTGAGCTGCCGACAACAGAGGGCCGACGCCGGTGAGAGACTCATTTGCGTCGGCTTTTTTGTTGATGCTTGAACTACGTTCGAGTTCACTCTCCCTCTGGGAGAGTCGCGAGGAACGAGCGGTGAGGGCTTTCGGATTGATCTGTCAGGTCTTCAGCCAAAGTTGTCATCGCTGCCCTCCCCGTCGCTATCGCGACGACCCTTCCAGTGGACCGAGTGGGAGAGTAAGGCAAAGAACGATTCACGAGCCGGAACATGCAGCCGACGAAATGCCTCACGACTTCGCTGCCTCTGCAAGTTCCTTCATGCGACTGTGACGCATGACCAGCAAGCCGGACAGGATGAACGTGCCACCGACAAACTGTTCGAAGCTAACCGGTTCCGCTCGCCAAAGCCACGCGGCGGCGATCGCAACGATGGGGCTGAGGTTCTGATACATCGTCGCCTGAGCGGCACCGGCATGCTTCACGCCATAACTCCACATCGGAAGAGCGAGCCCTGTTGACAGAATGCCGGAGTAAATCAGGCAGACCTGCATGGGGACCTGCTTCAGGAGCGGCAGCGAAGCGAGTGTTGCTGAACCGGCAATCAGAAAGTGACATGGCAGACCAATTGTCGTCGACACCGCGGCAAGCTGAGTTGGCGAGATCATTTTCAGAACTGGTCGACTGAAGACAGTTCCTCCGGCCCATGTCAGGGCAGCGATCAACGCGATGAAATTGCCAGCGAGTCGATGCGGCAGTTCATCAGGACTGTTCGCCGGAGCTGCCTTTCCGCCTGCGACGATAATTGTGCCAGCAAGAGCGAAGAACAGGCCGATCCATGCAAGTGGTTTGAGCCGTTCGGAAAGAAAGACTCGCGCCATGAGGGCGGTCCACATGGGAACCGTTGCCATGATCAGCGCGACATCGGCGGATGATGTTTTTGAAACAGCCAGCAGAAACAGAATCTGATAACCCACCGAGACGATCATGGCATATGCCAGAATGCGGCTCCATCGGATTGACTTGTCAGGCCGAACGCCCGCACGAAACTCAATAGCAGCGGCAAGCTGAAGCACAAGCATGGACACGACCAGACGAATGGCATTCAGCGCGTAGGGATCGATGCCAAGCTGCAGTGCAGACTTCATGACGGGGACATTAATTCCCCAGACGATCGCGACGAGCAGAAGGGCGATGTCGGCAACCCAAAGACGTTTCGCGGCCGCGGAATCACGGGAAGTGGATTCGTCCACGGGCGACGAGTATGGGTTTTCATCACTCCGGCTTGAGGAGTTCGACATCGACGACTCAGCTTGCATTCACGGACTTGGCAAACGGCACGCCACCGAGTTTCTGGCGTGCTTCTTTCAACACGAATATTGTTCTGAACAGGGCATTCGTTCGCTGGTGGCGATTCACACATGCCCCCTGTAGCCGAGTTCGTGAGAACTCGGAAATCTAACGTGCTTGGCAATTCGGAATTCTAACGAATTCTCCTGCGAGACGACCAACTCATACATGGACGACTCGGAACCTTGAAGGATTCTGAGTGGAGGAGTCGCAGAAGTTTCCAAGCACACAATTCGATCTCGCAATCACTTCTTTGCCGGCGACTTTGAGGACTCTTCGGGTGCTTGTTTCGACTTCGAGGGATCCGTCGGCTTCAGGTACAACAGCACGGCTGTCCCCTTGGGCGGAATTCGTTCCGTCCATCCTTCGTACGTCTGTGATCCATCATTGGCCGAGCTTTCTTCGCGAACATCCAGCAGTGCATCAGAGAAGTTGGATGTACAAATCAAGTGACCACCTTCGGCCTGATAGTGCTCCTCTCCGGTCATTTCATCTTTGTAAATACTGCTCCCCGCAAACACGAACGTGGATGTCATTTGGCGAGACTGTCCCTGATCAAAGAACGATTTGATGACATCCTGGTATTCTTTTTTGTCCCATTTGCTGAGCAGGTCATCGCGATCCTCCTCCGACATCGGTCCGAACCACAGGATCTCATTGTTAAACTTATCCCATCGCAGTTGCTTGTACGGCAGTTGAAGGCCCGGTGGCGGCCCAGACAACGGGGCTGAGTAGTAGCGATGAATATTGTGTCGGATCCATTCCTGAGCCGGTCGTCGCTGGAGTTTCTCAGCCTCATCCAGCCACACGGCGTCAATGTGAATCTCCGGACCAGTTGGGGGCATGAACTTCGGTGAAAACGTCGCAGTTGTTCCAGGTTCCAGCCCAAGTGCCAGCAGTGCCGTGTGAATCACGTACGCCTTTGACCGAATGCGGAGAATCGTTTCATGCTCGCGATTCTGTTCCGGGACAAGCAGCATCTCAAGGACGCAGTCGGAGCAGGCCACTTCGGTTCGAAGGATGACCTGTTTGTTTTTGAGATCGAGGAAGACGGTTCCATCTTTGTTGAGCGGTGTCGCTTCCTTCAATAGCGACTCAAGCTTCTCGGGCAGCGGAGGCAGCGGTTTCTTTGCTGGTTCCGAACGATTGTCTGGAACGGGCTTTGGTGCTGCGGCGGGAGTCTCTTTCTTCTCCGACGGCTCTTGTGCTGAAACGCCAGAAAACAGGAACAGACCGGGCAACACGCATACGGAAAGCAATCTTGGAAACATGTACTTCCCCACAGGCAATCGACATCGCTTTTTGTTCAGGGCTTTGCAGGTCCCGAACGAGACTCTGGCGGGATCATTCGGACTTTGCGAGCGTTTGTCCAACGGTTTGGTCAGATGTCTGGACGATTGGAATCGAACACGACATTTCGCGAGATGACGGCTATTCGAAGGACACCACTTGACCATCTGCTGGTCGAATCACGCGATACAACAGCATCTTGCTGGTGTTGAAAGAAAAGGACCGGACGCTTCCGTCGCCAAGAGCAAACTGCGGGCCAGCGGGACTTGGCGAACCCCAGTTGCCACCGCCGCAGGAGTAGTTTCCATCGCTCCAGCCAGGGCCGCTCACGCGATCCGGGAAATTGTTCAAATCAAAGTCGCTGTAAAGCTCGTACCCGCATCGACCAACGCCACCATTGCCACCCAGAATCCACGGTTCGTCCCAGTACATGACGCCAGCTCGGTAGGCTTTCTGAGCAAGTGCTTTCTCACCGACAAAGATGGTATTCGAAGTGCCGTCGGTGATGTCACGATACGTCATCACCTTGCCCCATCCGGAGTATGTTGTGCGGTGGATCAGATCGTTCGCCGCGTAGTCTGTTCGCGCGCAGGCTCCGAGCCCTGCATTGTCGTAGTTCCATCCTGGATAGACCGAATCCGTCGCAGGAACGTCTGACAAGCCACTTCTTCGCGACGGAAGGTAGAACACGGGCAGCGGCGTGCGGTAGCAACTGAGCGGATCTTCAAACAGGGCGGCTTGCTCGAGGTATGGAAGCAGCGAATAGAACGTGGAACCAAGCTGGTACTTTGGCAAATCCGCGGGGTCTCCCCAGCGAGGTCGGAAACTGCCATAGCTTGGAATGAACGTATAGACGTTCGGCGTCGCCGTCACAACGCCCTTGACGCGAGACTCATACGGCGCGCTGTTGGCAGGAATCCCTGGCGTGTAGTCGTAGCCGCCGCTGGTTGGGAAATGCCGGTGAACATCTTCGAAGTTGGCGATCGCAATCGCAATTTGCTTCAGATGATTCTTCGATTCGGTGCGACGAGCAGCTTCTCTCGCCTGCTGAACTGCCGGGACCAGCAACGAAACCAGCACCGCGATGATGGCAATTACGACAAGCAACTCAATCAGCGTAAAGCCGCGACGACACGTTGTTGCCAACGGTTCCTCGACTGCTTCAGATTGATGACAATGTCGTCTCACAGATCACGTCGCTTTTCGCCACGAAGAATTCTCCGGGGTTGTAACCGGGACACCATCAAGGTCAAGTGACTGGACGAGCCAGCAACGATTCGTCCTGGACTTCAATCGTCGATTTCAACGCAGAAAGAGCTCTGTAGACGAGATGTCACAGAGCTCTTCTTGGTCTCAAACCTGAATGCTTGTGAGTTCTTCAGCTCGACCCGCCCGAGCATGCACACAGGCTGGTTTGCCTCTCGAAACTCGTTGCATCAATCAGCGTCGGGATCTCACCGAAATCAACGACTCGGACGCGGCTGAATGATCATTGGGCCGGAGTTCACTTGTTTGGTTCCGATGGTCGATGGCAGGGAAACCTGCTTGTTGGGACCCTGGAGTCTTGGCCAAACAGGAGGCTCCACCGACTGAGTGGTCCCTGGCGGCAGAACCGGAGGAGCCGGAAGATCTTCAACCTGTGGAACAGGGGCAGGTGGCTGCACAGGAGGAGTCACCGCTTCAGGAACCGCGGGAACCTCTGGAACTGACGGAACCGGTTGATCCGGAATTGGCAGAGAAGGAATGTCGCCGGTTCGAATCTGATTGTTTGGAGTAATCAAACCAGGCTCATTATGAAGGTCATGATCTTCCATGGGGGCCGCAAGTCCGTCACCATTTCGAGTCGGACGAGGTCTCACAGGACCACTGGGTTGGACTGATGGCTGCGAATTGCCCTGTTCGCTATAGACTCGAAGTGGGCGACGTGACTGATCGCAAACCTTCTGCGGAGCGTTGCAGCCGGGCTCGTCCTGGATCTCAGTACACTCCGAGGAACAGTCCGCCGACGGCTTGCCATGAAACACTTTACCGATTGACTTCTGAAAGCTCCGAAGCGGGTTCAGGCGACTGGTGTTGTTGTCTTTGCTGTAGTAGCGGTCAACGTAACGATGCACCCGTTTGTTATGATCATCGGTCGGAACGCAGGGTTCCACCGGGCTGCATTGGCCCACGAGTTCACTGTCATCGACGCAATCCAGACCGCAGTCATCTTTTCGACCGTGGAACTTGTCGCTGATGTCCCTGAGGAAGCTGACACTCTTGACTCGGGAGATTCCCATTGCAGGCGGAGCCGGAACAGGTTCGCCGGAGGGATTGCGAAAATCATCGTCTGATGACTCACCAGCTCGCGGTGAGTATTCATGGTCTTCGGTCGCAGAAGCATCGCGATCGTGGTCGCGCAGGGAGCTCAGACGATTTCGTGTGGCTGCGCAGCCTGTGGTTAACGTCATGGCGACGAAAGCGACAAGTGAAATCCGTAATAGTCGCATGCGACTTCCTCCGCGAAGCATGTCGCTCTTTGAACAGCGCAAAGAGCGAATGCCAATCCTGACAATCCTTCATTCGTGAGATCGGCAGCTTCTGCAGATGGGAACGATGAATCCCGGACACTTTGCCGGTTCAGGAACAGACTCCGCACGGTGATAACCAGCATGACGACAATTCCGTTCATGCAGACTGCGGATCGGAAGAATTGCGGAGACAACCTTCGCGGGCACGAAGCATATGGAAGTTCACCGCAGAGGTCTTCGAAACGGCGAAGACGCAAAAGTTTGCCGGGCTGTGGAATCACGAAACGAGCGAGTCGATCTGATTCGACTGCGAAACTCATCGCCGGCGATCGGGGAAAGCATCATCCCGAAATTGGCAAGAATAAGCGGAGAGACAGGGATTCGAACCCTGGGATCCCTTTGACAGGATCACATCATTAGCAATGATGCGCATTCGGCCACTCTGCCATCTCTCCTCGGTCACCGCAATCTTGCGGCCCGACTAGGACACATGGTAATCGGTTTCGGTTCAGAAACAAGTTCAGCGGAGACTTGCATCCGGGTTCTCATCCCTACAATCGACAAAGTCGGTCGTTTCTTGACTCAAAACCGCCAGCGATTTAACCTGAAGCCTCGTTCGGCGACATCTTGAGACTGGACGCTGGTCGTTTTCCGGGGCACATTTTGAGATCTCGGAAGTCGATTCAAATAAAGACATCCCTCCTCAACTGCACTTCCCGCATCCGGTTACTTCCCACCTTCCTGCCGGAGAAATCACATGCTAACCATTCTTGGACAGTCCTCGCGAACGCCTTGCGATGGCGTGAATCGCCGAAGCTTTCTGAAGATTGGCGGGTTCGCCATGGGAGCCATCGGAGGCGTGAGCCTTCCTTCGCTCATGCGAGCAGAAGCGTTCGGTTCGAATCCGAACGCCGGTCGTGGCAAGGCCATCATTAACATTTTCCTCGGTGGCGGTCCTCCTCATCAGGACATGTGGGAAATCAAGACAGAAGCACCGCGGGAAATTCGTGGTGAATTCAGTCCGATCGACACCAATGTTCCAGGCATTCAGATCGGTGAGTGCTTCCCGAAGCTGGCAGCCATTATGGATCGACTTGTCGTCGTCCGATCCGTCGTCGGCTGTGACGGAGCGCATGATGGTTTCCAGTGCCTGACGGGATGGAATCGTCGAAGCGTTGAGTCGATCGGCGGCCGTCCCGCGATTGGATCTGTGCTTGCAAAAATCTACGGCCCAACAGACCCAGGCATCCCAGCCTGTGTCGCTCTGGCTGACAAGACGTCACATGTGCCCTGGTCCGAGCCTGGTCCGGCAGGATTTCTTGGTGCAGCCTATCAGCCGTTTCGTCCCAACGGCAATGGCATGGAAGATTTGACGTTGAATGGCGTCACACTCGATCGACTTGCAGATCGTCGAGCATTGTTGAAGGGACTTGATCAACTCAAGCGAAACGCCGATGCGACAGGCACCATGACCGGCATGGATTCGTTCTCAGAAGCCGCGTTCGGCGTGTTGACATCCAGTCGACTGGCCGAAGCACTCGACATCTCCCGCGAACCCGCAGAAGTGCGTGAACGATACGGTGACGGCAAGCCTTACAAGTATCAGTACGATGGTGCCCCGACCTGCAACGAGCACATCCTGATGGCTCGCCGACTGGTTGAAGCTGGCGTTCGATCTGTGTCCTTGTCATACGGTCGCTGGGACAGTCACGGCCAGAACTTCGATCTGGTGCGGGATCACGGCGGCAAACTGGATCAGGCTGTCAGCGCGCTGGTGCTGGATCTCGAAGAACGTGGAATGCTCAATGATGTGACGATCCTCGTCTGGGGCGAGTTTGGACGTACGCCGCGAGTCAACGACGGTGCCGGACGCGATCACTGGCCTCAGGTGAGCTGTGCATTGATGGCTGGCGGCGGCATGCGAACCGGCCAGGCCATCGGTGCAACCAATCGACTGGGCGAATATGCGGTGGCTCGACCGGTTCATGTTCAGGAAATCATCGGAACGGCGTATCACAACCTTGGCATTGATGTCATGAACACGACAATCAGCGATCCAACGGGCCGACCGCAGTTCCTGGTCGATATTCGCGAACCAATGCGAGAGCTGGTTTAGTCTGATCCGCAGGCTCAGATGGCGATCTTGTTCTCGAGCATCTGATAAAGTCTGAGCACGTGTTTGATCGCCTGAAACGAGCCTTCACCGGTTCTCCGTCCGACGGACATCGCCAAGCAGCATCTCCATCAGGACCGTCCGATGCAGACTTGCTGGCGAGATGGAACTCCGTCGACGTTGACGGACGACGCGTGGATGTATTCCCCATTGAAGATGGTCAGGAGCCTGCTGGTGCCGTCTTGTTTCTTCATGGGCATGGCAGAGTTCTTCTGAACCAGAATGCGACCTTCACGCGACTGTTTCATGAACACCGACTCGTGGCCGTTTGTCCGGACGGGGCTCGCAGTTGGTGGCTCGATGTTGTCTGCAACGAGTTTCACCACAGTGTGACGCCGCAGCAATGGCTGGTTCAGTCGCTTGTTCCCTCGATCGAAACGCATTATGGAATCAGGCCGCCGCGGATTGCTCTGCTTGGTGTGAGCATGGGCGGTCAGGGAGTGCTCCAACTGGCATTCCGCCATGCCTCGACGTTTCCAGTCGTTGCCGCCATCGCTCCTGCTGTCGATTTTCATCAACTCTACGGCTCCGGGATTCCTCTCGATGAAATGTTTCCGGATGCAGAAGCTGCGCGTCAGGCAACCGTTGTTCTGAATCTCCATCCGCTGGCATGGCCGCGATATCAGTACTTCTGCTGCGATCCTGCAGACTCAGAATGGTTCGATGGAGCGGCTCGGCTTGGAATGAAACTTTCGTCGTCGGGCATCCTGCATGAACGGGATCTGGAGACGTCTGCCGGAGGCCATAGCTGGGAATACTTCGATCGTATGGCCAGCCCGGCACTGAAACACATCGCTGAGAGCCTCAGAAAAGTCGAATGAATGAGGTTCTGCCGCGAATCGGATAAAGTCACGAGATGTCAGCCGAATCCTTCCTCCACCAACGAAAACGACGCGTCGGAATCGCTGCGGCGCTCTGCCTGATTGCTGGTGGTGCTGGTTTGTGGTTCGCCGATGAGACCTCGTTCTGGCCAGCCGCGTTGGTCCGAGTTGGTATCGTCCTTGGTGCACTCTGGTTAACGGTGTCAGCGAGCCCCGGCCGATTTGGATGGCAGAAACTCAGCCGCGAAAAACTTGGGCTGATCATCCTGATCGCAGCATTCTTTCGATGGATCAAGGTGCTGATTCCAGCGTTGCTCGTTATTGCAATCCTGATCTGGGTTGTGCGCCCGAAAGCCCGACGATGACGGCGCCATACATGAGCTGGTTCACAGTCCACTATGCATGAAACTGTCGACCTGCCGCGAGACACTCACAAAGTTCCTGAGCCACTTCTGTGATGCGGAGGATGGAGTTGTCTCTTGCAAGCGACCTGGTGATTCGCCTTGCCAGAGGACCTGTCTCCAGGATGGTCTCAAATGATCGTCTCATCGCGACGTCCATGTCGGGATTCGTCGATTCGTACAAATGTTGCCAGAGCGATTGAAGCGTACACGATGATTCCTGAACGCCAAACAAGCTCAGGATGTCACTATTGCTCACGACGGCCTGCTCGCCCTTGTCGATGGCACTCAGCAGGATCTCGTGAAGAGGCTCAACATCAACCGCCTGTTGCGCGGCGAGAGACGACCATTGCTCGCCGACCAACGCCTTCAAAACTGCGACGGTTGCCTGAAGAACCGCAATGTCAGCAGACGGACATTCCTGAATATCGATCACACGGATCTCGATCGAGCCGCGGCCAAATCTCGCGATGGCGCCGCGAGCGTTCAGGAACTCATCCTGCAATACACCGTCGGGATCGTGTGGGGCAATATCGCGAAACAACGGTTCAAAAATCTGACGATGATACTCAGCTTCAGTAAACGCCTGCTCGGGAATCACGCGGCCCGTGATCATCGGGATCTTTCGTGAGTTCGTTCGATAGACGTTCAGACGATTATCCAGCCGCCCGGTCACTCGCCCCTCTACAACCGGTGAAGCCGCGGCGATCGCAGGAAGCAAAGGCAGCACCAGTCGAATCGCCGCATGAAGCCGACCAAATTCTTCGTCACCGTTGAACGGCAGATTGAGGTGAACGCTTTGCAGATTTGCCCAGCCATGCCCACGGCAGTCGAAGATGCGATTGAACGCCTCATACACCGCGCTATACTCATGCGGCCACAGTTTCATCTCGCGAAACGGATCCATCCACGGATGCATCGCCGATGGCATCAGGCGACCGCCCAAAGTTTCAAGCTTTCGATTGATATGACGAACCTGGTCGTGAAACTGCTGGTGCAGACCGGTCAGCGAAGGAGCCGGTGAGGCGGTCTTCAGCTCAACGACGTGCAGGACCAGTTCATTCGACCATGCAATCGATCCTCGCTCAATCTCGGATTCGATTCGGCCACATTCCGACTCAATCAAACGATCGCAGATTGGCAGCACATTGAGATTACTGCGGGACACGATCATGTATTCGAGCTCGACGCCGTATGCGTCAAACAGACCCAGCTTTTTCGACACGGATCAACTCACGATAATGACGGCAGCGCGACGCGGAATGGTCTACACTGCTCAGGACGGTTCTCTTCAGATGTTGCGAATGATTGCAGGAATCGCCGCGGCCGGAAACGCGAGTTGAGTTGTGAGAAACCATCGACGGCCGCTCCACGTCGACGCTGAAACTGAAGCCTGATTTCTTTGGTTCGCTCGATTGGCGGAAAAAAGTTCCAGTGGTGCCGGATAGGACGACGATGCAATGAGTCAGAGACCATCGCGACCTCGATCGGCACATTCTGCCGAAACGAGTCGTCGCGCTGGCTTGGCGAGACTCGCTCATGACACTCACTGACTATCGCATTTCGACAGACTTGTTCGCAGGTCCCCTGGATCTGCTGCTGTACCTGGTGCGTCGTCATGAAATTGACGTCTGTCAGATGTCGCTGGGAAAGATCACCACCGACTTTCTGGACTACATTGACGTTCTTGAGTTTCTTGACTTTGATCTGATCGGTGACTTCATCGTTGTCGCAAGCACTCTGCTGGAGATCAAGAGTGCCGAAGTGCTTCCAACCGAAGCACCACAACAGGAAACGCAGGAGCCGGAAGACGAAACCGGCAGCGACCTGATTGCCAGGTTGATGGAGTATCGTCGCTACAAAGAAGCCGCCAAAGCGCTGGAAGATCGCGGCGCAGAGTGGATGGAGCGATTCCCGCGACTCTCAAGTGCTCGTCCAACGATTCGACATGATCGGTCAGAGGACCGAATTCGCGAAGTGGAGCTCTGGGACCTGGTCAGTGCTTTGTCGCGCATCGTCCGCATTCCAAACCTGGAAAAAGAAATCAGCGTCCGCATGGACGAGACGCCGATGTCGGTCTTTCAGGAAGGCATCCGCGAACGAGTGCTTGCCGAAGGCCGTGTCGCCTTCAGCTCATTTTTCGACGGAGAGAAGGTGCAGTCGCGGATTGTTGGCATCTTTCTGGCAGTCCTCGAACTCATTCGTCACGAAGGTTACCGAGCTGAGCAGCCGATCGACTTCAACGAAATCTGGATTCTGCCGCCTCGACAGTAGGCTTCTCGCGTCCGCCCTGCCTGCACAGTTTCGGGAATCGCCGCGGCGGGGTGGAAGTGTCGTCACATCGAGTTACCATTCGCTCTTCTGGAAATGTTCCACGAACTCTCTGAGCGAAATGTCCGGCTATGGCGCACCAATCCGAAGGACCGGTAACCCGGTTCATCAATCACCACTATCGCCACTTCAACGCAGCTGCACTTGTTGACGCTGCAAAAGGGTATTCAGCCCACCTGAATTCCGGCGGCAAGATGATGGTCACGCTTGCAGGCGCGATGAGCACCGCAGAGCTCGGCTTGTCTCTTGCCGAGATGATTCGCCAGGACAAGATCCATTTGATCTCCTGTACCGGAGCAAATCTGGAAGAAGACGTCTTCAACCTCGTCGCGCATGACTACTACGAACGAGTTCCGCACTATCGCCAGTTGTCCGCTCAGGATGAACTGGATTTGCTCAATCGGCACATGAATCGTGTGACCGATACGTGCATTCCGGAAGGCGAAGCGATGCGACGCATGGAAGCAGCGATGCTCGAAGTGTGGACGGCTGCTGATCAGGCTGGCAAGCGGTTCTTCCCTCACGAATTCTTCTATCAGGTGTTGCTCAGCGGTAAGTACCGCGAGTTCTATCAGATTGACCCGAAGGACTCGTGGATGCTGGCTGCGGCCGAGAAGAATCTGCCGATCATCGTGCCTGGCTGGGAAGATGCGACTCTCGGAAACATGTACGCAGCGGCTGTGATTCGTGGCGACATCAAGAACGTCCACACGGTGCGAACCGGTATTGAGTACATGACATGGCTCGCAGAGTTTTACACCGAAACGAGCATGAAGAACCCGATCGGTATGTTTCAGATCGGCGGCGGCATCGCCGGCGACTTTCCCATCTGCGTTGTGCCGATGCTCCACCAGGATCTTCAGCGTGACAATGTTCCACTTTGGGGATACTTCTGCCAGATCAGCGACTCAACGACAAGCTACGGCAGCTACTCCGGCGCCGTCCCGAATGAGAAGATTACCTGGGGCAAACTGGGTGTCGATACGCCAAAGTACATCATCGAATCCGATGCAACAATTGTCGCTCCACTGATCTTTGCCCACGTCCTCGGCTGGTAAGATCAGCATTTGCAGATTCCGCGACGCGGCGTTGCTAGTCCGGTGGCATTACCTTAACTCGAACAAATCGTTCAGACGGTTGAGGTCGATCGCATCCAGATACTATTCGTAACGCAACGCGTCGATCGGATCGAGTCGGCTGGCTCGCCATGCGGGGTAGAGGCCGAATACAAGTCCGACGACTGCGGCAAACACCATTGCAAAGACTCCAGCCGGGATGGAGACCACCACCGGCCAGTCTGAGCCTGGACTCAGTGCGTTAATGCCTTTCGTAATCCCGACCGAAGCGGCAATTCCAAGAGCCAATCCAATTGCGCCGCCGAAGCAGCTCAGGACGACAGACTCAATCAGAAACTGCACCATGATGTCCCAGCCGCGAGCTCCCATGGCCATGCGGATGCCAATCTCACGAGTTCGCTCGGTCACGGAAACCAGCATAATGTTCATGATGCCGACGCCGCCGACGAGCAGCGAGATGCCAGCGATCGACGCGAGCAGCCCGGTCATGATGCCGGTGATCGTTCCGAAAAGCTGCGAAATCTGAGCGCTGGTGACGATGTCAAAGTCGGCCTTTTGTCCCGGGGCAATCTTGTGTCGGTCGTTCATTAACTGTTGAATCTCCATCTTTGCCGATTCGACCAGTTCCGGAGCGCGAGCGGCAACAACGATGAAGTTGACATCATTGAACTGCGACCCCTGCAAACGGCGTTTCACGGTCGTGTAGGGCATCAGCATGATGTTGTCACGATCATTGCCTGTGAAGTCTGCACCTTTCTTTCCGAGCACTCCGACCACCGTAAACGGGATGTTGCCAATTCGAACCTGCTGACCGATTGGGTTGTCCGCCGGAAAGAGTTCTCGGACAACCGTGTGCCCGATCACACAAACGCAGTTGCCAGCGTTCTCGTCTCGTTCCGTAAAGAAGCCACCGGCTTCAATCGTCCACGTTCCAACTCGCATGTAATCGAAGCCGACGCCCCACATTTCTCGCGGCTGCATATTCGTGTTGCCGCGGATCACCGGCTTCGCTCCGACAACCATCGGTGAATAGGCCAGCACGGCAGTGCATTCTCGTCCGATGGCCCTGGCATCGTCCTCAGTCATGGTTGGAAGACTTCCAGTCTGAACACCTCTCCGCTTTTCAAACGTTGGTTGCACAACGATGAAGTTCGACCCGATGGACTGAATCTCGTTCTGCATCAACTGCCCGGCGCTGCTGCCGACAGAGACCATCGTCGTGACGGCCGAGATTCCGATCACGATGCCGAGCACCGTCAAAGCGGCTCGCATCTTGTTTCGCAGCAAAGCACGAATTGCGATCGAAACGGTAATGAGGAAACTCATGGCGCATCCGCTGGTTTGATGCCAACAACAACGAGATCGTTGGGCTTCAGATCTCCGCTGATCACGTGCGTGAATCGATAGTCGCTCTCACCGATCACAACATGAACGGCCTTCAGTTTTCCTGAGAACGCAGGAACCACAGACTGGCTCGGTTTTGCCGGAACCACTTTGGCATCTGCCGAAGCATTCACGGGGGTGGAACTCTCAGCCGCCGGTCGAGCGGACGCAGGAGGGGCTGACAGACTCGCAGTTGGTTCACCTTTTGCTTCAGCCGCCTTCCTCCGAGCTGCCTCTTCCGCCTCGACCGTCGTTTCCTGAACCCACACAATTCGTTTGGCCGCTGCGACAACGGCCTTCGCTGTATCATCAACCGGAGGCAACAATGACGACGTGGCTTTGCTTTCGTCGTCGTTCTCCTGCATCAGATTGAGATCCAGCAGGTGTTGGTCCGATTCCCTGACATTCGACTTCTCCGGATAGTATCTGAGAGCTGCGTTTGGGACCTTCAGCACGTCCTTGAGTTCGCTGACCTGAAAAGTCAGCATCGCAGTCATGCCTGGCAAAAGCTTGAGATCCGGATTTTCTGTTGCAACAACAACCGGATATGTCACGACATTCTGACTGACTTTGGGGCTGAGTCGGATCTGTTCAATATAGCCTTTGTCGAAAACTTCTCCCTGATAAGCATCAACAGTAAAGAAGACGGGCTGATTCGTTTCCCTGGCCTTTTTCAGACGACCAATGTCCGCTTCATCAACGGATGCAAAGATATGAACCTTGGCTCGGAGGTCCGGAGCAATCGTAAACAGCTCCGGAGTTTGAAACTGTGCGGCAAGTGTTTGTCCCGGGTCGATCTTTCGATCGATCACAATGCCATCGACAGGCGAAACGATCTTCGTGTACCCAACGTTGGCCTGTGAATTCTCCAGATTCGCCTTTGCCTGCTTGACGCCGGCCTCCGCGACCTGCAACTGGGCTTCAAGTCCCTGACGAGCAAATCGATACTGATCCATTTCTGCCTGCGAGATGAAGTCCGGATTCTCTGCCTTTAACGCGATTGATCGCTTCTCATCATTAATGGCTTTCTGCAGTTCTGCCTTCACTCGCTCGACATCGGCGATTCGCGTTGCCAGAGCCGCTTCATCACGAGCGACCGCGGCGTCATAAATTCGCGGGTCGATCTCGGCGAGCAAATCGCCCTTCTTCACTTCCTGATTGAAATCGACGTGCAGTTTTTCAATCGGACCAGAAACGAAACTGCCAATCTTGACGGACAGCACGGGATTGACTTCGCCGGATGCGTTGACCGACAGTCTGATATCGCCCTGTTCAACCGGCGCGAGCCGGTACCGCGGCTTGTTTCGTTCTGCGAGGATTGCACCGAGTTTGGTAAAGCCAAAGAACCCGACGGTCCCAAGCAGCAGCAATATCACAATGATCTTGAACAGTGTTCGCATGTAGAATCGGTCGTCTCAGGCAGGGCCGAGCAAGACTCCTTGAGGTTTAGTGAGGCACACCGGTTGCCGAACAGGTTGCGGCAGCCAAAGCTGTTCCGCCGATGATTGGCAGCAGGCTGCGACTGCCGTTCGTGTTTGTATCCAGTTGAACAAAGACGCTCGGGTTTTCTTCCAGAGGAGTCGGCGGCAGATCTCTGGCCAGTACCGTTTCGATGAAGAAGTGCAGCAGATCACGAATCTGCTCATCCTCAATATCTGCAATCAGCGACTCTGCCTTTTCACGCGACCGTTCAACTAGCATTTCTGCCTTTTCGAACACGTCGCAGGATCGGAAGATCTCCCGAAGCCGATCAATTCGCTGGTGATTCGACGAACGTCCGGGAGTCTCAGACAGAAGTTGCTTCAATTCAGTCTTTTGCTCGTCATTCGTATCCTTCAATGCCAATGCCAGTAGCACCGTCGGACGAAGAGCCAGTGCGTCCTGACCGGCGACAAGCTTGTTGTCCGTGTCGCCGTTCCAGTCTTTCAGGTCATTCAGCACCTGGAAGGCCACTCCGACATGCCGGCAGAATTGCGGCACGAGATCTGTCGAGGCCAACGGATGATTCGCCATTCGCAGCCCGGCATAAAGAGCAGCTTCGAACGCTGGGGATGTCTTCAGCGAGTAAATCTGAAGAGCATCGAGAGGCGTCAGATTCCAGTCCGGAGACTTCTGAAACGCCATCTCCGCTCCCTGGCCGTCGCACAGTCGGATGTGAGCTGTCGACATGCTGTTCAGAACATCAACCGCTACGTCAGCACTCAGTTCTTTCGCCGCATGAATGAACCGATAACCGAGCCCGATCAGGTAGTCGCCAATATTGATCGCATGCCCCGATCCATATTGCCGATGCAGTGTCTCGCGACCGTATCGATACTGGTCATCGTCCTGAATGTCGTCGTGTACCAGCGACGCTTTATGAAACGCTTCGATGGCCATGGCGACTCGAGCGACCGAATCCGGAACTTCTGGCGTTGCGTCGCCAGTCGTCAACGCACCTTTGCCGGATGCCGCGTGCCACGCAGCCAGCGTGATGAACGGACGGAATCGCTTGCCGCCCTTTGCGAGCCAGTCGTAGGCAATGTTCTCGGTGAAAGCGACCGGTGAATTTCGACGAGACTCATCCTTTGTGCGAACTCGAGGAAGCAGTCGTTCAAAGTCGTCCTCAAACATCTTTGCTGAGGCACGCATGAGTGGCACGTAACTGGTTGTGGGCTTTTCCGGCAGCGGTTCGTACTTGTCCAGCACGTCCCAGACCCAGCTTTCATCAAGCTTCGTGTTCAGACAATCGCCCGAATGCAACGGTACGGCGTACGAGGGAACTCCGGCGATCAGAACCTTATCGATTGCCTTTTCCAGCACGTTCAAACACGCGACGCCCAGGATGCCGTCGATGTATCCCGAGACGATAATCTTCAGAACAACCGGCGAGCCTTCAGCGACCAGAACCTTGTAGCCCAGTTGCTCGGCTCGAACCTTGTAATCCGCGATCGAACACGCACCGCATCGTTCGCAGTCGAGTCCAAACTGAGTGTATTCCGCCGGGCAGCCTTCTGCGTGTTTCAGGCAGTGGGGAAGCAACAACATGCGGCGATTGAATGGGATCGCCAGGAATTGCTGCTTCCAGAAGAAGTTGCCAATCATCACCATCGAGAAGCCCAGAAACTTCTCGGGCAATTCCATCTGATCCAGCAGTTGCCGTCCATACTGTTCCAGCTCATTCCGAGTAAACGCGCGACCCTTGTCGAGACTTTTGGCGTACTCCTCGGCAGCAAACTTGATCTTCTCGCGAAGTTCGAGCGTCTCTGGCACTGCCTTCAGATGCGTCGTACTTCGACGCTTGCCCTTCTTCTTCACCGGAGCCGGGTCGTCGTCGTCAACCGCAAGTGGCTCCTCAGGCCACGATGGTTTCATCGGCTCGTCGTCGTCCATGAGGTCTCTGTCAACAGGGGCAATAGACACTATTCAGATCTCCGGAAGGAGCGACACAACGTTGTTTGATGCTGCGAATTCTGCAGGCGGATGGATTTCAGGCGAGCGGGAGATGTCAATCCCCTGATCATTCGCCAGCCGGTTCATCAGGGGACTGACGTCCCCCGCTCGCCGCACTCACGGCTCGCCAGCGGTTTAACCCCGCTGCCGCGAATATGATTGGGTAAAGTTCCTCAAAATACCAGAGTCGAGCAAAGTAGAAACCGATCGGACTGGGCCGATCTACTGTTCCTTCATTCACTCGTCTCGCCAACCAGGCAGCCGCCCGATCAATCGCAGCACGAGCATTCGGGAAGAATGAATCGGTTGCGAAGTCTGTGAGGCTATCCAGAGCGAGACCTGTCTCTTCAACAGAACTTTCCAGACCGCGACGGGCCGACCAGCCTCCATCCTCGTTCTGATTCTCCAGAAGCCAGCGAACCGCCTTTCGACAGCAGTCCGTGGTTTCCTGCTCTATAGTACTGAGAGCCCTGACGACTCGCGACGTCCCATAGAGGGGATTTTCGTCATCGTGATTGAATTGATGTCCAAACCACAGCGGAAGCCACGTCCCGTCACTTCGCTGGACGTTTTTTAGGAACCGGACTCCTTTGTCCATCGACTTTTCCGTTTGCGACCGCAGTTCCGGCGGGATTTCTGGCACAACCTTCAGCCATTTGGACAGAGCCCGCAGTGCATGAGCCGTTAGGTCGCACGAACTTCGATCAAACGGCAACGTCCCCCAGCCCCGACAAAACGTCGGCCATCCACCATCACGATTTTGCAAATCCAGCAACCAAACGGCCGCCGCTTGAAGGGACGATTTTTCGTCAGACGTGAACTCGACAGATCTCTCGAACTGTCCATTCTCGCCCGCGTCGAACTCTTGTACCCGCTCCCCATCGGGGGAGAGGGCTAGGGTGAGGGGGCTCAACGATTGTGCGATGCCGCGATGAACAACGGCCCCCTCATCCGGCCTGTCGGCCACCTTCTCCCCCGGCGCGGGAGGGAGGGGACTTTGCTGAGTCTGAATCGGTGCGTTTGAAGTTCGAATGCACGGCATGCCAGGGATCTGCATCAACCTCAGATTCATCACCGCAAGCATCGCACCCGGAGTGTCATCTGCATCAGGAACGCCACCCGGCAGATCCGTCCACGACCAACCGCCCGGCGCGGCATGAGTGTAGGGGTGAATCTCTCGGTACTGTTGCTTCAGCAGCCAGGTTTGAAGCCGTACATGTACACCCGTCGCTCCGCCGACGGGCATTCCTCCGCTCTCTTTTTTCTGGTTGTTCATACGTGTTTCGCCGTTGCTAAACGGAGACGTTCCCGCCGACGGAGCGGCGGGGTTACGGTACTCACTCAACGCATTCACACTCAGCGTGGTCACCCACGTCGTGAGATTGGTATCAATCGGCCAACTGCCGTCATCGCGAACAGAGGCTTCGATGAACTGCAGACATCGCTGAGTCACTACGTGATCGAACAGTCCACAGCCAAGCAGACTCATGCAGACGAAACTCGTCAACGGAGTCGCCTCTAGAAATCCCCCGTTCGGCGGCTGAATGGACTCGAGAACTCTCAGTGACGGCACGATGGCTTTGCGGCGAATCAACCGAAGCACGGGATTCCAGTGTCCCTGATGCTTGAAAATCACCTGCCCGATTGCAATCAGCGCTGGCAGTGCATAGCTCACAACGGGCATCTTCACCGCGGCATATAACTGATGAGGCACGCAAGACAACTCAAAGGGCAGCGGAATGACTTCCTTCCAATCCACAATCCCCGCCAGTGCACAGTGAGTCAAAATCGGAACCGAAAATGTCCGATCCTTTCCATATCGCTTCACAACCGCAGCAACGCCCCCAGCCTTCTCCACATATCGCCCCGACGACTCCATCGCAGACCAGAGTCGTTGTTCGCTCTGCGAACAGAACGCTTCTGCAGATCCGCATCCTTCAACATTCCGCGATGACCCATCAACTGACGCGTTTTGTTCGCGGAGCGAACAACGACTCTGGAACGCTCGCAGCACCGCATGGCACAACATGCTGGTCGAGATGTTGCTGATACTCAGGACCGTGTCGCCCCAGCCGCCATCAGGGTTCTGATGATCCGCCAGCCACGTCAAGCCGCCATCGATCATTGCCTGCCATCGCTGACGTTGTCCGGTCATCGTCGGCGATGTCATCTGATCGGTCGCCTCCATCGCCTTGAGCAGCGCCATGACGGCCGTGGCGGTGGACAGCGCGGACGTTGACAGCTTTCCCGTCCACCAACCATGCTCGTTCCGCCGAGCCAACAGCATCTCATTCACGCGGTCGACGGCTTGCTCAATATCGGCTAACACGCAACAGTTCCGATCACATCACATGAAACACGGCGAGCCACATCGACAGTGACGCCCGATGTTCGCCATCTCAACCAAACCCGATTTCCGCAGTTCGCATCGGGTTCGCAGTCTACGCAATTCTGTGTCGCAGTTTGACTCATTCAGCCTGCCGCCCCGTGAGTTTCCCCGATCCTGCAGCCCCATGGAAGAAACGTAAGCCTGCGAAGCCAGTGGATTTCTGAGGCCCATGCTGCACTGTCGCTCGGGCAGTCGTTGAATTGCGTCGTGGCGGAATCCTTATGAGTCCGGCTACAAGCTTTTGCCAAGTCGCCAAAATGAAACGAATTGAAACAAAACTAGCTTTTCCGGCGAACCGATTTGTCGAGATTCGTGCCACTAATGGGTTCGCGGTTTCGAACTCGCATCTGTCGGATCTTTCCGGCGATTTTGCCCAGCACTCGTTGCGCTCTTTGAGTGCCGTTCATCGAACCGGACTGCAGCGCGGAACTCATCGCACGTTGCAGCGAAACGAGATCCTTTCGGTACTTTTCAAACTCCTGGCGATGTGAGTCCAGACTTCCGTCGTTTCGTTTCGGCTCGACGATGGTTTGCACCAGATGCTCGAGCCGATGTCGGTGTCCGGCTCCGCTGGTCATTCCGATATCAAACGCTTTCACTTCGCGGTGGCACTTTGCCTGCAGATCACGAAGCCAGCGACGAGCGTCATTCCATTCATCGCGGTCTTCGCGATCGGAGGCAAGTCGTTCATCTGGCGTCAATTCGCGGTCAAGCTTGCCAAGGGCGACCATCATCGTCGACAGTTTCTGACGCAAGCCGGTCATTTGCCGTTCCAACTGGATTGCCGATTTCCATGCCGCTTCCATTCGAGCGAACATCATCGGCTCACTCAACGGTTGACCGGAATCAAATTCATCGAACTCATCGCGATACTCCGGAGCAAGCTCGATGTCAGCAAGTGATTCAGCCGCGTCGCCAGCCATCGGGGACACGCTGTTAAACATCTGCAATGGTCCAGGATGCGGCGCGTGGGCAAAGCCGGGATGAAGAAGTGCTTGTTGCGGAAAGACTGCCGGAACCGGAGCTGCGACTGGCACCGCACAAATGAGAATTTCTGGCTTTGCGCCGGTCGGAATTCCGGGCAGTGGATGATTCAGCCATGGATACAGAATACTGGCTGGCTGCCATTCCTGACCGTACAACGCTGCTGACTGGAACTCCAACTGAGAGATACCGACGGCAAACAAGACGTCCTGCAGACTGATCGGCAAGACTTGTCCATTGCCGACCCAGCCTTCCGGCAGCATGATCGACAGGCCATAAGGCAGAGGTGCAGGCCGAAACCAAGCATGCAACTCCAGACCTGGAATTCGAGCAACAGGCACTCGTTCCCAGGCGACGGAGGGCGGCCGATAAGCAAAAGGCACGATCGGATTCATTCAGGCCTCGATTCTGAATTCGTCGTTTCACGAATGCCGACGGCGGCGCCAGCGGATTTCTGGGTCAGTTGTTTCCATCAAGAGGCTTGATCCCTCGAATTTTGTTCACAAATCCAGTCCTTCGCGAGGATTTGAGCGCGAGTTCTGAACGAAGCGTTGTCTTCATCCCCCACTGGGTTTATCCCAGTGGAAACCAGGCTTCTGCACTACTGTAACTCTCACCTGAAATTGAAGCCCGCGTTAGCGCAAAGGCCCGTGAACCACCGGGATAAACCCGGCGGGGGAAAAGACCTCGCTTGTCTGAGGGCTGGTGGCGAGTTGATGTAACACCAATCCGAAGCACCAGCGAGGCACAAGCTCGCGGAATTCCTCGCTCGCGTTTCGATTTAGCATCGGTCTCGTCATCACACATGGCAGAATCAACAGTCTGCATGTTGGTGGGATCATCGACTCGTGAAGTCGATCTCCAGGACGTTGTATCCGGGATCGCAAAAGCCCAGGCTGCGATAACATGATTTCGCTGCCTCGTTCGCATGTTCGACATAAAGTCGAATGCCGACCACCGTAGTTTCCTGACGCAGCGTTTCGATTGAGTACTCGAACAGCGAACGAAACACTCCGCCACGGCGAAACGCTGCATCGACATAAACACTCTGCAGCCAGATCATCCAGCCATTCCGCCAGTCGCTCCATTCTCTTGTCAGCATCAACTGGCCCACGACGCGTTGATCCGACTCAGCCACAAAGTACCGCACCTCGGGCATGAGCCGCAGTCCATTCTTCACTCCGCTCAGGACCGTCTGCCAATCCAGCGACTTCGACTCGGTCTCCAGAGCAAGCCGACAGTTGAAATCAGCAAGCGTCTCCGCATCGCCCTCCTGCGCTGGTCGGAAAGAAACGGTACTTTGGCTTTCAGAAGTTCTCATGTTTCGTGTTCTACTCTCATGACGATGAGTTACCGAGTCAGGAATTGTCTCTGGCTTCGAAGTGAAAGTCTGTCACCAGGCAAGTGGCATGAATGGTTCGGTGCGCACCAAAGCAGCATTAATTGTCGATTGCGGTGATGTGCAGAAGACTTCCCACAATGATCGAATCACCTGTCACTCATCGAAGAGCATTAATCTGCTGACTGAACTCTGTCACGCTGACACGTCTGACATTATTGGTGATCGGTCGAAACGATGTTTGACCGGGAGTTAGCAGGAGTTCTCGAACTCCGTCTGAGAACTGCACCATAAGTTGAACCACCCAAAGCTCTGTGGACTTCGCGTGATCAAACGGAGCAAAGAAGCACTGTGGTCCGCATGATTCGATTGAGCCAGCAGGGATGACGTAGTTGTCGATATCTCCTTCCAGCAACAGGGATCGTTTCGCAGTGTCGATTTTCAGCAGCCCGACGTCCGATGAAAAAACGAGTTTCACTTTCGTGAAGCTGTCTCGGGGAATGATCGACACGAAGCGACTGTCAGCGTCATTCACCTGAACGCTTGGTTCAGGTCGCAGGGACAGCTCTTTCCGGAGACGACGAAGAATCCATCGAACCCCATAAACACTCATGCAGAACCTGGCGGTGTAGATTCCCCAAATGATGGCCAAAGCGCCAAGAACGATCACAGCAATTCCCGCGGCGATATTCTTCTGATCAGCCAGATAGGCACCAAGACCGATGACACCGAGTCCCCCAAACAGAAATCCGACAGGAATGATGTCATGCAGATTCACCATCCAGGGATAGGCTTTGGTGCGAACTCGCTGCCGATACGGCTCTGCCACGGGCGTGACTGTCGCAACATCTGACACTGTTCTCTTCGATTTCGGTCCCTTCACTTCAGGGATCGCGTTCAGGAACGGAGCGAACTCTTCCTGACTCTTTTTGAGAACGTCCGGGAGCTTCGTGAACAGTGGTGCAAAGGCTGCTATTTCCGGCACCGTGAGTTCGACCTGCGAAAGCAATTTCTTCTTGAACTGTTTCGGCTTATACCAGGCAAGGTTCTGCTGATGATCCTTGATCGTCAAGTAAACGGGCTCACAACTGAGACCGCCTTTGTCATCTTTCTGGTATTCGATCATCAACTCGCAGCACATCGGAGCCATCGGGCCAGCCTGATACTGTCGAACCGTTTGCGCCGTGGACTCCATTTCCAGAGCCTCAACGAGAGCCGGACCGGAGTATGGAGGAAGCTGAACGCGTTCCATGTCAAACCACTTTGACGAATCCAGCGAGTACGCTCGCTTCGCTCGTGTCCATCCGGCGGTCATTGGGATGATCATGATGAAGAGCAATTCGCCGACGGCAAGGAACGAGTTCGCAACCACCGATGGATTTCGGGCTGCTCCAAAGTTTGGTCGGCCAACATCCTCCTGAACGTCGTTTCGCAGTCGAAATTCGATGTATCTCGGCACCTGATCCAGAGTCGGAAGCACCTGAAATCGGAGTTCAGAACAGAGACAGAAATAGAAATGCAGAACGTAGGCGAGAAATCCCATGCCCGCACCAAGGGTTGCCGACAACCACGGATTTCGGCAATGACTGAGCTTCGTCCAGAGAAAAGTGAAACCGGCTATCATGAGTCCCGCCAGGGCTGGCAACAGCAGGATCAGGTAGAAATTCCAACTGTAGCACAAGGCCATCAGCAGCGCGACGAGCGTAGTGCCAACCGCCAGAATCATAGTTGCATAGATCATCCCGATCGGAGCAATTCCTCCGTCGGTTTCGTACCGATGTCGATCTGAAAGGTCCACGGTCATCAGAACGCCCTCGTTTCACTCCAGTCGACGGAAATCTCATCGGGAATCAATCTGCTTTCGTAACTGCCTGGAGACGAGTATGGCAACCACGAGTTGGGCCATCCAGTCGCGACACGCCAAAAACATGAGGAAATGCGTTCCAATATCATTCTTCCATGACCCGGTGACCCACTCGCCGGATGTCGGGCATTTCGCATCGCTCGGCAAATCCAGAGTTTGCTCTGTGCACCGGGTTCGCTAAGCTGGAAGTCCCTCAAATTGTCCCACCAGATTTGCCAGCCCGCGGCGACCTCCGAATCAAAGGAGCACTTCCGATGTTTCGCTCTATTCAACCGACTCGACATCCCTTCGCCGCGGATCGCCGAACCATGCTGCAGCGAACCGGGCTCGGCGTGGGAGCGTTGGCTCTGGCGGACATGTTCCGGAACAACACGGTGGCGGCAAACGACACCACGACGGCATCGCCCCTTGCCGCTCATGCGTCGCACTTTGCTCCAAAGGCGAAGCGAGTCATCCATTTCTTCCTGAACGGCGGCCCGTCGCACGTCGATACGTTCGATCCCAAGCCCATGCTGGCGAAGTATGCCGGGAAGACGCTGGGTGACAACCTGCTGACTGAACGAAAAACCGGCGCGGCGTTTCCATCTCCGTTTCGATTTCGAAAGTACGGACAATCAGGGATTGAGGTCAGCGATATCTTCGCCAGGACCGCCGGCCACATCGACGATATCGCCGTCATCAGGTCGATGTACGCTCACGTGCCGAACCATGAGCCTTCGCTGATGCTGATGAACTGCGGCGATTCTGTTCAGCCTCGTCCGAGTATGGGTGCCTGGGTTCTGTACGGACTCGGAACGGAGAATCAGAACCTTCCTGGTTTCGTTGCCATGTGTCCGGGTGGCCTGCCTATCAAAGATTCAGAGAACTGGCAGTCTGGATTTCTTCCAGGTGCGTTTCAGGGAACCTATGTTGATTCACAGCACAGAGAACTGAGCAAGCTGATCGAAAACATCGAACACCCGCAGATTGCCACCGATGCTCAACGACGCCAGCTCGACCTGCTGGCTCGGATGAATGCTGAGCATCGAGCGAAACGACTTGATCCTCGTCTTGATGCTCGAATCCAATCCTTCGAACTGGCATTTCGAATGCAGCAGGATGCTTCCGAGGCATTTGACATCAGTCATGAGCCGGAACACATTCAGCAGATGTACGGCGACGGCGTTCACGCTCGCCAAACGCTGATTGCGAGACGATTGCTCGAGCGAGGAGTTCGGTACGTTCAACTCTGGCACGGTGCCGGTCAGCCCTGGGACAATCACGCCGGTATTGAATCCGCGCATCGCAACCTTGCCGCTCAGATTGATCAACCGATCGCGGCATTGATGGCCGACCTGAAGCAGCGAGGAATGTTTGAAGATACGCTCATTCTGTGGGGCGGCGAATTTGGACGAACCCCGACGGTGGAATTGTCGGGAGATGGCAAACCTCAGTCAGGTCGCGATCACAACCACTGGGGATTCAGTGTCTGGCTGGCTGGCGGCGGTATCAAAGGCGGCACTGTTTATGGTGCGACGGATGACATTGGATTCAAGGCCGCGGACAAACCGGTCAGCATTCATGATCTGCATGCCACGATGCTGCATTGCCTTGGCTTTGATCACAAGAAGCTCACGTATCGATATGCCGGACGTGACTTCCGCCTCACCGACGTTCACGGAAATGTGCTGCATGACATTCTGAGCTGACCGGGCAGATTTGATCCGGCTGCGTGTTTCATCAATGACATCCATTGCATCGTCGAGGAATCTGGAGGGTTCACCAATCGTCATTTGGTCATGAAAATGACGCCATCTCGTGCCATTGTCGGCTGCTCGAACCCAGCGATTCTTCTGTAAAGTTGCTGAGAATTCTCGTGTCAGAGCGAACCGCCGAGATGTCCGCTGACACGGATTCGCCGGATCGCTACGATTCTCGCGGCATTCCGTGGCGACAGCTAACGGTTCCGCCTGACCTGCCGCACCTCTGTACCGATCGACACAGTTGCGAAGGAACGGGCTGGCGTTCTCTTCGGCGATGACAGGCACACTCATGAGAGATCCCCGAGTTCAACTTCGAAACCCCATTATCGCCGGACTTCTGGCCTTTCTGATTCCGGGAGCTGGACATTGGTACCAGGGGCGTCGATTCAAGGCGACGATTAACTTCGTTGGAATTCTGACGCTCTTCTTTTGGGGCATGATTCTGGGCAACTGGCAGCCCGTCTACAGCCAGATTGTACTCAGTTCAGATGCGGCCGAATCGAATCTGCACCGACGGACTTTTGGCCAGCCTGAGCCAGGTTCAGATGAGTTCCTTCATCTTGGACAGGCGGTTCAGTCACAACCGCAGTTGAGTTTTTCATACGGTTACGGTGCGCAATTCCTGGTCGGACTTCCTGCTCTGCCAGCATTGGTTCAGGAATTCAGATTTCGGTCTGATGAGCACGACGCGAAGTTGCTTGAATCACCGATCACCGGGAAGTTTCGCGGCGTCTTGATTGAAGGCGGCCGATCGAAGCATGTCAAAGGAGACATTCAGCTCGAACCCGTTCGACCTGAAGGCAGCCGAAGTGTTCAGGGAACGCTGAAGGCCGTTGGTGAAGACGGAGCAGTGACCGAGTATCCTCTGGGAGGAACAATTCGACTCGGCCGCGGCGTTTTCGGATCACCAGAACGGCTGGTCGAGTGCAACGTGGTTGGCGAGAATCGATATCAGGCCGATGGAATCAAGGGATTCGTCGATCGTCCGTTTTACAACTGGTACCAGGCCCCGCGCGATAACTTTGAACTGGATCGACTTCACGGAACACTGAGTCGAAAGTTTGACATCGCGACCGTGTTCACATGGATTGCAGGGCTACTGAATTTGCTCGCCATCTGGGATGCTGTTGACGGTCCGGCGTATGGCTATGGCGATGAAAAGCCGGAAGATGAAGAGTCCGACGAAAAGAAACCTGAAAAGACCTGACAAGGGGCTGACAGCCCCTTGACCCAAAGGAACCTAACGGTTCGAACTTCGAAAACGCTCACGTTGTTCGCTCGCCTATCATGCACGCACGTTGCACGCATGATTCTGAGCAAGACTCTAAGGCTCCAGGACACTCTGAAGTCCGATCACCGTTTCCAACTCAAATCAATCGGCCTGGAAAGTCTTATGGATTCCTCTGCTGTGTTTTACGCCGTTCCGCTGACAGCCATCATCAGCCTCGTTTACAGCGCGAGCCGCTTTGAGCTGCAATCCCGGATCATCAGTTCTGCCATCGTGATGTTCCTGAAGACGATTGCATTCCTCGGTGCGATGTACGGCTTCCTGCTGTACATGTCGAACTGACACGAACGATATCTGCAGCTCTTCGATCATGGTGGCGACACAACGCGAGCGGCAAGAGAAGAGTTACCAGACTTACAAGCCCGACGCGCCAGTGAGTGAGTCACGATCGACACGTACTCGCTGGGCTTGTATTCAATAGATCTGCTGGAGAAGTGGCTCGCGCCATGAAACGGCCTTTTTCGCGTGACTTCTCTCGAGCATTCGCCACAATGGCGACTCCCCGGAAACGTATCCGCTCGTCGTGTCTCATCAGCCGATCTCATTGGCCCTGATCGGTCCTGACACGATCTCGATTCGATGCGTTCAACCCTGCCCGCCCTGACCCCTGACCTTCGGGAGCCCACAATGTCTCAACAAGCCCGTGAAAGTGTTTCGTCTGCAGATCACATCGCTCACACATCATCGCGTTCGCGACGTTGGTTTCTCTCTGCAGCAGCGACCGTTGCCGTGGCCAGCAGTCTTCGAGCCGATGAACAATACGGGTTCGGTGAAAACGATCCTCCGGTCCGTTATCCCGATCCACGACTGGTTGCACTGGACGATCGCGGCAAGAAGCTGATGCTCGGAAATACTCCGATTCAGCGACTGTATCACAGCAAGAACATGATGTGGGCGGAAGGCCCGGCATGGAGCGGTCAGGGACGATATCTGGTTTGGAGCGACATCCCGAACAACGTGCAGCATCGATGGCTCGAAGAAGACGGCCACGTCAGCATCATTCGCAATCCGGCGAACAACAGCAATGGAAACACGTTCGACCGCGAAGGACGTCAGATCTCCTTCGAACATCTGACTCGGTCGGTCGCACGTTATGAAGTCGATGGAACTCGCACCGTGCTTGCCAACAGTTACAACGGCAAGCCACTGAACGCCCCGAACGATGGCGTTGTCCATCCCAACGGCGACATCTGGTTCACAGATCCTGGCTACGGCGCGCTGATGGATTATGAAGGCGCGCTGGCGAACACTGGATCTGTCCAGCCAAATCAGAAGGAAGCCGTTTATCGAATCGAAGCCAGTACCGGCAAAGTGATTCAGATGACAACGGAGATCTTCAAGCCGAACGGTCTGTGCTTCTCACCGGACTACAAGAAACTCTACGTCGCCGACACCGGAGCGTCGCATTACCCGGATGCTCCGAAGAACATCAAAGTGTGGGACGTTGTCGACGGCTCGAAACTGGCGAACGGCAAAGAGTTCGCTTCGATGAATCTGGTCATTCGAGAGCCACGTTTCGAACATAATGCGGTCTTTCGTGCTGAGCCCGACGACTGCGTCCCTGCGGCCAATGATGAGATTCCCGACGGTACGACGAAAGCCGGTTTCGCCGACGGCATTCGTTGCGATATCGCCGGGAACATCTGGGCCAGCGCGGGCTGGGTTGGGGCGGGATACGATGGAGTTCATGTGTTCGCACCAGAAGACGGGGCCCGAATCGCCCAGATTCACCTGCCGGAGATCTGCAGCAACGTATGCTTCGGCGGGACGAAACGAAATCGTCTCTTCATGACAGGCAGCCAATCATTGTATGCTGTTTACGTGAATACAAAGGGCGCTCATTTCTGCTGATGGCAGAACAAGCAGCGTCGACACAGAACCCATCACTCAGGCGGGTGGCCAGTATGAACCGGCCGGTACCGTCACCCAGTGTCGTCTTTCGCTCTGCAAAGGAAACGCAGCTTTCGTGGTGCGAAAGACGACACTCCTTTCACCAACGCACGGATGCAATAATGCGACAGCAAGCTTCATGGAGAAGAATCGATGCCATCCCGTGGATTCTGATTCTCGTCCTGGCCGGTTGTGGAGTCGCATCATGGCTGAACGACGGCGTCGTGGCCCGGATTGCGAATCCACGGTTGACCAATTCGGAACGCCTGGCAACCTTCGTTGAGACGTTTCGAACGATGGGTTCGTGGGCTCCTTTGGTTTACATCGTGTTTACCTGCGTTGAGGTCGTCGTGGCACCAATTCCCGGCCTGATGCTCTACGCGCCGGGTGGATTGGTTTTCGGACCGGTGACTGGAGGACTTCTGGCAATCATCGGCAATACGCTCGGTGCGGGATTGTCGTGTTGGCTCGCCCGGTCGTTTGGCGAACGCTGGATCTCGCGATTGTCCCCGGACTCCGGCTTCGGCCGATTTCAAGCTCTGATTGAGCAGCGAGGCTTCTGGATTCTGTTCCTTCTGAGACTGAATCCGCTGACGTCGAGCGATCTGCTGTCCTACGCCGCAGGAATGACACGAATGCCGACGTGGCAAGTCATGGCAGCCTCGGGACTTGGACTTGCCCCGCTCTGTTTGCTTCAGTCATGGCTCTCGGACAGCATTTTCCAGCGTTGGCCGTTCCTGTTTTGGCCGCTGATTGCCGGTGGCGTGATCTACGTTGTCGTCGTCGCTGTCGTCGTCACTCGACTGATTCGAAATCCGCCAGCCGTTGCTCCGAACGGTGCAGAATAGCCGAGCACAAATGCAATTCGGCATCCGGCACTCTTGTGATCTCGCGCAAAACTCGGTTCCACCGAAACTCGGTTCCACCGAAAGTCGGAGCATCGCCATAGTTCGCGAACCGCCGCTCTTCGGAGTTCTGGCCAGCAACGAATCGTGGATTCACCCCGGCATCTATCATAACCTGATTGCGTGGCGTTGCGCTGCCGACATGCGTCGATTCGCATGTCGCGCGAGTCAGTATCCTGAATCGATCAACACACTGTGATCGCGCGCATCGTAAGCATGTGAGGACGATCGTTTCGACCATAACTTCGAAAACTTCTTTTCGACTGCTGCTGACTTCACATCGGGCCAAACGCAATATGAAAGAGGCTCTGATTCTTTTCTTTCGGTCAGACTGCTTCGATCGAATTCAGACGTCGCAGATCAATGGAATGAAGTGAGTTGCCTGAGTCCACGCGAATTCAAAACTCGCGAGACACCGGCGGGCTCAATGTCGATGCGATGAATTTCTTACAGAGCCAGCAGTCTCCGAATGCTCGAGGCAGCTTTCGCCTCAGCGGGAGTATTTGCAATGGTTATGGAGTCTTCTCAACAGATGTTTGATGGCTTGCTCCTGGGCTGGGACTCCCAGCAACGGAACGAGCGAAGCCTGGGATTTCGGAGGCCGGGCGAAACGGTCCTTCAACCTCGAACGGCAACACATGATGCCGACAACGCAGTCTGCTACGACGGCGACTCGCATCTCATGACGTTCGCTCCGACAGGGTCGGGAAAAGGACGCTGTGTCATCATCCCGACACTGCTGAGCTACGAAGGCTCGGTGGTGGTCGTAGACCCAAAAGGCGAAAACTACCGCGTGACGGCCCGACGGCGACGGGAAATGGGACATCATGTGGTGCTGCTCGATCCGTTTGGCCGATTCGCACGGTCTGAGGATGAGCTGGGTCGGTTCAATCCGTTCGACATGTTCCGTCTGCCAGGAACCCTCGTCGACGCAGATGCGTCAATGCTTGCCTGGCAACTGGCTTCCGGGCAGTCGTTCTCGAAAGACCCATTCTGGGACAACGTCGGAACGGGTTTTCTTTCCGGACTGATTGCTCATGTGGCGACCGGTGTTCCGGAAGCAGACCGCAGTCTGAATCAGGTGCTCAAGTACCTGTACGCCGACGACGCAATTTACGGACTGGCTGTTCTGCTCGATTCGAAAGCCGTCGTCTGTGAACATGCGCGACGAGAGATTGCATCGTTTCTGCAACTGCCGGAACGCGACACTCGGCCTTCTGTTTTGGCCACAGCTCTAAGCTGGGTCAAGGCGCTGAATACAGAATGCGTTGAGAATACCATTGGATCGTCATCATTCGATCTCCACGATCTGCTTGATGGGAAACCGATCTCCATCTACATCTGCATTCCGCCGGAAAAGCTGACATCGCACAAGTCGCTTCTCAAGATGTGGATCGCTGCACTCATGACGACCGTCATGCGCCGGACAACGAAGCCTGAGAAGAACACGCTGTTCATTCTGGACGAGTGTGCTCAACTGGGATCGATGCCGTTGCTTGAACAGGCTGTCACGCTGTTGCGAGGATATGGATTGCAGGTCTGGTCATTCTGGCAGGACCTGGAACAAGTCAAGTCGAGCTATCCAAATGGTTTCATGACGTTGATCAACAACTCAGCAGTGCTGCAGGCATTCGGCATGAGCAATCGCAAGATGGCCGCTCAGATTGCTGAGCTAATGGACGTTTCAATGTCACAACTAATGAACATGAGCCCACAGGAACAGGTCATTGCAACGCGGGCAAAGGGCACCGTGCAGTGTCGACTGCCGGATTATCTGACCGATCATGTTTTTCGCGGCCTGTGGGATCCGAATCCGTTCTTTGTCCGTGAAAACCGAGTCCAAAAGCCACACGCCTCGGACTCGAATGGCGGCCTGCGGTCACCCGGTTGATCTCGAATCAATACCCTGCTGGTCTTGATCTGCAGTCTGATCTCGATCCGCTCACGAACAGGAATGATCGAATCGACTTCTGGTCGCAGCGAAAACAAAGCACATTTCAATCAAGGGGTTACCTGCTGAGACGTGGGTAGCCCCTTTTTGTCTTGAGAGTCTTACGATGTTTCATCCACGAACCGTGCGCATGTCGTAGGATGGCCGCCCTCGGCCGTCAGCGATTTTCTGCGAGGTCGACGGCCGTGGGCGGCCATCCTACGAGTTAAGCTCGCGTTAAAGACGTCACGAAACGAACTCAGTCGGCCGAGTCATCGTCGTCAAAGTCATCGTCCATGTCATCAACATTGGCAGGGTCTTCGTCGTCGTCGACACCATATCTCCCGCCTTGCCAGACGATTCCCGGGATGTCTGTGTAGGATTCTTCGCTTTCGACGACTTCCTGGACTTCTGCCGGGAGGTGGTAACAGCGTGATTGCCAGCTCAGAACAAGCTCGCGAGCCATCTCTTCTGAATCGGCAAGCACTCCCCATTCCGTCAGATATGAGGTCCAGCCTGCCTGATCGAAAAGCCGATCCGGATCCTCTTCCCAGTTCTGGTCCACAGGCTGAAGGACCAGGCATCGGAACAGTCGAACATTCTCTGTCGGTTTGGCTTCGGATGCATCGCGATGCTTCTGAAACCATGGATCCGGCATCAATCCCGATCGAAGCAGGCGACGGTCAATATCGTCCGCCAGAGCCAGATCGTGAAGTGCTTCCGTCGCAACCTCCTGCAGCCGCAACAGAAGCTCAGCGAGTCCCGCTGGAGACAAATAGTCGATCTTCGAAAGCGGAGTTTCCATCACCACATTGATGTGAACCTGCGTCGCTTTGACATCGCCCAGTCGCCCCTTGATCACGGCTCGCATCAACTCAAGATGCCAACCCGTCGACTCTGCAAGAAGTTCTTCGTGGTCGATCGCCTCGAGAGCCTTCGCGTAATCGCCCTGTTCATAGTGGCACACGCCACGATAATAGTTGGTCCACAAACTGTCGGATGACTGCGTCTCATATCGTTCAAGATACGTCAGCGTGGAGTCGTACTGCTTCAGTCGAAACGCCAGCATCGCGGCATCGAATGCAACTTGCCCGTCCTCGCAGCCTTCACGAAGACTCAGATCCAGCACATGGAGCGCGTCTCGAGGACGATCGGTCGCGTTGTAAAGGTCCGCAAGTCGACGAACAATGGTTCCATCCGTTCGATTGAGTCGAAACGCGCGAGCGTAGCAGCGTTCCGCTTCACCCTGATTGTCCTGAGCCGCAAAATGATCGCCGGCACGCTGAAAGTTCCTGGCTCGATCGGGTTCCAGTTCGAGCGACTTGCGAAACAACTGCTCGGTTCGCTCGGCCGTGATCTTTTCGGCCATCTCTTCATTGCCCGAGTTGCGCAGGGAATCCCCGAGCGTCCCAAGCAGTGAAATGATGACGCCCTGATCACGATGCGGTGCGGCGATCGTGTTGGCCCACTTCCAAACAGCATCTCCGTCTTCAGCCGTACCCACAAGGTAGGCCGCCAGATGCAACACACCGGCCGCATCTTCGAAGTGTTCCGTCTGAGACGGTGTGATGGCCAGAACTTCGCTTCGCAGGCTCTCGAACTTTTCGTCCGTCCAGTCCTGCATCAGTTCATTCATCCGCTCGCGCAATGCGGTGATTGTTTCAGCCAGTGGACTCAGCGCTGGAAGTTCGGCCGCGGCGTCGGCAATCGCCTGCTCAACATCCGCGATAGTCGGTTCAGCCGACTCCACGGCAGCAGCAGTTGCTTCAGTCTTCACAATATCTGAACTTGCGGCCTTCGTCTCAGGAGCAGACCTGCGAGGCGATGCGGCCGCGGCGATGAACGAGGGATGATCAGAATCCTGAAGCTGCTGAAGACGTCGCAGTGTCAGGTAATCATTCGCCGTCCGTGCCTTCTGCTCCAACTGTCGCGCGAGCGAATCTGCCTGTTTGCGATCTCCTTTGGCCAGTCTGGCGGCAATCAGTCGCAGGCGAACTTCAAACCATTGATGAGTTCCGTGGCACTGCTGCAGCCGCTGGTCCCATGCAGTGAGATTCGCGATCGCATCATCAAGTCGCCCTTCAAGAGCCGACTGAAGAGCAGTATTGAGATCCATGATCAACTGGAAACCGGGGAACTCTTCCGATGACGGCATCGATGAGAAGGCCGGGTCGTCCTGCATCTCAGGTGCTTGTCCCAATACCAGTCGAACCGTATCACGCATCATCAGCGCGCGGAGACGAGATTCCAGCTTCAGCGCGACATGATCACCGTCAGTCATCGTCAACCCATGTTCAACGGCGGCCAAAGCCTCGTCAGTGCGACCTTGCAGAAGGTGGAGCCAGCTCAGTTTCAGAGAGGCCATCCATCGGCGATCACCTCGATCCGACCAGCCGCTGGACTGATCCATCACCAGGCGGCACTGATGCCCCGCGATATCCGGATCGTCTGCAGACAGATACACGTCGCAGGCATATTCTCGAAAACAACTCACGCAGGATGTTTTTCCCGTGCGGCGGCAAATTTGAATTCCATCCGAAATGCAGCCGTGCATTCCTTCTGAGTTGTAACCATCCAACTGCCCGGTCGCCTCCGCAAGATTCTCGTAGGCACAGGAAGTCATCGAGTACACGAAGAACTCATACTGGTCTTTCGGGAAGTCCGGCTGAATCTGACGCACCTGCTCTTCGTTTTCGAGCATCGCGATCAGCTCCACGGCTCGTTCGCGCATCGTTTGAAAGTCGAGCAGATGCTGAGCCTGGTCCATCTGGAAAAATGTGCCGATGAGATATGCTTCCGCCCGGTGTTCCGCACGTCCTCGACGTCGCAGTTCGCCGTACAGTCGAGATGAACTGGCGAAGCGGCACTTTGGAATCAGTTCCGCGGCTTTCTCCTGCAATTCTTTGAGCTGTTGGCTGATTTCCGGTTCACTAGCCGACGACATTGACTGACTCCGAGTGGCGATTGGCGATGTAATCTCGGCACATTATCAGCGGAATCGTCCGAGCATGTACAGCGACCACCAATTCTTGAGAACCGCCAGGCGAATGACGAACGAGACGGTTGTCATCTCGCGATTTCTCCGCGTCGGATCCTGCCCTGCAGCCACGTTGACGAGACAAGTCATCTAGATCGACGGGAAATGGCGGCGAATCTTCGGAATCAGTTCCGGATTCAATGTGATGTGCGAAGGATACGTTTCATGCGGAAGCCACAACTCATGGAAGCATCGTTCCATTTGAGCAAGCAGGTCCTCGACATCGATTCCGCCTGCTTCAGGGGCAAACGGAGACAGATAAAGCCGACTCGAAAGACTCATCTTCCTCGCGCCGCCAAGATTGCCTTCCTCAAAATGAAACATCGCTACGGCGGCCTGAATCAATCCCTGAAACAGAGGTTTCTCCGGACACGTCTGTTCCGTCCAGAAGTCTTCGAGAACATCGTGACACTCGAAGTACTCACCGATATTAAACAGACGAATTCCCTCGGCGATTCTTGGGTCAGAAAAGTCGCACGTTGCCATGACGATTCTCAAGGGGACGCTGCGGAAGAACTGTTGATGGCAATCATCAAAAAGAAAACGCTCGCGTTCCCGCGAGCGTTTCCAGTTGTGAACTCAAATCCAACTTGATCATGGTTCATCAGCGTCAACAATGACATGGAGCATTTGTCCGGCTGACAACTGAATGACTCAGATCACACTACTTCGCAAGAGCGGCTTCAATCATCGCTGTCACTTCCTTGTCGTCGGGAGCGGTACGCGGGCTGATTCGACCAACAACCTTGCCATCCTTGCCGACAACGAACTTCTCAAAGTTCCAGCTGATCTTTCCTTTGTTCTCAGAGTGGCCCTTGAGATACGTGTAAAGTTCGCTCTCTTTGTCGCCGTTGACTTCGACTTTGCTCATCATCGGAAACGAGACTTTGTACTTCGTGCTGCAGAACTTCTTGATCTCACTCTCAGAGCCTGGCTCCTGGCCGCCGAACTGGTTGCACGGCACACCGATCACAACAAGTCCCTTCTCTGCGTACTTCTCGTGAAGAGCCTGAAGTTGGGTGTACTGCGGTGTCAGTCCGCATTCGCTGGCCACATTGACGATCAAAAGGACCTTGCCCTTGTAATCGCTCAGCTTGACATCTTCACCGTCGATCGACTTCATCGTGAATTCATGAACGGAATCAGCGGCCACGGAGGCACCTCCAGAAAGACAGAAAACGGTTGCAGCCAAAGCCAATGATTGCCAAAACTTCATCACTGATCTCCACAAAACGAACGAATGATCTGAAAACGCTCTGCCAGACGTTCCGAGGCAGGGACGGCAGAAATGCCGATGGCAGATTTCAGAATGATTGTTACCCCAAAGTCCGGAAAGGCAAGTGTCCCGACTTTCGCGACGAGCATCAGATGGGCTGCAAACGGTCACTGACAGACGGCCATCTCCTGCTTTTTCTCAGGTTCTGTCTCAGAGTTGCAGGCCGTCTCGGACCAGCGACTTGCTGGAATTGCATTAGGATAAGTGCTTTCGAACGCGGTATCCGAACCGTGGTTTCTGGCATCATCTGGAAGAGACGCTAATCTACACGAACTAAATCTGATTCGGGTTGTCTGAGACGCTGCGGGGTCAAATCACCGTTGTCGTCGGAGTGCTCCATCGTTGACAGATCGGAGCGTGGATTCCCGTTGAGTGATTTGGTATCGCAGAATTGGAGAGGTGACAGAGTGGCCGAATGTGCCGGTCTCGAAAACCGGTGTGCCCGCAAGGGTACCGAGGGTTCGAATCCCTCCCTCTCCGCTCAATCTGTCCCGGTGATTTGCGAATGAGGATGTCTGCCACAACGTTCAATTTGCAAAAAATCGCAGTCGCGAACGAGAGCCTGTTGCAACAACTGCCGTCCCCATGAATCACCCCTTGAGGAAGCTGAGCCGATGGTCTTCAATCAGTCCGTCCGGAAACACGTCGTCGCACTTATGCTTCCCTTAATGCTCATCGGTTGCAGCGAAACTCCGTCAGCAAGTGTTCCCGTGAAACCCGCGACGGTCCAGCCGGAATCCAGTGAAGAGCCAGTCGACAGCGGAAACGAAAACGGTCCCACTGTCTCCAAGCCACTGGAGGAACCTGAGGTCAGGTGAAACCGACAACTGCGAAGCGATCAGCTCAATCGTGCTCGGTTGGCCGAGTAATTCACGACCTTTGAGCCAGCGAGGTAGTCATGCAGGCATCGCTGATCCGATCCGAAAATCAGCAGGACGTCGATCAGGACAACAACGGATATGACGATATCGTCCATTTGCCCGGGGATGATCGCTACAATGAACGACAGCGGAAGAGTCCATAGGCTGCGAATCACGAACACGCGAAGAAACGGCAGCAATCGGCCGGTCTCGTGATCCACGATCTGAATACCGGCCGCCATCTTTCCAAGCGTCTGTCCGCGAGTTGCCAATGTGTAACCATTCAAGGCAGCCATCACCAAAACACCCAGGAAGTTCATTGTGAGCGTCTCAACCATCGACACTTGCTGTGCCTGCGCTCTCTGAACGAAGCCGCTCATGAGTTGAATCGGCACCGTGATACATCCGATGATGATGCCATCCAGAATTGCAGCTCCGAGGCGGTTCACGCGCGTCGCACGAACATCGCCTGCTGAGTCCGCATTCTCCACGGCCATACTTTGGTCCTCGGGAGGCGCAAACGGGTTAAAAGGATCCGTTGACATCGCAGTTGCTCCAGCAAGATGAATGAAGTGATCGCACAAATTGCGCAAACGTACTGACCAAGGGAGACCTTAGCAGGTCCCGTCAGGCGAACGCAAATGATCGACAGACAAAGGCGAAATCGAAGCCTGCAATTCGACTGGATCGATTCAACACTCACTTCATGAATCTGAGCAAAAGGAAACCCACCTGGTCGCGGCTGATACTCGCCGGCCAACCCGCCAACGCCAACAGTTTGTTGATTGCGTCAGTGTCGTCTTTCGCAATATGGAGAACACTCCGAAGAGTACTTCACAGCGTTGCCTGAATCGGATGCGATCACTTCACACCATTGCGTTCTTTGGCAGAGCATACTTGAGCAACTGCTGCCCAATCTTGTTCAGTGGAAGAACCTGACAGGCTGCGTTCATTGCTACAGCTTCACGAGGCATGCCGTAGACAACGCAGGATGCTTCATCCTGAGCAATCGTGTGGGCTCCGGCATTTCGCATGGCCAGCAAGCCTTCGGCACCATCGCGTCCCATGCCCGTTAGAATGGCTCCGACGGCATTGGTTCCAAGATATCGGGCACAGGACTTAAAGAGCACATCGACAGACGGACGGAAGCCTGAGACCTTTTCGCCGTCACGAACCTTCACGGTATAAGTCGCACCGCTGCGAAACGCTTCGAGGTGTCGATCGCCCTGAGCGATGATGGCGTGGCCCGGCAGAATGCGGTCGCCGTCTTCTGCCTCCTTGACACGAATCTGACACGCTCGATCAAGTCGTTCGGCATAAGACTTCGTGTAACCCGGCGGCATGTGGATCACAGCAATGACACCTGGTGCATCCGGCGGAAACGTTGTCAGGATTTCAGACAGTGCTTCGGTACCACCGGTGGAAGTTCCAATCGCGATCACCTTGTGAGTGCTGGTGATCAGAGCGTCGACAGAGACCGGGGCCTTCACAATCGGAGACACGTTCAGTGATGCCGCCCTGAGTCGCGGACGCAACCGAGCATTGGCGGCCGCCTTGATCTTCATCAGGATCTCTTCGCTGAGTTCCTGCATGTTATTGCTGACGTCGATCTTCGGCTTCGTCACAAAATCGAATGCGCCAAGTTCGAGTGCTCGGAGCGTCGTGTCGCAGCCGCGTTCGGTCAAAGACGAAATCATCAGCACGGGCATTGGCCGGCTGGACATGAGCTTCTCAAGGAACGTCAGCCCATCCATCTTGGGCATTTCGACGTCAAGTGTGAGTACGTCAGGATTGAGCTTCAGAATCTTGTCGCGAGCGACGTAGGGATCGGTGGCCGTACCGACCACTTCAATATCGTCATCCATGGACAACATCACGGTCAGGATTTGTCGCATCAATGCCGAGTCGTCGACAATCAGAACTTTGATTTTCTTCTTCATATCAGTACCTATTCACTCGAAGACAACACCGACCTGAATGTTTGAAACAGAAGGAAAGACTCACGTAACCAATCAGACAAACAGTTCAACAGCCCCGGCCGCCACTTCCGGCACGGGCTCTCGACGACGACGTGATGGCAAATCCGGAATTTCTTCCGTCTTCTGTACGGCCCGCACAAAGGCCTGGCCCGTATGAGTCAGGAACTGAATCTGACGACCAGTCAGGCCACCAACACTCTGAGCAACGACCGGGATGCCGTCCGTCTGAAGAAACTCCATCGCAAATTCAGCGTTCCGATCCCCGATCGCGAACTTCGAACCAGGTGCATCGTTGCGACCGAGGACGTTTCCGCCCCCGAAAACCTTGGCCACAAGACGACGACGATCTCCGCCAAGCTTCATGATTTCATTGATCAAAAGTTCCATCGCATGAATCCCATACGTCGCGCACTGGGCCTGCGAAGTTGTGCTGGATGGCAGCATGAAATGGTTCATGCCGCCGATGTTGTATTTCGGATCGAAGAGGCAAACAGCGATGCAGGATCCAACGAGCGTGGTTACGCGCAGAGGATCCGCACTGGCTTTCACTTCGCCCACGATAATGGCGTGTGTCGGAACCTTGCCTGCTTCGTCGCCTGGTCGCACGGCGAGTGACGGACGGGCCTGCACCGGGGCCAGCGATCGGGCAGGCGTTCGCAAGGATTGTGGAGCAGGGATAACTGCCGATGCCTTGCTGGCGCCCTGAGCAGCCGTTGAGGCCGACGACGCTTCGCCAGGAATTCGCGGAAGCTTCGACGCGGACGCAGGCTGACCGGACTTCTGCCGGCTGACTCCGCCGACCCCTGGACGCAGTCGATAGATCGTGTTCCCGATCGACTTGTAGAGATGGTCCAGTCGAAGAATGGATTCGCTGTGACCGATAAACAGGTGACCTTCCGGAATGAGCACATCAGAGAACCGTGTGAGCAGCCGATCCTGAGTGACTTCGTCAAAGTAGATCATCACGTTGCGACAGAAGATCAGATCAAAGACCGTGTTGATTGGCCATTCCGGTTCGATGAAGTTGATGCGTCGAAAGGTGATCAATTCCTGAAGTTCCGGCCGCACCTGAAACGGAGCATCTTCGGCTTTGGCGGTTCTGATGAAGTAACGCTTCAGGACGTCCTTGGGAACGTCGTTGAATCGATCGGCCGCGTAGACTCCCTTTTGAGCGTGAGCCAGCACGTCGGTGTCCACATCAGACGCCAGGATGCGAATGTCCCAGCCATTGATCGACATCGGACCAAAGTGATCCAAAATGGTGGTCGCGATCGTGTACGGCTCTTCTCCGGTGGAGCACGCGGCACTCCAGATCCGCAATTTCCGTTCGCCGGTTTCAGCAGCTCGCTTCTCAAAAGCCGGGAAGACGTGCGATTTCAGATACTTGAAGTGATGATCTTCGCGGAAGAAGTCTGTCTTGTTGGTCGTCAGACAATTGATCATCTTCAACCGTTCTTCGCCGGTTGGATCTGACTTCATCAGGTAGTCGTAGTAGCTCTGATAGCTTGTCAGATTCAATGAGCGAAGTCGTTTGGCCAATCGAGATTCGACAAGCTGATGTTTGCTGTTACCCAGAGAGATCCCAGCTTCCTTGTAGATCAGATCTCGAAACAGCTGAAACTCTTTCGGCTTCAGTGTAAATGATGACGATGACAAGTCCTGCATAACCATGCTGCTGCTTCAGGGGGATGTTGTGGATACCAGCGAAACGATGTCGTGCTCATCGAGCCTGCGTGAATTCCAGCACATGTGTGTCGCCGGAATTCGTGTCACAGGCCTGTGACACGGGCTGTTCTGTTCGACGAATAATCGATGAATCAGGCCGCGAGGCTGTTCCCGAGAAGTCGGTCGATGTCGAGCAGTGCGATCAGGCGATCGCTTGATTTCGCCATGCCGGTAATGAATGCTGTATCGACGCCGCCAAGTTCCGGAAGCTGTTCGAGTTCCGTCTCGCTGACGTTCAGCACGTCGGAAACGGCATCGACGACCAGGCCCATGACCTTCTGCCCGACAGTCACAATGATGATGACCGTGAACTGGTTGTAGCTGGCAGCCGGCATGCTGAAGCGATGACGCAGGTCCACTACGGGCACAACGGTTCCTCGGAGATTCATCACGCCTTTGATGTATGGCGGAACATTCGGAATCTGTGTCAGATGCGTCAGCCCTTTGATTTCCTGGACTCGCAGGATGTCGATTCCAAACTGTTCATCGGCCAGTTGGAATGTCAGGAACTGGCTGCCGCCTTCCGCAAGGTCGTGGCTGGATGTCGAATGTGCTGTCGCTGTGGCCATTTCGTTTCCCCTGTTTCGAAAGCGGTTTGTTTGAAAAGGCTCCGCTGTGCCTCAGGTTTCAATTCAGTTTCGAGGCGACCCGAGTGAACCTCTCTGGCCGCGACACTTTACCTTCTCCTGCGACGACCGAGTGAATCTCAGTTATCGCAGGTCTGATTAGACCTCACACACAAGTGCCGCCACCGGGGTACATCCGGTGGCGGACCAAGGTACGGTTGTTTCGGGACTAGAACTCCATAAATCCATTTCCGACGGCCTGATCAATCTGCGTTGCAATTTCATCCAATGTATCGCTTGCAGATCGACCTGCATTTCGGTTGCCTGAAGATGCCGGTGCTCGTCGAATCGTCGTTGCTGTGGCTCGTCCAGTGTGGCTGGCAGCGACCGGAGCAGCATCGCCACCCAGATTGAAGCGACCAACGGCTTCTCGAAGCTGTTCCGCGTGCTGAAGCAGAGCGACAGCCGTGCCGGACATTTCCTCGGTCTGTGACGCGTTGTTCTGAGTCACTCGGTCCATCTGAGACACGGCCTTGTTGACCTGTTCGATACCCGTCAACTGCTCTTTCGAAGCGGCCGCGATTTCCGCAACGATGTCGGTGACTCGCTTGACCGAGCCAACGATTTCTTCCAGCGTTCGACCAGACTGATTCACCAGCGAAGTGCCGTTTTCAACTTTGCGAGTTGAATCCTGAATCAGCGACTTGATCTCTTTTGCCGCTGTTGCACTTCGCTGAGCCAGGTTACGAACTTCCGCCGCAACCACCGCAAAGCCTCGACCCTGCTCGCCAGCTCGAGCCGCTTCCACAGCAGCATTCAGAGCCAGCAGGTTCGTTTGGAAGGCAATCTCGTCGATGGTCGTGATGATGTCAGCAATGCGATTCGAAGCCTGATTGATTTCTTCCATCGCCTTCACAGCGTCACTGACCACAGCACCGCCTTTGTCAGCCACATCGCGCGAGCCATTGGCCAACTGACGTGCCTGCTGAGCGTTGTCGGTATTCTGCTTGACCGTTGAAGTGATCTCTTCGAGGCTGGATGCGGTTTCTTCAAGGCTTGATGCCTGATTCTGAGCCCCCTTGGAGATTTCCTGAGAAGCGGCAGACATCTGTGAGGCCGCGGATGCAACGGTTTCAGCCACGCCTCGAACTTCAACCAGTGCGTCGCGAACGGAGGCGACGGCCGTTTCCAATGCCTTGGCAACTTGTCCAACTGCGTCGTCGCCAAGATTCGGAATGTTAACGTCAAAGTTGCCTTCGGAGATCGCATTCACAACTTGCAGAACCTGATCGACTTTGTGTCGCTGTACTTCTGCTTCACGGCGTTCGCGTTCGGTTCGCTCACGCTCCGAATCATGCAACTGCTGGAGAGATGTCAGCATCGAATTCAACGCGAGTTTGCCGCGATGCAACTCGCCCGGCAGTTCCGCATGAATAATCTTTGAGAAGTCCTGGCGAGCCGCCGCTTCCATCGATTGAATCATGGTGGAAATGGCTTCATCAAGTGATCGCGATGCTTCACTCAGCTCAGCGCCCATGAGATCAATCTCGTCGCCGCCCTGAATGTTCAGACGCTCCGAGAACTTCCCAGCCGCAAGGGCTTTGGCGAGTTCGCGAGTTGCCGAGAGGCGTCGTGTCGCGTTCTTGCTGGAGATCCACAGAACTCCGGCAATTAACGCGCACACAGTGAACGCCGTTCCCCATGTGAACCATTCAGAGGAGGAAAGTTCGACCGTTGTCTTCGCCTCCAGATCCTTACTGTAGGCGTTCGCTGCGTCCACGGTTTTCAGAATGGCATCACGATGCGTTTGATAGGTCGCCTTGAACTCGCCGTTGACCATCGCACGGGCTTCGTCGAGCTTCCCCTGTCGAACGGCCGGATACAGCTTTGTGTCCAGATCCGTGAAGTACTTTTCTGCAGACGCAAGTGCTTCGCCGAGCATCTGATTCTTCAGATCGCCTTCCGGAAGTGCGGTCTTCCAGTGATCCAGTCGAGTCTGGTACTCACTCTTGAGCGTGTTTAGTCTCTGAATCAACTGCTCGCGTTCTGCTGGATCTTCAGTATCTGCAAGAGCATGCGAAGCAAGGTACGACTCAATGATGTACGCGGGAGGAGGGAGAATGTCGGCGAGCAGGTCTTTGCTCGAAATGATCTCGCTGTAAACCGGACCGGTGACCTTCACGCGGTCCACAGTCGTCTTGTTGAACAGACTGCTGACAACGATCAGCGTGATCAGAAAGACGGTCAGCAAAGACAACTTGTGCCGGATACTCAGATTCCTGATTACGTTCATGCTGTTCCTCTAAGTGCTCGTGAAGCATTCGAATCTCAAAGCTCGCGGCCGCAGCAACTTGCCACGGTGGGGACAACCCGCAATCGCTTTTGCGATCAGCTTTCAAAGGTTCTTCGAATGCCAGTCAGGCCGAGTGGGCAATCGAAGCAGTTGACGATGACTTTCCTGAAAAGACCGGTGACAGAGGTTTCCATCAGAACTCGGCGAAACCTGTTGTTACGAACTGATCAAGCTGATCAACAACCTCATTCAGATTTGATGGATCAGGTCGCACAGAAGCTCGCTTTGATACCGGGGTTTTCCCGGTTCTTCCCCAACCCTTCGAAGAACTTTTTGACTTTGCAGATTCGCGTTCTTCGAATTCCAGGCGGAACCGAGAAACAGCATCACGCAGTTGTTCGGCGTGCTGCAGCAAGGCAGCGGCGGTCCCGTTCATCTCCTCCGTCTGCGATGCGTTGTTCTGCGTGACGCGATCCATCTGAGAAACCGCTTTGTTGACTTGTTCAATACCGGTCAGCTGTTCCTTCGATGCGGCCGCGATTTCGGACACGATGTCGGTGACGCGCTTGACCGAGCCGACGATCTCTTCCAGAGTTTTGCCGGAGCGATTGACGAGATCCGTTCCGTTCTCCACCTTGCGGACGGAATCCTGAATCAGCGACTTGATCTCCTTTGCGGCCGTCGCACTTCGCTGAGCGAGGTTGCGAACTTCCGCGGCCACCACTGCGAATCCTCGTCCCTGTTCGCCGGCTCGAGCAGCTTCCACAGCGGCATTCAGAGCCAGCAGATTTGTCTGGAACGCGATCTCATCAATGGTCGTGATGATGTCAGCAATGCGTGTTGAGGCTTTGTTGATTTCACCCATCGCCTGCACAGCTTCATCGACAACGGAACCGCCTCGATCTGCGATGTCCCGAGATCCGTTCGCAAGCTGGCGGGCCTGCTGTGCGTTGTCGGTATTCTGCTTGACGGTTGAGGTGATTTCTTCGAGGCTCGAAGCGGTTTCTTCAAGACTCGATGCCTGATGCTGGGCGCCTCTGGAGATTTCCGTCGAGGCAGCATTGAGCTGACTTGCTGCAGACGCGACGGTCTCGGCGACAGCCCGAACTTCGGACAGCGTCTGTTTGATGGAATCAACAGCCGTTCCAAGTGCGGTTGCAACCTGCCCGATCGAATCGTTACCCAGATCCGGAACCTGTACCGTAAAGTCCCCCGCAGCCACGGCTTCGCAGACCTGACGAACAGCTTCAACCTTCGCTTGCTGCTCGAGAGCCAGTTTTCGTTCCTGTTCCGTGCGCAGTCGGTCAGCTTCTTCCGTCTGGCGTTTCTGTTCAGCCAACTGCAGTTCCACACGCTTGGCCTCGGTGATATCAGAAGCGTACTTGACCACCTTGCAAGGTTTGCCGTGAACATCAAGAATCGGATTGTAAGACGCTTGAATCCACAGCTCCTTTCCGAGCTTTCCGACGCGGCGAAACTCGCCTGATCGAAAATGCCCCGCTGCTACTTCTGTCCAGAACTGTTGATACTCAGCGGAGCCAACAACCTCGGGCAAAACAAACATGCTGTGATGCTTGCCGATCACTTCTCCACGACTGTATCCAGTCGCGTTCAGGAAGTTGTCGTTGGCGTTAAGAATGTTCCCGCACAGGTCAAACTCAATCACTGCCTGAGATCGCCCGATCGCCGCCATTTGTCCTTCATAGTCTACATTCTTGAGTTTGGCCGAAGTGATGTCTGTCGCATATTTGACCACTTTGTAAGTCTTCCCGTTTCCGTCGACGAGCGGATTATACGATGCCTGGAGCCAGACCTCGCGGCCACCCTTTGCAAGCCGACGGAACTCGCGCGCCTGAAACTCTCCCTTCTCAAGTCGTGACCAGAACTCGCGATAGGAAGGATGAGATGCCTCGGCTGGATCGACGAAGAGGCTGTGATGCTTCCCGCGGATTTCATCCAACGTGTATCCCATCGCTGAGAGAAAGTTCGGGTTTGCATTCAGAATTGTGCCATCCGGAGCAAACTCAATCACAGCCTGCGACTTTCCGACTGCTTCAGCGAGCGAGCGATTCTCGCGGCTTTCCGCGGCCAGTTCATTGAGGGTGCTTAACATCGCATTGAGAGAAGATTTGCCTCGTTCAAGCTCTCCCGGCAGTGACTGCGAGATGACTTTGGAGTAGTCCCGTTTCGTGGCTGCATCCATCGCCTCGACGATCTGGGAAAACGCGGAGTCCAGACTTGCCGATGCACTGCTCAGTTCGCTGCACATCTGGTCAAGCTCATCGCCACCATGGATCTCGATTCGCTCCGTAAATCGCCCGGCCGCAAGAGCCTGCGCCAGCTTTCGAGAAGCGTTCAGGCGTTTCGTTGTGTTGGTTCCGGCAAACCAGCAGGTTCCGACAATGATTGTGCACAGTGTGGCGGTCATCAGAAAGAAGTTCGCCTGAGTCGCGGACAATTCTTCCCTGGTTCGCTCTTCGAGATTTGATGCATCCTTGCCTGCGCCCTCAACAACGGCTGACAGCGCATCACGATGGCCTTCATAGAATGTTCGGAGGTTACCATCGAGCAACTGACGAGCCTCGTCGAGCTTTCCCTCCCGGAGAACAGGAATCAGTTTTGCGTCGACGAGCTTAAAGAATGCGTCGGCGTATTCATGAGATTCACCAAGCAAAGCGTCTCGCAATTCACCGTCTGGAAGCGACTTCTGCCAATGCTCAATTCGGCTGTCGTAGTCCTTGCGGAGCGATGACAGCTTCTGGATCAGCTTTTCTCGTTCAGCTGGATCGTTTACATCTGCAGCCGCATGAGCGTTCAGGTAAGTCTCAATGATATAAAGCGGTGGCGGCAGAATGTCGGCCAGCAAATCTTTGCGTGAGACGATTTCTCCGTACACCGGCCCGGTGACTTTGACGCGATCAACGATCGACTTACTGAACCAACTGCTGAATAGAATCAAGGTCAGCAAAAACACCGTCAGCATCGAGAGTTTCTTTCCGATGCTGAGATTTCGAACAACGTTCATGACAATCCTCAATGATCTGTCCCAACGGGAAAGCATGCAGGCAACTGCTGCTCAACACGAGCAGTCCAAACCGATCAGGCGCTTGCAATGCGGGGATGAATCAATTTCAGAAATTCATGGTGTCTATCAATGGTGGTTTAGAATCAGACTCTTGCAGGCAAATGAAGGCTCAGAAATCAGAACTCCTGAAATCCGGTTGTGACCAGTTCTTCGAGCTGATCTGTGACTTCATCTAGACTCGATGGATTCGGACGTTTGCCCTTCGCTGGCGTCGCACTTCGGCTCTGTGCCGTCTGTGTACCTCGGGCAGGCTTCTTCGATTGTCCACCGCGAGATTCTTCTGCCTCAAGACGGAATCGAGAGACTGCTTCCCGAAGTTGCTGTGCGTGATCCAGCAACGCGGAAGCTGTTCCGTTCATCTCCTCCGTCTGCGATGCGTTGTTCTGCGTGACGCGATCCATCTGAGAAACCGCTTTGTTGACCTGTTCAATACCGGTCAACTGTTCCTTCGACGCGGCCGCGATTTCGGAAACAATGTCGGTGACGCGTTTCACGGAAGTGACGATCTCTTCCAGCGTCTTACCCGACTGGTTGACGAGATTTGTCCCGTTTTCGACCTTGCGGACGGAATCCTGGATCAGCGATTTGATCTCTTTGGCAGCGGACGCACTTCGCATTGCCAGATTGCGTACTTCGGCAGCAACGACGGCAAAGCCGCGACCCTGTTCGCCCGCTCGAGCCGCTTCGACCGCAGCATTCAATGCGAGCAGATTTGTTTGGAACGCGATCTCGTCAATCGTGGTGATGATGTCAGCAATGCGAGTTGACGCCTGGTTGATTTCTCCCATCGCTTTGACCGCTTCACCAACGACAGCACCTCCCTTGTCAGCAACATCGCGAGAGCCGTTGGCCAGCTGACGAGCCTGCTGAGCGTTGTCGGTGTTTTGTTTGACTGTTGAAGTGATTTCCTCGAGGCTCGATGCTGTTTCTTCGAGACTTGACGCCTGATGCTGAGCACCTTTGGAGATCTCGTTTGATGCGGTGTTGAGCTGTGTGGCTGCAGCGGCCACCGTTTCCGCAACTCCCTTGACTTCGATCAGCGCACTGCGAACGGAATCGACAGCGGCTTCCAGAGCTTTGGCGACCTGACCGACAGCATCGTCGCCCAAATCCGGAACGGTCAGATCGAAATTGCCATCAGCGATTGCGTTGACCACTCCCAGGACCTTTTCGACCTTGCGTCGCTGAATCTCGGCGGCCTGACGTTCGCGTTCATTACGTTCGCGTTCGGCATCCTCGGCGACTCGCTTATCTGCAAAGAACTGACGCAGACCCTTGCCAAGTTGACCGATGCCATCGTCTCCGGTCACTGTGATCTCATGGCTATAGTCACCCTTCGCGACGCGATTGGCCACGTCCAGGATCTGAGCCACATTGGTCTTCAGTTCTTCGGCAGCCTTTGCGTCGGCTTTCTGGCGCTCGGCGATTTCGAATTCCATCCGCTTGGAAGCCGTAATGTCAGTCGCATACTTAACGACCTTATACGGTTTACCGTTCAGATCGAAGATCGGGTTGTAAGACGCCTGAATCCAGACTTCCTTTCCGCCCTTGCCGATCCGCTTGTACTGAGCAGACTGGTAGACTCCGGCTTTCAGGTCGGCCCAGAACTGGCGATACTCCGCAGAGCCCGCATAGACTGGCTCGACAAACATGCTGTGATGCTTACCCTTGACTTCGTCCAGCGTGTAACCAAGTGTGCTCAGGAAGTTATCATTAGCGGTCTGAATGCGACCTTCGAGATCAAACTCAATCGTCGCCTGAGCTTTATTGATTGCTGCGAGCTGCCCTTCATAGTCGGCATTACGAACCTTTGCTGCAGTCACATCTGAGGCATATTTCACGATTTTGAACGGTTTGCCGTTCATGTCGAAGATGGGATTGTACGATGCCTGAATCCAGATCTCGCGACCACTCTTTGTGATTCGCTTAAACTCACCAGCTTCGAACTGCCCCTGGCTCAATCGAGCCCAGAGGTCTCGGTACATCGCACTGTTCGCATAGTCCGGTTCGACAAACATGCGATGATGCTTGCCCTTGATTTCATCGAGTGAGTACCCAACGGTTTTCAGAAAGTTCTCGTTCGCCGTCCGAATCGTTGCATCAAGATTAAATTCGATCACAGCCTGGGATTTCCCAATCGCCTCGAGCTGTCCCTGATAGTCGGCATTCTGTAACTTAGTTGCCGTTACATCCGTTGCGTACTTGACGACCTTGAATGGCTGGCCATTCAAGTCCAGGATGGGATTGTAGGACGCCTGAATCCAGACTTCCTTCCCGCCTTTTCCCAGCCGTTTGTATTCGCCCGCATCAAACTTGCCTTCGTTCAGTCTCGCCCAGAAGTTGCGATACTCCAGACTTTGTGCATAGGCGGGGTCGACAAACATGCTGTGATGTCGGCCCTTGACTTCGTCGAACGTATAGCCAAGTGTCGAAAGGAAATTCTCGTTGGCATTCAGAATCGTTCCATCGAGAGCAAATTCAATGACGGCCTGCGATCGACTGATCGCGTTAATCTGGCCGGCGCTGTCTCGCAATTCTGTGACATCACTCCATTCGAGGATGAAGCCAGACTGCTTTCCAGAAGCATCAAGTGAGGCATTGACGACCAACTGTACCTTCGCTGTTCCCAGCGAGATGTCAGTGCGATATGGCAGGTTTGCCGGGTTAGCCAACAACTGTCGCTGATGAGACGGAATCTTGTGAAAGGCATCAATATTGGTCCCGACGATGTTCTCCGGGTTGAACCACGGATACGCCTTCTGCAGATTTGCTGCCTGGCGACGAAACAGTTCCATCGTCCCTCGGTTCACGTACTGAACCACAAAGTCCGGGTCAACCACCATGACGGCACTCGTTACCATGTCCAGCAATTGCTCCGGTCGATAACTCACGGCCTTCGCCTTCTTGCCCGCCGGACGACTCGTGACTTTCGACTTGGATGACTTCGATGGCTTTGCAGACTTCGACGGCTTTGCAGATTTCGTTGGCTTCTGTGATTTCGATGATCGATTCGAACGCGAGACAGGCATGGACACTTTCCTTGATTCAATACGGTTCAGCTTGGTGAGCTGCGGATCGAGAATGGGAGTTGGCTCAAGGTGCAGATCAAGGTTGTTGTGTGTGTTTGCGGACGTGACCGCAATGTGCTGGGTGAAAGGAACAACAATCGCCAACGACAGGGTGCTGCTGAGGAATCCCTTGAATCAATTGATTGCGGAATTCCTCAACAGGATGGTGGAACAACAGTACTAGAACTCGGTAAAGGCTCGGCCCGTGCCTGCGGGTTCCGCAGCGACCATGTCCATCACCTCATCGAGTTTGCCTCGTTTCGCAGAGGGCTTTCCGTTGCTTGCCGGACGAGCTTCCGCACGTCGTGCATTCACGGAAACACTTCCAAGCTGAAACTTCTGAACCAACTCTCGAAGTTGTTGGGCATACTGGAGAAGACCGGCAGCCGTTGCAGACATTTCTTCGGTCTGCGACGCATTGCTCTGAGTGACTCGGTCCATCTGCGTCACTGCTTTATTCACCTGTTCGATACCGGACAATTGTTCCTTCGACGCGGCTGCAATCTCTGCAACGATGTCCGTGACTCGTTTGACTGAGCTGACGATTTCTTCCAGCGTCTTTCCCGACTGATTGACGAGACTGGACCCGACTTCGACTTTGCGAACCGAGTCCTGAATCAGCGACTTAATCTCTTTGGCAGCAGACGCACTTCGCATGGCCAGATTGCGAACTTCAGCCGCAACGACGGCGAAGCCACGTCCCTGTTCGCCAGCTCGAGCCGCTTCCACAGCCGCGTTCAACGCCAGCAGGTTTGTCTGGAAGGCAATTTCATCGATCGTCGTGATAATGTCTGCGATCTTCGTAGACGACTGGTTGATGTCGGCCATTCCCTTGATCGCGTCCGACACCACTGCACCGCCTTTGTTCGCCACATCGCTGGCTCCCACCGCGAACTGCCGCGCCTGCTGAGCGTTGTCGGTGTTCTGTTTGACGGTCGAGGTGATCTCTTCCAGACTCGATGCCGTCTCTTCGATGCTCGATGCCTGATGCTGAGCACCTCGGCTGATCTCATCCGAAGAGTCGTTGAGTTCGGATGCAGCGGTTTCCACGGTTTCGGCGACGCGGCGGACTTCCGCCAGTGTGTCGCGGATCGCACCAACCGCAGAACCAAGAGCTCTGGCAACCTGCCCGACAGGATCGTTTCCAAGATCAGGCACCTCAACAGTCAGGTCGCCCTTCGCAACGGCGTTGCAGACTTTTAAGACTTGCTGAACTTTTTCCTGCAGCTCCTCAGCAATTTGTCGATCACGTTCGTTGCGAAGTCGCTCCTGCTCCTCGGAGGCTTTCTGGCGTTCTGCCAGCTCAAACTCCATTTTCTTGGCCGGAGTGATATCTGTTGCATACTTGACGATCTTGAATGGATGGCCATTCAGGTCGAGAATTGGGTTGTATGACGCCTGAATCCAGACTTCGCGACCGTTCTTGCCAACTCGCTTAAACTGGGCCGCCTTGTATTGACCGGCCTTCAGATCGCTCCAGAACTGGCGATACTCGGAAGATGCAGCGAGGTCAGGTTCCACAAACATACTGTGATGCTTGCCAATCACTTCGTCCATGCGATAGCCAACAGCGTTCAGGAAGTTGTCGTTAGCACCGAGGATGTTGCCATCGAGGTCGAACGAGATCACGGCCTGAGCTTTGCTGATGGCGGCCACTTGTCCAGCGGTTTCTCGCAGCAGAGTCACGTCGCTCCACTCGAGCGCAAAGCCGGTCGGCTTGCCCTGAGCATTCATCACTGGAGTGACATGCAATTGGATCTTTGCTGACCCAACGGTGATGTCCGTCGTGAACGGCAGATTTCGAGGATCAGCCAGCAGTCGGCGCTGGTGAGCTGGTGCCTTGTGGAACCTGTCAATGCAGGTGCCGATGATCTTTTCCGCATCAAAGTCTGGCCAGTACTTTCGAAAGCTGTCAGCATGCCGTGCAAACAGCTTCCGGGTTCCCTCATTGACGTAGGTGACGATGAAGTCAGTATCAACAACCATGACAGCAGTTGAAACACGGTCCATCAACTCATGGGTCAGCGCAAGTTCAGCAGCGGAAGGAGCCTTTTTCGAACCACGCGATCGCGGCGATGAAGACCGGGAAGAAGGCTTTGAGGACGCCTTGGATGCGGAAGAAGACTTAGCCTTGGCAGATCGTGCTGGCTTTACGGTTGTGGACTTTGCTTTTGCGGAAGGTTTGGCCATAGGTAACACCGTGGGATTCGTGGTTCTTGTCGATGGACATCGAAGGGTTCCTCTGCCGCACGTCGATACGGCATATTTTTCTACTGGCGAAAGACAAGTTGAGAATCACGATGCGATATTCCCCAACGCGACGTGAGTTAAGGCGATTTGTTCGCGGAGGAATGTCCTATCGCGAACACCTTAGTCGTCGCCGCGTGGTGAACAGTTACCAGGCGATGGCTGCTGATTCCTGTTTCACAGCAGACAAGCGTTCTCCGAAGCAGCAGGGGCTTCAGAGGAATTGTTCGTCTGACGGATTGCCAGTCCGCAGAGGCCATTGATGTCCAGAATCAGGGCCACGCGACCATCACCGAGGATCGTCGCACCTGCAACTCCGGGCACTTTCTGGAAATTGGTTTCAAGGTTCTTAATGACGACCTGTTGCTGGCCGAGCAGCTCGTCCACAACAACGGCGTACTTCTTGCCCTGATCTTCAACAATGACCAGGAGTCCGTCTTCGGCCTTGCCGTTGTTGCGAGGCAGGTTCAGAATTCGATCGAGACGCAGAAGCGGAACGATCTCACCTCGCAGCGTGATCACTTCGCCCTTGCCCATGACTTTCTGAATTTCGCTGCTGTTTGGTTTGATGGATTCAACGACAGACAGAAGCGGAACGACGTAGCTGTCGCTCGCAGCCCGAACGAGCAGGCCATCAAGAATCGCAAGAGTCAGCGGCAGTCGGACGATCATCCGACAGCCTTCGCCCTTCTTCGATCGAATGGAGATGCTGCCCTGCAACGCTTCGACATTTCGACGCACGACATCCATTCCGACGCCGCGACCGGAAACATCAGTGACTTGCTCTGCGGTAGAAAAGCCTGCCGCAAAAATGAGCCCGTAGATCTCTTCATCTGACAGATTGTCAGATTCGGAAACGATGCCTCGCTCGATCGCCTTGCGGAGAATGCGATCGCGATCAAGCCCTTTACCGTCATCCTGAATTTCAATAATGAAATTGCCGCCCTGATGGTACGCCTTCAGACGGACAACACCTTCAGCGGACTTGCCTGCGGCGATGCGTTCTTCTGGTGATTCGATCCCATGGTCGACCGAGTTGCGCACCATGTGCAGCAGAGGATCGCCGATCTGATCGACAACCGTCTTGTCCAGTTCGGTGTCTTCGCCTTCCGTTTCGAATCGCACTTGCTTGCCAAGTCGATGACTCAGGTCGCGGACGATACGAGCCATCTTCTGGAACGATGCTGCGATCGGCACCATTCGCAGTGACAGGCTCATTTCCTGAAGATCGCGAACGATCTTGCCGAGCTGCACCAGAGCCGAAGATTCCATATCAGGATGGAAGCGACTCCAGTCCTGTTCCACCATGGAAGTGCCAATGACCAATTCGCCGATCTGATTGATCAGCTTGTCGAGTCGCTCACGATCGACTCGAACCGTTTCGCGTGATCCATTTCCGCTGCCAGCGGCCGCAGGACCGCGGTCTTCTGAGCGGCGATCTCCTGTTCGGCGATCTTCGCCCGTACGACGATCACCGGACGCGCTGAGTGGTTCTGTATTCATACCTGCAGGAGTCGTCACTGTCGACGCAGGTTCAGCCGAGGCCTTGACTTCAGGAACGGCAACTTCAGCCACAACGGCCTTCGCCACTTCGGCAACCGGAGCTGATGCCTGAGCCGCTCGGATGGCGGGCAGACTATCGCCATCGACAAACATAAACACATCATGAATCGCACTCTCCGGACGCTCGGTCTGGAGTGTCAGTTTCCAGCTTGTGTAGCAAGTCTCGGGATCCATCTGCGACAGAGCAGGGATGCGAGAGAGGTCAGGCTGAATCTGAATGGAACTGCTCAGCTTTTCCAATTCGTCAATCAGGAACAGCGGATTCTGGCCGAAGTGGAAAAACGCGGGCGAAGGTCGGAAGTCAACTTCAAAGCAGTTGCCGGACTTCGCTTCTGCCGAAACCGCAGTTGTCGGAATGGGATGTTCGGTGGATCGACCAGAGTACTGCTGCAGAGCGGAAAAAATGTTCTCAACGTCAGCGGGCGGAGATGACTGAGTCTTCTCGGCCTGAATCAGTCCGCTCAGAATATCGGTGGACTTCAGCAGCAGTTCGCAGAGTTCCATGGTCGGCGTGACTTCGCCTTCACGCATCCGATCGAGCAGGTTCTCGAGCACGTGCGTGAAGCGAGCAACGTCGTCCATACCAAAGGTCGAACTCGCGCCTTTTATGCTGTGAGCCGCTCGAAAAATGGTGTTCAGCACCTCGCGGTCGCCACCCGAGTTCTCAAGCGCGAGCAGGCCGGCTTCCATGTTCTCAAGGTGTTCGCCAGCTTCTTCAAAAAACGCAGCGCGGAATCGATTCAGGTCAATTTCCATGATGACAAGTGCCTGTATCAGTTGAGTATCAGGAGAATTCAGACAAGCTCTGAACGACCGTCGGGAGGGAACAAATCGTCGTTCAGATGGAAATCAGCGAACGCGGCGCGAAGACGTGGATGGCAATCATGGTGTGTCAGTCAGGAGCTTCGAACTCGCGAGGCATCGCGGCGATCAGTGAACAACTTTTGCCACAACACCCAGCAGTTGATCCGGATTGAAAGGCTTCACCAGCCAGCCCGTCGCGCCGGCTGCTTTGCCTTCCTGTTTCTTTGAATCCTGAGACTCGGTGGTAAGCATCAGGATGGGAGTGAACTTAAAGCTCGGCAGCTTGCGCAGCTCTTTGATGAGCGTGATGCCATCCATCACCGGCATGTTCAGGTCGGTGACAACAAGGTTGACGGACTTGCCGTTCACCTTGCCCAGCGCGTCCTGCCCGTCCGCACCCTGAATCACCTGAAAACCGGCGGATTCCAGCGTAAACGCCACCATCTGGCGCATCGACGTGGAGTCGTCAACGACCAAAGCCATTTTTGACATGACTAACCTTACTCCTGAAAGGACTGACTCACTCGTCAGCACCAGACAACAAAAAGACTCACCGGGGCGAGAGACTCTCTTCTCGACAACTCAGTCACACATTCGAGCTTCAAAAACGGGACAGGCACCCTCAGAACCTTCGACATCGCCTTGACATCTCGAGACGACGGGAGCCAGTCCCGTTTTTGAAACCACACTAAAACAGCTCCACAGACCCAGCATCACTCGATGCTGACTCCACAGCGCTGCCTGTCGAACACAGCACATCACGCTCTGACTTCATCGTGCTTCGTGATTCCAGCCATGCTCGCCAGTCATTCGCTCGCAGTTCGGCTCGCTGTTCAGAAACCGTCTTCTGGAACGGAGCCAGATTTTCCTGAAGGGCTCGCAGGGCTTCGACCACATGATCCAGCCGCTGATTAACGCGATCCTGAAACTGCAGGGCCATGACGGAGCGACCGATGTCACGTGAAAGTGACTCGCTCAAGTGTTCTGTTCGATGCAGTGAATCTGTCATCGTGTAATGCATGACAGACAATTGATTCAACAGTTGCATGACAGTCTCCTCGCTGCGACGAGCTGTCTCGGCATCCAGCTCGATCCGAGCATGAAGTTCGTGAGACACTGTGCGAAGGGACTGATCCAGTTCATCGACCAGCTTGCGAATCGACGCGCTGGTGGCTGAGGCATGCAGACCGAGATTTTTGGTTTCGTTTGCCACCACGTTGAATGCCGCGCCGGAGTTTCCGGCTCGAGCCGCTTCCAGGCGACCGTTGAGTCCGACAATTCGAGCTTCGTCCGAGATCTTCTCGACACGTTTGAGACTGTCGTTCACCTGAGAGAGCACTGCTTCCAGAGTACCGATGCGATTCGCAAGTCGTGAAGAGACCTGCGTCGAATCCTGAACGGCCTGAAGCAGCGTGCTCAGCACATCGCGGATCTGTCCAATCGTCTGATCCGCACTGAAACCGTTCTCAGACGACAAGCCTCCCTGGGCGATTTGTACCGTTTCGCGTGCTCGAGCCGCCATACCGCCAAAGCCCGAGCTGATCTCAAGGACCGAATCCTGAAGGTCACTCGCCGTCGCTTCCAGATGAACGGACAACGCTTCCAAAACCGGAAGAGCGGCCGCCACTTCGACAGGATCAGGCCTCCGCGCCAGACGAGGGCGTTGTTTGTTGGAATGCGTGCGAGGAAGCTCCGTCGGTTCGCATGATTCGTCAGCGTCGGAGTAGTCCTGGTCTGCACGATCGTGCTTCTCTTGCCACGGAGAGAGCGTGGCAAGAGTTCTGAAGAGCGATTGGAAGAAGAGTTTCATGAGGGTCGAGTCATCCTGAGATACGACATTCCGATGCAACGTGGTTTGATGTCCGAGCTGATCATGCCGCGAAGGCCGATGTCATCCCCGCAACCTTCAACCAGTGGGTCACACTGTCGCAACCTTCTCCAAAGGAGACTTTGACCTGCGTATCTGTTTCTTTCTTCGCCGCCAGCAGCAACTGCATGGCAGAGACATCAAACGCCGTGACATCTCCAAGGACGATGTCCAGGGCGGAATACTTCTCGGCAAGCGAGACTAACTTCTGGTGGATCGCGAAGGCATTGCTGACATGCAGATCTCCACCAAGGCGAACGATGGCACGCTCTCCTGCAGCAGCTTCTTCGACAGCACACGAAAAGTCGCTCACGTTGCGATCTCCTGATCTGATCTCTGAAAACACTCAACTGGCATCCGGGTAAGATGCTGTGAGTGGAAGGGTCAGTCAAAATCGAAGGGTCCCGGCAAAGATTGCATGAAAAATCGATCATGGCGAGATTTGGAAATGGGTTTGTAAACGTTTTAACGCGGACATGATGCCTGTGTGGGGCCGTGTACCTGTTCTTCCCCACGCGGTTTCAGGTACCGGACCACCGCTTCTGTCACCAGTGATTCGCCATGAACGTCTTCGCGTCGCATGTGACCTGCTTGAGCATGTCCAACAGGCAACGACCGGCCGGTGTTCTTCGCGTGGTGCGATTTGATTCGAGTGCGGGACGTCTGATTAACCCTCATGCGCACCATCAGGGGAATCACATCCAGATCGACATCCGCCGTTCGCCGGAAACGTGCAGCCAGACCGCGCGAAGACTGCGATCGGAATTTGAGGCTGGATGAGTTCATCGCTTCGACGGTGTTCGTCTGCGACCGCAGAAAGTCCAGAAATTGCTGAGTTTTCTGCGGTATGTGTTCGTGTTGAACTGCGGTCATATTCTGAGATGATTCGTGCTGACGAACTGACTCAGGAACAGACGCGTGATTTCATATCGATCACTGAAGAAGCTGATTGGGGAAAGCAGCCTTGAACGCAAGTGCCGCTTCCTTTTCGGCTTCGCGCTGCTGTTTCTGATTACCACCAGCTTCTGGTGGTATGCGTATCGAACTCAAAAACTGGTGGAAAACCAGCAGGTGTTCGCGGCTCGTATGCTGGTGCCGAGACTGCTGCAACTTCAACATCAGCGGAAGTTCATTGCCAGGGCCAGTGAAGCCTCTGCATCCGAAGTGAAGGATTCGCCCACGGCTGGCGCTGAGGTAGCTCCTGTATCAGAGACGTCTGCTTCGGGGAACTCTGAGACTCCAAATTCATCTGCTTCACCGCCCACGGGTGACGCGATGGATCTGCTCAGCACTGTGCTCGATCAATCGCCTCAAATGGCAGAACGTGGGAAGTGGAGTCTTCTGTCGGCTGCCAATGAACTGCCGGAAACGGACGGTGGCTTCGAGGCGCGTCGCCGGTTCCTTGATCCCGAAGCTCCTGAAGATGAATACTGGACGATCGAAGAAGAGGAGGGGAAGCCTCGAACGCTCGTTTACTTTGCTGCCATTCGAATTGAAAACGCTTGCAGAGTCTGCCACAGGGACGATGGCACCGCGGTCTTCCGTAAGCCAGATCTTGAGACGGACGCCATGATCGCGAAAGCCGTGAGGGATGCTTCAGGAAGACTGCCAGGGGCAGACTCCTCGAAAGACGCGTCGAACGATTCCGTCGTCGCTGCAGCTGGCGGCGATTCCGTTTCAACAGGAGAGCCCTCTGTTGAGTTGCCAAAACCTCTGCACAGTATGGCCAAAGTGAACGTCTCCCTCGAAACTGTTGACGCGCAACTCAGCCGCAACCGTGCAATTCTGATGGCAACGGCGATCGTGACATCCTTTCTTGCGATGCTCGCGGCCTACGCGATTGTGCGTTACATCATTGTGAAGCCTGTTCAACACTTGAAAGACGTGAGCGATGAAATTGCTCGCGGCAATTTGAATCATCGAGCGGAAATCAGCACTGGCGACGAGTTCGAAGAACTCAGTCACGCCTTCAACCGCATGCTGCGTCATATGATGACCGTGAATGACGAACTCCGACAGCTCAACGACAGCCTTGACGGAAAGATTGATCAGCTCGCTCAGGCCAACATGGAGCTGTTCAACAACAACAAACTCAAGGACGACTTTCTCGCGACGATCAGTCATGAACTTCGAACTCCGCTCAACAGCATTCTGGGCTTCAGTGACATCCTTCAAACCGCGGCCAATCTGGACGACCGCCAGAAACGCTATGTGCAGAACATCCAGACATCCGGCCAGTCCCTGATGGTTCAGATCAATGATCTTCTGGACCTTGCGAAAATCGAAAGCGGCAAGATGCAGTTGAATCCCGGCGAAGTGCAGCTCGCCGATATTCTGGATCTGCAGGTTCAGCAGATCATGCCATTGGCCGATCGCAAGAACATCGACCTGCGAATCGATCAGCCATCGTCGCCGTTGCCGTCGCTCAATCAGGACCGCAGCAAGATCTCGCAAATCCTTCAGAATCTGCTTTCGAACGCGATCAAGTTCACTCCGGAAGGTGGTCGAGTTCGCGTCTCTTCGCGATTGATCGATCCGGATTTCGTTGAGTTCAGTGTTGAAGACACAGGAATCGGGATTCCGCTTCAGGAACAGGAACACATCTTCGAAAAGTTCCGACAGGGTTCGACAGTGCCCGGCGGACGCGACCACGTCAAACGCGAGTACGAAGGAACCGGGTTGGGCCTGTCAATTGTTCGCGAACTGGCGAGGCTGATGGGCGGCGACGTCTCTCTTCGCAGCGAATTTGGAAAGGGCAGTCTCTTCGGCGTACGTCTGCCGGTTGCTGTTCCCGAAAAGAAGCTGGAGCCACTGCTGCCGGCCCTCGAATCACGATCGTCCCCAAGCCTTCCGCGAATCACTTCTGTCGACTTGCTGTCGCGCGAACAAGCATCGGCGACTCAGACGTCGTCTTCTCGTGCGATCGAAGTGCATTCCATACCGGCCAAACCGAAGTGATTCTCCGTTGGTCGCTTATGAAAAGCAGAACTTGTTCCTTCCATGCCCGCGTTTCTGAAACATCCCTCAGTGCCCCATGCATCCGATTGAGAAAACGATCCGACACTTCCAGCATCGCCATCGGCTTCAATCGATCTGGACAGGTCTGTCGACAGGATTACTCGTCGGCGGAATGCTCGGCACGCTGCTGTCCGTCCTTCGACTTGCCTTGCACATTCCGTCCCTTTGGATCGGAACGATCGTTGCCGTTTGCGGCCCACCCATCGCGGGATTGATCTGGGGAATTCTGCGTGCGCCGTCTGTGATTGAGACCGCTCGTCGAGTCGATCGAATTGCACAACTCAAGGATCGACTGCAATCCGCAATGCAGTTCCTTCATCTCAAGTCACGATCCGGCGCGCAGCAACTGGCGATTGAAGATGCCGAACAGAAACTCGGCGGACTTCGCGCTGAAGACGTCGCGCCGATCACGGTTCCGCGAACATGGCCCAGTGCTCTGATCAGCGCCGTGCTGGCGATGGCATTGATGATTCTGGCCGTGGCCCCTGCATCATCCGGCGCGACTCCCGCAGCGAACCCTGCGGTCCAGGCACAGGCGGATGAACTGCAGAAGAGCCTCGATGAGCTGAAAGAAGTTCAAAGCCAGAGTGTCGATCCCGAGTTTGATCAAATGCTGCAGGAGATGAATCGTCAGGTCTCGCTTCTGCGTGACGAGCCGCTCAATCCAAGTGAAGCCATGGCGACTCTGTCCGAGATGGATGCCATGCTGCGTGACATGCAAAAACAGCTCAAGGCCGCATCGACAGAAGCGTCGCTGAAAGAGGTGGGCGAAGCGCTGGAGTTGGCTGAGGGAACTTCACAGGCTGGCGAAGCGATGAAGCAAGGCGACCTGAAGAAGGCCGCTGATGAACTTCGAAAAGCCGATTTGCCGCAACTGGACCGAAAGACTCAAACGGCCATGAGCGAGAAGCTCGACAAGTCCCAGAAGACGGCGAAGAAATCCGTCAGCGAAGCTGTGCGGAAGATGGCAGAAGGAATGAAGTCCAAAGACGAAAAGTCCTTCAGCGAGGGCAAAAGCGAGCTGGCCGACGAGGCGAGTCGCGAAGCCATGCGGCAGGATCTTCGTAAGCAGCTGCAAAAGCAGTCGCAGAAGCTGGCCGAATCCAAAGGCGCGCTGGAATCCGCGATGCAGGTTCCGTCCAGCAACAGTAAGGATGGGAACACGCCTGCTCCGGGGAATGCCGGGAAGAAGGCTGGCAAGGGAACGCAGGGCAACCAGAAAGGTCCGGCGACCGAATCAACCAAAGGCAGCAAAGAGCTGAAGCTGAAAGGCCAGGACTCACTCGCGGGCGAATCTGACAAAGAGAATGAGCAAACAACCGGGGACGAATCGGAAGCCATGCGTGAGTATCGTCAGAACCCGCAGAAGTACGAAGCACTCAGCGAATCAGCGATCGAGTCCGAATCCATCCCTCTGGGCCATCGCCAAACGATAAGACGTTACTTTGAGCTGCTCCGGCCATCGGCCTCTGAGCAAGAAGAAGCTGCTCAGCCGTGACATGAATCGGTCAAATCTCAAGCTGTTTGATGCGTCCTCCACACCGCAACGCATTGAGATCCGTTGAACCTGTGCAACAAAAAAGCCGATGCGATCTCCCGCATCGGCCTCAAAATCAAGTTATCGGTGAGTCTGCTAAGCCAGGCTGCTGATTACAGTCGAGCCCGTCCTTCTGGAGACGGCACAGAAATCCAGCGGATCGGCGCTGGGTTGCTGCTCTTGTCTTCTGACGTCTTTCCGGCAAACGATGTCGGTTTGGTCGTGGAAGGCAAAGATCGTGATGCCAGACGTCGAGCGCCACTGGTGGAGTTCAGCATGCTGGCTGAATGAGCGACAACTCGATCCGTGTCGATTCGACGGGCCTGTGGTTCTTTGTTGTCCTTGTTTTCAAGAAACGGCTCGGGCTCAGCGGCAGGATCCATATTGTCGATCGGTGGCTTCTTAGCGTCTTCCATCGGATTGGCTTCAAACGGCTCGCGTCCGGCGTCACCCATACCTCGACCCGCACCGAAACCATCATCCGGGTTTTCTTCTCGTCGTCGAACTGGCGGGTCAGTTTCTCGGTCTGGGTCGCGAAGCTTCTCACGTTCACGCTCCAGTTCTTCATCGTATTTCGAGCGATCGAATTTGTCGTCCGCCGACGGCTTCAGGGTGCCGGACGGCGTGGTCCCGACGCATGAACTTCCGCAGGAGGACCCGCAGGGATCGCAACAGTTCGTGGCACAGCACGCTGAAGACGTTGCATACCCAGCGTAACCAGCAGAGTAATAGCCAACGGTTGGAGCATAGTACCCAGCAGCCGGATAAGCAGGTCCATAGCCGTAACCCGGAGCATATCCAGCACCCCACCAGCCGCCGAATGGCCAAAGGCAACAGGCACTGGCCGGAACGGCGGTACTGACGATGCACGCTGCAGACAGAACTGCTCGCACAAGCAATTTCATGGTGATTCACCTCAAATGGAACAACGTCGCTGTGAAGTCTCAACGTCTGATGCAGAACACAATGTGTTCAGGCAGGCGGATTCGCCCGTCAAAAACGTCACGTTCGATTTGACAGACACACAGAGTCTAAGCTCCGCAGACTTCCCGTTTTACAGTCGTTTTGAGATGTTTGTCAAACACCGGGTCCTGTTTTGTCTCAGCAGCATCTGTTTCGGGGCATCTCGATGAGAAATCCAGCGAATTGACGATTGCGATCGGGCCCAGATTCTCAGTCTCCGCATCTTGACCGGAGCCAACCAGCGCGTTAGTTGACGATCGATCGGCAGCCGTGCCCCTCGTTTGCCTGCCGATCCAGGGAAGCCCCGGCTTATCGAGGGCGCCCGCTCGTGACTCATTGGACATCAACTCGGATCTTTGAAACCATTCGAGCGTTACGCCCGTTGCTCCTGACCGCTTGTCTCCGGAATGCACCATGGTCGATCTGATTGTTATCCTGAAAATCAAGGATCTGAATAACCTCGCGCTGCTGAAGGAACTTCTCGCACAGCAGATCCTGATGTCACGTCAGGAACCGGGGTGCATTCGAATGGAAGCACACGAATCCCAGGCAGAGCCGGGGACCTTCTTTCTCGTTGAACAATGGGCCTCTCAGGAAGCCCTCGATGTCCATCGAAAAGCACATGCCTGTACAACTTTGTACTTTCCGAAGATCGTCCCGCTTGTCGACCGAACTCCGCACATGTCGGTTCAGTTACCAGGCACCTGACACTCGCATTCTTCTGAGATGAAGCCGACGTTGACATGATCATTGATTCTCACCAGCACTTCTGGAACCTTGATCTGCCATTTGATCATGGTTGGCTCTACGAGCCCCAGCACAAGCCCATTTGCCGTACGTATCTGCCGCAGGATCTTGAACCGCTGATGAAATCAGCAGGTGTCCGTGCGTCTGTGTTTGTTCAGACTCAGCACAATGCTGAAGAGAACAGATGGGCTCTACAGCTCGCCAAAGAGAACGACTTCATCGCTGGTGTCGTTGGATGGGTTGATCTTGCGTCGGAGCGGTGCGAAGACCAGTTGCAGGAGTTTCTTGAGTCACCAAAGTTTGTTGGCATTCGCCATATCACACAAGGTGAGCCTGATGAGAACTTCATTGTGCGACCAGAAGTCGTTCGCGGACTGAAGATTCTTCAGAAGCACCAGGTACCGTTCGATCTGCTGTTCTACACTCAGCATTTGAAGCACGCATCGACGTTGGCCGAGATGTTGCCTGAACTGCCCATGGTGATTGATCATGTCTCAAAGCCGAAGATCAGGGATGGAATCATGGCTGGCTGGCATGAAGACCTCAAGAGGGCTGCAAAGTATCCAAATGTCTTCTGCAAACTGAGTGGAATGGTTACCGAAGCCGACTGGCAGCGATGGAAACCGGCTGACCTGAAGCCCTATGTCGAAACAGCTCTTGAGTGCTTTGGTCCGGATCGATGCATGTTTGGATCGGACTGGCCAGTCTGTGAACTGGCTGCATCTTACGGAACCGTTCTGAATACGCTGATGGAAATGATCGGGCCATTGTCCGAGGCCGAAAACGCACGCATCTTCAGTCAGACGGCTGTTGAGTTTTACGGCTTGTCCGTTTCGTAAAGAAATCTGACGAGTCACTTTCGTCCGCCTGCGTTTTGTGAATGTCGTGACAGCCATGTCTGCTTCAAAAAAGATCGTGATCACCGGCGTCTCTAAAGGTCTCGGTCGCGCGCTGGCTGTCGATTTCGCTCAGCTCGGTCATACCGTGATTGGCTGCGCCCGGGCATCGGAAGAACTGACAACCCTTCGGCAGCAAATCGGCGGGTCGCATCTGCTTCATGCCGTTGATGTTTCATCCGATGCGGAAGTGAGCGAGTGGGCGCGACTCGCTTTGGAGAGTTTCGGGCCGCCTGATCTGCTGATCAACAATGCTGCCATCATCAATCGAAATGAGAAACTCTGGAAGATCTCAGCGGATGAATTTGATCGCTCTTTTGCTGTGAATGTCATTGGCACAGCAAATGTCATTCGCCACTTCGTTCCATCCATGGTCGCTGTTCGACGCGGAGTCATCGTCAACCTGAGTTCCGGCTGGGGCAGATCGGTGTCGGCGAATGTGGCGCCTTATTGCGCCACCAAGTGGGCGATTGAAGGGTTGACTCAGGCCCTTGCGGAAGAGCTGCCAAATGGCATGTGCGCTGTGCCACTCAATCCGGGGATCATCAACACAAAAATGCTGCAAAGCTGCTTCGATTCCGGAGCGGAGTACTACCCGAAACCTGAAGCATGGGCAAAACGTGCCGTGCCATTCCTGCTGAGGCTGGGCTCTCGGCACAACGGTCAGCCGCTGAGTGTCCCTGAATAGCGGGCCATTGTTCGCCGCAATACGCATCGGCGCGATGACGTCAGACTTCACTTGACCAGCCGAGAATCAATGGCCAGTTGCGGGATTGCGAGCAGGGAATCTTCCCGATGCGGAGTTCCAGGTACACATGCATTCGGCAGGCTGTCCAATGGTCAGGAATGCAAATCCCTGGGGAAAAACGGCATGCACAGCCAGCACGTCGCCTGATGCTTGTCTTCTCATCGCGACTGGCTTCGCTCGGCGCAAAGAAATGCCTGATTGAGGACATGCATGTGTCACGCTGCGTTCTATGTTTTCGCAGTTCCCTCCGTTCTGTGGCTGGACGCTGGTATGACCACTTTTCACACCGGTTCGACTCCCTTCGAGGATATCACCGGTGAACTCTCGATGAATTCTCAGCAGGAGACCGCGGTCTCGCTGCCGGAAGATTCAATTCACGAATCTGCCTGGCAGCGTTGGCTCGGCGCGGTTCCGTGGTTTCCATTGTCGGTCCTTGCGTCCATCTTCGCCGTTGGCCACATGTTCAATCGCATCGTGGAATCACGATTCCTCTTCGGCCACCCCGATTCGTCGCCGCTGGCCAGCATTCTGCACTACAACGCGGTCACAGTGATCACTGGACTTGGCGTCGCCATCTACGGTTGCTGCCTCAATCGACAACTGCAAAAGCGAATCGAACAACGCGAACAACTGGGACCGTACACACTCCATGAACTGATTGGCTCGGGAGGAATGGGCGACGTCTATCTTGCTGAACATCAGCTCCTCAAACGAAAATGCGCTGTCAAGCTGATTCGCAGAGACAAGGCGTCCAATCGCCGCATGCTCGCGCGTTTTGAACGAGAGGTGAAAGCCACGGCTCAGTTGACTCACTGGAACACAATTCAGGTCTACGACTACGGCTGCACACCCGACGGGACGTTCTACTACTCAATGGAGTATCTGCAGGGATTGAATCTTCGACAGCTTGTGGACCAATACGGTCCACTTCCGCCGGGCAGAGTGATTTTCATTCTGCGTCAACTCTGCGGTGCACTGCACGAAGCGGCGGGTTATGGGCTCGTCCATCGAGACATCAAACCCAGCAACATCTTTCTGGCTGAACGTGGTCAGTTGTACGACGTGGCCAAGCTTCTGGACTTTGGTCTCGTTCGGCCGGCATCTCTGGGGACGTGTCCTATACGAAATGTCAGCCGACAGCTCCAGGGATCACCCAGGTTCATGTGCCCCGAACAGGCTCAGGGGCAGAAGCCGGACTGTCGCGGCGATCTGTATTCACTGGCCTGTGTCGCCTACTTTCTGCTCGCCGGCCGCGGCCCGTTTGAAGACGACAACCCCGTCATGCTTGTTGTTGCCCACGCCAGCGTCCCGGCGCCTCGTCTGTCCGAAATCGGTGTCTCAGTCCCAAAGGATCTTGAGGACATCGTCATGAGATGTCTCAGCAAGAAGCCGGACGACCGCTATCAAACTCCGCGAGAACTCCAGGATGCACTTGAGTCCTGCGTTAGCGCAGGAGAGTGGTCGTGGAAAGAAGCGGAGCATTGGTGGAACAGCCGACTGACACGAGATTGTGTCAATCAGCCACCAGACGTTTCTTTGAATCCAGAGTCTGGTGTTGTTGCACCAGTCGCATCAGATCCGGATCCCACTCTGGTTTTTGAAAACCGAGTGGGATTTGATCGACTCTTTTGAGGACTTACACAGTCTCACGTTCGCGTCGTAAATCGCCCAACATTTGCTCTGCGAGCAGATCGAAATCCTGGGTTCGACCGGAAGTCTTCGCAATCACTTCTTGGGACGGTTCTGCTTCATCATTTCCATCTGCTTTTCATAGTTCGCCTTCTCTTCAGCGGTCATTTCAGGCGCTTTCGTCGGAGGTGCTTCTTCTTCTGTTGAACCGCCACAACCAACAAGTTTTGCCAAAAGCATCAGGCCAAGCATCGCAATGGGAAGTCGTTTCATCGGAGGGACCTTGAAAGTGGTGAGTAAAAATCAAAGGACATGAAGAAGGTAACAGCGAACCAGTCTTCAGTGAAGTATCCCGTTTCGAAGGATCGTTACAAGGCCGTAGTCTGTTCGTTCCATGCCTCAACTTCTCGTTCAAGGCCGAATTCTCTGTAGAATTCTACAAACTTGCGAGCCGACTCTTTGGTGATTGTGCTGTGAATTTCACGCCGAAGTTCGCTGGTCCGTTCTGTGGTCAGAATTTGGCGTGTCAAATGTTCCACCTTCTGCTGGACGGAATCGGCATCTGCGGTTCGGCCCAGCTTTCGCAGGCACGCGGCCTCTCGGTTCATGAGACCCCAGTCAAGTTTTGCTGGCGTAAACTGCATCGCTTCCCGAATGCACTCCACAGCACGAAGACTGTCATTCATGATGTAGTCGTGATAGAGAGCAGCAGATCTCCAGTAGAGATACCCATCATGTGGCTCGGGAAATGTTTCAAAGACCTTCTTGGCTCGTTCAAACTGACCGAGGTCTGATAACGTCTCGAAAAGAACTGCGACGAAAAAGGGATCGCTGAAAGATCCCGCCGAGTCGCCACTTTCCTTCAAAAGGTCGGTGGCACCCTTGAGGTTTCCGAGGCCCCGATAATGGTTTGCAATCGCCGCATGAAGCGCTGGAGCAAGCGGTTCTGTTTCACGATATCGCACAAGCAGATTCAGTGATGCTGGGATCGATTCCGAGTCCTCGATGCCCATTTGCTGATACAGAGCGCTGTGCAAATCACCTGGATAGAATTCGGACAGGAACCAGTCCTTGAGGAGCCTCTGTCGTTCCGTCGCCCCGGACAACTCAAAGGCTTTCCAGAAGAACTCGTCGCTGAGTACGTGTCGTCCTGTCAGGTCCAGCAGTTGCCACATTAACATCGCTGCTTCTGCGTTTGAATCATCCAGCTTGAGCGATTCACGAAGCAGTTTTTCTGCTTCGCAAGGCAGCAACTGCAGAAACAATGCGAGGCGTCCCTCCTGGAGTCTTGCCTTCGCTAACTCTTTCGGCGACCCCTTGATCTGCTGCAGTTGCTCTCTGGCAAGCTGCGCCGCAAAAGAGACATCTCGGGCGCCCTGGTTCTTGATACAGGCCTCTGCCATCAGCATCCGCCCCTCGGCACTGTGAGGATGTCGCCAGAGGTAGTTTTCGAGATGCGTTCGGGTTCTGCTCCACGCGCCAAGCTGCGCCGCTTTTTTCGCTGCCTCCAGTTCAAAGTCGTACGATCGAAGATAGCCATAGGCAAAGATTGCTGCGGCAACACCCAGGCAGGCGAAAACAGGGCCAACCAGAAACTTCAGACTAAAAGCGGCCCGAGCCTCAGCCGCCTCAGATGGCCCCGGGTCCTGCGGAGGGACAACAGGCTCCTGCACTGCTGGTTCAGTCATGCCCGACAACTCCTGACTGTCGCTCACCACGCCGAAGCGGGCCACAAACAGCGTCTCCATGCTCAGAGAGTTTCCAGTACCGATCTGGCAACAGATCGTGGTAATCTTTCGTCTCTCCAGAGGGCCAAAGGACAGAGATCCTGATCGGATCCGCCTGCTGGCCCGTCACGGCGACAAGCCTCACGTCATTGGCCGACAGGTAACTCCCGCCTCCCATGACAGAAATCGTCTTCGGACCTTGTGTCGAGTGAACTGTGACAACAGCGCCAACGGGGTGACAACGATCCAAAGGCAACAGCTCAATTCCGATGTAGTGTTGAGACGGTTTCGATAGATTCTGAAGGAGCGTCAGCGGGCGATCAAGATGGCTGACCGCGATGTCAACTCGGCCATCATCATCAAAATCAGCACCAGCAGCTCCGCGGCCGAGACAAAGCTCAGAAAAGTAGGGGCCGCAGTTTGACGAGACGTCGGTAAAGACACCGCTGCCGTCATTGATCAGGATCTGAGCTGTCATCTCGTTCGGATGATGATTCGGGCCAAGGACATGGCCATTCGCGATGAACAGATCGGCGGAACCATCCAGGTTGGCATCGAACGCAACGGTCCCAAAGCCAAGTTTGTCGTAACTTGTCGCGGCGATACGGGTCTGTCGGCTTGCGTCCTCGAAAAGAAGCTGTCCAAGATTACGATACAGCGTGTTCTTGCTTTCGTAATAATGCGTCAGAAAAATGTCGACGAGTCCATTGCCGTCAAAGTCCGCGCAAGCAACTCCCATGCTGGCTTCATTCATGCCTTCATTGCTGACCGCGCAGCCCGCTGAGTTTGCGATGTTCTCATAGAGCCCATTTTCTGAACGGGCATCAGTGTTCGTTCTGCGTTTGAAAAGGAAGTTCGGCATCATGTCGTTGCCTACGTAGACTTCCGGAACGCGGTCCCCGTCAAAATCTGCCGCTGCAACCGCAAGGCCTTTGGCTTCCGCTGTACTCGATCCCCATTGATCGCTGATTTGCTCAGTGAATTGGCCGTCACCATGGTTCAGATAGAGCCTGTCGGCCACACCACTCCACGCTCCAGGGCCACAGTATCCGTCTCCATTCTGATACTGACAGACTTTGTGATTGTCTCGATTCAATTCAACGTAGTTCGTGACATACAGATCGTTCAACCCGTCAGAGTTGGCATCAAACCAAACAGCGCTTGTGCTCCATTCGTTTCCCGCGACGGCAGCATCGTTTGTCACATCAATGAAGGTGCCGTCGCCCAGGTTCCTCAGCAGCACGTTGAGGCCAAAGTTCGTCACGTACAGGTCCGGGAATCCGTCGCTGTCAAAATCACCGACAGCGCATCCGTGGCCATATCGGCCGTTGCCAACTTCTGCCGCCGCAGTGACATCAATGAACCTTGAATGGTGTTGCCGAAAAATTCGGCTTTGGTGTTCTGCATTCGTTGATGCGGATTCCTGCCAGATCGGCGATCCATTGACAGCGTAAAGATCTCTCTGGCCATCGAGGTCGAGGTCGATCCAGCCAACGCCTCCACCCATGACTTCGGGAAGAAAAAAACGTCCCGGCACGACATCACTGTATCTTGAGAAGTTAATGCCGGACTTCTCTGCGACGTCGATGAATTCGAGTCCGGAGGCACTCTGTACAGAGCCATCATTTTCGAAAGCCAGAAGATCCTGAACCGATGCTTCTACTTCCTTCGGGGCGTGTTTTTCGCCTGATGGCGCGCTCACATTCCGTGGAGGCTGGTCAGTGGCGGGCTGGCAGCCACAGATAGCGCAGATTGCGCCAAAAAAGAAAAAGCAGGGGAGCATTCGCTCCCCTGCTCTCAGGAAAGATCGGTCTGTCATGATGCGACGCCGGGGAAGCGATCAGAATTCGCCAAGAACTTCGTTTCCGTTCCGAGTGCCGATGCCCCACCAAATGTTCCTGTCGATGTTCTCTGAGACAAATCGAACTGAACCGTCAGCGAGGAGCACCTGAACGCCACCAGTGTGCTGGCTTCCAGCAGCCATCATCGTGCTAATGCCCCAGTCGGTGATCCCGTTCACACTGTGACATGATGGTTCGTTTGGCAACATGTTGTGACTGTATGTGTTTCCGGTGCCGATGAACGACCAGGCCCATGCGGAACCCTTGATCGACTGGCGCCAAGTGTCTGCCATGTTTCCAAGGTTGCCTGCGGTCTGGGCTGCAAGGCAGTTGTTTCGCAATTCCTGATGATCGTTGCCCGATGGCCACGAATAGGTTTGACGCCTGCGGATTGCACGATCTGTGGTTCCGCCAGAGCCAGCATCACCGGGAGAACAGGTGATTTCAGCGTAGGAAACGGTGTTGGATGTACCGTCGGTAATGGCCGCGAAATCGACCTTTGCATCCGGTGTGAACCCATAGCCTGCAGCCCACGCGATCCCATTGTGAGTTCCATCAACGCCACGAGCGGCTGAGTTATAACGGATTACGCCAACGTTGGATGAGTAATTGAAATTGGTCTGATTGTGTCGGGCATCAACGTGGTCCTTCGGAGCAGAGGGGCAGTTGAAGACCGGTAGTGTTCCACCAGTCGCCTGAATGTTCTCGCTGCCATGCCATCCAGTCGGCTCATAGGGAGCCTGATCAACGTTGATACGGCCATATTCGTTCGATCGTTCAAGGAAAGGCAGCATGGCCACCTTGTCAGAGAACTGACCCCATCGGCTGTCAGGTCGGTCCCAACCCATGGTGACCGGAAAGCACTGATGAGTGTCGTGGTAGTTGTGCTGAGCAATGCCGATCTGTTTCAGGTTGTTCTTGCACTGGGTGCGTCGAGCGGCTTCTCTCGCCTGCTGGACGGCAGGCAGCAACAACGCGATCAAAATCGCGATAATTGCGATGACAACGAGCAGTTCGATCAGCGTGAACGCCGAGCGACTGCGTTTCGGCAGGGAGACCATGGGAAGACCTTTCAGGAAAACATTGCTGATGGTCGGCAACGCAGGAAAATCCCTCAAGCCACTATTCCTAGGCCGGAATTGTGATTTGGGGCAGGCCCATCTTCAAGTTTGCTCGACTGGGAAAAGAACGCAGAATGAGTTCTGGCAAACAACACAGAGAACCATTGCAGGTAGGAATCGATCACTATACACAAATTCCCGAAGTTATTTCAAGGAATCTGTGCCAGAACGCAGAATTGCTGAAGAACCAGGCAACCTGTGAGGTAAAGCCCTAAACTCTGCCTGGCTTTTTGTTTACTCGACAGGTTGTTCGCTTGTCTGGGAGTCGGAAGATTTTTCGTCCGTTTCTTTCTCACCGCGTGACTCTCGCGGTTTTGGCCCCTCTAGCTTGCCAAGCAACTCAAACTTCTGGGCCTCGAGATTTGGTTTCACATGAATGATGAATGGAGGATTACCTGGATCGACATACTTCGCCGGCAACAGACTAGTTGGAGGGAATCCGCCGTCCATGAGCGTAAAGGTCACTGCATGTTCGCCTTCGTAGGCTCCCATTGCACCGTTCGTGGTCATTTCGAACGTTCCGTCATCATTCACGCCGGCCAGGGCACCCGACCATTCGGAAGATTCTCGGTAAACCGTCATGATGGCTCCACCCTTCATCGGCTGTCCATCGAGCAGAACAACACCGTGTACCCGATGAAGTGCTGGCTCTTGCGATTGGACGTACCAAACGCCCGCCGCAATCAAGCCTCCAACGACGACGATGCTGGAAGCGATTGCGATCAACTTTAAAACGTTGAGGCCCTTCGAAGCGGCCGCTTCCGCAGAATCTGTTTTGTCCGAATCAGTATTGGTGGGTTTGGTCATTGTCATTTCCTAAGGATTCCAGAGTGAATTGCGTGGGGCAGGCATTTCATAGATGGTGTCTTCTCGGCCTTCAAGCAACGAGTATTTTCCAGATGCAACTGGCAACTCAACAGCTTGCTCCCGGTTGCCGGTCGGCCAGCGAATTCTTGCCGGTGTTGAACGTCCGGATCTTGACATCGTGATGGTCAACCTGTGCGTATGAGATGCAAGATAGCTTCCGCCTGACTTCAATTGATACCGTGATGTTCGGTCTTGATTCTCAACTTCTGCCTGAAAGCCGATCGCACTGCGATTCGATTGTGTTCCGATGACGTTGAATCGAATCGCCGTTCTTTCGTCCGACTTTGCCGCTGAAGCCTCGTTTCGAAGGATTGCCGGCCGCTGGTCCTTGTGCCCCATGATGAGATCCGGACGAAAGTCGAGATCCAAATCAGACACGCACAGCGACCGTCCCGGATGATCCTGTGAAAAGTAGTTGTCCGGGAATGAGGTCACCAGCCTGAGCCGACCATTTGAATTATGGAAAAGCAACGGAGGCTGCTCATACTGACCATCACGACCAATGTCCTGCAGGTTGTTGTCGGTATGGCCATTCGTCACGACAAGATCCGGCCATCCATCGAGATCAAAATCCACGAAACTAGTTCCCCACCCGACCCATCTCATGCTTGGGGCGGCCACACCTTCAGACTGGCTGGAGTCCTGGAACATCGCTCCGCCAAGATTCTTGTACAGCGTGTTGTGTTCCCCTTCATAGTTGGTCACAAAAATCTCAACGGCTCCGTCGCGATCCACGTCCGCAACATCGACTCCCATACCGGCCTGAATCTGGCCGGCAAAGTCAACGCCAGCTCCTGAGACGTCGCTGAGGTCTTCAAACGTGCCGTCACCTTTGGACTTGAAGAGACTATTGGGGTTGAGATCGTTGCCGATGTACAAGTCCGGCAATCCGTCGTTGTCGACATCAGCACAGACCACTCCCTGACTTCTTGCTGGTGATCGATTCAAGCCGGCTTTCTCAAGTGCGTCGACAAACGTTCCATCGCCCAGGTTCTCGAACAGCCTGTCCGGCACGGGCTTCACCGTTCGTGGCGAACAGAAGATTCGAATTCCCTTTTGACGGTCACCGCAGAACGTGTTGGTCTCCCATGACCATTCGGCGTAGTTGCAAACGTAAAGGTCGAGGTCACCGTCGAAATCAAAATCGAGGAACAACGCACTCGTGCCCCATAGAGGGTCGCTTACTCCAGACGTCTGAGCACACTCGGTGAATGTTCCGTCGCCATGATTCAGATACAGAAGATCGTCGCCAAAGCAGTTGACGAACAGATCCGGAAAGCCGTCTGAGTTGAAGTCCCCAACCGCTGCCCCGGCACTGTAACCCGTGGAGCCGAGTCCGGTCGGACTCGTCACGTCGACAAAACGCAGGGAACCAAGATTGCGATAACAGGAATCATGAGGTCCCGTCGGCGAATGGGAGATCGGAAAGGTTGTTCCGTTCAGAAAGACGAGATCATCAAGGCCATCCACGTCCAGATCGATCGCGGCGACACCGCTTCCGTTCGCGGCCGGAAAGGGCTTCTCCTTCGAGTCACCGGAGACATGAACGAACTCGATACCGGATTGCTGCGTGACATCCTCAAATCTGAGCGGCGAAGATTCTCCGGGAGACGCTGTGGATGTCGTCGCTGTCACGGGCGTGCCTGAACCCGGCGAGTTCGTCGTCTCAACGTTCTGAGTCGGCGCGCTGTCATTCTGAGTACAGCCGAGGACGGCCACCAGAATGAGTCCGCAAAGACCAATCCGATGCTGCGGAGTTGGTGTCAGGTTCGATTTTGGCATGGGTGATCGGATCGATGCATGGCAGGCACCGCAGAATGTCTGGCGAATCAGTGGGATTAGAAAAGGTTGATGGGGACTCGATCCTTTTCCGGCAGGCTTCCACCTGATTCTATGGCTTTCCGAAGGTCAGTCACAAACGGATCTTCGCCTTCCTTGCGGACTTCATCCAGAAGAGCCTTCGCCTGCTGCATGTTTCCCTGTTCGGCGAACTGATAACTGCGCACGATGCGAGCCCAATAGGAGTTGGGATTTTCGGTCAGAATGCGACGAACGGTCGAGTCGATCGTCTCACGACGTCGGATTTTCTCGACCTGTTCCTGCCAATACGCGGTTTGCTCAGGATCTTTCTTCAACTGAGCAATTCGTTGCATCAGGTATGCGGTGGAACTTCTCACGGCATCATTCTTCAGAGCCGGTTGAATCCATGACAGAGCCTTCTCAGCATCGCCCTTTGTCAGTTCCTGCCTCGCCAGCGATTCACGTGCGTTCAAATGATCCGGGGAGATTCGGATTGCGTTGAGCCAGCGTTTCTGAGCTTCATCCGGCTGTCCCTGCAAATCCGCAACCAACCCGAACTGAAACCAGGCTTCTGCTGATTCTCGAATCTTCAGAGCCTGCTGAAGTAACTCGCTTGCCCGATCAACCTGCCCCTGTTCCACATGAAGACTGGCAAACTGAGTCAAGAACTCATCCGTAGGCAGTTGAAGATCCTTATATTCTGGATCGAACTGCCGAATCTCATTCCAAACCTTCAGTGCTTCGGCGTCGTTGCCGCGTTTCATTTGGATGCTGCCGATCAACAGCAACGCGCGATGGACGGATTTTCCCGTGGACTTGAACAGTTCAGCAGTCTTGAGTGCTTCGTCGTACTGCCCCAGTTGTGCCTGACAGGCCGCCATTTCATGGAGGATGTCGGCGTTCTCCGGCTGTTGTTCATGCAACCCCTGAAGAAGCGGCAGCGCGCGACTCCATTGCTGAAGCGACAAATATGCCGTGGCCCAGGAATGCATCTCGCCGAAATCTGCAGCACCGATCTGTTCAAAGATCCTGAGCGCAGTACGATGTCGTCCGAGAGCGACTAAGATTCGCGCCTGAAGTGCCTGAGATCGGCCGGTTGCCCCATACTCTCGTTCCCATGAGATCACCTGATTGTTGGCTGCTTCCAGATCACCAGCTTCGAAAAGAGATCTCGCCGATCGCAGTCCGGAATCCCGAAACCACTCCACGGCAAAGAAGCCCAGACCAACAACCGCAAGCAGCGCGATCACCACCAGCAGCTTTCGCGCGGAGCCTTTTTGATGTCGGAGGAATCGCAGGAACATGGATGGGATGTCCAAACAACGACTGATCTTTGCTGAGTGTTCGCCAGACGATTGTAAGGGGATTTCGCTTTGTTGCGATCGTTTTGGGAACTTTTCACTAACGGAGGATTGCCCGTCTGCGATTCTATCAGGCATCCATAAACAGTTGGTTGAATCACGCAGTTCGGTATCCTTGCCCAACTCCAGCGTATCTGCGAGCCGCTCGGACAGGAAAAGACTCTTGCGAATCCAATGACGTCTGCTGAATCAAAACATGAGTGTCGGCCAATCCGCAACTGAACAACCAGGGTCACCGCTTCGTCGTTCAGGCTACGCGATGGCTTTGATCGTTTGCGTATTGACGGCAAGCTGGACGCTGCGGGATGTGTTGTGGAGATCAGACTGCATCCCTACGACAAAGGGCGGTTCCGCAACCGTCCCGCTGTTCAATCTGTGGACAATGGAGTGGAACCTGGCCGCCGGTACGCGTGCGGACTCTCAGTACTGGAATGCTCCGATCTTTCATCCCGTTCCGGGGACGTTTGCGTTCAGTGAGCCTCAGCCGATGACCATCGCGTTGCTTCCGGCACAGTGGTTCGGGGCCTCGCCCGCCACACGATACAAGATGTATCTACTGCTTTCGTTGACGCTCAACGGGCTTGCTGCGTTTCGACTCTTGCAGCTTCTGAACTGCAGGCGGACATCCTCGATTGCCGGTGCTGTCGGCATGACATTGCTGCCCATCGTGCATGATCAACTGGATGTCCTTCAGCTTGTTTCCATCTGGCCGGAACTCTGGTTGCTCTGTTGTGTTATGAACGCCTCGCAACCTTGGTCCGAGCGGCGACAATCAATTTCAGCGTGGCTCTCCACTGCCGTGCAGACGTCACTCGCAATTTTTTGCTGCGCTGCGACATGCCTGCACCATTTTCTGTTTGCCGTCATCATCCTGTTCGTTTCGGCGTGGGTGCTCATCATTCCCGCGGTGATCGAGGTCTTCAGAAGACGTCGTGCGATTGAAGATGATTCTGTAGGCAGCCCGACGCGCGGCAAGTTGCCGATCGGACGAAGTTTGATCAGCATCGGCGTCGCAGCAACCGGTGCGGCTGTTCTTGTAGTGCCGTGGCTTGTTCCGATGCGCAGTATTCTGCGATCTCACGAGTTCCAGCGATCGGAAGCATTGGTGGGTCAACTCTCGTGCCAAGCGACTGATCTGGTGCAAGTCGGAAGCGGAAATCAGTTTCCCTTCCTGAGTCCACAGCGAAGCCGTCCGTGGTTCGGTTCTCCCGGAAACCTCCGAGTCGGCTTCGCAGTGCTTGCGATCCCTGTCGTTGTTCTTTGTTCATCACAAGATCGCCGATGCAAACGAACACATGCATTCTTCCTGCTCGCATGGACTCTGGTCGCAGCGACGCTGTCGCTGGGGATTCATCTTCAGTTTGGAGGCACCAAGCTCTGGCCGATCCTCGTGAACTGGATCCCGGGACTCGCGCAGATTCGGAGCGTGTTCCGTTTCCTCTTCTTCTACCAGATCGGCATTCTTCTGCTGGCTTCGATTGCGCTGGACACATTGTCCAGAGTCCTCAGCAAGTCCCACCGAGTGCGATTCATTCTTCCTTTGTTGTATGTTTCTGCATTGACTGTGCTTGCTTTCGAAGTCTGGCCATCTCGACTGAAGGCTGTGTGCGTAACGGCCGACGCTGACACGATGGCGTGGATCACGCGTGTGAAGAATCTCTCGACGCCGAACCGGAGCGTTTTGGTTCTTCCCTATGCGCGAACGTCAGAGGTCGAAGACTTCGAACAGACGACCCGCTGGATGGTGTCGATGATTGAGTCCGATCTTCGCATGGTCAACGGATACTCCGGATTCTTCCCGCAGAGTCATTTTGATTGGCAGAAGTTCCTGAACTCCAAACCGGGGCCGTGGCAACTTTCAGAACGCATGCGTGAACATCAGGTCGACGTTGTCGTTGCGACGGACCCGGAGTTTCAATCATCTCTCAGCGAACCGGCAGTGGCCGGATTGATGTTTGATGAGATCGCTGTTCGCGACAGTTCCGTGGTTCGTGTTTATCGGCTCCGCTGATGATCAACCGCATGGCGTGAGGCTGCTTGCTTATGCTTCCATCCAGGGCTCGATGATTTCCTGCAGCATCTCTTCGTCGAGTGTTTCGTGTGCAAGAAGAGCGTCGGCGATGGCGCCAATGGCGGCCCAGTGCTGGTCGTCGCGGAAGTCGCGGTAGAGACGAACGGTCAAATGTTCAAGACGAGCCAGTCGTTTCTGAACATCGGCCACATGTTCCAGAGCTTCAAATGCGGTCTCCCAGTCCTGCTGCCATTCGGCGACAAGTCCCGGATGGAACGGGTTTTCGCTGTGAATCATCTCGGCAACCGGTCCGGCCAGAGCAACCACGGCGGCCTTCTCCGCCATCTCTCGCTGCGAAAACCGGCGACGACTCCAGAGGACAACGGTATCGCCGGTCCGAGCCGGCCCGTCGTCATTGTCGGGATCAATCGTCACCGATTGAACTCGCGCGCCGAGGTACAACGCGGCGTAGGCGTGTCCGGCTTCGTGAAATGCCGTGAGTTCTTCTGTCATGTGAACTTCTGGGAATTCATGGTGACATGTCTATAGTCGGTTGTTTCGATCATGGGTCCGCGGACTGTCGATTGAATACCAACCCGAAGCGCGAGCGAGGAAAGTCCAGAGCATTGCCTCGCTGGCGCTTCGGGTTAGTATTGAAATCCCTGAAAAACTCGCTCGATCAACAACCGGGGGCTATCGCTCAGCGGCTGCTGAAACGATTTAATCAATAGCCTGACTGCGGCTGACGTGATCAGTTTTCAACAACCCTCGATTCACCCTTCTGCATTGAAACTCAACGCCATGTCGCTGTCCAGTTCTACCTCGGCATTCCCTTCATGGCATCGGACTGTTCTGCGAATTGCAGCGGTTTACAACCTTGCTTGGGGAGCGATTGCGATTCTCTTTCCGATGTGGCTTTTCCGACTCGTCGGTCTAGACCCTCTCCCAAACTATCCGGAACTCTGGCAATGCATCGGGATGATCGTTGGCGTCTACGGAATCGGCTACTGGATTGCCGGAGATGACCCGGTTCGACACTGGCCGATCGTGCTGGTCGGACTGCTCGGCAAGATCTTTGGTCCGATTGGATTCGCTCAGGCAGTGATCAATGAGCGATTCCCACTGGCCATGGGCGCGACGATTCTGACAAATGATCTGATCTGGTGGGTGCCATTCACGATGATTCTGTTGAACGCCAAGCGGCGGAACGAGGCACTGGCGAAGAGTTAATGAGGATGGCGTACCGTAGACCGGTCGCTCCGCGGGGTGTTGATTTAGTCGTTTCACTAGCCGCAGGGCGCTAGCCCCCGGTTGAAATTGCTGCGTTTTTACAGTGAAAACCGGACGCTAGCGCGTTCCGGCTGATTCAATCAACAGCCCGTCTGCCGACGGGAAGCAGCTTCCGCAGGATTCGTGAAGCGGAGCGTAGCGCACCAGATAAGTCGATCGGCATGAATCAAGTTACCAGTTGTTGATAAATACAAGCCCGACGCGCCAGCGAGTGCGTGTCGACCGTGAAGCACTCGCTGGCGCTTCGGGCTTGTAGTACTGGTTCATCGCTCGCCTACGGAAAATGCACGCATCTGCATGATACGGTGCGACTGCAGATGAATTCAGTGGCTGACGTTCACAGGGCAGTGAGCGATTGAGGACACTCGCTCTACGACTGAGCGACGCGGCTACGGCAGGCCTGATGAGTCGCGAAAGGCGAGGAAAAACGCGGCAGAGTCTTTGTCGCTGAAAGAAGCCAGATCCGCAGCTGCCTCGAGAGCAATCCACTTTCGAAGGCAACTGCGGCAAAGGCACAGATGGCTGAGAAGAGCCGGAGACTGTTCGTCATCCGGCTCATCTGGCCAAAACGTCAACAGGCGATTCAGCACCTGCTCGCAGTCGACAGGTGCTTCAGTGGATGTCAGAGGCTCTGGCGTTGTGTTCATGAGTATTCACCCAGAGTGCTTCGCAGCCGTTCAATGGCTCGCTGTTTCCGTCGAGTCACTGCCTGAGGCGAAAGCTTCAGGCGAGTCGCGATTTCGGTTCCATCATAACCTGATCGCAGCATTTCGATGACAAGCCGTTCATCGCACGGCAACGCTTCAATCTGCTGTTTCAGATCCATGACCAGACCATAATCCGGCACACATTCGGAAGGTTCGAACTCCATCTGCACTTCGGCAGCCGAGCCTCGAAGATTTCGTTTTCGCAGCTTCCCGAAAGCTCGCTCCGCAGCGCGGCCGACGGCTTGTCGAAGAATCTGCTCCTGTGTCGGAGGAACGGTTGCCGGATCACCTCGCTCCGGCTGCGAATCATTCAGATCAATCCACGCGTCCTGAAACAAGTCTTCAGCGTCGTGTACGGCACTGAGATGTTTGTTTCGATGATAGTGATAACGAATCAGACTCCGCATTCGCGCGGCGTCAAACGGCTGAGACATGCATCGGCTCCGGGGAAAAAGGAGGAGCCGGGTTGATCAGACTCAGTCAGCAAACCTCGCCAGATGGTGAAGCAGCCGACTAGTCGATTCGTCGGGATCAACTCTCGGCCCCGAAAAGAACCATCAGTTCGGGTAACTGCACATCGACAGTCACCAGAGATGGTCCTCTCGGGGAAATGCTGTATCTCAATCGCTCCAGCAGACTTGCCGGAGCTTCATAGTCCGTCAGCAGATCGTCGCGAGCGGAATGCAGCAGCGGCGGGCCACGAGAACGCTCTGCCAGTTGAACTTCACGCGGGGCTCCGTCCGACGATGGGATTGGAGGTAAGGTGTTTTCTTCATCCTGCCAGAAGGCCAGCAGGGATGCGTTCGACGAATCTCGCTGTGACACTCGCTGACGTCGAACCGTCGGTTGTTCAGACTGAGTCGAAGCCGACAGCGATGAGTTGCCTGTCGAGATTCGCGAGTCCAGAACCGTCGGAGTTTCCTGCGAGTCCTGTTCGTCGAACAGCAGACGAAGCACCGAAGCAGCAGGAGCTTTCTGCTGCCGTTGCGAACGGTCGGACGTCCGCTCATCCGCTGATGGAGTGATTGTCGCCGATGCGTTGCCGAAAGCGGAGAACGGTTCCGTCAGACCGATAATCTGCAGGCTGTTGCTCAGGGTGCTGGAAACAACGAGACCGCTCTCAGGATCAATGTCTCCTGCTTCAACAACGATCGATCCGCTGCTCGAGCCTGCGGACTGGGAATCGTCGCCGTCATTGATGAGCGGAACATCAGCCGACAGGCCATCGACCGCAGCGAAAAGAACGCTGTCGATGCTTTCGAAAACAATATCCAGATGACTGGTGGAGTCCGCAACGAACGTGGACTCAACAGCATCCAGACTTGTGACCTCCAGCGATGGCAGGACACTCTCCGGGAGAATGTCGTCCGAAACATCACCAGAGTCATTCGTGTCGGACCAATTGGCGACTGGCTCGAAAGAGCTCGGCAATTTCGCTCGATGATCGTTGATTGTTTCGTCCGTTGACGCTTTGAACAACGACACTCGCACCGACGTTCCGGGCGCGAACGACTGCACAAGCGTAACCGTGGCCTCGCTGATTCTGTCCTCGAGCAACTGGAGTTTTGCTGCGGACCACTGCTGAGGCACGGAACCTCGAATTTTGACGATCAGCGTAGTCTCATTGGGAAGCTGAACTTCCACTTCATTCCGATGATCATTCCACTCAAATTCAAAGTGGACCTGCAACGCATCCGGTGACCACGGCATCTGAAGCGGCGGTCGAACCGGTAACGCAGGCGGCACTGGAGGAGCGTCTTCAGGAATCAACGGGACATCGTCGGGAACGATGACAACATCCGGCAGCAGCTGATCGACTGGTGGAACAAAAAAGTCTTCAATGACCAGAGGCGAAGCGTCTGCGATGTCAGCCGGATCGACCGGGAGAACGGTGATCTCTGGAAACTCACTTGCTTCTTCGTCGATCAGAGGCGACAGCGAATCGACAGCTTCCTGAGAGGCATTTGAAACTTCGTCTTCAAATGGAGGCATTCGCCCGAAGACGTTTGTCATACTGACGGATTGTGTCCGAGTCGCAACGCTGGTCTGACCCAGAACCCAGATGTCTCGGATACTCTGCTCGATCTGCTGGACCGCAGAATCGACAAACAACGCCTCAGATTCCGTCAGTTCAACCGACGATACATCAGGCGGGAGTTCGCGAGCATGGAAGCCTGCCGCCAATGAGCCCAGCGGAGCACCGCTCAGCACCTGCCGGACTTCCAGAGTCTCCAGCGGCGCAGGATCAAACGAAGCGGCGGATCGACGTGTCTTTCCTGCCTGACCTCCCAGCGCGCGAAAACATCGGCGGAGAAACGAGTCGTTTTCGCCGAGCGCGAGCGTCTTCTTTTGGGAATTCTGGTCCACTCACCAGCTCCCTGCAGCCAGCGGCCGCAGCCGATCTTTTTCAAAGGACGAAGTCTGGCGGCCTCCATTCGCTGCCATTCGCTTCATCTGCTCTTGGAAGGGACATGCTAGCGGATAGATTCCGCTTGAATCCAGAAGAATGCTGTTTTCTGCATTTTTCCGCACGCCGACTGCGAATCGTGCATTTTCCGTCAGAGCTTCACGAGGCATTCCGCCACGCGAACCTTGGGGCAATGCTCTGAACGACTGGGACAGTCGTTCTACGTAGAGCGATTGTCCCAATCGCTCTCTGCACTGGTACGCACTACTCCGGACGCCGCCGTCGTGGCCCACCGTCATGCATGTGATCTCGGTCATGCATGTGGTCGTGATCGTGCATATGGTCATGGTCATGCATGTGGTCATGGTCGTGGCGATGATCGCGGTCCCGCATGTGATCATGGTCATGCATGTGATCGTGGTCATGCATATGGTCGTGATCGTGCATGTGATCACGAGGCGGCTTGCGGCGAGGTGGTCCTGGTTGAGTCGTCACGAACGACGCTTCAGCGGCACGATAGACATCTCGCAGAGGCACGCTGCGTTCGCGAGCGACCTTGGCGCAATCTTCGAACTCAGGAGCAAACGATGGAGGATGTCCCGCGCGACGGCCGATCTTGCCTCTGACTGGTCCCCATGGCGTCTCAACATCAACTTCTTCACGCTGCTGGACACTGCGTTGAATGTTGAGTCGGCGGATGCCAAGCGTTCCTGTTTCGGTGAACACGATGTCTTCGCAGCGGTCGGCTTTCTCCGGCCGACACAGAACACTCAGGATGACTCCCGGTCGATCCTTCTTCATCTGAATCGGCGTCACAAACACATCCAGCGCGCCGACGGAATTCAATCGCTCGCGAACATGCCCGATCGTTTCGCCAGTGACATCGTCCAGATTGGTCTCGAGCAGAACGACATGCTCCGTCGTCGCGGGAACGTTCGCCGTGCCAATGAAGATTCGCAGAACGTTGGCTCGTTCCGGGAAGTTCTTTGTACCACAGCCACAGCCGATGGATTCAATCGTCATCGCAGGCATGGAGCCGAATCTGTCGGCCAGAGTCTTCACAATCGCCGCGCCGGTTGGTGTTGTCAGTTCCGCTTCAATTGGCACGTCGGCCAGAGGAATGCCTTTCAGGATCTCAGCCGTTCCAGGTGCCGGGACCGGGCAAATGCCGTGATCGATGCTGACGAATCCTCGCCCCGGCGGAATCGCGTTGCAGACAACCTGCTCAATGCCCAGCAGATCAAACGCCACAGCAACACCGACAATATCGACGATCGAATCAATCGCGCCGACTTCGTGGAAGTGGACGGCTTCCACTGTGGATCCGTGGACTCTTGCTTCTGCTTCCGCAACGGCCAGAAACATCTGCAGAGCCAATAGTTTCTGTCGCGGAGTCAGTGCGTTCGCTTGCTCAACGATGGTTCGAATATCGGAGAAGTGTCGATGAGCGTGCTGTTCCGGATGATCGACCAGCACATGCAGCGAACGGAAGCCGCCTTTGATCACCGTTTCGACTCGAAGGACGACGTCAGGCAGATTGAGCGATGCAATCGCGTCGCGAACTTTCGACACATCCGCGCCGGCATCGATCAGTGCGGCGAGTGTCATGTCGCCACTGATGCCGGTTGCGCATTCGAACCATGCAATTCGCATGAGCCCGACTATTCTTTCTTCGCCGCGCCAGCCGCACGAATGCGATCGAGCGGAGATCCGGTCATGGGAGCAGCAGCTGGCTTTGGAGTCGCTGGTGGTGCGGCTGGAGTCTCTTCAGCAGCCGGTGCTGGGGCTTCAGCAGGAGTCGCTGCGGGCTTGGCAGCAGCCGCTCGGATCTTATCCAATGGCGAGCCGCCAGCCGCAGGGGCTGCGGGAGCCGCAGCGGGTTTGGCTCCAGCCGCTCGAATCTTGTCCAGCGGAGAACCACCAGCCGCCGGAGCAGCCGGTGCCGCCGCGGGCTTCGAACCTGCCGCTCGGATTTTGTCCAAAGGCGATCCACCACCAGCGGCTGGTGCTGCTGCCGCAGGAGCCGCTTTGGCTGCTGGCTTCGCTTCGCCGTGAGCTTCCGCCTTCTTCGGCTTCGGAGCATCAACGACGGTCAGGTACGATGTGTCGATATCATACCAGCCGATGTCCACCGCGCCGTCGAATTCGACGAGGGCTCGGCAGTTCATGTTGACGGTCTTGACCTTGCCGGTCAGATTCGCAAACCGCTTCAATTCCGGAGCCCCGGCGGCCACGACGACCCACTTATCCGTCAGCTCTTTCTTCAGCCGTTCCGCTTTATCAATCGTCGACACGGTTTGATATCCCTGAATGAATGGTCTCTACGACAGAAATCCGGCAAGTCCGACCTGCAGTTAGTGCTCAATCAAACTCCGCCACCGGGTTTATCCCGGTGGAGATAGGCTTTTGCACTACTCGAACTCCAATTTTCAGGTGTCCGGCGCGGTAGTGCAAAGCCCAGTAAACCACCGGGATAAACCCAGTGGCGAACAGAAGTTGGTTTGAGAGGAATCTCACATCAGCCGCTGGGCGCTAGCCCACGGTTCAGAACATTTTCGAAGCCGAGGCAAAGCATTGGTACCTCGCCCGACATCGAATCCTTCCCCATTCTGTGCCAGAACCGCCTCTCTTTCAAGCCGGGCTGCCCGCGGATACCGACTCTCTCGCGGGCTGGAGGCTGGAAAACCTTGCGTTTTCACACGACAAGACGTTCAAGGACTGATCCAACCGAAGAATGCCCCCGTTTTCAGGCGAAACGCACGTCCGTGGCATCACTTTCACTCTCGATTGATCCTTCCATGGTTTCTGTGTTTTGCTGCGATCCAGTTTTGGATCTTTCGTTGCCCATGCTGTCGTCGATTCGTTTGGATGAAGAGATCAGACGTCTACGACAATTGCCCGCATTGCGGACGTGAGTATTGATCGGAACGTACAATGACATCGAGTGAGAAGAAGCAATACGCCACCGGCCCGCTCCTGACGTGGCTCGTTCTCACGGTAACTCTGAGCGTCGGCGTTTCGATCTTCTGTTTCGAAAAAACGAAGTCGTATCCAGCCTCCATCCTGATGGATCGACTCTTGGTGTAACCGCAGCCTGGTACCTCACCGGCCTTCTGATGATCTTCGTTCGGCGAGTGCGATCATCAGGAGCCAATCTTGGCGAAGGTAATCACAGTCGCGTTGGTGAAGTCGAGAAGACAAATCTTTCCATGGGACGCCAGTCCACAGATGACTGAAGCCTTTTCCATCGAGCAGTTCGCGTATCGTCGAACATTTCGCCCAAGCTTTGCGCCCACGGGTGAAGCACGATTGCTCTCCTGGTCGTTCTGTCATTCAACCAAATCGCTCTCTACCTCTGAGATCGACTGACAGATCGCCCGAACGAGTTCCATGTCTGGTGGCTGCCCCTCGTGCCTGCTGCAGAAATGTATGCAACCAGTTTTGCCAGACGCCTTGAGTTGCCAGCGATATGACAATGTGCCATCGCGATAGATCCGAAGCAATCCCTCCGTGACGGCTCCTGCGTAGTACTCCGCAGCCTTTACTTCATTCATTCCGCTCAGCCTGGCCCAACTTCGCAGGTAGAGCAGTGTGCGGGCCTCGTTTCCTGACATGCCCCAACGGAAAGGACTGTTCATCGCTGAATAGCAGTCGCGTTCGAACGCTGAAACGCACGGATAGTCTTTTCCAATATCGGCTTTTACACCGTCGAGGAGATCGCGACTGTCAGTCGGGTCATCCACGATACTCGTGATATAGACGTCGTCATTTCCAAACGACGTGAACCCATTTGCGGACTCATCGCGAAAGCTCAGTGGTAGCGTGATGTTCAGGGAGTCCAGACGGTGTGAGGCGAACTTTGAGTCATCTGCGGCAACAACAGGCATTTCTGTCATCGCCTGTCGCTGATTAGATCTCGTGGAGCCGATATCACGCCAGAGCGCAAGGTGATGCCTGCCAAAAATGGCAGCGGCCGAAATCAGTGCAACAAAGATCACGGCGAGCAAGCCCATAAGGTGATATCTGCTGCGCAGTTTCATTTGCCACCCGGCTTGGAATCGCGAAAAGGTCGACTCTGCTTGGCGATCCCTGATGATCTGCCATACGGGCGCAGAGTCAATTCAAAGTCATTCATCTGCCATCCAGTATCGACGAATAGTGTGCCATGAAAAAGCCAACATCGTCTATTCACCGACAAGAAGCCCAAGGCAGCTATCCGAGAATGAAGTCGTGCGTAAAGCCACCGTCTTCATCCCAGAGAACGTAGAGGCTGGTTGAATTCCCCCAAGTCAACCATCTGCGCACAAATTTATAGTCTTCGCTGTACCGGTAATCTCGAAGGCCACGAACTTCAAGCAATGGCGCTGGAACATTGAGAAATGGAAAAGGCCCGTCACTTGCCGGAAGTACTGGAGCAAAGCAGCAAACGACTGAACGCCGCATCGAACTCCGATTTCGCGAAAGCAAACACGGTGTTGTGGAGATCTGGGTACCGAATACCGTAGAGCTCGAAGTCGTATTGTAGTTCGGATTGCTCGTAAAACCGTCATTGGCGGGATCGGTATATGCGTTCGGATAATTCTCCGTTCGCCAGCGGGAACCGTAGAATGCGTCGAAAGCCGGTTTGCACGGAACGTCAGCGCCGCTAATCAACTGGTCGTCGTTGGATGGGGCAACCGACTTCCATAAAAGAACTACTTCGACAGTACGTTTTGAAGCGGGAAGTCTTCCGAAGACAAGCAGCAACTCTCCGGGCAACTTCATCGGCAAAATGTCGGCGGACTTGCGAAAATCCATCTGACCTACAAATGGCAGCGCTTTACCATTGGAACCAACAGGCCACGCATCACTCCGATGCAAATACGGAAGTCCGCCAATCTTCGTCTGAGCGCGATCAGGCGCTTCGCCAACAGAGAATATGAATACGTCGGTCGGTACAGCATTCCCAAACTTGTACCCTTCCTTCGCAAGTTGTTCTCGGTAGACAACAAGACGACATGCATCAAGCGGCCCGACTACAACGCCAGGTGCGCCACCCTCGGGTTTCAAACCCGACTGCTTGAGCCATTCTCGCGGATCAAATGCATCATCCACTGGTGTCACCGTTGATTGATCGTCGTTGTTGCCCTCCTGTGCAAACGTTGTCGCGGAAAGAGTCAGAGCGGACGTCGACGCGCAAGTTCGCAGGAACTGCCTCCGTTGTATTGAGACCTGCTCGCGTTTCATTTCACGACATTTGCCTGCAGAGGAAAACGTTCCACGCCACCCGACCGTCGGCAGTGATGCTACGCAAAAACCGATTTCGCGAAAAGCCTCAACGACCAAAGGTGGCAACGCGATTGTTTCTCAAGTCGTGGTCACTCGCATTGGAGATGGATGAACACTCGGGATGCTCACGGATTCCAGTTCGGATCATTGCAACGCTGCGTGAAACACTACGCGAACACATCACACCGCAGGCAGCATCTTCCACGCAGACCGCAGGCAGTCGGCGGTTTCGTCGATGCTGATGCAGCCGTCGGTGATGCTGATGCCGTAGTCGAGTTTGGACGGATCATCGCCCAACGTTTGAGCCCCTTCGCGGAGGTTGCTTTCAAGCATCAGGCCAACGATTTCTTCGTTGCCGGCCGCACGCTGCTGGATGACGTCAGTCCAGACGATTGGCTGCCGGCGATAATCTTTGCTGGAGTTCGCGTGACTGCAGTCGACCACCAGTCGAGGCGGCAGTTTGGCATCGCGAAGCATCTTGCTTGCTTCGGCCACGTGTTCGGCCGCGTAGTTCGGTCCGTTCTTTCCGCCGCGAAGAATCAAGTGACCAAGTTCGTTCCCGCGAGTGCTCATCACGCATGTCTTGCCATCGTGATCAATCCCCAAAAAACGATGCTGCGCGCGGGCGGCTTTCATGGCGTTGATCGCCACTTCCAAACTTCCTTCGGTACTGTTCTTGAAGCCAACCGGCATCGACAGGCCGCTGGCCATCTGACGATGCGTCGGAGATTCCGTCGTTCGAGCCCCGATGGATGCGAGCGTGATCAGGTCGGCGATGTACTGAGGAGTAATCGGTTCCAGCATCTCCGTGGCTGCTGGAAGACCAACCTCATTGATGTCGAGAAGAATCTGACGAGCCTTTCGAAGACCAGTCGCGATGTCGAATGTATCGTTCAGATGCGGATCGTTGATCAGCCCCTTCCAGCCGACCGTTGTCCGAGGCTTCTCAAAGTAGACTCGCATGACGACGAAGATCTTGCTGCTGACTTCGTCGGCCAAAGCCTTCAGCCGACGAGCGTACTCAAGGGCCATCGCTGGATCGTGGATCGAGCATGGTCCGACGATCGCAATAACGCGTTTGTCATTGCCGCGAAGAATGTCTTCAACGATGCCGCGTGACGTTGCCACATGGTCCGCGACAGCATTCGTCAGCGGAAATTCACGTTTCAGCTCGGAGGGAGGAATCAGCGGCGTGGTGCCGATAATGTTCACGTCCTGAAGCGGACGCGTGGCGTGTGCGGAGGTATTCATTGGAATCGTGGCCAGGTGGCCGGTGAGACTGCGGAGCCGAAATGTCGGCAGAACAACGGCAACTGGCCGCAAATTCTGAACCGGGCATTATCGACCATCGCGGCGATTCATTCAATGCGCGTCACAGAATTCAGGCCGTGCATCACAGAATTCGCAGTACCTGTAGCAGAATTCGTGAGAATTCTGACGTTGGCACGTAGCAGAATTCTGGAGCTGGCGATTTCGCCGCGAACGCGTCCGGCGTTCCGAGTTCTGACGAACTCGGCTACAGAACCAGTCTCAAAGTCGATCTTCGGCCGACCAAAGCAGTCGACGAGCTTCGTCCGCTCGGAGGAAATGAGGCTTGCTCAAACCGGACTTGATCTCGTTGTTCGCCGCTTCTGCCAACTTTCGATGAAATCCGGCTGGCGGTTTGATGTCCGCTGAGGCCGATCGCATCGGATTCTCGACGCTGATCGATGGTGTCGTGTTTGATTCAGTCGCCGTCGATTCTGCAACATCAAGGCGACGCTGCAAAAGGTTGCCGATTACGTCGCGACGCATCAGAAGTCCGCAGACTCGACCAACGTCGTCGATCACGGGAATCGCTGTGTTGGCGGCGGATCGAAACAGCGGTAGGACTGAGCCGAGGACTGCATCCAGTCGGACAGACTCGGAATGACGAGCCACGATGGATTGAATCGTTGCCGTCTCAGCAGGATTCGCCATCAGGGCTCGAACAACGCTGGCTTCACAGACGATGCCGGAGAGCTTTCCGGACGAATCGGTGACGGCCATGATATCGCAGTCGCTGATAATCAGGCGTTCGGCGACTTCTCGCAGAGTCGCAGTTTCCGGCACCACATGGCCGTGTCGAATTCTCATCAAGTCACGAACAAGTCGCTGTTGCACAGGGCACCTCCGTAGCGCTGACGGCGCACAAAAACGCGAGGAAAGCGTTTCGCGGGAGTTGCGAACGGGGATGTTCTGAGGCTCCCGCAGAGTCGACGGATTGTCGCTCCTGAGAACACTGTGTTACGAAATCGACAAGGGCAGAATAATCTCCTCAAACTGCCGACTTTGCAGCATCATGCCGCGAACCGCGCCGGAGTTTTCCGGTTCTGCCGACTTTGCGGAGTGCTGGGGTGTCGCCTTTCGCTCCGAGGCTGTGAGTCTACGGATCATGTGGCTTGGTCAAGGGCGTAGCCGCCTCTGGAAGCGAACAGATTTCTTTAGGACATTGCACAGCCGACGATTCCATACCTGTGGTGATCGCATTGGCATTGATCATCGCGCTGCGGGCGATCCGAGTACCGAATCTCTGTCGTTCCGATGTTCCGGCGATTCGCAGGAACGTCTCCGCGAGATCATCCATCGTGGCACCGGAAGGCATCGCGGTCCAGCGATCCGTTCGATCGTTACCAAACGTAATCAGAGCTGCGTGCTGTGATCGATCCGCGTCGAGAACCGGATCAATCTCATACATGCCAAGCCCGCGGCGCACGAGTTCGATGTCCGCGGGTTTTCCCGTGCAGAAACGCCAGTTGGCAAGACCTTCTGCATCAGAAACACCCAGTTGTTCGGCGTAGTCTCGAAGTCGTTCCGGAGTATCCGACTCCGGATCCAGAGTAATCGCAACAAACTGCACTTCATCGGCGGAGAATTCGTTGGCCATGGCTCGACGCAGTTGCTTGACTCGCTGCAGGGTTCCCGGACACGTTCCTTCGCAGCTGGTGTAGAAGAAGACGATACAACTGATTTTGTCTCGAACAAGCTGACTTCGGAACTGCACACTGCTTCCAGTGTGATCAACCAGCGATACATCCGGAAATGAGTCGGATCGTCGATCGCCGAGCGTCATCGGAACGGATTGATCGCTCAATTGAAGGACTCGTTCATCCTTCATTGGCAAATCGTGGGCAGTGAATTCGGTGCCCGAGCCCGCTTTACCGATCATTTGCCGGGACAGCGACGCAGGTCCGAACACATCGTTCTTCATTGCCCGCAGCGCGGATGGGAGATCGAAGACAGTCACAAGCGGAAGTGACAGCACAACAAGAATGAAAAGTTGTCGGCGAGTCATGGAAAATCAGTTTCTCGTAAAGGTAATCCCGTCCCTCGACCCCGCAGGCAGATAACAAAGGGCAGGCAATGCATCGTTCGAAGCTCGATGAGGTGAGCCGCGTCGATGAAGTCCCTGAAAATCCGTTTCGAGACATTGAAAGAACCACAGATTCAGGTAAGCCACAGAAGAACACTCAAGCCGCTCTGAACAACTCAATCATCAGCGAAAACCAATCTGTGAGTTCTCTGAATCTGCGGTCCGTATCAATGCCGTTTGGCATCCGCCAACAACATGATCGTGTCGCTCGATCCAATCGAATCACACATCGTGACACACAATGCACCTCTCCGTTTTGAATCCAATGAGCAAAGGCGAAAACAAGCCTGAAGATCCGCTTCCGGTCATTGAAAGAACCACAGATTCAGGTAAGCCACAGAAGAACACTCAAGCCGCTCTGAACAACTCAATCATCAGCGAAAAACCAATCTGTGAGTTCTCTGAATCTGCGGTCCGTATCAATGCCGTTTGGCATCCGCCGACAACATGATCGTGTCGCTCGATCCAATCGAATCACACATCGTGACACACAATGCGCCTCTCCGTTTTGAATCCAATGAGCAAAGGCAAAAACAAGCCTGAAGATCCGCTTCCGGTCATTGAAAGAACCACAGATTCAGAGAAGCCAAAGAAGAACACTCAAGCCGCTCTGAACAACTCAATCATCAGCGAAAAACCAATCTGTGAGTTCTCTGAATCTGCGGTCCGTATCAATGCCGTTTGGCATCCGCCAACAACATGATCGTGTCGCTCGATCCAATCGAATCACACATCGTGACACACAATGCACCTCTCCGTTTTGAATCCAATGAGCAAAGGCGAAAACAAGCCTGAAGATCCGCTTCCGGTCATTGAAAGAACCACAGATTCAGGTAAGCCACAGAAGAACACTCAAGCCGCTCTGAACAACTCAATCATCAACGAAAACCAATCTGTGAGTTCTCTGAATCTGCGGTCCGTATCAATGCACTGGCCGAGCGGCACGAATCAAGCTACCGGAAGCTATTGAACAAGCCCGACGCGCCAGCGAGTGCGTCACGATCGAATCACACATCATGGGAAGCTCTGTTGAATCGGCTGCGGTGCTTCCGTTGCGACCGTCCGAGGATCAAACACAAACATCATCCGCATGTCTTCGTGCTCGACATTGTGGCAGTGAAACACGAACGGTCCGCGAAACGTTCGGAATCGCATGAAGATTTCAGCTTCGCCATTTCCATCCAGAATAACAGTGTCATTCTTGAATCGGTCAGCAGCTCGCGGCGTTCGACCGTTGAGTCGTCGAATCTGGTGCGATTCCAGATGGATATGAATCGGATGCCACCAGCCGCCGCCGTTGTTGCGGAGGATCCAGCGTTCCGCCGTGCCAAGCGTTGGTGTTGCCTGAGCCGTGTCAGGATCGAAGAACTGGCGATTGATCTGCCATGCGCCGTTGCGTCGCATGAATTCGAAGACACGAGTTCGCTTGATCTCCGATGGCAGAATCAACTCGTGCGGTCTCAGCAGACTTCCAACATCGACCGTTGCACTGTCAGGTTGCCGATCACCTTCGACGATGAACTTCAGGAACGGAACTCCAGGCGTCTGCGTGTCGCGGGCTTCCAGTTCACCGCTTGGGCCACGTCCATCATCCTGAATCATGATGTTTTCGAGGAAAAGTTCATTCGGAGCATTCGTGAAGTCAATCACAACATCAGCTCGCTGCGCCATGCTCAACAGCAGTGTGTTGCGTTCGATGGCTCTTGGGAACAACCACGAATCTTTACCAAGGCCAATGAACGGCTGGCCGTTGCTCAGCCGCATTTCGAGGAATCGGGCATTGCATCCATTCAGAACTCGGAATCGATACTTGCGTCGCTGAACCTTCAGGAATGGCTGAGCCTTGCCATTCACAACCCAGATGTCGCCGAGCGTTCCGTTATGGTCAAGAGGATCGTAGAACAATGCCCCGTTCGATTTGAAACGACGATCCTGAAGACACAATGGAATGTCAAATTGCTCGGGAGGAAGAACGTTGCGATTGATCAGATCTTGCTCCAGATCATCCGTTACAAAGAAAAAACCTGATAACCCATGCCAGACATTGGAAGCAGTAATGTCCATGCCGTGGTCATGATACCACATCGTCGATGGACTCTCGGAGAAGTCCGGCCGTCCGTTGAACATCGGCACAGTGTTGGTGTAGAAGTAGTCACGAGCTCTGCCTGGCAGCACGTAAAAGTTCGGATACCCATCTGAATGCGAAGGATTATGTCCTCCGTGCAGATGAATCGATGTTTCGACGTTCAGATCATTAAAGGCACGCACCACCACAGGCTGGCCGACTCGGGCTCGCAGCGTCGGCCCTGGATATAGCCCATCGTATCCAAACAGCGGTGTTCGAACTCGCGGGATGATTTGCTGCACGGTCATCTGCATCCGCAATTGATACCACTTCGTCGGATGCGCCTCGTACCATGTGAGGTCAGGACGTTCGCCAACTCGGCGATCGCGGAACTCGGGAGCAATGCCGTGGAACACGTCTCCCGGAACAAATGGCGCGTTGCCGACAGCCAGTGGTTCCTTCGTTCGAGGCACCGGCATCGGAACGGTAAACGGTGTAAACGTAAACGGAGTTCGATCCGTCCCGGGAATGCCGGAAACCGCCTGCTGTGCGGCATCAGCTTTGTCACGATCGGAATGACTCAGTGAATACCCGGCCGCAAAGAGGCCCGCGGAGAACTGCGTGATGACTTGTCGTCGGCTGCGTCGAGGATGTTTCGCCATGATAGATATTACGGGCCCTGAAGAAGTCAAAAGAATCGAACTGGAGTATCCACTACTCGTTGCTTCGAGAACGGAGATTAGAAAGACCGCCGGGGACTGATGCGTTACAAATTCATTGCAGGAGACTGCCGTTTTGCTGACGACTCGATCAACATGCGGGTCTGTTGCGAAATGGCAACAGGGCGACATGAAGCATGAATCGGGAATGCTGTGGGGCACTCATCGCTTTACCTTTTGAACGTCCGATTCGCTGCCTCGGAACGTGTCTTCATGCTGGTGCTTCGCAAACCCCGGGATTTGGGTTTGAAGAATCCGTCGGAACGCACGAGCAATCTGTGGACTGCGTCGTGTCGTTGCGATGAGTGTCGTCGTTCGCTCTGAGGGTGTGAGAAAAATGATCATGCTCGAAATGAAGTGGGCGGGTATAGCAGGAGGAAATCGCTGCGACTCATCCTGAAAGGATGTCAGAGAGTAGCCGGTGGTCGCCGACAGGCGCACCACCGGTGACTGCGTCCGGACGAATCTCATCCTGAAGGGATGACAGAAACCAACATTCTGGCACCCATTTCAGGGTGCATTTGCTGAATCCAACCAGAACCGGTGGTTGGCGCTTCGCTGACCACCGGCTACTTTCTTGAACCGCTTTGCGGTGAATCGCAATGGACTACCTGAACGCTGAAAGGCATGGAGGACCCTTCACCACATTTGCTCGCGCACTTCCTTTCGCGCAGACCCAGAAAAATCGGACTGGCTCGTGGCGGACGAGCCGAAAATGCTGGGAATATATGCCTCAAGGCGAGGTGCCTGTCCCGCTTCTTTCACAAGCCCTCCTCGAAAGCTGCGTTTCGCTCGCAGAGAGAAACACGACACTGCATGAGTTTGCTGACAAACTTCGGCAGGATTTGCTGCTTGTCTGCATAACCCTGATGTACAGCCACGAATGGAATTGCACGCTGTGAATCAGGATTGCCCGCGAAACTGGCGACTGTCCTGTCGAACGTGAAACCTTCCGCGATGTCGAGCAGTGGTCATGCTGATGAGGCTTTGAACATCCTCACGCCTGATCGACAGGCATCTCTGCTGACATCAACAGCGATCTCGTCGCCAGCGATGTTCAGACTTCCGAATATGCGAACTGTTTGGGCTCTGAAGTGAGAAATCCAGAGCCTTAACGCCGGACAAACAATCCTTTGGCAAGCTGTTTGCCAAATGCAGAGTCACCACGCTGTCAAAGATTGAACTGGTACAGCAAGGCGCTGAGCTTCAGCGAATGCCTGCAGAAAGGATGATTGTCATGAGCCGATTTTGTGATCGTCTGGGATTAAGACGTTACTGGTTCCCAATCGCATTGTTCGTGATTACCTCCGTTTCGCTTTACGACACCTATCTGATTGCCAAGTATCGCGAGGTCATTTCATCAACAGAACAGAATCCGGTCGGACTGTATCTGATCGAAATGGGTCATGGCGGAATTGAAGTTTTTGTTCGAACGAAACTGGCTGGCACTCTGATTGTGCTGAGTGTTCTGTGTTTCCTCTGGAAGATTCGAAGCCGAATTGTTGTTCCCGTAACAACAACTGTTGCATCCTGGCAAACAGGCTTGTTCGTTTATCTCACTTCCGTCGACACGTCGATGTTGTTCCTGTAACCACGCTTATCCTCGAGTTCGGTGTTCGAAGCGAAACTCGCGCGGTGTTTGTCCGGTTTCTCGTTTGAATGTGACTGAGAGATACTCGGCATGCGGAAATCCAGCCGCTCTGGCGATCTCGGTCAAAGGCAGATCGGTTTCGGACAAAAGTTGACGACATCGATCGATGCGGATGCGAAGGATCTCGGCGTGAGGCGTTCGGCCGAGCAGTTGCTGAAATCGTCGTTCAAAAATACGACGTGACATTGGCACCTGCTTCATCAACTGCTGCACCGTCAGTCCGTTGCAGGCTTGATCGCGGATGATCCGAATCGCGGCGACAATGTCAGCGTCGTTGATGGCCAGCACATCGGTTGAATGTCGCGTCTTCACGCCCAATGGTGGAATCAGTCGTCCGTCGCAACTGACCACTTCACCTCGCATCAACTGATCCAGCACCGCCGCGGCTTCGTAGCCGGTCTTCCATGCGTTCGGTACGACGCTCGAAAGTGGCGGATCGCAGAGTTCACACAACCGCCGATCATTGTCCACACCAATGACGGCCACTTCATCCGGGACGGCAATATCTTCATCGCGACAGATCGCCAGAAGCTGCTGAGCTTTGATGTCGTAACACGCCATGATCCCCACGGGCCGCGGCAACTTCTTCAGCCACTGAATCAAGCCGCGACGGTCGCGATTCCACGAGTACCTTGCATCCGTTCGAGCAATCGAATGATGACAAAAATACGTTGCGCCAAAGTTGCGAACACAAGTTTCAAAACTCTGCTCTCGCAGCTTCGACCAGTTGAATCCTGGATCGCCGCAAAACGCAAGGTTCCGAAATCCTCGCTCAAGCAGATGCTCGGCGGCCAGCTCGGCAATTCGCCGATCGTCCGTTTCGAGCCACGGAATGTTCTCAATAAACCGTCCCGCGCTGACATCCACAACAGGCAGTTTTGTCGCCGCCACGGCTCTGGCGATTTCGTGAGTTTCAATGCGAGCGATGATGCCGTCGCCCTTCCAGCGTCGCAGCCATTCCGGCGGGTCGGCGCCGCGTTCCTGTTCGGGAAGATAGACCGACCAGCCTCGATGCTGCTGAACAAAGCCGATGATGCCATCCAGCAGCCCGCGCGAGTATGCGTTGGATGTTTCCAGCAGCAGTGCGACGGAGCGGTTCTTCACGAGCGGTCTTTCAGTCGCGAGGCAGTTCCACGCAGACCAGTTTGCCGTCCGCGTTGCGACCATACACTAGTCCGTTGCTCAGCACAGGCATGGTCCAGCATCGTCCGTCCAGAAACTTCGTTCGCGCGAGTTCTTCGTACTTTTCTGAATCGGCTTTGGCGAGCACCAGGTCACCCTTTTCCGCCAGTGCGAGGATCTTTCCATCAACGATCAACAACGATCCGCAACCGAGTCCTCGCTGCTTCCAGGCAAGCTCACCCGTTTCAAAGTTGACGCAGTTGAGCGTGACGTTGCGACCGTTGTGTGAATCACCATCAAAGCCGTACAACCAGCCGTTTTGAAGGACAGAGTTGTTGAAGTGATTCTTCATGTCCTTGTTGACATAGACTTCTTCCAGATCGTCTTCCTTCAGTCGAAACAACCCGCAGCCGACTTTGTATCCCGTTGAGATCCAGATCAGATCTCCGACAACGATCGGTGTGGTCGCGTTCGTGTTGTATGGCGACTTCCATTCAGTGAAGGCGACTTCAGTGCCGTCTTCGGAATTGGTGACTCGCAGACCATCACAGTCCAGTGACGCCAGCAGCGTCTTGCCTTGATGTTCGAACACGGCGACGGAACCATATCCCGCCTGATGTCGATCCGACTTCCAGAGCATCTCACCTGTCTTGCGATTGTAACTGACAACCCGGCCCGCTTCAAAAATCACCTGATCACCCAAAATGACTCCGGAACTCGCAAAGCCCCATTCCGGCAGCTTGACTTCCAGTTCGTCCTGAAGTCGCTTCTCCCAAACGACTTTGCCATCACTCAGTTGCAGACAGAACAACTGGCCTTCTTTTCCCAGCGTGTAGACGAGCCCATCGTGAATCGTCGGAGTCGATCCCGGGCCGCCTTCGTGCAAATTCGGAAGCAGCTCGCCGGGATATTCGTGAACCCAGATGTCTTCTCCGGTGTTCGTATTCAGGCACCAGACTTTCTCCTTGCCGTCGACATGTCCCATCGCCAGCAAACGATCGCCCTGAACAGACATCGAACTAAAGCCTGTGCCAATCTCTTTCGTCCACTTCGCCGGCAACCCGTCTTCAGGCCATGTCGATGCAAAGCCTGTCTCGTCCGACATTCCCGACCACTTCGGCCCATTCCAGTTTGGCCAGTCTTCCGCCGCGGCCATGTTTGCGACTGCCATCAAGACGCACACGGCATTCAACGCTCGACGCACGGCATCGAACTTCACGAGACGATCAGCGTTGCAAGACACCATTCGAAAATCCTTCTGACGATTTTGCAGGCAGATTCATGAGATTTCGGTCTACCGTGCGATGCCCCTAATCATGTTGCTTCATCATGATAAACACCTCCAACGGAATCGGACAGCATCGCGCCGATTCGAGAGAGCAATGTTTCTTCGCAGGTGACGGTGCGGAGTAGACAATCTGTTGACTTGGTCGTGTCGTTGCGATGAGTGTCGCCTGTCGCTCCGCGAAAGCCGCGTTGCTTTCACAGTGTGAACGACGACACTGACGAGATCAACACCCTGTAAGCGGCACGATGAAGAGATGACATGACGCAACACCGAACGGCTCGCACCGCAACGCTTCTGTTTGTCGCAAGTTTCCCGCACGAAGCATGGCCCGCCGACCGGCGGCTTCATTATCATTCGAGTTCGCGAGGATTATCCTGAAAGGATGTCAGAGGGTAGCCGGTGGTCGCCAACAGGCGCACGACCGGTGACTTCGCGCGGACGAATCTCATCCTGAAGGGATGACAGAAACACCGATTCTGGCACCCATCTCAAGGTTCGTCTGCAGGATCCGACCGGAACCGGTGTTTGGCGCTGCGCTGACCACCGGCTACTTTCTTGAACCGCTTTGCGGTGAATTGCAATGGCCTCCCTGAACGCTGAAACGCATGGACGACACTTTCTCCACAATTCCTCGCGCACTTCCTTTCGCGCAGATCCGTTTTTCGGCGGCAGATCTGGCATCACGAAGATTCGCCAACGAGTCAGGTAGAACATGAAACGAAATCTCCGGTGCCCCTTGCGATGAGTGAGCTGCTACCAATTCTGAACTGCGATGGCTGCGCCGCGTGCTGCCTGAGAACTCCCGTGCCGCCATTTCAGCCCGGCGAAGAAGCAGCACTCGGCATTCCCGAAGACTGGTTGCAACCCATCCGCAATCGCATTGCAGCCGATCAGCAGTTCGACCTGCTCCCCTGTGTCTGGCTCGACAGCACCACAAAGCTCTGCCAACACTACGACCACCGCCCGCAGGCATGCCGCGACTTCGAAATCAACTCCCGACTCTGCCGCCTCTCCCGCTGGGATGAATGTCTTGATCCGTAAACAATGCCAGGGTTCAAGATCTGATTCTGGCAGCCAGTCTTCACGATCAAACGACCAACTCACGCGGCGGCATCCAGAAACGCACCGTCGACCAAACGCGGAAGCATGCCCCGAACATTCGCACGCCTCGAAACTCCGTCAGAACCCAGAGAGATGCGGCACAACCGTTCAGTCTGCAGCAGATCCTGCACCAGTCTGGTTCGCTGCAAAGGTTGGTCGTCAGTAAGGGATCAGTTTGACTTTTGAATTTCAACTCCCCAAACTCAAAACGTCACCCCAACGCATCCATTACGATCAAGGCGTAGTCGTTCCCCATGCACTCCGTGTTGTGGAGCGGCTTGAATTGAACGCCCAGAACCTGATCTGCCGGAACACAGAATGAGCAGTCAACGCAGGCCCGTCACGAAAGAGTTGCTTCTCGCGTTTGCCAAGGGAGAATTGGACAACGCGGACTCGGCGGCAGTCGCTGAGTTTCTTGAGGCACGCCCGGATCTCAAGAAGCAGGTCGATGCCCTGATTGCGAAGAACGCAAAAACTTCCAAAAGCACGCCTCCGACAGGGGCACCTCCGCAAGTTTCGCGGCCGACGGTTGCATCCGGCATCACTGACACAATTGGTTCTGAGCCTCCCCGCAGATCCAGCGTTTCCGCGAAGAATCCTAACCCCACAAAGCGTGAGAATGCTGAACCACAGGATGCTGCTGCTGAAGCAAGCTCAATGCCAGAGGAGCTTTCGGATCTGACCGAGTTTCGAATTGTCCGAGAGCTTGGTCGCGGAGGAATGGGTGTTGTCTATCTCGCAGAGCACGTGTTGACCAAACGTCCTGAAGTGCTAAAGGTTCTTGCCCCATCATTGATGGCTCATCAGGAAGCAAGAAGACGATTTGAACAGGAAGCTCAGGTCATCTCTGCGCTCGATCATGAGTCGATCGTAAGATGTTACTCCGTCAAGCCACTCAGGAACTGCATTGTGCTGTGCATGCAGTACCTTCCTGGCGGAGATCTTGAATCACGACTTTCTGAACAGGGAAGGCTTTCGGTACGTGAGGCGTGTCAAATCACGATCGATGTGGCGTCGGGTCTGCAACATGCTCTCGAAGAAGGCGTTATTCATCGAGATATCAAACCGTCCAACGTCATGCTCTATAAGTCTCGAGGCCAGCTTCGAGCCAAGATTACGGACTTTGGACTTGGAAGGTTTAACGATGGTCGAACCAAAGACAAGATGACCGACGACGGTCGGACGATGGGGACACTTGAATATATCTCGCCCGAGCAAAGCCGGGATGCAGCGAAAGCAGATATCAGGTCCGATATCTACAGCCTTGGGTGCACACTCTATCACATGCTGACCGGGAATCCGCCTTACTCTGGATCGCCCGGAGACCTGATCATCGCGCATAACACTTTGACGGCAACTCCTGTCGCTGAAATTCGAGACGATGTTCCTCCTGGCGTCAGCGAGATCATCGCAAGGATGATGGCAAAAACACCTGAGCAGCGGTTTCAAACGCCGGAAGAAGTGGCAACGGAACTGTCATCCGAACTGTCCAGAGTTGCTGGCGGGACGCAAAATGCCAAAGACATTCAGACTAAAGAGTTGAAGAAGACGACGAAGGCAAAGACGGGCTCAAACAGTGGGAAACTTGTCGGTCTAGGCGTCGCATGCATGGCGTGTGTTCTGTTGAGTATCGGCATTTGGTGGCAGCTTGGACGTAGCACTCAACCGACAACTACTGAAACAGCCAAAGCCACTCAGGAAGCTGACGACCCACAGCCCGCGGATCCGACGGACGTTCCTCTTGCCATCACTGTTCCAACTCTGTCACCAATTAAGGAAGGTCGGAGTTTCTCAGCAAGCCTGACGGTCAATCGAGAGCTGCAGGACGGAGAAGAGTTCCGTCTTGGCAGAAGCCCCGGCGATATGGAGATCGACCCAACCTCCGGCATGATGACCTGGGACTCTGCAGATCCCGGCGAGCACACTGTTGAAGTCGACGTCATCAGGATTACTCAGGATGGCAAGAAGAAAAAGAAGGACATCACAAAAGAAGCGTCGGCAGAATTCCAGATCACCGTCGAGGATGTCACGCTGAACTCAGTCCCCGATCAGCCCGTTCAACCTGATCAGCCGATTCACGAAGAAACGAGGTTCTCTCTGGGACTCAGCGAGTATTTGATGCACAAGCCTGAGCCCGGTGAACGCTTCGAATTGGTTGATGCTCCGACAGGCATGCGATTTGACCCACAGACTCAGCAATTGACATGGGACACAACCGAGCAGGACGACGGACGCCATGATGTGACAATTAGGCTAGTCTACTCCGACCGAACCATCGCAGAGGAGACATTTTCGATTCGTGTTGACGAAGTGAATCGACCTCCCGTCATCGAGCCAATTGCAGAAGATACTCGACGCGCTGGCGAGACCTTCGCGTATGCGGTTCAGGTCAGCGACCCGGACTCGATTTACGCACGTAATCCTGATCGTCCGGAAAGAAATGAGTTGAGGCTGTTTCCGATCGGAGAAGACGCCTCAATCATGGCCATTGATGGCGGGAAGATTCGCGGAAAGGTGCCCGCGGATCGCATCACTGATATTCAAGTTCAGGTTCAGGTCTCTGATGGTGAACTTGATGCCCAGACACCGCTCGTCATCAAAGTGCGTCCGCTATTGCCAGTCGAATTTCCTCTGGCTCCGGAACTCTCCAGAACTCCTGCATCTGTCGTCCTGGCACAAAGGCTGACATCAAATCAACTGCAACAGCCAATTGAGTTCTCGAACAACCTTCGAATGACCTTCCGTCTTATCCCGGGCAGTGATGTTGAGGGCCAGCCTATTCCGCCATTCTATATGTCCGAAGCGGAAGTCACAGAGGCGCAATGGGCGGCGGTTATGGGAAAGAAAGTCGTCGGTGCTGCCAACGCCCCAAAGCCTGTCGATTCATTCGCGGAAGCTGTGGACTTTTGCAAAAAACTTTCTGAGATCGAAGGACTCCCATGCAGGCTTCCTTTAGAAATTGAATGGGAACACGCTGCACGAGCCGGAACTCCACGTAACGATCTTCCGCTTTCTGCGTGGAAACCCAATACCGATGGCTCGATCAAGATTCGGAACGCTGAGGAAAGCGGTGAGGTAGTCTGCTCCGAGTCTCGCAGTAACTCGCCGCGAGTTGTCATGACGGGACGCCCAAATCTGCTCGGCCTCTACGATTTGCATGGCAATCTTGCGGAATGGTGTCTTGACCCAACAGTCTTCAATTTTCAATACGCCGTTGCGGCGAAGCTTGTCTCGACGGTCGACTCCGTACCTCTCGATGGCCCAGCGCGTTTCCGTCGGGGAGGATCATGGAACGATGCTCTCAGTGATTGCTCCTTTCGAGCACGTGGACAACATAAGACCAGCGGAACTTCCGGCATGAGAATTGTGATTCCCCTGCCGCCGAAGGATAAGAACCGTGGCGGAGTCATCGTTTCGCCGGAGGAAGTCGATCGAGATGCTCCGCCACACGAACTCGCCTCCGTATCCACACGAGAGGATGCACGAGCGGTTCAACGGGCATGTGCAGGAAAATACGGCATTCCGGCCGGTGTCGAGATCTTCGGTATGCCGTTCGTGTTGATTCCATCCGGAGCGATCACCACGAACAGCGGACGTCGAATCTCGGTGGCCACGCCGTTCTACTTCGCTCGAACGGAGCTTACCCAGCAGCAATGGAAACAACTTCGAGAGAAGCTTAAGGCTCTTGGGAATGTGGACATTCGAAGTTTCTGGAGTTCCTCTGAAACAATACGTCATTCGGAGACGTTTCCTGTCGAAAACATGAGTTACGAAGCGGCGAAAAGTATTTGCGATGTCCTGAACAAGTTTGATCCGCTGGACACGATTCGAAGCGGACTGTCAGCGAATCAACAAGCTCTCAAGGACATTCGGTTTCGAATGCCGACGCGAGATGAGTGGGAGTTTGCGAGCAGAGCGGGATTACCTGGCCGCTTTTGGTGCGGAGAGAAGCTTGGCGAGTTCGATGGCAATCTGAAGATTGGAGATAACCTTAGAAAGGCTGCGGGTCTCGAGTTCCGTGAGCCAACTCGCATCGCAACGTCCAGCATTCCAAATCCATTCGGTTTGTTTGACATCTATGGGAATGTTGCAGAGTACTGCAAGGATAGCGATGGCGTCTGGGCGGCTGGAGGTTCGTATTCCTCAAGCCCCGATGATCTGAGCAAAGATCTTTTCTCAGTACAGGATACCAAATCCGGAGCTCGTACAACCGGTATTCGCCTCATGCTGGATCTGCCCGGAATTCAACCCACGAATTGATGCCTGTTGAAATCGCGAGTTTGTTGAAGCGGTGATGGATTTCAAGTGGTTCGTAGGATCTGAGTCCGATATTCTATGACGACCGCGGGTGGCGGATAGGTTCTACCCGCCTACGAAGTGAGAAGAAGATGAAGCCAAAACAAGTCAAGCCCACTGTGTTCGAGGGGCTTCCCGCTGATACAGCACAGGCTGCTCCGCTCAGCAGCCCGGCTCGCCCGCAGGTACCGGTTAGTAGTCCGGTCCAACAGGATCAGACTCCTGCTTTTCGACCGGTCCGTCGACCACCGATGGCGATCCTTGAGATTCTGGACGATGGTCAGGAGACAGGAGAGATCATCAGACTCCGAAACAACAGTATCTCGATCGGCCGTGAAGAAGGTGACGTGATCATTGGACACGACGATCAGATCTCTCGCAAACACGCAGAGATCGTTCGTGAAGTCGTGAACGGAGAGTACCACTGGATTCTCAAGGATCTCCGAAGCACCAACGGGACGTTCTTCCGCGTTCAGAAAACACGGCTGGCTGCGGGAACCAGTTTTCTGCTCGGCTGTCGAGAGTATGTGTTTCGTCCGGCCGCTGGATCAAGTCCGGCGGTTCCCGCCCGACCGGCAGCGGCAACTGTGCTGAGCTCTGACGCTGCCACCGATGCAAACTGGCAACGGCTTCAAACCTGTCTCGTTCGAATCCTCCCTGACAAGTCCGAAGTGGCGTTTCCCTTTCAGCCGGACCCAAAGCAGCCAATCCTGATTGGAAGTGATCCATCGCAGTGCCGGGTGGCAATCAAGGATGACCCTACGATCAGCCCTGTTCATGCTGCAATCGAAAATCGTGAAGATGGACTTCTGCTGATTGACCGCAAGTCACGCAATGGCGTCTGGTCGAGGATCAGGGAGCGTAAGCTTCCGGAAACCGCACAATTTCAAATCGGCGAGCAACGTTTTCGCTTTAGGGTGTGCTGATGCGTCTGGTTTTTTCAATGGTTCGCCCTGATGGCTCCCCTTCTCGAGACTACACCGTCGAAGGCGAGACCCTTCAAATCGGTCGAGACGAAGAGTGCGATATTGTGCTCGATGCCTCAACCGTTTCATCGAGGCATGCTCAGGTCACGTTTCAGAACGGCAAGGCGATTCTGGAGGACCTTAGATCTACCAACGGTACTTTCCTGAATGGTCGGAGAATCAATGATGTAGTTGTCCTGACGAATGGATGCACATTGCAGTTCGGAGCAACGGGACCTCGCGTTAATGTGACTTCCGTGGAATGGTCGGTGCCTTCGACACCTCACGTCGCTTCAAATCCAACACGCAATCCCAGGTTTGTTTTGCCTGTCGCAGCCGTTGCGGTTTGCCTGTCCATCATCGTTGCGGTTGCTTTCAGCCGAAAAGAGGAGAAGCAAATAGAACCAATCCCCACGCCAGCGACGGTTGGGCAAGAGCAAAATTCAGGGGAGCCAGGCGACGCAGGGAAAGCACCAACTTTGGTGGAGCCATTGCAATCAAGGTTTGTGCTGGTCGGCATTCAGTCGCTTCACAATGTCTTCTTCATCTGCGGCGGATTGCTGGTCGACAAGACGCATGTGCTGACATGTGGGTCTGTCGCAAGGATAGCGCCCGAGCAACACCTTCAAGTCGGGGAGACCGCCGGACGACTCATTGTTGGAATTCCGAACGCACAATCACAGTGGACGGTTTTCGAGGTCGAGGATCGAATGACCTCAACACCAGAGACATCGCAAGAACTCACTCTCATGACACTGAAGAGCTCGGCTCCAACCACATTGACAGACAGATATTCCGCCGATGAAGCGACGTTGAATAATGCCTTCAATTCATTTGTGAACGGCAAGACAGAGTTAGGATGTTGGGGCTGGCAGGTCGCTGAATCCGAAGAGTCAGCTCCTGATGCAACGAGAGTTGGGACCACCCTTCAGTTTCCGGGCACCGCTCCCGTTTTCAAGCGAGTTCCGGTCTTCTCCGACCCATCAAGGAATCTGAATGGAGTGTCAAAGTTCAGAATCTCGGAAAAAGAGGCATTGCCACTCTTCGCAACAAAAAATCGAACGAATGACCACCGTGGACTGGTTGCATTCAGCAGCGACGGAACCCTCCTCGGAATGTTACAGGAGAACGGAGTTCTCGTTCCTGCAGACCGAATCGTGTATGGACTTTCTGAAAAAGCAAAGGCTTTGTTGAAATGACGACAATCACTGCCTTCAGCTCAATGTGCTTTCTGGTTGTATGGACCGCCTCTGCGCAAGCCGATGACTGGCGAGTTCCCATTGAGCAATTTGTTGATCTTCCTCGAATCAAAGCGGTGACCGCATTGACTGAAGCAGAGATCAAGAAGCAAAGACTCGAAATATATGCCACTGAAGTTGAAAGGCGTGATGCCCTAAAGGCCAAGCTCAAGTCAGCACAAGATCTCCGTGACCTTGCAGCAAAAGACTTCGATCCTCCTGGACTCGGGGATCAGAGGTTCGAAAGTCGGGATCAACGAGTCGCAAAAGTAGCAGCCTTTCGCAGAACGGCTGTCGACCGGCTGATGAATCTTCCATTTGAGCAGAACATCCTCAGAATCCACAACGGCTCCGCCCTGAACACCCTCAACGGCTGCATTGGCGCTGCCGCGTTGCAGCATGAAGTTTTCCTGAGGAAGATTGACGGTATGGAGACTTCACAACTGTCAGAACAGGACCGCAGCACGAAGCAACTGATCGAAAAGATCGCTGAAGATACCTATGTAAGCGTTCAATATCTCAAGTCTGTTCGATGCAAGACCTCTGACGGTGTTCCAGTTCTGCTGGAGTACGATCCCAGCAAGGAAGTCGACAAGATCGAATACACAACGTTGCCCTTGAATTGGCCCATCTGGTTTGAATTGTTCGCAGACAAGCGTCTGTCGCATCTTCAGGGACGGGTTGAAGATTCAAGAAACGCACTACTGCAGGAAACCGATCCAAAGAAACGGACTGAGAAGCGGCTCGAACTCATCAACTCAGTAGGTTTTCTAAAGGATGAGTTTCAGATCGCCTTCAAGAGATTTGCCATGGATCGCAGAGGCGCCGACAGCAATCCCCAGGAGATGAGGTTTCTTCATGAAGCGAAGCGGTTTGTCGAAAGCCTTTCCACAAACGTGTATGAAGTCGCGAGGGAAGAGCAGTTTGGAAGCAATCCGGATCACTTCAAGTTCAATGAGTACCTTCGCGAGAAGAATGGGGAAGTATCCATCATTACTCTCCTGGCGATGATGGAAGAAAGAGGACTTTCGTTTGCCGACGCTCGTGATAGACCAGAGACGAAACGAGCAACCGAAGAGATCTTTAAGTCCATGCGCAGCTACTTTTACGGACTTTATGCCATCGAACAAACAGTCAAAAATGCGGAGCAGGATGTTGAGGAGTCGTTAAGACGGATCGAACATCTCGAGGAAGTAGAAAAGCTGAACCTGCAGTTTGACCTTGCACGCTTGGCCGTGGAAGCGATGACCCTGGCTGCTGAATCGGAGTAACTACATGAGAGCCAAGGTCTACTGACGGGAAATCTTGTGTGAGTAGTTCCATACGTCAATGACCGAGGAGGACCTTCGAAAGCCGAGGGCTTCGTAGAATTCGGTCGCGGGGCGATTGGATTGGTCGACGAGGACGGAGACTTCGAGTGGCATGCGGGGGTGATCGCGATGGATTTGGTCGAGTGCATTCAGCACTAGAGTCGTCGCGATGTTGTGGCGGCGGTGAGCTGGGGTGACGCCGAGATACTCGAACATAACTGCGATGCTGTCGTGAGCCACGCCTTCGCTCCAGACGACGATGCCAGCGGTTTGCTGATCGATGCATGCAATCAAGCCACGAGCCTGTTTGGTGAGCCAGCATTGCAGCAACTCGCCGGGATTCGGTCTGGGAAGACGAGTAATGTCTTCTGAGTCATCGCTGACACGGTTGATTAGCGTTTCAATCTGTGCCCGATCGATCTGCCCAGGCTTCATCGGATGATCGTGCAAGTCCGCCAGATCCACCGCACGTATCTTGAACGCGCCGTCGCTGGTTGCCACAGCGCGACGGCGTAAGTCGACCAGAGACTGAACAGGCTTCCAAACGCACGCGGTCACACATCGCTGAAAGCCCGTCTTTGTGAGCGCTGACTCCTCAAAGCTGACTCCGCTGCGGTCTTGTCGCCAGTCGAGATATCGGGCATTGTGAAGTCCGCGGACTTTTGATTCGCCAACGACGGCTTCCAGCAACAACTCAATCACCCGCTGTCGAAACGAGAGCGGCAGCGTTTGCAAACAAGACCAATTCAGAATCGACAGCGTCCGCGGAAAGTCTTCGAAGAACGTCATCACCGCCAGCGGGCCGACGTCGTCCTCAAGCACAACCGCCGCACAATCAGGATGTTTCAGGGGCAACCATTCTGAGCCGCTGGCCTGTAACGCAGCATCCTGAGAAACCGACGCACACACACGAGTTCGGCATGATTCAGGATCGAACGAAGCATGCGATGACATCCTCAGCTTCCGAGTTCTTTCTTCAGAGCGGCGAGCTCCGCTTCAATCTCGGACTGGCGACGAACGCTGGCGGCAGACGCTGACATCACAGCCGTTTCGGATTCGAGCGGCACTGAGGCGGGCTGCCCAGTCAGTTCTTCCAGCTTGCGAATCGCCTCCGCATGACGCGCTTCGAGAGCCTTCTGTATTCGAAACATCTGCTGTTGAGTCGCGTGAGCGGCATCCAGTTCCGGGCGCAATCCGGAAATCAGATCTTCCAGTTCGACTTTTCGAGTCAGGGCATCGCGGGCCTTGTCTTCATCACCGTCGGAAAGACTTGCCCGAGCCTGATCCTTCCATTCCGAAATCTGCGACTCGTAGTCCTTGATTTCCCGCTGCAGACGATCAGCATTGGTCATGGCGGTTCGCACATTGCGTCGACATGCGCCAAGTCCTTCGTTCATTTCGTCGACAATTTCCGTCAGCGTTTGAGCCGGATCTTCGGACGCAGACAGAATCTCGGTCAGGCTGCACGTGATGATGTCGGTGAGTCGACTGAAGTGAGGCATGGGCGGGTCCTCGAAAAGCGGATCGCAGATCAAAAGAAATTGGGAGAGAACTTCCGGAACGAATCCAGCTACGGATCGGATGAGACATTTTCAAAAAAGTATTCTTCGGGAAAACCTCTGCAGACAAGCAGATATTTGAGCTTTTCGCGGGCCAATCGGAGGCGACTCTTGGCAGTCGGCAGATTTGACCCCATCGCGGCCGCCACATCTGCCAGCGTAAGCCCATCGTAGTAATGCATCATGAACGTTTGTCGCTGCTCGTCCGGAAGCTGCTGAATCAGGTCCTGAATGATCTGCGAGACTTCTCGTTCAATCGCCTTGCCTTCCGGAGCCAGCATGTCGTCCGGCACAAGCTGCATGACATCCGGCAGTTCGTCACCATCGCTGGTTCTCGGTTGAATCCGCCGAATCAGGACGTCATGAACCGATCGTCGAGAATGATCGATCAGAAGATTTCGGGCAATCCGAAAGAGGAAGCCTTTGAACAGGCCTCGTGGAAGATAGTCCCAACTGTTTCGATACAGCCGCAGCAGTGTTTCCTGAACCAAGTCTTCAGACAGATGTTCATCGCGAGTATTGCGGTAGAAGAAGCCCATAAGCGGCCTCTGCCAGAGAGAAACAAGTTCCTCGAACGCCCTCGGATCGTGATCCTGCAGTCGCATCATCAGCAGGTCGTCGGAGGTGTATGGCGTGTTCATTGAGATCTTGCAGCGTTCAACTTGGTGGAATCTGGACGCCAGGCCGTCCGGGTTTGCAGAGGTGTCAGAGCGAATTTTTCGGGGATTGGCGGCGGTTTTGCAAACTTTCCGCACAAAATCCGACCAAACTGGACTCTAATTGATCATGCGACCCGGCAAGGGTAGACTTTTTCTGCCGATAATTCGCATCCAGATACTCGGCTTCCTTCGTGGAGAACCGGACCATGTCGAACCAGCCTGTGGCCGTGACCCTGCTTGATCGAGTCCAGCGACGATTGCAGACAGCAAGCTTCGCGCGATCTTTGCACTACTGGACTCTTGGTTCGCTCGTCGCTGCCGCGGTCGTGGTTCTGACAGTGCGATTGCTGGGACTGCTGCCCGAGAATCAGCAGCGACTTCAATGGCTGCTCGTTCTTCCGGCTGCGGCTGCTCTTGGTGCATGGCTGTTTCATCGTCGCGTCGAACGAACGGTCGCGGCGCGAGCTGTTGATGCTCATGCACGAACGAACGATCTGTTTCTGACGCTTGCGACTCTGTCTTCATCGGCAGGTGAGTATCAGCCGCTTGTGGAGAAGTCGGCCGAGTCTGTTGCGACTCGCATCGTGCCGGCCACGGTGGTTCCTTTCAAGCCGGAACGACCTGCCGGGATTCAGCTCGCGGCGATCGCCGTTCTGGCGTTGTTGATTCTGCTTGTGCCGACTCTTGATCCCCTCGGCAAAGTTGAAGCGGCGAACAAAGTGCAGAACCGCAAGCAGGAGATTGAACGCATCCGCAAAGTCGTCAAGCAGCGTGAAGAGACGGTCACGAAGAAAGTCGAAGCGGGCGAAGAACGAGAAAAACAGATCAGCGAACGCATGAACGAAATGATGGGCGCGCTGAAGAAGATGAAGCCGCAGGAACAGAAGCCCAACTCGCAGGTGCTGAACAAGAATCGCGAATCCCTGAACGATCTGTGGAAGAGCGTCTCAACAGAAGATCTTCGTGAGATGCTGAGTCAGGCCGTCTCCGAACAACAGTTCGGCGGATCACGTCAGCAGAAGATGAACGAATGGCTGAAACAACTCCAGGAAGGTAAGGCCGACGCGCTGAAGCAGGAACTGCAGAAGGCGCAGGAAACCATGGAAGCCATGATGGAAGCCAGGACCCCTGAAGAACGTCAGAAGCTGGCTTCTCAACTTCGCAAGCAGCTTCAGGATCTGAAGAAGTTCTCGTCGGAGAAGGCGGGTTCGAAAGACATGGAAGAAGCCCTCAACCAGGCTCTGAAGTCGCTCGAAGCCATGGCTCAGAAGAAATCGGGCGAAGGCGAAGAGGGCGAACCGATGAGCCAGGAAGAGCAGGAGATGGCTCAGGAAGCCGCCAAAGCGTTGAAGGAATCGATGGAACTCGCGAAGACCGAGTTGCAGGAGATCGAACGATCCGCGAAGGACATGAAACAGCTTGAAGAGGCGTTGAAGACTCTTCAGCAGGCCGAGAAGCTGAATCAGAAGGGCGAGATGGACGGCGAAGCGTGCGAGAACTGCAAATCCATTTCTGAATACGCGGAAATGCTCGCTCAAATGGGTGGCATGGGCACCGATGGCCAGGCAGAGCGTGATACTCCTGGTGCGATGCAGGAAGAAGACGACAGCGATCCGGAAGGCTACAAAGAAGAGAAGGCGAAGACTCAGTTGCAGGCCGGGAAGGTTCTCCTGTCAATCAAGACCCGAGAAGCTGCCACGGAAAAGGACTTCGATCCGGAAGATTTGAAGAAGTACGAGAGCTCAGTCACAGAAATCAAAGCTGGCGTTCAGGCCGCTATCGAAGCTGAGCAGATTCCTCCTGGCTACGTCGATGGAATCAAGAGCTACTTCGATTCGATTGATGCGTCTGCTGCACCAGCACCACAAGCTTCGCCAGAACCCACCGCCCCCGCTGAGGATGCCCCGAAGTAGGGCTGTGCGATCTTTGTAAAATCATCCCGTGATCTGTCTTGAGGCGATCACGCGGGCTGCGATTTGTCTCCCCTCCACCGCGAGTGAATCGCCGCGATTCATCCTGAAAGGATGTCAGAAAGTAGCCGGTGGTCGCCGACAGGCGCACCACCGGTGACATCGTTTGGACGAATATCATCCTGAAGGGATCACAGAAACAACGAGTCTGGCACCCATTTCAGGGTGCATCTGCAGGATCCGACCAGAATCGGTGGTTGGCGCTGCGCTGACCACCGGCTACCTTCTTGAACCGCTTCGCGGTGAATCGCAATGGCCTCCCCAAACGCTGAAATGCCTCCAAGACAAATTCCCCACAGCCGCTCGCACACCTCATTTCGCCTCGAGCGAAGAATATGCTGAAGATCGTTCGAACGACTGGCATCATGATTTCCCGTGATATCGTGACACCAAACTTCGAACGAAGTCTTTGGACCTTCCATAGCTGACGATGACGATGTCGAGACCGGAATTCTGGTGCAGCGCAAGGGCTCGTTCGATCGACGACACAATCCAGTTTGTGTCGTTTCCAAAAGCACCTCCGCCGAGGAGCGTAAGATACAACTGGTGATTTCCAGTCTCAGCCGCGTTCAGCAAGGCCGCGCAGAACGTTGCCTCGTATGCGGCCTCAAGGACCATCCGAGCAAACGGTTCCCAGAGTGATGCCTCAAGCCCCGAGTAACTTACCGGAAGCGCGGAGCAGTAGGCCTGGGTCACCACATGCTGACAGTCTCGCAGCGTGACCTGCGTCTTGCGGTGAACGCCAATCCGCAACAAACTGCGAAACTGATCGACCTTCGCCGCGTCGGCAGATTTGAGTTCCATCCGAACTCGATTTAACCCTTTGCGTGTCGGCAAAGCGTAACCATTGCGCATCGTCCAGAGGTGATGGTCGTCATTCCCAAAAGCTGCGCCGACATCGGCAAGGCAATCGATCTGATGAGCGGACGATTGACCGACATGGTCACCGACCGGGACAAAATAGTTTCGGTAGATCGTCCCCGCGCCGCAGGCAATCGCGCATGCCGGACCCTGAGTCGGATCGTTCTCGTAGATTCCGATGCCGTCATCCGGAGTCACATTCGGAGAGATCATCTCCAGCAGATTGAATTGCGACGCAACCTGAAACATCGCGCCGGCATTCGTTGGGTCACAGTGAAGATCCTGCACATCGGCCACGACTTCACGAACCGTCGTTCTTCGCGAGACAATCGGACATCGAGCAACACGTTCACGCAACTCGGCCAGGGACGGCATGTCCAGCGAACCAAACTGCCATGAGTGGCCGTTTACGTCGGACCGCAACTTGAGTCCATCGATCGTCAGTTTTCTGCGAACATCATCTCCGTCAGATTCTTCAAACCCTGTGAGCGTTTCAAACCACGTCATGCGTTCCCCAGACTTCATGTTTCATGAACCACGTGGACAGCAGGATCGATCCTGATGACGGATGCCGAAACTGTCCCTCGTTCGATGAATGCTCGTCGAATTTCCGACGGAAGACAAAGCACAAACAGCAAACGCCTGCAACGGTATGCTATTCAACGACGGCCGTGTCCGCGTTCCGACCGGCCCGAAGTTCGGCATTTAGGTGCATGGATCTGCCTTTGTTGGCCGCACCAGTTCTGACAAATCCAAAACGGCGGGAAACTGTTCGCCGGCATTTGTGCGGCTGCCACAGCGACGGTTGCGAATCGGCAACATTCAGAAAACGTTCGCCCAATCGAAAAAAAAGGTATCTTCGGGATAACCTCGATGGGCACCATGCCGCGGACAGGAGAGCTTACTGGGGGCACGAGGCTCGGTTTCATTTCGAAGCGAGGGCTTTCATGCGACTTTTCACACGTCTTTCGACCTTCATCGCGCTGGCTGCTGCCTGTCTTTGCAGCAGCGTCAATGCGGATGACATCGTTCTGAAGTGGAATCAGCAGGTACTGGATTCCATCCGAGCCGAGAGGACGCCTCCTCCTGTGGCCGCTCGTGCCCTGGCGATGACACATATCGCCATTTACGACGCCCTGAATGAGATTGAGGGAAATCATCGTCCTTACAGTTTCAATTTCCCCGGTGTGTCTGTCTTGAATCCGCCGGCCGATGTTTCCGCAAGCACGGCAGCGTACATCGTTCTGAAACGCTTGTATCCAAATCGTGACGCTCAGTTTCGAACGCTGTGGCTCAGTTCATTCAAGCCAGCAGATGGTGCCGTAAAGAATGCTGCGGCTGTTGCCTGGGGAAGTTATGTGGGCAACCTTGTCAACAGCTATCGTGCGGGTGATGGATCGACACGTGTTGTCAACTATGTGCCTCGAACTAGCTGCCTGAGTTGGCGTCCGACATTGCCTCTGTTTGCTCCGGCTTTGTTGCCTCAGTGGCCGAGAGTTCGGCCGTTTGGAGTCGGCAACGTTACTTTCTTTCGCGCTCCAGCTCCGCCGCGGGTCTCAACAGACGCGTTCGCAAATGCTTATCGTGAAGTGTACGAACTGGGTTCGGCAACCAGCAGGACTCGAACGGCTGATCAGAAGCAGATCGCGTACTTCTGGGAAGACGGCGCTGGCACGGTGACTCCACCGGGTCACTGGCAGGTGATTACCCGAAGCCTGTCGGGGCGATTCCTTCTGTCTCGAATTGAGAACGCTCGATTGTTCGCCTTGTTGAGCATCGCTCAGGCCGACGCAGCGATTTCCTGCTGGGACACGAAGTACTGGTACAACTTCGCCCGACCAATTCAGGCGATTCGCGAGAGATGCTTCAATCGCCGTGATCTGCCGCAGGATGTGAACTGGACGCCGCTGATTCCGACGCCTCCGTTCCCGGCTTACACATCCGGCCACAGCACGTTCAGCGGTGCCAGCTCGCGAATTCTGGAGTTGTACTTCGGCACCGACAACATCGCATTCTCCGGACCATCTCCGGATCCGCAGCGATGGCCGAACGACCTTCCGGGTGTTGTTCGCTCGTGGACGAGTTTCTCACAAGCGGCCGAAGAGGCAGGTATGAGCCGAATCTATGGTGGCATTCACTGGCAGTTTGACAATGTTGAGGGTCTCGCGGCCGGACGAGCGATTGCCGATCAGGTGTTTGATCTGCAGTTGCGACCTGAGTAGAGTCCTTTCGACGAGTGGCAATTCGATGAAGCCCCGTTCTTTGAGCGGGGCTTTTTGTTTGTGCTGGGCTTGGATTACCGCGTAGCCAATCTGTGCTACGCTATAGTGGTGATGAGCATGCGTTTTATGGCGAGCGGCGGATGTGAATCCGCCGGTACGTCCTGTCGGCGACGCTTTGTACCGGCCTGTTGACACAGGCCGCTCGCCGGGTGTCCATTACTGCTGCGAACATGATGCAACTCGCAATCACAATTTGGCTGGTGACATGTCAGCTCCTGGCGAGCGGGGGATGTCAATCCCCTGATCCGAATTCACGCAACGTAGGCCGGACCGAGCGACAGCGAGTTCCGGCAACGTGCGAATTGCAAATGAATGCAAGAACGCAATCAGGGCACTCACGTCCCTCGCTTGCCTATGTGGTTTGTCGACTTGCCATTAATGAATCCGACGAAGACCAACAAGCTCGCGAGACCTACGTAAAATTCCTCGCCGTGCTGACGAAGAATCCGCGACCCGGAACGGCGCTGGAGAAGGTGATTGAATATCACACAGACAACGGAACCGTCGACGAGTTCATCCAGCAGCTTCGAGACGATGCCGCAGCGAACACCACGTCGTGGATGATCGTCGGCCTGCTGGAAGCTCATCGTCAGAAGCACGCGGAAGCCGTCGCGGCGTTCGAACAAGCCGAAGCAAAGCGACCTGACGATGCATTGCCGAGCTGGATGCTAGGCCGAAGTCTGGCCGAACTGGATCGCCATGCGGATGCGGCCGTGGCACTCGAACGAGCGATCACGAAGAACCCCGATCGAGCCACTCTTCTGCAGATCTATCAGGACCTTGGTCGCGCGTATCGACGTGCTCAGCAGCCGGACAAAGCGAACGACGTCTGGCAACGCATGGAGACGAAGTTCCCCAGCGATGTTCGAGTCAAGGAGCAGATCGCCGCGACGTTGCTCGACGAAGGCGATTTCGAAAAATGTCTTCGACGTTACGAGGAACTCGCCACGCTTCAGACCGATCCATCTCTGGCCGCTCAAAGTCGAATGGTCGTCGGTGATTTGCAGATGAAGCTGGGGCAGACGGAGGCCGCTCGAAAGACGTTCGAAGACGTCATGTCACAGCTTGATTCGGAGAGTTGGCTGTATCGCGACGCGCGGCGGCGCATTGAAGACCTGTTCGCTCAACAGGATAACCCGGACGCTCTGATCACCTACTACGATCAGTGGCTGAAAGATCATCCGGAAGATCTGGACGCGATGGTTCGGCTGGCCCGCAGTCTGGCCGGGCAGTTTCGTTACGACGAGGCTCGTCGCTGGTATAGCACCGCCATCGAGAAGGCTCCGTCGCGAGTCGATCTTCGCAAGGCAATGATTGAACAATGGCTCCGAGAAGACAACGTCATCGCGGCGATCGATGAATATCAGCGATTGGCCGAACTTGATCCGGCCAACACCGATCACCTCGAAGCGTGGGGCTTGTTGTGTCTGAAGCGAAACGATCAGCCTCTGGATCAGCGAAAAGCGGCCGCGAAAGTCGTCTGGATGAAGTTGCTGCAGGACTTTGAATCAGACGCAACTCGCCATCTGCGAGTCGCCGACCTGTTTCGCCGTGCGGATTTGCTGGACGATGCGCTGGCGTACTATCAGAAGGCTGTTGAGCTTTCGAACGGAGATCCGCCGGCTGTCGAATCGCTGGCGCAGTGCTTGATGGCCATGAATCGGCGAGACGATGCGATTGCAACCTTGCGGCAGCTTGCAGAGGGAACTCGTCGATCAACTGCGAACCTGTTGCAGCTTGCCACGTCGTTCGTGACGATCGATGAAGTGGAACTGGCTCTGCAGGCGACTCGCGAAGCCTGCGAGTTGACGCCGTCGTTTCAGGATCGCCTTCTGCTGGTTCGTCGACTTCGCGACTTTCGCAAGGACGGCCAGCATCCGTTTGCCGCGGAGTCGCTGGATCAACTGGCGAAGGCTGAAGCTCTCGTGGAATCTGACGAGGACCGGCGTCTGATTCGCGACGAGAAGATTCTGTGTCTGACAACAGCCGGTCAGATGGAATCTCAGATCGAGGCTTTGGCCAGGTCTAACTCCGAACGCGATGACGTCTCCGTGGATGACTGGACCACTTTGGCCAGCTACTACACCGCGATCGGTCGCCGCCCGGAAGCGTCCGAAGCCATCAGCAAAGCGCTGGCCATTCACGCGGACAATGTGGAGGCTCTTTCTCTTGCGGCTGCACTTTACGAAGAAACCGGTCGACTTCAGGACGCTGCGGATGCACGCCGAAGGCTGAAAGGTCTGGATCGTCGTCGGCAGTCGGAGCATCTTTCGAAGCTCGTCAATCTGGAACGTCGACTGCATCAAACGGATGCCGCGTTTGCCACAGCTAAGGAGTTGCTGAACGCAACGCCCGGCAATCCGGATGCGGTGAATCTGTACGCCGATCTGTGCTTCCAATCCAATCGCCCGGATGAAGGCTTGAATGCCTTGCGGCGTCTGGTTCGAAGTAATCCGTCCGATCAGGAAGCACGATTTCGACTGGCTGAGATGCTGACTCAGTTGCAGCGAACAACCGAAGCTGAAGAGTTTTGGTGGCAGACATTGCTGGCCACTGAAGATCGGACGTTGCAGGAACAAATTGTCACGTCGCTGGCTGACCTGGCGTTGAAGAGCGAACGTCTGGATGTGTTACTGAAACGGCTGGAACAGCGAGGTCGAGAACTCAACCGCCGCACGGATGCCGCTCGCTGGCGAGCCGCGGCGTTTCGAAAGGTCGAAGACTTCGTGTCGGCTCGTCAGTCGCTGGAGTCTGTTCTCACGGAAGACAAGCAGGACGTCGAAATCCTGCAGCAGCTCAGCAGCCTGTGCGAGTTGATGGGCGATCTCAATGCGGCGATCGAGTTTCAGCGACGCATTGAAGCGGCGGCTCCATCCGATGATGGCAAACTGCGACTGACGACCCTGCTGATTCAGTCCGGCGAAATGACAGAAGCCGATGCTCTGCTGGCTCGCGTGGCGAAGCTGTCGGGCTCATCCCCCCAATTGATGAAGGCGATCGATCAACTGACCGAAGCCCAGGAATTCGACGCGGCCAAACAGCTTTGCGAACGAGTTCTCACCGAACAACCCAACCACTGGCTCGTGCTTCAAAAACTCATCGTGATCGAATGGCAGCGCGGCAACTTCGAAGCCGTGGACGCGTTGGTGGAACGAGTGCTGGAGATGCAGTTGAGCTGGCGGACGCCGATGGACACTTTGTTCGTCAAAACTGCTGCCGCCAAGTCGACGACCCATTTGGACGACTTGTTTGTGAACTGGCCTTATCGCGTGACTCCAAACGTTGTGCGGGTCAGTCTAAACGAAAAAACCGACGGAATCAGTCCGTTTCCGCTTCGTCCCAGTGACTACGGCGATGTTCGAGTGTTCTGCCTGGAGATCAAACGCCGTCGAACAATTGAGATGGGAAACACCGACCAATGGTTCGCCACACTCGAGCAACGCGCGGATTCCGATCGAACGGCGGCATGGGATCGATGGGCTCTGGAATTTCTGAACGTAGACTACGATTACAAGTTCAGCGACGACGAATTAAGTGACATCGTAATGCGTCGGCTGGATCTGACGCTTCGGCTTCAGACGTTCGGAGATATCGATGCGGATCTTACTGTTCTTGATGCTGCCACACGCCTGTTCTATCAATCACACTTTGGAAGGTTTAGAGAACAAGATTACATCGGACGACCGCTCAGCGATGATCGATTAGCTCGAATTCTTCAGTCGTTCGAAGTTGCAATCAAGGAACAACGTATCGTTGCCGGCAGCGACGCTTCCAGGGCTGTTGGTTATCTTTGCCAGATGTTCAAACAGGAGGTACGTCTGAAGAAGATTATCGACCAAATGCAGTCCGATGTGGCGACTCGGGATCAACTTCTCCTGGCGTTTGATCTTTTGCGGACCTTGTCCGTTGTAAATACAGAGAATCGCATCCGATTGGCGTCGAGAATTCTTCAGGACAACACGTCGACCATACGACCTGCCATAAGAGGGCTCTCCACGACGATGGAGCTTGCAAACGACATGTTTGCGTCGGCGATCGAACGAGGTTCCGTCGAGGATATGGAGCGAGTGATGACTTGGTGGGTCACGCAACAGCATGAGCTGGACCCACTCACCTCCAATCGAAATGCTCGGTTTATGCTCAAGCCATCTGATGATCGAGGAGACGAGGTCCGTTACCGCAGGGAGTCAGTTCTTCAGCTCAGGCCATGGCTTGATACCGAAGAACCAACACTGATTACCGTGTTCCACAAATACCTCTCGGCGCAAGAACGCTCAACATCCGTGGTCTCTGTCTGTGAAGAGTCCAAGGCGGGATCTTCGTCCTGTCGAATTGCCTGGCTCGATTTGGTGCAGGCGGTGGTACACTGGCACAACAAGTCGCCCGATGCAGCATTAGTTAGCATTGCCCATGCTGCGGAGCTTGTGCCGGAAGACGTCGGGCTGAAGATGCGTGTGATTGACCTCTGTCAGTTGACCGGACGGCTTGAGCAAGCGTTGTCGCTTGTGGAGAGACTTCCTGATTCCAACATTGATATCATCCGGGAAAAGCATCTCAAGATGCTGGAACTGTCCACTCGGCTGAAGAACGTCGACAAGGCTCAAATTGCACTCGGCCAATTGTCTGGGTTGCTCCTTGATCCTGAGACGCAGACTATGATCCTGAGTTGCCTCAAGACGCTCAATCTCACTGACGAAGCCAACCAGTTTCAAGCGAGTATGGGCAAACCACCGAGCAGTCAGCCGCCTCGAAGAGGATATGTGCAGGCTTCTCCATTTCTGTACGGCAAGAGGCTCGAAGCCCTGCGAAAGGGTGATAACAAAACAGCGACCGTGGATTTCGCCAAACAGATCCTTCGCCGAACTCAAAACGCAGCATGGTTCTCCGGTCGATCCTCTGAAGACCGCGACAAACTTCGTGAGCAGGCGTTCGATGTTCTGAAAGAAGCCGGGGAACTGGACCAGATCATCGAACGAAGGAGGGCTGCAGTTCAGGCATCCCCTCAGTCGGCGAAACTGACTCAAGACCTCGTGCAAACTCTCCGAGCCGCCGGGCGGGACGATGAAGCTGATGAGGTTCGTGCTCAATGGCTCAAGCTCGCCATGGCGGGCAGTCCTTCCAGCCTTGTGTCACTTGTGAAGCAACTTGATGCAGAGAACGACAGTGAAGCTGCGGAAGCCGCCGCATTCAAGCTCTTGGAGACCTATCCGGATTACTTCTGGTCGTCCGGTGAGACGTCGGTTGACACTGTACTGATGGAATCAGAAGAACACCTGCGAATTGCCGAAGCTGCCGTTCAGTTTGTCTCGCGAAATCCGTCCGATGCAAATGCCATCGTGAATGCTCAGGCAATGGCCGTGGAAAAGATCTCGAAGTTTGCACAGGACTCATCCCGCAAAGCAGAGACTTTGCTCGACCAGCTTTTTGCGAACACGAGCGAAGTTTCCGCGAGCATTGAACTCCACAAACATACGAAGCTCTGGACAACGCCACAGACGTTTCGAGCGTTGTCGAAATTGATGATTCCTCGAACAGAAGCAGACGCGCTAGCCCCAAGGTACGGATGGAGCGACGAGAAACTGGATCTCAATGCTGATCGCGAGCCGAACACAAGGCGTCAACAATACCTGCGACTCAGTGCGATTGTGCAAGGTCTACAACATTGCTTCAAAGATGACTTTCGTCGAGACGTCGATCAGGCAGAACTCGCCTTTCCCCAATGGCGTCTGGCTCTGACCCTGCGACTCCTATTCGCCATCGCCGAGAAGAATCTTGATGAAGCTCACCTGATTGTTGAACAGATGCAGGCAAATTCCAATTTTCAGATCGCTGAAGTTCCGGCCTATGAATTCGCGGTCCTTCTCATCGAACAGGGCGAGGACTGGAAACCACTGGCACTCGACGTTCTAAAACGGTGCATTGAAACATCGCCCGTCAAGATCCGACTAGCTTCGCCGGTTGTTGATCGATTGGTAAGCCTTGCCGAATCCCTGGGTCGGACCGATCAAGCCAGGCACCTCATAGACACACGAGTCGACTGGACCATGAACGAGGACGTGGAGAAGGGTTATGCATCGTGGACGCTCGTGCGGCTAGACAATCCCATTGCTGCGTTGCGGTTACTTGATGGAGAAGAATGGCTTGAAGATCGCATGCGTGCTGATGCTGGGATTACTCAGGCCGAGAGGGCAGCTCTGTTTGCTATCAGACCAGCACATGTCATTCGCGATCTGAAACAGTCGCTGGCAACAGGGCGAGCCGATCTTGCGATGCTCATGGGAACACGGATCGGCACCGACAAGACCACTGGAATGGATCAACTGCAATGCACATACCTCGATCGCGTGTTGATTGATTCAGAGATGAACGAACCCGAGACTCAGGAACTTGCCGATGTGTTGAAGCAAGCACTAGCAAAACAGTCTGCCGAGCCAGCGGTGATTGCTCTGGCGGTCGGGTTTCTGCTGGCTTCAGACCAAAACGCAGCGATTCAGTCGGTGCAGCCAGAGCTGGAATTGTGGTGGCAGCGTCCCGTCACGGATGTCCCGACTAACGATCACAACCAGCGACGAGTGTTCGGCGATGCGGATGAATTTCTGGCCAGTGCTGGAGTGGAATTGTGCCTGCTTGCGTGCTTCTCGGAGTTCAAATTCGATGAGTCACGTCGTCCGGTCGTGAAGGGCTACTTCAATTACTGCGAACGACTCGCAAGAAACTTCGGAGATCGAAAACTGCTGGAGTTGGTCCTCACGACTGAAGCCGAGTACTACGATGCCGTCAACGAAATCGACGCGGCAAAAGAAATCCGCGAACGAATCTCGGTCAAACCTGGTTCCACCATTCCCAAAGAAAACGTCGACGCACAACTTCAGCGGCTGCTGAAGTGACCCATTGTAGAACAGTTGTCTCAACTGTTCACGTCGCCCGCTGCCTCTGCCCGCCGGGCGCAGCTACGTGACTTCGTGGTGTTGCGAATCCTGGAGTACTCAATACCGCTTGCGACTCTGACCAGGGCTCTGAACGATTGGGACAATCGTTCTACAGTAGCACGACTGTCTCAGTCGTGCAGAACTCTGCCCGTGATTGTGTGCAGCAACGTGGGACTCGTAAGGCCCAGTCGGCGGAGCGACTGGTGTACAGTAGACCGGTCGCTCCGTCGACCGGAAGTTGTGTCTGTTGCGTCACCTGCAGCGGAGGCCGTCACGCTTTCGCGGCATCGCTGTTTCACCTTCGAAATGCTTGATGCCTTCCGCGACCAATCACACTCCAGTCGGCGGAGCGACCGGTGTACGGTACTACCACGGCCAATCGAACCCGAGATCGAGAGCGGGCGATGAATGTGTCAGACTGCCGACGCTGATCCGATCGACTTTGGATTCCGCGATGGCTCGAACGGTTTCCAGCGAGACTCCTCCGGACGCTTCGAGCAGAGTTGATGGGCTCATGGCATCTCGAATCTCCACGGCCTCTCGCATCAGGACGGGAGACATATTGTCGAGCAGCACGATCTCCGGCGTTGCGTTCAGAGCATCGCGGAGCTGTTCAAGCGAGTCCACTTCGATTTCGATCTTTGCCTTTCGATCGAATCGCTCCATGTACTTCCGAGCATCCGCAACCGCCGCTGCGCAGGAGGATTCTCCACGGGCTGCCAGATGATTGTCCTTGATCAGAATGCCGTCGTACAAACCCATGCGATGGTTGGTTCCGCCTCCGCATCGCACCGCGTACTTCTGCAGCAAACGATAACCCGGCAACGTCTTGCGAGTATCCAGGATCACGGCCTTCGTGCCCTGAACAAGCTTCACAAACTGAGCCGTTCGCGTTGCGATGCCGCTGAGATGAGTCATGAAGTTCAGCACCGTTCGCTCGCCAGTCAACAGACTTCGAACCGGGCCCGAGATTGTCGCCAGCACAGTGCCGCGTTCGACAGACTCGCCGTCCTGACGATGAATCGTCCATGAGACCGGCCCCGGCAGTTCCTCGAAGACCAGTGGCAGAACGGGCAGACCGCTGACAACGCCCACCTGTCGCGATGCGATGTTGACGCTGGCGTTCAGATCTTCCGGAATCGTCGACAGAGAGGTGATGTCTCCTCGATCATGCAGGTCTTCCTGCAACGAGAGTTTCGTCAGCAGCCGAGCCGCCTGAAGAGTCTCGGCATCAAAAGTCAGCGACATCCAGTCATTCTCCGATTCGCGCAAACGTCAGTCTGTTCAGTTCGGAAGCATCTTCAATTCACCTGCGAAGTCAATCGTTGTCATCGTCGTTGTTCGCTCCGCGAACAGAACGCTGCGGCTCATCTCCGGGTGACGTTCGCAACGGCATTTTTACAACACAGAAGCGGCGGGCTCGTCGGCCAGGCAAGCTCATTTTCAGGTCGCACTCCTCGGCGTACCGTTTGTAGAGCGAACAATGACTCTCCGGCACAGGATGATGTCAGCAATTTCGTTTGTCACGGAATCAATTCAATCTTGCCGGCAATCCGTGTACGCTACTAAGCCATCATCGTCCTTCCAGTTTGCAGTTTGTCTGAGAGATTTGATCCATGCGACGGCTTGTGTTTCTGCTGACTCTTCTATGCAGTATGTCTGTTCATGCGCAGCAGGCGACAATCAGCCAAAACGGTCCCGCCGAACTGGGCTTTAACGGCGAGCGACTTGCTGTCATTGATGACGTCGTGCAGGAAGGTCTTGATCAGGCCAAAATGCCTGGCTGCGTCGTTGTGGTTGGGCGACGAGAAGGCGTGGCGTTTCGAAAGGCATACGGATTTCGAAGCCTTCAACCTGAAAAGACGCCAATGACGCTCAACACGGTCTTTGATCTGGCGTCGCTCACGAAGCCGATCGCGACAGCGACGAGCATCATGATTCTGATTCAGCAGGGACGAGTTGACCTCGAAGCACCCGTTGCGAAATATCTGCCAGACTTCGCAGCAAACGGGAAAGATGCCATCACCGTCCGCCATCTTCTGATCCATACTGGTGGACTCATCGCGGACAATTCGATCGACGACTACAAGGGAACACCCGAGGAAGCCTTCGCAAAGATTGATGCATTGACTCCCAAGGCGGCTCCCGGTGAAGAGTTCACCTATAGCGACGTTGGGTTCATCGTTCTTGGCCGGATCGTGCAGGCCGTCAGCGGCAAGAACGTGCATGAGTTTGCCCGCGAGAACGTGTATCAGCCGCTGGCCATGAATGAGACCGGCTACCTTCCTGCCGACGCATTGAAAGCACGTGCGGCGATCACCGAGCAGCGAGACGGCAAATGGATGCAGGGCGAAGTCCACGACCCGCGAGCCTTCGCGCTGGGCGGCATTGCAGGACATGCAGGATTGTTTTCAACGGCCGATGATTTGACTCGATACGCAACCATGATGCTGAATGGCGGTCGTCTCGGAGATGTCGAAATCCTGAAGCCGGAGACGTTCCAGCTTATGACGACTGCCGTCGATGTGCCGCGAGGCCGACGAGCTCTCGGTTGGGATGCACGAACCGGATACTCATCGAATCGTGGAGATCTGATGTCGCCGAAAGCGTTCGGTCACGGCGGCTTCACAGGGACGGGAATCTGGATTGACCCGGAACTGAATCTGTTTGTCTTGTTCCTCAGCAACCGAGTTCATCCTGACGGCAAGGGACTTGTCAATCCGCTCATCGGTCGCATCGGCACGATTGCAGGTGCGGCTCTGACAGACAACAAGCCACAGCCGGGCAATCAACCCGTCTCAAAATCGGCCAACGTGCTGAACGGTATCGATGTTCTGCAACGCGATGGCTTTGCCATCCTGAAGGGCCACAAAGTTGGACTCATCACAAATCACACGGGGCTGAATCGCGATGGCGTCAGCACCGTAAAGCTGTTGCATGAAGCTCCTGACGTCAAACTGGTGACGTTGTTCAGCCCTGAGCATGGCTTCGAAGGCAAGCTGGATGTTTCAAAGATTGGCGATCAAACCGATCAGTCTACGGGATTGAAGGTCTTCAGCCTGTACGGCGAAACTCGGACACCGACGAAAGAAAGCCTGGAAGGCATCGACACGCTGGTCTTCGACATTCAGGACATCGGGTGCCGCTTCTACACGTATGTCTCAACGATGGGTAACGCGATGAAAGCGGCAGGCGAACACAAGGTCCGTTTCGTGGTGCTCGATCGAGTCAATCCCGTAGGCGGTGTTGATGTGCAGGGGCCAATTCTGGACGATGGCGATCAGTCATTTGTGGGATACCACACTTTGCCCGTTCGTCATGGCATGACAGCCGGCGAGCTGGCTCAGATGTTTCGTGAAGAGATGTCGCTGAATGTCGATCTGGTTGTTGTCCCCGTCGAAGGATGGACACGATCGACCCTGTTCGATGAAACGGGACTCACCTGGACCAATCCATCTCCAAACATGCGAAGTCTGACTCAGGCCGTTTTGTATCCAGGCGTCGGCTTGCTGGAGATGACCAATCTCTCTGTTGGTCGCGGTACCGATACGCCGTTTGAATTGATCGGGGCACCGTGGATACGAGAACGTGACCTGGCGGCTCATCTGAATGCCGCCGGAATCGCAGGCGTTCGATTTGTGCCGGTTCGATTCACTCCGACGGCAACCAAGTTTCCCAATGAATCCTGTGGAGGTGTGAATATTCTGATCACCGACCGAAGCCAGCTCGATCCACTCGAACTTGGCATTCAACTGATGATCAGCCTGCATGCGTTGTATCCCAACGACTGGCAGACCAAGAACCTGAACCGACTCCTCAGCAGCGCCAAGGTTCGCGATGCGGTGCTCGCCGGGAAATCACGGCAGGAGATCATGCCGCTATGGACATCAGACCTTGAAGCGTTCAAGACTCGACGAGCGAAGTTCCTGATGTATCCGTAGTGGCAGAGAGAATGAGATCGGTATTCGTGCTTTCTCAGCACACTCAATCCGCAACCGGCATGCGGATGCGTTGGCCGCGGACGGATTCGAGTTTGCTGATCGCAGCATCAGCGGCGCGGAGGCGGCCTTCGGTGGTGCGATGAGTCATGATCACCAGACGCGCGACGCCCGAGTTGTCGTCGGCGGTTTCATCCTGACGAACGCTGCTGATGCTGATTTCATTGCGGCCGAGAATATCAGCGATGTCGGCCAGCACATGCGGTCGGTCAGCGACGGTGAATCGCAGATAGTAACGTCGCGACAACTCTTCCTGAGGCTGAAGCGGAACCGCCTGACGAGACTGCATGCGTTGCAGCGACTGGAACGTGAGCGCCGCACGGCCGGTGGCATAGTCGATCACATCCGCCATCACAGCAGACGCTGTAGGCATCTGTCCCGCGCCCGCGCCAGAGAATCGCATCAGACCGGCGGCGTCGCCTTCAATGCTGATGATGTTGTCCGCGCCGTTGGTCATCGCAACAGGTCGATTGGCTTTGACCAAAGTCGGCTGCACCGAAACTTCCAGACGGTTGTTCGACAATCGCGACGTCGCCAGAAGTTTGACTCGGTAACCCAGCTCGGCAGCGACCAGAAGATCGAGCAGTTCGATATGCTGAATGCCCTGGCGAACAATCGACTCCAGCGGGACTCGAGTTCCGAAAGCCAGTTGAGTCAGGATCGACAGTTTCTGAGCTGCATCCGTCCCATCGACATCCATCGCCGGGTCCGCTTCCGCGTATCCTCGCGCCTGAGCTTCGGCCAGAACGTCTTCGTACGTCTGACGCTGATCGAACATGCTCGACAGAATGAAGTTGCTCGTCCCGTTCAGAATGGCTTCGATCGACAGGATACGATTCGCTGTCAGTGCCGTATTGACGGCAGAGATGACCGGGATGCCGCCAGCAACCGCGGCTTCAAAACAGATCGTGCGTCCAAGTGACGACGCCAGTTGAAACAACTCCGCTCCATGAGCGTAGAGAAGCGCCTTGTTCGCGGTGATGATATCTTTACCGGCACGCAGCAGAGCCATGATGTCCGACCGAGCCGGCTCAATTCCGCCGACCACATGAATCACGACGTGAATGGCTGGATCGGCAATAATGGCCTGAGCATCCGTTGAAACCGGAATGCCGCTCAGATCGACATCTCGCTGCTTGGCCGGATTCTTCACCGCGACTCGAGTCAGTTTCAGTGTCCGGCCGGTTCGCTGAGTCAACAGATCCACAGAATCCCTGAGGATGCGGACCACGCCGCCACCGACGGTTCCACAACCGATCAGGCCTATGTTCAAGTCAGGACTGGTCACCATGTCGATTCCTGATTTCATGGCCGTGCGAGCTTGTGAAAAATGGGACAGGCACCTCACACGGAGCCAACCTCCAAGCGTTTTCGCATCGCCCGCTCGGAGCCAGTCCCTTTTTTCACAGCCTCATTCGGGCCTGGATTCGTTAACGAATCCGTTTTTTCGCGGTTCGCTCGTCGGAAAGACAGAACTGGTAAGGGTTTCGCCCCTGCCAGAACTTCCATCGGAAATCGCTTCCAACAAGCATCAGTCGCGGAATCGTTGCAGACGGACATTCGCGGAGCCAGTGTTTCCCGGACCGAAAAAGTCCACCGAAGAATGAGATCGTCACAAACCTTTTGCTGTTCGAACGTTGAGCGAACCTGATCGAGTCTTATACTGTTCCCGATCAGGTGAACAAGGACACGAAAGCCTGAAATCCCATGTCAACCATTTTGAATCCCTATGACACTCGATCTGCGATGACCGCTTCGCTGCAAATCGGAGCCGTGAGCTATCTGAACTCACGTCCACTCGTCGAGGGCCTGTCGGATCTGCTGCCTTCGGCCCAACTGACTCTGGATTATCCCAGTCGCCTCGCCGATGCGCTGGCTTCCGGTCGGATGGATGTCGCCCTCATTCCATCGGTTGAGTACTTTCGCCGACCGGGTTATGAAGTCGTTTCCGACGCCTGCGTGGCAGCTCGCGGCGAAGTGCTCAGCGTGAAGCTCTATTGCCGAGTTCACCCTGGAGACATTCGAACCCTCGCGCTTGATGAAGGTTCCCGAACCAGCGCGGCGCTCACGAAAGTGATTCTTGCCGAACGCTACGGTGTGATTCCTCAAACCGAACAGCTTCGCATGGATTCGACGACATTCGACAGCAAGGCCGATGCGGTTCTGCTGATCGGCGACCGAGCCATGCACAATCCGAAGGAATCATTCGTCGAAGTGATGGACCTCGGACAATTCTGGTACGACTGGACCGGGCTTCCGTTCGTCTTCGCGATGTGGGTGGCTCGACAGGAATCGAATACCGACGGTGTCGAAGAAGCACTGTCGCATGCTCGCGACCTCGGGCTGGCTCGTGTTGGCGAGATCGCTCGCGATGCGGCACCTCGGCTCGGCATTTCCGAAGAACTCGCGTTCAACTATCTGACTCGCAATCTCCATTATCATATGACGTCGGCGGAACGCAGTGGCCTGAAACTTTTCTGCGAACTGGCGGCTCAGCATCAACTGGTAAAACCCGATGTCGAAATCGTCTACCGAGATCTCGTCACTGCTTGACAAGGCCGTCGCTGGCGAACGCCTGACTCCCGATGAGGGCCTCGCGCTGTTGAAGTCGAATGATCTGGCTGCCATCGGCGCTGCGGCGAATGCTGTGACGATGAGACTGCATCCGGAACAGTTTCGCACCTACAACATCGACCGCAACATCAACTATACGAATGCCTGCACGGCCGTCTGCGACTTCTGCGCGTTTTATCGGCCGCCGAATCATCCGGAAGTGTACGTGCTTCCGATGGATGTGCTGCTGAAGAAGATTGAGGAGACGGTCGCGCTCGGCGGCGATCAGATTCTTCTGCAGGGCGGATTGCATCCGAAACTCCCGCTGGAATGGTACGAAGAGATGCTTTCGACGCTGCGAAAGCACTATCCGCAGGTGAATATCCACGGCTTTAGTCCGCCGGAAATCTATCACTTCACCAAGATCAGCAAACTGCCGCTGAAGACGGTGCTTGAACGACTCAAGGCTGCTGGCCTCGGCAGTCTTCCGGGCGGTGGCGGCGAGATTCTTGTCGACCGAGTTCGCAAGTCGATTACTCGCGGCAAGGTTCTGACCGACGACTGGCTGAACGTGATGCGAGTCTGGCACGAGATCGGCGGCAAGTCATCGGCGACGATGATGTTCGGGCACGTTGAGACACTGGCAGAGCGAATCGAACATCTTGAGCGTCTGCGACAGGTGCAGGACGAAACCGGTGGCTTTACAGCGTACATCTGCTGGACGTTCCAGCCAGAGAACACCGACATGGCTCACATTCCGCCAGCGGGTGCTTTTGAGTACCTGAAGACTCAGGCCGTCAGCCGTTTGTACCTCGACAACTTCCCGAACATTCAGTCATCCTGGGTGACTCAGGGCGAGAAGGTCGGCCAGCTTGCGTTGCTCTTCGGAGCCAACGACATGGGCAGTTTGATGATCGAAGAAAACGTTGTCTCGCAGGCAGGCACGGTTCATCATCTGACCGTCGAAACGATCCGACGCTGCATCGAAAACGTCGGCTACATTCCTCGCCAGAGAAACGTGTTCTACGAGTACATCGACCAACCCGGCGACTACAAACCCCGCCCAGCCGCCCCGGTCCTGCCCGTGCTTCAGTCGTAACCCGGCCCTCATGTGCCCAAGGCGCTAGTCGGCGAATCGTGAACCCATCATGGCGAGCGGCCGATGTGAATCGGCCGGTATCGGCAGCATCGTCTGAACCGCTCCGATCACGAACAAAGCTGTGCGAACAACTGCTTGGAACCTCAATTCAGCCGCCATATACTGCGGAGGTCCTCGGAGGTTACGGGAATTCCGCTCAATCAGACGTTCGGCTCCTGACCTACGTTTGTTCGAAAAAGGGATCCGACTGTGTCCGAAAAGGCCGACCTGTACGAGAACTTGCCGGAACCTACTCCGCTGCGAAGGACAGCCATCATCAACTTCGTCTGGGGGACGCAGCAGTTTGATATCGTCTGTACCGCCTGTTCATTGCGTCGAGAGCCACGTCCCGACGAGGATGGGTCGTTGATTGACTGGCTACACGTTCATGGGTATCAAGGCGGGCGGTTCACAAAGGTGAATCCCTCCGGAGATATCTCGACTACACCGTATTTGATACCAGCGAAGTATGTCATTCGGATTACCTATGGCGGGCGATTCAAGATCACTCAACAGAACAAGTCTCCAGACCTTGGGGTATTTCCGCCAAACCAAGTTACGCCAAGTGCTTCCTTACCGCTAAACCAGATTCGCGAGATCATCGAAGGGCTTCAGGTTCGACCGGGTCTGCCTGAGCCATTGATGTACGATAACTACGTACGGGACTTGTCCGATCGGTTCGAGCAGGCACTTGCTCGCATTAAGGTCGAACACAATTTCGAGTATGGGTCCGAGTTCGAAATCGCCATCTGCAAAACGCTAAGAGCCGTTTTGCCGCAGAAATACGGTATCTGCCGGGGATACGTTGTAAGCGCTCTCGGGGAAAAGGCCGGGGACGATATCATCATCTATGATCGCATGCGCTTTCCGACTTTACGGGCGCTAGAAACGGACGACTTTTCCTCCAAAGAGCAGGTTCCGATCGAGGCCGTATATGCTTACATCGAAGCAAAGCACTCCATTTGCATCGAGGGAGATGGCGGTACGAGCCTTCAAAAGGCGATGACCCAAGTGGCGCAGGTCAAAATACTTTGCGACCGGCGGCAATCCGTATCTTTATCGGAATGCGATCTAAACAACTCGAAGGATGGCCCCCGCGTCGGATGGCCAGAAATCCGCAATCCTTCCTACGGAATTATCATATGCCGTCACCTACGCCAAAAGGAAGGAGGCGCCATTATCGACGATCCCAAGGAGATTCTTCGCTCTTTGCTTCCGGCGAGGGTAATGACGCTCCTCCCGCCCGATTTTTGTGTTTTCGGCAAAAGCAACCTGTTCATTCCAGTGGTATCGAGCGGGAGCAACGGTGGTTGCACGGTGATGCCGTCACCGTTCTTTCAGTCTGGAGAATCCAGCATGAATGCGAGCATCGTTGACGGTGTTGGCTTTGGTGCCGGCTTGTCGCTGCTGCTATGGGCATTGGATTGGATTCAGTTGGGAGAAATGCCTTGGCCTGCCATCTTGGAGGATTGTGTTCCTCCGAATGCAATGCCGTCTGACGAGATGTGACAAGTCCGAACCCGGCTGTAAACAGCAGCGGCTAATGAAATGTCGTCCCCAAAAGTCTATGGGCCGCGGTTCCACGAGCGTTTGATCGCACGTAACCGTTCACGGGCCGTCCGGGAAACTGATCTTTTCATAAAGTGCGGGATATGCGACATCACGCGGTATGAGTCAGGGATTGACAATACCGCCGGAACTGGATGCCGAGATGACGCCTGGGGTGCGGGCGTTCGTTCGGTTGCTGCTGGGACGAGTTGAGCAGCTGGAGGCGGAAGTTGCAGACTTGAAAAAGCTGTTAAAAAAAGATGAGAAGACATCGTACTCGGATCCCCAGGCGGGGGCTACCAGTGCAGCAGGAAGCTCGGCGTCTCCTGCTCGAAAGACGACATCCCGCAAGCGGGGCGGACAGCCGGGGCATCGGCGACATTTTCGAGAGCTGATTCCGACCGAAGAATGTGATCAGGTTTATCAGCTCAAGCCGGAGAAATGTCGCCGTTGTGGCACCGCATTGTCGGGTTCCGATCCAAAGCCGCTTCGTCATCAGGTTTCTGAATTGCCTGAGATTCGAGTGCACATGACAGAGTATCAGTTGCATCGACTGACGTGCCCGTGCTGCAGCAGACAGACATGTGCTGAGCTTCCGGCGGGAGTTCCATCCGGCCAGAGTGGTCCGCGGCTGGTCGCCTTCACATCACTGTTGATGGGCATGTTTCGACAGAGCAAACGCAGGGTCTCGTTGTTCTGTGAGACGCTGCTGAATCATCCAGTCAGCGTCGGACTGGTTGTGAAACATCAGCAGCAAACGAGCAACGCCGTTGCTGCGGCCTGCGAAGAACTTGTGCAATTGATTCCACAGCAGCATGCCGTCTGTGCCGACGAAACGCCGACTCGACAGCAGAATCAGAATGCGTGGATCTGGACCGTTGTGGCGACCACGTTCACGGTCTTTCGAATTCGGCTGACGAAAGCCGCGTGGGTCATCAAAGAACTTCTGGGCGATGACTTCCAGGGAGTCGCCACCAGCGATCGCGCGAAGACATACCACTGGCTCTGGCGACACCAGTGGTGCTGGGCTCATCTGAAGCGAGACTTCGAGAAGATCAGCCAGCGTCTGGGACCGGCCGGAGAAATTGGTCAGAAGCTTCTGGACTGCACTCACCGGTTGTTTCATGACTGGCATCGGATTCGTGATCAGGAAATCACTCGTCGCGGTTTCGAACGCCAAATGACTCGGCTGAAGCGGGAGGTTGAACACATCCTGACCGACGGTTCACGCTGCGCGGATCGCGCGACAGCCGCCACCTGCTCAGAACTGCTGAATCATTTCGACAATCTCTGGCTGTTCGTCTACTGCAAAGACGTTGAACCTACCAACAACGCGGCCGAACGCTCATTGCGGCATGCGGTGATCTGGAAACATCTCTCATTCGGCACTCAAAGCGAACATGGCAGTCGCTTCGTGGAACGCCTGCTGACCGTGATCGAAACCTGTCGACAGCAGAAACGGAGCGCCTTCGACTTCCTCGTCAACTCACTCACCGCCCAAAACGCCAGCACCAAACCGCCTCAACTCCTGGCCGGGGCGTGAACGGTTACGATCGCACGGCTCACGCTGATGCTTATCCTGAATGTTCCGGCTGTAGCAGTTCTGACGCGCGAAAGATCGGGGGCAACGGGGAGCGTTTGATTCCGGCATCAGTTGTGTGTGGTACGTTTCAATAGCCGAACATTCCGCGCGCGAAGTGCGGGTTGATTGGTGGCTGAGGCGATGTTGATCGGCTCGGTCTCTGGAACAACGCACGTCGCGACACGTGGACCACAACCCCGGCTGAGCCTCGCATGATTCGAGTTCAGGGACTTTGCAAAGAGTTCGATGACCCCCGCAGCGGGATTTTCCGCGCGCTGGATCATGTGTCGTTTGAAGTTCGTCCGGGGGAAATCTACGGTTTGCTCGGGCCGAACGGAGCCGGCAAGACCACATGCCTGCGAATCCTCAGCACCGTCCTGCGGCCAACTCGCGGCATTGCAGAAGTTGATGGCATCAATGTCGTTCGAGACCCTGAAGGAGTTCGCTCGCGCATTGGTTTCATGTCATGCAACACCGGCATCTACGACCGCATGACGGCTCGCGAGATGGTTGAATACTACGGCCGGTTGTACGGCATTCCCGAAGAGAAACTGCAGACACGCATCGATGAGATCTTCGAGGTGCTGCAGATGAAAGATATCCGCGATCGACTCGGCGGAAAGATGTCGACCGGCATGAAACAAAAGGTCTCCATCGCACGGACGATTGTGCATGATCCTCCGGTCATCATCTTCGACGAGCCAACATCAGGGCTCGACGTTCTTGTGGCCCGAGCCGTCCTTCAAGCCGTCGCTGCGTTGAGAGATCAGGGCAAGTGCATCATCTTTTCGACGCACATCATGCGAGAAGTCGAAAAGCTGTGCGATCGAATTGCCATCATTCATCGCGGCAAAATTCTGGCGGAGGGAACTCTGCCGGAACTGGCCGATCAGTACAAACAACCGGACGTCGAGGAACTGTTTTTTGACTTGATTCAACGACGCGAGGACGAAGTGGCGAGAGCCGTTGTTTAAAGGAAACAGGCTTTTCCGCTCGCCGAGAACAACTTCAACAAAGACAAATCAGAACACTGCCCGGCTGGTGAACTCCCGCCGAGCAGTCGAACATCACAATCGGAACCGGCATGAGCTGGAAGAACATCAAACTGGTTTTTCTCCGCGAAGTTCGTGATCAACTGCGAGATCGTCGCACGTTGTTCATGATAACGATCCTTCCGGTGCTGCTGTATCCGATGCTCGGACTTGGCATCGTCCAGATGATGCTGACGTTTACCGAACAGCAGCGCGTCGTTGTGGTTCTGAACGCCGATCAGCTTCCGCAAACGCCCGAACTGCTGGATGAAAACGGACTACGCAAAGAATGGTTTGACAGTGATGAAGCGGATGCCTCGAAGCTAAGAATCCTGACGGGGCCGCTGTCAGAATCCGCGCCTGGTACAGACACCTCTGAGCAGCACGCGGAGACCTCTCCCGCTCGCCGACCACGACGTGGCGAAAAGACCGACCCGGAGATTCTTTCGAACGCGCGAACACTTGCGAAACAGATCCAGTCGAAGATAACAGCCAGGCCAGAATCCGAGGGCCGAGACTCCATCGAGCGAAAATCCACAAGCAACGAGATCAGTGATCTGTTTGCGTCCAGTGGTTTGCAGGTGCTGGTCATTGTCCCTGAAAACTATGGCAGATCGATGGAGCAACTGCAGAAGGAACTCGAGGTCGCCCGAGGTTCCGCAGATGCTCCGACGGTGACGACGCGCGTCCCGAGTCTTCTCGTCGTTCGCAACAGCGCTGATGACAAGTCGATGGTTGCCGCCAGTCGAGTTCAGAAGGCATTAACCGCCTGGGAAGACGCTGTTCGACAGGATAGTTTCCAGAAAGCCTCGCTGCCTGCGGAGCTGCAGCATCCTGCCAGACTTGAATGGATCGAAGTGGCTCAGGAAGAACAGGTCGCGGCCAGTGTCTGGAGCAAGATGTTCCCCGCGCTGCTGGTCATCATGGCATTGACCGGCGCGTTCTATCCGGCCATCGACCTCGGTGCGGGTGAGAAAGAACGCGGTACGATGGAGACGCTGCTGATCAGCCCGGCGCGACGAGTCGAACTGGTGCTTGGAAAATTCGCCACGATCATGCTCTTCAGTTGCGCAACCGCGCTGTTGAATCTGGCCAGCATGGGTTTGACCGGACAACAGATGGCATCGGTGATGGGCGAAGGCATGACGAAAACTGTCAGCCTCGATGCTCCTGGGCTGGTTCCGCTGATGTGGCTGGTCATCCTTCTTCTGCCCCTTTCTGCTCTCTTCAGCGCACTGTGCCTGGCGCTGGCGACATTTGCACGATCCACCAAAGAAGGCCAGTACTATCTGACTCCGCTGCTGATGGTCGTCATGGGCCTGACGATGTTCTGTCTGTCGCCTGCGGTGGAAATGACTCCTCTTTACAGCGTCATTCCGGTCGTCAACGTTGCTCTGCTGTTGAAAGGCCTGTTGCTCAATTCGGCGAACTCCGGGGAGCTTGCCGTCTACGCCATTCCCGTGCTGGTCTCAAGCATCGGCTACAGCGTGCTCGCGCTGTGGTGGGCGATCGAACTTTACAACAGCGAAGATGTTCTGTTCCGCGAAGCAGAAAAGTTTGACATTCGAATGTGGTTTCGCCAGATGCTTCGAACGAAGGATGCCGTCCCGGCGTTTCCTGAATCGATCTTCTGTTTTGTGCTCATCCTGATGCTGCAGTTCCTGGCGATGAATTATCTGAAGCCGGATTTGAATGTCGCTGATCCTGGCAGTTCCATGATGCAGCTTATCGTCGTTCAGCAACTGACGATGGTGGCGTGCCCCGCGGTGTTTATGGGAGTCCTGCTGACAACCAGCCTTCGCGCGACGTTTCGACTGCGCATGCCGTCACTCACGGCTCTGGGTCTCGGTGCTGGTTTGGCCGTGGTGGCACATCCGCTGACGGTTGAACTGAGTCAGTTCCTTGTCGAGCATCAGGTGTTTCCGGAGCTTCCCGAGTCGGCTCGTCAGGTGATGTCGCTGATGAAGACCGGAGATAACCCGACGTGGCTGTTGTTGATGGTCTTCGCCGTCACGCCTGCGATCTGCGAAGAACTTGCTTTTCGCGGCTTCATTCTGAGCGGACTTGCTCGCGGCGGTCGACTGGCGATTGCCGTCGGGATCTCAAGCCTGATGTTTGGAATCATCCACATGATTCCTCAGCAGGTGTTCAATGCCGCTCTGCTGGGTTTGGTCCTGGGACTGCTGGCGATTTACAGTCGAAGCCTCTTTCCCGCGATGATCTTTCACTTCCTGAACAACGCGCTGGCGACGTTTCATGCGGCGGAGTCGCAGACTGGCTGGATGGCTGCCGACGGAGTGTTCTTCTCACGAGACCGTGAGGGCTTTCTCCGTTACGAAACTCCACTGCTGATTCTCTGCGCCGTCGCCGCGGCTTTGATGATCCTGCACATGATCAAAGTCGTGAATCGACAGCAGGACGCCAAACGTCGAGGCTTGATCCCTGGTTACACCAACAACCGAGATGACACAGTGGAATCGTTTCCATCGACGGACATCGTGTCTGGCTCACCGCAGACTCGATGAGTTTGGCTGATCGAACTGATGAACCAGTGCAGTGAGCGATTGAGGACAATCGCTCTACGTAGAACGACTGTCCCAGTCGTTCAGAGCACTTGGCGTTGACGCTTGCTGGGCGAAGAAAGCAAGCTGAAGTTGAGTGATGGCCTGCATTCAACTCCCCTATCACAGAGCCGCACAACATTTCGGAGTCAGGCGTCGTGGATTGGCTCCTGGAGAAGTCTGGACATCCGAGATTGCGCAGAGTATGACTCAGCGAGGTAGCGGATCGTCCGCGAAATTCAGGGGAGATGATTTATGATAGAGATCCGAAATTCAGAGCCGAAGTTGTCGGAGGACTTGTTGCAAAGTGTTGAAGCTGCGCTCGGCGTAAGATTTCCGACTGACTACAGCAAGTTTCTGCTCACTCATAACGGCGGGAAGCCGAAGCATGGTGTCTTCGCATTTGAGTCAGACTCAAATGTAGCTACGTCCAAGGTCCGGGTTTTTCTACTCACTTGGTGGCACGTCTGAGTTTTACGATCTCCAAAAGAAAGCCGAGGTCTTCGCAGATCGGATTCGTCCCCCGATGGTTTCTATCGGCTGTGACGACGGCGGTAACCAAGTTGTGATTTGTTGTCAGGGGGAAGAGACTTGTGCGGTCTACTTCTTTGATCACGAAACGGATCGCCTACACCTCATTTCGACAACGTTTGCAGAGTTCCTGCTCTCGCTGAAGTAGTAGCCGTCAAGAATTGATGAACCAGTGCAGTGAGCGGTTGGGACAATCGCTCTACGTAGAACGACTGTCCCAGTCGTTCAGAGCACCTTGCATTCAATGAGCTTCGGTCACAAGCAGCACCCAGCCGATGTCGGCGACTTCTTTTGTGCGGCTGTGGACGATGACGGGCGACATGGCGGCGAGATGATCTTCGCCGGTCAGCGGATCGACAAAGTTGCTGACGACTCGCACGGCATGTTCTGCGTCGGCACTTCGCAGTGATTCAGCCTGACGCAGGATCTCGTCTGTCACTCGGGGAAACGACCCGTTTGGATTGCGATCCTTCAATCGCGGATGAGCGATGATCATGCCCGGCTGTTTCGTGATCTGATCCGGAGCCGTCTGAAACAGCATCGCATTCTTCTGCACACCGAAGTCGTCAATTTCGAGCGTCATCGCAAGCAGGCCCAGAATCTGTCGACTGACGGGATCTTCGCTGTCCCAGATCGGCACCGAGAACGACACGACCAGTTTGTTCGTCGCGGTGCTTTCGTACACACAGGACAAGTTGACCACGTCGCCCTGCTCAACGACTTTCGGCAGAAGAAACTGCAGCGGCTTGAGCGTCGCGACCTGAGGATCATCTTTCTCCAGATCGTGACCGAGACCGTGAAAGTAGTCGCGGTGTCGATATTCGTTTCCGATGCTCGATCCTCGCGGCGTGCGAGCGTACTGCAGACCCTGGTTCGAAAAGATACTCCAGTTGGAATTCTGAATCGCGTTGCCCTTGAGCCCGCGATGTTCGTTCAGCCAGGCCTGGATTGGTTCCCACAGAGATTTGTTCGACGGATCGGCATTGGCGAGCGTCACCAGTCGTCGCAGTTCGGTCGACTGAGCTTCCGATTCCAGCAGTCGCCAGCGGAGATCGATCTCGTAACCGACGGTCTGAGCCATCGTGCGAGCCGTCGTTTCGAGGTTCTCCTTTCGAGCCCGCTCTGCGACCGAATGACTCTGATCAGCCAGTTCGCGAGCCTCGGATTCTCGTCGAGCCAAAGCGCCGAGCCACACGGCGGCGAGCAGACTCACCAGCACAACACCGGCGATTCCCACGGCTGCCGACTGAGCCGCAAAACGATGATGACGGACCCAGCGAGCGGCTTTCTGAACCGGCGTCTCCGAAAGCACACTGATCGGTTCATCAGCCAGAAAGTGTTCCACATCATGAGCCATGTCCAGCGCGGTTTCGTAGCGATCGTTGGGCCGAGACTGCATGGCTTTCAGGCAGATCGCTTCCAGGCTTCGCGGAACTGACTTCTGAACCAGCGATGGCTTCGTGAATCGACCTTCGATGACTCGGGTTCGGATCTCATGCCCGTTGTCACCCGTGAACGCCGGCTGACCACACAGAATTTTGTACAACGTCGCGCCCAGACTGTAGATGTCACTGGCCGGCGTCGGCGCGAGGTTCGATGCTTGCTCGGGGCTCATGTAGGCCAGCGTTCCCGCACCGCCGCCTGATGAACTGCCCGCCTGGCTTCCGGACAATGGCATCAGAGTCATCTCGCCACTGTTGCGGAATCGATCGTCGCGATTGACCGGAACGGCCAGGCCCCAGTCGACAACAATCGTTTCGCCGTATCGCCCCAGCATGACGTTTGCTGGCTTGATGTCGCGATGAACAATGCCGCGATTGTGAGCATACGCGACTGTCTTGCAGACCGACATGAAGGACGTCAGCAGTCGACGAAACTCGACACTGTATTCCGAGTCTGACCCGGATGCTGACCGCGACTGATGGTAACGCTGGATGGCGTCGTCCATCGTTTCGCCATCAATGTATCTCATGTAGTAGAACAGGCGGCCCGCGGCTGTTTCGCCGATTCCGTACAGAGGCACGATGCCCGGATGTTCGAGACGTCCGGTGACTTCGGCTTCCAGAAGAAATCGGTCGCGACTGTCACGATCGCGGACAAGGTTCTGATGAATGAACTTCACCGCAACCTGACGATTCAGTTCCTGCTCCGTCGCGCGATAGACGGCTCCGAGGCCACCTTTGGCATGAAAGCAAAGCGCGGCGAGACTGCTGATGGACTGCAGTGACTCGCCCGTTGTCGACGGATTAGGTTCTCCGCGGCCATTGAGCTCCGACGAACTCAGACCTTCGATCTGTCGGCTTAGTTCCGGGAGCAGATGTGGAAAGGTTCGACACAAATCCTCCAGCGAGACCGGACGCCCGAATTGCTGAGCCTCCTGCCATTGCTCAAGCAATCCAGCGAGAATGGCCGAATCGCTCATCCCGATTGTGTTTTCGTCGAATGCCATAGTCCCGTCGCACGCTCAGATCCGCTCGAAGTATGGCGACATCTTAACGGGCAGTCTCGGAAAGGCGACTGGGAATTGGGTCGGGGCTACCAACCGGCAGATTCGCTGGACTCCGCTCGCTGCGTTGCGTGAGTCTTGCAGGTGACTATGTGCAGGCTGTTTTTGGCCTTTATCAAAGCGAGCCGGGGCTGGGATGTCGAAACATCCCAGCCCCGGAACATCGGGTCGATTCAAAGGTGAGGAGAACCTTTGAAACGCTGCCTTGAAATTCATGACGAACCGTGGGTTCGAACAGCAAATCCTCAGTGAGATACGTAGATGGCCGGGTCGTCGATGATGATCGGCGTTGACCACGTCTTGCCATCATTCATGTTGCACGAATTGAAGAAGTGTGTCGCAAAGTATTCCGCTCGATAGCTGTATGGAAAGCTGGAATACAGGTGATCTTTCGCGGTCAGGTTCTCAACGCCCTGGTGGCCGTAGAAGTGGCACTGTCCATCGCCGGTGACCGACATTCCCAGAGTCCACCAGCCTGGGGTCAGCTTCAGGCTCTTCACTTCGTGTCCGAGGTTGTTGCCTCGAATCAGCAACACGGCTTCGTCTTCCTTGAAGCGTCCATCGTGGCTGCTGTGGAACTCGATAAAGAAGCCTGGCCAGTAGTCTTCCTGCTTCTTCACGGTCTTTGTGAAGATGAACTTCTTCTCGGTTTCGCTCGTCGTTGTCTTCACGTCAATTCGGTAGCCGAAGTGTGACCCGGACCGATTTTCCCACTGATCAAACGGCGGCAGATAGATGCGAGTCACCACGTTTGGATTGCGGCTGACTGAGGTCGCTCCGATCTTGGACGAGCAGGCCATGATCAGGTCGTCCTGCTCCATTTGCATGGAGTTCACTCCCGGAACGCCGGAATTCAGGGTCTGAATTTTCAGAGCTCCCTTGCTGCCCGGCAGACCTCCTGCTGGAGTTGCAACGCGAACGATATGGTCCGGCATTCCTCGCTTGGGGCTTTCGAACCACCGCTTATTGTTCGAAAACCCGGTGGGAGAGCGAGTTTGCTCGTCCTGTTCGCGGCTGGCTTTGGCTCCGTTTGGGATCCACTTCCAGTTCTCGTCTTCGAAATCGTCACCCACCTGATTCAGGCGAATTCCCGTTCCGGGAACCACCTGAGCAAACGACTGGGTGAAGAAAATCGGAACGGCGACAACAAAACACGCGGATCGAACAAGTGACAGCAGTGGCGACCTCATGTCGACCGTACTCCCTCACAGAAACTCAGCCTCGGATCTTCCGCAGGCTCAATCAGAATGAAACCAAATGCACATGGGCCGGCCAGACGTCCTTGCCTGAAACCGGCGCTCCTGTGCGAAGCCGGGCTGGCGAAAACCTGTGAATTGAGCCATCCATGGCATGAATCCGACAGGCAAATCCCTCCCTGCGACTGGAGTTATCGGACTGCTCGTTTCCGGCGGCATAGTCATTTCGAACGGTGTTGGCCGTGCTTCCGTCGCAATTCCGGGACAGCCCGAAAGACCGGATTCCACGACCCAGAGTCCTCTTTCAGCCCATCTTTCGCGGCCGGAAAGGTCGGTGAATCGGCAGAGAACTGGGAAACGGGCGTCTCGGTCGCTGAAATCGAAGGCATAGGATTGATCCTCGTGGCCAAAATCGCTAGATTGCTCGACTTCTTTCCGCCCCGGTCCGATAAACGCAGGATGTTTTTGTTGGCAAGTGGCTGGGAATCCGCGCCACAGCGCGATCTCTGAGTTTGAATTCTGTACGTTTGATCATTCCTGCCTGAGCTTTGGCAGGGCAAAGGACAATAGTTCCATGCTGGCAATTGGCAAAACATGGATGGCGAAGAAAGAGGACGTCGACGTCAAGGGCGGAGACTGGTACGTCATTGATGCGGATGGTCACATCGTCGGTCATCTGGCAACTCAGATCGCGACGGTTCTGATGGGCAAGCACCGCCCGGACTACACGCCTCACGTCGATGTCGGCGATTGCGTGATCGTTCTGAACTGCACGCAGGTTCGCTTCAGCGGTAACCCAATGCAGCATTCCAAGCTGCCGTACCTGACCACCAAGATGGCAAAGAAGACTTACGCTCGTTACACCGGTTTCCCAGGCGGATACCGAGTTCGTACGGCGGTCGAAGCCATGAGCAAGAAGCCTGAGCAGGTGCTTTACGAAGCTGTTCGACGCATGCTTCCAAAGAATAAGCTCGGCCGACACATGCTGAAGAAGCTGCGTCTGTTCACAGGCACCGAACATACTCATCAGGCTCAGCAGCCGAAACCATTCCCGGCACATCTGGTGCCCGACCGAAAGCTCAAGGGCAAGGCCTGATCTGTTCGGCTTCGTTTTGAAATCTCAGTTGTTTCCTTTCGTGAGTTGAGTTTCTCGTATGTCTTCAACGGACGTTTCTGAACCGGAAGTTCCATCATCATCACTTCCGGAGCTGTCGATCGGATCTGCAGCATCATCTGAGCCTGTTGCGTTTCATCAGCCAACGATCCGCGGCAAGGTGGACCGATTTGGCGTCGCGATGGGAACTGGTCGTCGCAAGACGTCTGTTGCTCGCGTTCGCGTGAAGGAAGGCAGTGGCCAGTTCGTTGTAAACGGCCGACCGCTTGAAGATTACCTGCGTGTTGAGCGAGACCGTGACAGCGTCATGTTTCCGATCAACGTCGTTGGCAAAGCCGGTCAGGTTGACGTTGCAATTCGCGTTCAGGGTGGTGGCACGACGGGTCAGACCGGTGCGATCATTTTGGGGATCGCTCGAGCGTTGCAGGGCATGAATGCTGGCTGGCATCAGTCTCTGGCCGACGCCGGACTGCTGACTCGAGACGACCGAATGGTTGAACGTAAGAAGTATGGGCGCAAGAAAGCCCGTAAGAGCTTCCAGTTCTCAAAGCGATAATCGGGCCTCTTTGGTTCTCTGAGTTTCGCACTCAGTGTGTATGAAGTCCCTGCCGGATCGTTGTCCTGCAGGGATTTTTTTTCGCTGGTTCCGACCGAGGTTGCTCCGATGCAGGACGCCTATCAGTCACTCATCCTCCCCGACGTGCAGCAGATGCTGTCCGAAGGGGATCTTGATGGACTGGCGGCTGTCTGCAATGTGGTTCATCCGGCCATGCTGGCTGAAATCCTCGAAGAGCTCGAAGACCCGCAGATCTGGTCTGTCCTGGACCAGGCGGAAACGACGCGACGGGTTGAGATCTTTGAGTACATCTCCCTGCGTCGGCAATCGGATCTGGTGCGAGATCTGGACACAGCTCGATTGTCGAATCTGCTGGAGTGGATGTCGGCCGACGACCGCGTCGACCTGCTGTCCCGCATGCCCGAAGACCGCCGCGAAGATGCACTGCGATTGATTGCAAAGGCCGAACGAAACGATGTTCGGCGTCTGCTGTCGTATGATCCCGAAAGCGCGGGATCAATCATGACGACGGAGTATGCTTCGCTGCCTTCGAACATCACTGTTCGTGATGCTTTGTCGCAACTGCGTCAGCAGGCCCCCAACAGCGAAACGATCTACTACGTTTACGTTCTGAATGATGCTCGCAAACTTGAAGGGTTCATCTCGCTGCGTGATCTGATTCTCGCAAAACCGGAGTCACTGCTTCCGGAAATTATGCACCGGGATGTCATTCGCTTTCGCGTGTCGGAGCGTCGCGAAGTCGTCGCTCAGGAGTTGGCTCGATACAACTTCATCGCCTTGCCAATCGTTGACGAAGATGATCGTCTGGTTGGCATTGTGACTCACGACGACGCGCTGGACGTGGTTCAGGAAGAAGCCACTGAAGATGCGTATCTTCAGGGTGCCGTCGCGCCTTTGAATGACACGTATGAAGAAACTCCTCTCCCGACGATTTTGTGGAAGCGCGGAGTCTGGCTGCTGTTTCTGTCCATCGTCGCGCTGATGAACGCTCATGTGATTGACCACTATCGAAGTGAGACAAGCTCAGCAGACACACCCGTCACGGGCTTGAGCGGTCTCACTTCGCTGATCCTGTTGTTTCTGCCGCTTGTCATGGCCAGCGGCGGAAATGCAGGATCGCAGTCGGCGACTCTGTTCATTCGCATGTTCGCACTGCAGCCGACAGAATCTCACGGCGGCCCCGACGACGCACTTGATCGCAAGCTGATCTTTCGCGAGTTCCTCATCGGGCTTTGTCTTGGTCTCGCTCTGGCGACGCTGGACTTTGGAGTCGCCTGGCTTTGGTTCGGCCGCACGATCAGTGAGTCGGCAGCCATTGCAACGACCGTTGTAACGGTTGTCGTTTTGGGCACATCGGCAGGAACGCTGCTTCCTTTGCTTCTGCGACGACTGGGGATGGACCCCGCCATCATGTCCAATCCGCTGATTGCAGCAATGGTGGACGTCCTTGGGGTTGTTATCTTCTACGAGATTGCCACACTGTTTCTTTCGTAGAGAGAACTTGTGATGGATCACACATGATCCGTCTCATCGGTCTTCCGTCAACGTTTGACCTCACGATTGAATTGCGATCGCGAAGGAGTCAACTCCTGTGAAAACACTGTCTCAGGCTTTGTGTGTTGCTTTGCTGTTGACCTGCGGTTTCGCAACAACACCCGCCGATGAAGTTCCTCCCGGCGCTTTGCAGATCAAACCAGCGCGTCGGCCGGCCAACAAGCAGACGATCTGGGGTTTGAACGAGAACGATAACTTCACAGCCAGTGTGAACATCGACAAAGTCACGACTGTGCAGCTCGGCGATCAGAAGGAAATCGTCACGCACACGAATGATCAGTTGTCGCTCTACTACTATATCGCCCAGGTCCTGCCGAATGGCGATTGTATTTTGATCGTCGAAGTGGGCACGGGCGAACGAAACGTGGATGAGCAATCGCCCGATGCTCTCAAGACGGCATCACGACAGAGTTTCAATACCGATCAGCAGTCCATCCCACTGATTGTCCATCCGGATGGAACCACGGAACTGCAGTCACCGCACGAAACTCGTGGACTGATCCAGGCACTGGTGACAGCAGACCCGAAAGCGCAAAGGGTTCTGGCTGAAACTCTGACAGATGAGGTGGTACTCAGTTGGCTGTCTACACCGTTTTGGGCAAACAGCAAGTCACTTGAAAAGGATCCGAAGGCACAGTTGCTGACTCGAACTCTTTCAATTGCCGCTGGAAACTTCGGCTCGATTCACATTGATGCTGAGCTGAATCCCACAGCAGCAGAGGGTGATTACACGACCGTTGATTTCACGGGCAAAGGTCGGTTCACGCCCTTGGCATTGCCAGCGAAGGTTTCACAGTCTCGCGAGCCGCTTCTGTCAGCGATGTCGATCGAAGTCAGCGATTTTTCGGGTCGGGCGAAACTCTGGACTCCGGAAACGCCACCATCCGAGCAGCAGGAAGGTCGTCCGTTGCTTGACGAATTGAACTTCTCCTGTCGATTAAGGGGCGAAGCGACTTTGCCCGCGCGCGGACAGCGATCAGAGCAGAAGTTGACGTTCTCTCAGTTACAGACGCAATCATGGCTCGTCACTGCTCACAGCGTTGGACTTCAGCACCGTCGATTGTCGCCTGCGATGCCGATCCAGCTTCGCTAAGATCAAAGAAAACATGGTCCTGAGGGACAGACCAGGAGTCCAGGTTCATCGGTGCTTCAGGACTCATAAATTCGCCGAACCTTTTGAGACTGTGTGAACGGAAGATGTTGAAGTCTTCGGGATCATCGCTGCCGCGTAACTTGCTGCGGATCGCGGCGATCATCGCGTTCACAGTTGACCCACTTCTCCCCGCACAAGCGATTCCCGCAGCGACCGACGAATTCAGCGTCCTGCCGGATGGCGAAGCGGACTACGTCAGCCGGTTGATCGATCTCCAAATGTTCGAAGTCGCGGCTCAGTACTGCGAACGTTCATCGGGGCTCAGGAACGATATCGAGCAGCACGCTGAATGGGAGTGTCTTCTTGCGACCTGTCGGCTTCGACAAGTGTGGACATTAGCGTCAGACAGTCGGCTGGAGACGATTCGAATCGCGGTACAGCGGCTTTCAGATTTCCGCGCGAATCAAACTCCGTCAATGCATCGGGACATTCAGCTTCGACTCGCCCAACTGGAATTGCTTGGAGCTGCCGGTCAGATTCAGGAGCAGCTTCACAGTCCGGTCTCAGCAAGTCGCCGTCTCAAGCTGGCGATTGAGGATTCAAACTTCGAATTCTCTCTCAAAGCGGCTGAGCAGGCATATACGGACTTGCAAACGCTGCTCAAGCAACTTGAAGCCACTCGGAAAGATCTCGATGCCACGTTTCTGCGAGTCACTCGCGACCGAATTCGCATCCTGATGGCGCAATCGCTTTTGGCACAAAGTCGGCTTGAGGCTGGCTCCAAATCACAGCAGCAACTCAAGGAGGCAAAGAGTCTCGCGGAGCCAATCTCGAGGAACGCGGCCGACCAGGGGACGAAGTTTCGCGCGAGGGCAATGCTGGTCGAATTGAGCCTCGAAACCTCGCCGAATGAACCGGTTGACCTGTTACTCAAGTCGCTCGAGGAACTGGCAGAGACCACTCAGCAGCAGGCTAAAGTTGAATCGTTGCGAGTGCGAACGCTGTTGATAAAGGGCGTGCCATCCGATGCATTGCAACAATCGATCGCTGCTGACGACCTGCTGTTTGAAACATCCGAGGAGCTGAAGGTCCTTCGACTTGAATGCCTGCTGCAGCTTTATGAGCTTCTGTTTGAACTGCCCGACACATCGTCTTCTGCTGAGATGAAAAACAGCACTGCGGTTGAATTTGCGGCACTGAAGAACCGAGTCGAATCCAGTCTCAGCGGTCCGTGGAGCGAACGTTGCCGCCAGATTTCTTTGCGATTTCACCGAGTCGGACAGGTTGGCCCGGAAATCACCGATGCACTCGAAGATATCGACTCTCTGCGAGTTCAGAACCAGTTCGAAGCTGCCATTGAGCAACTGCAAAAGATTGTTGATCGCGTTCCGACGGAACAACAAACGCTCCGGGCTTCGGTGAATCTTGAACTGGGTCAGTTGCTTCTGAAGCAGCAGAGCTGGGCCGCGGCCGAGACCGCTTTGCAGGAATCGTCAACGTTGTTCGTCAGCAGCGGTCAGACTGATGATGCGGCCGCAGCGGATTTGCTGCGGATCTTCTCGATTGGCCAGCAATGGCAGAATGCTTCGTCATCAGATTCAGCGAACACATCGACGACATTGACTGATCAAGAGCAGGCCATTGCCAGTCGTTATCGCTCGGCACTGGACTCGCACGTTCAAACTTTCGTGACCTCCGCAACAACTCGCAAGGCGCTGGAGTGGAGGGCTCTTCTGGATCTTGAATCAAGTCCGCTGACTGCCGCGGCGGATCTGATTCAATCAACCGAAACCAGCAGTGATGCCACACAACAGCCAGTATCAGATGCCGAACAGGTTCTCCGGTTGGCGATGGCTGCGGAGACTCTGCTCAACCTCCGGCTTCGTGGTCAGACTTTGTCTCAGGATGAGCAATCGCGACTGCGGTCGCTTGTGGCGACGCTTCAGGAGCGTTCGCAGATCCGCCCAACCAATGAATCTGGAGAAAGTGAGTCGCATTTGATCTTCGATGGCCTTCAGCTCGCTCTCATGATCTGCGAACCGAAGGCCGATCCAGCGTTCTGGGAGACAAACGCCGCGAAAGCTCGCAACATTCTTGAATCGCTGTCTCGAATCGAATCATCAAAGAAGCAGGATTCTTCGTCGGCTGGTCTGGATACTCATCAGCCTCGATTGCGAGCGGCCTGTGAGGATGTCTGTCATGCGATCCTGATCGCGTCATGCTTTCGGCGGCTTGAGGATTTGAAGCAGATTGAGCCGTCACGTGCTGCGATCATCGCACGACCTCGACGTGATCGAGATCGATGTGTCGCACTACTCGCCTGTCAACTTTCGAACGCCGAACAAACCATCCCGGGTAATCCTCAGCTCGCCAGATTCCTCACGCAGCTTGTTCTCGAGTCTGGACCTGACGCTCAGGTGGAAACGACATCGGCTCAGATCGGTCAACTGAAGCTTCTGAAGCAGTTGTGCGTGTACTCAAACGACTGGAAGCCGTACGTTGACACGCTGAACGGGCTCACGCAAAAGAACTTAACCGAACGAGAACTTCATCAGGTTTCAGAGCTTCTTGTTCTTTCAGATCCACAGAGAAAGATCGACGATTCTGTGTCGAAGGCTGACATGAGCTTCTGGCACGCTGTGCAAAAGCGAACAAAGCGAGGTGACGATCTGTGGCTTGAAGCATCTCTGCGACTTGCAGAAGGAAACTATCGCACTGGCAACAAGTCAGAGGCGTTGAGGATTCTGAATGTTGTGAATGCGTTGTTTCCAACGTGGGGAGATGAATCGCGACAGAAGCGTGCTCAGCAATTAATGGACCTCGTCAACGGCAAGCAGGAGCCGTCACCGTGATGACGCCCTTCGTCGAGATTCGCCGGTCCATTCTGCAGGAACGATGTCGACGCCTTGCGGCGGAATTCGCTGCGTCAGCGATCGAATGGGAGCCTGAACTCTCCGGTCGCTTGCCAGGCGAGATTCTTTCAGACGTTCATGGCTTCAGTCCGAGAGCATCATGCCGTCAACTTGCGGATTTACCAGTGCTGGCTGCTGCTGGCTTTTCAGAACTCTGCATCACAAAGCCAGTCACCGACAAGGCTCTGCTGCGGGAAGCAATCCACTGTGTTCGGCAAATCAAGCTAACCTTTACGGTTGACCATTTTCGCCAGGCGGAACTGCTGTCTCAGGCAGCGATCGAAACAGGTTGCTCGATCGGCGTTCTCATCGATACAGAATGCGGACGACAACTGACCGGCGTGCGCCCGGGTCCTGATTCCGTCAGACTCGCAGAAGCAGTCTCACGACTTCCCGGCCTGACGTTGGCAGGTGTGTTCGTCGATGATGAATCAGTCATGACTCCAGGCGGTTTAGAATCTCGCCTTGCAGACGCACATCAGACTGCTGATCATGAAATCGTTGCGAGCCACAGTCGTCGAATCATCAGGGGTGCTGGTATCGATTGTCAGCATCTCGCCAGCGGACGAACGACCAATCCTCTGAAGCGGGATTCGTCGGAAGTGACACGTTGCATGCTCAATCCACTTGATGAATCGGCACTTGATCCGATTCGTTTGACCGAGGACTCGCAGGCAGACGCTTCAGAGCACAAGGCATGGATTGTTGTGACCCGAGTCTTGTCGCGACCGACGCTCGAAACATGCGTCATTGACATCGGCCACGAGATTACCGCGACACAAGCAACCATCCTCTCGCCCCGCGGCGCATCCTTTCTGATGCTGGCCAATGACGTGAGTTCACTGACACTTACTGGTCCAGCCTTGGATCTTCGAATCGGCGATCTTGTCAAACTTCAAACCGACTGGCGTGCCACGCTGCGTTTGCCGTTCGAGTTGCTGGACGATTCTTCGCTTGGGGTGAACTGAGACGTTCATGTGAACTGCGATTTGTCCCCTCTCCCCCGCGAATGAACTCCAGAGAAGGTTCACGACTTTTCGGGGGAGAGGGCCAGGGTGAGGGGGACTGTGACAAGGTTGCCATCTGAAAAAAAACCTCATCCGACCTTCGGCCACCTTCTCCCCTTACGACCTTACGAAGGGGAGAGGGGACGTTGTCGCGGACTTTGTATGATCCCTTGAGTTGCCCCTTGACCGAAAGAAAGGAACCCACCGGTTGAAGCTTCGAACACGCTCACGTTGTTCGCTTGCCAAATATGCACTCATGGTGCGTGATCCTGAGTAAGAACCTCGTCAGAGCCAACGCAGAGAGCTGCATCATGGCCTCCGGTGGTGATCGCTTTCCTGGCGGGATCTGGCGGACCACAGAATAACGCGTTTTCGTCAATCCCAGATTCTGCCTGTGACAGCAAATTTTGGTTTCACTTGCCATTCGTAACTCCCTGCGAGATTGGGACTTACGACACTCACCGCCGCGCCGGGCGATATTGACGCATTTTCGCGAACGCCCGTATAGTCCGCTTGAATGCAAAACTACCGAAACTGCGGAATCAGGATGGTTCCAGAAGTTTCGCCCCTTCTGTTTTCGTTCACTTGATCCTGTCTATTTCTCCCTTCCTCAACTCCTTTCACTCGCCCGTCTTCTGCGGACGCATGGAAGTGTCTCAGCACCTCGCCGGATGTCATCCAACGATGACGTCTGGACCAACGGCGACGGAATGACTTCTCAGCCCGTACTCAAGACAACGATGCAGATACTTGCAGCAACCCTGTTGCTGACAATTTGCCATGTCGCGCGCGGGCAGGACAGGATCACAAGTGCGGGACCGATCTCCCGAGTGGAATCGCTGACAGAAGACCTGCTGTCTTCTTCGCCGGTTGAATTCTCCGGGACGTTCGATGAAACACTGTCCGTTGATGCAACTCAGGTTCATCTCATCACAGGCAATGTGAAGGTTGCTCAGGGAGATCTGAAGATCACGGGATCACGAATGGCCGTCTTCGTCACGCCTGTCGAATCCGGATTTGACCTCGCTGTCTACGGAGAAGATGTGACGATTGGATCGCGGCCGTTCAGCGTGCGAGCGTTTCGACTACAGACGCTCAAAGAACCGATCTTCAACGTGCGGTCTTCGACCGAGGCTGATACGAGCGATCAACCGCTGCTTCGGCGGGCCAGCCTGTTGCTCTTTCAGTCGGACGCCGGTAATGCCAACCCCGTGAGTTTTCAGACGACGGGACAGGATTCGTTTGGCCCCCCGATCCCGTCGATGAATCAGTCTGCGACGGTCCAAAGCTCTCGACGCGTTCAGATTCGACCACGCTCAAACGATCCGCTTCGATTCGAGTCATTTCGTTCCACCGACACCGTGCCTGCAGAGCGAATCAACGTCATCACGGGCGGAGTCAACGTTCTGATCGAAGGCGTCGAACTCGATATTCAGGGTCAGGAAGTTTCGCCAGGAGTCATCGATCTGTCGGCGGACCGAGTCGTGATCTGGACTCAGGCTGGTGAAGGTGACGCGTTGGAGGCCGGAGACCTCGTCGTACAGTCAGCCGACTCGCGATTTGAAGTCTACATGGAAGGCAACATCGTCATCCGTCAGAATCAGAACGTCATCAATGCAACTCATGCGTTCTACGACGCGGCAAACAATCGATGCCTGATGTTGAATGCAGAACTGCGAGCCTTTGTTCCTACGACCGGAGGCTATTTCCGGGTTCGCGCGGAACGCATGCGACAACTGACTCGTGATCGCTTCCATGCACAAAATGCGTGGGCCACAACAAGTCCCTATGGTCGCCCCGGTTACCGAGTTCAGGCGAGCGACATCTTTGTCGAGCCGCGGTCGTTCATCAAAACGGATCCCATCTCGGGCCAGCAGGTCGTTGAGCAGTCAACGTGGGTCACGGGCGTCAACAATCAGTTTGTCGTTGGCGATGTCCCGGTCTTCTATCTGCCGAAGGTCAGTGGTCCTGCAGAAGATCCTGGCATCCCGATTCGTCGTGCCACGGTCACTCAGGATTCCATCTTTGGTCTTCAGTTTGAAACGATCTGGGACATGAACCGTCTGCTCGGCAGAGAAAAGGTTCCCGGTCTGCAGTGGGATCTTTTGGCTGACTACCGAACCAAACGCGGTCCGGGCATCGGCACACAAGCCGACTACAAGGGATCGAATTCACTTGGCAACTACAACGGCAACGGACTTCTTTACTATCAGTACGATTCAGGCAACGATCGACTCGGCCGCGATCGATTGAGTCTTGAACCGCCCAGCACCAGTCGCGGCGAGGCATTGCTTCGACATCGTCAGCAACTTCCCAATGACGCGATGGTATTTGGGGAAATCGGATACCTGTCAGATCGAAACTATCTGGAACAGTTCAATGAGTCGGCGTTCGACACCGACAAGGATGTCGAGACGCTGCTGGGGGTTCGTCAGGATTTCGGAGCGTACTCCGGATCACTCTGGGGCCGAGGCGATCTGAATGGGTTCGATGCGACGACTCAATGGCTGCCGCGAGCCGACCTCTACACGTTCTCACAACCACTCTTTGACGGGTTGCTGTACTGGAACATGCATTCGAGCCTTGGTTATGCCGACTCGAAAGCGGCTGGCGATCCGACCGATCCCAATGAAGTTCTGACCGGAAACTTCTCCAGCCTCGGGCTCAGCAGTTATCAGACCGACGCGTCCGGCGTCGTCGCGATGGCCCGGCACGAACTGGATGCGCCGTTCAATCTTGGGCCTGTGAACTTCGAACCCTTTATCATGGGTGAAGCGGCATACTGGGGTGAAGGAACAACCGGGGCCGCTGTCGATCGTTACCTGCTCAGCGGCGGACTGCGCGCCCGAATGACCGCGACAAAGATCATGCCGTTTGTTCAGAGTCGAATCTTCAATCTGAATGGACTGGCCCACAAGCACGATACGATGCTTGAATACTCGTTGACATCGTCAACCACCGGTATCAATGAGATCAATCAATACAACGAGATTGATGAAGATGCTCAGGAACGATTCCGAACGAGATACCCTCGGCAGATCTTCGGCGGCGTGATTCCGACCGAGTTCAATCCCAGAAATTACGCGATTCGCACCGGAGCCGGACTCTGGACAAGCGCACCTTACCACGAACTGGCCGATGATCTGCAGGCCCTGCGAATTGGTTTCCGAGATCGATTGCAAACGAAAGTCGGGCCGGCAGAAGCTCCGCGAATTCGTGACTGGATGGTCTGGGAATACGGAGCATCGTTCTTTCCGAAGGCAGACCGTGATAACTTCGGTGAAGACTTCGGTCTGCTTTACAGCCATTACCGGTGGAACGTCAGTGATCGAACCAGCTTCCTGACAGATGCATCATGGGATCTGTTTGACCGAGCTCAAAACATCTGGAGTGTTGGCGTGCTGAGTCAGCGCAGCCTGCGCGGAAGTGTTTACCTCGGATTCCGCGAAGTCACCGCAACCAATGGGCCGACGGACGACTATTTGAAGAGTCAAACACTGATTGGAAGCTACAGCTATCAGATGAGTCCCAAGTGGATCTCAACAGCGTCATATGCTTATGACATCGCGGCAAGCGAATCTCGCGGAAGTTCGCTAACCATCAGTCGAGTCAGCCCGGACTGGGTTCTGCATTTTGGCCTGGGCTTCGACTTCGGAAAGGACAATGTCGGCGTTGGGATCTCGCTCGAACCCCGCTTCGGCCCGCCAACCGCCACCAACCTCAGCTACCTGCTTGGCATCTCGCCGTATTGATTCTGAGTTTTCGCGACAGTCTCATCTCGTCGCGAACGAGATCGTGAAGACGAACAAAATGCCGAGCCAGACGATGCCAAGGATGTGCCAGAACCATTTGGCGAAGGTGACGCCCCAGTAGTACTCGTGGTCGTATCGATCAGCCGCGGAGGAGAGCTTCACCCAAAGCAACACCGACTGAGCAACCAGAAAATGCATGGCGTGCAAAGCCGTCAGCATGAACATGAAACCGTGCATTCCCACCTGAGCATGTTCGGCTGTGCGAGTCCCCTTATCGATGGCCCAGAGTCCGTAGCCCTGCACGGCAACAAACAGCATCGCAAACAACAGAGCTTTGGTCAGAGACTCGCGGAACTCAAGCTGACGTTCTCGTCGAACCATTGCATGAGCTTTCTCCAGATAGAAGCTGCCCACGCCAAGAAAGACGGTACTGACTGCGAACGCCCACGGCAGACGGATGTACGACGCGGGCTCCTGTCGACCGAACACAAGAGCCAGTCCGGTGCCGAACAGAATCACGGCGGCCGCCTGACCGAGGGTCGCCACGTAGAATTGGCGAGTCAGTGAGACTCGCATCAGGTCCCATCGATTTGACATCGCATCAAGCACCAAAAGGAAACGGCCCGCTGATTGGCGGGCCGCTGACTTGATCGATCTGAGCCGAGTCCCATCACAACTGAGGGTATTCTCGTTCGAGCGCTGCACACAGCGACTCGCGGCTGCCAACCGATCCATTCAGCATGGTCTTTTCGAAAATCAGCTTAGGCACGGAACCACTGCCGACTTTCTTGTACAACTCAACGTGACGTTTTACGTATTCCGATGGAATTTTCGAGCCAAATTCCTTTCGAAATGCCTCTGCGCCGACCAACTGTTCAGCCCTGGCTCGAGCCGTAGCCGGAGTCACTTGATTCTCGAACAGATAGTCATGGAATTCCGCAAACTTGGCCGGGTTGACTCGCCAAACCGTGATTGCAATCTTCGCGAGATCACAGGCTCCATAATGCCCGCCGCCCGTCGCGGCACTGTTGCAGGATGCTTCAAGGGGAACCGGCAACGCCAAAATCGCGACGTCGGATCCGTACTTCTGAAGAGTTCCTTTGACTGCCGAGTGCGTGCTTCGGCAGTGAGGGCAGGTGTAGTCGAACATCTCGACAAAGATCACCTTCGCGTCGGGGCTGCCAAGGATCGGCCACTGCTTCGGATTCAAAGTCATCCGATTGTTGGCCACCGTAATCGTTCGAGGCTCTGCGGGTTTTGCTGGCTCAGCAACGTCCTTCTTCTCTTCGTCGTTCGCTGCCTGAGCATCTACCTTTTGTTCGGTCTTACTTTCCTGTGCCGCCGTGCCGCCGTCCTGAAACATCAGGGGCGACTCCGTCAGCAAGCTCATGCGAGGCAGCATGATCGTCAGCACGGTTGCAGCAACAGGCTGAGCAACATCTGCATTGCTCGGCTGACTTTCCTCGACCGGCGCTTCGACAGGTGTGGCTTCGCCGTCGACTCCCGGAGCTTCAAACACATCGGGAACCGGCGCTTCAAAGACTTCCTCGCCAGGAGCAGCGAAGACTTCTGAAGAGGTCATGTCTTCGTTGTCCGAAAGTGATTCCGCAGGCAGATCGTCGAACGTAACTACTTCGAAGTGGTCAGCTTCGCGACTCATGATCTGAACCGTCATCAGACCTGCAACGCCCAGAGCCGCAATGGTCCCAAGCCGACTCTTGTCACCAAATGAAATCGATGTTCCTCGCAGCATCAGCACAGACAGAATCAATCCGCAGGTATGCACCGTCAGGCAGTACCAGCACAAATGCTGAAGCACAAAAACCTGCAGACCGATGAACCAAAGAGCCGCCAGTCCAGCCATCAACGAGCCAAGCGTCATTCCGGACCAGAGCAATCGACGAAACGGTGCAGGAGCATCCCGACGAACAAATGCAAGCAGCATGAGCAGACTCGCGTACAGCCCGAAGGCCGGCACACTGACCGGCAAGCCAAAGACCTTCGACCATTTGCTCGTCAGCACGTGACTACAATCGAAGACGGAACCTCCGCCACCGCATCCGAAGACTTCTTCCATGCGGAAGGCCTTCCATGCGAGGTACCCAGAGATCCCCAGACCGGTCGCGCACAACCCTCGAAGAGTCCAAAGCATGCGACCCGAAATAACCTGACCAGCAGAACCTGACCCAGACGAAAGGTTCATGGACATACCCTCAGCGCAGAATGACTGCAAAAAACAGATCCCACTGTTTTCGACCCAGACATGCACCGGTTTGCCCGCCATGCAAACCGCCTGCGTTCGGCGAACGAGACTCCCCAGCCTCAATCTCGCCTAGGTCAGGATAGTGACGCACCCACACAGCGTCATGATGCAAAACTGTACCACACCCCGTTTTTCGCAAGAATTCCGTTTTCAGGATGCGATCGGATTGTTACCTCCCATCGGTGCGACAACGTTGCATCCGTCTCGGCAGGAGTCTTTCGCGTGACCAAATCGGACCGCGTGACGCAACCAGCTTTCGCACACTCCGGGCGAATCGAGGCGTTGAGCCAAAATCGATTGAAGTTCAGCCCGACACGGGCCGGGAGGTCGGCAGAGTGATCTTCGGCGCCACCGGTCGCGGAATCAGCTTTTCCGCTTCCTCCAGCAACTCCTGAAGCTGTTCTCCGAGAAACTTCGCAGCAATCGCGGCCTGCTGAAAGTTCGTATGAGTCGATGCGTGCCACGCATCTTTTTCGAACTGCTCCGCCGCGGATCGGAGCTTAGAGATCTTCTTTCGAATCGTCCGGAAGTACGAAATCGGGTCGTCCACCTGAGTCTCAACGGCTCGAAACGCATCAAAAATCGTTCGCGCCATTTCGTTCAGCTCCGGAAAATCCTCCACCTCGTCCGAATGCTTTACGAACGTCCGAATCATCCAGGCGTGAGCCATCACCTTCTGACTGCGTGCTACCAGCGCCCGGAGCTTTTCGCCGGCTTCCCCATCGATGGCCTGCTTTTCGGCACTGACTGGAGAGTCGGCCGTCGGTTCCTGAGATTCGCCGCTGGGTGATGTCATCGATTGTTCAATCCGGAACAGAACAAACGCACTTTGAAAATCTCGAGCCATCGAGCCGTGGAAATCGTTGCCCCCAACGACCCAGTTTTATTTCCAAACATCGCCGTTTCCAAGGTTTTCATTGAAATTCTCGGCAGCCACCCTGTTGGATTCCAGACGTTGATTGAGTTGCATCATGACGCAAATCCGTCACGATGGATAGATCGTCGCTCGTCTGCGAAACAAAGTTCGTACCCATCAAACTCGGCGGATTTGAAATGACACGATCGCTTGGAAACATTATTGCCGACTCGCTGGAACTCTCTTTGTCGTATGGAGAACGACTCCTGAAGGACGTGAAGCCCGACAAGTTCGCTCGATATGCATCGGTCGGCGGAGTGGTAATCGAAGCCAATCACCCAGCGTTCTCTTATGGTCACCTGAGTCTGTACGGGCCGCGAATTCTCACGCAGCTGGGAATTCCCGGGCCGACGGTACCAGACGGCTTCGAAGCACTGTTCTCCAAAGATGCCAAATGTGTTGACGATCCGAACGGCACGATTTACCCGGCGATGGACAAGATCACCGCAGCCTTCTTTGACGGTTACCGAGCCGCTGTGTCAACCTTTCGATCACTTCCGGATTCCGCCTTGCAGGTTCCAAACCCAATGGAAGGTCCGCAAGCCGTTCGATTCCCCGCGCTTGGTTCATTGCAGAACTTCTACGCCGGTGGCCACATCATGATGCATCTCGGCCAGATCAGCACTTGGCGCCGCATGATGGGACTGGGCCCGGCCTGAAAACGGCTGACACGACCCGTGCACCGGAAGATTGCCGTCAATCCCGACCGGAAACGATCGGAACTCCAATACGTTTCGACAAGGACTCTGCAAACTGGCGGGACCGGGATTCCTGCCGATCCATCGTGGAACAGAGCTTCTGAATCCATCGGGGCAAGTATTCGATAAGCCCGGATCGATGGCTTCCTCCATCGCCGATGAAAAAGAACCCGTGAACCTGATCACGATCGCGAAGCAGAAATCCCACGCTGAACCAGTCCCATCTTCGGCCAGCGCTTTCAGACATCGAGGACGTGCTCATGTCGGAGTAGCCGTAGGTGACCCCGGTGATTTGTGAAAAAGGAATCTGCCGCGTCCGGCTGAACAACCAGAACAGACGCCGAATGATTTTCACCGCCTGATCGTCTCTGCGAACCGTGATTCGGCGTGAAAACAGGCCCAGTGTTGCGATCTGAACCAATGCCGAAGATGCGGCCACGAGTCTGTCCTCGTCCTCTGAAACGCTCGGGCAGATTTCGACAAGCGACACGTCCTGCTCCTTTTCCCGCCCACAGTGCCAATCCAGAAAACTCGCAAACACCCCAGGCCTTGCATTTTACGCAGGGTAGCGTCCGGTTCGGATGAAGTCGGCATCTTCAGTTCAGTCAATCTGTATCGATTGTGCCGAGTTTCCTCAAAGGAACGGTTCAGCGGGTCCGATAAACAAGACAGGTGTCGGTTTCCAACCGCGCCGTTGTTCGTTCTTTGGCAATTCACATGAAACCATGATCGAGTGCGAATCGGTCGCCGGAACAACCGTTCTGAGCGGGCGCAGGAGGGCTCCGAACGTCGATTGCCCGAATCCGGGCTCTTGACAGTAAGTCCTGACGGAGTCTAAAGTTGGAACATTTCCACACCAACTGCGTTTAGCCTTGGAGGTTCCCAACGTGACCAAGAAAGAGATCGTGAAGGCGATTTCGGATCAGCTGGGATTGACGCAGTTGCAGACGAAGGAAATCGTCCAAAAGACGTTTGATGCCATCGTCGAAACACTGGTCGAGGAGCGTCGAATCGAACTTCGAAATTTCGGAGTCTTCGAAGTGAAAATGCGAGCCGCACGCAAAGCTCGAAATCCTCGAACCGGCGGGCAGGTCGAAGTTCCTGCCAAGTTTGTGGTGACGTTCAAGCCCGGCAAAGAGATGGAAGCAAAGGTTCGGGAACTGGAAGAGCGAGAAGCTGCTCGTGCCAGTGCCGCAGCCGCTGCTGCCAACCCGTGGGATACTCCGAAGCCCTGAACCCGGAACTCGCTTTGAGTTCTTCTCGTCAGCTTCTGCCGCCGAATCGCTCTGGATCATGTTTTCAATGTGAAGCGTCCTGTCACTGACAGGGCTGTGCTGGTGAACTGAAAACTGATCTGTCTTCCGAATACGGTGCCTCCGTGAGGTTGATCTCACGGCACAACGGGTCCAGGGAAGGACGTTGCGATGAAGATTCGAATTCGACTGATGGCAGGACTCCTGCTGGCTTGCTCTGTGCTGCACATCGGCTGCGCGACGCCGATCTGGAGCCCCAATCCGGACGTGCGAGCCCGTCAGTTGATCTATCAGTCAGAAAGTCTCCGTCATATCCCGGAAATCTGGGAACGCATCTGGGGACTTGACCTGCCTGACCTCGCGACTCCTTATCGAGTTCACGGTGGCGTGATCTAGTCCGCCCCTCAGCAATCCCCAAGTCTCGGTCCGTTCTGCGCGGGCAGGTTGTGGATGATCGCGTTCGGTCTCAACCGGAGACTCGAATGCGCTCCTCCATGGCCTGCCTCTTTTTGTTGTTGCACCAGGCGAGCGGCCTGGTGTGAACGGTTTCAACCGGCCGGTATAAAAATCATGCTGCGCGAGTGATGATGGTTGCTTGAAGATCGCCGCGTCAGCCTTTGGAACGTCGCATGTTCACGAAATCTTCCACCTGCTTCTTCAGAGCAATTTCCGTCGGAAGACGTTCCATCGAGCTGGCTCCATAGAAGCCATCGATCTCGGGCAGGCGGTCCAGAACATACTGTGCATCGTTCGGCATGGCGATTGGCCCGCCATGGCAGAGCACGAAGACATCCGATCGAACCTTGCGAGCCGCGTCGGCGATGTCACGAATGCGGGGCACGCAGTCGTCGAGAGTTAGCGCGGTCTTCGCGCCAATCGAACCGCTGGTGGTGAGTCCCATGTGAGCCACGATGATGTCGGCACCGGCTTCGGTGAGCACTCGAGCCTGATCCGGCTCAAAGGCATATGGCGTGGTGAGCATATCCAGTTGATGTGCCGCGGCGATGCAATCAACTTCGAGGCTGAAGCCCATGCCCGTCTCTTCCAGGTTCGCGCGAAAGACGCCGTCGATGAGTCCGACGGTTGGAAAATTCTGGATGCCCGCGAAGCCGAGGTCTCGCAACTCCTTGAGGAAGTGATCACGCAGCATGAATGGATCGGTGCCGCAGACTCCGGCCAGCACCGGCGTATGAGTCACCGCGGTGAGCACTTCCTTAGCCATCTCTTTGACGATGTCGTTGGCGTTACCGTAAGGCATTAGTCCCGACAACGACCCGCGGCCCGCCATGCGATACTTGCCCGAGTTGTAGATGACGATCAGATCAATCCCGCCCGCCTCTTCGCACTTCGCACTAATCCCCGTCCCCGCGCCGCCGCCAACAATCGGCAGTCCCTGAGCAACTTTGTTTCGAAATCGTTTCAGAATGGAAGAACGAGACTCAGCCATGATCATGTTTCATTCGCAGGCCGGTCCGAGCGAAACGAGTACCGGCGGTTTATTATGTTATCAAAACGGACAGGGCTCTTGGTCCAGGGCCTCCAAACAAGTTCCCCACCGTGTTCATTCCCGAATGGAGTGGACTTAAGCGAATGATCGATGTGCATCGTCCTTCCGTCGAGCTTGTCTCGGCGGAGGACACAACTGGCAGCTACGATTTCAGACGAATCACGAGAAGACGCTCCGTTTCGGGCTTGTCCCGGCGGACGCAGCGACAGAACTCGTGGATTCCGCCGGGGCAAGCCCGAGGCGGAGATCGGTTGTGAGCACATGTCTTTTCTGTAGCCCTCAGTTGGTGGCCCCGCCCGGACAAGCCGGACGGAAGCAAATCACTCATCCCTCAGCATGATGATCAAATGTTTGATTCCACGCCACCGGGTTCATGCCGGTGGCGAAAGGAAGTTTGCTGGCGTTCTCAATTTTCACCCTGACGTTCCATCGCTTTGTATTCGGACAGCAGCAACTCCGCAAACTTCGGGTCGTTGATGTGGAGCGGCGAGAAAACAAGACGCCGCTCAGACGTCTGGTTCAATGCGTTTCGAAGTTCGTCGAACAAGGCTGCGTTGGCGTCTGGATCATGAAACGGCTGGCCGGGAGCATCGATTGCGGAGACTCCGCCTTCAGGAACGACAACAGTCACCGTCGACGTGGATCGATTGAGCTTGTTGGCAATCCACCGCGCGATCTGGCGGTTTTCGTCCGGAGTTGTTCGCATCAATGTGACCTGTTCGTTGTGAACATGCAGACGACGCTCGCGAAACTCTTTTGGTACAGTCGACTTCGCTCCAAAGTTGACCATATCCACCGCACCGAGACTCAGCAGCAGCGGGATTTGTTTTTCGATCAGCACTTCGAAGCGATGAGGTCCCGCAGGGAAGACTCCGCCGACAATTTCGTCCGCGACTTCGGTCGTGGTGATGTCGAGCACACCGTTGATCAATCCCGATCGAACGAGATTTTCCATCGCTCGACCGCCGGCTCCGGTGGCGTGAAAGACCAGACAGTCGTAGCCATCGGCTTCCAACTGTTGTCGCACGGCCGTCACGCAGGGCGTCGTCACTCCGAACATCGTCATGCCCAGCGTTCGCCTCGTGGAGGCATCCGGAGTCGCATGTTTCACCATGCCCGCTATGGCATGAGCCGCGTTGCGAAGAACAGTGCGTGAGACAACATTCAGCCCGGCGACGTCGACGACGGAATACATCATCGTGATGTCACACGAATCCACATACGGCGCTGTGTTGCCGCTGGCGACGGTGGAAACCATGACTTTCGGAACGCCGATCGGAAGATCTCTCATCGCTGGCGTGATCAACGCGGTGCCGCCACTTCCGCCGATCCCGATGACTCCCGCGACTCGACCGCTGGCAAACTCATTTGTCACATATCGTCGAAGGGCAACGGACATGGCCGAGACCGCCGCTCCTCGATCGCCTCCTGTGGGCAACGAAGCCCCGCTGAGTACTTCACGCCGATCGATGTCGGCTGACACTGTGGCTGGGTCCAGCGTGCCGACATCGATTGTTCGGACGGTGATGCCGACAGCTCGAAGAGTCTCCGCGACAAACTGGAGTTCATGTCCCTTTGTGTCCATCGTCGCGATGGCATAAACGGCTTTGTCCATAGCGTGCCTTCATCGGATGACTTCTCTTGCCAATGAACTGACCACCTGGCAACCGAGAAGAAGACCGAGAAGCGTAACGAAGGGCTCACCGCTAAGGAACAGACGGGCGATGCTGTCCGGCAAAGACGGGTCCAATCACAGACCCAGGCACTCGACAATCAATTGGCCGGCTGGCTTGGTCGAACAATCAGCAGATTGGCATCGTAGGTCAGAATGCCGAGCAGAATCGAGCACACCGCGCGATCCAGCGAGACTTCGTACTTGAAGTTGGCTGACAACGGGTTCGGAAAGAATGGGTCGGCCACAAGAACGGTTCGTTCCACTGAATCGTAGCCGCACAAAACGACGAAATGACCGCTGGGCAAACCGGCGACGTCGTCTGCGGTACACGTTGCCTGAATCTCGCGACGCTCACGATAGAGATACGTCGAACTCAACCCGGTCAGCACAGGAATCGACTGCTTCAGATAACGACGGATCAGATTGGCGTTCAGATCTTCCATGCGAAGCTTGCCACCAAGCTTCAGGAACTCGATGTAGCTCTCACAGGCGAGTCGAAGCTTTTCCTTTGGCTTCGCCGCGATCTGGGCCCGCAGCTTTTCCTCCAGATCAAGTTCTTCGCGCAGATGGCCTTCGTCATTGAACCAGGATGGATCAAACACCTGCAGGTTGAATGTGAAGATGCGAACGTCGTAACCTCGACGCAGCGCGTGGCAGCCGAGCATGACGGCCAAAGTTCCACCGCCTTCGAAGGCCTGAGTTTCCTGAATCACCTGAGTCAACGGGATATGGTCGCCGTAGTAGTTGTAAACCGCATGAAGACACGTCGGACCGCAGGTCGTGTTGTCAGGCTGCTTCAGCGCTTCGAACTGCAGTCGTGCGTCCATGTCAGTGATCTCCGGACGATGGTTCGTTCCGTGCAATCACCGGACGGTTGTTGACCCGATTCGCGCCGGGGATTTCACGACGGCGGCTGACACTGCTGCCGCTTTCGCTGCTTCGACCGGTCGCAGCGTCTCCTGTCACAGCCGAAACGAACACGGCCGATGCTTCCGACGCTGGCGTTGCATGAGCCGCATCGACTCGCACGACTTCCGGAGGCATGTCAAAGATGACCGTGTCCTTCAGGGTCATCATCGGCTGCGGTGCTGCTTCTGTATCCAAAGCGAAGTCCGGAGTCGCATATGGCAAAGCTGCCACTGTGCGGCGTTTCGGTGCGGCAGACGCGATCCAGCTTTTCACTGTGCTTCGAGTCGTTCGGACCGCATGACGACGGCCCGGAAGACCGATCAGAGCCACCAGTCGAAAGCAAGCGGAGCCGACGAACACCATCATATAGGCATCGTAGTTTCGACCCAGGGAGCTGACGATCCAGGCGCCGATGAAGGTTCCGACAACCATCGCGAACGAGTTACCCAAATTGTAAACCGTCAGCACGGCGACTCGCTTTTCACCCGGAATCTGTCGGAAGAACTGCAACAGCATCGCCAGTTCGTAGCAGCCCCACACGAGTCCGCTGAGCAACTGTACGCAAGCCAGAAACCAGCAATTCGTCGATACATACCACAGCGCGCTGATGGGCATGATGCCCACGCTGCCAACCCACAAGAGTCGATCGGCTCCGAAGCGATTTGCGAACCGACCAGCCCAGGGAAGTGACAGCATTTTGCCGATGAAGGCCATCGACAACAGTCCCATGTATTCGACCCAGGTCAGCTTCAGAACCTTCAGCATGAATGGATTGAAGTAGGGCCCTGAGATATGCACAGCCGTTTGAACGGCCATTAGATACAGCACAAGTCGTCCGGCAGCGCCCGGATGTCGAATGGTTTGAAGCACTGCGGCCAGGCGTTCGCGAGGAGCAATACGATCAACACCCAGCTCTTCAGCTCCCGTTCCGCGAGGCATTGCGGTGACTCGAATCTCAGACTGCCGAGCCAGCATGCCGGCGGACACAAATCGTCCGATCGCTCCGACGCCGAAGAGAATCGAAAATACGGCCACTGTCAGATCATGAGCAACCGACCAGCGAAGCAGCAGGCCTCCGGAGATCAATCCTGCAAGAACTCCGACATGACATAGGCGGCTGCGACGAGCGAAGAACCCGCTGCGAATCTTCTGAGGCACCAACTGCTCGGCCCAGGTGTTCCATGCAGGTCCTGTGGCAAGTCCGGCGGCCCAGTACAAAGTCGCCGGGACAAAGACCGCCCACGCAGGAAGGTCACGAACAAACGCCATGCCCATCAGCATCAGCATGCTGCAGGCCTGGAGCGATGCGGTGGTGACGACGAACCGTCGATACGATCCCAATCGCTTCAGAGCAAACGGCGCGAACAGTTGCACGATGCTTCCCAGTAACACGGGAAGCGTGGCGATCAACGCGGCGTTCAGATCGCCAAGACCTCGAGCCAGCACAAACGCAGGCAGGTAGGTTTCGGCGATGCCGACCATGACGCTGAACGAGAAACCGTCCGCGTTCATCGCCTTCAGATTTCGCCTGAGCGTCTTCCGGCGCGGAACGGTGCAAGCCTGCATGATCATGTGAGTGACGAATGTCGAGAGAGGAGTCTGAACGGGCGACACAGAACGCGTTATTCTCCACACGGCGTGAATCGAGGGAAGTTGTTCGCGAGATACGATTTAGCGAGACACCTCAATTTTGGCCGCGAAAAAACAACGTCTCCGCAGATTGTGATCGTGCGGACACGACCTGACTGGACAGGGTTCCAAAGGAAATGCCCAGGATTCGAAATCCTGCGGCCGGATTTGACATTGAGAACGAACTCAATGTGGGTTTTCCGGGGTCGCCGAGTGCGAGCGAGAACCTCGCACTCCGGAATTGGTACCGGATGCGAAAATCGCAGGCAATGACTTTTTAGGGAGTTTCCCGCAACCAGTGCCCTTCAATTGCGTCGCGGTAGAGTCGAATCAATGGCTTTTGGCAGGACGCAGTCGGCTCCGGCGAGAAATGCAGAAATCGAACGGACTGCACTGTCGCATCCGTTCACACATACGAATGCAGTGTGCGCGCATGTCGACAGGATGGCCGCCCTCGGCCGTCAGAGATTTTCAGCGATGTTGACGGCCGAGGGCAGCCATCCTTGCACGGCCTGCAACGCGGAAGTCACAAAGCCCGTCGGCGGAGCGACGGGTGTACTGTAGACCGGTCGCTCCGACGACCGGAATCTGTGCTCCGTCGAAGAACCAATGCGATGAGCGATTGGGACAATCGTTCGACAATGACGTCGTGCATCGCAGCTCGACTACTGGGCTGTCTGTCCGAACGAATGACCTGCTGACAATCCGGGATTTGCGGTTGTCTCACCCATCGGCGGGTTCGAACCGGGAACGCTGAATCGCTGGAGAGTTGCCGCCGGATTTGATCGATAGTCTCCCGTCAATCCTGCGTGTCCTCCAACCATTGGAACGTTAACCGCTTCCGCCTGCTGCCATTGATACACGGCGATTCCCTGAGCCTGCTGAAGTTCCGCCAGCAGTGTGTTGTAGTCGGCGACGGCTTCACTCAGGTCTGTGATCGATTCGACGTAGGAACGCATCGCAGACTGAAGATCGGTCAGTGCGAGCAGCAGCCAGTCTTCGCTGGAACTTCCGGCCGGCGGCTGGGTGTAGCGAATTCTCGACACACGCAGCCACTCCTGAGTCTCGGTCGTTTGCCGCTTCGCAATCTGCAGTCGTTGCCAGGCCGCTTCGAGGTCGCTCACCAGTTCTGTGACTTCAAATGCGACGTTCTGCTCCAGCGCGTTCAGCCGCATTTGGTCTCGGGCGACGTTCAGTTCAGCCATTCGACGACGGCTTCGAGCGGTCTTGTTGCCGATCGGGACATCCACTCCAAATCCCAGCGTGAAGTCGGTGTAGTCACTGCTGGCCGCCTGATTGAAAGAGTCGTCCAGTCGCTCGGCAAGTCCGTTCATTCGGTATTCACCGCGGACATCCACGTTCGGAAACACATTGTTTCTTGCGACCAGAAGGATCTGTTGCTTCTCGCTGATTCGTTCTCGAAGAGCATTCAGGGCCGGCCGAGTCTGCATTGCCGTCTGAATCAACGAAGCCGTATCACCCGGCGGAGAGATTTCCTGAGGCGGCTCAGACGGCAGCAGCAAAGGATCAATCATCGGCTGGCCGCCCATCAATTGTCGTAACTGAAGAACTCGCTTTCGCAGCGTTGCCTGCATCGTGGTTTCTGTCCGACGAAAACCGTCCAACTGAAACCTGGCTCGAGCGACATCGGCGAGGATCGATCGATCGGCCTTCATTCGAAGCGTTTCGATGCGAACACTTTCTTCAGCCAGCGGCAATACAGAACGAACCGCCTGAACCTGCAAATGAGCCGCATAGAGTCGCCAATAGCCTTCCGTCACACTTCGGATTTGCGAGTTCAGAACCTCCTCCAGATCATGTCGAGAGGCGTTCGCCTGAGTCTGAGCAATCCGAATCGGCGCAAGAGAGACATTGGATCCGGCTCCGCGAAGGACTGGCTGATTCACTCGCAGAACGTAGTCCGTCGAGTACAACGGATTGAACTGACCCGGACCGACACCGTCCGGGAAGTAGAGATACGCAGTTGCCGGTTCGATCCCAACGCTGACCAGGCCGCCGGTCTTCAATGGCTGATTCAGACTGACTCCTGCGTCAACGACATCTCGGCGCGTATTGGCAGAAATCCCAGGACCAAAGAACGCGTTCGGCGGTTGATCGACGCGCGTGGCATCGTAGTTCCCAGACAATCGAGGCTGAAACTGACCTTGTTCTGCCAACACGTTCCAGTCTGCGATCTCCACATCCGCCGGAGTAATCATCGCTACATTCACGCGGCCTTCCAGTGTTCGGATGACGGACGAATCCATCAACGCAGCTTCCAGAGCTTCCCGCAACGTCAACGGCAGGAACACCTGCTGCGGCGACTCGTTCGCTGGTGCAGGGGCTGGAACCGATGAGGATAAGGATAATTGCGGCATCGGACCTGCTGACGAAGGTGATGCCATCGGAACGGTGTTTGTTGGAGTCACAGCGTCGGGCAAGGTGATCGGTTCTGACGTCTGGCTGATCGACTGCGAAACCACCTGCGTCGGCACAGGCGTTCGAGTTAACGGTCCGGAACCTGCCGGCGCGTACCGAGTCATTTCGATGCGACGAACCGGTGGCCCTTCGCCGGGATCGTTTCGCCATATTGCAGGTTCAACCGGTCCGCGTTCGCGTTGAGACTCGCGAGCACCGTCACCCACGTTTCTCAGTTGAGCATCCTGGGCTCGAATCAAAGCGAGATGAGCATTGGTATCCGGAGCAGCCGTGTGATTCTCTCGGCGCAGTGCGATCGGGCTGCTGCATCCTGTGATCAGGATCAGAGCGACGATCGGTGCTGCGAAGATTCGAGGGGTCAACACATTTCTGATCTCTAAAACCGTTTTGTCGTGCCACGAGTTCAGAACGACCGGAACACGATTTTCACCGGAACAGTAAATGCTACCAGGAATCGTGTCCCCGGTTGTCACCAAACGAAACTCTGCACCTACTTGCGCAAAGTCGAAGAGATACTTGCACTGCCGACGCGGCAGAACATGCCGTTCATCCGGTTGTCCCGCGAACATTCGCCGAAGAATTGATGCTCGAAAGCATCACTTGTACCCGGTGCATCGCCACATTTGTTTCCTCAGAACAACACGCCTCTAAACGTCAAAACGCAGGGGCTTAGCCGCAACCGCAGAAAAAGCTGGCTCTGAGACGATTTGAAAAATTGCCGACGGCAGTCTAGGTCTTTGGCACGCCGTGTGTTCTTTCCATGAAAACGAACATCGAAGACGGAGTCGCCTTCGAGACACTCATCTGTAAACGCCCTTGGAAAGCACGAGCAACATGTCAAACACCAATGAAGCACCAAAGTTCCGTATCAACCGACTTGAAGACCGCATCGTTCCAACCTTCCTCTGGGGCTGGTTCGGCTTCTTCAAGTGTCACACGAACTACAACTCCTGTGACCACGGCAGCAACAAAGGCATGAGCGACAAGTCTTGCGGCAGCAGCAAGAAGGGCGGAAGCTCAAAGAAGTGCGGTGGCAGCTCAAAGAAGCGAGGCGGAAGCTCAAAGAAATCATCCTGCCACAAGAAGGGCGGCAGCTCGAAGAAGGGCGGCAGCTCAAAGAAGGGCGGCTGGAAGAAGGGTGGAAGCTCTCGCAAGAGTTTCGGCTTCAAGAGCCACTTCGGACGCAAGTTCGGCCGCTGCTAATCTGACAAGGGGCTGACAGCCCCTTGACCCAAGGGAACCTACCGGTTCGAGCTTCGAAAACGCTCACGTTGTTCGCTCGCAAATTGTGCTCGCACCGTGCGAGCATGATTCTGGCGAAGCCACTTACCGCCTGAGGCAAACAATCGCGATTGTCTCAGACGATTGATTCAGCAAACTCCCCATGACGCCGCGGAACCCCCATTTCTCCGCGGCGTCTCTTTGCGCGCTAGGGACGATACATCAACGTGTGCTGTTGATCGATCAACTGCGCCACAGCATTGAACCGTGAAAATTTGAGGTTCAGAACAGCCAAACGTCCAGACAACCGAGCACCAGAATTCCGAAGCTGATGATCGCGTTCACGTTGAAGAACGCGACATTCACGCGATTCAAATCGTCGGGCCGCACGATGGAATGCTCGTAAAGTAATAATCCGGCAATCGCGATGACTCCCACGAGAAACACAAGACCCATCGCAGCCAGTTTCCAGAGCACCAGCAACATCACAATCGTGATCAAATGACTGACGAAGGCGATTCGCAAAGCGTTTCGAACGCCAAATCGGGCCGGAATGCTGTTGAGCTTCTTCTCGCGGTCGAAGTCGGCGTCTTGACAGGCATAGATAATGTCAAAGCCGCCGACCCAGAAGAAGATGACTCCGGCCAGCAGAGTCGGTACGACGGCAAATTCATCTCGGACTGCAATCCAGGCGGCAATTGGGGACATCATCAAAGCGGCCGAAAGCCAGTAGTGGCAAAGACTTGTCCAGCGCTTCGCGAGGGAATATCCCAGAAGAAACAACAGCACCGGTACCGACAGGATCAGCGGCAAGCGCTTTGGCAGAAAGATGGCCGTCGCGGCAACGAACGCGATGCTCATGATCAGCGTGAATGCGGTCACAGCCTTCACGGACAAAAGCCCGGCCGGAATATGCCGTTTTGCGGTTCGCGGGTTTTGAGCGTCGATGTCACGATCGACCAGCCGGTTGAATGCCATCGCCGCGGATCGAGCCGTGACCATGCAGACCAGAATGCCGACAAAATCCTGCAGCCGAAAGACACTGTCCGGCTGAGCCCACGCCAATACAGCCGACAGCAGCGCGAACGGAAGCGCGAAGATCGTGTGGCTGAATCGAATGAGTTCCAGAAAGTGACGGAGTTTTTGCATGGCAGACGGTGATGTACCGAGCGAGAAACGAACGGGAAAACGAGGACCGAACGGATTTATTCCATCAGGCCAGTCGGTAACCCGTATCGTACCGAAGATCGATCGGTTTCCTCGCCATGGGCGCTGTGTCGAAGAAATTCCCGCAGAAATCGCGACCCGGAGCAAGGTGACCCATCCGGAGCCATTTTCGTAATCGTCAGTCCGCGAGCCATCAGGATTGATAACACACTCGGAGTCTGAGACGAGCATCGCATTGTAGAGCAGTTGTCTCAACTGCTCATGAACGATTGGGATAATCGTTCTCCATTGATAGATCGCTTCCTACCGCTCGCTTTAACGCGTTGTCACCGTCTGCCTACAGAATTGAGCTTCCTGCTCCGTCAGTTCCCCGGGAGCAGGTTGGTCGTAGTGAAGCAGCTCCGGGTACGGTCCGGCGTTCCAGCATTTTGTGAAGACCTGCTGAAGATCCAGCGTCAGGTCCTTGTCGTCGCTCGCCAGGGGCAGCGAAATTCGAGGCAGTCGCTGAATCATCGAAAACCCGTACAATTCACATCGCGTTGGACAACTGCGAGTCACCGAAACAAGATACCGTCGTTCAGGGAGCGCCATAAGCCGCTCTTCGGGAACCCGAACAACAGGCTGACCGGCTCGGAGTAAATCGATTTCGACGAGGTTTGTATTCCCGAACCACAACTCTTCCTGTTTCGACAAATAGGAAGCTCGTCCGGCACCGCTCGTCTTGTTGTCCGGACTCAGCACTTCAATAGCGGTCACAACACGATTGCCTTCTGCAGGCTCAATGATGGACAAAAACGGCTGACGGACTTGTTCGCGAAATTCTTCACGCAACAACTCAACAACAACCGGCTCATCTGCAATCATGGTCACCGCAGCCGACTTCGAAAATCCACCGCGACGAGTTTCAATAGTCGAAACATCCTGTCGGAACGGAGGCTCATGTTCGAGTGCAAACAACCTGTTTTGCCTCAATGCTGCGTATCGCGGCCTAAGAAACGGCTGCAAAGCTTCACCTAAATAGGTGATGAAGCTGTCATGGAAGTCGGGCCAAAGGGCTCGACGTTCAAGATAGGGATCCATTCCAGGAAACGGGCATAACACGGAACGACACCCAGACAAGACCATAACTTCGCAGCCTTGGTATGGTAACTCAGGATCCGCCGATTGACAGTTCAATCTGAGTTCACGACCTCATGCGTCCTTCATGTTCCCACAAGCCTAGAATACAGCGTTCTGGCCACAGTCGGATCACTGGTGCCCCGAATGATCGAGCGGCCGTCGGGGAAGATGGTCATTTCGATCGGCGGATCACTGGCGACCGCCGGCAGAGTCAATCGGACAAGGAATGCGTTCGACGTCACTTGCCCCGATGCTTCAAGCCGACTTGCAAGTTCCGATAGTGACAAATGCAACTTCTCCGGTGGAGTAATCTGAACGGCGTTGCGTCCACACAAGACGGTTGACGCCGATCGCTGAGTCCCCCGCAGCCAGAGTCGTTCACCATGCTGACATGCCGGGCAATTGGAAGTTTCACGAAGTCGACTGACATCGATCGATCGGAACGAAGACGTCCACACATCGATGATGTGCAACTTGCGTTCGACTTCGTCTTGATGGCCCGCAAGAATCTTCAAGGCGATCGCGGCTTGCAAAGACGCAATGGTTCCAACAGCCGGACCGAGCACCCCCGCTGTGTCGCAGGTTTCTGTCGTACCTGGCGGAGGAGGCGATGGCATCAGACACCGCAAGCACGCGGAGTCATTGGGGAACACCGGCATGACCTGCCCGACGCTGCCGGTGCATCCCGTGAAGATCCACGGAATGCCTGTTTCCAGTGACACGTCGTTGATCAAATATCGGATCTCGAAGTTGTCGGTTCCGTCCAGAATCAAGTCGCAGCCATCCGCCAATGCGGCGATGTTGGTGTGATCCACATCGGCCACGATCGGCTCAATCGTCACTTCGGAGTTCACTCTTCGTAAACGTCGTTCGGCCGCGATGACTTTGGGAAGATGATCGGCGACGTCCTGTTCATCGAACAGAACCTGACGCTGCAGGTTGCTGAGTTCCACGAAGTCTCGATCGACGATGCGAACATGCCCCACACCGGCTCGAACCATGGCATCCGCCAGCACGCATCCCAGCGCGCCGCAGCCGACGAGCAGCACTCGACTTCGAGCAAGCCGTTCCTGTCCGTCGGTTTGGATTCCGTTGAAGAGCATTTGTTTCTGGTATCGCGTCAGGTTCAACTCTTCTTCCTCAACAGGAACAGACGAATGTCATCACGGCCCCGACCACAGTCTGGCTGGACGGATTCTACTCGCGGTTTGTTTCGAGCAACGCACTTCAGTGTAGTGTCCGACACTGTGATTGAATTGGCTCGCAGCGGAATTCGTGAGAATTCCCCCACTGCACCGAATTCGTATCAATCCGGCAACACGTCTGTGATCTCCGCAAAATGAGATGAACTTGAGAGACACAACCCCAGCGAAAACGATCCGTCAGACATGCGGCATCGCAACAATTCACGACCGATGACCGAACTGCATTCACTCTCATAAACGCCTTCTCAGGACAGACACGAAGTCCCGTTTGGCTGGTCGCACCTTGACTCGCTGGGCTTTGGTGATCAAGATCTGATGCCATGATGTGATGCAAGGGATTCCTGCGTCACGATTTAGAATCTTACTCAGAATCATGCACGCACGGTGCGAGCATGTTTGGCGAGCGAACAGTGAGAGCGTTTTCGAAGCTCGAGCCGTTAAGCTCCTCTGGGTCAAGGGGCTGTCAGCCCCTTGCCAGGATCGTTTCTCGTTGTCACAGGAACAGAGGCAAGTAGACATGAGCGGACCGATTGTTCGGACCGGGACCACCCCCGAATACTGGAAAAACTGGGATCAGATATTCGGCGACAAGACCGCTGGCAAGAAGGGAGCCAAGGGAGCAGCAAAGAAAGCGGCCGCTAAAAAGACCGCAAAGAAAGCCGCCAAGAGCGCACCAAAGAAGGCGGCAAAGAAGAAGAAGTGACCAGCCTCGGCACGACATCTTTCGACACCACGACACAGGCGGATTCGAACAGAATGCGCCTGTGTTCGTTTTTTGTCGTGGCCGCTCTGTTCTTCACAGCCGCTCTGCTGAACAGTTCCATCCCTGGCGTCGGTGAGCCCCATTACCTCTCGAAAGCAAAGGCCTTCGCTCAGCCCGACTGGTGTTCCAGAGACTTTTTTCTGACTTCGAGCAATGCTCATTATGTGTTCTACGTGCTCGCGGGTCCGCTGACGAAGATACTGTCGCTCGAGTCCGTCGCCCTGATCGGTCGAGCACTTCAGTTTCTGATACTGGCCTGCGGGTGGACCATGCTGGGCCGAACGATTGGTCTCGACTGCCGTCGCCAAATCATGGCGGCCGCCGCCTTCACTGCGCTGACGATGCTTGGCAACTTCTCTGGCGAATGGATTCTCGGAGGATTCGAATCCAAGGTTCCCGCATGGGCCTTTTGCCTGATGGCCATGCACTTCTGGATTCGAAGCCAGTTACAAACTCGACACCAGTCGTTCGATGTCATCAACGCCGGAGTCTGCTGCGGACTTGCCTGCGCGCTGCATCCGGTCGTCGGCATCTGGATGGTCATTTGCATTGGAATGGCCGCGTTGGCAGACATCATTCGCTGTCGAATTGCTTCTGACAGATCGCTCCAAAGCCTTCGCCCACTCGCCGTGTTTTCATGTGTCGCCATCATCTTCGCACTGCCCGGACTTCTGCCCGCGCTGCGGTTGCTTTCCGATGCGTCACTGCCCGAACCACAAAGAGAACTGGCGAACTTCTATCAGGTGTTCTGGCGACTCAAGCACCATCTCGATCCGATGGAGTTTTCCATCCAGCAGTGGATTTACACATGCCTTTCAGGCGTCGTGATCTGGAAACTGGCAGGACGACTCACGTCCGATCAAGCAGCCATGCGCTTTGTTGTCCGGATCGTCCTTGCGTCCGCTGTCATCGCGGCCGTCGGCGTGATGATCGGATTTCACATCGGCGAAGCGAAGAAAATCGTTCACTGGGAATGGCGAGCGTCGCTTCTGAAGTTTTATCCATTTCGAATGATCGACGGATTTCTGCCGATGCTGGCCGCATGGCTTCTTGCGTCAGTCTACAAGCCGCCGATTTCATTCCGAACCAATGTTGCGGCCATCGGCATGGCTCTCGTCGCCGCCTGGGTCACATCCGCGGCAGCTCCACCGGGCTACACGCGAGCCCAGTTCGATGAATGGAAGAACGCTTGCCGATGGATCAAAGAAAACACGCCGCAGGACGCGCTGATTCTGACTCCTCGAGAGTCTTTCGCGTTCAAGTGGTACGCGGATCGAGCCGAATACGTCTGCTACAAGGACTGCCCGCAGGATGCCGCCGGGATTCTGGAATGGAACACCCGACTCTGGAACCTTCACGACTGGACACTGGCCAGTTCCATGAACGGCCAGTACAACGATACGGACCTTGAAAGAGCTCGCGAGTTGACGAATTGCGACTTCATCGTGACGCGAATTCTTGGTCCCTTCGAATCGCAGCCGCTGTGGTCCGGAAAGTTCTGGAGGGTGTATCGTATCCCTTCGAGAGATCCTTAGCCTCGCGCCCGGACGTCGCTGCAGTCAGAGTCTTACTGAGAATGATGCGAGCACTGATCACGCATCATTGGCGAGCGAGCAACGTGAGCGTTTTCGAAGCTCGAACCGGTAGGTTCCTTTGGGTCAAGGGGCTGTCAGCCCCTTGTTCGGAACAAGTCCAGCCACTTCAGTTTCCGAATTTTCGCCGGGAATTCTCGGAAACCCGTGCGGTGGTGGGAAACCGCAACGGCTGGAACATGGCAAAAACCAGTGTTCGCGGAGAATGCTGAAATGGTCGATTGAGACGCAGCCGTTTGTCGAGTAAGACACGCGTCCTGAGAGACAACCGTCCAGGCGCGACTTAGCAGTCGCGACCGCGATGAGTCGGCCACTTGCCGCTTCGCGAATCGAATCAAACGACGGAACTTCTGCGGTATCAAGGACCGACCACCGCACTTCAGATTATCTTTCAGGAATGCTCGCGCTCATGAGTCGACACATCTTTGTAACTGGCGGTGTTGTTAGTTCCCTGGGAAAAGGCTTGACCTCCGCGTCAATCGGCATGCTGCTGGAACGCCGTGGCCTAAAGGTCCGAATGCAGAAACTCGACCCGTACCTGAACGTCGACCCAGGTACGATGAGCCCCTATCAGCACGGCGAAGTGTACGTCCTTGATGACGGCTCTGAGACCGACCTGGACCTCGGTCACTACGAACGCTTCACATCCGGTGTGTTGAATCGAGACTCTAACTACACGACCGGCCAGATCTACATGTCGGTCATCGAGAAAGAACGTCGAGGCGAATATCTTGGTCGTACCGTTCAGGTCGTGCCTCACATCACCGACGAAATCAAAGCGTCGATTCTGAAGCTGGCAACGCCTGACGTTGATGTTGTCATCACGGAACTCGGCGGCACCGTCGGCGATATCGAAGGTCTGCCATTCCTCGAAGCCATCAGACAGATTCCGCTCGACATCGGAAAAGAAAACTGCATGTTCATCCACCTCACGCTTGTGCCTTACCTGAAGGCCGCGCGCGAGGCGAAGACGAAACCAACTCAACACAGCGTTCAGCAACTTCGTGAAATCGGGATTCAGCCAGACATCCTGATCGTGCGAACCGAACGCCCGATCGGACGCGAACACACCGACAAAATCGCTCTGTTCTGTAACGTCGAAAAGAAAGCCGTCATCGAAGAAGTCGACAAGGAATTTTCAATCTACGAAGTGCCGATCGGACTGATCGAACACGGGCTTGACGAACTGATTTGCCAGAAGCTGCATATCAACGCTGGCCCATTGAAGATGGACGACTACCGAGCACTTGTGCATCGCATTCGCAATCCTCGCAACGAAGTGACGATCGCGGTTGTCGGCAAGTACATCGAACACCGTGACGCATACAAGTCGATCTACGAATCACTCGACCATGCTGGTTTCGCTCATTCGACTCAGGTCATCGTGAAGCGAATTGAAGCGGAAGAACTGGAACGTCAGGGACCGGAGATCCTGCTCAAGGGTGTAGACGGCTTGCTAGTTCCCGGCGGCTTCGGCATGCGAGGTATCGAGGGCAAGATTCAGGCAATCCAGTTCGCTCGCGAGTACGAAATCCCGTTCTTTGGTATCTGCCTCGGAATGCAGTGCGCGGTGATTGAGTACGCTCGCAACGTGCTTGGTCTTGCCGACGCAAACAGCAGCGAGTTCTCCAACGAGACTCAGAATCCTGTCATCTGCCTGCTCGAGGGCCAGAAGGGCGTTCGACACAAAGGCGGCACGATGCGTTTGGGGGCTCAGCCCTGCATGCTGACTCCGGGAAGCCATTCTGCGGAAGCTTATGGCAAGCTGGAGATCAGTGAACGTCATCGTCATCGCTATGAATTCAATCCGGAGTACCGCAAGGAATTCACCGAAGCAGGACTCGCCGTTGCCGGGGCCAGCCCGGATGGGACTCTGGTAGAAATCGTCGAGTTGCCATCGCATCCGTGGTTCGTGGCCGTGCAGTATCATCCCGAGTTCAAGTCACAGCCTCATAACCCGCATCCGTTGTTCAGGGGCTTCATCGAAGCCGCCCTCGCGCGTCACCAACACCGCAGCGGCGCTCCGGCTTCGGATACGTCCGTGCAGTGAGCGATTGAGGACAATCGCTCTACATTCAGGACAACATTGTAGAACGACTGTCCCAGTCGTTCAGAGCACTGCTCTCAACTTCCGGTCGACGGAGCGACCGGTCTACAGTACACCCGTCGCTCCGCCGACGGGCATGAACCCTATGGAACTACGAGCATTCGCCGAGCAGGTTCTGCTCACACCAGATTTCAATCGCAAGGTGGCTCGGATTTCCGAGCCACTGACCGATGAGAATCCCGGCGAAGCTCTGCGCGTGGCAACTCCCGCAAGGCCAGACAATCTTCAGTTCGCCGCTCGCCGCACGGCGCCTGCGATGCCGAAAGCTCAATCGCTGAAAGATCCCCGCAAGCGAGCCATCGCGCATCATGTCATGGCCAATCATGAACTGCAGGCTCTGGAAGTCATGGCCATGGTTCTGCTCGCCTTTCCAGAAGCTCCCGCCGAGTTTCGCATGGGCATGGCTCACATCATGTTCGACGAACAACGCCACACGCGCATGCATGCTCAGCGAGGCGAAGAACTTGGCGTGAAGTTTGGCGACCTGCCGGTGAACTCATGGATCTGGCAGAAAGCTCAGGACTATCAGACCACGCTCGAATATGTCGCGGGGCTGCCTCTGGTCTTCGAAGGTGCCAATCTGGACCACACCGTTGAGTTTGAAGAGTACTTCAAGCAGGCAGGAGACCGTCGCAGCGCGGCGATTATGAGAGCCATTCATAAGGACGAAATCCATCACGTCGAATTTGGATTCACCTGGCTTCGGCAATTCAAATCCCCGCAAGATTCTGACTGGGATGCCTGGCAGAAAGCCCTGAAGTGGCCGATCCGTCCATCGAAAGCTCGTGGCGAACTTTTCCAGCGAGAGGCTCGATTTCAGGCTGGGCTGACTTCTGATTTTGTCGATCAATTGGAACGATGCATGGATGACGACAAACCTGTCGTTCCACAATAGCTCCGTAGCGGACTTCGCCAGAAGTCCCCCATTCCTGACCGCACGCTGAAGCCTAAATAAATCCTGCCAGCTCCCGGCCAACGTACGAAAGGCCAGGCAGAGGCGGGGGATTTCTGGCGAAATCCACTACGACATTCGATCATGTAAGTCCCGTCAACGTTCCAGTTGCATCGGCAAATTTGTCAGTCTCCAGCCCCATCCGTTGAGCCATCGTGAGCAGGACGTTCGACATCGGCGGATGTTTGTCGGTATCGAACGCAATGTGCTGGCCGTGTTTGAGTCCCAGTTTGTGGCCGCCTGCCAGGAGAGTCGGCAGGTTCTTCGGAGAATGTTCGCCGCCTTTGCCGGAATTCATGCCGCTGCCATACAGGATCATCGTTCGATCCAGCATCGTGCCGTCGCCCTCGGGTGTGGCCTTGAGCAGACTCATCAGATGAGCCAGTCGCGACAGGTGGAAGCGATCGATCACGGCCAGCTTCTGCAGCATCTGAGCGTCGCCGCCGTGATGAGACAGCTCATGATGATTCTCACCGCCGCCACCAAACCCGCCAGCCTCGCGCGACCATTCGAACGTGATGACTCGCGTTGTGTCAGTGATGAAGGCGAGGTAAGTCAGTTCCAGCATCACGTCGAGCCACATCGGTCGATCGTGAGCATTGCCGGGCTGATTGCCAAGCTGCAGGTCCTTCTCTTCAACATGCGGCTTCGGCTTGTCGAGCCACGCCTGAAGACGCTCCACTTGCTTCTCCGTCTGACGAACGCTGGTCAGATACTCATCAAGCTTCCTCTGATCTGCCGCACCAAGTTTCTGACTGAGCGACTTCGTTTCGCTCACCAACTGATCCAGAATCGAACGACGTTCGGCGTATCGCTGATGCGCGGCTTTCTTGTCGGCATCGGACTCGGGGACAAACAGACGCTCGAATAGTCGACGCGGCGAATTCTCTGCGGGCAAGGGCGTGCCGTTGACATCAAACGACAGCGTATGACTATGCCCCGCGCCGCCGGTGCCGGATTGATCTCCCAGTTGCAGCGAAGGATACCGAGTCTCCACGCCATGCTTCTCAGCAACCAGTTGATCGATCGAAAGACTGTTCGTATAGTCCGCGCCGGGCTTGGCTTTGAGATTCGCCGCCGTCAGCCACGTGTCTGCTCCACTGTGACCACCTTCGGATGCGGGATGCCCGAGTCCAGAGAGCACCGTGAAGTCCTGGCGATGATCTTTCAGTTCCTGCAACGTCGGCGACAGGGTGTAGTTCGCGCCGGAATCGGTCGGCACCCATTCCATGATGTTGACGCCGTTGGGAACGTAACAGCACAGCATCCGAGGCTGCACGACATCCGACTTGGCCCAAGGCTTAAACTTCGACGGCGCCCCAAACGCCCTCGGCATCATCGCATCCAAAAACGGCAACGCCAACGCGACACCAGCAGCTCGTAGAACGGTGCGACGATTGAGATGCGTATGAATTGGCATGGTGAGAAACCTTTGTGATTCAATGTAGAACGATTGTCCCAATCGTTCAGATCCCTGTTGCCTTTGACCCAAAACAAACACAAATGCGCTCGTGAGCAGTTGGGACAACTGCTCTACAATGAAACTCAATGAGACTCAAACTGTGGGCTTGCCACGATGTGGTGGACCAGCGAGCGGATGGTGTAGCCTTTCGACTTCATCACTCGCGCAGCGTCCTGAATACTCGGCAGGTCCGAAAGGCCGGGTTCGCGGCCGAGGGCGTAGGTCATCATTTTTGTGGCAATAGCCCGAAGAAAAAGATCCTCCTGAGCCATCATCGCGGCTTGCAGTCCTTCCACGCCGTTGATCTCTATGCCGTCCGGCATTCGAGACGACGCATTGATCACCGGGTCGTCACGCTGCACGCGGCCCTTGTAGCCGAAACCTTCCTGATCACGCCATTCACCGGCGGCGTTGAAGTTTTCGAGAGCAAACCCGAGCGGGTCGATCTTACTGTGACATCGAGCACATTGAGGCAACTCGCGATGAATCTCAAGACGCTGACGGACCGTGGCCTTGTCAATCCCCGGTACCTTCGGAGCAATCTCACCCGCGTTCGCAACCGGCAGACCGGGGTCCGTCGCCAGCAGCGTCTTCAGAATCCACGTTCCACGTTTGACGGGCGACGTTCGAGTCCCGTTTGATGTTACCGTCAGGATCGACGCCTGAGTCACAATCCCGCCGCGATGAACTCCGGGTGGCACGGGAACTCGGCGGAAGTGATCGCCGCGAACATCGGGGATGCCATAGAAGCGAGCCAGTCGTTCGTTGATCGTCACAAAGTCCGAACGAATCATCTGCCGTGCGTCGAGGTCGTTTTGCAGGAACTCGCGAAAGTAGGCTTCCGATTCTGCCACGATCGATGTTTCCAAATGGCGATCATACTGAGGATACAAGTCCGGAGCGGGCGGATTTGCACCAACAAGTCGCAACCCAAGCCATTGCCCCGCGAAGTTCTTCACGAAGTTGTCGGCTCGCGGATCGGACAACATGCGATCCACCTGCTGCGCTCGAGCATTCGGATTCTTCAACTGACCAGAGTCCGCCAGCTTCGAAAATTGTTCGTCCGGCATGCTCGACCATAGGAAGTAACTCAGCCTCGCGGCAAGCTGATGATCGTTCAAACTCTCGCCGGATGGCCCGGCCGTTGGCTCGACCAGATACAGGAAGTTCGGTGACGTCAGAATCGACGTCAGCGGAATCTTCATCGCTTCGACAAGACTGCGATCCTTGCGAGCCGCTTTGAACTGACTTGTCGCAATCTCAAGTTCGCCCTTCTGAATCGGTCGCCGCCACGCGCGTCGCATGAACTGAGCCAGCACCTCGCGAGCATACTTGTCTTCGTCAGCAGCCTTCTTCGCAGCGTCGCCGAACACAGCTTTGTGGCTCGATGGAGGCCAGGCATCGAAGACGGGACCTTCAATTTCGAACCAGTCAATCAACAGTTCCGGACGAGCGAACTTGTCATTGCCCTGCATCCAGAAGTTCTCGAGCACGCTCGGAATTGCATATGCGTATTCGAGCGAGATCCCGGCTGTTTCGGTTGTGAATCGGACAGGGAACTCATGAATCTTCGGATCATCCGGCGAACCGTCGGCATCGAACTCAGCGACCGTTCGCGGCTGGGAACCGAGTTGCTGAATCAGCTTGATTCGAGGCGGGCCGTAATCGTACATGCGATCCGTTTTGAAGTGCTCGAGATCGCGATCGTATTGCTCCTGAGTGTACTTGCGACCTTGGGGATTCTGAGCGTCCTGTTCATCCTGACGATGCTTCAGGAACGCCGCAGCCGATGCAACAACGGCATCACGATCGGGCCGACGGCCTGCCGCCTTGATGCGAATGACATACAGGCCCGCCACGGGAACTCGAAAGTCGCGAGCCCCCACATTCTTGTCCCACGAGTTGTGATGAACCACAACCCAGTCACCTTCCTCCTGATTGTTGTTCCCATTGACCAGCGGATTGTTGCGTTCGTCGATTCGCATGCGAACACGATCCGCCGGCCCGACCTTCGGATCAAACCGCCAGCGAATCGATTTCGGTTGCTCACCTTCAACGAGTGCTCGATCCAGAATCTGCTGTGCGGCGTTCAGATACAACTCAATCTGCATCGGCGACATCGACAACGCACTGCCGTTGTTGTCGAAGCCGCCCGCGGCGGGATCTTCGGGAAAACCGGACGTATCGAAATCGATGTTCAGCAGGTCTCGAATCGTGTTCCGGTATTCATTCCGATTGAGCCTTCTCAGCACAACCGTTCGTTCACGCTGAACAAGCTCTGCCGCTACGGCCTGGGACGTGATCCAATCCACAACCGCCGCCACTTCCTCCGCCTTCGGCTGCGGCGACTTCTCCGGCGGCATCTGATGCGAATTCAAGACGTTGACCACTTCCGCCCATCGCTTTCGGACTGACAAGTCCGCCAACTTCGGCTCAAGGCGAGAAGGCTCAACGGAAAACTCACCTTCCGGCTTGTCTCCGGTGTGGCAGTCGGAGCAGTAGGACTTCAGAAACGGCGAGACCACTTTGTCATAGCCTGCCTGGTCGTCAGCAAAGCCAGTTTGAGCCAGCAACGGCAGCACAATTCTAAGCAGCAGTTTTCTGAACATAGCAGTTGCCGTCAGCTAAAGATCTCAGTCACCGGCCGGCCTTTGGCGATTGGCAGCGGGCGATTGAGGTTGTCGTGAACTTCGATGTTGTGATCGATACCAAGCGCGTGATACATCGTGGCCGCAAGATCGCCGGTGGTGACGGGATCCCGATCAGGAACAGCGCCGTATTTGTCGGATGCCCCATAAATCGCGCCGCCCTGAATGCCGCCTCCGGCCAGCAACACGGTGTAACACTTCGGCCAGTGATCGCGGCTGATATTGGCGTTGATCTTGGGCGTTCGACCGAACTCACCCATCCAGATCACCAGCGTTTCGTCGAGCAGACCGCGGTCGCTCAGATCATTGATCAGCGTCGGCAGAGTACGATCGGTGATCGGGAAATGAAACTCCGGCAGGATTTCGTACATGCGAGTATTGTCAAAGCCGTGAGTATCCCAGCCGCCTTCCGTCTTGCTGCGACCGCCGATACTCGGTGCGAAGTAGACGGTGACGAATTTCACTCCGGACTGAACCAATCGGCGAGCCAGCAGGCAGCTTTGTCCGTACGTCGTGCGACCATACGCTTCACGAATCATGTCCGGCTCGCGCGACAGATCGAACGCGTCGCGGACTTTCTCCGAATTCAGCATCGCCAGCGCGCGTTCGTAGTAGGCATCAAGCCCGCGAGCGGCGGCTGATTGATCAAGATCGCGGGACTGCTGGTTGATGATTTCCTGCAGTTGCCGACGATCGCTGAGTCTTCCCAGAGACACATCGGACGGAAGGCTCAACTGAGGCAACTTGAAGTCGCGTTCGTTCGGATCGTTCCGGAAGAACAGCGGATCATGCTGCTTGCCGAGAAAGCTGGCTCGCTGGCCGGGCGTGGTGGATCCGTCTGAAATCTGATACGGATACGAAACAAACGTCGGCATCCCATTCGTGTTCGGCGCGACGGAATCTACGACTGATCCATAGCCAGGAAACAGATCGAGCGATTCTCGCAGCCGTTGATCATCGATCGGTGGTTCCACTCCCGTCAATGCCGTGTAGCCGGCGGAATTGTGATTGTTCATCGTGTGATGCACCGTTCGAATCTGGGCGAATCGGTGCATGATCTTTGCGGTCTCCGGGAGATGTTCGCAGACGAACGTGCCCGGCTGTGATGACGAGATCGTCTTGTACAAAGACCGATATCCATCGGGAGCCTGCGGCTTCATGTCGAACATGTCGACGTGGCTGGGTCCTCCCCACTGAAACAGGAAGATCACCGACTTGGCTTTTCCCGAGCCGCTTCTTCCCTGCACGGTCTGGCTGCTGGCTTTGAGATCTTCTGCGTTCAGAAGCGAAGGCAGATTCAAACCAAGAAGGCCGGCTCCTCCGACTCGCAGCAGATCGCGTCGATGCAACCGTGCGGCTGATGAGACTAACGATTCATGTCGCATGGTGGCTTCCCAGAATAACCGGCAGATGTTCGCCGAGTTAGAACCCCTTGAGAAAGTCCCGAAGGTTCGGATCAATATCCTCACCACTGTTTGTTGCCGGATCTTCGTCGGCCGTGGGGTCACTGGATAAGCTCACGTCCCCTGGATCGACCAGATCCTCAGTATCGCCCGACAACCACGACATGACGTCATCGCCAGCATCCGCCTCATCATTCACGGAAGCTGTCACATCCTCGACGGCTCCATCTGCGGCGTACAGTGCCGCGGCATCGGTCGATTGAGTCAATTCGGTCTCATCCTCAACGAGCAACTCTTCAACGGCCACGATCTCGTCTTCGCTCATCACCTCAACGTCGTTGTTCTCCGACGGCTGCGAGACTTCTGCGGCGTCGATGACATCCACAGCTTCAACACTTTCAACCTCAGGTTCTGCCGTCAACCAATCGGCAACATCTTCGCTGGTGACATTTTCATCCGCAGGTGGCAATGACGACTGAGCCACGGGCTCATCGTCGGCAGACAGCCAGTCCGGATTGAATTCAGGCTCGTCAGAGGAGATCTCATCCAAGTCAGCAGGCATGGCAGCATCCATGCCAAACACGGGCACATCGGACACTTCACCCGCCGCGACTTCACCAACATCCGCCATCTCCGCGAAGTTCGCGATCTCTGGAGCCTTAGTCATTTCTGAAACCGCATCGACCTCAACAACCGGGACCAGTTCATCTGCGTCAATAGGGGCGTCTTCAATTGCAAGGTCTTCCTGAGCCATCTCGCCCCACGGCTCGTTCTGCAGTTCCGGTGCAGGAGGCAGCTCCATCATGGCATCGGCTGCCACGACTTCCGGTTCGTCCCAAACTTCAGCGACCTCCGCTTCGGGCTCCGCCGCATCGAAGAAGTCACTGACCTCCACAATCTCTGCGGCTTCGATCTCAGCAACGGGAACGACTTCTGACGTTGCGATGGGCTCAACCGCCGGTTCAAAGTCCGCAACCTCCAGCACTTCTTCGACGGCCGCAACTTCTTGCACCTCGTCGATCACATCGACGACGTCAGCCTCGACCACGGCCGCAACCTCATCATCGAAGACTTCGACCACTTCGTCTTCAACAGCAACAACCGCATCTTCGATTGGCTCAACGAGTTCATCGAACTCTGCGACTTCGACCACTTCTTCAACGTCTTCAACGACCTCAACAAGATCGGCTTCTTCCACCAATTCCGGAACAGCCAACGGCAGCGCGGCGGCTGCAACTGATGCAGCATTCTTCAGTCCGGCCGACACAGGCTTCGCGGAACCCGTCGACTTCGGTGCAGAAGGAGCGGGCTTCGGGGGACTCGCTGGAGCAGAGCCGGCGACGCGAGCGGCCTGAGACATCTTCAGGGGAGCCGATGACGGCGATGCCACCGGGCGATGCCTGCGAGCCGGCGCGTCGGGATCTTCCCAATCGTCATCCAGCGACATGACGTTCCCGACAGTGCTGGAACCTCGAACCGGATGCGAATCATCCTCGTCAACAACTTCGATCGCTTCTTCAATCTCTTCGACGACCTCAGCGACTTCAATAGCCTCATCTTCATCTTCGACGACTTCGATGTTCTCATCCGGAAGCTCTTCCACAACTTCCGCAACATCGAACACCTCTTCGACAGCATCGTATTTGTCGTCGAGTGGAGTGACTGTCTTTTCTGTAGTAAAGTCATCGAAAAACGACATATCGGCCGGAGCAGCATCGACGTCTTCAACAGGTGGCACTGGAGGTGGAACGTCTTTGGATGCGGCCTTCGCAGGCGGTGCTGGTGGCACAGAAGATGACTTCTGTGCAGCCGCAGGCTTCGATGGAGGATTGAATGTCGTGTTCTTTGCTTCTTCCTCCGCAGCAATCAATTGGCGACCCAGGTCAACAATTTCAGCGCGACTGTCAAACTTCGGCAGTTGTGCTGCTCGCTTTTTCGCGGCATCGGCGGGGCTCGCACCGGATTGTCCGGCAACAAAGTCCGAAGTGACTTCGCGGGAATCTGCAGTCGCTCCAGCCTGTTCGACAGCAAGGTTCATCGCCTGAGCGTTTCTCAGCGTCGCATCGACATCCGCAACGATCGTCGATGGCTCTGATTTGCCTTTCGCGGCGGCCTTCTGTTCTTTCGATGCGGATGACTTCTTTGACTCATTCGACGCCGCATCGTCACGAACCTGAATCAGGAATCGAATCGGTCCGAGCGACAACTGCGATCCGTTTTGAAGTGGCTGACGTACGCCGGACTTGAGTCGTTCGCCATCAACAAACGTTCCGTTGCTGCTGTCGAGATCGGTGACGCTCACTCCATCTCGACCCACGCGAAGAAAACAATGCCGCCGGCTGATCTGAGGAGCTGAGAGCCTGAGATTACAGTCAGCACCTCGCCCGATCACGATGTCATGACGAACCGTGACGCGACGGACATTGGACGGCTGATCCTGAAGTTCCAGAACGACCTTCATGCAGATTCTCTCAGAAGAACGTTGACTCGTGCAAGACTGTTGATCATTTGCCCGAATGCTTGAACAACCCGGACCTGTGACCACTTGCCTTGTTCGTTTGCGAGCAGTTGCAGCCATCTCGCTGTCTGAAATCCACTCGGACACCAACCGAATCGTCGGCATCCGGAAACACCACGGATCTCATCTTGCGCAGCTTTTCACAACAAAACGCCAACTGCAACAGGTTCCGTCTGTTTTGGCGGAAATACTGCCATTTCACCCCGGCTCAGGATCTTACAGTCTGAGCGGGATTATGGATTCCGCGGCGAGGTTGGAGGCGTTTTGCGGTCAGGTATCCCGCAAACAATCGGCCTCGACTCACGCCGAGTGGAGAATACGGCATCGAAGACTTCGACAGATCGACTGCGGCGTATTGCGAATACTTGTGTCAAGGCCGCGAAGCGAGGGCAGGGGGGCGTTACATCGAAAAGCTCTCGCCCGGGATCCAGATTTTGTTGGCCGTTTCCGATTCAGCTCGGCTTCCAGAAGACCTTTCTCTTGGTTTTCTTCGAGCCTTGAGACGCACGTAGGGAGGAACGAATCGTCCGCGATAACCGAAATGACTCACATCGACTGAGTAGTCCGCCCGCTTTGGCTCCCGAAGATCTTCAATCACAAAGCCAGCCACGCACATCCCGCCGACCAGTTGTTCGAGCCGATGCAGGTACTCGTTGGTTCCAGACTCGCGATAATGCGAATCCTGCTGTCGAGGCAGTGGTCCCTCCTGGTAATACTCAACGCCAATCACAAACTGATGCCGTTCGTTTTTGTGGCTGATTTGCAAACTGATGGGCTGTTTGTGCTGACTGATATAGAGCCCGTTGTCTCGAATCACCCGTGCCACTTCACGGAACACACGGCTCACATCCGGAACGTAACAGGTGCTGACCGGATGGTGAACGATGTCGAAGAATTCGTCGCCCAGCATGTGCAGGTCATCCATAGATGCCTGAACGGTTTGCACCTTCAGTCCACGACGTTTCGCCTCTTTTTCGTCGAGTCGCAACATCGAATCACTCAGATCGACGACGGTGACATTGGCTCCGGCAGACGCATACAAAATAGCTTGCCAGCCGCCTCCCGACGCGAGACACAGAACGTTCAACCCGGCGACGGATGGAGGCAACCACCCACGCCCATCGAGCGTTTTCAGAGGGTCACGGCATTCGGCATCGGTCGCGACCCGAGCGAACAGGCTGCCGGTGTCGGCCATTTGATTCCAAGCGTGCCGATTTGTTTTCAGGTGGTCCACGACTGCCAGTTTCTTTATTCAACAGGGCTTTTGACTGGCATTCTGGTCAAGCACAGACGATCATGCCAAGAGACACGAATCTCCGGATTTTACGCACGAAACTGAAGATTTGTCAGCTTCGGGACGCCGTGATTCTGGACGTGTTTGCAGGAACCTGTCATGTTTACAGAGTTTCTGATGTTCAACATAAAAGGAGGCCCGGCTTCGTCCGACAAGTCCGGCTGGCCATGATTGGCCTGTGTTGTTTCCCCGGTTTTTCCGGCAATCTCTCAAATGTGCTGGCGAGCACCTTGATGGATTCGCTTGAATATCGCGGGTTCCTGAAAGAACGAATGAGACACTGACGTCTCCCTGTCTTGGTGAAACTATGCCCGTTGTCGCCCACAGCATTCAGATTCTGAATGGTCCTGTCACTGCCTGCCGCATCGTGATTGCCCTCTTCACGGCAGTGATCTTGTGTGGTCAAGCTGGGCTGGCCCAGGAAGGTCAGGCTCCGGCGGCTCCCGCCAAAGCCGATGAAGCGGCACCAAAGCCGGAACAGAATCCGGAGCCCAAGCCTGCTGCAGAGAATCCGGCACCAACTCCAGCCGCGGCCGCAAATAACCCCGCCGCTCCTGTTCAGGAGGGTTGTGCTCAGGAGATCGAAAGACAGCAGGCACTGACTCGGTCGCTCATGAACCTGCAGAAGCCGCTCGAGTATCCAGACAAGTCTGCCGCCGAAAAGCTCCGTCGTGAAGCTGGCAACCTGATCAAGGCAGGTTTCAAGGGTGAGGATACGAAAAAGGTTGTGTCGTATTTGCAGTACCAGATGCTCCGATCCACAGACCCCTCGTTCGTCGCAGTCCCATCAAACATGCAGGACCTGCAGGGCGATGTGATTGACACGATCGGACAAGCTGGCAATCAGATCGGAAACCCGCAGGAACAGTTGGCAGCGAGACGCGCCTACTGTGGCGAAATCCTGAAGGTTGCTAAGCAGATGCTGGAGAACAACTTTGATGCACGCATGTCAGCAGTCGTCATCATCAGCAATCTCCACGACGTCAAGGCTGTTCCTGGAGGTGCGAAAGCGAAGGTCTATGAACCTGCAATCACCACACTCCTCGCAGTACTTCGCGACAAAGAACAGCCAGATGCACTGAAAAGTACTGTTGCAGGACAATTGACCTTCCTTCTGAAAACATGCGACGTGAATCCACAGGATCAATTCCGCATCAGCGATGCCATTGAAGAGGAAATCAAACGAACCTGCGGCGAAGTTGGTTATCAGTTGAACCTACTGGATGCCGCCCTCGAGATTTCGCAGCCTCGCCGGAAGATTGGCGTTCCCAAGCCGACAGCCATGGCAATCTTTGAGGCCGCGCTGAGCGATTCCAGCAAACCCCTCGAAGTACGGTGCCGAGCTGCCTTTGGCGTCGGCCAGGGAGCATATGATGCTGAAATGAAGCTGGAACCACTGGCAAAGAAGATCTGTGAACTCGCCAGAGACGTCTCCATCCAGTTCAGTCGTGACCAGAGCAACCCCGAAAAGTGGAAGTACTGTGGAATGAATTTGTTCTATTCATTCTGGCACATCAATGCGAGTCAGCGTCAGGGAGCCAACGTGAAAGGGCTCCTCAACCGAGATCCAAAATCCAAGTTCATTGCGGACGCTGCGCCGGTGATTGGAACCGTTTCCCTGCACCTGTTGCAGGGCAAGAGCTTCAAGGCTTCCGATTTGCAACCACTTGCGGACCTGTTGAAGTAAGCCAAACGGATCACGGAATCTTCTCCGCTTGAAGAGCCCTTTCTTAGCATGTCGACCAGCAACTGGTTTTCGCATTCACTGTGCGTGACTGCTGCCATCGGTTCCGTTTAACCAGCCCAGCGATGCAAGCTGGTGAGCAAAAGCAAGAGCCGCTCATTCGATTGAGCCGACGCTCATCGCAAAAAAATCCCGGAAGCAGCGAATCCCAGGGGGGCGGAGGACTCTAGCTGCTTCCGGGGGCGATTGGCTTTGGTTGATGCATCCAAAACCCTGAATGCAACGACCGGAACAGTAAGACCTTCCGCAAAACCGGTCAATACGTGTTGCTGCCTCAACTGTGACCAGTCAAGTTCTCCCAAGTAAAAGCTCCCCAATCACTTGCGAACCTTGCGGCAAATTCTGCCGACCCACGTTTCACGGAAATTCATCGATTTCATTTCGTCTGACTCCAGCAAACGGGCAGCGATTTAAAGTTCTGTCCGGTCTCGCCTCGGAGAAAGTCAGATCAATAGCATCCTGTCTGACACCTTTCGAGTGCTGACGTTTGCAAACAAATTCGCCGTGATGCCTGAAGAGTCTTCGTGCGACGCTGGCTGAAGCTGCTTCCACATGTTCGAATGACGACAGTCAGTCGCATCAATCGACAACATGCAAGATCAGGAGCCTCACGTGACTGAGAACACATTCGTTTCCGTCGCGGATTTGTGCGAATTCATGGGCAACTTCGCTCCGTTATCCCTTGCGGAAACATGGGACAACGTCGGACTGCTGCTGGGGAGAAAGAACAGCCCGGTCAAAACTCTGATGACTTGCCTGACACTGACAGAAGATGTCGCGCAGGAGGCTCGGAAAAAGCAGGTGAACCTGATCATCACACATCACCCGGTCATGTTTCGATCCGTTAAAAAGCTGACAGATGAAACGACTGAAGGCCGAACCATCCTGACCCTGTTGGAATCCGGGATCGCGGTCTACAGCCCGCACACTGCGTTCGACAGCACATTTTCGGGCATCAACCAACAGTTTGCCGAAGCGTTGGGATTGCTGGAAATTCAGCCTCTTCGCCCGTCCACATCCAGCGAAACTGTCGGCTCCGGACGCCTGGGAAGATTGTTGTCCTCCGAAACTCCCACGAATTTCGTCAACCGAGTAACCACCGCGATAAATCTCTCGAGTCTTGAAGTGTCACTCAACTGCGCCACCGTGCAGAAGGTTGCCGTCGCCTGTGGAGCCGCTGCAGAATTCCTGTCCGATGCAATCCGACTTCAATGTGACACGTTTATCACCGGAGAAGCGAGATTCCATTCCATTCTGGAAGCACGAGCCGCTGGCCTGAACCTGATAGTTGTCGGACACTATGCGAGCGAACGATTCGCTGTCGAACGACTTTCTGAGGAAATTGGCCGGCGATTTCCGAGCCTCTGTTCATTTGCGAGCCAGGCCGAAGAGAATCCAACTCGAATCATGACGGCATGAACAGCAATCGGATGAAACCAGACTTGAGGAACGCTCCTGAGGAACCCCCAGTGACCGAGACAAACAACTCAACGCCGCCCCAAACGGCGTCCCAAGCGTTTTCCAGCGGCGTTGGACTCATCTGCCCGATGTGCAAAAAGGGACATTTGTTCACAGGATTCATCAAAATGAACGCCAAATGCCCCGAGTGCGGGTTTCGATTTGAGCGAGATCCGGGCTATTTTCTTGGGTCAACCTACATCAACTACGGTCTGACCACGCTTCTCACAACCTGGACCTACATCATCCTGAGATTCGGGGCCGGAGTGGAGCAGCGGTGGCTAGTTTTGGGTTTAGCGACATTTTGTGTGATTTTCCCTTTGGTTTTCTTCCGCTACGCCCGATCACTGTGGCTGTCTTTCGACTGTTACTTTGACCGAACGGGAGCGATGGAAGCTCGAGCTGAGCAGGAAGAAATTCCTGATCCGAAAACCTCTCAAAAAAATTGAGAGAGAAGGATTGACACTCAGTTCGCCGCCGATACACTGCCCCGCCCCGGACGCGACCAACGGAAACGACGCGAGTCAGACCGAAGGACGCAAACGACGCAAGTCGTTCTGGGAATTGATCTTTGACAACATGATTGAGTTTGTGAGCCTTTGAGTTTTTGGCTAACGAATCGTACATCGCCATCCTTTGACCGGGATGGCAAACAGGTTAAACCTTTTCGCTATCTGCCGACAGGAAACTGTTGGTGAAGCATATTTTTGAAGGGTTTGATCCTGGCTCAGAATGAACGTTGGCGGCGTGGATTAGGCATGCAAGTCGAGCGCTCGTAGCAATACGGGAGCGGCGAACGGCGTAGGAATTCATAGGAACGTACCCTCAGGTCGGGGATAGCTACGGGAAACTGTAGGTAATACCCGATGATCTCTGCGGAGCAAAGGTGTGATTCCGCCTGAGGAGCGGCTTATGCGATATTAGCTAGTTGGTGGGGTAATGGCCTACCAAGGCGAAGATGTCTAGGGGGTGTGAGAGCATGGCCCCCACGACCGGAACTGAGACACTGTCCGGACACCTACGGGTGGCTGCAGTCGAGAATCTTCCGCAATGGACGAAAGTCTGACGGAGCGACGCCGCGTGCGGGATGAAGGCCCTTGGGTTGTAAACCGCTTTCGGAGGGGATGAAATCTTCGAGGGTACTCCCTCGAAGTTGACAGAGCCTCAAAAGAAGCACGGGCTAAGTACGTGCCAGCAGCCGCGGTAACACGTACTGTGCGAACGTTATTCGGAATCACTGGGCTTAAAGGGTGCGTAGGCGGCAATCCAAGTCAGATGTGAAATGCCTGAGCTTAACTGAGGCACTGCGTTTGAAACTAGACTGCTAGAGTATTTCAGGGGTGTGCGGAACTGCCAGTGGAGCGGTGAAATGTGTTGATATTGGCAGGAACACCGGAGGCGAAAGCGGCACACTGGGGAATAACTGACGCTGAGGCACGAAAGCCAGGGGAGCGAACGGGATTAGATACCCCGGTAGTCCTGGCTGTAAACGATGAGTACTGAGCGGGAGGAGGTTTCCTCTTTCTGCTGTAGTGAAAACGTTAAGTACTCCGCCTGGGGAGTATGGTCGCAAGGCTGAAACTCAAAGGAATTGACGGGGGCTCACACAAGCGGTGGATGATGTGGCTTAATTCGAGGCAACGCGAAGAACCTTATCCTAGACTTGACATGCATGGATTAACCCTGTGAAAGCAGGGCCACGCCTTCGGGTGGAACATGCACAGGTGCTGCATGGCTGTCGTCAGCTCGTGTCGTGAGACGTCGCGTTAAGTCGCTTAACGAGCGCAACCCTTGTCCTTAGTTGCCAGCATTCAGTTGGGGACTCTAAGGAGACCGCCGGTGTCAAACCGGAGGAAGGTGGGGACGACGTCAAGTCATCATGGCCTTTATGTTTAGGGCTGCACACGTCATACAATGCGGCGTACAAAGGGCAGCAAACCCGCGAGGGGGAGCTAATCTCAAAAAGCGTCGCTCAGTTCGGATTGCAGGCTGCAACTCGCCTGCATGAAGCTGGAATCGCTAGTAATCGCAGATCAGCTATGCTGCGGTGAATATGTTCCTGAGCCTTGTACACACCGCCCGTCAAGCCACGAAAGCGGGGGGTGCCTGAAGTCGCTGTGCTAACCGTAAGGAGGCAGGTGCCTAGGGCAAACTTCGTGATTGGGACTAAGTCGTAACAAGGTAGCCGTAGGGGAACCTGCGGCTGGATCACCTCCTTTCTAAGGATATCCATCAGCGATCTAACGATCGTTGATCACAAATTTACGGTTCGTCAAAAACTCAGCTCACAAACCAATCTGTTCATAAGGAAGGCGGTTGCTGCTCAGCAACCGCCTTTTTTTGTTGCGCGCACCTCCGGTGCGGGTTTCGCTCGACGGTTGTTGTACCTCAATCCGGGTTGCCTCGCGCCGGAGTTCGTTGAAGACGCGACTCCAGCAACACATGATTTTCTGTCCCGCTCTTGTCAAACTTGACTCCCTTGATTTTGGTTTCCCGCAAAGGAGAGTCGACATGCTAACGTTTTGGGATCGCTGTCCGCATAACGGTCGACGGGCCTTCCTGCGAGCCGGGTCTTTGGGAGCACTCGCGGGACTCAATCAGCAGTTTGTTTCAGCAGTTGAGAATTCCTCAGCGGCTGCGGTGCGAGATCGGGCAGTCATTTTTCTTTTTCTTCATGGCGGACCAAGCCAGACAGAGACTTTTGATCCGAAGATGACCGCGCCAGTTGGCGTCCAGTCTGTCGATGGCGAGGTACAGACCTGTCTCCCCGGCGTTTCTTTCGGAGGCAGTTTTCCCAGGCTTGCTGCTCTGGCTGACAAGATCTCGATCGTGAGATCATTCGTCACGGGTGACGGAAACCACGACATCAAGCCTATCGTCTGCCGCACAACAGGCAATTCAAACCTTGGATCTCTGTACGCCCGAGTTGCAGGGACGAATCGCGCTGGCAGCGGAGTCCCGACCAACGTTGCACTTTTCCCAAAAGCTGTTGTGTCCGAAGCGCAGCCGGCAGTTCGGGATTTCGGAGACTTCACTTCAGCGGGCATTGCTGGAAACGGTTTTCGACCGTTCATTCCAGGCTCCGAGGGAGAAGCACAGGATAACATGACGTTGCGAATTGATCGCAACCGGCTCGATGATCGACGTTTCCTGCTTTCGCAGCTCGATCAGATTCGCCGTGCGGTGGATCAGTCCGGAAAAATCTCCGGAATGGATAGCATTCAGCAGCAGGCATTCGACACCATCACTGGCAGTGTCGCCAGTGCGTTTGATTTGTCTCTGGAAGAAGAGAGAACAATTCGTCGCTACGACACAGCTCCCTTGTTTCGAGCCGACGAGATCAGTCGCCGCTGGAATAACCACAGAAACTACGTCGATAACGCGATGAGCCTCGGCCGCTTGTTGTTACTCGCTCGACGCCTCTGTGAACACGGTTGCGGCTTTGTCACGGTGACCACCAACTTCGTCTGGGATATGCACGCTGATGTGAACAATGCCGGAGTTGAGGAAGGCATGAGGTACATGGGAGGCCCGCTGGACCATGCGCTGTCGGCCTTTGTTGAAGATTCTCACGCACGAGGACTGCAGGATCGCATCATGCTCGTCGCCTGCGGAGAAATGGGACGAACTCCGAGAATCAACGCAAATGGTGGACGCGATCACTGGGGAGGACTCGCACCGCTTCTCATAACTGGTGGTGGACTCCGCAGCGGAATCGTTGTCGGGGAATCCAATCGAGACGCCAGTGAGCCTGCTTCGTCACCCATTCAAATTCCCAACCTTGTTTCCACCATCCTGCACTCGTTGTTCGATGTCGGAAAACTCCGACTCATTCCCGGTTTGCCTCGCGCACTCACCCAAAACATGGTCGCACCAGAACCCATTGCTGAGCTGATGCCCTAGATCCACCGCGGGAGTTGCGTGCATCTGTTTCAATCAGCCGCACTGTTCAGAATGAACCGGCCGCGCTCGTTTTCCAACTCTGAGATGGTTCTCAGCACTCGTTGAGTTCTTCGCCACCACCGACTCTGCGGCTCTGACACTCTCACCTCAAAATTCGCGTTCTCTGGAAAATCTCGAATGCACCACCGGATGATCGCAAATTGAAAACGATCCTCGGGGTACATCGGTGAGCCGGTTTCGGCGAGCACCCACCGATCAAGTCGCACCGGAAGAAATTCCTCCAGTGCTCCCGCTTCCCCAGCATGAGTTCGAACAGACTCGGGCAGATGTCTAACGTCGGTTTGTCGGACAAAGAGAGTCCATATCTCAGGACGATTCGAATAGAGCTGCCATGATGGCCAGTTGTCAGCGAATCCGAACAGCCCAGACAGCGGCCACAGCCAGATGATCGACGTAACGATTGCCCTTGGTAGGCCGGACCGAGCGAAGCGAGTTCCGGCAGTGTCCGATGGTGCCGGAACTCGCTCCGCTTGGTGCGGCCTACGGAAGACGATTGGAACAAGAACGATCAGGCAGATGTTCCAGATCAGCACCCCCACATGATGATTCAGGCCCAATGGACCGAGCACCAGCAGTAGCGTGACGTGCAACGCTTCCGCCGCGACGATGCCAAGTGGTCGAGTTCTTCTGAACAGAAGCAGAACACCAATCAGAAGCTCGCCAAGGCTCAGTCCATGACACAGTCCGGGCAGAAGATCTGCCTGCCGAAACTCCGACACGCCCGCCCATTGCAGGAGTTGCCGGGAAAGGACAGCCGTCATTCCGGTCTCCGGTGTGAGCGTCAATCGCGATAATGCCGAACAGACATAAATTGTGCAGAGAATATGCTGGACCAGGTTCGGCCACGCAACTTGATCAGTCAGTAACCAAAGTCCCAGCGACAGCAGGAACAGCCAGTGCCATGCCTGCAAACACTGTTGATTGCCCAATGCACACGTACAACCAGCGATCCATGTGATCCAGGCGACAATTGACCTGTGTTTCGCCCAAACACTGACGTCAAGCAGCATCAACACGCAGCCGACCACCAGCAACGTTGAAGCGACGCAGAAGACAATAGACGGAAACGCCGAGGTCAACAGCGGAACTCTCGGCACATCGCCCGCCGTGCTCCAAAGCCTCAATGTGACTGCGATGAGAGCCAGTTCGAAGAAGGCAAGCACTCGGAGTGCCGTCGGTGTATTGATGGAAGTGCTGTTCGTTTTCACCGGGGCACAATACCATCACATCGAAAAGAAGGCTGCATAGCCGTCAAATTTTTCGCGAGGAAATTCAGGCGAGCGGCTGGAACAAACTTACCGCCCCAATTGACCTGAGCCTGAGGCGCTAGCCGATTTTGCGATTGAATCGGCTAGCGCCTCAGGCTCATGGTACTTTTCATTTTTTTGCTTCCTTGTGCAAATCCACGGCAGACTTGAGGTTCTTCAGCGACCGTCGTGGCTCCTTCGTGGGATCTGGTTCAAAGTGACAAAGCCATGATCCGTCAGATTCGAGAAAGACCATGGATGACTCGTGCTGGTCTTCAAACTCATGGTCCGGGATCAATCGTCGCAGCTCATCAAACTGTGCGGCATCGACCCAGAGCAGTTGAAACCTGGGAAGGCCCTGACGAATCTCCTTGATGGCACTTTCATCCACGTGCCATCGTTTCACGTCATCGTCCGTTCCCTGAAGCAGCGAGTAGAACCAATCCGCCTGCTGCGATTCCGGCTTCGCGACGACGATCGCAATCCGCTGTTGCTTTTCCGCTGCGGCCGTTTTTGTATCGGCGTATACCTGCGCAAGGTTCTCGTACCGATCAAACACTTCAGAGATCAACCTGGTCCTGGTGTGCTGACTCTCGGATTTCGAATCAGCGACCGGCACGGTTTCCACTTTGACACGGGGTGTCGTCTTCTGAGCGGGCTTCAGTGAGACGCCTTCAAACGTGACCCAATATCGAAACGGGCGAAGGCGAAACTCGAAGTGGTCCAGTTCCTCGAGCGGGACGTTGAAGATATCGACTGAAAGGGGGTTCGGGGGCGATCCCTCAGCGGTAGCCCCAACGGATCTATGCCGCTTTCCAGTCTTGTCGACGGCCACGAGGTCAGCCTGTGCCGTATCTTCGACACCCTCCAGGCCAATCCAGACGAACCAGCTTTCGTTACCACGCAGATTGACATGGCTGACACCGATGCGGTTGTAGACATCCCGACAGGCTGCGGGAATTTCCACACCTTCCTGCTCCTGCCCCTCAAGGTCGACCTTCACCCATGGTCCCCATTCTGCATCTGTCACACCGAGTTTGACCGAGGCTGTGCTGGCCGACTCAGATGGTTCCACAATTGCGCGGACGAATCCTGCATCGTCTGGGTTCGTGAACAACCTGACTCCGTCCACTCGGCATGCAACAGCCTGATCTTCAGACAGGCCCTTGCACTGAAACAGGAGATGTCGCGTCCCCTCTGCAAACTGATGCGCGGTGTCGTTCCACGCCGGTAGTTCAGGTGGTACAGCGTAGACTTCTCCGTTACCGCGCCACACCGGTGTTGGTGGTGCAGCCGGTTTCGGATCGTTCTCCGTCTGCTGTCGATGCTCATGAATCGCCAGCAGTTCCACGGAGAGGTTCTCCGAAAGCACGGCTGAAAAAGCGGAGGAACTTTCAACCGAACCGGAAGCCTCTTTTGCCGCCGGTTCATCGCTCGCCTTCACGGCGGCCTCGGCATTCCCTGCAAACACCGCGGACCAGCTCAGTCCTATCAAGGTACACAGCAACAAACAGGCAGCAACCAGAACACTCGCACTTCCATGTCCCGCATCATTCGTAGGCACGGACAAAATGCGACGAACTCGTGCCAGCAGCGAACCTCCGCAAGCACTGAGTGCCAGTACTGCGGAATTCGCACGGTACACTTCGACGGCAAGGAGTGCTTTGCCGTAGTCGACTTTGTTGTTGAGTGCCACAACAACCATATCATCGCAGCAGTTCTCTCGTTCGATGCGAATGCGATGTGACAACCACCAGACGGCCGGATGATAGAAGAACAGCGTCTCCACCAGAGTCTGCATGAGATTCAGGAAGTAATCATGCCGCTTCACGTGAGCCAACTCGTGGGCGAGGATGGCTTCGAGTTGTGCCGGAGGGACTCCGGCGATGAAACTGGCCGGCAGAAGGATCACGCTGCGAAAACAGCCGACAACGATCGGTGATGAAACAACGGTGGACATCACTACGTCCACTCGCTGACGAACTTTCAGCTTCTGCGCAAGCATCGTCAATGTCTGTCGGATTGACTCCGAAACTATAGATGTGCCCTGTCGTTTCAATCGCTGAACGTTCACCCAGCTCACAACCGGGCGAACGGAGAACAGCAGGACACCGAAACACCAAACCGACACGATCGTTCCAAGCCATGGCTTCAATAACACGGCGCATTGATTCATCCAGAGGCTGATTGAGGCAGACGTGATAGCCGATGATTTCTGAATCTCGGCGGCAGTCGTGCGAATCTCTTTCGCCGGTGTGATCGGTTCCATGTTCGTTGCCGGGAGCGGAGTCTCCGACAACATCAGGCCGAGGCCGGGATTTGCATCGGACACTGCAGCGACGTCTTCAACAATGGATGTTGGCAGCATCAGCCATGTCACGACAGGACTGGCCATCATGACAAGCAACGACAGCAGCAGGCTCCAGTAGCGGACGGATGACGATCTGCGTTCTAATGCTCGATCAAGCAGCCATGCCAACAGAGCAATCGCCGTCAACTGCCAGAATGAATGAACCAGCACCCAGCCAAGTTTCTCCACAGCCGCCTGACTCAGCCACGTTGATGCGTCGACGGTTTGCATAGAATCACTCCGGTTTCAGCGGTTGTAGAACGGCTTCGAAACTGCTCAGCAGGAAATTCGTGTTCGACCAATGCAAAAATGTTCCCCACCGACTTTACGTCGGTGGCTTGCCGGCCTTTGCACTACACCTGTCTCACCTTGAATTGGAATCCGAGTAGTGCAAAGGCCTGCATCCACCGGGATGAACCCGGTGGCGTAGCTTGATTGAGACTTGGCGTAAGATGGATGCCAAACCACAGTTCACTCACGATTGGCCTTCCATCTCATCCAGCAGCCGCCGGACTTCGGTCAACTCGTCGGGTGACGCTTTGGCGGATTTCAAGGCGTGCAGGACGAGACTCATCGCGGCGCCGTCGTAGACTTTGTCGATCAGGTTCCGCACCATCTGCTTTCCGGCGGAATCCCGAGTCATTGCCGCTCGATACACATGTGGCGATACCGATTCGTCTCGTTTGACCAGACCTTTTTCGATCATCACCGACAGCATTTTGACCGTCGTCGAATAATTGGTGCCCTTGTCCGCGCTCAGTCGGGCGTGGATCTCCCGCACCGGGCTTGGGCCAAGTTCCCAGAGAACTGCCAGCATTTGCAGCTCGACTTCTGTCGGCTGATTGGATTTTCCTCGACTCATTTGAATGCCTTGCCTTTTGCTTATTGTTTCCCGCCGAGTATGTAGGCGAATTCTTTCGCTGATCCGTTTAGCGAATTTGTTCGCTGACGCAAGCGTAGAATGGCGTGAGCGAAGAAAAGTGACAATGGGCGGCAGAGCGGTGGTAGGTCCTGCCTGCCGGGCAGGACTTCGCGACTATATGTGCAGTTGGTCAAGTAACGTCGGCGTCAACCTCGATTGGCTGGCACGTCTGCGTTCCTATGCACGCCTTGCCGTCGTGCAACATGTGGCGGCACCACGGTTCGCCTGACGGCGAAAGTCCTTTCCGGCAGAAAGGACCTACCTTGATATCCCCGATTCGCTACAACGAAATCGCGACCTTTTGCTCGGTTGCGAGGTCATGCTCCCAGGTGGAAGACGGGAGCGGGCTCACAGGGACTTCGTCGCGGAACTGGGCTTCGTAGAGACGTCGGTAGACGCCGTTGGCTTCGAGAAGTTTCTCGTGAGTTCCCTCTTCCACGATGTGGCCATCTTCCATCACCACAAGGCGGTTCGCCTGCTGGAGTGTGCTGAGTCGATGAGCGATCGCAATTGTCGTGCGACCCTTGACGAGATTGTCGAGCGCCATTTGGATTTCGCGTTCGGTTTCGTTGTCCACCGATGACGTGGCTTCATCCAGAATCAGAATCCGCGGATCAACAAGCAGCGCTCGGGCGATGCTGATGCGCTGACGTTCGCCGCCGGACAGCAACTGGCCGCGTTCGCCAACAAGAGTCTGATAGGCCTGTGGCAGTCTCAGGATGAACTCATGACAATGAGCGGCCTTTGCTGCCGCTTCGATCTCTTCCTGAGACGCATTCGGGCGTCCGTACGCGATGTTCTCGGCAATCGTCCCGAAGAACAGAAATGGCTCCTGAAGAACAAGTCCGATGTGCTGCCGCAGATCACGAGTGCTGAGAGTCCGCACGTCATGTCCATCAATCTTCACAACACCCGAAGACGCGTCGTAGAAACGACAAACAAGATTCACCAGCGTGGTCTTGCCCGCACCGCTCGGACCGACAAGCCCGATCATTTCGCCGGGTTTGATCGTCAGCGAAACGTTGTTCAAAATCGTTCGCTCGCCGTAACTGAAGCTGGCTCCGACCAGATCAATCTGGCCAATAATTCCCTGTATTTTCACAGGATTTTCAGGCTCCGACACTTCGGCTTTCTGATCAAGAATCTCGAACAACCGAGCCGCGCTGGCGGCAGCTTTTTGAGTCGCGGCGGCCATGCGGCTCATTGAATCGAGTCGATTGTAAAAGCGTCCGATGCAGGTCACGAACACGGTCAAAACGCCGACGGTGATTCGTTGCTGCATCACGGCCCAAACGCCGAATCCCCAGACAGTCAGCAGACCAAGATCGGTCAGGAACACAACGAACGGACCAAAGAAAGACCACTTCAGATTAATCTGATCATTAGCCTCCAGTACGGATTCGTTGGCCTTTCGAAATCGCTCAACCTCACGACGTTCCTGAGCAAACGCCTTCACCACGCGAATCCCGGGAATCGTATCGGCCAACACGCTGACCATCGCGCCGATCGCGTCGTTGCCGGCGGAGAACAAGTCCCGCAGACGATTACGAACACGCTGAACGAAGTAGGCAATGAATGGCAGAGGCAACAGCGTCACCAGAGCCAGTCGAAAGTCGATCGACATCAGAATTCCAGCGCTCATCATGATCAACAGCACATCGGCAGCGAAGTCGATCAGGTTCAGTGACAGAAAGTTGCAGAGTCGATCGCCGTCGTTGTTCACTCGGGAGATCAAATCGCCCGTGCGGTATCGTGAATAAAATTCCAGCGAGAGTGATTGCAGATGTCCGTAAACTTTGTTTCGCAGATCAGCAACGATTCGCTCTGCGGTCCACGCCAGCACCCAGGTACGCCACCATGACAGCAACCAGGCAGAGACCGCCGCAATGGCCAGCGCTGCGAAGAAGATTGGAACCTGGCCAAGTCGTGACGAGTCGCCATTCTGAAAAGGGATCAGCACCTTATCGATCAATGGCATCGTCAGATACGGAGGTATCAGTGACGACGCCGTGGCAGCCACCGACAACGTACAACCGAGCGCGACGCGACCCCACCATGGTCGAGCGAACAGGACCAGTCGTTTGATGGGTTGCATTGTGGAGGGTTCACTCACGTTTCACGACTTCATGCTGGAAACGATTTCATACTGGAAACGACGATTGAGGTGCCATGGCGACAAGTGAGCCAACATGAGCCGATCCCGAGCCACCGGATGTCGATCCGGATCCAACCAGCGATCCGGCGTCCTGACGACCTGAGTTGGACGAGTGGATCGCTTCCTGAGCCGCGGATTTCTGCTCTTCCAGTTGTTTCGCCAGGTAGTTTCGAAGGAACTCCAGAGTTTCATCGACTGTATCGGCCTGCAGCAGCAGCAGATCCCCTGGTTCAAGATCATTCAGAGCCATTTCCGCGGAGGCCAGCGCATCGTCCGAAGTCCATGTCTTTCGAACTCGAGTGCCGCGCTGCACGCCGGACTGGAACAGTGAGATCATCTCGCCGTCCTGACGCCCTCGCTTGTAGTGGCCTTCGAAGAGATACACTTCGTCGAACGAATTCCCCAGTTGTTCGCCCTGACGCTGGATGTCACAGTCTCGACGATCTCCCGCGGTGGAATAGACCGCGATTCGTCGCTGAGCCGGAAAGGATTCAGCGGCCGAAATGAGTGCGTCGAGAGCCGATGGGTTGTGACCATAGTCGACGATGACCGTCGCGCTGTTGATTTCAAGGACATTGAAACGTCCCGGTGATTGTTTGACGTCAGACTGAAACGTCCGAAGACCTCGGCGAATCTGTTCGACTGAAACGCCCATGCCCCACAACGCAGCCGCGGACGCGAGGACGTTTTCGACCTGAAACTTGATGCGGCCCTGAATCGTCAGAGGAATCTCGCTGACTCGATCGATTGAGATCTCTTGTTTGCCATCGAATAGAACCATCACGCCGTCGCGAACAAAGATGACCGGCTTGCCTTGGGCTCGGTGGGCAGCCAATGCAGGTTCATGCTCGCTGATCGCGAAGAACAAAGATCCGCCCGGAGACTTGGCGGCCATCGGAATGACCAGCGGGTCGGCCCCGTTCAGGATCGCCATGCCGTCCGGCAGAACAACATCCACAATGGTTCGTTTGACCAGCGCGAGCTTTTCGAGAGTATCAATCCCGTCGATTCCCAGATGGTCGCCTTCGCCGATGTTGGTCACGACCGCCACCTGACATCGATCGAAGCCGAGTCCCGCGCGGAGGATTCCGCCGCGAGCTGTTTCCAGCACAGCGGCCTGAACTTCCGGATGAGCCAGCACTGCTCGGGCGCTGGCTGGGCCGCTGCAGTCGCCGGAATCGATGCGGCGATCATCCAGCCAGATGCCGTCGGTGCATGTCATACCGACGCGAAGTCCCTGAGTCTTTAGAACGTGAGCGATCAGACGAGTCACAGTGGTCTTGCCGTTGACTCCTGTCACAGCCGCAAGCGGGATGCGTCCGGTTTCACCTGGCTTGAACATCAGATCGAGGATCGCTTCGCCGACAGGTCGCGGCGTTCCTTCCGATGGATCGAGGTGCATTCGCAATCCCGGAGCCGCATTCACTTCGACAATGGCTCCGTTGGATGGAGTCAGAGGCTTCGAAGGATCAAGAGCCAGCACGTCGATGCCAGCGATGTCCAAACCAACGACCTTGGCCGCTTCAATGCATCGCGCGGCAAACTCTGGATGCACCTGATCAGTGATGTCGACGGCCGTACCGCCGGTGCTCAGGTTAGCGTTACGTCGCAGCAGGATCTTTCGATTTGTGGCAGGAACACTTTCGACCGTCAATCCCTGAGAAGCAAGCAGTGACACAACGGCTTCGTCGATCGTGATCTTCGTCAGCGACGAGCCATGTCCGTTGCCTCGTCGAGGATCTGCGTTCACGAGATCGACAAGCTGCTGAACCGAATGCTTGCCGTCTCCGATCACGTGAGCCGGTTCACGACGAGCGGCCGCAACCATTCGACCGCCGACGATGAGCACTCGAAAATCGAAGCCGGTGATGAATTGCTCGACGATGATGTTTCGGCTGATTTCGCGAGCGATCCTGTACGCTTCGGTGATCTGTTCGGGCGTCGTCAGGTTCGCAGAAACGCCTCGGCCCTGGTTGCCGTATCGCGGCTTCACAACGACGGGACCGCCAATGTAAGCGGCATCGGAAAGTGCTTCTTCCAGCGATTCGACGGGGCCGCCTTCCGGAACGGGAATGCCCGCTTCTTTCAGCAGTTGTCGGGTGAGTTCTTTGTCCTGAGCAATCGACTCGGCAATCGCGCTGGTGTGATCGGTTTCAGCCGCCTGGATCTTGTGCTGATGAATTCCGTGACCGAACCGAATCAGGCTGCCGGAGGTCAGTCGTCGCCACGGGATGCCACGTTTTTCCGCTGCGTCGACGATGGAACGAGTGCTCGGACCGAGACACGTATCTTCAATAACCTCTTTGAGCTTCTCGACTTCGCCAGCGACATCGAACGGCGTGTCGTGAATCGCGGCGAGCAACATGCGAAAGGCGGTGTCGACGGCAGCTCGAGCCACTTCCGGCTGCTTGTATTCAATCGCAACGCGGTAAATGCCTTCCGTCGAAGTCTCTCGCGCGCGGCCAAAGCCGACTTCGTTGCCGGCCAGCGTCTGCAGTTCCAGCGTCGTGTGTTCCAAAATATGACCCAGCCATGTGCCTCGGCGAAGTCGTTCGAAGAATCCTCCTCGAACACCTTCGCTGCAGCGATGTTCAATCATCGACGGAAGCCAGTTCATCAGGCGTTCGTTGAAGCCTGGCAAAACATCGGATGGGGAATCACGAAACTCTTCAAGATCGATCCACACTTCCAGCACGGGGAAGTTTGCCCAGACATTTGGCCCGGCCAGATTTTTGATCTTCAGGATTTTCACGTTTGCTTCTCTTTCATTGCACGATGCGTGGTCGTGCCGCCGCGCGCACCGAGGTCTTACAACGGCCGAGCGGACAAAGATTCGGAGACAGGAAACCAGACAGGTCGAGGAGAAAGGCGATGATCAGCAGACACTGCTGCTCAGTGAAGAAGTTGCTTCGAATAGATACGGAGGTTCGAGAATCAGCCGGAACGCGCTGGCGGGCCGTTGGTTTAGTCGTTTCATTAGCCACTGGGCGCTAGGAGGGTTGTTGATTTAAGTCCGCCACCGAGTTTACCTCGGTGGATTCAGGCTTTTGCACTACCCAAAACGCTGACGAAACGTAGTGCAGAAGCCTGAAAACCACCGGAATAAATCCGGTGGCGGACTAAATCAACACGCCGCTAGCGTCCGGCCCTAAACCGTGGGCCAGCGGCCAGCGGCTGATAGCGAGAACCCTCAGCTCAAGTGTTGAAGGCATATTCCGAAAACGCTCGGTCTGAAACCGTTACCTTGTGGCCGACCGGTCGCTGAGCAAAACTGCTGCTGCAAGAACAGATTCCCGGCAATGCAATAAGAATCTGTTCACCCGCTCTGTCACTCGGACCATTGGTCGCCGTTATCGTTTCGTTTCGGCAAAACTTGTTGCGAATACGGAGCACTTCGCAGTTCCCCCCGTGCCGTAGCCGTGGCATCCTGCCGCCGAATCCTTTGCGCCACACGGCGGCAGGATGCCACCGCTACGGAGTGGTCTGCCACGGAGTCGTCCGTCAACGTGGTTCCACCATTTGGGCGGCAGAACCCGTATCGTTTGCGTTTCCTGAACAATTTCCGCAATCATGTGTCTGTGAGAGACGGTCTTTGTGGAGAACAACGTCGCCTTACGTTTCTATTGGCAGGGCTTTGAAAACTTCTGACCTGGTGTCGCCACGAAATGGCTGAGTTGATTGTCGAACTGAATCACCACGACGAAGCGCGAGCTTTGTTTGGGTTTCGCGATGAAAACCTGCGACGACTGTGTTCGCTGACAGGTGCTCAGGTCGTCTTGCGCGGCAATCAGGTTCGAATCATGGGTGAAGACGACCAGGTTCGGCGCTGTGGCGAGATGCTGCAGAAGTGGCGCACGATGCTGCAGAATCATGAGGAACTGCTTCCGGAAGATGTTGAACAATCACTGGCACCGGAAATCACTGAGAGACGACGAATGGGACATCTAGACATTCAACATGCAACGATTGGCCATGACACGTTCGCACCGAACCGCGCGACGCAGGAAATGCGTTCCAGCGGCGGCAAAGATCGCGTTGGCCAGATTCGCGCGAAGACGGATGGCCAGAAACTGTATATGGATGCGATCCGCAACCATGAACTGGTTTTCTGCGATGGTCCGGCGGGTTCAGGAAAATCGTATCTCGCCGTCGCGATGGCATTGGAAGCATTGCGTGCCGAAACAGTTCGCAAGATCGTTCTGGTTCGCCCGGCCGTCGAAGCGGGAGAGAAGCTGGGCTTTCTTCCAGGTGACATGTTTGCGAAAGTGAATCCGTTCCTGCGACCGCTGCTGGACGCGATCAATGATATGCTGGATCACGATCAAGTGCGTCGTTACATGGCAAACGACGTGATCGAAATCGTCCCGCTGGCCTTCATGCGAGGCCGCACTCTGAACGATACGTTCATGATTCTGGACGAAGCCCAGAATACCACAACCACCCAGATGAAGATGTTTTTGACCCGCATGGGCCTCAATTCCCGCATTGTCGTCACGGGTGATGCAACCCAGATTGACCTTGAAAAAGGCGTGCAAAGCGGGCTGGAAGACGGCATTCGGCGTCTTTCTCACATCCCTGGGGTTGCCATTGTGCGGCTGACAGGACAGGATATTGTCCGACACCGGCTGGTGCGAGAGATTGTTTCGGCGTACGAAGCAGAGTCCGGACAGGGCGAGTAGCGTCCTTCCGGCAGACTTTCGAAACCGGCCAGCGCGACGGACGCATATCCGTCGGCTGTTGCTTAGATGAGACACAATCTGCAAAGTTCGGCGGTTCCGACTTTTCGCGGTTTGACACACTTCTCAGACCGAACCCTCGCTGAATCCTTGTTGATTCACGAGCCAAGTCATCTGACCGAGTTGGCAGGAGACTGACGACGATGTCCTTTTTTGGAACTCGGCGCAGACCTCCGCGCGTCTTTCGCCCAACACCTTCGATCTGGGATCGCTTTCTGGTCGCGTTCCGCGACTACAAAGTGCTGTCGCATGTTTTGGTGGCAACGCTGGCTACGATCGGCATGTTGCTGGCCACGCAGTCCTGGCGATCTCGATTCACCTATCGAGCCGGTCAGATTGCATCAGTAGGCATTCAGTCTCGAGTCGACTTTGAAGTCGAGAACGTCCGAGAGACTCAACGTCTTTACGATGAGGCCATCAAAGCTGCTCCGCTCATCCTGGTGCAGGAAGCCGCGGTTCTTGATCGACTGCAATCACAGTTTCGCGCGCAACTGAGCGAGATCGCGAATACGGAGTCCTTCGAGTCCGTCTCTGAAGGAACGCTCAAGGCGTTTGGCCTTGAAGATGACAAAATCAGCCTCGAAACACGGCAGACAAACTTCAGCGTCCTGAAGAATCAACTGCTCGATCCGGATGAGACTCGCGGCAACCGAATTGATCAGTTGATGAAGGAGTTCGAGCAGCTCATTCAGGATGCGTATCAGGTCGGGCTGATCGATACCAATTCCGCACGACGATTGCTGGGAGATTCAGTCGACGCCACAGCGCCGCTGAATCGCAGCCGTTCGATCAAAGTTGTCGATGAGACCGGCGGAGTGCTCTACAACGGAACGCTTCCTTATGTGCTTCTTCAGGAGCAACTGCTCGAAACCGGTCGGCTGGGGAAGAAGTGGAACAATCTGACGAATCTCGTTCTGTTGCGAAGCACAGTAGAGCAATGGTTGACTCAAAACCTGCGATCGCAGTTGCGACTGGACAACGCCGCGACCGATGCAGAACTGAAGCTTGCGGCAGAGAACGCTCCACGAAAATTTGATCGCTTTCCAGCGGGGACAGTGCTGATTCCCGCGGGAACTCAGTTGGCTGACAGCGATGAACAGCTTGGACTGTTGTGGAAGGAGTTTGCTGCTTCCGAGGACAATGAATCAACACTGCGACGCTTTAGCCGAGTCTGCGGCTGGGGCATGCTGATCCTTCTTCTGGTCGTGCTGTTCGGCTCTTATCTGAAGTTCTCGTCTCCAAAGATGCTGGACGACACATCGAGCCTGCTGGTGTTTGTCGGGATGTGTGTGCTGACGGTGTTTCTCGGCTGCCTGATGAGCCGCGATCCGTGGCGGGCCGAGATCATTCCGCTGCTGGCGGCGGTCATGATCACAGCGATCGCCTATTGCCAGGCAGTGGCGATTCTGACGGCCTTCTGCCTGTCGCTCATCATTTCCCTGGCCACCGTTTCTGATCTCGGTCACTTCGTCGCGTTAATGACGATTTGTGTGTCGTCCATCATTCCATTGCGACGCATTAAGTCGCGTCTGGTGATGATTAAAGTCGGCTTTCTTGTCGCCGCGGTTTCGTTTTACGCCGTGTGGGGCGTCGGCGTGATGCAGGTGCAGGGCATCGAGAATTCCTGGACAAACATTGGCATCATCGTAACAGCTCTGAAGTTCGCAGGCTGGTCTCTGGTTTGCTGTTATCTCGTCGCAGGAAGTTTGCCGTTTATCGAACAGGCCTTTGGCGTTGTGACAGACATTAGCCTTCTGGAACTCACCGGCGTCTCTCATCCGCTGCTCATGGAACTCGCGCGACGTGCTCCGGGAACGTACAACCACTCGATGACTGTTGCCTCGCTTGCGGAAGCGGCTGCCGAATCAATCGGGGCGAATGGTCTGCTGACGCGAGTCGGTGCGTACTTTCATGACATCGGCAAGATGACCAAACCGGAGTACTTCATTGAAAACATGACCGAGGGCTCCGAGAACCATCATAAGTCACTGGCACCGGCAATGAGCACTCTGATCATCATCGGGCATGTGAAGGATGGTCTGGAACTGGCCGAAGAGCACAATCTGCCCGATCCGCTCCGCGCGTTCATCGAGCAACATCACGGAACCACTCTGGTCGAGTACTTCTTCCACGAAGCCAATCGTAAAAAGGACGACGATCATCGAACGGATGCGGACGAATCGTCATTCCGTTATCCCGGGCCGAAGCCGCAGTCTCGTGAGACCGCTGTGCTGATGGTCGCCGACGCCGTGGAAAGCGCGAGTCGAACCTTGAAGGAGCCGACACCCAAGCGTATTCAGTCGCTCGTTCATGAAATCACGATGAAGCGTTTGCTGGATGGTCAGTTTGACGAGTGCAATCTGAAGATGAACGAGATCCGAATGATCGAAGAGTCTCTCATCAAGTCGTTGCTGGCGGCTCATCATGGTCGAGTACGCTATCCAGGTCAGAAGCAGGCTTGATCGCTGCCTGACTTTGCCTTAACCCGGCCGATTCATTTCCATCCGCTGAACACCACGTGGCTGTCGGCATGTCACTCTGCCTTGAAACTCATCGTCTCCATGGAACATGAAATCGACATCTGCAACCGCCAGACAGCCGTCGCAGTGGATCTGGATCAACTGCATTCCGCCGTTCTGATGGCACTGGAGATTGAGCAGGTTCACGTGGCGGTGCTGAGTATCTCCATCGTCGGCAATGACGAAATCCACACGCTGAATCGCGATCATCTGGATCACGATTACCCCACGGACGTGATCAGCTTCCAGTTGGATTTCTCCAAAGAGATTGAAGACGACGAGCCAGACGAACTCTCGGACGACGATGACCTCGATTTGGAGTCTGAGGATGACTCGAAAGAGGAAGAGACGCTGTCGAAGTCAACAGGCCTGCGAGCCGCCGGAGCAATGATCGAAGGCGAGATCATCGCCAGCGCCGACATGGCGGAAAGCATGGCTCCGGAAGGCCAGTGGTCCACGCAGGACGAACTGACTCTTTACGTCGTCCATGGCCTCCTCCACATCTGCGGCTACGACGACCTGACCGACGACGAAAAACGCATCATGCGATCCCGAGAACGAACCATCATGTCAGCCCTTGGCCTGAAAGCTGTCTACAGCGAAGATTCGGTGGAGTCGTAGCGGACGAGAAGGGGGGCTTTTTCTCCTTCCTGACTCTATCTTCTCCGCTGAAACCACTTTGATGCCAAGTGGCACGAGGATGTATATTCAATGCGTCTACATCGCTTGGAAGGGAAACAACGGCAACGATACAAAAGTGGGGAATAGTATGGCGATTCGCATTCCGCGGACTCTTGCCGGACAACTGGACGTCGAAGATGGAACTTCCATTGAGTTGCAGGTTCGAGAAGGTGAATTGATTGTGCGCCCTGTCTGGTCAATGAAGCTCAGCCTTCGTGAGCCGCCGGAAAACTGCAAACCATCGCAACTGCACGGTGAGACGGATTTTGGTGAGGATGTAGGTCGTGAGAGATACAAACGCAGGAACCATCAAAAACGCCTCGCCACAAGACCGAGTCACCAAATCGGGAACGCTTGATGTTCGTCGACCTTTTCTAGCTTGCCCGGAGGTTACCGCTTCCTCTTTCTGATGCCGACTATCGCCATCCGATCATTTAGACGAATGGGTACTCTGCTTGACATGGCGAAGATTTGGTGTTACCACGGGACCCAGCTGCAACACAGCCTTATCTTCGCCCTCGCCGATCTATTTGACGATATTCAAGCCGAAAGAGACTCCGCTGAAAAAATAGTAGCCGAGCCTTCGATGAGTAAGGCCAAGACCCTTGGATCAGCGAAATTGGCCTCCCCTAGCAATATGTCTTGAATCAGGAGCCTGAAGCGATGCGATTCACGATCCCATTTTTGACGTTAATCTGCACTGCATACACCTGCATCCACCACTTCCAGACAGATGAGGCTGTACCGGAAACGATCGAGGAACGGCACGGCAGACTCACAATGAAATACATAGAACAGCTTGCGCATGCAAGGCGCGAATATGAAAGTGGCGTAATTGCCTTGCGGCAGAAAAACATTGCAGACTTGAAGTTGCAGCTGGAAACGGCAATGAAGGAACTAAACTTGGAGAAATCAAATTCGCTGAACAGGGAAATCCTGCGACTCGAATCGGAAATCGCTGTCATGCCGTTGAGAACGGTGTTTGTTGAAGAGTCAAAACCTGGTGAATCAACATACTTTATTCGGGGCTTGAATGACGAATGGATTGAAAGAAGCGTCTCACGCTCGCGTGGCGGCGACGATACTCAGGTCTATAAAACTACCGACGAGACTCTGGAGTATGTTGAGTTAACCAGTGAATCTGACGGTTCGGTCCATCGGCTTTTTGACGATGTACGCATGAACGCCCCGAAAGGAAGGCAGGAATTTACCAAGAAGGCGCGCGGCACATGGAGGTATGCTGATGCGGCTGCCGCCGTCGCTACCACCTTGCCGAAAGCTGCCGAAGAAGCGGTTGACCGACTGAAAGAGCAAGCAATCAATGAGCACCAAACGCACTCAGCGACAAAGTACTGGGCTCACGACGACGGATTTTTCCTGCAGGGCCCAGGGGGTGATTGGGTCGAGAAGTATGAGAACGGAAAATTCCCGCCGAACCTCCTCCGCGAGGTTCGCAGAACTGAAGAGTTTGTGGAGTTGCAGAGTTATCTTTATCCAGTAACCGTGCGGCTGCATAAAGATCGAGTCATGGTCAAGGACCTGCAAAAGGGGCATCAGGACTTCATGAAGTATTACGAGGGCTCTTGGAAAGCGTTGTCCCCGAACGCCAACTAGAGGCAATAGCCAGATATCCTCCAGCTTGTGCTCTGGTCTGTGACGACGCCCAAGACTCGACCGACAGTCTCGGCGAGGAAGCACAAACAGCATCCATAAGCACTGCGGTCGGACAACAGTGGTGCGCCGCCACCGGTCCACACCGACTGATTCAACCGTGCTGTCGGACGTAGTCTTCGAGCAGTTTGATCCATGGGCCGACGTAGTGGCCGTTGTCGTGGAAGGTGCGGCCGCTGATGAGGTTGCCGTCGATCACGCACGGTTCATTCACAAAGATGCCGCCGCAGACTTCCAGATCGAAGCGACACTTGGCCACCGTGGCCATCCTGCGGCCTCGAACGCAGTCCGCATACGCCGGGATCTCGACGCCATGGCACACGCTGGCGATCGGTTTGTTGGCGGCAAAGAAGTGCCTGGTGACTCGGACAAGATCTTCGTCGTAGCGGATGTACTCAGGAGCACGTCCGCCTGAAAACAGAATGCCCGCGTAATTCTCTTCGCGAATGTCACGAAAGGCCACATCGGCTTCGATCGGAGCAAGATGGAAAGGCATGGTGCTTAGACAGCTCTTTGTAACCGGCTCTGCTCGCTTCCACAAAATCCCTGACAATTTGCCCCATCCTGCGAACATCGCTTGTCACGGAAAAGTCGGCACAAGTCTCCACGCCCCGTGTCAATTCCCTGTCAAGCTCATCGATCGCTTCACGGTGACGGTTAAGTCGTATGGACAATCAGATCAGGTCGGAGATCAGTGCGGCGAGCCCGATGAATTGGGCGAAGTTGATGACCTTCCTTTCAAAGCGAGTCGCCACGCTGTGGCACCTCTGGATGAGTTCAAGGTCCCCGCGGAGCAAACATTCATTTATATCAATGAATTGTAACACCACATTGAATTCGTCAATTTGTCGAAGCGACATAGACTAGGGTTGTCGGTTCAGCACCGCCCGGTGTTGAATCCGTCTCGTGCCATGCTGCTGGCATTGAGATCAATCACAGAAAGGCAGCTAAGTTCCACCAACAGAGTGTTGAGGCCATCAATGATCCCGAGTGTACGTTCCTTAGTTCTTTCGGCTGGGTTTCTTTCCTTAGTGACACCAGCAGCGTTTTCGCAGGATTCGGCGAAACCGAAAGGGAAGGCTGACCAGGTGTCTGCCGGTGGTTCCCGCAGCGCGGAAGTCGATAACGACGTACTGACAAAGGAAGAACGAGATGGAATGACGCCGATGGGTGTTCTTCAAATCCTGAAATCTGGCAACGAGCGATTCGTCGCCGGGACGCTGACTCAGCGAGATCACTCGAAACAGGTCCGTCAGGCGGCTGGAGGCCAGAATCCAAAGGCATTCGTGCTGTCGTGTGTGGATTCGCGAGTTCCGGTAGAAGACGTCTTTGATCGCGGCATCGGTGACATCTTTGTTGCTCGAGTGGCTGGCAACTTTGTGAACACCGATATCCTGGGCAGCATGGAGTTTGGCTGTAAAGCCTCCGGCGCAAAACTGTTACTCGTGCTTGGTCATGAACACTGTGGTGCTGTGAAGGGGGCCATCGACAACGTGGAACTTGGGAACATCACTCCGATGCTGAAGAACATTCGCCCAGCGGTGGATTTTTTTGCCGACTATGACGGTGAGAAGACCGGTGCCAACAAAGAGTTTGTTCATATGGTCGCCGAACGAAACGTGCGTATGACTCTGGCTCGCATTCGGGACAACAGTCCGATCCTCAGGGAGATGGAATCCAAGGGCGAACTCAAAATCGTGGGAGCCCTCTACGACATGGACAGCGGTGTCGTCGAATTCCTGCAGGAGTAATCACCTCTCGAGTCGTCCTCTGTACATTCCGGCTGTCATGATCAGCCACATCCCACTTGCCATCAATTGCATGTCAACCTCGGAAACAAAACAGGCCCAGGTGTCATTCCTGGGCCTGTTTCTTCTGAAGACTCGGGCGGAGAATATGGGGCCACCCGGCAGCATCGCGGACACCATAGTGCCATCCAGAACTCAACCTGGAACCTGAGGTTCTGAGTTGTGCGATGCCGCCCTTCTCCTATCCGCATGGAGAAGAACGTGAGACTTATTCCGGCACCACGAGCTGCCCACAGAGGTGATTCAACCGTGTTGCCGGACGTAGTCTTCGAGCAGCCTGATCCATGGGCCGACGTAGTGGCCGTTGTCGTGGAAGGTGCGGCCGCTGATGAGGTTGCCGTCGATCACGCACGGTTCATTCACAAAGATGCCGCCGCAGACTTCCAGATCGAAGCGACACTTGGCCACCGTGGCCATCCTGCGGCCTCGAACGCAGTCCGCATACGCCGGGATCTCGACACCATGGCACACGCTGGCGATCGGTTTGTTGGCGGCAAAGAAGTGCCTGGTGACTCGGACAAGGTCTTCGTCATAGCGGATGTATTCCGGAGCACGTCCGCCTGAAAACAGAATGCCCGCGTAATTCTCTTCGCGAATGTCACGAAAGGCCACGTCCGCTTCGATCGTGTAGCCTTCCCATTCCTTTGTGATCGTCCAGCCGGGCTTCACTTCGTGCAGTACCATCTGGTACCGACGTTTCTCTGGTGCAGCGACGACCGGGCGGAATCCGGATTCAATCAGGCGATAGTACGGGTACATCGTGTCGAGCGTTTCTGTGGCATCACCGACGACGATCAGAACATCTTTGGACACGGGCATGTTGATCTCTTTGCAAAAATGAACGGCAATGAAGTGGCCGGAAACCAGCCGGGCGTAGCGGCGGCATCCTGCCGCCGATTGCAGTCAGCCACAAGGCGGCAGGATACCGCCTCTACAGACGAGTGATCTGGTACGCCGCGACGAAAAAGAGAGCCCGGCGTTTCGGGGGAAAGGCCGGGCTCATCATGGAATCCACTGCTTCACGAACGACGCCGTGAAGCCATGTCGTTGATCACGGCAGACGCTTGATACTCACGTTGCGGAACGACACGGGATCATTGTGACCAGCAAATCCGAAGAAGCCGGACTTGCGATCCTTGCCTGGGTGCGGTGAGTTGGCCATGTACTCAGTCACCGTGGCGAGATCTGCATCCAGAATGATGTTGCCGTTCAGCTCGACCTTAATCTTGCTGCCGTCCACAGTGACTTCCTGGAAGTTCCAGACCTCGGCAGCTCGCTGGAAGCCTCGCTTTGCTGCAACGATGCCATAGGCTGAGCCGTGGTACTGACGGGCATCAAGCTTGGCATAGTTTGGATGTTCAGAGTCCAGAACCTGTAGCTCTGTCATCGCAGCGTAAGCAGGGTCACCCGTTCCATCTGTTCGAATTGCCAGGCCGTTGTTTCCGGACGGCGGAACCTTGAATTCCAGTCGAACGACGAAGTTTGCGTACTCGTCCGTCGTATGCAGAATCCCGCCGTGCCCAGCCTTGCAGCGAATCGCTCCGTCAACGACTTCGTAGTTGTCGACAGCACCGGACCAGCCCGTCAGATCCGTTCCGTTGAACTTCGATTCGAAACCGTCGACGTGGCTTTCAGCCAGAATCCTGTTCGCTTCTTCCGCAGGGATCTCGCGAATATAGATGTTTCGCCAGCGAATCTCGCCGCCATGAGTCTGCAGACAGATCGGGCCTTTGGCGAACAACGGGCCAGAGCGATCAAAGTAGTTTTCCATGATCGCATTATCGACGACGTGCTTACCGTTCAGCCACACGCTGGTCCGAGCACCAATCTGGCGAATCTTGAAGCTGTTCCATTCACCAAACGGTTTGTCAGCGACTTCGGAGGGATCTTTGCCTGGAGCTCCTGGGCTATTATTCCACAGACCGCCGCTTCCTTTTTGGCAACCGTTCTTGAACTGCTCTTCGTTGCCGATATCCCAAATCTGAACCTGCGGATTCGCTTTGAGATAAATGCCGCTGTCGGCCTTTGGCACCGTTCGGTATTCGATCAGCAGTTCATAGTCGGTGAAGTCGTCATTGGTGGTCAGATAAGTTCCGTAACCATCGTTGACCAGCTCTCCATTCTCAACGGTCCAGTGCTTCTTTGCATCTTCAGTCCATTCGGCAATCTTCTTCTCGCGGACATCGTCCGGCATCTTGGCGAGATCTCGAGGATCGAAGTGCGGACGGCCATGCCAGCCCGTCAGATCCGTGCCATTGAATAACGCTCGGAAACCTTCCGGCGGTTCCGCGGCCGCGATGGTTGAGCCCAGGAAAGACAGTGCAACGGCGAGTGTTGCCCAGACAGACGATCGGAAATTCATTGGAAAGTGCTCCAGGCGGGTCATTAATTTCGCAGACAATTTGAGGCAGGAAGACCGGTTTGCTTCAGAGTAACGTATGAAACATGCCGCGAAAACCGTTCTCCGCAACCTTCCAGTCAGAAAGACGATGGCGGCTGCTCGTGAGTTGGTTAACGGACCCCAAAATACGCGGCACTCGGCTCTCGGATCTCAACCTCACCAGAAAATCGTGGACTTTTGTTGCCGACTGACTTCACATTACGAGGGAAATCCTCAATCCTGTCCCCTCATCGCCGCACGACGCCACTAGATGCGAAGGGACTCGACCACCATTCTGCTTTCTCGAAAGGGCGGAAGATGATGGACATAGTCCAGCGAAACGAACAAAACGGGAACTCGGATTCAGCTCAACTGGTCGATCGCCTTGATGGTGCCATCGGCGAAGCGTCCGCCTCAATCGGCATGATGATGTCCGAGCTTGTCCGTCGATCTCTTCGCGGCGGAGTCGGCGACATTGGCGTGACTCTGCAGACGTATGCTCGAGAGCAGGTGTCGTCTGCCGTCGCGAACGCGATGCCACAGATCAGCGAGCAGTGCGAGCTTGTCGCCGAGAAAGCCACTCTGCGGATTACCAATGGCGTCGAAAAGCGAATCGGCGATGAACTGAAGCTCGTCGAGACGCGAACGAACGAGAACACTCAGATCATCGCCGCGCGAATCAAGTCTGAATCTGACGCCGCGATTGAGGTCGTGAGTAAGGCGATTGGGGAATCACGCGAAACCGCCGAAGGAGCGGCCAGAGAACTGAAAGACCTTCAGGCGAAGGCCCGCGAATCCTGGAAAAAGGTTCAGACGGATTTGCAGTCTCTTCATGAAGGCCGGAACTCCCTGGAAGCCCAGCTTCAGGAGGCTCGAAACCTGTTGTCGCAATCGTCTCAGCAAATCTCGCAGCAGCAGGAGCAGCTCGCGGGGCTTGGTCGCCTGTTGGAACAATCGCAGCAGGAGTTACTCACGACACGTCAGCAACTTGCGGAACAACAACGCCATCTGCTGGAGACTCGCAAACAGTTAACGGCAGCATCGCAACAACTGACAGAGCAAACTCAGCAACTGTCGCAACAGGCGCAGAAGACATCTCAGGACGTCCGCGGCCTGCATTCCACCGCCGGTCAGTTCGCCAGCCGCCTGGACGAGCTCGAACGCCCCAAAGGCATCCGTGCGTTGTTCTCGAAGTTCACGGGAAAGAAGAAGAACACGTCATCGCCACCAGACGACAGCCCTGAAGAAATCGCCTGAGGCACTCAGCAAAACCGAGACAGGTACCCTTGCCATCGAGGAATTTGCTCGAGAACATCGCGGTCTTCGGGAGGCAGTCCCGGCTTTGTCAGGCGTTCTAAGGTTTCGAGGCATCTTTGCTCCCGCGATGTAGCGATTGGAATGGAACGGATCCCCAATGAGGCTTCGAGCTCGGTCCCGTTCCGTCGCGTGGTGTATTGCAGCAGCGATCAGCGCTGCGACTTGCCTTTACTGCTTCTTTCGTGAATCAATCGTCCTTCCCTGGTCCAAAGAAGAATTCGGCATCCTGACGTCACGAGACGGTTTCATGGGGGCGGTCGATTCAACAGGCAGGACGGTCATCGATTTCGAATGGAGCACCTGCACACCGTTTGATCGCAGTGGCCGTGCGATTGTCAGCCGTTCGCCGATGGGGAGAGATGCCGTCGCCGAAACTCGCACGTGGGGAGTGATCGACCGTGATGGAAATCAGATCCTGCCCGCTCGCTTTCAACGCATCCAGAGAATCGAGGATGCCTTTTTCGCATGGCAGCCGTCGGGGCTCGTGGAATACGACACGAACGGCGACGTTGTTGCAGAGGTCGACTTTGTGCCGCTCGGATCGATCGTGCCGGATGCCGAAGGCCTCATTGCCGGGCGGAAGGGGAAGGACACAGGTTGGTTTGACCGCGATGGCAATTTCCGGATCAAGCTCCCCGAAGGACTCAGACCGGTCCATGGATTTGACAACTCAGGGCTGGCCATCGTCAGCAATGCGGACGGTCTGAGAGGCGCCATTGATCCAGCCGGGCAGCTTGTGATTCAGCCAGAATGGGAGACCATCTTTGCGAAGACGATCGACAAGTCCACAACCCTGTTTGATGTCGAGCGTCACGGAAAACAGGGAGTGTTGAGGAGAGACGGCCAAACGCTGCTTGCCTGTGAATTCAAAGATCTATACATCGATGGTACGCATCAAATCATCATTGCTGAAAAACCTGAGGGGCATTTCGGGATGCTGGACCTCAGAGGACAAATTGTCGTGCCCTTTGAATGGGATTTGATCGGCGTCTTCGACACAGCTGGCATGTGCTACGCCGAGAAAGGAGATCGTCGCTGCTGGCTGAACCGTCAAGGAAATGTCGTGCTTGAACTGCCGCCGGAGGTCATCGTATCCGACGCACAGTTTGACTCTGCCGGATTTCTGAGTGCACGTCGTGGCGAGCTGCATGGCTGCATCAATCGAATGGGCAACCTTGTCATCGACTTCCAGTACGATCGAGCGTTCAGCTTCGACGAAAGGGACCATGCTATTGTGTCTCAGGGCGAGCTTTACGGCCTCATCGATCGACAGGGAACAACGATCCTGCCGTTCCAGTTCCGGAATCTGTCGTCACTTCTTCCATGGTCTGAATGGCTCCTGTTCGATATGAACGACACGTACGGATTCATCGATCGAGCCGGGAACGCTCCAATCAGGACGCAGCTTGAAAATCAGCCCGAGATCGATGAGGAAACAATCTTCATCAACACAGACAAGGGATTCGGGATTCTCGAGACCGATGGACGCGAGTGCGTATCGTGGTCAGAACATCCCCTTTCGAAACTGCAGAGCGAAACCGATTATGCAGATTCGACGTTGAGCACCCTCATTGATCTGGTGAAGACTCTTCAGGGGAAGCATGATCCTTCATTGCCGCACTCCGAGGTCTTTTACTCGACCTATGATGAGGATTCTCGGCTTCACGGATTGTTCCAACGCGGAGTAGGAGTCCTTGCAGAACCTCAGTATCAGTCTCTTCACCTAACCGATTTCGGCATTCGCGCGAATGGTAAGCGTGTTGGGCCATTGATCTCGTTCGCAGGCTGGCTCGAGGATAAAGCTCCTGGGCTGCACAGTTTCCTTCAGACTCGATTCCCTTGGTACTTTCGCTATCTCGCGGAAGAGCAATCGATCGAAGTCTTGTACGACAAACAGGGCGTCGTGTTTTGGCGAAGCGACGAACATTTTCGCGATCACATGAGAGGCATGTTGATGGCAGCCGTCTCGATCGTGTGCCTCTGGAGAGCACGCAGGACGATGCGGCGGTAAAGAGGCTCTTTGCGAAAATGTCATCTGAGGAAGAATCCCTCATCCGGCCTCCGGCCAACTTCTCCCGTTACGAAGGGGAGAAGGGGCATGATCGAACCGCGCGAACGCGCAGCGCAAGCCGTTCCGGGAGCCGTCGTTTTGCGTCATGAAAAGGACGTCATGCGTTCATCACATCCATCAGCAGCTCCAGATGCGCGGGCAGCCAGGGAACAGTTGTGTAGACACCGTGGCCGAAGAGGGTGGATTCGAGCGGGGCTCGGAATGAGGCGGTGAGGCCGCTGGGTTCGTATTGGACGAGCAGATTGAGTCCATCGGTATGGCATCGAGTCCCCGTGGTCCAGCGAGCGCATAACGTTTGCAGTGATGGCGGCTTGATCTTCGCAACCTGCTCATCAAGCTGCGGTGGCGCGAGTCCCTGTTCGAGCACTTCCGTCAAACGCGCGTTGACCGATCGTGAAGTCGGCGGTGCGACGTCGGTGCCGGCAATGGCAAACGACTGAACCCAGTCGCCCCACGTGGCTTTGACGACGTCTGCCACGGGATACAAAGGAAACAGCGGCTTGCATGTGATCGCCGTAGGATGATTTTCCGGTCGATGATAGTTCACATGGATCAACTGGTCGCATCCTTTGACATCCCAGCCATAACGAACGGGGGTACCGAACGTGACGATGACAAGCTGCTTCGCCAAAGGATGCGGTGATGAAGCACTTCGCAGATGGTCTCGTACGGCCGTCCAGATTTCGGAAGGCTGTTCAACCGCAGAGAAGAAGCGTTCAACATCTGCCCGCTGGTTTGCCAGCAGATTCGTGAGGATGGCAAACGCATTGCCTGCGTGTGAATGTCCCCAGAGGAGAACTCGCTGGAACGCTGGCACCGGACGCTGGATGAGTTGATGCAGAAGCTGCACGGCCAAATCGGCTCGCGCGAAATGATGATTCTGGCTGGACCAGGCAGGTGACAGTAACTCGATTGTCGGATCACTTCCGACCAGTCGCTGAAACTCGGCCCGAAATCCTTCCGTGTAGTTGCCGATATCTTTCGTCGCTGACGCCGTGAAGTCCGGCATCTTCTGAAGAAGCGAGTCCGCCATCTTCTGCAGCACGCCCGACAGTGCCGGGATGTTTCCACCGACGGCTGTCATCGTCTCCGAGATGGCAAACGGGTCGTTGCCAACGAACGTGCCGTGGACCAGGATGACTCGCGAAACTCGCAGTTTCGAATGCAGGGCCTGATACTGACCGTCACCGCCATCGGCACGAGTCAACGTGTGAAACTGCGGCGGAGTCGTGACGGATGTTGGGTAGGATTGATGACGAAAGCCGTTCTCCGCAGGCATGTGGTCCTCCAGAATTATGTTGTAGTGGACTTCGCCAGAAGTCCCAAACAAGATTGCCACGACGGCTTGTAGCCGGATTCGTGAGAATTCGCACGCTCCGAGGAATTCTCACGAATTCCGCGACGGCCGAACTCAACGACTGCATTCGCAGGACTGCAAGGCCCCTCCACCAGTCTTGCCCGTCACCCTGTGGCGGGAAGACGCGCGTCGGAGACACGCGCCACAATATTGCAAAACGCTGCGAAGTCTGGCAGCTTCCATGACGGCCTGATTGTAGCGATCTGGCAAACGTTAACGATTGTTCCGGACGTCACAATTCTGCCGGTTACAGCGTGAATTGTGCGGGCCGCGACGGTTGTTCGGAACGTGCTTGAAGCTCTGCCTTTGCAGATCGATTGCATCCTGTCGATCGCCGTGTTCCGGATTTGTCGACTGTTCTGATGTGACCATCAAAGCGATGAAGCCTCGTCGTTGCCACGGTCGAAACCGTAACAACCAGAACGGTGTGTCTTCTGCGCCTTTCGAGATTTGGAAGCATCATTGTTCTGACTGTGCCCTGCAACACAGCATGATTTCCCTGCAACTTTGTTACGACAGCTGTTTGCCCGCTTAATGGATTGCCGGACGTCCAACGACGTCCTCGGAGACCAGCAGGATGCTGACCGGATTGTTCCGAAACAAGGTTCGTCGAAGACTTGCTCTGCTGCTTGCCGGCGCGGCCGGACTGAGCTCATTGAACGGATGCTCGCGTTCGTTCTGGCGGCAGCAGGCCGACAAGGATTCGTATCGCGCGATTGGCGAGCGTCTCACGGACCCTCGATGGGCGGTTCCACGAACCGATCTCACGCCGGATCCGCGAAGTCGTTTCTTTGATCCGTACGATCCGGACAAATCGCCGCTGCCACCCGACGACGCGGCCGCTCATCAGTACATGCACTGCGTGAACGGCATGAAAGGCTACAAGAGCTGGCACAAGCTCGGTACAGCATTCGCCATTGAGAACCCGCAGTGGCTGGCCGCGTACGGAATCGACATGCAGGGCAGTGACCCGGTCATGGGACATTCTCAGGTCAAGCTGCTGAAGATCACGCTTCCGCAAGCCATGGACATCGCGTGCATCAACAACCGAGACTATCAGACGAACATTGAGAACCTGTACGTCAGCGCACTGACGCTGACTCAGCAGCGGTTCGCGCTCGGAGTCCGACTGACGAACATCGGTCGTGGTAACGGAAGCAATACCTTCACGTATCGCGATCAGCCGGGAGATAAGTCGTCTCGAGTGCTGAATGCTGGCGTTGGAGTGATCCAGACGCTGCCTTCCGGGGCGCAGGTTGCCATGGATATCGCTAACTCTGTCACCTGGAACCTGACCGACAAGCAGGTTTCTGCCCCGACACTTGGCTACAGCTTCACTCAGCCACTTTTCTTCAACGCCGGTCGCAAGATCGTACTGGAGAACCTGACACAGGCGGAACGCGACGTTCTTTACGGCGCGAGAACCCTGGCCCGATTTCGTCAGACTCTGTTCACTCAAGTGACGACGAGTTACCTGAATCTCCTTCAACAGCGTCAGAACATTTTGAATACCCAAAACAACATCCTCCTGCTTGAGGACCAGCTTGTTGCTCAGGAAGCTCGCGACTCGCGAGTTGCCGGGGTTGCATCGGGAGCATTCGATGAGGCTGCGCAACTGGAGATCCCCGAACTGCTCAGGAAGAAGCTGCGAGCCGATCAAGGGTTCCTTGTCTGGGAAGGAACGATGTCCAAAGAGGAAGAGGAAGCAATCCTCGCACTCTCCGATGACCCGGACTATCTCGCCGCGGCTCAGGATCTGATCGGGTTCAAAAACCAACAGACCACGACGCTGTCCTATCTGCAGTTGCGTGACCAGTTGAATCGAGCCCAAAGCACACTGGCTCAAAGCCAGAGACAATACGCTGACCAGCAGGATGCACTGAAGATCCTGCTTGGATTGCCTCCGAATGTCGTGCTTGAAGTTGAAGAATCGGCGCTCGCGCCTTTTGAATTGATCAGCCGATCACTGCTGGAGCTGGAGCGAGAGTTCCGTGACATGCAGATTGAACTGGGTGGTAAACTCCTTCCGGCACGGGTGGAAGGGCAGGTGATCGAACCGATTGCTGAGTTCGACGGGTTGAAAGCATATGTCAACCGACTCAAGTCCATGAGTGATGAACTGAACGACGTTGGACTTCAACGTGTGCAGACGGACTTCGAGGAAGTCAAACTGCTGCTTGAACGAACTCAGGAGGACTGGGCCGCGTATGAGCGTGACGAACGGTACTTTCGCAGCGCGGAAGAACGAGATCGGCTGGTCAAGAACATTGACCGAAATCTGCGCATCTTCCGATTTGCAGAGCAAAAGTTCGGCGTTGGACGGTCGCTTCTGAATGTCATGAATGATGTGGTCAATGCAGACTCACAACTCGCCATGATCCAGCGGCTCGATGTGAACTCGAACGGAAAGATCGAACTGTCAGAGCTTCCGGAAGGCTGGTCGGATCTTCCACGAAAAGGAAATGAAGACGCCAAACCCGAGTACACTCCGGACGAGCTGATTCAGGAGATTGCGTCCGCGGCGCGTATCCTGCATGATGAAAACCTGTTGCGAGTCTCGCAGGGACTGGAAGTCGTCCAGGTTGCATTGCGAGTCGAACTTATCGCACTGAATCCGTTCACTCTGGATGGAACAATGCGGGTTCCGACGATTGAAGAAGTGATCGAACTGGCTCTCGAAAATCGTCATGATCTCATGAATGCCCGAGCAGTTGTTGTCGACGCACGAAGAAAAGTGGAAGTCGCCGCCAACAATCTGGAGGCTGGTGTCCAACTGACCTTTGCGGGGCGCGACGGACTGGGGAACTCAAGTCCATCACAAACTGCCAGCGCTCAGTTCTCCACTCCTCTGGACAGAATCGACAACCGAAACGTGTACCGGCAGGCTCTGATCACCTACCAGCGAGCCCGTCGAGACTACATGTTGCTGGAAGACCAGATTAAGCAGGCCGTACGAGTGAGTTGGCGGCAGATCCAAACGCAGGAATATCGCGTCGAAATCGACCGGACAACGGTCAGAAACGCGGCCCTCCAGTACGACAGTGCGTCCCTCCAGGCCCAGGCGTCCACACAAACCAACGCTTTGAGCCTTGTAAACGCCCTGAACTCGGTTTTGAACGCCCAAAACTCTCTTGTCTCGGATTGGATCACTTACGAGACGAATCGGCTTAACATCTATCGTGACATGGGTATCATGGAGATTGATCCTCGCGGAGTCTGGACCGATCCGTTTTACCAGCAGATGGACAATATCGCTGCTGAAAATGACGAGTCCTCGCCTGCTGCCACTCCCGATGTCGTCCTTCCCGCCCCGGAACCACAGAACTGATTTTTAAGGTATCTGAGGATGCTCCGCTCTCATTCTGCACGTCGTTCAGGCAGCATTCTGCCCGTCCTGATTGTTGTCTCACTCATTGTGATTATCGTTGCTCTGTTCGCCGTCAAGGGTTCGCGCGACTGGATCAAGTCGATGATCGGCGGCGGCGAAACTGGTCTGTCCGCAGACTACATTCTTCGCAAGGCTGAAAAAGGTCCGTTCCGGATCATGATTACGGAGAACGGAACGATCGACAGCCTGAAGAACGTGACGCTGAGCAATCGAGTCGAAGGTTCGACGACCATCATCTCGCTCATCCCGGAAGGCAGCAAAGTCACTGCACCGACAGTCACTGAGATCGATGGTGTCGTTCACTTTGTCGCCGGTGAATCTGAATCATCGAAGTCCGTGAAGGTTGTCGCACCGGACGGTACTGAGAAGGTGTATCCTCTCGCAATCGGTGAGTTCACCAAAGTTCTGGTCGAAGACCGCCAGCAGGTTCGCAAAGGAGACTTTCTCTCGGGTGATGTTTGCTGTGAACTCGACGCTTCTTCGCTGAAAGAGAAGTTCCAGGATCAGAAGATCAAAGTCACCACGGCCACAGCGAACCTCGACAAAGCGGGCAAGGATATTGAGATCCAGAAGACCACCAACGAAAGCAACGTCGCCAAAGCCAAGCTGGCTGAAGAACTGGCCACTCTCGACTTTGCAAGCTACACATCTCCGGGCGGTGAATACTCGCAGGCGGCCGAAACGATCCGCGGTGACCTGAAGAAGACGGAAGAAGAGCTTTCGATCAATAAAGAAGAATACGAGCGCATTCGCGACCAGGCTCGACTGGGCTATGCGAACGTGAATCAGCTCGAAAGTGCTCGTCTGAAGGTGACGCAGTCTCAGATCACACTGAAGGTGAAGTCGGGAGAACTCGCGGTTCTCGAGAACTTCACCAAGATTCGCAAGGAAAGCGAACTGAAGCAAACGGCCGAAGATACGAAACGAGAAACCGCCCGAGCCAAGCTTGAGGGCGAGGCCGTCATGACTCAAATGCAGGCGGCATACGATGCCGCCAAGCTGACACTTGAAATCGAAACGGAAAAACTGGAAACATATCGTCGGCAGATTCAGGCCTGCCAGCTCGTCGCGCCGCAGGCTGGCGAAGTGGTTTACGCCGCTCAACAGGGCGGTCGAGGCAGTGAGCCTGTTGTGATCGAACAGGGTGCCTCCGTTCGCGAGCGTCAGGCCATTATCAATCTGCCAGACCTCGAACACATGAAGATTGATGCTCGAATTCACGAGTCTCGAATCAGCCGCATTGTTGTCGGCCAGCCGGTCGAGATTGAGATCGACGCTCTGCCAGGTGAGCCGTATCGCGGAAAGCTGGCAAGCATTTCATCGGTCCCGGTTCCCGGAAGCTGGCCAAACACCGACCTCAAGGAATACGAAGCGATTGTTGAGATCCTTGAAGCACCAGCGAAGACTCGAAAGCTCAAGCCGGGCATGACGGCTCAGGTTCGAATCATTGTCGAAGATCGAAAAGAGCCTGTTCTGCAGATTCCAGTTCAGTCAGTTGTCTCGTTCTCTGGCAGCTACTTCACGTATGCCGTTGGAGCCAAGGGGGCCGAACTTCGCGAAATCAAAGTCGGTGATGCCAACGACGAATTCATGGAAGTCCTCGACGGTGTGAAGGAAGGCGACTCGGTTGTGATGAGCCCTCGTACCTACTTCTCGAAAGAACTCAGCGCTCTGGAGCAAGAGAAATCTGCTGAAGCCGAAGCGAAACGTGAGAAGGTAGACACTCCTGATCGCAAAGGCGGACAACGCGGCGGGCCAGGTGGTCCCGGCGGACCAGGTGGCGGCGCAATGGGAGGCGGACCCGGAACCGGTGCTGGCGGTCCAGGCGGAGGTCGACCCGGTGGCGGAGGTGGAGGAGGAGGATTCCAGATGCCAGCCGATGCGAAAACGATGCATGAAGGCATGGACAAGAACAAAGATGGATTCATCACGAAAGATGAGCATCCTTTCCCGCAGGCCTTCGATCGAAACGACGCCGACAAGGACGGCAAGATCTCAATGGAAGAATCCGAGACAGCCTTTAAGGCCATGCAGGAACGCATGAAGAAGCAGTAGGACGCTGACAACTCCCTGCTGAAGAACGACGTTCTTGAAAGGCTCAGGCCATGTCGCTGGCTGCTGAAGTAATCGATCTGGAAAAAGACTACATGCTTGGCGCGGTTCCTGTCCGAGCCTTGCGTGGCGTCTCACTGAAATTTCCGAAGGGCGATTTTGTCGCCATCATGGGTTCATCGGGAAGCGGCAAGAGCACACTGCTCAATCTTCTCGGCGCGCTCGATCGGCCGACACGCGGTAATTACATCATCGGTGGTCGCGATGTATCGACAATGTCTGATGACGAACTGTCCGCCGCGCGAAACGAACTGATCGGATTCATCTTTCAGTCCTACAATCTGATCCCGCAGTACACGGTGCTCGAGAACATCGAAGTGCCGCTGCACTATCGGACGGGTTACCCAAAGATTGGCAGCGAAGAACGGGACCGAATTCATCATCTTGCCGAGATGGTCGGACTCGGGGAACGCATGGATCATCGTCCGTTTCAATTGTCCGGCGGACAACAGCAGCGAGTCGCCATCGCGCGAGCCCTCGTGAACAATCCCGAGATCATTCTGGCAGACGAACCAACCGGTAACCTGGATTCAGCGACAGAACAGGAAATCATGGAGATGCTGCTGAATCTGAATCGGCAAGGACGCACGATCATCATGGTGACTCATGAACCGGGCGTCGCCAAGCTTGCGAAACGACAGATCTACATGAAAGACGGCAAGGTCGCCGGCGAAGGCGTATTCCCCGGCTGACACACTGACAGACAGTAGAACCATGCCCAATCTTCTTCGTACCATCGAACTCGCCCTGAAAAGCCTCGCGCTGCACAAGCTGCGTTCGGGTCTGACCATGCTCGGGATTGTTTTCGGTGTGTTCTCCGTCATTGCGATGTTGGCCATTGGAGAAGGCGCCAGTCGTCAGGCGCAGGAGCAGGTCCTCAAGCTCGGTGCGACCAATATCATTGTTCGCAGCGTGAAGCCGCCACGCGAAAGTGCGAGTTCGATGCAGGGCAATAACTCGTTCGTTCTGCGATATGGTCTGAAACGCGCGGACTACCGACTGCTATCGACGACAATCCCAACGATCGAAAGCGCCGTCCCGATTCGCGAACTCACCAAGCCCTGCCGGTTTACTCATCGCGAGATGAACTGCCGCATTGTGGGATGCACGCCTGATTATCTGGACATGAACCACCTGATGCTGGCTCAGGGACGTTTCATTTCTGACAAGGATCGTCGAGAAAAAGCCAACGTCTGTGTGATTGCTTCGGGCACAGCGGACCAGTTGTTTCAATTCGAAGATCCGATGAAGAAGACGGTGAAAGTCGCGGATCGTCGATACACCGTGGTCGGTGTCACAAAGGCTCGCGAAGCCAGCGCCGCGATCGGCGGAAGCATGTCAGGCCAGGAGTTCAACAGCGACATCTACATTCCGCTGGAAACGATGGAGGTCCGCTTCGGTGACCTCGACATTGATCGTCGTCAAGGCTCGTTCAGTGCCGAAGAATACGAGCTGAATCAGATCACGCTTCGAATCAAATCCGTTGACGATGTTGTTCCTACGGCCGACGTGATTCGCGACAGCCTCAAGATCAACCACAAGGCGGGCAACGATTACTCCGTCGTCGTGCCGCAGGAGCTGTTGAAACAGGCCGCGCAGATTCGAGTTATCTTCAACGTCGTTCTGGGATCGATCGCGGCGATCAGTCTGGTTGTCGGGGGAATCGGCATCATGAACATTATGCTGGCGACCGTGACCGAACGAACTCGTGAGATCGGGATTCGCCGTGCTCTCGGGGCAAAGCAGCATGATATTACGATGCAATTCCTTACCGAAACGATCGTGCTGGCTGGAAGCGGCGGTCTGATCGGCATCGTTCTGGGGCTGCTCACACCGTTCGCATTCGAAGGACTGAAATGGGGCGCGCAGGAGTTCTTCTTCAAGGGGCAGACAGCGTCAGAATTCAGCAACATGTTTACGAACCTGAATCCGCAGATTGTTCCGTTGAGTCTGCCGCTCGCCTTTGGAATTTCGGTCGGGATTGGAGTCGTGTTCGGACTCTATCCCGCTCGATCTGCCGCTCGTCTTGACCCGATTGAAGCCCTGCGTCATGAGTGATGCGGATTCGTCGGTGGCGGTCATCGAAACGAAAGACGTGTGTCGCCGCTATGGGTCTCGGCGAGGCATCGACAACGTCAACCTGACGATTCCACCCGGCGAGATCTTCGGGTTCCTCGGCCCCAACGGCGCGGGGAAATCGACGACGATCCGCATCCTGATGGGACTGCTGAAAGCTGGCTCGGGTACCGCAAGAATTTTCGGTCGAGATTGCTGGACCGATGGCCCCGCCATTCGACGCGACGTCGGATACATCGCGGGCGACGTTCGATTGTATCCTTGGCTCACCACGCATTCTGCACTGAAGATCCTGTCCGGCGTTCATGGCCGTGACCTGCTTCCAGCGGGGCTTGCAATCGCCGAACGCTTTCGTCTGGAGCCGAAATTGTCCGTGCGCAAAATGTCGCGCGGCAATCGCCAGAAAGTGGCCATCGTACTCGCCCTCGCGCATCGACCGAAGCTGGTCATTCTCGATGAACCCACGTCCGGCCTGGATCCGCTGATGCAGGAAACACTCATGCAGTGTTTGCGTGAGATGGCTCAGGAAGGGCGGACCGTGATGTTCTCCAGTCACACGCTGAGCGAAGTCGAATCGCTCTGCGATCATATTGCCATCGTGAAAGATGGTCGAATCGTGGAAGACTCGACGGTCTCACGGCTGAAATCCATGGCTCCGCGACAAGTCATCGTGACTCTGCGGGCCGGCCAGCAGCCCGAGAGCATCCATTGGCCGGAGGGCCTGCGACGTCCGGAACGATCAGCAGCGACTCCGCCTTCCACAAACCGAACAGAGCATTTCGAACTGATCGGATCATCGGTGTCGTTTATCAATTGGGCGGCAGCGCAGAACTTTGCGGATGTCACGATCGGCCTGCCGTCGCTGGAGGTGCTGTTTCGACGCTACTACGACTTTTCGACCGAGGCGAATGCATGAACGGATTGCTTCGAAAGATCTGGGTCGAAGTTCGCTGGCCTGTGTTTTGGTTTAGTCTCGGACTGTTTGCCGTCATGGGACTGCTGACTGCACTGCTTCCGAAAGTTCTTGGCAACATCGACGCAATCTTCTCAAAGATGCCGATGGTCAAGCCACTCATCACAGCACTTCTCGGCGTCGATCCGGGAGAGAAGATGTCGTCGGAATTGTCTCAGGCGTTCCTGTGGGTGCATCCGACCGTGCTGACGCTGATCTGGGCTCACGAAGTCATGTACTGTTCGCGAATTCCGGCCGGGGAAATTGATCGCGGAACGGCCGACTTTCTGATGTGTCTGCCGGTCTCTCGCTGGCAGATCTTCATCGCGGAAACCATCGGCTGGATTTTCTCCGGCAGCATCATTCTGCTGACGGGATATGCCGGGCATCTGATCGCATCGACCACGCTTCAGCCGAACATGAAACTGACGGTGGCCAATACGGCGATGGTGATGGTGAACATGGCCGCGTTGTATCTGGCTGTCGGAAGTTTTGCATTTCTGGTTGCCGCTTTCAGCGATCGACGCGGCCGTGCCATCGGAGTCGTGTTCGCGATTCTTCTGGCCTCGTTCCTGCTGAACTTCCTCGCCCAGTTCGTCGAGTGGGCAAAGAATCTGTCACCGTGGCTGTCTGTGATGGAATACTATCGCCCGGCGATCATCATTCAGTCCGGCAGTTTCCCGTGGGACAATGTGGCAACGCTGCTTGGGCTGACGGCCTTGTTCTGGTTCGCCTCGGGAGTCGTCTTCAGCCGCCGCAGCATCTGCACGACATGAGAGACTCAGTCGAGTAGGGTGTGTGAAGCGGAGCGAAACACACCTTCACCACGCTTTCAATTGGGCAGAGGCGTCGAAGAAGAGTACCAGTCGTTACCGGAATGCAATCGTTGTGAATTGACCCTCCCATTGGCAGGGTCATCGCGATAGCGATGGGGAGGGCTGCGATTCGGATCTCGCGTCGAGGCACTGCAACATCAATGCTCTAGCCCTCCCCGCTCGTTCCTCGCGACCCTCCCAGAGGGAGGGTGAAGAAAGAAATGCCCGCTTCGTATCTGGTATTCTTTTTTACGCCGCTGCCTCGGTGCGTTACGCTCCGCTTCACGCACCCTACGACTACTACCACTACCACTTCTATTTTCGAACGAAGCGATAACCAATCCCACGAACTGTTTCGATCAGATCAGGATTGTCGCCCAGCTTCTTGCGAAGTGCGCGGACGTGCACGTCAATGGTCCGCTCGAGAGAGTTGGCATCTTCACCGCGGGACGTTTCCATCAGCTCGTTCCGCGAGAAGGCTCGGCCGGGCTGGCTCATCATCGTCCACAGCATTCGGAATTCCGTCGGCGTGAGATCAAGATCGACACCGTTGTATCGAGCCGTGTGATTTGTGCGATCAATCTCAACGCCCTGCAAGCTGAGGATCGATTTTCCGGTCTCGGCGGCTTCCGTTCTTCGCAACAGAGCCTTGATGCGGTGAATCAGCGGCTGAACGCGAAACGGCTTCGTAACATAATCATCGGCTCCCATGTTGAAACCGACGATTTCATCCGTTTCCGCGCTGCGAGCGGTGAGCATCATCACGGGAACAGCTTTGGTCTTCGCCTCGGATTTCAGCAGACGACAAATCTGCAGGCCGTCAATACCGGGCAGCATCAGATCAAGAACAACAAGATCCGGAAGCAACGTTTGAGCTCGCTTCAGGCCGCTGCGTCCGTCGCGTTCCCAGTGGACAAGGAATCCTTCCTTCTGGAGGTTGTAGATGACAACATCGGCAATCGACTGTTCATCTTCAATCACAAGGATGGTTGGCTGCATGGAAACCGGATGACCTTACTCGCGCGATTCCGGACGGCACGCGCTTCGACGTTCGCGATTCGGCACAGAGCCGCATCACAACACTCGAATACGTACCGACTACGCCGACCCAACCGCGCTGGATCCGGGACGGCGATGAAGTCGAGGATGCCGGATGATGGCACCTTCAACCAGATAGACCACATCTTCAGCGATGTTGGTTGCATGATCAGCCACTCGCTCCACATGACGAATCACGGAGAACAGGTGCATGCCCGGATCGACCAATTCGGGCTGTTGCTTCATGACACCAACAACTTCTTCAATCAACTCACTATTCAAACTGTCGACGAACTCATCACGCAGACACACTTTCCGAGCGGCTGCTGCGTTCTGCTCGACAAACGCATCAATGCTGTCATGCAGCATGCTCAGCGCTTCGCGAGTCATTTCGGCAAGACGCGTTGGCATTGGGAATTCGCCATACTGAGCAATCCCCGCCGCACGTTCGGCGATGCTGACAGCGAGGTCCGCAACGCGTTCCAGTTCGGCGGTAATCTTCATGACCACAGCGACTCGACGAAGGTCATTCGCAACCGGATGGTAAAGCGCCAGAATCTTGAGGCACTCTTCTTCAATTCGAATGTCCCATTCATCCACTTCGCGATCGCGGCCGGAAACTTCCTGAGCCAGTTCCGTGCGGCCATGTTTCAGGCCATCCACGGCATCGTGGATCAGTTCTTCAACGGCAGAGCACATCGACAGGATACTGCGATGCAGATGCTCCATTTCGCGAACAAAGTGAATGGTCATTGACGTCCGGTCCTGACTGACTTCGCCATCAGCGGAAGGTCCGCTGACAGCCAGAGAGTGTGAAATGGGATTCTTAATGAATTGTTAAGGCCGCAGCGGAATCCTGAGCAGATCTGGAGGTTTTCACAAGATTGTTAAGACGCCGCGGGGGTGTTCTTAACAATTGTCGGGCGATGCCGGAACCCCGGAACATGGCCCGAAGTGCAATGAATCCCTTGGAAATCACCGACTTTTCCCCTCAAAACGCTCAAGTCTTACGATTTTCTTTCCACACAGGAGTCGCATCCGCCTTAGCTGAGAGCTTCCAAAGACGGCCCGTCCCAACGCCTCTGGGGCAGGTATTCCTTCAGTTTTTCCGTTTTTTTCCAGCGGCCACCCTTCCCGACTTGGTTCGGAGCGAGTTTTCCGGGCGGGGTCAGAAGAAATCTTCAAAAAGAATCTAAGACTCCTTTTCGGGCCTCGAACCACACCCCCATGTTGCGAGATCTGAGCTCGCGAAAACGTGTGGTTCAACGGTTGAGGAGAAGAGCAATGTTATTGAAGAAAGTAGTTGTTGGAACGGCTGCGGCTGCTCTGGCAGGCGGGATTCTTCTTGGTTCGGACGCACTGAGCTACCTTCGAACATTCGGAGGCAACGTGCGGGAAGCCGTGAAGTCTGAGATCTCTGCGGAATTCGAACTCGATCGAATTCGTGACGAAGTGGACAACCTGATGCCTGAGATTCGCAAGCACATGACAGTTGTCGCAGAACAATCTGTTGATGTGAAGGATCTGGAACGCGAACTGGACGAAAAAGAAGCTTCACTGTCCAAGCAGAAGGATGCCATCTTGGCTCTGCGAACGGACCTCGATTCTGGAAAAGACAAGTTCATCTACAAGGCGGTTTCATATACTCGTGGCGAAGTCGAAGCCGATCTGGCTCATCGGTTCGAGTCGTACTGCACCGCGGAAGACTGTGTGAAGCGTGATCGACAGATTCTGGCGGCTCAGCGAGACACTCTGCGAGCCAATCAGAAGAAGCTCGACACCATGTTGTCACGCAAGCAGGACCTGATTGTCAAGGTTGCTCAACTGGAAGCTCGACTGAAGCAGGTCCAGGCTGCCGAAACGATCAATTCACTCGAAATTGATGACACATCGCTCGCCCATGTTGAGAACATGATCAAGAACCTGAATCACGCTCTGGACGTGCGAGAATCTGTGCTGGAAACAGAAGGACAGGTTCTGGGACGCATTCCGGTTGAAGACGCTGATCAGCCAGCAACGGGCGATATTGTCGGCGAGATCGACAGTCACTTTGGTCTGAGCAATGGTGACACAGTCACCGAAGCTGGCCAGACGAATTCGATCTGACTCGACAGCGACAAACAGCAGACATCTGACTCAGGACGAATGTGACGTCTGCTGAATCGGAACCAGGCGGAAAGACTCCGCAACCTCCGGGACACACGTGGCTCCGGGCTCGACACAATGCTCGGGTCCGGAGCATTTTTTTGGATGCGTCAAAGGCTCGTCTGTTTTCCACAACGGGCCGCAATTGAGTCGATGTGCTGTCAACAGATCGCTGCGGAAGGCTTACAATCATGCCCGGAGAACTCTCTCGCTGGCGAAACTGGATCCGACAGCAGCGTCAGACGTTTCCCTTGTTCGCGGAGAATCAGGCGGTTCATCCGGTTCAAAAGCCGAGCCCAAAGTTTGACACGGGAGTTCCGTCGCTCCATCGTTCATCAGTTCCACCGGAATTGATTTCGACTTCAGTCCCTCAGGAAAGTATCAGAGACCTAGCCGTGGCCGACATGTCCTGTGATCGCTACATGCTGTGGATTGACGGCGTCGGCGCGTGGCAGCTTTGCGTGGGCCAGCAGTTCCTGATCGGCGGCCCGACGGTGGATCATCCAGCAGCGGACATCTGCCTGATGGCCAACCTTTCCAGAAAACACGCAACTTTGCAGAGAAATTCAGAGAATTGGTTCATCCATCCGCATCAATCCACCGTTGTTTCCGGACGCTCGGTGACAGGCCCAACACTGCTGAGAACCGGTGATGCGATCTGCCTGGCAGAGAAAGTTCGACTGGGATTTCGAATCCCGAGTGTGCTCAGTGGTTCAGCAGTGATCGATTTTGAAAGTCACCATCGCCCACCACAAACGGTCAATGGTATCATCCTGATGACTGACAGCGTGCTTCTGGGGCCTCGGAAAGATCATCATGTCTGTTGTTCAGACTGGCCGGAACTGGTCGTGATCTATCGGCAGGACGGACAGCTACGATGTCGATCAAAAGCAGCCTTGACCATCAACGCGGATCGTGTGCGGGATTCAGGAGTTCTGACGGACGGAGCCATCGTCTCGGGCGATGAGTTTCGATTTCGTCTCGAGAAGGTGAAGTCGTAAGCCCGCGAGATTCTTCGAAAACATAGTCATTGAACTCCGTGATCAGTCAGGTTTGAGTCGGAAACAAATTATGAGATTCGCCTTTGCTCCAGAATCAAAACCGCTGGAAGGCTACACCATCAAGCGCGCGATTCATCGCGGTGGCTTCGGGGAAGTCTACTACGCGCTGACGGATGCCGGCAAAGAAGTGGCCCTCAAGCTTCTTCACAACAATCTTGAAGTTGAACTTCGTGGTGTGTCCCAGTGCCTCAATCTCAAGCATCCAAACCTTGTCACGATCTTTGACATGAAGCAGGATGCAGAGAAGGATCACTGGATCGTGATGGAGTACGTTGGTGGTCGCGGACTTTACGAAGTCCTGCAGGATCATCCGGCCGGAATGCCTCTGAAGGAAGTTCTGTTTTGGCTGTCGGGAATTACCGCTGGTCTGAGCTTTCTGCATGACCGCGGTATCGTGCACCGTGACCTGAAGCCCGCCAACATCTTCTGCGATTCCGGCATCGTCAAGATTGGTGACGTGGGTCTTTCGAAGTACATCTCTGAAAGTCGCCGCAGCGCGCAGACGCAGAGTGTTGGGACCGTGTACTACATGGCTCCTGAAGTCGCGCGAGGTCGTTATGGTCGTGAAGTCGACGTCTATTCAACCGGCATCATCCTGTATGAAATGATGACCGGCCGAGTTCCGTTCGAGGGCGAAACGACGGCCGAAATCCTGATGAAGCATCTGACTGCCGAGCCGGATCTGGACATCCTGCCGGACAAGCTTCGACCGGTCATTGCTGCGTCTCTGGAGAAAGACCCGGAACGCCGCATCAGTGATGTCGAGGAACTCGATCGCCGATTCCGTCTTGCGGTCCAGGACTCTGGCTTCGCGATTGACAAGCCGGCACCGGTGATGTCGTATGCAGGGACGTCAACTTCGAAGTCCCGTTCATCACCCGCAATGGCCACGACCTTGCTCGGAGCCGACGCTCGCAAGCGTCGAGATGCTCAGACTCAGGACAAAGAGCCGGGCATGGTTGGCCATCTGCGTTCTCTGATGCGGTTCTGGAACGATGAAGTCCCAACGCCGATCAAGTGGGTCGTCTGCGCGGTTGCATTTGTGTTCATCCTGAATCGTGGATTCGTGCAGCTTGGGGCGAAAGAGATTGCGGTGCTCGGCATCATGTATGCCATCTATCGCAAGTACTACGCTCCTGCTGAGAAAGAGGAATCGGCACCTGCGAAGCCCGAGTTGACTCCGAAAGCCACGCCGGAAGTCACCGCGCCGGTGACTGCTTCTGCATCGTCGATTACGGGTTCGCTCAAGGCCCAGCCCGTGCTGCAGCCGATGATGGCTCAGGTTGGCAAACCGCAACCTGTTGTCATGTCGAAGCCCGTTCCACGGAATTACTCACCGACAACCGTTCGGCAGATTCCCGCATCACAACGTGCGATGGACATCTCGATGTCACTCACCGTTTCGTTGATCTCCGTGATCTTTGTCACACTGGCAGTTCATCTGGCGACCGACCTTCTTCCCGGTGCGGTCGACGTGGCCTACTTCGGCACCGTGGCACTGCTCGCATCCTGTGGTCTGATCTTCTCAGCAAAGCTCTGGGAAGGGCGACCGGTTGATTCTGTCGTGCGACGACTGACACAGGGTTCGATCGGAATGGCCGTCGGAGCCCTTGCCTGGGGAACTCAACGATTCCTGATGCTTCAGGATTCACAACTGCTGCATGCCGATGAAGTCGACTCGCTGCTCGAGGGCCGCGTTGGCCGGATCAGCTTGCTCGATGTAAACGGATTCCCAACACTGTCGGGCTACATGGCATTCTTCGGGTTGCTGTTTCTGATTCGTCGATGGTGGTGGCAGGCGGACAGCTTTCGCAAGGCACGCTTCCGCATCTCAACATCGCTTGTCACGCTCATTCTTGGCATCATCCTGACTCAAATTCTTCCGTTCCCCGAACATCTGGGTGCCACATGGGCTCTCGCGATTTCCGCAATCGTTCAGTTGTCATCCGGATGGACTCCTGTTGAAGATCGATTGCTGACGCCTGCTCCGGATGCATCACAAACGGCTCCAGTGCTGGCTCAGGTTCGTCATCCCGTCGTTGCATCACCAGTCGCACAGAAGGCCTGATTGAATCAGCCTTTTCCTTCACCGCTGCTGTAGAATTCATTTGCAACGAATCAGCTTTCGCTTGAAGAAATCCTGTCGACTTGATCGAGAAATACACATGACCTCAACAACAGTATCCATCTCCTGGGGAATGATTGTGCTGGGCCTTCTGGCTTGCGCCGCTGCCGGATTTGCGATGTTTGTTGCTCTGGCAGCACTGCTTGGCAGGATTTTTTCGCGCCCTGTCGTTGCTTGCGATCGGTCTCACGTCCGATGGGCAGTCGGTGTATTCGCAGTGACTGCCATCGTCGCAATTGCAGCCACGAAAGGTCTTCGAGCACGCTCTTTGACCATTGAAAGCAGTTCCGACGAAATCGTTTCCACTCACGAAGCGTTGTCCGAACTTTCGAAGGCTCGCCAGGAAGCACAGAACGCGGTTCGGGAGACGAAGATTGCTGTGTCGGATCTTCACGCCGCCTTGACTGAGTCCGGAGAAATGATCGTCGTGTCAGCACCTCAGGCGGCGGTCGAGACCGTTCAGGAACCGCAGCCAGCCACTCCGGCGCAGGCTCCAGCACAACCCGAAGCTCCAAAAGCAGATCCACCAGTGGCGCCCGCGACTCAAACCGAGTCCACGACCGCCGCAGAACCAGCGCCACAGCCTGAAGTACAACCGAACCAAGCAGAAAACTCGACTGTGGCAGAGCCAGAAGATCGAAAGGATAACGTCGCGGATCTGATTCGCTCGCTTCTGTCCCACGGCACGACTGCAGTCCGCCCTGATGCATCGACGGCCAGTAAAGCCGAAGGTGCTCCGAATCAGGACGGCATGATGCTTCTGGAGATGTCTCCTGAAGACGCATCCGCGATGTTCGCTGGTCCGGAAATGCTCAGCAGGCTTAACGCCCAACTCCCGGAAGGAGTCAAAGTTGCTTACGCTCTGGTTCCGCTGACGGCTCCTGTCGATTCCGCCGTCGCGCCGGTTAAGCCTCTGCTGGCCGCCGGAAGTCTGCAGACTCTGGCCGATCAAATGGTCACGCTGCTCGAACCGTTCCGATCTCAGCCGACAGCCGACGCAGTTCCAAAGTCTGCAGATACGGAGCCATCTGCCAGTTCGTCCAGTTCGGATGTCACTGTTACCGAGCCCGCGTGGCTAAAAAAGCCAGATGGTGGCCGAATCACCGTTCAGTCGCGACCAATCTTTGATGGCGATAATCGCGATCAGGCCCTGGCCGACGCGATTAGCGAAGCGTATCAGAGCCATGCAACGGAGCACTTCCAAACGCTCGACCCGGCTCTTGTGTCGATGGTCAAGAGAGTCGATCTCAGACTGGATGACTCGGCTGTGAAACTTTGCCTTGTTGAAAAACCCTTTCCGCGAAAGGAACAGGCAAAGTTTGGTCAGGAAGGCGAAAAGCCATTTGAGATCATCTACGCACTCGTTCAGTTTCCGGAAGCCGTCGACAAAGCGGCAGAGTCGAAGATCCGTCACGCGATGCAGAAGGATCGTTTGCTGGCACTTGGCCTTGCTGTCGGCTTCGGATGGGCATCCATCCTGTCCATCGGCGGGTCAATTCGCATGTGGACTCGACGCACGGGACTGAAGCGAATCGTTGTCAGTCTCCCATTTGCCGGGCTGGCCGCCGTGATGATGCTGGGCACCGTTTCTGTTATCGTCGCAGCCAGCACCGGAGATGGACCGCAGGTGTCTTCGTCACTTGAAGAGCCCTTGGTGATTTCAGTCGCTTCGCCAGACAAGGCTTGATGGTTTCTCGGCGAGATGAATTCGCCCATTCGTCCCTCAGACCGATCGAGTCGCCAATTGAAGGTTCGGTTTGATCTATCGGCTTTTCTGACCGAGCCATCGCAAACGTCGATCATCGAGTGCGACAAGTCTTCGAGGCGATCTGGAGAAGCGGTACGGCACAAGCCGTTCGGTGTCGAGTGACTCCATTCATCCACAGGTCTGCTTGCACAGCTTCGCGACCTATCAGGTGAACTTGCGACAACTCGCTCGTCGGCAAGATCCGCAAGAATTGCGAGCACCGCTCGCAAGCCGTAAGATATTGGAACTTCGGCTGGGTATCGTTGATGCCTCAATAGCCGAGAACCGCCTGCCTGTCATGCTCGTGCCACGATTGAAATTCAGCATCTGCCGAGTTGCTCTCCAGTGACCGTGATGCACGCCGTTCACGTCTGAAATCTTTGCGAAGGCAAAACCATGAAGCCCGTTTACATCATGATCGGCGGATTCCTCGGTGCGGGGAAGACAACAACCATTGCCCGCCTTGCGAAGCATTACATGCAGCAGGGCAAGAACGTGGGCATTGTGACCAACGACCAGACAACCGATCTTGTCGACACGCAAACACTGCGATCACAGGGCTTCGATGTCGGCGAAGTTGCGGGATCATGCTTCTGCTGCAACTTCGACGCTCTGACATCGACAGTGGAGAACCTCGGTGAAGGCAAACTGCCGGACGTTATCCTCGCCGAACCCGTTGGCAGTTGCACCGATCTGGTCGCGACCGTCATTCGTCCTCTGACAGAAGTCTACGGCATCCCTCTGGACATTGCTCCGTACGGAGTCATCCTGAAGCCAAGTCATGGCTTGAAGATTCTCCGTGGCGAATCGACCAGCGGATTTTCGCCGAAAGCAAATTACATCTTCCGCAAGCAGATCGAAGAAGCAGACTTCGTCGTGATCAACAGGGTGGATTCTTTAGAGCCCGCGGAGGTTGCCGAGTTGCAGGAGCTGATCGAGAAAGAGTATCCCGGCCGGCCTGTGCTGCGATGCTCAGCCAGAACTGGCGAAGGCTTCGACGCACTCCTGGAAACGCTGGAACTGCGAGGCCTGTTCGGCCAGCGAATCATGGAGGTCGACTACGACGTGTATGCAGATGGCGAGGCGGAACTTGGCTGGCTGAACAGCCAGGCTATCGTCACTGCTCCAACGCCGTTCGGACTGGATGCATTTCTGATGAACCTGATCCAGAGGCTGCATACCCGACTGCTGGCCGCAGATTCCGAAGCCGCTCATCTGAAAGTTATCGGACTGTGCGACGGAAGTTACGCCGTCGCAAACCTCGTCAGCAACACGCTCGGTCCGGAACTGTCTCTGGCGTCTGATACGACGACATCTTCGGCAAACGTTGTCGTCAACGCACGCGTCGCGATTGACCCGACGGATCTGGAATCGATGGTCCGCGAAGAATTAGCCTCAGCGACTTCGGCCGTTCGAGGCACTCAACAAATCGTCTCGCTCCAGAGCTTCCGACCCGGACGCCCGGTGCCAACTCATCGAATCAACTGAGAGTCTGCAAGACAGATTCTGGTTGCGGCACGAGGCAATGACGACTTGACCAGGCGAAACGCGCGGAATCAAGCTCGGTTCCAGGGCATCCGCGCAAGCAGCATGGCCATTCCGCAGGTGTCGGTGATGCCAGCGAAAATCAGACCGGCTCCGACGAACCCCGACAAGCCTGCGAACCATGGATGGACGTACTGGCTCAGGATGACTCCGCCAAGCACAAGTGATCCGGCCGCAATGCGTACCTGCCGTTCGAGCGACACGGCTTTTCTGCCGCGAACGACGGCAAGACCTGCTTTCTCACAAGCGGCCGTTCCACCTTCGATATTGATTACCGGAGAACAACCGGCGGCAATCAGTCGTTCGCATGCCTGCCGACCTCGCATGCCGGATTTGCAGATCACATACAACGGAGCCGATCGCTGACGCTGGATCTGGACAATGGCATTCGCGTCCAATTGATCCAGCGGCACGTTCCGAGCAACGGTCAGATGTACCTCGCGAAACTCGGCGGGCGTCCGGACGTCGAGCAACTCAACGGGCTTCTCGGATTGAATGAGCGACTTCAATTCTTCTGCAGTGATCGTTTCAACAGACATGCCAGCTCCTTCCGGAATGGTCTTTTGCCATCAAAATCAACAGCCATCACGAGACGTCAGCCGTTGCCATCAGTTCGAACACCATACTGCTGCTCGATGCATCGAAGCAGCTCCACGATATGCGATTCGGAAATCTGATAGAACACTTTGCGCCCCTCACGATGGCTTTCCAGCAGCGAACAATGCTGCATCAGGCGAAGATGCTCGGAAGCCATCGGGCTTGAAATCTCGCAGGCCTCCGCCAGTTCTCCAACCGTGAACCTACCCTGCCGAAGCATCTGAATCATCCGCAGGCGATGTGGATGAGCGATCGTCCGCAGACATTCGGCCGCCTGTTCGAGATTCTCCATTCTCGTCAGTCTCAGATGATCGTTCGGCATGGCATCCCTGCATCACAATAAAGAATCCGGGCAGCAGAAGAGGATGCTGCCCGGATTCATGAAAGATGTTGCACCGTCGACACACTATGGAATCTGAGCCACTTCGCCATTGCCACGAGTGACGAGGCTGATGAATGTCGCGAAGTCGATGTTCTCACTGATGAACGTCACACTTCCGTCGCCCAGAGCGAACTGAGCTCCACCGGTATGGAATGAAAACGGCTGGCTGGTTCCCTGAACGCCAAATGCACCGGTTGGATAGGTTTCGGCACCGACATCATAGCCGTTTGTTGCATTGAATGGAGTTGTTCCAAACAGTGCTGTTCCATCTGCCTTCTGACCGGTCACTAGAACGTCACTTGCAGGACGGCACCAGCCACCAGCGTTAACTCGATTGGTTGGCACAGCACCGAACTTTTTTGGGCCACGGCGATACAACGAAGGACGGCCAGCGGACTCGACAACTGCGATCGTGTTGGACAACCCGTCCGTGGTATCACGGAACTTCGAATCCGTGTTCTGGGCGAAGAACCCGGCGTAATACTTGTTGGCAGAGTTTGTCGGATCCGTAAAGTCCGGAGTCGTTGGCAGCAGAGTCGTGGTCGTTGTGTTCACGAGAGCTGCAACGCCTCGATCGACGCCCTTTGACCATGCGTAGTCCGAAATCGCGACCATATTGGCCGCATAGCCGCTCGGTGTGGTCGTTGAGTCCGGATCGCCATCCAGCTTTGGTGTCGCGGCGGACGACGGGCAGTTGAATGCCGGGATCTGAGTACTCACAGCCGTTCGCATGTTGGTATTGGGATCGCTCCACTGCAACGTCTGATCGTACAGATTGTAGATGTTGGCAAGTTCCATCTGAGGCAGGATTCGAGTCATCCCGGCAATTCGCTTCGTACCGGTTCCTGGTGGTCGGTTGCTCGTCGGCAGATGCTTGTAGACGTCTTCAAAGTTGTGGACAGCCAGAGCAATCTGCTTGAGATTGTTCTTGCACTGTGTTCGCCGAGCGGCTTCACGAGCCTGCTGAACTGCTGGCAACAGCAGTGCTACGAGGATCGCGATGATCGCGATCACCACCAGCAGTTCGATCAGCGTAAACCCGCGACGATTCTTCATCGTCTGTGGCACGAGAGACTTGAGATTCAACTTCTTCACTGGAGTTACCTTTCACATCAGAACTAGAGAAACAGACTATGGTTATTGAGATCAAAATCTCAGGGAGCTACTTCTTTCGCACCAACGCAATGTCGGGCACTTTGGTTTCGGGTCCGCTGATCGTCACTGTGATCTCCGACGTCTCGGGATTGGAGTACTTCGGCGGCAGCACGTTGTCACCGCGGACAGGGCCACCACCGTTGTCAACCACTTTGAACCAGACCACGCTGGCCTTGTACTCGCCAACAGGAGCCCCATCTGTTGCCCCAAATGTTCCCAGCGAGAACGTGCCATCAGCGCCCGTCGTCGCCGACGGACGCACGGTCTCTGGCACCTCTGATGCTGTCGGATAGAGCGTGATCTGCCCACCGGCAACGGGCTTACCGTCAAAGGTGATGGAACCACTTGCCGGCACGACTTCTTCCCATGGTTTTTTGGACTCGCCGCAGCCGGAGAACAGCCCAAGCAACAGCACGATTGGCACTAACTTTGAATGACTTGTCATAGCGATTTTTCTCCTGATCGAGGGAAGGACACATCCTTCGCCACAATGTTCATCGACTTAGTCGTGTTTATTTATTGAAAGACGAAACAGGGACTCGAAGGGAAATTCTGTCGCCCTAGCCAGTAAGCAGCAAAGCCTGCCGAATAGGCTCAGGTCCAAAAATTCAATCAATATCACACATCAGTATGGTAGTATATTTTCGAAACAAAGCTCACACAAGACGAAATTGAGAGATTTGGCGTTCTTCCTCAGTCCGGCGAGAGCAGTCGGCCCATTTCTGACTATTGATGGCGACTGTTGCCGTTTTGAAACAGATCTGTCCCGCATCGCGGATTCCATATCAACCCGCACAAGATGACCCAATCAGATTCCGCCGCCGCTGATGTAGGCTTCCGAGTGAGCGTCGGCCTGAGTGACGCGACTGTCCGGCGGGACACTCTTGGTCAACCAGACATTGCCGCCGATCACTGAACGAGCACCGATCGTGATGCGTCCAAGGATTGTCGCGCCTGCGTAGATCACAACATCATGCTCCACGATCGGATGTCGCTCATTGCCCTTGAGCAAGACTCCGTTCTCATCCACGGGAAATCGCTTGGCACCCAATGTCACGGCCTGGTACAACCGAACCCGATCACCCACAACAGCCGTTTCACCAATCACAACGCCGGTTCCATGATCGATGAAGAAGCTCTGGCCGATCGTCGCACCAGGATGAATGTCGATCCCTGTCAGCGAATGAGCGATCTCGGAAATGATCCGCGCCACGAGTGGTGCACCGAGTCGATAGAGCAAATTGGCGATGCGATAATGAAGCACCGCCGTCATGCCTGGATAGCAGACCAGAACTTCATCCGCACTTCGCGCTGCGGGGTCACCTTCGAAAGCGGCCTGGATGTCAGTCTCAAGTGCCTTTCGAATCTGCGGCACATGTGCTGCAAAATGTCGCGTGATATCGCGTGCACGGATTCGAGTATCCACGGACTCCGAATTAAACCGATCTGCAAACAGCAGTTCGATGCCTATCTGCTCATCCAATGCCTTCAACGCTTTCTCGAGCGTGTGACCAACAAAGTAATCCACGCTCTCTGGAGCAACTTCGAACCCGCCCAGGCGATTCGGGAACATCGCGGCACCAAGGCCCTCAACCACACTGGCCAGCGCGCGACGTGATGGCAGTCTGACAGGTTGGCCCGATCGATGCCGGGCCGCCAGAGACTGTTCGCGGAGAACTCGCAATTCATCCACAATCTCGTCCGTTTCCCAACGCTTGCTGGGAACGGGACAACAGGGAACCGTCGATTCTTGTGAACTCATTTTGCACGTCCTTCAGAATCGAAAAGCCCTTCGAACAGAATCGAGCTCAGGTACCGCTCGCCTGAGTCAGGAAGCACCACGACGATGGTCTTGCCGGCGTTTTCAGGACGCTTGGCGATTCGCACCGCCACGGCCGCTGCAGCTCCGCAGGAAATGCCTGACAGAAGGCCCTCTTCCTGAGCCAAACGTCGAGCCATCGCGATGGCTTCTTCGTTCGATACCTGCTCAATGTCATCGACGATCGACAGATCGAGGACATCGGGGACAAAGCCTGCTCCGATTCCCTGAATCTTGTGAGGCGAAGGTTTGAGCGGTTCTCCCTTTCTGGTCTGAGTCAGCACTGGACTGGATGCCGGCTCGACAGCGACCGATCGAATGGCCTTTCCGCGAGTCTTCTTGAAGTAACGAGTCACACCCGTGATCGTTCCACCTGTTCCGACACCGGAAACGAAAATGTCCACCTGGCCGTCGGTGTCGTCCCAGATTTCAGGCCCGGTGGTCTGTTCGTGGATCGCGGCATTCGCCGGATTTCGAAACTGCTGGAGCAGTACATAGCGACCTGGGTCGGACGCATAAATCTCTTCCGCCTTATTCACAGCCCCAGTCATGCCTCGAGGCCCTTCGGTCAGAATGAGCTTCGCGCCAAAGGCGAGCAGCAGCTTTCGACGTTCCAGTGACATCGTTTCCGGCATCGTGAGCGTCAATGGAATCTGCTTCGCCGCCGCAACAAACGCGAGAGCGATGCCGGTGTTGCCGCTTGTTGGTTCGACGATTTCTTTGCCCGGTCCCACGAGACCCTTCTTCTCAGCATCCCAGATCATCGCGGCGCCGAGCCGACACTTCACCGAGTAGGCCGGATTGCGTCCTTCGATCTTGGCGAGAATTGTCGCGGGAGCGCCGTCGGTGACTCGATTGAGTTTCACCAGTGGCGTTCGGCCGATGGAGAGTGAGTTGTCGGTAAACCAGCGTGGCATGGAATAATCCTGGTGACGGATCTTGAATTGGATTGTTACTCAAAATTCTGCGCGCACCGTGCGAGCATGCTGTAGGATCGCGGGCGAAGCCCGTGTTGGGATGTTTGTTGAGTAGCTTGGTCGTAGAAACGAAAAAAGGCCGGTGCAACTCGTCAGATGAGTCGCACCGGCCTCCGAAATGTTCGGTCAGCAGTGGGGGGAATTTACTCCCCGGTCTGAATCACAGTCAACATGGGTCCTGACGAATCCCACGTTTGCTCGCCAGGCAGGCTGGAACGTTAAATCACATAGTCCGTCTCCGGCATGAAGACTCGCACATCGCGAGGATGAACGTATACGGCGTCGTGCAGTTTCAGATCCAGCGCCTTTGCGCGGTAGTGGGTGACGTCGACATTCAGCTCGACCCCGAACTCTTCGATCAGCAGCCGCACTTTCAGAACGGAGCCGGCTGGGTTGATCTGTTTGATCCGACCGAGCAGAGACGAAGCGCACGGGGCTCGATCCAGATCCAGTTCGTGCGGACGAACGTAAGCCGTTGCTTCGCGCGGCTCGTCGTGCTGGTAGTCGTCATATTGCAGCGTAAACGGGCCGAGCTGAACTTTTCCAGCCTGAACACGACCGTGGAACACGTTGACGTTGCCGAGAAAGTCCATGACAAACGGAGTCGCCGGATTATCGAACACCGCCTGTGGAGTGCCCGTCTGTTCGATCCGGCCCTGGCTCATCACCACGACCTGGTCCGCCATCTCAAAGGCTTCTTCCTGATCGTGTGTCACGAACACGGTTGTGACGTGCATCTCCTCGTGCAATCGACGCAGCCACGTTCGTAATTCCTGACGCACCTTGGCATCCAGCGCGCCGAAGGGTTCGTCCAGTAACAGCATGCGAGGCTTCACCGCCAGTGCACGGGCAAGGGCGACTCGTTGGCGCTGGCCGCCGGAAAGTTCTGACGGGTATCGCTGGCCCAGGCCATCGAGTCGCACCAGATGCAGCAACTCGCCAACACGGTCTCGTACTTCATCGTTCGGAGCCTTGCGAACTCGCATGCCGAACGCGATATTCTCGAACACGGTCATGTGTCGAAACAAGGCATAGTGCTGGAAGACGAAGCCAACTTCGCGATCACGTGCCGATCGTTCGGTGACGTCTTCATCCTTGAACAGAATCGTGCCTTCGTCAGCTGTTTCCAGTCCAGAGATGATTCGCAGCAGCGTCGTCTTGCCAGACCCCGATGGCCCAAGTAACGCCGTGAGACTATCCGATGGCACTTCCAGACTGACGTTGTTCAACGCCACGTAGTTGCCGAATCGTTTGGAGAGGTTTCTAATGGAGATGCTCATGGGAATGACCAATGTCTAAGGACGGGAATTCAACTGTGCTTGTCCCCTCTCCCCTGGTGAAGGGCTCGTCAAGCTCTTGGAATTTCCTCAGGGGAGAGGGTCAGGGTGAGGGGTTCGCTGTTTCGATTTCGCTCAACGCCCCTCATCCGGCCTGACGGCCACCTTCTCCCCAACTGGGGAGAAGGAACGATGCAAAAGGCACTTATGCCGACGATCACTGTTCGCGGCCGCTGATCGACTTCGCCACCATGCGTTCGAGGGCAATCTTCAAAATCAGTGTCGACAAGGCCATCAATGTCAGAACCGAAGCCACGGCGAAGGAGCCTGGGTTGTTGTAGTCCTGAAAGAGTTTTTCGACTCGCAGTGCCATCGTGTAGGTTTCGCGTTCGATGCGACCCGATGCGACAAAGACAGCACCGAATTCTCCAATTGCTCGAGCGTTGCACTGGATGATGCCGAACAACAGCCCCCAGCGAATATTGGGCAACGTGACTCGCCAAAAGATCTGCCACGGAGATGCTCCCAGACTGACCGCGGCCAGTTCTTCGTCGTCACCAAGAGCCTGCATCAGCGGAATCAATTCACGAGCGACGAAGGGAATGGTGACGAACATGGTGGCAAGGACCAAGCCGGGCCAGGCGAAGATGATCTTCATGTCCATCGCGTTCAGAAGCGGTGCGAAGTAGCCCGTTCGAACGTTATACAGCAGGACGAGCATCAACCCGGCGACGATTGGTGAAATCGCGAACGGAAGATCAAGAGCCGTAAGCAGCAACGTTCGCCCCGGAAAACGGAACCTGGTGATGGCCCATGCCGCCGACAGGCCACAAACCGTGTTGATCACAACAGCCGTTGGCACGACCATCAACGTCAAAAAAACAGAGTGCCGCGTTTCAGGATCTTCGAACAGATTCTTCCACCAGCCCGAAAACCCATCGGCAAACGCCTGCACGAACACATAGATCAACGGAATGATGATCAGGATGAGGGCAATGAGCCATGTCAGACTGATCAACAGGATGCGGAACCACAACGGCTCGTTCGCCACATGTCGACCAGCCGTTTTTTGAGTTCGGACGGTACTAACGTGCATAGCGGCGGTTCCTTGCTTCGAGCCAGTTGATGATCATCAAAGTCGAAATCGAACCGGCCAGCAGCACCACGGCAATCGCGGTCGCTTCTTCGTACTTGTAGTCTTCCAGCCGCGAGTAGATCAGATACGGAGCGATCTCCGACTTGAAGGGAATATTGGTCGACACAAAAATGATCGAACCGTACTCGCCCAGTCCGCGAGCGAACGCTAAAGCAAAGCCGGTATAAAGTGCGGGCATGAGTGACGGCAGAATCACGCGGCGAAAAGTCTGCCATCGAGTCGCCCCCAAAGAGGCCGCGGCTTCCTCGATGTCGCCTTCGAGACTTGCCAGCAGTGGCTGAACCGTTCGAACAACAAACGGCAGCCCAAGGAAGACCAGAATCAGCACGATGGCGAATCGTGAATAGGCCCCTTCGATTCCCAATGGAACAAGAAACTGTCCGAACCAGCCACTCTTCACATACAACGTGGAGTACACGAGACCGGCAACAGCCGTCGGCAAAGCAAACGGCAGATCGACAATGGCATCGAGCAGGTCTCGCCCAGGAAACGAATATCGCACGATGACCCAGGCGAAGAGCAACCCCAGAACGACATCCACCGCAGCCGAAATGGCTGCAGCGGTGAAGGTCAGCGTGTAAGCCGCTCGAGCGCGTTCAGACCATGCGGCCTTCAGGAACTCTTCCGGCGTCAGCGACATCGACTTCGCGATCAGTGCGAGTAGTGGCACAAACAACAGAATTGTGAGCCAACTGATGGTCACAGCAAGGCTGGGCATAAAACCCGGCAGGGGGCTCCGCGGCTTTCGCGATCGCAGAGCGTTGAGAATACTCATGAGCAATGCCCTCGAAGCTGTATCGTCAGGCGAACAAATCTTGACCGTCGGTCCGTTGACGAACGAGTCACAATGTTTGCCGTTCGTTTCTGGAAATTCGACGTCGCTCCAGACGGTCAATCTGCACGACGACACCATCCTGCACGATGATCTGGACATGACCGAATCGCAGGTTGCGGAGTGATTCGCGAATCTGTGCCAGAACCAGATCCTCCGTGTCCGATGCGGACTCCTTTGGTTCTGCGGGCTCGCTGTTCCGTGGCATGAATCTGATCCTGAAAGATGGCAATCGAGTGTTTTGAAGGAGGCATCCGAAGACAGGGCTGCCAAGCTATCGACCCTGAGCTGTAGCGGAACTCGTCAGAGTTCCATACATGCCAAGAAGTCTGACGACTTCTGCTACGAGTGTTGAGACTTATCCCAGTGGCTTAGGATCTACTTGTTGCCTTCGTAGATCTTGTCGAACTCCGCACCATCGGCGAAGAACTTCGTCTGAGCGTCGTCCCAGCTTGCAGCGATCTTTGTCACAGGAAACAAGTTGATCGCAGGGAATGAGGCGGTGTTCGCTGCGAGCACTTCCGCGTTGCTCGGTCGATAGAAGTGCTTCGCAATGACCGCTTGCCCTTCTGGCGTATAGAGGAACTCAAGGTACTCCTGAGCGACAGCCCGAGTGTTCTTCTTGTCGACATTGGCATCCACCAGAGCAACGTGAGGTTCCGCAAGGATACTGACTTCCGGAAAGACGATCTCAAGCTCGCCCCTGGCTTCTTCAATTTCCAGATGCGCTTCGTTCTCCCAGGTCAGATGAACGTCGCCGATGCCCTTCTGAGCGAACGTCGTCGTTGCACCGCGAGCAGCCGTGTCAAGAACCGGCACCTGCTTGTAAAGCTGAGTCACAAACTTGCGAGCATCTTCCTCTGATCCACCCGCGTTGATCACGCTGCCCCATGCAGCAAGGAATGCCAACTTGCCGTTCCCTGATGTCTTTGGGTTTGGTGTGACGATCTCAATTCCTTCGGCAGTCAGATCGGACCACTTCTTAATGTTCTTCGGATTACCCTTTCGAACAACGAAAACGATCGTCGACGTGTATGGCAGACTGCGATTCGGCAGAGCGTCTTCCCAGCCGTCCTTGATCAGACCCTTCCTGCGAAGCTGATCGGTGTCTGCCCACATGGCGAGTGTCACCACATCCGCATCGAGGCCATCGATTACCGCGCGGGCCTGGCTGCCGGAACCGCCGTGAGATTGCTTGATAGAGACGTTCTTTCCAGCCGACTGCTGCTTCGCCGTGAACTTCTCGTTCAGCTCCTTCCAGAGTTCACGCGTTGGGTCGTACGACACATTCAACAGCTCGACTGCACCATCAGTTGAAGCTGACGACTTGGGGTCGGAACCGCCCGCCGCCGGAGCGGAGGCCGAATCTCCGCCTCCGCACCCGACATGGACGGCACTCAAGACCAGGGAAAACAGCAAAAACAGGGAACTCTTCCGCATGAAAGTCATTCCTAAAAATAACCCACTAGATGGGTGATACTTTTATTCAAAAAAGAGAGACGACTAGATGCCGTCCCCGTAATTCAGTTCCGGAGAGAAGACTTCTTCCCTCCGCACGATCGCTCCAGCAAACACCGAAGAAAGCGTGGCACTATCCATCAAACGTGCAATGTAGTTTCGAATGTCGAGCATCACTCGACGAAAGCGGCACACGCTTTCCTGCGAGCAGGGCTCGTAATCTGTGGTTGAAACACAGGAGATTGGGGCCAAAATGCCGTCAAAATGACGGACAATCTCGCCCATGGTGATATCTTCCGGCCGCTTCGCCAGAACAAACCCACCATCTCGTCCAGCAATGCTTTCCACCCATCCCCGAGCTTTCAGGTCAAGCATGATTTGCTCGAGAAAACGTCGAGGAATGTCGTTCTGCTCCGCCAGCGTTCGAATCGAGATTGGCCCCTGACCCTTGTAGGCCACGAGACTGAACAACGCTCGAAGAGCGTAATCGGATTTTCTGGAAAGTCTCATCGACCCGCCATTGCCTGAGACCAGATAAATATCACTAGACTGGTGATACTTTAAATCCACGTGATTTTCTACACAAGGCGTTTTCGGAAACTTCTGCCAGACCACGCCCGATTTTTCCAAATTCGGTCAATTCGAAAGAAAGGTCAGGGAAGGCTGAAGAATCGTGTCGCGTCAGGTTCGCTTCTGAATTCGCCGCACGACATCGACCAGATGATCGATCTCGTCGACGGTGTTGTAGAAGGCGAATGATGGCCGGACGGTGGCTTCGACGCCAAATCGTCGCAGAGAAGGCTGAGCACAATGGTGGCCGGAACGAACAGCGATCCCTTCCTTGTCGAGCAACTGGCCGACTTTCTCCGGCGGCATATCGCCCAGTACGAATGAGATCACACTGACCTTCTCCCGCGCTGTGCCGATGATTCGCAGTCCGTTGATCATCGACAATCGCTCGGTGCCGTATTGCAGCAGCGAATGCTCATACTGCCCGATGTTGTGCAGACCCAATTGATTCACATAATCCAATGCCGCACCGAGCCCAACGGCATCGGCGATGTTGGGCGTGCCTGCTTCGAACTTCGCTGGCGGTGGACTGTAGGTCGTCTCTTCAAACGTCACGTTGCGAATCATATTGCCGCCACCCTGCCACGGAGGAAGAGCCTCCTGCAGTTCGCGACGGATGTAGACGGCTCCGATGCCGGTCGGCCCAAAGATCTTGTGCCCAGAGAAGACGAAGAAGTCACAGCCGATGGCATTCACGTTAATTGGCATGTGCGAAACCGACTGAGCCCCATCAATGAGCACCTTCGCGCCGACTCGTCGAGCCATGTGAGTCATTTCTGCCACGGGCACGATCGTCCCAAGGCTGTTGGAAGCATGTGTCAGTGCAACGACTCGAGTCTTCGGACCGAGCAGCTTCTGATACTCATCCAGCAGTACTTCCCCATGATCGTTGACGGGGACGACTTTCAACATCGCTCCGCGTTCTTTCGCGATCATCTGCCATGGAACGATGTTCGCGTGATGCTCGAGTTCCGTCAGAACAATCTCATCGCCCGGCTGCAGATACGCTCGACCGAACGTTTGAGCGACCAGATTGATGCCTTCCGTCGTGCCACGAACAAAGATGATCTCTTCCGGCGAACTCGCGCCGAGCTGATTCTGGATCTTCTTTCGAGCGCCTTCGTAGGCATCCGTGGCACGGGCTGCCAGCGTATGAGCGGCCCGATGAATGTTGGAATTGTCGTGCGAGTAAAAGTGCGAGATCGCGTTGATGACCTGATTCGGCTTCTGAGTCGTCGCAGCGTTGTCGAACCAGACAAGGTCGTGATTGTTGACCTTCTGATGCAGGATCGGAAAGTCCTTGCGAATCTCGTTCACATCAAAGATCAGCGGTCGTCCCTTCTGACCGTTTTGAGTCTGCAGAGAGGCTCTCAGGCGATTCAGCAAAGCATCGTCATGACCACAGCGAGAATTGTCCTCATGGAAATGTCCCGCCTGGATGCGACTGACGAACGCCTTCAGCCCATCGGACGTTCCAACTGGCGGTGCTGCTGCAGGAACTGCTGACGGAATCTCAGCTCCATCCATGCCAGGAGCTGATGAGGTCGAAGGGACAGCTCCCATGGTTGGAGTCTGAGCCATGCCATTGAGCCCTGGCAGAGAAACACCAGGAAAGCTGAAGCCTTGTAATCCGGCAATTGACGGACTGGATGTTTCCGGCGTGAAAGGAGCAGCCGATGTGAATGGCGGCAGGAACGACGTTGGAACTTCACTGGTCGGGAAGCCCGCGCGCGGAACCGCGGGTGTTTCAGAGGGACGCGTTGGAGTTCCGATCGTGGAAAAGTTCGCGGGAGTTGCAATCGACGAAGGCTGTGCAGGAAACGAACTGGCCGTTGGAGTGCTTGCAGCCATCGGACTGAAGCCACTTACCGGGAATGTCGGTTCTGATGGCATCGCCGACGGTTGCGGCAATTGTGCGAGCATCCGTGAGGTGGCTTCTGCGAGCAGTTCAGGAGTCAGATCTTGCATTGAAAATCTCAAGCCGATGCGTGAACGGTCACTTTTCTGGAAGGGAGTTCCACTGTTCCGAAGTTGCGTTACTTCACTTTCGGCCGGCGATTGTCATAGTCGTGGTAGTAGCCGACTTCGACATTCTCCAGCACGGCCAGCGCGTCATCCGTCAGTACTGCCGCTGAGAAGTAGGTCGTCAACAGATACGAAGCAACTCCCAGACTATCAAGACCCATCAGACGCGCGGACAGACTCGGCATGATCTCGCCGGGAATGCCAAGCTGGTGCAGACCCACCACACCCTGATCCACTTCACCAATGCGAAGCAACAGGATGCTGGTCGTGCCGAACCACTGATTCGACTGGTAGCGACTCTTCATCTCCAGCTTGTCACAAGGAACGATCGGCACGCCACGCCACATGATCACCGGCGTGCCAAGCAGATTCATCGTCACCGGCGGAACACCACGCCATGTGCATTCGCGCTCAAACGCTGCAATCGCTTTTGGATGAGCCAGGAAGAACGCAGGCTTCTTCCACACCAAAGCCAACAATTCATCCAGATCGTCCGGAGTCGGTGCGCCGTAGCGGGTGCTCAGTCGCATTGCTGGATCGACGGAGTGAATCAGACCGAATTTCTTGTTGTTGATCAGCTCCCATTCCTGACGTTCTTTGATCCCTTCGATCGTCAGACGCATCTGCTCTTCGAGCTGATTGTACGGGCCGTTGTACAAATCAGAGACTCGCGTATGCACTCGCACAACTGTCTGCACCGCTGACAGTGAGTACTCGCGGGGACTCGGAGAGTAATCCACAAACGTCTCAGGAATTTCTACGTTCTCAGCGAAACCCGATACCAAATCAATGTTCCGCTCGCCGTAGCGATTCACGGCCGATTTGAGTTCGAGGTGTTCAGCGATCACTCGTTCAAATTCGTTGTTCAGACTCGGCATTTCGCGAAGCACAACATCAAGGTCTCTCCGCGACAGTGTTAAAAGAACACAAGGCGTCAGAGTGCGGATTGTGACGTCAGAAGGCTTGTCAGAAACCAGATCGGTCTCGCCGAAATACTCTCCTTCCGTCAGCAGTGCGATGCGCAGATTGCTGCCGTGAATGCCTTTGCTCAGAACTTCCACCTGTCCCTGAGCGATGATAAAGAACTTGTTGCCGTCTTCACCTTCTGCGACCAGTTGATTGCCAATCGACACTTCTTCCGTGCGAAACTGCGTCGCCATTCGCGCCGTAATGCCAGTGGGCAGACCCGAAAACAACGGTACGCTTCGAAGTGACTCCGGTGGAAACGAAGCCTCGCCTTCACTCAGTTCGACAGCGATGCGATCAGCCTTGCTGAGTTCCACCTTCGTCCGATTGACGCGATACGTTCCACCTTCCACGTTCACCCACGGCAGCAGACTGAGCAGATACCGCGGAGTAATCGACATCATCTTCGGTGATGTCTTGGTCGTATTCGCAAGGTTGCGCGCAACGGCTGTTGTCACACTGCGCTGAAGAAGATTGTCTGACATGAGTGCGTCCTTTTGAGATGAGTTCCTGATTGTTGATTCAATGTTCGCAAAGTGTGGTCAGTGGGCTCTGTGTGTAGCCGGATTCGTAAGAATTCGGGTTAGTTTCGTAGGCCGGACCGAGCGTCAGCTCGCTAGATTCCAAGCCCTCCTTCGAAGCCTTTCGTCACGCCGCTTTCGTAGTCGTGGTAGTAACCGACTTCGACATTCTCCAGCACGGCCAGTGCATCATCAGTCAGAACCGCCGCCGAGAAGTAAGTCGTCAACAGATACGAAGCGACGCCCAGACTGTCGACGCCCATCAAGCGTGCGGATAGGCTTGGCATGATTTCGCCTGGGATACCAAGCTGATGCAGACCCACGACACCCTGATCCACTTCACCGATGCGAAGCAACAGGATGCTGGTCGTGCCGAACCACTGATTCGACTGATAGCGGCTCTTCATCTCCAGCTTGTCGCAAGGCACGATCGGAACGCCGCGCCACAGAATCACCGGCGTGCCCAGTAGATTCATCGTGACCGGCGGAACACCACGCCATGTGCATTCGCGTTCAAACGCGGCGATCGCTTTCGGATGCGCCAAGAAGAACGCGGGCTTCTTCCACACGAGGGCCAACAACTCATCCAGATCATCCGGTGTCGGTGCGCCATAACGAGTGCTCAGTCGCATTGCTGGATCGACGGAGTGAATCAGGCCGAACTTCTTGTTGTTGATCAGCTCCCATTCCTGACGTTCTTTGATCCCTTCGATCGTCAAACGCATCTGCTCTTCAAGCTGATTGTACGGGCCGTTGTACAAATCAGAGACTCGAGTATGCACTCGAACAACCGTCTGCACCGCCGACAGCGAGTACTCTCGGGGACTCGGAGAGTAATCCACGAACGTCTCGGGAATTTCTACGTTCTCAGCGAAACCCGAGACAAGATCGATATTACGCTCGCCGTAGCGATTGACTTCGGACTTCAATTCCAAATGGTCAGCAATCGCCTGATCGAAGTCGCTGCGAAAGTTGGGGAGTTCAGCCAATACCGCATCGAGATCGCGTCGCGACAAAGTCAATAACGTACATGGTGTCAGCGTTCGAATTGTGACATCTGACGGCTTGTCGGAAACGACGTCGGTCTCACCGAAGAATTCGCCCTCGGACAGCAGCGCGATACGAAGATCGCTTCCATGAATGCCTTTGCTCAGAACTTCCACCTGTCCCTGAGCGATGATGAAGAACTTGTTGCCATCTTCACCTTCGACCACCAGCGTGTTGCCAATCGAAACCTGCTCGGTTCGAAATCGCGTTGCCATACGCGATGTGATGGTCGATGCCAGACCAGAGAACAATGGAACACTGCGAAGAGCTTCCGGGTCAAGGACGGCGAGACCATCGCTCAGATCGACCGCGATACGTTCGGCCTTGCTGAGTTCCACTTTCGTCCGATTGACGCGATACGTTCCACCTTCCACGTTCACCCACGGCAGCAGACTGAGCAGATACCGCGGAGTGATCGACATCATCTTCGGTGATGTCTTGGTCGTGTTCGCAAGATTGCGCGCAACAGCAGTCGTGACGCTTCGCTGCAGAAGATTGTCTGACATCAACGCTACCTTCAGAATCTGAAGTCGCGACCGACGCCGTGTTCACACAGGCACTCATCGCAACTTCAATGCAAGTCCGCAAATGCCACTCGATGGAAACAAGACTTGCACCGCTTTTTGTCGACATCAACCAGCATCATGTCCCTACCCGTCGGAAGAAGACAGAGTCACTGGATTTATGTAAGCGCGAACAGCCAAGATCCACTGAGGACGTGATTGCGGCTCATAGCGTTGACGCCTCACCGCCTGCAAATGTCTGAGCCCAAACCAACAGGGATTGAGTTGTGGGCTGTTTAATCAGAGAGTTTTGTGTCCCGTGGCAGCGACTTCCGCGCAAGACAGAATAGGCCACGTTCGGTCAGCCAAACCACAGGGGATCTCTCGTCACATGACGATCGAGGCGACTCGGAAACGCCTCTTCGTGGTCCGTGTTGTACTTTCAAGAACCGTGTTTCTTCAAGGAACGCAGCCGCAAAGACTCCGTCGATTCCCTGAATTCCGGAACCTTCCGCAACACCCGAGTTCGCTTGGCCAACGCAATCCACGACCGTCAAACATTCACATCTTTCCGTGAGGACGCTGGGTCTTTTGCCTATTTTGACGTCAACTCAAAGTTGATCGTACTGTCTTCGGGCTTCACGTCGGCCGTCAATGCTCCGGGGGTGAGGTACTTTTTCGGGAGCTTCACCGGAGCCGGGCCGACCAGTTTCCCGGCCTCATCAAATTGAGCCTCCAGAGGCTGAACTTCGACGTTGTATGTCCCCGGCATCGCTCCGGTTCGATCGGCCGAATAGAGAAGCTTGTATCGACCGTCCGCGTCCGTCACTCCGTATGCCGGAGAAGCCTTTTCGAACGTCGGAGAGAACTGAACGCCGAGTCGCGGTACCGGAGTCCCATCGAGCGTAATGACTCCGGAGACCTCAACAAGCTTTGGACCGGACTCGCCACACCCGATTGATGCAAGCAGAGTCAGCAACCCCGCCAGCGCGGGCAAACGATATCGAACAGAAGACATTCTTCAGAACCTTAAAGATGGATCAACGCAGAACGATGCAGTCGCATTCGTCCCGAGACAGTTGACATGAATGCTCGACGGTAGCTTCGAGCGTCAAAACTCACCCAGAATCTGCCCGTCGTCGATCGCGGCGAGTCGTTGATACATCCCATAGGGTCCATTCAATGTTGCAGCCGTATAGTTGGTGTTGGTGTGATCGATATTCTCGCTGAGGAACCGCACGGAGCCATCGCCGAGCAAAAACTGAGCGCCGCCGGTGTGACGACTGTGGAAGGCGCGGTGAAGAACGGACGTGCTGAGCATCGGGCCGTTCAGCTTATGTCGAGTCGCGCGAAGATGGTTGTGCGCTCCGTTGTTGTTGTAGGCGTTGTTCGAGCACTGCGGACCGCCCTGATTGGTAATGCTGCCATAGATGAACTGGCGAGTTGAACCGATGTCGTTGCCGGCAATGTCGGTGGTGTTTGGAATCTCGCGAACTTCACCAACGACAATGACGTTGGATGTTCCGTCCGTGATGTCTCGAAATCGACGCGAGCCATTGACGATCAGAAGACCGTTGTTACGAGGATCCACGACGATCGACGTGCCGCTTGCTGCACACGGAGCACCATCGAAGGCTCCCATCACGCCCTGATAGCTGGTCTGTGCCACCATGCCTGCACCCGCTCCATTCGCCGCGGCTCCAGCGTTGTTGGCGACGCCTTCTTTCCGAGCGTCGCTCGGGCAGTTGTAAACGGACAGCGGCGTTGCCACGAGAGATTGGTTCAGGACTGCGGTGCCGCCTGGGGTCTGCAATGCGTACGGAGTCGTGTTGAAGTTGAACTGACTGTACAGCGCTGCCTGTTCGATGTACGGCAGCAGATATGCCGACCACGCCCAGCCACCGGAAATGCGTTCGCTGTTTCCCGCGATTGTGTCTGTAAAACCCGGCGGGAACACATTGTTCACATCATGATAATTGTGAAGAGCGATGCCCATCTGCTTCAGATTGTTCTTGCACTGCGTCCGCCTTGCCGCTTCGCGTGCCTGCTGGACTGCCGGAAGTAGTAGTGAAACCAGAATCGCAATGATCGCAATCACGACCAGCAGTTCGATCAGCGTAAAACCAAGTCGGCGTTTTGGAATGTTCATTTGGTACCTGAGGTCTTTCCTCTGGAGTGAAGAAACGATCGTTTGTGGTTTGAATGGAGAAGATGCAACTACTTGTTGGTCAGTTTGTTGCGAAACTGTCGCGTGTGTTCGGAGCGATCAATCTGAGTGACCTGCCCCTCCTGCACAGTGATTGTGATCTGGCCATACTTCAGCCCTCGAAGAGCACGAAGGATGGTTTTTTCAACTTCCGCGGAAACCGTACTTGTAGTTCCCGAAGAAGAAGGGTTTGAAGAGCCTGGTTGAGTCATACTGGCCTCGCTTGAAATGGATGACTCGGAAACAATGGAGCGGATGAATTGGGTTCGGTGGTTTGAACGGCTCGCTGCTGCGTCTCAGGGGCATCAGGAGCTATGCTTGATGCATCGAAGAACGCAACGGGGCTGATCAGGAACTCCAGCACGGAATCGGCCGTTCGGGATGCTCCGCAGCACTGGCATTCGATCACCCACCAGCACTCCCGCTGTTGAGGAGCACTAAACTGATGGCCGTTTGCGATGCAGCGGATCCGATTGATCAACGACATGGTGGAGGTCCTGATTGGTGGAAGTGAGCCAGAGCTGACAGCTCGAACAATACGTCAGGTGGATTACGCAAAGATCTCTTTAACGACGTTGCCTTCGACATCCGTGAGTCGGAAGTTGCGGCCGCCGTAATTGTAGGTGAGCTGTTCATGGTCCAGTCCCATCAAGGCCAGCAGCGTGGCGTGCAGATCGGACGTATGCATGCGGCCTTCGACAGCCTTCAGTCCCACTTCGTCCGTCGCACCGTAGCTGAAGCCAGCCTTCACGCCGGCACCGGCCATCCACATTGGGAAGCCCGTAATGTTGTGATCGCGACCATCGACACCCTGAGCAGTTGGCATACGACCGAACTCACTGCCAAACAAAACCAGCGTGTCTTCCAGAAGACCGCGTTGTTCCAAATCGGCGAGCAGTGCGGCTGTTGGCTGGTCCGTGGCGGCGGAGTTTGCAATCAGACCGTTATGAAGATTGTTGTGATGGTCCCAGCCGCCCTGACGAATCTCGACAAACCGAACACCGGCTTCGCTCAATCTTCGCGCCAACAGGCACTGACGAGCAAAGCTGCCCGCAGGTCCCGGCTTGATCCCGTAGGCTTCCTGAACGTGCTTTGGCTCCGTCGAGATATCCAGCAACTCCGGCACCTTGCCCTGCATCCGGAAGGCCAGTTCATACGACTGAATGATGCCATCCAGAGCTTCCGGTGCTCCGGGTTGTTTCGCCAGGTCGGCGTTCATCGATTGAACAAGGTCCAACTGACGTCGCTGAAGTGATGTCAACTGAGCGGCCTTCAGGTTCGGCAGATATCCGTTGTCTGTGACCTTCGTCCCCTGATAGTACGCCGGAAGAAACGCAGTTCCATAGTTGACCGCACCACCGAAGTTGGGCGATGGGTTGATGGTGATGTATCCGGGAAGATCCTGATTCTCTGTCCCCAGGCCATAGAGCAGCCATGCCCCCATCGAAGGACGAGTCAACGATGCGATCTTAGCTCCGGTATGAAGCTGAATCACCGCCTGCGGATGGGCTGGAGTATCGGTGTGTAGTCCACGAATAAAGCACAACTTGTCGACATGCTTCGCCACGTGAGGATACAGTTCAGAGACCCACGTTCCTGTTTGCCCGTGCTGAGCAAACCTGAATCGCGACGCAACCAGCTTTCCTCCGCCGGGACCGGGCTTTTCATGGCTTTCCTGCAGGGTCTTCTTGTATTCAAAGGTGTCGACATGAGACATCGCACCTTCCATGAACAGGAAGATGATTCGCTTCACCTTCGTGGGAAAGTGCGGTGCCTTCGGTGCCAGAGGACGAATATCCGATGGCTCCTCGGCCTTTGACGCGTTTTGGCCCAGCAGCCCTGCCAGCGCGAGATAGCCAAAGCCAGTCCCGGACGCTCGCAGAAGTTCGCGGCGGCTTGGGTAAATCAGAGTATTCAGTGATAATGACGAGTCAGTCATGGTTATATATCCAGTTGAGATTTCGAGTCTTTGGGTATGAACAGTGGAGCTTGAAGCAAACGAACGGCTTAAAAAAGGACCAGTTGCAGGACTACTTCAAGTAGCGGAATTCAGCAGATCCGATCAGGGCCTGAATGAAGCTGTGCCACGCGGCCGTCTGGGCGTTGGCTGCCTCAACAGACTCCTCGACGACGATCTCCTCCTCCTGAGCGACATCGTCGGGGTTTGCCAATTGAGCCGCTTGTCCCTGCGCTACGGCGGTTGCGGCAGACGCATCGGCTGTTGAAGGTGTCTCTGCTGGCTTTGAACTTTCTGCCGTCGGAACTTCCGCACTGGCGACCACATTCGCCTTTGCAGCGAACGTCTCCGCCAGAGCCGTTTCTGCCTCAGCGGCAAATGCCACCAAATAGGCTTTGGCTCGCTCCGTTTCCTGTGCGACAGGTTCTCGACCAACAACTCTGAAATAAACTTCGGTCACCCGAGCTTCTTCCGACAAATCAGACCGAGATGAAAGTTCCTCAGCCAGCGCCAGCGCCTGCTTTCGAACGAAAGCGTCATTCAGAAGATACAAAGCCTGCGACGGAACAGTTGTCGTGTCACGCGAGCCGGTGACCAATCCCTGCTCTGCGAAGTCGAAGACTTCCAGCGACTTGGGAACAAGCGTCCTCAACAGCGGCAGGTAGACACTTCGACGAGTGCTCACGTTGGCGTGCTCGTGAATCTTCTTCGCTTCCGGGCCATTGTTTCGAAGCTCGATCACTCGCAACGCGTTGGCCGGCGATGCGACTTCACGAGTTCGATCCAGTTTCCCTGCCGCTGCGAGCTGAGCATCACGGATCTCTTCAGCCGTCAACCGCCGTGGGCTGTGGCGCCAGATCAGACGGTTCTCCGGATCGGCCAGCAGATGAGCGTCGGTCGTTTCGGCGCTCAGGCGATAGGATCGACTGAGCACAACTTCACGAATCACACTCTTCAATGACCAGCCGTTGTTAATCAAACGCTGAGCGAGATAATCAAGCAACTCCGGGTGCGACGGCGTGTCTCCGGTCACTCCGAAGTTATCAACCGTTCGCACGATTCCTGAACCAAACAGGTGATGCCAGACACGATTCACGATCACTCGGGAAGCAAGCGGATTGGTGGGATCAGTGAGCCACTGGGCCAACTGGAGCCGCCCACTCTGATCCGCAGGAATCGCAGGAGCCGCTGGTCCCTGAACAACACTCACGACACCTCGAGGGACTTTCGGGCCAAGCTGTTCCGCTTCGCCACGGAACCGAATCTCCGTGTCACCGATGTCCTTCGCATCACGCACTCCCAAAGCGATCTCGCTGTTGGCTGTCGGATCGGTCAAAGCCACGTACTCAGCCTGTGCACGATTCCATTTCTGACGCGCGATCTGCCGCAGTGGGCGACCATTCGGGCCGGGCTTCTCAGCATCGGCACTGTCACGAACTCGCTCAAACTCGGCCTTGGCATCATCGGCCTTTTTCTTAGCTGCTTCGACCTTCGCAGCATGCTCCGGATCAACAGCGCCGTTTGATGACAGCACGAGCAGCAGGTTCGTGTCGTAATAGTCCAGACCACCACCGCCCATCTTGTTTCGCAGCCCGGCACACAGGTCCGTGCTGTTGAAGATCCCGGCAAGGGCATAGTATTCCGCCGTCGGAATCGGGTCGAACTTGTGGTCATGGCAACGAGCACAACTCACGGAAAGCCCAAGCACAGCTTTGGACACAGTGTCGATCTGCTCATCAATGTTGTCCATGACGTAGCGAACTTTGAACCGCTGATTGACGTCTTTCACACCCAGAGCCAGAAACCCTGTGGCAATCAACTGCTCCTTGCGATGCTCTTCTGATGCTGACGGCAGCAAGTCTCCTGCGATCTGTTCACGAATGAACTGGTCGTAGGGTTTGTCTTTATTGATCGCATCAATGACATAGTCACGATACTTCCATGCCTGAGGATACGGCAGATTGCGAGCAGATCCGGTCGATTCCCCATAGCGAGCCACATCCAGCCAGTGGCGCCCCCAATGCTCACCGAACGCCGGACTTGCCAGCAATCGCTCAACGACCGACTCATAGGCCGACGGTGACTGATCCGCCAGAAACGCCTTGATGTCTTCTGGTGCAGGAGGAAGCCCTGTCAGATCAAAGGTGACTCGACGCAACAACGCCGCCCGATCGGCATCGGAAACTGGCGCCAGACCTTTCTGCTCCAACTGAGCCAGCACAAAGCGATCAATCTCTCCGCTTGGCCAATCCACATTACTGACACTGGGCACACTAGGACTGGTCAGCGGCTGCCAGGACCAGTGATTCTTTTTCAACTCTTCGTAATGAGGATTGCCTTCGGTGAACTCATAGGGAACCTCAGGCGCGGGCCATGCGGCTCCCGATTCGATCCATGTTCGCAGATCCGCGATTTCTTCATCGGTCAGCTTTGAATCCGGCGGCATCTGAAGCTTTTCATCCGTCTTCAGAACAGCCTTGATGATCAGACTTTCGTCCGGCTTACCGGGAACAACTCCGGCACCTCGACCACCACCAGCGATCAGTCCGTTCCGGTCATCAACTCGAAGTCCACCGGCCGCTTTGTTATCTGCGGAGTGGCAGTTGTAACAGTTGTTGGCTAGGATCGGACGAATCTTCTTTTCGAAGAACTCAATGGCCTCGGGTGAAGCCTGAGTCTCATCAGCCCAGGAAACAACGGAAGAGCAAAACAGAGCCGCAGCCAGCGCAACGGGTTGCAGCAAGAGTGCACGGTGCTTTAAGAACACAGAAGTCTCCTTAGAGGGTTCGACACAACAGGTCGAAGAAAGGCGCAGTGGTTGGATCAGCAGTCCGACAAATTCAGCGGGACGTGATCAACAACAGGAACAACAGGACGCAGACATGATCAACTCCATGAGCCTGCGTGCGCGCCTCTAAGGATGTAGTCAGCAGCCGCACAAGAATGAGATCAGTTCGAGGTACAAGTCAAAACAGTTCAGCGATACGAGACGATCAGTTCTGCAACGTTCGGGGTATTGCTGAGAAAAACGCCAGATCAAAAGTCTTCTGAGACGCCAGTCGAACGACCGGCGACTTCAAAGCCAGCGACGACCAGCATGAAGGAGATTCCGGCCAGCACGACGCTCAGGAATGAGCCCAGATGCATCGCAGCCTGAATGCCTGCAATCGTTGCCAGACCGAGAAAGCCGGACAATTGTGCGAACGGCAGCACGAGCGACCGAACTGGCTGGCCATCCGGAGCGGCCTTGCGAATGTTCAAGCGACGTTCCGTCACCGAAATTCGCTGGGGTGATTCGTGTTGGACTCGAGGAAATGCAGGGGAAAGTGTAGTCATGATCATCGATCCTTATTCAGTAGGGCAAAGTTAGTCATTCGGCCTTAATCTCCCATTTTAGCTGGCAAATTTAATCATCACCAATTTGGTCGTGTATGTTTATCGGCAAAGAAATGGTTTTGTCAATCCAGAAAATGGCTTCGTTTTCGATTTCCGATGAGTTTTCCATTTCTTCATCCACTCGCACACAAAGTTGACTGCTTGTTCAACAACTTCGTCAGCGACTCGATCCTCCAACAGGTTCTGCTCTAGTTCAACGGTGCCGATGTTGTCGTGCATTCTCTGACCAAATGGATGGGAGGACACGGGGCCGGCATTGGTGGGATCGTTGTCGATGCCGGAACGTTTGACTGGAAGTCAGAGAAGTTTCCGCTGCTGAATGATCCTGATCAGAGTTATCACGGGCTGCGATGGGCTCATGATCTTGGAGAACTTTCGCCGCTGGCATACATCCTGCGAATGCGAACGGTGCCATTGCGAAATCTCGGAGCGTGCATCTCGCCTGACAACGCCTGGCTCTTTCTTCAGGGAATTGAAACGCTGCCACTGCGCATGGAGCGGCATTGTGAAAATTCGCTGTCCGGGGCAAAGTTCCTGAAATCCCATCCATCGGTCGCATGGGTTCGATTTCCGGGGTTGCCAGATGATCCTGAGTACCCGCGGGCTTGCCAATATCTGAAAGGGCTTGGTGGCTCAATGGTCGTCTTTGGCATCAAGGGTGGTGCTGCCGCCGGAAGTCGTTTCATCGATTCGCTGAAGCTCTTTTCTCACCTCGCCAACGTCGGTGACGCGCGCAGCCTGGCCATTCACCCTTCATCCACAACACATTCCCAGTTGACACCGGAGCAACAGCAACTTGCGAGGATTCCTCCGGAGATGATTCGACTGAGTGTTGGCATTGAACATATCGATGATATCCGGGACGACCTCGCACAAGCTTTGACCCAAGCCACTGACTGAGTTGGCACATGGTCAACTGTGCAGTTTGCAGGCATCGGAGCGACCTCCATTGTCGGAAAGTCTGCTCCATCATGGGTGGTACGTGAAGCTCTCTGCGAAGAGGATGGGTTTCACCGGATTCACTTGGGCTGGGACTGCGAACAACTGACAGTGGCTTGTCCGTATCAGCGGACGGAAGCGAAATCTCGAATCTCCACATCGTCGGAACTCTTCGAAAACCGGCCCGTTGGGAAAGCACCGCCGTTCCGGAACTACGGAAGCAGGCGGAAATGGCTGCCACTCAAGTTGTGCAGGCCTCGCAACAGGAGACTTTCATGATCCTGCCTGTGAAGTCCGCCAAACGCCGTGCCGCATAGGCTCCACAATGAGCGGCGACTTCTCAAGAAGGCTCGCCTTCATTTCGTCTGAATGCTGTAGAGTTTTGTCCAGCTTCGAAGCAGCAACTGATCGCCGATGGCAACTGGCGAGGCATCAAACGTATCGTTGATGACGTTCTTCGAAACAATTTCTGGCTTGTCGTCGTCTTTCAGAACGACAACTGTGCCCTCACGGCCTCATCCCCCATGCACCGCCGGACTCAGACAGCTGTTGTTCCGCGCGGTGATGGACATCTGCAAGGAGCGGTGCAAGGACGTGCGTTGATTGTCGACCCGGGGTTGTGAGTCAAATGCCGAAGGCGAGGACCGTTTGCGAAAGCCGACTTGCAGGAGGTATAAACCAGGCTCATCGCACACTCTTAAATCGGGAAACGATGGGTAAATGCTGTATTCGTGGAGATATCGATGTTCTGGACCCAGACGGACTCCAATCCCTTCAGCATCAGGCCACCATTTCAGGTGTCTTACATTTTCGGGCTGTGGACCGGAGCTCTTGCCGTTTGCATGCTCTCAATGCAGTCGCTTTCGGCGGCGGACATTCCCGAAGGAGTGAAGGGGTTTTTCGAAAAGCATTGTCTCGCATGCCACGACCAGCAGTCCAGGAAAGGTGGTTTGGATCTCACGCCACAGTCCGTCAATCTCTCCGACGTGACTACGTTTCTTCGATGGGTGCGCCTGCATGATCGGGTGCAGTCGGGCGAAATGCCGCCGAAGGATTCCGAACGACCAAAGGCAGAAGAAATTCAACCGGTCATCGAATGGCTGAGTGCCTCGCTCAATGCTGAAGAGAATCAGCGGCGCGAGACGAATGGTCGCAGTGTGGTGCGGCGTATGAATCGCATCGAGTTTGAGAACACGCTGCGCGATTTGCTGGATGTGCCATGGGTTGAAGTACGGGACATGTTGCCGGACGACGGACGAGCAGACGGTTACACCAAAACCGCCGCGGCTCTGGATGTCTCGCCGGTCATGCTTGCGAAATACGCGGAAGCCATTGACAAAGCGCTCTTGGCGGCTGTTGCAAAATGGTCTGTGCCGCCGGAGGTCGAACGTTTAACACTTTATGCAAACCAGCAGTACGACTTCAAAGTTCTCATGAGCGGTGGTGATGCCGTAATGCTGACTCCCGAGATGAAGTACGACGATTCGCGTTTTCCGATGCCGTCCGCTACGAACGCGGATGGCAATTATCCCGAGAAGAAGTGGTCGTTTGGTGGCAAGTACAAAGATCTCGGGGAAGCCGAAAGAGACGGTGTTTTCAAAGACGGCTGCACCGTCGGCCTGACGCGGACCTTTGGTGAGGCATTCGGTGGTCGCTTCAACTTTGCTCCGGTCCATCCGGGTCGATATCAAATCGGCGTTTCCGCGTGGTCTTATTGGTGGGATAAAGGCGAAGTGAAGGCGTCGCCTCGATCAGGTTCTGTCGGTGTCTACTGCGGCAGCCGACTACTCGGTTTTGTCGATGCCCCCAGCATGAAGCCAACGTACACGGAACTGAACGTCGATGTTTCACCGACCGAAGAAAATCATCTTCGTGCCGCCGGAACATCTTTTCTGGATGCACACGTTTACTTCTCTCAAGGTCAGATCAAAGCCTATTCCGGCGCGGGCGTGGCGATCGATAAGCTGACTGTGGTCGGTCCGCTTTATGACGAGTGGCCGCCGACAAGTCATCGTCGTTTGTTTGGCTCGTTGCCGATCGTGCCCTTTGCGAAGCTTTCTGCGGATGTTCCGAAACCCGCTCGACCAACAGCGTTTCGACAGGCGCGCGGAGCTATCAACGGGCCGGGCCGACTGGTTCCGGGAACGACGATCTCCGACGATCCGCCGGGAGATGCTCGACGCCTGCTGTCAGTGTTCCTGCCGCGAGCCTTCCGTCGTCCGGTCGTCGATGCAGAGATCCAGCGTTACGCAGCAATTGTCGATCGACGCGTTCACGAAGGAGCCTCTTTCGAGGATTCGATGCTGGAAGCTTATCGCACCGCTTTGCTGAGCCCCGACTTCCTGTTCCTCAATGAGCCAACAAGGACTCTGGATGGTTACGCCATCGCAACTCGCCTCTCATACCTCTTGTGGAATTCCTGTCCGGACGACGCATTGCTCGCAGCAGCAACGGCCGGCACGCTGACGGATCCCCAAAGCCTGCGGTCCGAAACTGATCGGATGCTTGGTGATCCGAAAGCCGAGCGGTTCTTCCAGGATTTTCCCGATCAATGGCTCGATCTGCGTGATTTCGATCTGACAAGTCCCGACAAGCAACTCTACCCTGAATTCCAGCCATACCTTGAAGACGCTATGCGTCGGGAACCCCGTGAGTTCTTTAAGTTCGCGATTCACAACGGGCTGCCGGTGTCACATCTGTTTACAACTTCCATCAATATCGTGAACCAGCGACTCGCTGAACACTATGGAATCACCGGCGTGGAAGGAACGCGATTCCGCCGCGTCGACGTTGACCAGTCCAGCAATACTCGCGGTGGGTTTCTGACGATGGCGGCGGTTTGTAAAGTCACCGCCAATGGCTCAACGACCAGTCCCGTGAAACGCGGTGCGTGGGTCATGAAGAAGATTCTGGGGCAGCCGCCACAAGCTCCGCCACCGGACATTCCAGCCATTGAACCTGATGTGAAAGGAACCACGACGATCCGTGAGCAGCTTGCAAAGCACCGCGAAGACACCGCCTGCGCAGGTTGTCACGCGAAATTTGATCCACCAGGTTTTGCTCTGGAAAGCTATGATGTGATCGGTGGATGGCGGAATTTTTATCGGGCAACCGAGGGAGCGAAGGCTCCGGACTTCAAGCGAATCTTTCGCTCCTATCTGACTCCGGAAGAGGAGTTCAGGAATCATGTAAGCTTCCGCGACGGCCAGCCGGTCGACTCAAGTGGTGAACTTGTTGACGGGCGCAAGTTTGCAGCTCTTCGCGAATACCAGGCGTTACTCACCAGTGAGTTGCCCGCAATCTCACGGAATCTCGCCAACCAGTTTGTTGTGTACTCAACAGGGGCTCCGGTCAGCTTCACTGATCGTCCTGCGGTCGAAGAAATCCTGAAACGGGCTGGTGGCACAAACGCAAATGTCAGAGAACTGCTGCATCAGGTTATTCAGAGCCCTTTGTTCATGAATAAGTGATCGCTGGTGATGGAAATGATGTGATTGATGGGGATGATGAATGCCATAGAAGTGGCGTTCAAAACAAGATCACTCTCATGACTCCTGTCATTCCCATAATCCCCATGAACCCGCTGCTTTTCCGCCACGTCCCCGACTTAAGCCAAAACCCCCAATAAGGCCTCACACATGTCGCTCTCCCGCCGAAAACTGCTCCGAGGTGCAGGCGTCGCCATGTCCCTGCCAATGCTCGATGCGATGGTTCCGGCTTTTCGACGCCACGCCGCTGCGGCGGAGGTTTCTACCAATCCGCCTCGTCGGATGATCGCCATCCAGACCAACATGGGCATCCTGTCACAGCACTTTTTTCCGACTGCAACCGGAGTCGATTTTGAACTCACCGCGTATCTCGACCATCTGAAAGACTTCAAGTCCAGGATGACCGTGCTGAGCGGTGTTTCCCATCCTGAGGTCGATGGTGCACATGAGGCGGAACGATCATTCTTGTCCGCCGCGCCTCATCCGGGAGGAGCAGGTTTCCGAAACTCGATTTCACTCGACCAGTTCGCGGCCGAACAGATCGGCCCTGTCACACGGTTTTCTTCGTTCGTGCTTGATGTGAATGCCGAGAGCACTCAGGGGATGTCCTTCTCTCGCAGTGGCGTTAAGGTTCCCACCGAGAAAAGCCCTGCGGCTCTCTATGCAAAAATGTTTCTGCAGGGAAAGCCGACAGAAGTCGAAGCCCGAGTAGCCGATCTTGGGCGAGGACGAAGTTCGCTCGATTTCGTCTCAGAAGATGCCAAAAGACTCGCCAAAAGTGTTGGAGCCGCAGATCGCGCGAGGCTGGATCAATATTACTCCGCCGTGCGTGATCTTGAACGACAACTGGAACTGGGCCAGGAATGGGAGCGTAAGCCGAAACCGATTCCCTCAGAGGCAGCACCGACGGACATCACCGAGAACAAAAAACTGATCGACAAAATTCGCCTGATGCTGGCCGTCGCACGCCTCGGTTTTGAATCCGACAGCACGCGAGTTGTCAGCTTATTCGTCAATACGTTCAGCGTCGTCGCTGACCTTCCCGGAGTAAAAGACGAAACGCACAGCATTACCCACCACGGCGGCCGCCAGGAGGCTCTCGATCAACTCTTCATCATCGAAAGCGCCCAGTTCAAAGTACTGTCGGAGTTTCTGACCGGCCTTGCGGCAATTCAGGAAGGCGGTGAGCCATTACTGGACCGCACGATGGTTCTTTATGGAGCACCGATGGGCAACGCTGCAAGTCATGACAACAGAAACCTTCCGATTGTGCTGCTTGGCGGCGGTTTCAAACACGCAGGGCACCTCGCGTTTGATAACAAGAAGAATTATCCATTGCCAAATCTTTACCTCAGCATGCTCCAGCGCATGGGACTCCCCGTCGACCGGTTCGCCTCCAGCACCGGCACCATGCGTGGACTTGACTTCGCGTGAGACGCAACACCTCGGCCAGTTAGAAAGATTGCCTTCGGACAGTTCATTGGGAACGTCAGGAGCAGCCCATGCAACGTATCACTGTTGCTTGCGGTTCTTTTGCCCCTTCGCTTTGCCTTTACCGTTCTTGCCACCAGCATTCTGAGCCGCGGGTATCCAGGCGGGTTCGACAAGTGTGGCGTTCCACTCATCCCAAGTCTTCTGAAGTTTCGCAGCCACTTCAGGTTCACTGGCGATCTTGTCGTTCTGCTCGCCAATGTCGTTCTTCAAGTTGAACAAAGCCGGTTTGTCGATGCCGTTGGCTTTCACCAGCTTCCAGTCTCCGTGACGAATGGCCGTCTGCTGTCCGAATCGCCAATACAGCGTCTCATGCGGCGCGGAGGTCTTTTCTCCTTTGATGAACGGCAGCAGATTAACGCCATCAAGTTTCTCGTCTGCCGAGACCGGCGCGCCGGCGGCGGCGAGTGCTGTTGGGAGAACGTCTAACTGAATCACCGGGTTGTTGTATTCGCTGGCTGGAAGCTGCTTCGGCCAGTTCAGAATGAAGGGGACTCGCACGCCGCCTTCCCAAGTCGTGGCCTTCTGGCCTCGGAGCGGACCATTCGTAGAACCATTCGCCGGAGGGCCACCGTTGTCACTGAAGAACGCGATCAGAGTCTGGTCTCGAACACCAGCCTTCTCCAGTGCATCGAGCAGTTTTCCGATGCTCTCGTCCATCGAAAACAGCATGCCCGCGTAATGGCATCGCTTTTCATCTGAAATAGATGCAAACTTCTGCTGATGCTCAGCCTTGGACTGCATCGGAGTGTGAACCGCGTTGAAGGCCAGAGTCAGAAAGAAGGGTGATTCTTTGTGTCGATCGACGAAACTGACGGCTTCACGCGCGAAGGCATCGGTCAGATGTTCCGGCTCCTTCACTTCCTCAGTGCCTCTGAAAATCGGCTGCTGCCCATCTTCAACCACATACGGATGCGCGCCGCCGAGGAACCCGAAGAACTCGTCGAATCCTCGCTGTTGTGGAAGAAACTTCGCTTCGTTTCCGAGATGCCACTTGCCGACCAGACCGGTCTTGTAGCCAGCGACCTTCAGACGTTCAGCGATTGTCTTCTCGTTGAGACTCAGGCCAAAGTTCGCGGCCGCCTGCGGACCAGGATTGAACTCATGCCCGAACCGCTGCTGATACTTGCCCGTCATAAAACCAGCGCGAGTCGGACTGCAGTATGGTCCGGAAACATATCCGGAAGTGAATCGGACACCTTCGTTTGCCAGACGATCAATGTTGGGCGTCGGAACATCCTTGCCGCCCAGATATCCAAGGTCGCCGTAACCAAGATCATCGGCGATGATGACGACAATGTTTGGATTATCTTGCGCATATCCCTGTTTGATGACCGCTACCGAACCAATCAACAAAAGAAGAAATCGTACCAACTTCATAAACACACTTTTCTAACAAGGGCTGAAAGCCCTTGACCCAAAGGAACCTACCGGTTCGAGCTTCAAAAACGCTCACATTGTTCGCTCGTCAATCATGCACACTCGGTCCGCGCATGATTGTGAGTAAGAATCTAAATCGCAAATCATTGCTTCTGCACCGACCAGATAGAGATCCACCGGCGGTGCATCACACGCACTATGACGCTAATGGCTTAGTTCCCCGCTTTGCTTTTCTCAGTCCCCTGAGCAAGATCAAAGTCCAGTGTACTCCCTCCGGAAACAACTTCACGATCGAACGTTAGTTCAACCTTTTCCTTGTAACCCGAAGGCAACGGCGGCTTGACCATCAAACCTGTTTTGCGGTCTTCAATTTCAATCTCATCCTTCGCTGAGGTTCGGATTGTGACCTGATGTTTTCCGACGAGTGCACCGTTCTTCGATTCACTGAACTGAAGTACGTATGCTCCGTCCTGATCAGTATACGCGGAACCATAGGTACCCGGGGGATCAACCGGCTGGAACACAACGTAGGCGAAAGGCACAGGTTGACCGTCCCACTTGACGACGCCAGTCACCTCAGCAACCTCGGGGCCATCAGAACACCCTGTCGTGATGATTACCAACAGAACAAGAAAGAAGGAAGTCAGCGACTGTTGCAGAATCCGCATGAAAACACCTCGTTGCCTGAATATCCCCGTATCGCTATGCGATCTCTGAGGGCCGGAGTGAAACAAAAGGCCAGCAATTCACACGAAGGCGAGGAAGGCGTTTTCTGATTTCTCAGCTGTCCGCGACGTTCGTGTGAATCTGCTGGTCTGGGAGGATCAAAACTCGCCGATGACGAAACCGTCGTTTCGGCGACCAAGTTTCTGGAACGTCCCGATCGGATTCACTGGAGACTGCTGATTCGGGTTGTTGTTCTGGAAGTCGATGTTCTCACTCAGAAATCGAACCGCTCCGTCAGCGAAGAGGAATTGAGCACCGCCCGTGTGTCGGCTGCTGAATCCGCGAGTCACCGCGGGATTGCCATTCGGCTGCAACACGGGGTCATTGATCTTCACGTCGAGGATTGCAAGATTCTGACGAGTTCCCCAGATCCCGGTTCCCGTGTAATTGCGCTGACCAATCCAGTTGGCTCCCCAGCCAAGTTTCCAGTCTCGTTCGCCAACAATGAAGGTGTTGGACAAGCCATCCGTGATGTCTCGAAAGTTGACCTTACTGTCGCCCCAGAAGGTGCCGAACGGATCCCGTCCGTTGACAATCCAGTCTTCCGGAGTGGACCATCGAGAACCGGACACGGCGACGTAGTTGGAGTTCGAAAGATGCACAGGCTGATTGTTAAAGAACGGTGAATAGGGAACATCCCACTCTCGCTTTGAGTTCTGATCCGGCCCATCATCGGATGGGCAACGGTAGAACGCTAGCTTCGTGAAGACCGCAAAATTGCGAGCCGTCGAATTCGCAGTGTTCCTCAGCAGTGAATCGAGGTCAACGCCGTTGGTTTGAATGGTTTCAAACAGATTAGCCTGCTCCAATTGAGGAAGAATAAAGGTTCCCCAGCCATACGAGCCCAGAGCGGCAATATTCTGGTTGCCGGATTTATGGACAACTCCGGGAGGCAGTGTGTTGTAGGTATCATGATAGTTGTGCAGTGCGAGGCCGATCTGCTTGAGATTGTTTTTGCACTGAGTTCGCCTTGCAGCCTCGCGAGCCTGCTGCACGGCAGGCAGCAACAGCGAAACCAGAATCGCGATGATGGCGATGACAACAAGCAATTCAATCAAAGTAAAAGCGCGAGACGAACGCGCACGATTGGCACCACGTGATGACACGGGCGCGGGGAGAGAACGGGACATGTGCAACCTTTCCAAAGATGCCATCGCGCAGTCTGAGCGCGGGCAAGGCGAAAAAGAGGAGCACCACAGAGAGCTCAACGCCGACGATTCGGTCGTCTTCCGCAACACGGAGAGTCTGCGATGTTCACAAAGTCAGGAGCCCCGACAACATGTCAGGGACATGCACCGGTGGACGAGCCATCCATCCGGCATTCAGCGCGCCGAGCAAGATTCAGCGACAACAACAGCAAAACGATGTCATGTGCAGAGTCCTTTCGAATTGGACAAGTGTGCACGCCTCTAGTGATCCAGTCAGTCGTGGACGGGATGTGAGCCAAAAGGCTTCAGAACCGAAGGTGATTCATATATCACCAAACTGGTCGGGTATTAATATCGACGAAACGTAACTCTGTCAATCGCAGATTTTGAAATTTCTTCAGAGGAGACTTGAGCAGGAGTTTGCGGAGGGTTGGAACTGTTGTCCCACCGAAGTCAAAACCGCTTTGATCCACCGATTCAAAACTCAGCGAATACGGAACACCTGACCATCCGCGCCCGAGTTCTCGGAAGGGATTTCAAAAACCGGCAGGGCAACCGTAGTCCAGGGAGGAATGCCGACTTACACTGATCGAAGCAAATGAACTCGCCGCGTCATCCCCACCGTGACCAACGACGCTTGCTTTTGCTGCCCGTCGTGACAGACATTTCAGAATCCAACTGGAGCACAGGACGTTCGATCGCGCACTTCCATCCAGCCCTAACAAGGGCTGAAAGCCCTTGACCCAAAGGAACCTACCGGTTCGAGCTTCGAAATCGCTCACGTTGTTCGCTTGCCAAACATGCACGCACGGTGCGTGCATGATTCTGAGGAAGACTCTAACAAGGGCTGAAAGCCCTTGACCCAAAGGAACCTACCGGTTCGAGCTTCGAAAACGCTCACGTTGTTCGCTTACCTCTCATGCACACACGGTGAGCGCATGATTCTGAGTATAACTCTAAAGAAAGGCTGCCTCTATGGATCAGCGGACAACGGTAGTCGACCATGACCGCGTGACTGAGTTCATTCGAGCCATTCGTGAACGAGTCGGACGAGTTGTTGTAGGACAGGATGTCGTTGTTGAACGGACGCTGATTGCACTGTTTACCGGCGGACACTTATTGCTGCAGGGAGTGCCGGGGCTCGCCAAGACTCTTCTGGTGTCGGTCCTGTCTCGTTCGATCGATCTGCAGTTTGCTCGCATTCAGTTTACGATCGACCTGCTGCCGAGTGACATCCTGGGCTCTGAGATCCTGGATCAGCGAACCGGTGAGTTTCGTACGAAGAAAGGTCCGATCTTCACCAACCTGCTGCTGGCCGACGAGATCAATCGAGCGGCTCCGAAAGTTCAGGGCGCGCTGCTGGAAGCGATGCAGGAGCGCAAGGTGACGATTGGTGATGAGACGTTTAAGTTGCCGGCGCCGTTTCTGGTGATCGCAACTCAGAACCCGGTCGAACAGGCTGGCACGTTTGAATTGCCGGAAGCTCAGCTTGACCGCTTCATGTTGTGCCATCGCCTGAACTATCCGACGCCGGAGGAAGAGCGCGAAGTCCTGAAACGCAATATGGGGCTGGGTGTTCAGCGGCGCGATGGCGGTGCGATTGTTCAAACCGAGTTTGATGTTCTGGAACGCGAACCTGTCGGTCATTCGGACGAACTGATTGCCGCCATGGAAGCGGTGAATTCCGTTCATGTCAGCGATACGTTCGTAGAACATGTTGTGCAACTGGTGAATGAAACTCGAAATCATCCGCAACTGGAACTGGGTTGCAGTCCGCGAGCCGGTATCTCGTTGATCAAAGCTTCGCGCGCTCGCGCGTTGATTCACGGACGTGACTATGTGACTCCGGATGATTTGTACGCACTGGCTGAAGACGTGATTCTGCACCGAGTTCGTCTGACCTACGAAGCGGTGGCGGACGGCCTGACAGGTCGTGATATCCTCCGCAGGATTCTGAACAACCGTCTGTCGCGGACGAGTTGAGAGTCAGGTCGCCGGATTCGTCAGAATTCGGTTGTCCCTGACTCACAGGGCGTTTTGGCGAGTTTCATGGCAGGAGCTTGAAGAAGACATACCTGAGCGTGTGACATGGACATCAATTGAATGTGCCGGCCGGTTCACACCGGCCGCTCGCCAAAGTGAAAAGTTTTTCGCTCCGCCGTGTCACAACGGCGAAATCGAGGATCATCGTTGGAAGCATTTCTCGACAACCTGACGACGCTGGATTCGCGGCAGTTTGTGGTGGCCGTGAAGAAGCTGGCGGACAGCTTCAGTTACGGAACCGACCGGTCGCCGTTTCTGGGCAGCGGTGTCGAGTATGTTCAGTCGAGACAGTATCAATACGGCGATCCCATCCGCGCGATTGACTGGCGCATCACGGCTCGAACGGGCAAGCCGTACATCAAAGAGTTTGAGACACCCAAGCGTCTGCCGTGTTATCTGCTGATCGATACATCGGCCTCGATGGTGATTGGTTCCACGAAGCGAACAAAGTACGAAACAGCGCTGCATATTGCCGGAGGAATCGGGCTGGCGTGTCTTGATCGAGTCAGTCCTGTCGGCGTGCTTGGCGTTGGTTCGCGAGATCTGCACGTGCAGCCATCGCTCAGTCGTGATCAGATCCTGCAGTGGCTGTTGTTGCTTCGACGATATCGCTTCGATGAAGAGACGACGCTCTCGGATCGTATCAGCCAGCTATATCCGTCGCTGCTGAATCGAACGCTGATCATCATTCTGAGCGATCTCCATGATCCGTCGGGGCTGGCCACGATTCGTCAGCTCAATCAGTCGCATGAAGTGGTGGTCATTCAGTTGCGAGATCCCGTCGAAGATGGAATCTCGGGCGCTGGTGTGTTTCGTGGTACCGAAGCAGAATCAGGCCGCGCGTTTGTGGCTCGAAGTCGCGACATGCATCATCGGCAGGATGACATTGAGCGCGACCTGAAGCGAGCCGGAATTGATCATGCCGTCGTTCGTGTAGATCGGCCGTTCTCGTCGCAGTTGCGGCAGTTCTTTTCGTCACGAGGTGTCTTGAACAGGAGTGCTCGATGACGAAGCGAACGAATCATCCTGGGCCACGGATGAGCAGGTCGGCAATGGCGCGAACCTTCGCGGTGATCGCGTCGATATTGATGATGCTCGGCATGTCAGCAGTTGCTCAGGACGCTGCGAAGAATGGACCGGCATCAACGCCCGAATCAACGGTTCGGATTGATGGCGAAGCCGAGCTGGACGCGAGCGTCGGGATGAACGCTTCGATTCGAAGCGTGTTTCTTGACGGAACCGAACTGGAAGTGAAAAAGGTCGATCCGAGAACTGCGGCTGTTCGACTGCGCATCGATCAATCGTATCCTCATGGCGATGGCTTTCGTTACGACCTGACCTGGATGGCGATGGAACCCGGGCCGCACAATCTGATCGACTATCTGTCACGAAAAGACGGTTCCGATGTCACCTCACTTCCGCCGATCACTGTGACGGCTCAATCGGTTCTGCCTTCCGATCGAGTTCTGCCGAACGCACTTTCGAAATCACCGTTGATATCGGCTGGAGGCTATCGCACGACGTTGCTTGTCGGTTCTGTCGTCTGGCTGGTTGGACTCGGATTTCTGCTGCGATGGTGGTGGCAGGATCGACCGAAGCTGGGGCATGTCGCTGCGGAATCTTCGCAGACTCGTTTGCAACAACTGGAAGCACTCCTTCTGCAAGCTTCACGACATCCTGATACGTTGTCGCCAGCGGCCAAGGCTCAGCTTGAAAGTGAGATCGTGGCGTTCTGGCGAGACGAAAAGCAACTGACCAGTCTGACACCAGAAGCCGCGTTGGCTGCACTGAAGAAGGACGAAGAGGTCGGGCCGTTGCTGAAAACGCTCGAGCAGTGGTTGTATGATCGTCCGGAACGCAGACGCTTCGATGCAGATGCTTTGCTCGCTCCGTTTCGAGCTCTTGCCCAGCGACACATCGAGGCCTCGTTGCCCGACGTCACGAGCGTTCCAGGCGAACCGCAGCGATTGACGATTCCCGCAGGAGCCGCATCGCATGAATGAGCTGGCTCAGGCAATCAACGGAAAGTCGATCACAGCAGAAGAATCCACCAGCAGTTGGATCCCGGAACTCATCTTCGACGCGCCGCAGTGGCTGTGGCTGCTGATTGTACCCGCAGTCTTGCTGGTTTGGGTTTGGAAACGTCGGGGTCGCCGTCTGGCGATGCCGTTCGACTATGGCAGCCGCCAGTCGCGTCGGTATCTGGCCACGATGATTTCCTTCACGGAGTCTCTGCTGCCTGTGGTGCTGATTCTGGTCGTGCTGATCCTCTGCCTGCCGCTCAAGACCGGCAACCCCATTCGGCAGCGGCGACTCACCAATATTGAGTTCTGCGTCGACTGCTCGGGCAGCATGACAGCTCAGTTCGGTGACGGAAACCGCTACGACGCGTCGATGGCAGCGATCAACGAGTTCCTGTCGCTGCGTCAGGGCGATGCGTTCGGTCTGACATTCTTTGCCACAGATGTGATTCGCTGGTGTCCGCTGACTCGAGATGCATCGGCCTTCGAATGTGCATTGCCCTTCATGAAGCCAGACAGCCAGCGAGCCATCGGCGGCGGAACGATGATCGCGCGAGCCGTTCAGTCGTGTCGAAAAACGCTTCAGCAGGAAGATACGGGCGATCGCATGATTGTGCTGGTGTCTGACGGCATGAGTGCGGACCTGATGAACGGTGCATCCGAGACACTGGCTGCAGATCTGAAGGCGGCCAACGTGGTTTTGTTTGCGATTCATATTGGTGGTGGTGAGATCCCTCCCGATGTCGAAACGCTGGCTCAGATAACAGGCGGTTCCGCATTTGCCTCCGGCGACGTCGCTGGTCTTGAACAAGTCTTTGCGCGAATCGACGCGATGAAACCGGTCCAGCTTGAGACCGTTGGAATCGAATACACGGAGAACCTGAAGCCGTTCTGTCTATTGGCGTCGTGCCTGTTGCTGGTGTGGGGACTTGGCTCGTTCCAGTTGAGGTACTCGCCATGGTAGACGAATCGATGATCTCCGATTCGGACATGCAGACAGCGATCCTCGCGGCCGTCTTCATGGCACTGCTGGTGACGGGCGCAGAAGTGCTGCATCTCCGACGGATGGCAAGAATTCGAATTCTGGCCTTTGGTCCAACCGGCCAGGCGGCAATCTGGACAAAGGCCGTGTTGCCCCTGCGAGTTGTCTGCAGTGGTTTGCTGGTTTGGTCACTGCTGGTTTTGTCGATGATTCGTCCGGAGACTCGAACCGCGGGCACCGATGAACAGGTTTCGTTTCAGAAACTGAAGCACATTGTTCTGGTGCTTGACGTATCGCCCAGCATGCGACTGGTCGATGCCGGTCCGAAAGGCGATCAAAGCCGCATGGCACGCGCGAGGGAAGTGATGCAGTCGTACTTTCGACGCATCCCGATGCGCGAATATCGAGTGTCGGTCGTTGCAACGTACACATCAGCATTGCCGGTCGTGCGCGACACCGCCGATGCCCCGGTGCTGGAGAACATTCTGAACGATCTGCCAATGCATTTTGCCTTTCGACAGGGTGAAACCAACCTGTTCGCGGGCATCTCGGAAGCAGCCGAACTGTGTCGCGGCTGGAGACCTCGCAGCACAACGGTGGTGCTGGTCACCGACGGTGATACGGTTCCAGCCACTGGAATGCCGACGATGCCTGCATCCGTTTCCGACGTGCTGGTCGTTGGCGTTGGTGATCCTGTGGCCGGTTCATTCATCAACGGAAAACATTCGAAGCAGGATGTCAGCACGCTGCGACAGATCGCCATTCGACTGAAGGGCTATTACCACAACGGAAATGAAAACCATCTTCCGTCCGAGTTGCTTCGTCGGCTCACTATGGCCTCCGAAGGATCGAACTCCGGTTTGTGGAACCTGAAGACCTGGGCGATGCTTCTGATGACCGTCTCCGCTGTGGTTCTGGCAATGATTCCGTTGCTGCTGCACTACTTTGGAACGTCATGGCAACCGGGAATCCGTGAAATCCGTCGTCAAACAAAGGACGATATGGACATTCTCAACCCACAATCGCAGAATGCCAGAAGTCCCACCCGAGGGGCAGCCGTCGCGGCCTCCGAAACACTCGTTCAAAGATGAACTGCACGTCTATCATAAGGATGCCAACATGAAGAAACTGGCTCTGATCATCTGGCTCGCGCTGCCGGTCGCTGCACTCGGATATCACTTTGCCGCCAGCGAACGGCTGCAGCAGTTGGATGAAGTCGGCGATCATTTGAACGCCGCAAGAACACTGGCGACTCAGAATTCGCCAGCTCGAAGCATCAGGGAACTCGAAGCCGCGATGGACAAAGTTCCTGCGGATGCCGACGACCTTCGACGCGAACTCATTCTCGAACTGGCTCAGGCCAAGCTGAATGCATCCCGATTGCCTGAAGCCTACGAGGAATTGAAGAAACTGCTCGATTCTGAACTCAACTCCGAAGACTCGTCGCGAGCTGATGGTCCTTTCGTGATGCGGGTTCGCGAGTCGTTGGCGAATGCTCAGTACCATCTGACCTGGCTGATGCGACTTGAAGGTGAGCCGAGAGAAGTTTGGGAGCCGGAGATCGAATCAGCTCGACAGAACTATCGATTGCTCGCCGAGCATGCCGCCGCACACGGTCGGTCTTCCGACGAGACGACTCAGCTTGAGAACCTCGAAGCAACGATCCGACTCGAACGCATGGCATTGACAGATCTGCAGGGACAGCCTCTTCCAAAGCAGTGTTGTGGCTGTTGCAGCGGACAGTGCAAGTCTCGTCGACAGGGACCTCCAAAGACGGGCAAGCAACCGGCTCCGAAAGACGCTCGCGGCGCCAGCTCCGGTCCTCCAGCAGACGGCCAGGGCACCTGACAAGGGCGGAACGCCCCTTGACACGGTGAGCCTCACCGCTCGTGCTTCGAAGACCGCTCACGTTCGCTGGCGAGACAGAGATTGAGAGGAATGAAGGGAACTGACTCAGCTCGAAACAAGCGTCCCCGCCGGGTTGACCCCGAAAGGCGTGGACTTAAGCATCAGACAAGGATTGATGATTTGCTTCCGTCCGGCTTGTCCGGGCGGTGCAAACAACTGACAGCTACAGAAACAACGCTGACTCATTCAAGATCTCCGCATCGGGCTTGCCCCGGCGGAATCGGCGAGTTTTGTCGCTGCGTCCGCCGAGACAAGCTCGACGGAAGTCCCATAAACGCCAATCAATCGCCCAAAGTCCAATAAGGCCGTCGTAGTGCAAAAGCCTGATTTCCACTGGGATGAACCCAGTGGGGAATTGATGAATGACGAACAGACGAATGGATTCGCTGAGTCGATTCACACCATTGAAAGATCGTGAATCATGAAGAGACTAACGTGGTCTGTGTCCGTGGCATCAAGCATCATCCTGAGTTGTGTCGTCATGGCTGCTCAGGAACCTGCCGGCGCACCAGTGACTCCGCAAACGGAACAGCCCGCCGCGGCACCATCCTCGGCGCCGCAGGAAGGGCAGACACCGGCGAATCCCGCAACGCCTCCGGCGGATGTGGACAGCCCCGAAGTCACGCAGAAGAAGCAGCAGCTTCTGGAACAGCTCACGTTCGATCGGCGACCGTCGCTGATCATGAAGGCCTGGGCGATGTCCGACGAAGAACTGTCGGCCGAGATCCAGGCTGCTCCGAATCGTCAGGCGAACATGCCTGGCAATCGCCGTGTACAGATCGGGCCCAATGGCCAACCGGTCATGAGTCCGTCTGCCTCACCGACTGCGAATCCTGCGGCGAGTTCAGCGGCACCAGCACAGCCAATGTCGGAAGAAGAAAAGAAAGCCAAAGAAGCGGCTGAAGCCAAGGCGAAGATCGACGAAGAGCGGTTCTCGGCTTTTCAGAAGCAGGTTCTGGACATCAGGATTGCTGTTGCCCGGTCTGACTGGAATCGGCTGCGAACTCAGCTCGAACAATTCTCGCAGGCCGACCGTGAGAAGATTTATCAGAAGCTGCTCGATTCCCTAATCGCCGGACCTCCAGACTCGCCGCGAGCGCGATCGGGTCAGATCATTGGCGAAAAGAACCTCATCCGCGCGGTTGATGTGATTGCGATCGGAGAACTTTGCCCGACTCCGGAGCTGTCCGTGGGGCATCGCGGCCAGTTGGGACAGCTTGTGTCCGCGGCTGAGCGGGAAGGCGAAGGATCGAACGTCTTTCTCGAAGAAATTGCGAAGCATCTTGCCGCCGAAGCCCCCGACCGAAAAATCACGCGCCGCATTGTGGCCCAGATTCTGATGGCGGCGAATCGGCCGGAGGAAGCGTTGTCGTACCTGCCCACGTTCGAAGAATCTCAAAGTGCCGGAGATCTCGAAGCGATGGATATGCTGTGCGATTCCCTGCTGGCATCGGCCGATTCTGAAGGCAAGCAGGCGAAACTGGAACAGGCATGGAATGTTGTCCAGGCGATTTTGGAGTCTCAGGGAACCACACCGGCAGCATCGGCCCCGATCGCTGCGGAAGCGACGACCGAAACTCCGGCTCAGCCACCGGCCGCAACTGCAGATGCCAGCACAGCGCAGGGAACTCCGGCCGCAGATCCCGCCGTCAGTCGCGACGCGATCGTCCAGAAGGCTCTTCAACGAGCCGTGATGCTGGCTCCGCGGCTGAGGAAAGAGCTTGGCGAGAAGTGGCTCGCGGAGAGTTTCACGGCGCGACCGGAACGAGGACGTCGCATCCTGAGCGGCATCGGGACGGCAGTCGCACGCAACATGATCGAACATGGTCACGACACATCATCACGTGTTGAGACGCTGAAGCTGCAGCAAACCGCGGCCGACGCTGTGTTGAATCATGTGAAGGATGATATTGCTCCGTGGGCTCCGGCTCTCAATCTCATGGTGATGAACTGGCTTCGCGAAGCGGTGTATTCCAGCCAGTACGATACCAGCAACAGCCGCGGCTCTCGTCTGAATCGCGATGAGTTTGGCAACTACTATTACGTTCAGGATTCTGTCAGCTTCGGTCGTCAGGTCGAAGAAGGAATGCCGCAGGCGATTCCGTCGGGCAAAGTTCTGGATGCCAAACCGTCGGACAAGTGGCTGACATTTCTCGAGCCGGCATTCCGATCAACCTATGCCATGGCAACAGCCCGCATGCATCTTCGCGTGAAAGAAGAAGCCGAAGCCTTCCCGCATATCGAATCGCTGGCGAAGACTCATCCGAAGGAAGCCAAGGAGCTGTTGCAGAACTTCATCGAGGTCTGGTCCGAAAACAACGACCCGAACAGCAGTCGCCGTCGAACCAATGTGTACATGTACTCGTTCGGCTACGGCGAGCGTCTGAACGGCATCCCGCTGACTCGCAGTCATCAGGAACGCAATCTGAAAGAGCTTGCCGAATGGGTTCGCCGCATTCGAGCACTCAATCTTCCCGATGTGGATGATTCGATGTTTGCCAGGGCGTTCATGTCGGTCCACAGCGCAGCCGAGGTTTATCGGCTGGATGACATGGAAGCGGTCTTTGGGCAGCTCGACAGGATGTCTCCCAAAGCCCTCGCGTCGTTCCTGACGTCCATGCAGGCCAATCTTGGCAGCGTTTGGCGAGCTCCTCAGGTTCAGCAGGACAGCAAGACCAATCGCAATCAGAAAGACATCGAAGCAGAAGTTCAACAAGGCTATGAATCCGCGCTGAGTCTTTGCGACCGGGCCTTGTCATCGCATCAGGATGACTGGAACCTCCTTCGAGTCAAGGGCGCGATTACGCACGATCGAGTCGTCTTCAAGAACGATCTGGCCAAGTCACCCACCTTTGCCGCCGACCGAACCGCGGCTTTGCGAATTCTGCAGACCGCCGCGGAAGCTTACGTGCGACAATGCGCGACTCTGCCCGAGAATGAACGCAGCGTTGAACCCTTCAACACCTGGTTTTATGCGGCGATGGGAGACAGTTCCATCGGACAGATCACACCCGAACGAACGCCGATTCTGAATGAACTGGACGTGATTCAGACGGTGCTGGCAACGATTCCGGCTGAGGTTCAGGACAAGCATCGCGACATGTTTGCCAACGATCTGTTCACTCGGATGAGTTCCGTCAATCCAGCAGTCAAGTTTCGTTACATCCGCGAAGGACTTAAGCTGGTTGGCGATCGCCCACAGGCACGAGAAGCGAAGAAGGTGTTTGAGTACTATCAGGATCTTGTCACTGAAATTCAGTTGACCGCCACGATCGATGGCACGGCCAATGTGGGACATGGCCGTCCATTCGGAGTGCTCGTCAGCCTTCGGCACACGCAGGCGATTGAACGCGAGTCCGGAGGCTTCTCAAGGTATCTGCAGAATCAAAACTCCGGCGGCAGCTACTATTACAACAACGGTCGCCCGACGGAAGATTATCGCGACAAGTTCGAGACCGCCGCTCGTGAAGCGCTGGATGAACACTTCGAAGTTCTGTCGGTCACCTTTGAGCCCGAATCGATTCGTTCGCGCCCCGAAGCGCAGCAGGGATGGCGACAGACTCCGTATGCATACTTGCTGCTGAAAGCGCGAGGACCAGAGATTGATCGCATCCCGCCGATGCGCCTGGATCTCGATTTCCTCGACACGACCGGTTATGTCGTGTTGCCGGTCGAGTCGCCTCAGCTTTCCATCAACTGCAGCAGCGAGTCCGGTGATCCGCGTCCGCTCGAACTGGTATCGTTGACTCAAACGCTGGACGAGCGAGAAGCGGACAAGGGCAAACTGGCTCTGGAGATCAAGGCCGTCGGCAAAGGTATTTTGCCGGACCTGAAGGAACTGGTTGATCTCAAGTTTGCGGACTTCGAAGTCGCCGAGATTGAGGACAGCAAGTTGTCCGTGTCGAAGTTCGACGAGTCCAGTTCACAACCGGTGATTCTTACGGAACATCTCTGGACCGTCAGTCTGAAGGACCGCGCGGAGAATCTGGCGGCTTCGGAACGCACGTTTGCGTTTCCTGCTGCATTGATTTCGCAGGGCGAACAGTTGTTCCAGCGATACGACGACGCCGATCTGAAGCCCGCCGAGGCCACGGTCGTGCTGAAACGATCGATTGAGCAGGCGACATTCCTGCAGCGATGGGGCTGGACAGTGCTGGGTCTGTTGGTGCTGGTGTCCGGTGGAATCGCTGCGTGGATTGTTCTGAAACCGCGACTGAATGCGGTCGCTGCGACAGATTCTCGCTGGGCTGTTCCGTCAGAGATCACTCCGTTCAGTGTGCTGTCGCTGCTGCGAGACATTGAACGTGACGGAACGATTCCGGCCGGTGAACGTCCTGAACTGGTCGCATCGATCAATCAGATCGAACGATACTTCTTTGCAGAGGAACACAGCGTTCCTGCTCCGGATCTCAGCCAAACCGCGCGAGCATGGGTGTCCAAAGCTCGTTAAGGCGAACGGAAGGCGAGATCTTACCTCACGTGGCTTGGATTTGTCCCCTCTCCCCCGCGAATGAACTCTTGAGAACGTTCGCACAGAATCGGGGGGAGAGGGCTAGGGTGAGGGGGATTGTGTGGTCGAAGCAATCTCATGAAGAACCCCTCATCCGGCCTGCCGGCCACCTTCTCCCCTGCAAGGGGAGAAGGGACTTGATCGAGACGGTTGGACATGCGTCGAAAACTCATCTACGAACACTCGTTTCAAGCCGCGGGAAGATGTCGTGTCCCCCAGGCGTCGCACCGGGTCTTGCCGCCGAGTCCATTGCACCACAAGGCCGCAAGATGCGGCCTTCGCGCTCACGAATTCCGGCCGTGTTCTGAATTGTCGTCACGCCGCGCCACGGATTTGTGGAATGATGCGCTGGCCGTGGTTAGAGTACGAGAAGACGTTCGCTGACGGCAAAGTCGCATGATGCTCTGCCGTTGATTCAGCCTGGCCCAGATTTCCCACCCCCATCACGCATTGATACTGGTCATTGCTCAGTTTGCTTTGCTGCATTGACTGACCGATGACTTCGCTGGAGGATTTGATGATCCGTTCGATTCTGTTTTCGTCGCTGCTCCTGATCGCACCGCAGGCCGTCGCTGATGACGCACCTCCGGAAACGGGCGATATGAAAGTGCTGTTCAACGGCAAAGACCTGAGCGGCTGGGACGGCGATCCGGAACTCTGGTCCGTTAAAGACGGCGTCATCCACGGTGAAACCACGGAAGAGAAAAAGGCCAATGGCAACACGTTTCTGATCTGGAAGGACGGAACCGTGAAGGACTTCGAACTCCGTCTGTCGTTCCGATGCAACGAATCCAACAACTCGGGCATTCAGTACCGTTCGAAGCACATCACCGACGGCACTCCAAAGAACAAATGGGTCGTTCGCGGTTATCAGCACGAGCTTCGCAATGAACTGGGCTTCCCGAACATTTCCGGCTTCATTTACGACGAAGGCGGCAAGCGAGGACGAATCTGTCTGGTCGGCGAAAAGGCATCGTGGGAACCATCAGGCAAAAAGACCGAGAGCACAAACCTAATCGACGAAGCCGGCTGGAAATCCCTGTTCAAACTGAACGACTGGAATGATGTGATCATCGTCGCCAAAGGCAATCACATTCAGCATTACATGAACGGTAAGCTGATTCTGGACTTCACTGACAACGACCCGGATCGGACATTGCTGGAAGGCGTTTTGGCCGTGCAGCTTCATGCTGGTAAGCCGATGTGGGCCGAATTCAAAAACATTCGACTGAAAGAACTGAAGTAACGAAACGGAACGGCTGTCGGAACTCGTCTGCTGATGAGTTCCGATGCCTTGTCAGGTAGCAGCGTCGAAGAAACACACCTGAGCTTGTGACAGGAACGTGAACCGACGGTACCGGCCGGTTCACACTGGCCGCTCGCCTGAGTGTTAGTTGACTTGCCAGCCGCATCCTTATTTCGTCGCAGTTCGTCATCAAAGGTGCTTCTCGTGCGATGTCCTTTTTGCAAACATGATGAAACAAAGGTCATCGACTCGCGAAACAGCCAGGATTTCTCCATCCGCAGGCGGCGAGAATGTCTCAGTTGCGAACGACGCTTCACGACCTACGAGCGAATTGAAGAATCGCCGATTCGAGTGATCAAAAAGGATGGCACGCGAGTTCCGTTCGATCGCGAAAAGATCCGCACGGGCGTCGAGAAAGCGTGTTACAAGCGTCCGGTCAGTCCTGAGCAGATTGACCTGCTGATCGGTGATGTGGAAGCCGCCATTTATGAAGACGGCGAACGCGAAGTGCCGTCGCGTCGCATCGGGGAACTGGTATTTAACGCCCTGCGAGATCTCGACAAGGTCGCGTTTGTGCGATTCGCTTCGGTCTATCGTGAATTTCAGGATGTTCACGATTTCGTCGATGAACTTCAGCCGATCCTGGAGAAACGCCGACGAGAGCTGTGACCGACGCTGTCATCCGCCCGATTCGCATTCCTCGATCCATGGCCGTCGCGGCCATGCTGGTTATCGGCGTTTGGTTCTCCGATGCATTTCAGATCCCTGCCGTCATCTCGCTGATTTCGGCCATCATCGCGTGGCTCCTCGTCATTCAGGCTCGGCGATCTCAGGCCGATCGTCGCGAACTGCTTTGTCTCTGGCTGCTCATCATCTGCTTCGGCGCCGCGCAGTGGTCGGTCCGCAATCAGACTCAGGATGCTCGCGATGTTCAGACTCTGGTTGCCGATCAGGTTATTGAACCGGGCCAGACAGTCCGACTCCGCGCGAAGGTCGCCAACATTCCGGCTCTGGAGACTCCCGCCGGTGGCTGGACGCCGTCGCTGCCGCAGAATGATGCGGAGCTGTCTGAACTTCCGCTGGCTCCAAGCCTTCGAACATTGTTCCTTGTCGAAGCGCGAGAACTCATCACGCTGCAAGGCGGATCGATTCCGATTCGCGGTCGCTGTCGTGTTCTTGTCGAAGGCGATGCGACACGACTGGTGCGATGGGGTGACCGTGTTGAGTTGCTCGCCGCACTCGACTTTGCCGATGGACCGATGAACCCGGGCGAGTTTGATTTCCGTCGCCACCTGGAGCGCAATCGCATCTCGGCGATGCTGTTTGTGAATCACACGGCTGCCATCCGAGTAGACGCTCGATCGTCATGGAATCCGCTGAACATTATGACGATCGTTCGGCAGTTGGCCGTTGATGCACTTCAGAATCTGAGTCCCCGCAATCGGGGCACGGCCGAAGCCTTGCTGCTGGGCAACCGAGGACATCTCACATCGGATCTGGAGCGAGACTATATCGCCAGCGGCACGATGCATCTTCTCGCGATTTCTGGTCTGCATGTTGGTATTCTGTATGTGTTCCTCGTTCGCATCGGCAATCTGTTTCTGGTGCCTCGCAATCGAACACTGGTGCTCGCTGGCTTGATTGTGGTCTTCTACTGCCTGCTGACCGACCTGCGCCCGTCGGTCCTTCGCGCGACCGTTTTCATTGTGCTGAGCATCATTGGGCAACTGTGCTATCGAGATGTGCGGATGGGGTCTCAGATTGGTGCCACGTCCATTGTGCTGATCCTGATCGATCCGGCGATTGTCTTTGACATCGGAGCGTGGCTGTCGTTTCTTGCCGTTGGAGCACTCGGCTGGGTGACTGAACTCGGTGCCGTTCCGGAGAACCGACCTTTGCCGCCCGATGAAACCACGTGGCGCGATCGATTGCTGGAATGGTGGCACGTATTGAAGTCGAAAGGCGTGCTCGGTTATCGGCAGATGCTCGCCGTCACGCTGCTGTCCGCTCCTGTGGTCGCGACGCAATTTCATGTGGTGTCGCTCGTCGGAATGGTCATCAACATTTTGCTGATCCCGTTCACCACGTTAACGCTGATTGCAGGTTACGTTCTTGTCTTTGTCGGACTGCTGATTCCACCGATCGCTTTCGTTCCCGCTGCGGCTTTTGATCTCTGTCTTTCCGTGTTGAACGGAGCCGTTTCGGTCTCGGCCGACTTGCCGCTTGGATTTGTCACGATTCCAGATCTGCCTGCCTGGTTCCTGCCGACGTACTATGGACTGTTGGCTGCTTCAGCCCTGGCTGTTCGATCCATCATTCGGCAGTCCGTTCGACTGGTTCTGCTGTTGCTGGTGATTGTGGTGTTCTGGAATGCCGACAGGTCGCCTCGTCCCGGCGAACTGATTTGCACAACGCTGTCAGTCGGACACGGTAATGCGATTGTCGTCGAGACTCCTGACGGTCGCGTGCTGCTGTTCGATGCCGGTGCACTGAACCGCGCCGAGAGGACAGCCGACATCGTGTGCCGATTTCTCTGGCATCGAGGCTATCGCATGCTTGATGCTATCGTGATTTCCCATCCCGATGCAGATCATTACAACGCCGTGCAGAGTCTCCTCGACCGCATGCCGGTGGGTCAGATCCTGCTGACAACCGAGTTCGCTCGCGCCGAGAGTCCCGACGTTCAGGCGGTCGTCTCTGCGATTGCCGATGCCCGCATTCCTGTCGCCACGATGATGCACGGCGATCACTTTGAACTGGATGAGTGTCGGTTCGATTTCTTCAAAGCCAAAGCTCGGCCTTCTGCGGAGATGAGTGACAACTCTTCCAGCCTTGTCTGCGTGGTGACTCATCAAAATCGTCGGATCTGTTTGCCGGGAGACCTTGAAGGCGAAGGACAGAAAGAGCTTCTGTCGTCGTTGCCGAACTGTGACCTTCTGGTCAGTCCTCATCACGGCAGCCCGGCCTCCAATACGCCCACCTTCGCGCGGACGATCGCCCCAGCGGATGTTTTTGTGAGTGCTCGGGAACACAAACGACGAACAACGCTCGAACAGGTCTTTCCCGCAACCAGAATCCTATTCACGAGCGAACTCGGTGCGCTGACGTATCGCATTTCTGCGGACGGGCAAACGAGCGTTAGTGTCTTTCGGAGCGAGTCGGGCAATGGCAAGACGTTGAATTGATGCGGCTGAAACCGATTGGCCAAAATTGCAATGGCACGTCTTTCCAGTGCCGCTTCCACGCAAATCGCGGTATACTGTCGGGTGTTCTTTAAGCCTGGATCTGGAATCAGTGTCGTCTTTTGCTCCGCGAAAGAAACGCGGCTTTCGCAGAGCGAAAGGCGACACTCATCGCATCAACCGGCCCAAATCAACAGACATCCAGCGTTCATTGGCTGACTTCAAGAACTCCATCAGTTTCGCATATCTCTCATCACGTTCGTACGGTCAAAGTTCGGTCATGAAAAATCCGATCCTCGCATCGCTCATTCTGATGATGACGCTCGGAGTTCTCGTCGTTGCGTTCATGACCTCCGGCGCACGCGTGGCGGATACGGCCAGCAACACCACAGAAGCAACTTCCGCGACGGCACCGAGAATCAAGACGTCAGATGACCCGCTACTGGCGGGAATGGTGTTCATTCCGGCCGGGACGTTTTCCATGGGCGACGTCAACGGCGAGCCCGATGAGTTTCCTCCGCACTCGGTTCGTCTGGACGGCTTCTGGATGGATGCCACGGAAGTGACCAACGCTGAGTTCAAACGATTCGTCGATGCGACGGGCTATGTCACGACCGCCGAGCAGCCTCCGAAGCTTCGCAGTCTGAAGCCGGGGTCTGCATCGGCTGAGGTCGCCATTCTGCCAGAGATGAACAAGCCCGGTTCGATCTGCAGTCTGCAGCTCAAGAGTCGCAGCGAGATTGATCCTGAGAAGGGTGCTTATAGCTGGTGGCAGTACATGCCCGGAGCCAACTGGAAGCATCCGGAGGGACCAGACTCATCGATTGAAGACCGCATGAATCATCCGGTTGTCCACGTGAGCTGGCTCGACGTTCAGGAATACTGCAAGTGGGCCGGCAAACGTCTTCCGACGGAAGCCGAATGGGAATATGCCGCTCGAGGCGGCATGAAAGAGCAGACGTATCCGTGGGGCAGTCAGCGAAATCCGGATGGTGAATGGAAGCACAATATCTGGCAGGGCGAGTTTCCAGTTGAAGATACCGGCCAGGACGGATTCACTCGCACGGCTCCCGTGAAGAGCTTTCAGGCCAATGGTTACGGCCTGTTCGACATGTCCGGAAACGTCTGGGAATGGTGTGCTGATTACTATCAGCCCGAGTATTACGCGGTCAGCCCCAAAGACAATCCGCCAGGTCCGGAATCGAGCTTTGACCCCATGGAACCCGATATCATCAAACGCGTCCAGCGTGGCGGTTCGTTCATGTGCAGTGAACAGTATTGCGTCGGCTATCGAGTGTCCGCCCGGATGAAGGGCGAGGAAGATACCGGAGCATTTCATACGGGTTTTCGATGTGTGGTTTCGGAATCCATGCTGAAAAAGTCGAAATAGTTCAGGGGAGAAAGCTCGAAAAATCGTTTCTTTTCCGCGGCCAGTGGGAGGAGAGGCGACCTAACAAGGGGCTGACAGCCCCTTGACCCAAAGGAGCCTACCGGCTCGAACTTAGAAACCGCTCACGTTGTTCGCTTGCCAAACACGCGAGCACCGTGCGCAAGATTCTGAGTAAGAACATAAAGTTGTCTGGGGACTTGCGGCCTTCTTTCAGCAACCGGTACAAAACAGGTGCCCGCAGTTTCTGCCGCAGAACGCAAGCGGTCAGAGACAACGAAACAAACCGTCGGACCAGACGCTGCTGGTCACCCGACCTCCGAATTCTGATCGTTCTCTTCACTCAACGTTGATGGCGGATCGTGGCGGAAACATTCACACATCCTGAATCCGCTCTAACTCCGTCGCCCGGGAGCGCAAGACAGCCGGCGACTTCTGGAGGACCGCCTCCGCTTCCGCCGTTGATAGACGACGCTTGCGAGTCCATCGCAATCTGTGAAGTCCGAATCACGAACGCTGAGGACACGGAAGATGCATCCGACGTGCCAGCCGTTGTTGCCGCCGTGTTGTCGACGACGGCCGTCAGCTTCTACACATCGCTGGCGTTCCATCTCTTCACCTGGGGCTTTGTCGCCGTCGCTGCCGGCTGGCTGGGACTCGAATGGATCATCCCCTCGGATGATGTGGCCCCACCGTTGATGGCGGCTCTCGGTGACGAGGACATTAATGACGACTTGCCGCAACTGGATCTCTCCGGCGATGAAACGATCGTCATGGACGCTCCTGCGAGCAGCATCGAACAGATCGCTGAGCAGTTGCAGAAGTCGGATTCCGGCTGGCTGCGATCCACTGAAGACGTCGCGCTGAAAAGTGTCGCCGGCAGTGACGCGATCGACCCGAATGCGGACGGGGCAGGGCGGCTGTTGAAGGTTCCAAAATCCGGTCTCGCCGTCACCAAAGGCAGCTTCACGGCCTTCACGATTCCGGCGAATCCAAAGCCCGGCGAAATGTATTCGATCGTGATCGAAGTCCGTCTGCCCGATGATGTCAAGCGATTCCGAGTTGCAGACCTCACGGGAGAAGTGAAAGGGTCCGACAAGTACACTCAGAAGATTCCTTACGACACTCGCACTCCAAACGCATCCGGCTATCCGACAGCCAACGAACGCATCGTTCGGCTGGACGCATCGACGGTGCTGGATGTGATCGACAACAAAGTTCAGATCGTGATCAAGGTCCCTGGTGCTGCTCGACTGGTGAAGGACACAATCAAGATCCGATCCCGAAAGCTCAAGGAAGAGCAGGAACTGACGCTCGTGTTTGGAGCTCCGGAGAAACGAGAAGAGCCTGAAGACGAGATGGACGAGTAACCGCAGCCGCTGGATTCGTGTCGAGTACCCCGGGTCGCTGGCCCGATCAATGCCAATACAACCGGCACAACCGTCAGACTTGCCCAAAGTGAGCGTGTCAATCGGCTCGCTTCCGTGAAAGCGATTTGCGAGTCCGTCGTTCGCAACCAATGGTTCTGGAAAGAACTCAGAGTTGCGGAGTCTCCGCGGCTTGAGTGCCAACTCCGGTGTGAGAAGAACCATGATTCAGACAAGCGTGGCAGATCCAGGCAGTGCATCATTCGTCGAACGTCGTCAGCGCGATGCGGGCAACAGCCCGGCCGGAACCGAACGTCGTCAGTTCCGTGACGGCGACCGATCCTCACGACCAGAAGTGGCCGAACTGGCCAATGCCATTGACGACTACAAGATTGCTCACCGACGTCGTTTCATCACATTCGAAGAACTGTTCGATGTCATGACGTCTCTCGGCTACCATCGATAACGATCGCTGCTCTCGCGCGATTCTTCGAAGCCGCCAATCCATCTCGCCCTGCGGAACTCAGCATTCCGACAGGGCTTTTTCGTTGATGGAGACTGCTCGGTTCGTCGCAACTGTGCCAGTGCAGTGTCTCGGAAGCTCGTTTCATACCTCGCGCGGCCTGTTTTGAGGCGAGCGGGGGACGTCAGTCCCCTGATCTGTTCGCGCGGGTTTTATCAGGGGATTCACATCCCCCGCTTGCCGGAAACATCAATTCACACCGCGCGAAGAGTATGTTAGCGACGACGTACAAACGCATTCTTTCTCTGGGGACGTGCAGTGCGTGAGATGTGGCAAATCAGCGAGCGAACACAATGGCGGCAGTCTGCCCACAGGATCTGATGCAGAATCCAGCAATCCTGCCGACGGGGTGGCCTCATTGGCGTCTCAGTGGAAATTGAAATAAAACGACTCGCATCCTGAACTCACTCTTATCTCGATCCCTGATCAGAGGCTTTGTTTCATGCATGCGATTCTGGCACAAGTTCTTTCGTTGGCTGTTTCCCTGCCGGTCAGCAATCACCTCCTTCCTGCTGACGTCCCGGCTGTGGAAACCATCGCATGTCCCGGAGATGGCGAACCGCTCGCGGCAAAGGTGGACTCCAGCGGACGACTTCATCTGGTGATGAACTCACCAAATGGCCCGCTGTACTCCTTCTCGACCGACGAGGGAAAGACATTCTCCAGGCCGATCATGATCGTCAACGAAGATGCGAGGAAGCCCGGCCTTGAATTCCTTGCATGGGATGTTGCTGTCACGGACGAGGGCCGAGTCCATGTCGTCATGGGAACGAACGCCTGGAAGTTCAAACTCCCGAAGGATGAATGGGGCTGCTTCCTTGCAACATTGCATCCGGGAGAGTCGATCTTCACAGCCACGCGCAATATCAATCACTTGCCGAGCGAAGGGTTTTCGATAGCCGCATCGAGTGATGGAAAGCTGACTGTTTGCTGGCTGGCCGACAAGCTCTTTGTGACGACGTCTCAGGATCACGGAGCAACATTCACACCGGCAAAGGAGCTGTCTTCAGATTTTGATCCCTGTAACTGCTGCACGACAGAGTGTACCTATGGACCTGACGGACGGCTGGCAGTTCTTTACCGCGAAGAGACCAACAATGACCGCGACATGTATTTGATCCTGTGGGACCAGAAGTCTGACGACGTAAAGCGAAATCGTGTCGGGAACACGGGGTGGCACATTGATGCCTGCCCAATGACCTACTATTCCATCGTGGCCCATGGAGACAGCTATGACGTCGTCTGGCCAACGAAAAAGAAGATCTTCTTCTGCCAGTTGAGCAAAGACGGGACATCAAGGTCATCGGAGATTCCGACGGATGGACAGTCAGGTATGAGAACCGGAGTCATGACGCTGCGTTCCGACAATGGTGCGATCCTCGTCGCGTGGAACAGCGACCAGGAGATTGGCTGGCAGGTGTTTGATTCCGGCAATCTCGCGACTGGTCAGAAAGGCACAGCGAACACACGTGGCAAAGGCGTCGCTGGATTCGTTCGCAGGGATTCCACATTTGTTCTGTTTCGCTGAACCATTTCAGCAGCAGTGCACTCAAGGGACGCTCGTGGTTGAGCCTGAGCTGAACTTATCCCGTTGTTTCCGAAAACCAGCCAGGGTCATAAGCCAGCAGCGGGTTCGGATCAAATTCGTCGAAAAACAAAACTGGGGATTTGCCGTATCAGATCACATGGTTCCTCGTTTGGTAACATGTGGCATCTGCTACAGCAGCACCCCGGATTTTGCAAACCCGACGGCATGAAGCGGGCCAGGATGGTCACAACCGTGCGACTTCGCACACTTCAACTTGGTTGCGTAACTACCTCACTGACCAACGATCCGGTCTGACTTCACGAAGATTCACTCTGCCTAATTCGACAGATTGCTGCGAAGTGATGGCGGGGCTGTGCCATCAATGTCGCTACCGACAGAAGAGCGTGAATTCCGCGCACGGATCTTGCATCGTTGCTGACAGGCCTTGAGGATGCGCCCGAAAAGCGGTTCCGCAGGCTGTGTTTCCCGAAGCACTGTCAGTGATTCCACTTCCCAGAACTGAGTTGAAACAACATGTTGACACGAATCATGAAGACGCTCGCGCAAACCATCGCAGCCGTGGCGATCACGTCCGCTGTGACAACCTGTTCTGCTGCGCCGCCGTCCGCTCCGACGAATCTCGAAGCTGTGGCCAGCTTTCCCGGAGACCTTGCGATAACCTTGCGATGGACCGATACATCTTTGAATGAGACGGGGTTTGAAATTCAGCGATCCGCTGACCCTGGGTTCGAGGTGTTTGACACAGTGGGTTTGATCAATCTTGCCAATGTCGACACATTCAACGACGTTGGACTCGCTGAAGACACTCTGTATTTCTATCGAGTCATTGCGTTCAACGCGGATGAGGCATCCGAACCCAGCAATGTCGCTTTCGACTTCACCAGTTTCTTTCGCCCAAATCAGGTCTCCGGCCTCACGGGTTCGTTCGCGAACGGCGTCACATCACTGTCATGGACCGATAGTGCTGATAATGAGACTCGATTTGAGGTCGAACGCGCGGAAGAGGGCGTCGACACGAGTTACACAGTCATTGCTGTGCTATCTCCGAACGCAACAACATATCAGGATTCAACTGCACTCGACGGAACATCGTACAGCTATCGCATCACGCCTTATCGGTTTGACGTTGCGGGCGGGGCTCCTGAAACCGTTTCCCATCGCAACCGGACCCGCCATCGCCGGGCCGACTTCGATCAAGACTCGGCCGACTTCACGAACTGGGATTGAGATCACCTGGAAAGGTCGATTCAATCGAGGCACACTGGTCCAGGTCCAGAGATTCAATCTGGATACCGGGGTTTGGATCACCGTCGGAACTGTCTCCGCTCGCGGCGGAAAGTTTACAAATCCCGGACTCGCTCGACGAACGGCCTACAACTACCGCCTTCGAGCCGTGACAGACAATGCTGTCTCCATCTTCGAGACGATCGTCGGGACCACTCGTTGACGCCGCGGCGATGGCATCGGCTTCCTCGCTGACACTTATGCAAAGGTTCTTTTCCGCAATCTTTGCTGGGCACGACAGCATGTCACATCTAACCATCCAATGGAAAAGAATCTGTCGAAGATCAACCCCGGCAGACCCTTTGGTTCATGTTGATCGATCAGAGCAACGTGGATCACTGAAGTTCGAACTTCAGTTCGCTCGTTCCACCTTCAGGGATCTCAGCCGTAAGTCCTGACGTTTCGGGATTGGAATACTTTGCAGGAATCGCCACCTTTGGCTTCGGCATCTTGGATGGATCATCGATGGCCGATTGCTCCACGACGTCGCCAACTTGTTCGGGGCCAGCCCATACTATCCCGACTTTGGCTGAACCGACCGGAGCACCATCTCCGGGTCGATTTGTGCCGAGTGTGAATTTTCCTTCAGCGTCAGTGTTTCCAGTCGCTGGCCGTCGTCCATCATTAGGCATCAGCACAACTTGATACTCAGGCAGCGGCTTACCTTTGAAGGTCACAATGCCCGACGCAGGAACGCTGGGCTCATCTTTGGCAACAGGTCCGGGATCCGATCCGCAGCCGACCATAATGCCGCACAGGATTGTGAGGAACGAATAATGGAGTCTCATGGATAATCCTTGCAGGTGATCGCGAAAATAGAACGGGCCGACAATTCGTCGGCCCTGAGTGACATCGTGTGATTTCGGCAGATCAGAACTCGCCGAGTACTTCTCCACCCTGCATGCTTCCGACAGCTCGCCAGAGATTTCCGTCGATGTTGTCACTTACAAACTTCACAGATCCATCACCCAGAACGCACTGAATGCCGCCCGTGTGGTAGCTTCGCGAAGCCAGGTGACCTCGGTCGAGGCCAGAGCTACGAATACAGTCGCGGAGTGGAGCATTCGGCGTCATTGTGTGTGTATAGTATGTGCTGTAAACCCCACCGCGATAGTATTGCTTACCGCGATAAAGAAACGCCGACAAAGCGCGATTGTCGCATGCCGTACTGCGATATGTATCGCCGTTGCCCTGTGGCGTTCCTGCATCGAATGTCGCAAATGCAAGCTGCGTGGCCACATTGAAATCGTCCTTCGATCCAGCCGCAACGATACCCATCGTGGGAGAACCCGCAGCCGGACCAAGCCGAATCTCAGCGAACATAGATGTGTTGCTAAGTCCATCAAGGAAGTCACGGAATTTGTTGAGGACCTGCGGCTGAACGGTCCGTTGACGACAGCATAATTTGCGTTGTTGCCGAGGCTCTGGACGTAGTTCGTCGTGCCGCATCCGTCAGGACATTGCGGTGGCGTACCAACCAACACAAAAGCTGGGCTGGTTGGTTGGCTGGGACACTGCAGCATGGGGAATTTGAACTGTCGAGCCGCCAGATTATTCGGGTGATTGTTGATTGGGTAATTGAAGTCAAACAACGAGTAAGCCGAGGCCTGTTCTACATATGGAAGAAAATAGCAAATCACCGATGCCTCGCTACTATTGGCAAGAACTGTTGACGTAACTGTGCCGGGCGGCAGCATGCTGAATGTTGACTCGTAGTTGTGCAGAGCCAGTCCGATCTGCTTTAGGTTGTTCTTGCACTGTGTTCGACGAGCCGCCTCGCGGGCTTGCTGAACCGCTGGAAGCAGCAGTGCGATTCAGGATGGCGATGATGGCGATCACCACCAGCAACTCGATGAGGGTAAATCCACGTTTCTTCATAAGGACACCTCGCAGCGAAAAGGGAAAGACCTGGAGAAAACCCTCCAGATGATAAGGAAATTGCGGCCGGACAAAAGGTGCAATCTTTATGCCGATCGCAAATGTGCCGAATTCTGTCGCAGTTTCTTGTCCCGAAATCGACGTACACTTCTGACAGAAAACCTGACTGTGCCTCAAAATCGCGCAATATCAAAGGTCATTGGAGCCCGTCCGTACGCCACTGAGCCGTCAATTCGCAGCCGCCGAACAAATATCCAGAGCCGCACGGACGAGTTGCCCCATTTTCGGAGGACTGGCTTCAGCATGGACCGCAAATCCATGGTCCACAAGGGCTTCAGTACAGGTAGGTCCAATCGATGCAACTCGGGTTCGACCCTGCAACGCGGTTCTCAGCTCCGCCAGAATCCCCAACTCCTCAGCCACGGTCATGACACTGTTGACCTGATTCGCACTCGTGAACAGCAGGGCATCCACGTCGCCTCGCACGATCGAACGAAGCGCTTCCTGAAGCGGTTCGACGTTCTCAGGCAAAGCCCATCGGTACACCGGACAGGGAGTGATGATCGCCCCGCGGCTCTTCAATTCGTCGTAAAATCGATTGTTCGGAAGCCCATACTCCTGCACGACCACTTCAATGCCGTTCAGCGAAACATCGGACGCATCGATCGCCGCCAGCAGCTCGCGCCAAGTATTGGGTTCGGGGGCTCGAACGGCGTACTTCAGTCCCAGCTTGCTGAGCACCGCGGCTGGCTTCGGCCCGCGAATGATGATGGTCGTTTTCGCTAGCGCTTCGAGCAACGCCTGATCCTTCTGCTGGCTGCGGGCCACCTCCATCAGCGCTTCGGTACCGACGCCAGTGAGCAGAATGACGGCGGGAAAACCGGCCGGCGATCAGATCGTCGATGATGCCGATTGCCACAGGATTGTGTTCGATCGGAATCTCTCGCATCGACGGAGCCGACACCGCGATACCGCCCTGACGTTCAATCAGCGAACACATTTCCTCCGCGCGGCGGCTTTCGAGCGAACAGAGAACAGGACGTTTTGCAGGGACGGACATGATGGGCTCAACAGGAATGACCGGCGAATGGAATTGTGCCATGATACCGCAGAGGGCTCGAATCGTCATTGCAGTCCCCGCGTTTCGGCGAGCGGGGGATGTATACTTCACGCTTGAGATGTGGTGAGCAGAGTAACGTCCATTTGTCCCCTCTCCCCGGGGAGCGAATCACGAAGAACGCTCACGACGATTCGGGGGGAGAGGGCTAGGGTGAGGGGGGTTTAACGATGCGATCTGAAGATCAATCCCTCATCCGGGCCTCCGGCCACCTTCTCCCTTTACGATCTTACGATGGGGAGAAGGGACGGGATCGAGCTAGTTGGGCGCTCATCGAAAACTCATCTACGAGCACCTCAGTTCAATCGCCGCGAAGAATAATCCCCTGATTGGGCGACGCCGAAATCATCAGGGGACTCACGTCCCCCGCTCGCCTCTTTTTGGAACGACTCATGGCCAGTCATGACTACGAATTCGTTTCATTCTGGAATGTCATCGGAACTCGCGAAGAAGTCTACGACATCCTGATCAACGGCCTCGAGTATCCTCTGTTGGTGGCCCGAGGTGTACTTGAACGTCGAACAAACATCGCCGGGAGCCGAGCATGGACTCGGGAAGACCGGGAAACTGCTGACGAAAGGCAAACTGCCTTACACGCTACGATGGTCCATGGTTGTCACGGCCGTCGACTATCCCAACGGCTTCACTCTGCAAGCGAGTGGCGACTTCAATGGCACAGGCGTCTGGACCTTCACTCAGAACGGACCTGCCGTGGTGATTCGCTTCGATTGGAAGATCCGAGTCCAAAAGCCGCTATTGAAGTATCTGTCAATTCTGATACATCTTCCGCGCCAACCACCGCTGGGCCATGCGCCGCGGCTCCGAAGCGCTCCGCGTCGAACTCCTCCGCCGCCGCGCCCAACGGGTTTCGTTTTGAAGGCTGAAGATACTTTGCACGACGACGCAGCGGAGGACACCCGCTACCTGCGTGTTGATTTCATACCAACCCGAAGCGCCAGCGAGGCAGCCCCCAGGTATTCCTCGCTGGCGCTTCGGGTTAGTATCCAATTCAGGATGACTGCACGACTCAATCAACAAATCGCTTGCATCCTGCCGTTCCATTAGCGGCTTCCGCTGTCGCTCAGCGATTCACACCGGCGGGATTCGCTCTGCGATCAATGAACCGACTGCAGCAGAATCTGAGCAGCCAGTTTGTCGATGCGGTCTTTGCGTTTTTGCTTCGACAGCTCGGCGTTCTGCAGCAGCGTTTCGGCGTGGAAAGAGCTGAAGCGTTCGTCCTGAAAGTTGTGCGGCAGGCTTGTGAGTTGTGTCAGCCAGGCGGCGTACTTCCGAGCCTCTTTGGACTTCTCGCTTTCATCGCCGCTCAGATGCAATGGCAGGCCGACGACGAAGCCGATCGGACGGTACTCTTCGACCAGCTTCCGGAAGAATCGAGAATCCGGCTGCTCACCCTGGCGCTGGTAGTTGTGCAGCGGACTGGAAAACTTCTGATCGCGATCACTCACTGACACGCCGACTCGTTTCGTTCCATAGTCGATTCCAACAAGAACCCCACTGAGCGGTAACGGATCCGGCTCAGTGGGGTTCAGTTGTTCGGGAGTCGATGTCATTGCGATGGAGATAGTCCTGGCAGTCAACACGCAGATTTCAAATTCGAAACTCAGCCCGGACGCGAATGCTGCGTTTCTTTCGCGGAGCGAAAGACGACACTGGTCGCCCGAATTCTGACGAATTCGGCTACGCGTTTCACTTCGAGACGTTGACCGCCGGGGCGACAGAGTCCGTGCTGAGGCCTTCGGTGATCGTGCGGCTTCGCATCATCGCGATGCGGCCCGTTCGAACCATCTCAAGAATGCCGAACTCACGCATGCGATCGATGAAGGCTTCGATCTTGTTCTCGCGGCCGGAGATTTCAATCATCACATGCTTCGCGCTGACGTCGACGATGCGACCGCGGAAGATGTCGACCAGTTCGCGGATCTCGCCGCGTCGGCCGTTTTCGGTGCTGACCTTCATCAGCATCAGATCTCGTTCGACGAAGTCTTCGCCGGAGAAATCTTCGACTCGAACAACGGTGACGATCTTCTCAAGCTGCTTGCGGACCTGGCCGAGCTTCTTTTCATCTTCGTTCACGACGAACGTGATACGGGACAGCTCGGGATTTTCGGTGGCACCCACCGCCAGGCTGTCAATGTTGTACGCGCGGGAAGCCAGCATTCCGGAGATATGGGCCAGAACGCCAGGTTGGTTCATGACGAGTGCAGAGAGTACATGTTTCATGGGAAAGGTTGCCAGTGTCTCGCAAATTTCAAATTTGAAGGGCTCAACAGTCTACGGTCGCCCGAACCCACGGGCAACGTCGGAATCGGAAAGCCGCCAGACTCGCTCAGATTTCAGGATTCCGGGCTGGTGGATCGAAAACACCGCTGAAGTTGCGGATTATTCGGTTCGGCCGAGCGTCAGTAACGGAATCCCTATGAGCCTGAGGCGCTAGCCGACTCGATCGCAAAATCGGCGAACGCCTCAGGCTCAGGTCAATCGAGGACATTGCGATTCAGGGCAAAGTTGTTTGTTTCTGATGCCGCGCGTGATGATGCGAAGGAGATGTGAAGATGAATTTTGCACGAGGGATCGCGTTGATCTTCCTGCTGATTGGAAGTTCCCACGCTGACGAATGGGGCACGATCACCGGGCAGATCGTTGTCGAAGGCGATGTGCCTGAGCCCGTGTTGTTGCACGCAAAAGACGCCGAGATCAAGGACAAAGAAGTCTGCGCGTCGAAGGATCACTATGCGGAGGATCTCATCGTTGATCCGCAGACAAAGGGACTTGCCAATGTCTTCATCTACCTGTGGAAGAAACCGAAGCTGATTCATCCGGATTTGGTGGAGCCGACGAACTCTGAGGTGTCTCTGAAATGCAAAGACTGTCAGTATGAACCTCACTGCTTAATTGTTCGGACGTCGCAGAGTATCACTGTAACATCAGAAGATCCCATCGCTCACAATACCCACATTTACCCGCTGAAGAACCCACCACCAGGGTCGCTGATCGCTCCGAGATCACAACACTCCGAATTTGTTCGGCTGCGAACAGCGGAAAGGCTACCAATCAAAGTCACATGCGACTTTCATCCATGGATGATGGGTTATTGGCTCGTCGTCGACCATCCGTATGCCGCGTTGACAGACAAAGAAGGCCGATTCAAAATCGAACATCTTCCCGTGGGCGAGCACAAGTTTCAGATCTGGCACGAACGAGCTGGAATGCTGGAAAGAAGTTTCAAGGTCACTGTGACTGCCGGTGAACCTGTCGAACTTCCTGTGATGAACATCGATATCAATCGTCTGAAGAAACCCGATACAGGAGAATGACGATGAATGTGGCACGCTGCATCGTGTTGATCTTCTTGTTGATCGGAAGTTCCCACGCAGACGAATGGGGCACGATCAGCGGGCAGATCCTTGTCGAAGGCGATGTGCCTGAGCCCGTGTTGTTGCACGCAAAAGACGCCGAGATCAAGGACAAAGAAGTCTGCGCGGCAAAGGACCATTATGCGGAGGATCTCATCGTTGATCCGCAGACGAAGGGACTTGCCAATGTCTTCATCTACCTATCGAAGAAGCCGAAGGCGGTTCATCCGGATTTGGTAGAGCCGACGAACCGTGAGGCTGTCGTGACATCCCGGGGCTGTCAGTACAACCCACACTGTATGATCATCCGAACCACTCAGACGGTGGTGATAGGAAGCGAAGATGATGTTGCTCACAATCCACACATTAGTCCGCAGAAGAACCAGCAAATTGCGGGGCTGGTCGCACCGAGGGCTCAACGAGGAGAATGGTTCCGACTGCGAACAGTGGAGAAACTTCCATTCAAAGTCTCATGCGCTTTTCATCCGTGGATGCAGGGATATTGGCTTGTTGTTGATCATCCGTATGCTGCGTTGACGGACAAAGAGGGCCGATTCAAAATCGAATACCTTCCCGTGGGCGAGCACAAGTTCGCGATCTGGCACGAACGAGCTGGCATGCTGGAAAGAAGTTTCAAGGTCACTGTGACTGCCAGCGAGCCCGTCGAACTTCCGGTGATGAAGATCGAGATCGCTCGACTGAAGAGACCCGATCCGGTGAAATGAGGTCGATCTCCAGCGAGCGGCAGGGCGTGAGCCGTGACTCTTTCTACAAGTGAAAAATCGGGTTCAACGCGAAATCATGTCCACGAGAGTAGCAAGTGGAACTCCCTGGGATTCATCCTGAAAGGATGCCAGAGATTAGCCGGTGGTCGCCGACAGGCGCACCACCGGTGATGGAACACAAATGAAATGCATCCTGACGGGATGAAAGAAATCGCGTTTCAGGCACCCATGTCAGGCAACGCTGTGAAGCATTTTTAGAGGTTTTTCCTGGGATTTCGGGCCAAAGGCCCAGCGGTTTGCATAGCCTGGGCCATCGGCCCAGGTTTGTGATCCTTCATGATTTTCAAAGGCCCAAAGGGCCGGCCGTTTATCTACAAGTCAATCGATCGGCCCTTCAGGCCTTTGCTGGCATCATGTTGACTCTTCCTGGGCCGTTGGCCCAAGCTGGGCAATCGAATGGCCCTTTGGGCCGAAATCTCCGCATTTCCTTCAATGAAAATGCTTCACAGCGTTGCCTGTCAGGGTGCAATCGCAGGTTCCGACACGAACCGGTGGTGGCGATCCGCTTACCACCGGCTACCTTCTTAAACCGCTCAGCGGTGAATCGCAACGGCCCTGGCGAAAGCGGCAACGAAGTACTGAATACAGACTCGCGCACGTGATTCGCGCAGAGCCAAAAATCGCAGAGGTGAGGAGTGTTGATTGGGGCTTGATCTCTTTGAATTACACTTGGCTCTGGAAGACCACTTCGGGATTCGACTGCCCAATGATCGGTGGTTTCCTGAGACTGTCGGCGGCTTGTTTGATGTGGTTCGCGCGCAGTGGCACCGATCTGATGAACGAGCGAAAGCAGGTCGCTGCCGATGCATACCAATATTCTTTGAGGTCCGGGATGCTCTTCTTGCGGTGAATCCGATCGCTCCGCGAATCCGCCCATCGACACGGCTGGATGAGCTGCTGCCGGCTCGACGTCTCCGTCGACTTTGGGATGAACTGAATCCATACCTGTACTATCGTTTGCCACTGCTGCCCAGCCCCCGAAACGGTGGCGCAGTCATTCTTACATGGTTTGGTGCGATCCTGATCGGCTTCATGATCGCGACCCTTGTACTGGATGGCCCTGAGCTGTTTCTGTTCGTGTTATTGTACGCATCACTACCGACGCTGCTCGCCACCGCCGTCTACAACCGACTTCGACGAGACATTCCTCCCGGAATGTCGACCGTTCGTGATCTTGTCTATGTCGTGATGCCGCCTGAACGGCGTGAATCTGGTCCTGCGACGGACGAACATCTCTGGGGACGTTACGTGTCCATTGTGTCCGACCAGCTCGACATCCCCATCGAAGAAATCCGCCGACAAAGCCACTTCGTGCGAGACCTCAAATGCGGCTGATGGAAATGGAGCCGCGAAGTGACCGATGAATCAGGAACCTTCAGCACGCAGCTGCTGTTGAAGTTGACTGGCGATCGTGTTCAGTTGGGCAACATCACAGGCTGAAAATTCTTCGGCCGTCCAGACCCGCTGTCCAAGGAGTTCCTGAAGAACCGTGATACGCCCCATCAACTGGCCAACAACCTTACCAATCTCTTCACCCTCCTGTCGTCCCTCCTGTCGTCCTTCCTGTCGACCTAACTGCAGACCTTCCTCTCGGCCTTCCGCGAGTGCGACTTTCCGAGCTTCCTCGGCGGCATAGTCAATCGCCTTTGCTCGTGCGATTTCATCGAGCTGGGACTTCAGACGAGCGTGATAAGCGACCAATTGTTCGGGGGTACTGGAGATCATTTCAAGGACTCCGGCGGCTTCGGCGAATTCCTGATCGGGAAACAGGCGGCGAACTTCGGCTGAGGTCATTTGTTCGGCATGCTGCAGAAAATAACCCCAGCGTTCAACTGGTGTTGCATCATATACAGTCTCCGCAGTCACCTGAAGATGTTTCAACTGCAAAAGATGGATTTGCAGATCGTTCGTGAGAGCCCTATCCGTCGTGGCTTCTCGCAGACGAAAGTCCAGATGCAATGCAGGAGGTTTTGCAAACATTGCTTGAGAAAGTACACAGATACTGATCGCTGGGCGAAGTTTGGTGTATTCCTGTCCTTCAAGCAATTGCCTCGCATACAGCGATGAAACGTAGTACACAAGGCGCTGAGCCATCCCTGCTGGCAGCGACGTCTGCATTTCGATGTTCAGCAACCGCCCGTGCTCATCAGTCGCCAGAATATCCAGCACGGAAAACTTGTCCTCGTCGAATTGCTTTCCAAGAAGAGGATTCAGGATCTGAACCTGAGTGATTTTTGGCTGATCAACCAGGATCGAATTCAGAAAGTGAATCGTTATCCCGGAATGATCCGGGCTTCCCAGCACCAGCTTGAACGCAAAGTCCACAAGTGGACTGATTCCAATCCCCATGAATCACCCCGGTGTTTCCCAACGTTGACCAGATTCCGTTTGCGTCCGAACATCACTGTACATCGTGTTTCGTGGCTCGAACAGGCCTGACGGGACTCTGAGGCAATGGGACTGGCTGCGAATATACCTTGCGAGGAAACCAGGGGATCGAATCATCGCGAAATGCAGCACGGTGTTCTCAGGGCCTCGGACGGTTACTTACTTAGATGGCCTGACGTTTCGAGTCGCTTCTCAATTCCGCTTCGTCGCCTGTCGAAGCAACTTCGTCAGCAGACGATCAAGCTGGTTGGCGAAGTCTTGTTTGTTCTTCGCGCCGTAGGCGGCCGGGCCGCCGGTTTCGAGGCCGGAGCCGCGGAGGTCGTCCATGAGGTTGCGAGCGGCCAGTCGGGAACCGACGTTCTCCGCATCCAGCACCTGGCCTCGAGGATCCAGAACTGTTGCTCCCTTTGCCACCGCAGCGGCAGCCAGCGGGATGTCGGCGGAGATCACCAGGTCCCCGGCATTCAGAAGCTCCACAATTCTCTGATCAGCGACGTTCGCACCGGCACCGACGAGTTCGAAATGAATCAGATTCGACTTCGGCACAAACATCATCTGGTTGGCGACCAGAGTCATCTCAATCTGCAAACGCTTCGATGTCTTATACAGAACTTCTTTCGCATCCGCCGGACAGGCGTCGGCGTCGACCCAGATGTGCATGACGCGAGCGTCCTTTGATGATAGTTCTCTGAAAACAGCGGTGCGCATGTTTGGAAAGCAAACATCGTGAGCGGTCTTCGAAGCAGGAGCCAGTAGGCTCCTCCGGGTCAAGGGGGCTGTCAGCCCCTTGTCAGTGTAGTGTCCCTCAAACGCTTTTCACTTCAGCGAAGAGCCTCAAAATGTAGCCGGATTCGTAAGAATTCGGACGCCAAGGGGAATTCTCACGAATTCCGCTACAGCTTGATTCAACGACAGTGTGAGGCACTCTATCAGGTATCGGCTGACTACACGGCAGTCGACACATCGACGATCGCTTTGATCACGCCGGTTTCGGGTTTTGTGAACGCCTCGAACTCTGCCACCATGTTTTGAAACGGCGTACGATGAGTGATCCACGGATTAGTATCGATCGTACCTTCTTCGATCAGTCGGATGATGCGAGCGAAGTCTGACGGCATGGCATTGCGAGACGCCTTGAGCGTCATCTCAGGACGATGCAGCGTCGGATGAACGAACTTGATCTCCTCCGTTGTGATCCCGACATACACCAGCGAGCCCGAGTGAGCCACGTACTTCATCGAATCGGACATGGAATGCTTGTTTCCCGTCGCGTCGGTCACGACGTAGTACATGTCGCCGTTTGTGATTTGCTTCATCTGATCCAGTTCGCTTCCATCACCTTTGAACTGGACGAGATTCTGAATGCCATACTTCTGTCGGCAGAATTCCAGTCTTGAGGCGACCATGTCCATCACCGTAATTGTGGCGCCGGTCAGACGAGTAAACTCAAGCGTCGCGAGACCGATCGGTCCTGCCCCGATAATCAAAACGTGATCACCCTTCACGGCAGCTCCGCGATCGGTGGCATGGCATCCAATCGCCAGTGTTTCGACGAGGGCCAACTGCTCCCACGACAGCTTCGTTGACGGATGCAACTTCTCTGCGCGGATGATGAATCGTTCGCACAGCCCGCCGTCGACCATCACACCGATGACATTCAGCGACGAACAACAGTTTCCGTGGCCTCGTCGGCAGGCGAAACATGTGCCACAGTTCATGTACGGTTCCACGCTGCAGCGATCGCCGACCTTCACGTCGGACACGCCATCGCCCACCGCCAGAACTTCGACGCCCAGTTCATGCCCTGGAATGCGCGGATACCTGAAGAACGGGAACTTGCCTAGATAGCCGCTTAGATCAGTTCCACAGATGCCCATCCGATGCGTTCGAACCAGAGCCATGCCGGGACCCGGAGGACCTGGATCCGCCACATCGACGTAGGCAAATCGGCGAGGTTCTTCGAGTCGAATGGCTTTCATATGGTGCTCCTGAATGGCGTTCTCTGGTGGATGGAAAACTTTTTTCAACGACGGGCGAAACAGTCAATGAAGGCTGGCTGTTGTTCTTGCATGTTCTTCTTTGCTCGGCGTACACCGAGGCGATCTGCAGACTGCGATTTGTCCCCTCTCCTCCGCGAATGGATCGCTGAGAACGTTCATGACAGTTCGGGGGAGAGGGCTAGGGTGAGGGGGCATGTTTCACTGTTTCAATCTGGATAATGACCCCTCAACCGGCCTTCGGCCACCTTCTCCCCTTACGAAGGGGAGAAGGGACATAGTGGCGCACTTTGAATCCGTTGCGATGCCGCGCTTCATCCCGGTAGAAAAAAAGTTTGAATCGCCCATGCGATCGTTTCCACGGAGTACGTTAGCACATCGTCCGGAGTTCACGCGAGAGACGGTCAACATCCCATCAATTGCCGGAAACTTCCCTTTTGAGTTTCTCCGTGCCTGATGTTTGGTCACAATGAGGCCCCTGCCTGCAAAGCCAAATCTGCTTCGAACACCTCTCGTCGAATTCTCTCCCGCATGTTTTCCCGTTTCTTTATCGATCGACCGATCTTTGCCACGGTGATGTCTGTTGTCATCACGCTGGCCGGCGGGATTGCGGTGTTCACGCTGCCAATCACGCAGTATCCGGAGATCGCGCCGCCGACGGTGGAAGTGTCGACGCAATATCCGGGAGCCAACGCCAAAGTCGTGGCCGATACCGTTGCCGCGCCGATCGAGCAGCAGGTCAACGGCGTGGAGAACATGCTCTACATGTCGTCGCAGTGCACGAACGACGGCACGTACACGCTGACTGTCACGTTCGGCCCGGGAACCGACCTAAATCTGGCTCAGGTGCTGGTGCAGAATCGAGTCGCACTGGCTCAACCAACCTTGCCAGATCTCGTGCAGCGTCGCGGCGTCACGGTGAAGAAGAAGGCGCCGGGCGTGTTGATGATTGTGAATCTGTTTTCGCCGGATGGTTCGCGAGACAATTTGTATCTGAGCAATTACGCCACGATTCAGATGCGAGACGAGCTGTCGCGAGTCGACGGTGTGGGAGACATCTCATTCCTCGGCCAGCGCGATTACAGCATGCGAGTCTGGCTGGATCCGCAGCAGATGGCGATGCGAAACATCAGCACTCAGGATGTTCTTCGCACGATTGAGCAACAGAACACACAAGTCGCGGCCGGTCAGATTGGTCAACAACCAACGACGGAAGGCCAGGTCTTTCAATACACAATGACCACGCTCGGTCGACTCACCAGCGAAGAACAATTCGGCGATATGGTGCTGCGGACCGATGGTCAGGGCCGCATGATCCGACTTCGAGATGTCGCTCGAGTTGAACTGGGAGCAATGCAGTATGATCAGGTTTGTACTCTTGATACGAAGCCGTCGATCGCTCTTTCGATCTATCAACTGCCCGGCTCCAACGCGCTTCAAACAGCCGCCGATGTCCGAGCGAAGATGGACGACTTGAAGACGCGTTTCCCGGAAGGAGTCGACTACGCGATCGTATACGACACGACTCCGTTCATTCGTGAATCGGTCAGTGAAGTGTTCGTGTCGCTGCGAGATGCGGTCATCCTCGTGGCGATCGTGGTACTTGTCTTTCTGCAGGGCTGGCGACCGGCCATTATTCCTCTGGTGGCTGTGCCCGTGGCGATTGTGGGCACGTTTGCGGCCATGGTCGCGTTTGGATTCAGCCTGAACGCGCTGACGTTGTTTGGACTGGTGCTGGCGGTGGGGATTGTTGTCGACGACGCGATCGTGGTCGTGGAAGCTGTCGAACACAACATCGAGCACGGTATGAGCCCTCGCGACGCGGCGATCAAGGCGATGGACATGGTTGCCGGACCAGTCATCGCCGTGGGGCTTGTGTTGTCAGCCGTGTTCGTTCCATGTGCATTTATCACGGGCGTCGTTGGGCAGTTCTTTCGTCAGTTCGCGGTGACGATTGCGATCTCAACGATCATCTCGGCGTTCAATTCGCTGACGCTCAGCCCCGCGCTGGCGGTGTTGTTGTTGAGGCCGCGAAAGCAGGCAAGCAACGTAGCCGTCACGCTCCGCCGTGACAAGCGCGCAGTATCGCCGACCGGTACAGAATCGCTCGTTGCTGATTCACAAGCTGCAGCGAGACCGGCCGTTAACTCAGATGACGGCGCAAGAACCGCGCTCATCACGGCGGAGCGTGATGGCTACGTTGGAACTCATGAAGCTCTCCCTCGCCCCGGCCTGGCGATTCTTGGGGCATGGCTGGGTTATGCGTTTCTGGGCGGGCTGCTGACTCAGTGGGCTTCGCGAGTCGATGCGTTGAAGGCCGTTCCGGCGAATGCCTGGCCGTGGATTGCGGCGGCAGTTTGTGTCATCGCAATCTGGTTCGTCAGTCGCTGGATCAACCGTGTCCTGTCGTTCAGCTTTGCTCTCTTCAACCGCGCGTTCGATGCGGCGACGAATGGTTATGTACGAGTCGTCGGATGGACTCTGCGAGCCAGCGTTGTCGTCCTGCTGATCTACGGCGGGATGATTTACGGCACGTATCATCTCTTCACAATCACGCCGACCGGTTTTATTCCAGCTCAGGACAAGGGCTATCTGATTCTGAATGTGCGACTGGCGGACTCCGCGTCGCTTGAGAGAACTCAGCAGATCATGGCGAGCGTGGAGAAACTCGCGGGCAACGTCGACGGCGTTCATCACACAGTGGCTCTGGCCGGTCAGTCGTTTCTGCTGAACGCTAACGCGGCGAACTTCGGATCGATGTATGTGATGCTCGATGAGTTTCACGATCGCGTCGATACGAAGCGAACGGCGGACGTCATCGCTGAAGATCTGAGAGAACTGTTCGCTCGAGAAGTTCACGACGCCGACATCAACATTCTCGGCGCGCCGCCGATTGAAGGTCTGGGAACAGCCGGAGGATTCAAGATCGTCGTGCAGGACCGCGGCGAAAATGGGCTGAGCGTGCTGGAGTCGGTGGCTCAGTCGATTGTTGAAGAAGGAACGGCCGATCCGAAATTGCGAGACCTGTTCTCGGGTTTTCGAGCCAACACAACATGGCTTCAACTGGACATCGATCGCGAAGCGGCGAAGAAACTGGGTCTGTCCATGGCCGATGTCTTCGGCGCGCTGCAGGTGAACTTTGGATCGCTGTATGTCAATGACTTCAATCGCTTCGGACGAACCTGGCAGGTGAATGTTCAGGCTGACGCGAAGTATCGTATGCAAACGGTGGATTTGCAGAGGATGTATGTGCCGACGACAAATCGAACCAGCATTCCTCTGGCCAGCTTTGTCACGCCAAGAACCGTGACCGGGCCGTTGATGATCATTCGACACAATCTGTATCCGTCTGCGTTCATCAACGCCGATGCCGCGGTTGGAGCGAGTTCCGGCGAGGCGATCACGGCATTGAAAGATGTGGCGGATCGCAATCTGGCTCCTTCGATGCGAGCTGAATACACCGAGCTGGCCTATCTGCAGCAGATGGCTGGTAACACAGCGATGTACGCATTCCTGCTGGCTGTGATTCTGGTGTTTCTTGTCCTTGCGGCTCAGTATGAAAGCTGGGCTCTGCCGCTGGCCGTGATTCTCGTCGTGCCGATGTGCCTGTTGTGTTCGATCGCCGGAGTGATCATGGCTGGGATGGACATCAACATCTTCACTCAGATCGGTTTCGTCGTTCTTGTTGGTCTGGCGTGCAAGAACGCGATTCTGATCGTTGAGTACGCTCGGGCTCGAAATCAGGAAGGGCTGTCGGTCTACGATGCGACTCTGGACGCCTGCCGACTTCGACTTCGTCCGATCATCATGACCTCCTTCGCCTTCATCTTCGGGGTCGTACCGCTCGTTCTTGGTGAAGGCGCCGGCGCCGAAATGCGACGGACACTCGGCACCGCCGTTTTCGCTGGGATGCTGGGTGTCACTCTGTTCGGGATTCTGCTGACTCCCGTGTTCTTCTATGTGATCCAACGGCTTGCGAATTGGCGAAAAGCTTCAGCTGCCGTAGCAATCAGTGCAGTGAACGACTGAGACAGTGGTTCTACAATGTAGAGCGATTGTCCCAATCGCTCATGCGGCTGGTCTGCGATTCAATGGAACCGGACAACTTCAGAGCACCCGTGTTTGGAAACGCATCGGACAACCGGTCATTCGACCAATCATTGGCATTGATGGGGTGGGATTGATAGAACCCATGTCGTCGAATTTGTGTCTGCCTGAGATCGGTGAATCTTGCTGGGCATTTGCTGTCGGGGCGTTGGGATGGAATCGTTTCTCGCGAGGCTGTTTGAGACCGGTGAGGTTCAGTTGCCGCGGGAGATTGCGGATGACCGTGGTGACGGCGTCGCACGGGTGTTGGAGGAATCGGAGCGAGTTTGGCGTCGCGGAGTTGCGGGTGAGCCGCCGCGGTTTGATGTTGCGACGGCGACGGCAGCATCGCGAGTGCTGTTATCGATGTGCTATGCCGTCGTTTATCGCGAAACCGAGATTGACGATCTGAAGCGGCGACTGGTCGATAGCAAACAGCCCTGCGGTGACGTCGTGGTTCAGGATCCGTCGCTGCATTATAGCGTGGACCTGCTGTTTCGCTTCATGCCACAGGTGGTCGAACGAGCGAAACGCATTTCGCAATCGGACGACCTGATTCCGCTGATGCTGGATGTGTTGAGACCCTGGCCGCTGTCGAGTATCGGCGTGAGTGAACTCAGTCCGGCCGCGTCGTGTCCTTCGTTGGGTGTTGTTCAGACCGATCGATCGTTGTGGCGAATGTATGTCGATCGAGTCATCTCGCTCAACGATTCAGCGCGGCTGCAGCATCCGGAGACTCGTGCGGCTGTCGCTGCCGCGATCGGTCCGTTCGACAGTTTGGCTCCCGAGATGAGTCGGCGATTGAAGGTGTAGAGATGGAAGTTCGTAGCCGAGTTCGTGAGAACTCGGAAAGGCCCATCTCGCGACGAGAAGACAATCAGGGGACTGACGTCCCCGCTCGCCGAACGCGGATCGGAGTTCTGCCCAACTCCGCTGCGGCTGGCAGGGAGAGTGAACGATTGGGACAATCGTTCTACAATGGGCGTTTCGAAGTTGTGACTGAAACAGAATACTCGCACGAGCGTCGGGGAGTTGTTGTCTGATGAATGAGTCGCTGGACCTTGCTCTGAAAACTGCTGCACGGGTGCAGTCGGAACTGCTCGATGTGATGAAGCGAGAATACGTCGGCAAGGATGAAGTTATCGACCTGCTCGGAATCTGTCTGGTCGCCGGCGAGAACCTCTTTCTGCTCGGGCCACCGGGAACTGCCAAGAGTGCGCTGGTCAGATCACTGGCCGCGAAACTGGATGGGCGAGTCTTTGACTATCTGCTGACACGATTTACCGAGCCGTCTGAACTGTTCGGGCCGTTTGACATTCGCAAGCTGCGTGATGGCGATCTGCTGACGAACACCGAAGGCATGCTGCCCGAAGCGGATATTGTGTTTCTCGACGAACTGCTGAACGCCAACAGCGCGATTCTGAATAGTTTGCTGATGGCATTGAATGAACGCATTTTTCGCCGCGGCCGAGAGACTCGAAAGCTGGGTTTTGTGCTCACCGTCGGCGCGAGCAATCGGTTGCCCGAAGATGACGCGCTGGCGGCGTTGTTCGATCGCTTCCTGCTGCGAGTTCGATCGGACAACGTTCCGGCCGAGATGCTGACCAGCGTTCTCGAAGCGGGCTGGCAGCTTCAGAAGTCCGAAGCGTCACGCGGGGCTGCGGGGAGTCGAATTGCGATCGACGAACTGCGAGCGATGCAGAGCTGCATCCCGTTGATTGATCTCAGTCAGACGCGAACCGTTTACGTGGGCTTGATCAATCGACTGCGACACGCTGGGCTGGAGATTTCTGATCGTCGAGCCGTTCGACTGCAGCGACTGGCCGCGGCCAGTGCCATGATGTGCGGTCGGTCGTCGGTGGATGTGTCGGACTTCTGGGTGATGCGATACATTTGGGACACGATGGAACAGGTCGAGGTGTTGGCGAAGATCGTCAACGACACGATCAAGTCCAGTCACACCGGGTCGGCAACAAGTAGCGACGCAGATGACGAAAGCCAGGCGGCACAGGTCAGCGTTCATCCCCGTTCCGTCTCGATGGATGCGCCGAATCCGGAACATCTCAGTCGTGACCTCGATCAGATCGATGCGTTGCTGGCGAGCGCTGGGGAAGATGGACATCAGAAAAGCTGGCTGCGAGATCGACTGAGTCTGCTGTTGTCACGAGTCGAATGGGTTCAGCAGCCGGATGCTCGTGAGTTTCTCAAGGGGCGCATCCAGTCGTTGATGAGCAAAGCGGCCACATCATGAGCGAAGGCAGCCTCTGGGCATTCTCAACTCACATCGCCAACGTGCATCGGCTCGGTGAACTTCGCAGCATGCCGGGTGTTCAGGGTGCGCTGACGGAGGATGTCGTTTGGGTTCGAGGCAGCGGTTTGGATGAGACGTTGTTCGGAACGCTCGCAGCCTTTGCTGACGGTCCGGTGTTTGTGGTGGATGGAAAGAATCGATTGACACCGTTTGGCAAAACCGTGCCTGTCGATCGCTTGCCGGAAGTGACGTGGGAGTCGCTGGCGAAACTGCTGGAGCCCGTTCTTCCGTTGGCTCGCATTGTCAGCGTTCAGTTCCCGAAATGTCCGTTGACGCTGGTGCGATCGTCTGTTGAGCACGAGGCGTCCGCGATGATTGTTTCATGGGATGCGTTCGAACGATGGGCGATTGACGCACCGGAGATCCGACTGCGGGCCTGTCACTTTGCAGCTCGCGGTGGCGACGATGGTGCGCAGGTTTGTGTTCGCGGTAATCCGCTTCCACCATTGCCGGGAGCTCGATTCTGGACTGTTGGCAATATTGCGATTCCGCTGGGTCTAACGTGGTCACCTGCTGTGGATGTCGACACGCTGCGCGAAGTGCTGGCGGCGCAGCATGACGATTTCACTTTGGCGAGCGGCCGGTGTGAGTCGGAGTCGTTGCGGCAACGTGCAGTGAGCGATTGGGACAATCGCTCTACGATGGGGGGACTTTGGATTTGGCATGAAGATGGCCGGTTCGATGTGATCGAACCGAGCGATTTCGTTCCAGCATTGCGAATGCATGTGCGAGCAACAGGTGATGTGCTGAAGTCCGGCGTTGCGACGGGAGGGTCATCGTGAAAGTTGCCTTCCGGTATTTCGTGACGGATCTGCCGTCGTACTTTCAATGGTCCGATGGCGGTCGCGAGTTGACGTGGTGCAATGGAACAACAGTCGCGTTCCGTCAGGAGATCGAATCGCTTCTGCTGAAGCTGCGAGATACTCGTCGATATGCTCACGTTGCATCCGTTGCTCTGGCCTTCGCCGCGACTCGAGGATCATGGCAGGAGATTTCGTCGTATCTGACCAATTCCGTCCGCATGTTGAGAGCCTGCACGCTTCCGAACGTCGCGAGCACAGTGGAGTGGCGCCGGGAGACTTTGGATACCTGGGAAGATTCTGTCCGCAAGTTGTCGTTGCTTCACAACTTCGCCAGCGATCGTCGCGTGCGTTTTGACCAAGTCGTTGAGTTGCTCGCGCTGATGCTGGCGGATCGGGCAACGGGATATTCCGAAGCTGGGTGGGAAAACATCACAGAGACGCTGAGTGCGGGAATACCGGAGGACTGGATCGAAAAGTCGAAGTGCGAGGAGGAAACCCTCCCATGGATGTTGCCATCAAATGCCGCGATGTCGAAGGACTCAGTAATCATCCATCAGGTTGCTCTGAGAATCTTTCGGATCGTTCGCATCGCGAATACTCTCGCGAGTTTGATCCCCGGGAATACGGTTGATGAACTGATTTCGGTTGTTGGAACCGGTATCGCGAACTCGGACTCCATTCAGCCGACGCCAGAGTTCCTTCCGGAGCCGGAGCATCAACCGTCCGCGATGCGTGGCCTGTTGAAGGAGCTTGAGAGCGATCGCAACCTGCGAGGACTGGCTCGATTGACTCAGCGGCTGATTGCGGCGATCTCACTTCCGCGAGACCTGTCGGAGCCGGACGACCTGCAGATGGGAGGCGTTTCGGACATTTCCAATCGCGGCCCGCTCGACAAATTGCTGCTGAGCGAGCTGGCTCATGACGACCTGACGCTGTCGGTTCGACTGGCTCTGAACGAAGCGTTGTACCTTCGTCGTGAAGCTCCGCCGACGCTGCAAAAGCGAACGAGGTCTGTGTTGATCGACGCAAGTCTGCCGATGTGGGGCATCCCGCGACTCTATGCCACCGCGGCGGCGCTGGCTCTGCATGTGACGACGGATCGCCAGACGCGAGTGCAGTGCTTCCGGACTCAGCAGAGTCGACTGGTCGATTGCCCCATGACAACGTCCGACTCAGTGGCCGAGCATCTGGCCGTGTTAAGTAGTCACGCGTCGCCGTCGAAAGTGCTGCCGGACTTTTTTGATCGCGTTGGTGATGACGAAGCGTGTGCCGAACCGGTGGTCATTACGACTCGCGATGTTCTGGAGATGCCCGAGTTTCGGCAGCAACTGGATATCGCCTGGCCGAATGAAGTCTGGCTGATCATCGCCGAGCGAGATGGTCGAATGGAGATTCTCCAGAAGACTCGACAGGGCATGTCACGCCATCGCCGCATTGAATTGCCGTTGTCAGAAATTCTGTCTGAAGCGGAAGCGGAGACTCTTCGTGATGACGATCGCGTCGATGATTTGCCCGCGATCTATCGTCGAAGTGAGTTCCCTCTGTTGCTGCCTCATGCCGTGCGAGCCGGTCGAATCTGGCGATGGGAACAGCATTCGATCGCCATCACGGACGATGGTCGTCTGATGTTGTGGTCACAGGAGAAAAAGGGAGCTCGTCAGCTTTCGAACAATCTGCCGACGACTTCTCGACACAAGTGCTTCGTGCTTCAGCGCAACCACGATGCGTTTTGTGTGCTGTGTACGGAAGACGCCAATACGTCGGGTTTTCTGATTCGTGTCAGTTACTCGGATCTCAAAGTGTCTCTGCGTGTTGTTGAGCACAACGTCTCGATCGTGACAGACGTCACGCTGGCAGATTTTGGAGTTCTGGTGTTCGGAGCGAACGGCAGCGGCACGGATCTTTGCTTCGAACTGGAACTTATCAACGGCAGCGTTTCTGGCCCGGTCGCCCTGCCGAAGGGCGTTACATGGCGACTTGGTCGCGTCGTGAAACAGGACGGTGCGTTCTACGTGATGAATGTGGTCTCTGCCGGAGCCAACGAGTACGCACCTTTCGGCCATGTCACATCGTTTGGAGCCATGTGCTCTCTGCAAAAGCTGCCCGACGCATTGCAGCAAGCGGATCAGGTTGTGGAGTATCTCTATGGGCATTACGCATTGATTCGCAACGGGAAAGTCTGCGATGGTTCGACGGGCAAACCTGTCGAGGCATTCCAACACCTTCCTGCGATCGAACGCCTCTCGTCGGGTTCTGATGCTGGCAAAGTCGAAGCATTCGCGGCTGGGGCGGGAATGCCGATGATTCTCGACATCCAGCGGAGTGACGCTGTCTGGTCGCACAGACATCGATCGTTCGGTTTGGCGGTCCATGAAATGGAACTTGCTGTTACTAACTACGATATCAGGACCTCACACCATCGCTTTCGTCACGTCGGGACGGACGGGAAAACGATCGTTCTGAAGAACTCGAACGGGAAGAGCTGCGAGATCTTTCTGTTCGAAGCGGGGCGACAGCAAGGCATCCGGATGGTGTTGAAACCTCAGGGTGCGATTGGCTCGTTTGTGCTGAAGGAATTCCGCGACGACCGCCATCAACTGCATTCGGGACACGAAATGCAGAAAGCAAAATGGCCGTCCAGAGGAGCAATCTGGCTGGACTCGCGGGGCCTGCTGCATCTGAGATCTTCGGACTCATCGCGCGCGGAGGTCACGCTGGTTCTGCGAGACGGCTGGCTGGCCGGATGGACTTCGGACGGCAAAGTCTTTGGCGACGATTACTACTACTTCATCGATCCCGACAACACGAGCTTGAAGCTGGCCAGCGCGCCGGAGATCTGGCGGTCGGTGATTGTTCCGTTGCTGGAGTCACTGATATGAAACTCCCGCTGACGTTGGTGTTTCGCTCCGTTGAGTCCGACTCGGCGACGAACGATGTTGCTGCGGTGCTGCTCTTCGGGGCGACTCCGTCCGATTGGCTTGCGGTTCTGTGTGCCGCAGGCGTTCCGACACATCGGCTGACATTTCTTCCGCTCTCGCATCGCGGGCAGACAAGTGTTTTCGGGGCACTCGTCGCGGGTGAAGCAATACGAGATCACGTCGGATCACTCAGAGACCTCGCGACAGCGCGGCCCGATGTCTTTCGGTTGCCACCGCTGTGCTATCGATGTCTTGCCGGTCGGTTGTATGTGCCGCTTGAAGCGGACTTGGCTCCTCAGGTGACGATTCCGGAACTGCAGGCGATGCTGCCCGCTGATCAGGCGCATCGGCTGGTATGGCATCCTTCCGCCGGGCTGATCGAATTCGACGCCGATCAGGTTCTGTCCACGGCCGATCTGTTGTTTGGGCCGCGTGCATCACATCAACGATGGGATCTCAGCACGTTTGGCGATCAACTGAACGATCGGATTCGCAGTCTGAATCCTGTTGCGACTCTGGAAGAACTGGCGAGCATCATCCAGCAGGGGCGTGACGATATTGGTCAGGATGCCAATGACATTCGCAATGCACCGCGGGCACCGGATGAGATTCCGTTCACGAAGCTGAACGACGCGATGCAGTGGATGAAGAGACAAGCGGCGAAGACGGTGTTCAACATCACAAACAAGCTGCCGACAAGCCCGACCGGAAGTCCGCTTCTTGGCAAGCTGCATCAGTGGGCGGCCCAGATGCTCTCCGGCGCTGCAGGTGCTGCCGGAGCGGCCGCGGGAGCTGCGGCGGCAGCGATGAGCAGCGGCCTGTCGACGCAGCGAGAGAATGAACTCAAGCGATTGCTCCACATGCTGGAGAACGATCCCGATCGCGGACTGAAATACGCACTGCCGCTGTTTGGAAATTCTTCCCGCGGAGTCGCTCCGCCGTCGGGTCGTCTGGGGGAACGGAATCCGGACTTTGATTTCAGCCAATTGGGTCGATCTGGCCGAGCCGACGCCTGGGACGTGCCGTGGCAGTATCACACAAAGCTGACTCAGAAATATCGCGAGCTGGCTCAGCGAGAAACCCGGCTGGGCAATCATCGTCGAGCTGCATACATCTACGCATCGCTGCTGCACGATCTGAATTCGGCAGCCGCGGCGCTGGAGGCTGGTAAACTGTTTCGCGACGCGGCGGCGATTTATCAGGTTCATCTTCGCTCACCGCTCAAAGCGGCAGCGTGCCTGAAGAATGGTGGCATGTGGGAAGAAGCGGTTGTCATCTATCGCGAGCACAAGCAGTGGATGACGGCCGGTGAATTGTACGGTGTGCTGAACCAACCCGAATCTGCCGCCGAGATGTATGAGCATGAACTCAGCAATCGGCTGCATCAAAACAACTACTTCGAAGCGGCCACGCTGGCGATCGAATTGTTACACGATCGAGAACGCGGCTGGAAGCTGCTCCGCGACGGCTGGGACGCTCAGCGGCGAGGTGCGGATTGTCTGCGTCGACTGTTTCAGGAGTTTGCCGACGCTGGTCAGCATCAACGCACCGAAACGGTATTCGAAGATGTGATGTCTCAATTGCTGGCCAACCAGATGCCGGATGCAACCACGATCTGCAGTGAAGTCGCAACGACCTATCCGACCGCTTTTGTTCGAGACCTCGCGCGGCGACGGACGTGGCTGCTTGCTTCGTCGCTGCTGTCCAGAGAATCCGAAGTGCATTCCAAAACCGCGTTGCAGGCGATTCAAAGTCTGGCCAAAGAAGATGAACTGCTGGTTCGTGACACAAGCCGATTTGCAACGCTGCAGAAGGCTCAGGCAAAGCAAAAGCCTGATGCACAGCCCGCGCGTCGTTCGTCAGGCTTGACGGTTGGAAATGCCGCGAAGGTCAAGACGCTGCAGTCGTTCCCTCGAGTCGTTCTGCAGGCACGCAGTAAGCCGAAGCTTCTTCGCTGGACATCGGCTGCGGCAACTTCCAGCCATTTGTTTTGTGTGGGCGAGACCTCCGAGCAGGACATCGTGGTCGGCCGCTGGACACTCGCGTCGCTTGCTCCGTCTTCGATCCCCGATGGCGCGTGCGTGACGTTTCCATTGATGGCTCAGCCGACTGAGGAGCCATCAACTTGCCGGCTACGAGTGAATCCCAATCGTCCTGATCGAATCAATCTGCAAAGATTGCCCGAAGCGGAGACGTCGAGCGCGTTCTTCGTCGGCCAAATCATTCGAGCCAACTCGTTCGTTGATTCTGTCAACGTCGCAGACTCCTGGAATTTGGATGTTCAGTTCATGTCTTCTGGTCATTGGTATGGGATGATTCTGGAGAATGACGCTCAGCCGACGCTTGTTCTCTCCGGCAGCGCAGGAGTTCCAACGTGCTCGTTCCCTTTGACTTTGCCTGAGTCCGCCAACCAGAACATGATCAACTCCGCGTGGCGTGTGTATCTCGGCGATTCACATGTGCTGGTTGTCGTGGGGTGTTCGGTCTATCGAGCAACGTTGCCCGCAGAGCAGCGATTCGATGCGAGTCCCGCGAACCCGCTGGAATTCGAATGCGTGCTGGAGATGGATTCCGACTGGACCGGCTTCGTTGCATCTCAGCCGCACACGGTTCCTCGAGTGCTGATTTCGACGAAGACATCATGCTACGCCGTTTGGGTGACGACAGGAGACTCGTGCCGAATCGCGTCGGATCTGCAGGCTCCGGTGATCGGCTGCACTCGGCAGGGAGCATTTATCGTCGCGACACCGACTGAGATTTCCTGCTATCACCTGAATCAGAAGAAAACCGAACGCATTGCCACGATCGAGTCTCTGACCAGCGAGATCGTGTCCATCGTCCCCGATTCCTCCCCCGGCGACTTCCTCGCCATCCGCTCCGACGGCATCCTGCAACGCTTCAGGATTCCGGCGCAATAGTGTCCGCCTGATGCTGACCACGACTCGTGTGAACGTGGCGATCACCACAAGAAAGATCGCTGAGGCGAGCGGTCGGTGTGAACCGACCGGTACTTGGGATGTGGGGCAAGTCACGATTTTGCGAGTATTCGAGACACTGCTGTCCTCGATTTCAGGCCGCAGCCGCATATCCCCTCATCAAACGTTTCTGTACGGAGCGTAGCCGTAGTATTTCGGACGCGAATCGAGGCGAACGTGCAGCCAGGCGACGCCGCCTCCGGCTGTGCTGAGCCAGACTGGACGATCGCTGAGCTGCGTTTTCATGAGTGTGCCGACCAAACGCCAAAGGGCATCAATCTGTTCTGGAGGAGCTCTTCGGACGAATGCCGAAAGATGCCCGTATGCCGACGTGTCGGCTTGCAGTGATGGAATGACCAGGATCGAATCACGGCCGAGGCTGGGAAAGGACGTCACTCCATCGTTTGCGTCCGCAGCGGCAAAATACTTCGCAAACGTCTTCTTGTCCGTGGGTCGCGAACAAAACGCAGGTTCGTCCAACAGCACGAACTCGAAGTCGCGTCCTGCGTTCGATTCTGTCAGGGCCGGAGTCTCCCAGCGAAAGGCAAAGAAAGGCGACTCGATCAGCACTTTCGTGAAGAATGATCGGAAGTCGGCAGATGACTCCCACAGGTCAAGAGCTTCAGAGAATGTAACCCGCCTGCCGTCCTGAGTCGGCGCGTATCGAATGATCTGCTTCGGTTCGATTTCCTGAATCTTCGCGTCAAACATGTTCTGCAGCGCAATGACGAATCGAGATGAGACGCTCTGAATGCGACAACCTCGGAATCCTACCGATCACGGCAACGCAATCAAACAGTCGAGCGCATTGCACAAAGATCGAAGCGGACACCACGCAGCATCACGGAACCCAGTGATCGACTTTCCATTCGCCGTTCTCGGAGCCGACGATGACTTTCACCGGGCGACCGCTGGCGGATTTGTATTCGAACTGGCCCTTTTTCAGTCCGTTCGCATCGATGGTTTCAGATGTCACGAATGTCAGAGACTCTGCAAGATGCTTTTGGCCGCGCATCGATCGCACAAACGATTCTTTGCCTTCCGCGCTTTTGAACTCTGCTGTTGTCGACTGCCACGCTTCGTCGGCTTTGCCTTCACGCAGCCGAGCCAGAAAGGCTTCGGCGATTTCGCGGCCCTGCGTATCGGTTGGAACCGCCGCCTCCGTTCGGAACCACCAGAATCCCGCAACAATCAATACGATGACAAACAGGCCTGCGATCACGACTCCCGCAGCGAGACCGTTGCGGGATGACGTCGTGATCGCCTGACTTTGCAATCGCGTTGTCGCAATGTGATCGCGATTCATTCGAGCCCGCCAACTTCTCCGCCCGCGCGGGTTCCGAGCGATCTCCAGAGATTCAGGTCAAGATTGTCACTGACAGAGCGTACAGAACCGTCCATCAGCATGACATTGACGATTCCAGTGTGGAAACTTCTGGCCGTGACGGCTGCATACGTTGGCAATGTGGTCGATTCGCCATCTCGCATCGAAGTGATGTCGATGCTGTATGTCGTCGAGCCGACGGTGTAGGGGACTTTCGCATTGGGAGTGAAAGTCGTCGTGAAACCCGATTCATGCACATCTCCTTCGACCCATTCGGTATGTCCGTTTGAGTCAAACGTGCCACCGTAGAATGCTGCCGCCGCTGCCGGAGTGGCCGGAGGATTGACACCAATTGTTGATGGGTTGCCTGTGTCCCAGAGATTCGGCTGAAACGCCTTGACCTCTGCCGCTCCGAGAACGTTACTGAGCCCATCGGTCAGGTCGGCTGCCCTGAAAGCTCGGTTTGGATGAAAGGCCCCATCCCCAACATTACCTGTGACTGGATCGTAGATGAACCATGTCCCTTCATTGAATCCGTAGTTGAGTGGGTAGTGGATCAGTGTCGGAGTGATTCGCTGTCGATCGTTCACTTCGCTCGGACACATGTAGACCGAAACACGTGTTTTCGCGGCGACAGGATTGGTCGTGAATTCCGAACTCACATTCCAGTCAATCAATCCAGCGAGATTGCTTTGTTCCAGATACGGCAGAAGTCGAACGTGTCCCGAATAGGGCTCAAACGTCCGTCCCGCAGGAAGCACGGAGACAGGAGCAAATCGGCCAAACGCGTCGAGGTAGTTGTGAAGCGCCAGTCCGACTTGCTTGAGATTGTTCCTGCATTGAGTTCGACGTGCCGCCTCACGAGCTTGCTGAACGGCGGGGAGAAGCAGGGACACCAGAATTCCGATGATCGCAATGACCACCAGCAGTTCAATCAGAGTGAAACCTCTGCTGCGGTTCCTGCAGATAACTCGAGTCATGTTCCATTTCCTTTGTAGTTCACGAACACAGGCTTTCCGGATCTTCGAAGTCGAACATCAGAAAAGCAACGTCACATGGACACCGGAGTTCAGCTTCTTAACACAAAACAATGGGCCAAAATCTTGCCATGTCATGGGATTCGAAAATGTGTTTTGCAGCGATCTGGGCTATTGATCGGTTGCAGCGACGAGTCCGGGATCAAGTCATGCAGACAAGTTTCCCGTGACCGGTTGGAAGGCCACGACATTGTTCGTTGCGTTGCCACACAGAGATCCGAACTGATCCTGTCGATTGTCAGCAAGGTTCGGTGAGTTCGCGGGATGAAAAACAGAACGAGCTTCGGGGACTGCTCTGGCAAAACGAATGCTCGATGCCTTGTGAATCGGGTTTCATGCGCGGCTTTGGGCAAAACAGGCGATAAAAATCACTGTGAAACAGCTTCCCAATGCCAGGATGTGACCTGCCCCGGTTGCGAGTGGAGAAGCCGGGTCTATAATCCGGCGGTCTTTGCCCTGCGCGGATTTTGCGCGGGGAACTTCGAGGCAAGGCCGCATCCGGGGATTGTTCCCATGCTCACGTGGTTTCGCAACGTCTGGTTGTCTGTCGTCACGGTCCTGCAGGGCATGTACGTGACGCTGCGCACGATGTTCAAGACATATGGTCGCCGCACGTTTACTGAGGTTTACGAGTACCCGGAAGTTCCGGTGAAGGTGAAGCCTCGTTATCGCGGGTTCCATCGTTTTGATCTGACGACATGTATCGGCTGTGAAAAATGTGCGGCAGCCTGTCCGGTTGACTGCATCTATATCGACAAAGAGAAAAGCCCTGTCGGCAAGGGTTTTCGAATCAATGGTTTCACGATCGACTACACGAAGTGCATGTTCTGTGCTTTGTGCGTGGAGCCTTGCCCGGTGGACTGTATCTTCATGGGTTCGAATTACGACCTGAGTTGCTACAGTCGTGACGGGTGCATTGTGGACTACGCCAAGCTGCCGCTGGAGATCGCCTGGGGTAAGGCGACTCTGAATCCGACAGTTGTGGCGGAGTCCAAGGTGCTGCATCAGCCGGTTTGGGTCAAGGGGGAGCCAAGCCCGTTCCAGTTCTCCGGTTCGGAGCACTGAGGCTGATTTGTGGGGTTAAGATGCTGCTGGGTTTCCGGGATCTGCTGCATTGGCGGCGGAAAAATTCTGTGTTCTGCTGCGAGCGTTTTGGCTCTGCGAAAGAAGGAACATGGTTGCTGAGGAAACGGTGCTGACGATTGACGAAGTCAATCAGCGTCTTCCGCTCGTGAAGGCGATTGTGAAAGATATCGTTGGATTGCATTCTGATCTTGAGCTGCGAAAGCAGCGGCTGGGTTCGCTTCGTGAGCGGCATCCGGCGGCAAAGAATGCAGATTCCGTTTACGAACAGGAAGTTCGTCAAATGGAAGAAGAGTTGGCCGAGGACCAGTCGCGTCTCGAGCATTACTCGGAAGAGTTGCTGCAGATCGGCGGAACTTTGACAGATGCTCGGATGGGTCGAGTGGACTTTCCCGGTGAACTGGCTGGCGAACGCGTGAGCTTTTGCTGGCAGGTTGGCGAGGAAGAATTGCAGTACTGGCACTCCGGGGATTGTGGTGAGTCTGATCGGACTTCGCTGTTCCATGAATTGGGCAGCGGTGAATCCGGGTCGGCACATGAATCCGGGCACGAGTCGCTCAACGACTGAGTCGGCAGTTGGAATTTTGTGAGGACTGAGTTCTGACGCAGGTCAGAGTCGGTTCTGAAGAGGATTCGTTCGATGACAGATTTGGTCGGTCATTTTCTGGTGTTCGGACTGCTCGCCATCGGCTTCCTGATGGCGCCGCTGCTTGTTGGGCGATTGGTTCGCCCGAAGTTACCAACGCCGGAAAAGGATTCGATTTACGAGTGCGGCGAGCCGGCGATTGGATCGAGCTACATCCAGTTCGACCTGCGGTTTTATGTTGTCGCTCTGCTGTTCATCATCTTCGACGTGGAAATCGCATTCTTCTTCCCGTGGGCGTCGGTCTACGGAAGTGCGATGCAGTTGGCCGACACTCGAGTGGTCGGAGATGCTCGAACCGAACTGAGTGCTCGATTTTTGAATGTTGATCCGGCGACGCTTCCTGCAGAACACGTCATTTCGGCGGCAGATGCCATGAAAGTTGGTTGGATTGGTCTGGCCGACATTCTGGTGTTCTTCGGTGTTCTGCTCGTTGGATTTGCTTACATCTGGAAGCGCGGGGATCTTGAGTGGATTCGCGCGGTCGCGAAGAAATCAAGGCAGGCTGGCGATCAGACCGCGGCCGTGAAGGCTTGAGAATGCCGTCCTGATGAGATGTGATCACTTGAGCCTGTTTTGGGTTCGATGTTGTTGGAAATGGGGCGATTGATGAACATCGAGGCGATTCATTCACTTCTCCTGCAGAAGTTTGGCGAAGCATCCGTTGGCAGCGGGCCTCACAAGGCAATTGATCCCTGGATTCAGGTCGCTCCGGAATCGCTGATCGCTGTTGCGACGTTTCTGCGAGATGATGAGCGACTGCAGTTCAATCATCTGAACGACCTTTGCGGTGTGGATTATCTCGAGCCCGACGCCAAGAAGGCCGCGAAGTTCCCGTTCGAGCCACATGTGGAAGTCGTTTATCACCTGAGCAGCCTTCCAAAGCGTCATCAACTGAAACTGAAGGTCGTTGTTCCTCGCTGGAAGGACGGTGTGAAGGGCGAACTGCCTGTCGTGCCATCCGTCAGTTCGATCTGGGCGATTGGAAACTGGCACGAGCGCGAGGCGTACGATCTTGTCGGCATCCATTTTGAGGGACATCCGAACCTCCGCCGCATTCTGTGCCCTGAAGACTGGGAAGGTCATGCTCTGCGAAAAGACTATGACTTCCCACTTGAATACCACGGCGTTCGAGGTCGTTGATCCTTCACCCGAAGAACACTGTCTCGGCCGCGAACTGGCCTGGAGCGAACAAACATGAGCCTACAGGTTGAAGATCCACGCATCGTGGAGTTTGACGTTCAGACCGATGAGATGCTGGTCAACATGGGACCACAGCATCCAAGTACTCACGGTGTACTTCGTCTGTTGCTTCGAACGGACGGCGAAATCGTCCATGAATGCACGCCGCACATCGGCTACCTGCATCGCTGTGCAGAGAAGATTGGCGAGAACCTGTCGCCGCCGCAGTACATTCCGTACACGGACCGAATGGACTACCTCGCAGCGATGAACATGAACCTCGGGTTCGCGCTCGCTGTGGAAAAGCTGATCGGCATGGAAGTGCCTGACAAGGCAATCCATCTTCGCGTGTTTATCGCCGAGCTTGGTCGAATTGCCAGCCACCTCGTTGGCATGGGAACTTACGGACTGGACCTCGGTACGTTCAGCCCGTTCCTGTATGCGTTCCGTGAACGCGAGATCATTCTGGACTTCTTCGAAGAAGTCTGCGGTGCTCGACTGACCTGCAGCTACATCACCGTCGGTGGTGCAACTCACGATCTTCCTGAAGAAATCGAAGTCCCGGACGGTCTGGCCGCGCTGATCGGAAAACACAAGGGCGAAACGCTTCCGTTCTTCACCGTGGTCGAATTGTTCCTGAAGTGGCTGGAGACGCGAATCACTGAGTACCACACTCTGCTGACTCGCAACATGATCTTCATCAGCCGCACGGCGGGTCTTGGTATTCTCCCAGCCGACATGGCGGTCAGCTACGGCTGCACGGGTCCGGTTCTTCGCGGCAGCGGTGTCGATTTCGACCTGCGTCGAGATGGCGAGCCGATCTATACGCGAATGTATCAGGGCTACAAGTTTGATGTGATTGCAGCTCCGTTCAAGGATGCTCCTCCGGAAGTCGTTGTTGGCGACAACTGGTGCCGCTTCTACGTTCGCATGCTGGAAGTTGTTCAGGCAATTTCACTCGTGCGACAGGCGATGCCAAAGTACTCGGCCGCGAAGGGAACATATCGCGAGCCATTCAAGATGAACGCGAAGCTGCCGAAGGACGAAGCGTACCTCGAAACCGAATGCCCTCGCGGTCAGATGGGTTTCTATATCGTCGGCAGTGGCGATGGCAATCCGCTTCGAGTTCGTGCAAAGAGCAGTTGCTTCTGCAATGTGTCCGTGACGGACCAGATTTGCGAAGGCGTGCCTTTGGCTGACGTGCCGGCCATTGTCGGTTCTCTCGATATCGTGATGGGTGAGATCGATCGCTGATCGTCTGTCGGCAGCAGGAAATGCGTGCCGACGGAAGCGTGACAGGACCGCTTGAATGTCATCTCATCCGACGGAACCGTTTGCTGATTCGGAAGCCATCAATTCGTCGTGTTGCGCGCCGTCGGATCAGGCCGACGCTGGGATGGAATGCTGCGAGTCCGTCGGAGCATGCTCGTCCGGTCATCATGACCACGATCACGACGATCCAATCGATGTCGACGCTTCTCCTGCGGGTTCAGCTATCCCGGAAATTGCGGCCGCCCTGCCGAAGCAGATTCGCATTCGAGCGTGGGAAGATGATGCCGCTCTGAAGAACCGTCCGACAATGGACGATCTCCCGCCGGTGCCGGATCGCATCCATCGTCGGTGGGATCGGTTTGTGCGACTTGTGGGCAACGAGGGAATTCGTCGGCTGCTGAGATCGCACGTGACAGTCTTCGGACTTGGTGGAGTTGGCAGTTATCTTGTCGAGGCTCTCGCGCGATCGGCCGTGGGGCGACTGACGCTCGTTGATTTCGATGATGTTTGCCTGACCAATGTGAATCGACAGCTTCAGGCATTCCCTGCGACGGTTGGTCAGTCGAAAGCAGAGCTTCTTGCCGAACGTGTGCGAGCCATTCATCCCGAAGCGTGGATTGATCCGATCCAGTCGTTCTATCAGGCATCAACATCGGATGCTCTGCTGACTCCGCAACCGGATTTCGTCGTCGATGCCATCGACAACGTCACATCCAAGGTGTTGCTGCTGGAGACGTGTGTTCGCCGCGGCATTCCAGTGATCAGCATTACCGGTGCCGGCGCGAGACTTGATCCCACACAGGTTCGAGTCGCTGACCTTGGTCAGACCAAGGTTGATCCGCTGGCCAGGGTTCTTCGCAAAGAGCTTTCGAAACGCGGCCTCGGAGAAACCGGCGACTTCGGTATCCCGGTGGTGTATTCGGAAGAAGACGTGCTTGCGCCGGAAGTCCCTGAGTGGGATGTGGAAAAAGGCTTCCAGTGCATCTGCCCACATCGAGCGGATTCGCCGCACGCCTGTGAGAAACGTCGCACGATCTATGGAACGGCAACCTTCATGACGGCCGCCTTCGCCATGGCCGCCGCATCACACGTCGTTCGTCGGCTGAGTGGGCAGCAGCGTTAAAAAGCAACGACGTTGTATGCAATTGCGCTCACGTTACCTTCCGTCTGGGAGGGTCGTCGCGAAAGCGACGAGGAGGGCATCGCAACTTGTTCAACAGGGCACTTCGCCGGATTGATGTCGAAGCCCTCCCCGCTCGTTCCTCGCGACCCTCCCAAAAGGAGGGTGAATGCGACTGATGCCACGTACCGTCTGCTTTGGGATCGCTCTTCTCTTTAGCCGTGCAAAAGAAAACAGCCGACAGGAATGGCTCCTGTCGGCTGTTGGTCTTTCTTGGGCGTGAAGACTGAGACGGGCTACTTCTTCTTCGCTTCAGACGAAGTCGCCGGAGCCTTCGGTGGTTTTGGTGGCTTGATCAACGTGACGGTATCCTTTCGATAGGCGCCGGGCTCGGAGACCGGGACGGACGTCGTAAGCGTTGCGTCGATGAAATCAAACTTACCAACGATGCGGCCGATCGAAGGCAGCATGGCGGCGAGTTCCTTCACAACCTTCAGACCTTTGGCGTCATCGCTTTCCGGATCCTTTACCTGAGCTTCAGCCATTCCCAGAAACACAGGAGCCATCATCCCGGCTTGTTGCAATGCCGCGGCAGCCGCCTTGACGTTCTCACCGACGTTGACGTAGCTGATGGAGCTGACAGTCTCGGGGACCTCCAAACCGAACGACTTGAACCGATCGGACGCGGCCCACAGTTCACCTTCGCCCGCCTGAGTCGCCAATGCCTTTTCGACGGCTCCTTTGTGCGTTCCGATAATCATCCATCCGTCTCGGAATCCAATGACGGGGCTCAGCCCTCCAGCCATCGCAAGGAAGTTGGCAGACAACTGCTCGAAGCCTTCCATGCCGTCAACCGGCTTCAGACTGATTCCCTGAGCCTGTACCTGAGGAATCTCGTCCAGTGCATTCATTCCGCGATGAATCAGTTCCTGAATGCGTTCCGGTTTCGTGCACCGCATGAAGGTGACAGATTCAGATCCCGGACCAAATGGCGTGGGTGCTCCGGGGAATGACATGGCTGCCGATTCACCGGTGAAGGTTTCCAGGAAGTCGGCCTTCAGATGAACGTCGTACTGATTCTGCATGGCCTCAAACGTGGCAAGTCCCTCATTCATCTCCGGGAAGATTGCCGGAAGCGTATTCATGGCCCAATCGTACAACGGCAGGACCGTCGCACCGCTGTTGAGTGAGAACCCGGAAGCTCCCGATGGAACCCACTTCTTCCAGTTCGTGAATGGTTGCTGATTGTTCGTCATCTTTCCGATGACTTTGGAACCGGAGACATCCGACAATTGGCCGTAAGACGCCGAGCAGTTGCGGAATCCATCGGTGTACTCGACGGTCACTTCGTAATCGAAGCCGTCCATTTCATCGAGCAGCTTTGACATCACGCTTGTCACGCGAGCAGCACCTGGGTCACCATTGCTCGCGGCATTGATGAAGTTTGGAATGCCACGCATCTGTTCGATCATGGCTTTGCCGTCCACAAACACCAGAGCATCTTCCGGTGCCGGCAGTTGCTTCAACGCGGCGACGACGCGAGGATCGTCAAACTTCGATTCTGCTGACGGATCCGCAAGAAGCTTGAGACTCTCTTCAGCCAGCTTGACCGACGTGGTCAGAATAACGATGTCTCCCTTGACACCGATGGCAGGCTGAAACGTGACGGGCATCTGAGGCGGAAACTGGAGATACTTCATCTCTACGCCAGCGATCGTTTCCGTGGCCACGGGAAGCTTGCCCTCTGTGGCTCCGGCAGCGAGATCAAACAGGTTCACAATGCCCTTCTTCAGAGACTCGGCTCCACCGTCGGGAACACGAATGAGGAAGAGTTGCAGCGAGGTCGGACCTTCGAACTTTTGAGCGTAAAGGATCTCCGACGCATTCAGCAGCTTCTCGACTTCAATCGGCGCCACAGCATTGCGAAGCGCGTCGCGAGCTGCGATGAATTTTTCTGCATCGCCTTCGGACAGGTTGCTTTGAATCAACTGCAGCAGCTTCTCGTGCAGTTTTGCTTTCTGCACTTCCTCCCAGACAGCCTTGTAATGTTCCTTCTGGTAGTCTCGTTCAGGATTGTGTTTTCCGTAAACCGCCATGAAGGCTCCGGGAGGTGCCGCATCGCGAAGATCTTCGGCCATGACGCACTGAGGCATAAAACCGATGCCAAGCCCCAGAACAGACACCTTCAAAAACCACGACTTCCAGTTACGAATGCGCATACAACAACCTTTCCACGGACTAACTTCGTTCTCGGCGAGTCATTCAGGACTCGAGCAAACTCGAAACGAAAGCATTTTCGCTACAACGACGTTGTTCGCCGGGCAGATCAAAACATTGGCAGAAATCACAACCCGAAACGTCAGTGAGGGATTTCTCTGCGCGACACCAGTCCCTCGTTAACGCGTTTTGAAGTTGCGCATTTCGTTCATGATATCCCCTCTCCCCCAATTCATTTGCGAGTATGAGTCGTCGTTCAACGGTTGCATTTGGTCGCAAATGAATTGGGGGAGAGGGCAGGGTGAGGGGGCTTTGTCTCAAACTGATCTCAACGTAACCCCCCCTCATCCGGCCTAACGGCCACCTTCTCCCCCGAAGCGGTGGAGAAGGGACTCAAAGGCGCAACTTCAAAACTGACGCGTCGGGTTGTGATTCAGGTCACTTACTTCCGGACTGTTCCTTCGGGTCATCCTGGTCGCGGCGATTCTGCCTTCTGAACGTTCCCGAACAGCGCCGGATGCGATAGAACAGATTCGGGAGAGTTGGTTTCTCAGAGACCCAATCGAGAAGAGTTCAAGGTTTGACACAAAGGGACGGCTCGATGTATCGCTTGTTCATGACGCTGATCGTGCTTTGCAGTTGGACTCGGGCTCTTGGTGACGAGCCTGGCTCAACGAAACCCACGGCCGCTATTCCGGATAAGCTGCTCGTCCTGACGTTTGACGATTCCGCAAAGTCTCACTTCACGATCGTGCGGCCATTGCTGAAAGAGCATGGTTTCGGCGCGACGTTCTTTATCACGGAAGGTTTTGACTTCCGCGAGAACAAGAAAGACTACATGACTTGGGATGAGATCCGAACGCTGCACGAGGACGGCTTTGAGATTGGCAATCACACTCGCGATCATCTTGGAATCACTGAAAAGACCGTTCAGAAACTGGACGAGCAGTTGGCAGGAATTGAAGAGCAATGTCGGGCTCACGGAATTCCAGCTCCGGTCACGTTTGCATGGCCTGGGAATGCCATGACACCCGCGGCCTTCCCCATTCTGCGGAAGCATGGAATTCTGTTTGCTCGACGCGGCGGCGCGCCGGAGTATCCATATGACGAAGGGCGCGGGTTTGCGTTGGAACCCGGACACGATCATCCTCTGATGGTTCCATCCGCAGGAGATGCTCGTCCAAAGTGGACTCTGCCCGACTTCATTCGCGCAGCCGAGCAGGCTCAAGATGGTCGAATCGCCGTTCTTCAGTTTCACGGAGTTCCTGATACCGCCCATGATTGGGTCAGCAGCAGTCAGCAGAATTTCGAAGCGTACATGAAGTATCTGAAGCTCGAAGGATATACCGTGATCGCACTGCGTGACTTGAAGAAGTACGTCGATCCGACGATCGATCCTGCAGATCCAAACACCATCATCGAAGCTCGAAAGGCGAGTCTTCCGAAGTAGCCCAGGTCGGCAGAACTTATGTCAGGATTCGATCGACTGATGTGAACTTCACAAACTGTTTGTCGTCGTTGATGTCCGTTCTTGCCGAGACGTTTGTAAACGTGGCTGTTGGAGCTTCCGACAGAGTCAGACTCGTATCGTTCTGAATGGCGGTGACATTGAAGACACGGCCGTTGATCTGGATGCGGGAGCGAATGTCGTTCGCCCCGCCAGCCTTGAGTTCCGTCGTGAATTTGGTGCCCACACCAACCAGCGTTGTGCTGCCGGTTGTCGCAGTGACCTTGCCCGTGAGCGAACGCCCGAACTCAGCGACGGTGCTTCGGACCGGAACATCGGTCAGGGCGGACGAATTGCTTTCGTCGGTGAAGTTGGCGGTCGTCAACGCTCGGATGGAGTTAACGATTGTCATGCCGTTGCCCACAACGCGGCCGAAGACTGCAAATTTCTGGCTGTCGAGGGAGGACGCATTGCTGCTTGTATTAACGAACCATTGGCTCTTGGTGGAATTGTTTGTTGCGCCGGCGTTCGCCAACGACAACGTTCCGGCGATGTTCCCACGAGCCGTGTTGAATTCATCATCGACGTTGATGCCGGCATCAGTTTGAACGTCCCCGAAGATACCGTTGTTGAGCGTAAATCCACCGCCCTGAACAACAGCGGGCGACGACACACTGCGATGCACGATCGTGTTCGTGTACCGACCGCTGTTGACGTAGGCGAGAAAGTTCGCAACCGCTTTCGGTGCCAGCGTGTCAAACAATTCGACTTCGTATGATTCTGAGCTGCCGTCGGCCTTGGTCACGTCAAACTGCACGAGAGTTCCGGTCACGAAATCGACGAGCACCGAGACTTCATTCGACCCGGCGTTGGCGACCGTGGACTTCACTTTGATCGTTTGCAACCCGCCGAGCTGGTCGTTGGCTGTGCTGTCCGACGTGTAGAGATCCTGACGAGTTACGGTGACGTTGGCAGTATAACTCCCATCCGCTCCAGCCGTGATGGTCTGATCTGCGGTGCCGTCATTGTTCGAATCGATCGTTACTGTAGCTCCGGCCACGGTCTTGCCGGTGATCGTGACGTTCGAATCCTTAGTCACAACAACGCCACCGGTTGACGTGATGGATTTCGCTGAAGATGCTGTGGCCGTCAACGTCACGGCGAGAGTCTGCACAGCGTTGTCAGCCGTCGTGGCTCGAGCCAGCAATCCGCTCGTCGTGTTGTCGATTCGGTCCGATGAAGGTGTCGGGATCGTCGTTGTGCGGCTGCCCGTTGTAGACCGAGTTGAATTGAAGATGTTCGAAGCCGCGATGTTGAGCGCGTCACCGGAATTCCGCGGGCTCTTCCCGGTGTTGACGATGAACGCCGCATTGAATGTGTTGGTTTCGCGAATATCCACGGCGTCGGTATTGTTGCCGGTCCAGATGGTCAGCCGTTTGTCGAAGACGTTGTCATCAATTGCAACCATGTCGTTTCCGTAGCGAGTTCGTACGAACACGGTGCCTCCAATCGTTGAATTGCGAATGGCAACATCATCATTGCCTGTTCCCGTTTCCAGATAATAACTTCCCGTGCCGCTGACATCGTTGAGTGACACTCCATCGTCCCCCGCACCGGAATGAACGGTGATGGAGCCCGTGTTCGTGATATCCTTCAGCGTGACGAGATCTTCGCCGGATGAACCGGTCATCACCATGACTGCCCTGAACGGTGCTGGTCTGCAGACTAAAAGTGTTGTTGCCGAGTCCGCCGTTCAGCGAGACGGATCGAAGAAAAGTCGCGTTGGTCGACGACATGGTATCATTGCCAGCGCCGCCTTCGACGGTGACCGCACCGCCAAGCTTCACTCCACGGGCGAACACGACAGAGTCGTTTCCATTCCTCAACCAAATCCGAGTCGATCCGGAGATGGTGTCCGAACCGGTCGCGGCAACGAATGATGTCGTTCCGCCGTTCACGGTGGTGTCATTCAGGCCGCGAACCTGGACGTTGCCGTTTTCCACAGCGATCTCAATCGCGTTGTCGGCATTGGTCTCCTGTGATCGTCAGGTGTCCGCCACGCAGAGAAGCAATGACGTTTCCTGGCCCAGCGAACAGGTTCTCAAGGTTCTCAATCGATGCGAGACCCACTTCGTTCTGATTCTTGCGAGCTCGCTGATTTCGCTTACGCCAGTTCCACATGTGTGCACCTTCGGTGGCTGAAACCTGATTCCAAGTGGGCAAACCGCCAGTACGTTCGCATGCGCGCGGGACGCTGAGTGCAGAATGCCATGTCTCTGCTATCGGTAAGACTTCCCGGACCGAAAAAACTTAACAGCTCGCATCTTCACGGTTTCGTGTCACTCTTGAGGGGGACAGACAAACTCTGCAGAAGTCAGCAAAAATCGGCAAATCCTGCATGATTCCGAAGCTTTGCCAGGATCAGCAGATTCTGCAGGACGTGGAGCCCGCGGGCGAATATAATCGGAGGCGAGCGGCAGGGCGTCCAGCCCTCCGAGCAAGAAAGGAGCCTTGACCTCGGAGGCTGACGCCCTGCCGCTCCGCCTTTGTCCATTTAACTCTCGATCCAAGAGGCTTTTCATGACGAATTCCAATCCGAAGCCTGAAACGCATCGAGGCGGTGTGATTCACACGTACCAGCAGTACGATCCCAAAACGTTTCCGTCGCCGACCGAACCACCGCCGGATCTCGTCTCGCCCGCGTTTGAGCACATGCTGACGTACGGCTCGATGCGAGAATTCACGGAAGAAGAACTGGCCAACGCGATTCGACTCGACCCCGGCCCAGTTCGCCGGACTCGGTCCAAGCCTCGATGCCCTGATCAAGATGCTGCAGGAACGCAAAGAGAAAATCCTGAGCACCTACGAGACAGACTCTGTCCAGAAAAAAGACCCTGCGGAAGTTTGCTGACGACGCGAGGCATGCGAAACCGCCGGGCAAGTTTTCGAAGTCGTTCTGGCAGTCGGTCAAAGAAGAGCAGATCTATTCACTCGAAAGTCTTTGGTACCGCGCCGAGCGAACAGATCCGGACTTTGCATCGCGACTGGTCGGCTTGATGGAGTCGCTCGGCGAAAAGTATCAGGTCGATCATCTGGCTTCGAAGTACGCATTCACCGGACGACAGTCGATGTCGATTCCCGAGGCTCTGGAAATCCTTGATGAACTCAAGAAGATCGACGAAACTGCTGAAAGCAACTGGAAGACGACGAAGCAGAACGCGCACTGGCGATCATCGATCTGGAGGATCTCAGCGAGTTCGCTGATCCGGAAGCGATTGAGAACCTCAGCAAGTTTCAGGAGCAGGTTCAGCAGTATCTCAAAGATGCCATGGAGCGGTCAGGGACTGACTCAGCAGGACGGCAAAGTCCATCTGTCCACCCAAAGCTACAAGCTCTTTCAGGCCGCTTGCTTCAAACGATCTTTAGCAACCTGCAAGCCTCACGATCAGGTCGCCATCAGGGACCGATCGACGGTGAAGGCGTCGTCGAGCTGCAGCGGACGAAGCCCTACGAGTTCGGTGATTCGGTCGCTCAGATGGACATTCCTCAAACCCTGATCAACGCGATGCTGCGTCAGGGAAACACTCGACCGCTGCGATTGCAGCAGGGCGACTTGAAATTCATCGGTCTCGCAACAACCCCAAGTGTGCGACGACAGTGATTATGGACCTGAGGCGGTTCGATGCGATACGACGGCCAGTACGTCAACGTCAAACGCATGGCCCTTGCGCTGAACGGACTGATTACGTCCGAGTATCCCGGTGACTACCTGAAGTTCACTCGAACATGCACACATTCGCCAAGGTCGTGCCGCCGGGCGAACTGGTGTCGCTGATGCCGAAGATTCCCACGATCACAAGTCCCGTGGTCCGACTGCGAGCAGACATGAGTCGCGAGGATGTCACCGAGTTCACATCCCCCCACACTTTACGAACATCCAGCACGGTCTGCAGTTGTCTCGCCAGTTGCTGTCGGTTCAGGACACTCCGAATCGTCAGGTGATTTTGATCACCGACGGCCTGCCCACCGCGCACTTCGAGGGCAGTTTGCTCTACATGCTCTATCCGCCGGATCCAAAACCGAAGAGAAGCAACAAACGCAGGAAGGGGCTGTTGTGTAGACCGGAAGGAATCACGATCATCTCCTGCTGCGAGCTGTCACAGTCTCACGAAGACGTCCAGTTCGCGCAACGGCAGCCCACAATCACGCGGCCGAGTCATTCTCCCAACACGCGGGGGTACTTCTTCACCCAGCAAAGATCATGGCGGCTGACTTTGGGGCACGTGTGTAAGCGGCAAAGAAGTCTGTCAGAATTCGCGTTTGGTTTTCTGAACATCGTACAACCGTCGCAGATCCTAAGAGCTTGATGATGGTGCGACATATTGACGATCTGGCAACAGACACTGAGCTTTTGTTCCTGGAATCGCCGATTGGTCCTGTGCTGCGAGGGTGCGGCTATTTGAATCGCTGGCGCCGTCGATCGCAGAACAGATCGATCCGCGATCGCGGCAGCAGTGGTCCCATGATTTTTTGGGGGGCCTCAAGCAACTTTGACGAACTGGCACAGGCGGAAATGTCGACCCCGCTAATCCTCGAGCCGTTGCTTCGGTTGGCTGGGACACCGAAGAAGCCCTTGAGTCTCATGCACGGTTGCAGCACAGTACGGCTACCTGTTCAGCACCATCGACACGCCGTTCGGGAGAAGCGCGATCGCTGGCCGCACGGCTGACCACCTGCTTGAGGACACGCTGAGCCCTCAACCGTCCGGTGGAAACCTTGCTTCCAATGCCACATGGTTGCTGAAAAGTGCATTTTGCAGGCAGTCAACGACTGAACTGGCTGGAACGCTGCCTTCGACATCGCGTCTCGACGGACCTTCACACATCGATTGGTCTCGAGGAAAGTCATGTCGACTGATTGAATCCGTCGCGGCACCGCGCTCAGTGAAAAGAATTCAGATCTGCACTGATGTGATTCGGATGCCAGTCGGTTCGCGCCGTGTTCGCCCATCATCCGACTGGCTGCTGGTTACAGTGTGCATGATGAACGCGAACGCTGGCCGAAACTTGTCACAATGTTCACCGTCGGAGAAGCATTCGTCGAAGCTCTCCAGGAACGTGGCCGGATTCGTCGACGATCGGACATCCGACTTCGATTCAACGCAAGTCGTCGCTGGCTTGCCTCGCATGAGCTCTCAGAACACGTGCAGCTTGTGCGACGTCCGCGTTGATGTCGCCTGCAAGAGTGTTCAGAACTGAATCGCAACAAGATAAACCAGTGCAATAACGCAGCTTGCCTCCCATCAGACGGATCGATGTTGTGACATAGCGATACTTCGCACTTGAGATATGTGAGTCGATCAGCAGGCAGGCTGCAACTTCCTTTCGAAGTCCTCCGTCACCCATCGACTCGCACTCTTGAAATAAAGCGATCCACGTCTTCCAGCTTGAACATGGTACTGATGGCCGCCGGATGAAAGTGCGAACTGTGCCCCAGAGCCCGGATGCTTACCCTTCCGCCGAAAAGGCAGAATGCATCGAAAGGCCCAGATCCCCGACAGCAGCAACAGCAGCAGCCAAACAGCAAACAACGACGAGACCAGCGAGTTCCACCAGGGCGTTGGGTGAGTCGTTGGATTCTCGGTCAGATAGCTTTTCAGGGTTGGAATGACGAGCCCCGCGATGGCACCGCCAACGGTCAGCACAACGGCGGCCTTGGCATCTGCAAATCGGATCCATTCTGCAATCACATGGTAGCCTTCAATGAGATTTGCGGTCTCGAGATTTGAAGCAACAATGGTCCGGGCTGGCGTCCTGAGCGTCCCCGGAACAGAGAGATGCGGAAGCCTCTTGAGCAATTCGAGGATTTGACCGACATAGTGTCATCCCATATGAAGTCCATGTTGTGCGTTCGAGTGTCATGCTAACAGTTTTCGTTCAAAACGCACGGATCTCCTTTTGGATCAAACCTATTCGGAAACCGACAGATTCTCCGACGAAAGCATCGCAAATGGTTCCTAATCTTGATGGGATGTCGCGCAGGTTTGAAGACAACTCGACAAGGTCGGTCGTGTCCGCTTTTGTGGATTTCTGATTCAAGCCAGTCGTGGGAAGGTGGAGTTGATTAGCCGAGGCTTGAGTCGAGCTTCACAGATGTCATGGCAATGGACCCCATGACCGTTCGGTCGTTGAAATGCTGATGTGGTCCGACGCTGTTTGAAGGCCGAGTGTGTACAGCATTGGGTAGTAGTGATCCGGAGAAGGAACGGCCAGTGCGATCTCCTTTGCCCAGCTTTGTGTAGTTGATCAGCGACTGATGATCCTGATTCAACATCAGCGTCTTCAGTTTGTCATTGATCGCATTCCGCCCAGTCGAAACCTGATTCGGGCTGCTGTGGATTCAACACGCGAAGGTTGTGGACGATGTTACCACTGCCAATGACCAGGACGCCTCGTTTGCGAAGACTCACAAGCATCCGCCCAAGGTCGTAGTGCCAACTGGCTGGTCGATCATAGTCAATACTCAGCTCCATCACTGGAATATCTGCGTCGGGAAACACGGGCATCAAAATCGACCACGCTCCGTGATCAAGTCCCCATTTCTGATTCAATCCGATAGCAACGTCCGTGATGGACTCCGAAATCGCCTGAGCCATCTTCGGCGCTCCGGGTGCCGGGTATGTCGCTTCTGACAGTTTCCGAGGGAAGCCGCCGAAGTCGTGAATCGTGCGAGGCTTCGGCATCGCGGTGATCCAGGTACCTTTCGTCAGCCAATGCGCGGAGACGCAGATGATGGCTTTCGGTTTCGGGATGTTCGCCATCGCCTCACGCCATCCGCGAGTAAACACGTTGTCTTCAAGAGCGTTCATCGGACTTCCATGCCCGATAAAGTACGCGGGCATCATGAAGTCCTGCTCGACCAGTTCATCGGCCATCGTTCGCAGAGAACTCTCAAGGGCGACGGCACCAGTTGATGCAACCATGGTGGTGAGGAAACTCCTGCGTTTCATTTTGAAGACTCCTTTCGTGAAAACTCCCATCCCATTCCTCGCTCGGCTCGAACTGAGATTTCAGGCGAGCGATCGATGTGAATCCAGACGTGAGTCTCCTGATGAAAGCCGTGGGGACAACCCACGAATTGCCAACCGCCACTCGTCGGGCACCCTCAATCCGTGCGAGGCGAGGACTGAAGACTGGGAAATCCTCCGCTTCGGCTCACCGAAAGTTGCAAAAATCCGGCTCGTTTCGGCTTTTCTCAATCGTTCGGTGGCGAGTCAATCGGTCACCGCTACCATGGCGGGATTCTGGACTCAGGCAGCCGCGGAGAAAAGATACTAATTTGGCGAGCGGCCGGTGTGAACCGGCCGGTACCAATCATCCTTGTGCATGTCACATGCTCTGGAATGTCTTTCGAAACGCTGCGTCCTGGATCCTTCGTCGGGCAGCATTTGTTTACACGTCCACAATTGAGGCGTTTCGCGATAGAGTACTCTGCGACCAATGGCCTCGATTCGCGACGCGTGGAGAATGTTTCAACTGCTCATGAACGATTGAGACAATCGTTCTACATTGTTCCCTGAAAATGTTGCGGAGAAAAAGCTCGTGGGCAAGTCGGTTGTGCTGGCGTACAGCGGTGGTTTGGATACGTCGGTTCTGGTTGGATGGTTGCAGGATGAAGGTTACGACGTCCACTGTTTGTACGTCGACCTGGGTCAGCCCTGCGAAGACCGTGATGCGATCATGAAGAAGGCTCGCGACATCGGCGCGAAGTCTGCCGAACTGGTCGACGTCACCGAAGAGCTGTGCCGCGACTTCGCGTTCCCGGTTCTGCAGTGGCAGGCCCGCTACGAGAACATCTATCTCATGGGCACCAGCATTGCTCGTCCGCTGATCGCCAAGGCATGCCTGCAGCGAGGCCGTGAAGTCGGCGCGGAAGCGTTCGTCCACGGAGCCACCGGAAAGGGCAATGACCAGTGCCGATTCCAGTTGGCCGCTGAAGCTCTGGAACCGGGCATCAAGATCATCGCTCCTTGGCGAATGGAAAAGTTCCGCAGCCTGTTTCCGGGCCGAACGGAAATGCTTGAGTACTGTGCGAAGAAGAACATCCCGGTCAAGGCGACTTCGAAGAAGCCATACTCCAGCGATGAAAACTGTCTGCACATCAGTTACGAAGCGGGTGACCTGGAAGATCCAACCGTGGATGGCACCACAGTCATCGACTTCGGCATGTCTGTGTCACCACAGCAGGCTCCGGACAAGGAAGAAGTCGTTTCGATTCAATTCGCATCGGGCGTTCCGGTTGCAGTGAACGGCAAGAAGCTCAGCCCGGCACAGCTTGTTGCGGAACTGAACAAGATCGGTGGACGCAACGGCTGTGGTCGCATCGACATCGTCGAGAACCGCTTCGTCGGCATGAAGAGCCGCGGGGTTTATGAAGCTCCTGGCATGACGCTGCTGTATGCGGCTCACCAGGGTCTTGAGCAGATGACGCTCGACCGCGACCTGACTCACCTTCGCGATTCGCTCAGCCCGCAGGTCGCTGAAATGGTTTACTACGGCTTCTGGTACTGTGCGAAGATGGATGCTCTGATGGCGTTCATCCGCGAAACTCAGAAGCCCGTGACCGGCGAAGTGAAGCTGACTCTGTACAAAGGCAACGTCCGAGTCTCCAGCCGCACGTCACCTTACAGTCTCTACAAAGCCGACATTGCCAGCATGGAAGCCGGTGGTTCCTACGACCAAACCGACGCCGAAGGCTTCCTCCGCATCATGGGTCTGCCTGTGCGAGTCCAGGGCTCGGTGAGACCTCGCAAGTATTGATGCGAGTGATCCTTATTGATGATCAATCCACGGTGATTCTCAAGGGCTCAGCCGGATACCGGCTGAGCCCCTTTTCATTGGCGAGCGGCAGGGCGTCAGCCCTCCGAGCGCACGCGCAACCGTTTCACATCTCACAACGACGTAGCCATCACACTCCGCGTGTTGAGCGCGACTGTTTGCAGTTGAAGTGACAGTGCTACCCGCAACCGACGTCTGATCCATCGACGCAATATCGCGACATGCGAAATCGCATTAGGCTTCGCCTCGTCTCAGCGGAGCGAGACGGCCACGACTGAAGGTGAGCGATTGGGTTACTTGTTACCCATTTCGTGAGATCGCATTGCGTGAGATTTCAATTTGGTTGCTTTCCGGATCCTTCGATGTCCTCCTTAGGATCTGGCTGAAGTGATGCAGGGATCGGCATAATCCTCAGCAGCTCATCTCTCGATTCATGCAGTGTGAGCGACTCACATTCATCACCATCGGGAAACGCATGGACCATGTTGTTGGTTTGCGTCGACAGACTTGCGGAAAACAGCACTTTCGCTTTGTCGGGATCTGAAGACTTCACAATCAACTGCAGCCCATGAGTTGGAAGATGGCACATCGTGCCAATCCGGACTTCTTTCACGCCCAAATCGTCGCGAAGTGCTGACAGCATTTTTTCGTGGTCGCACACCGGTGACTCTTTGCGATCGACCACCTTTGCGAACTGCCCTGAAGGAAGTTCAAAACGCGGATCCGCTTCATCAAAGTCCCACGTATCGACAAGATCTGAGGAATCCAGAACATAGATAACCACATGAGTTGCTTGCCTGAACTCAGCACTCTTTGCAAGTCGATATTCTCTCTTCGCATCGTCAATGCGTGATCGAAATGTTTGCTCAGGCGATTTCGACTGCGGAAATGCTGTTTGCTCGAAAACCAGGAATACGACGACCGAGCAGAGTACTTGCAGGAATTTCATTGCTTCTCGCCTTTCCGGACGTCCTCTGCGACATGCTGTTGAACTCGGAGGGCTGACGCCCTGCCGCTCGCCTTTGTGAGGTTACTCCCCGATGCAATACAGCCATTCCTGTCGCTTGCCGTCGGTGTCGAACGCGATGCGGTTGTAGATGCGGTTGCCGCAGATGGCGGGGGTGGCGAAGACGCTGGTGCCGAGCTTGTTGGTGCCGAGCAGTTCGAACTTCTCTTTCGACGCAGCAAAGATAAATGTCTGGCCTTCTTCACTAGTGGCATAGATGCGATCGCCGACCATCACGGGCGAACAGCTGAAGGTTCCTCCGAGTCGGCCCTTCCAGACCTCTTCACCGGTGTCGCTCTTCCAACACATCGCGATACCAGCATCCAGAACGGCAAAAAGATAACCGTCGTGGCACAGAAGCGATGGCACATACGTTCGAGCGTTGTTTTCCCAGGCCAGCTTCTTTGAGCCGTCTGCCGTCACCGCAGACACATGATTCTTCGGATAGCCACCGCTTGTGAAGATGTGCTTGCCGTCAGTGACTGTCGTCGTCACACATTCCGTCGTGGCTCCTTCGGTCTCCCAGTAAACTTCGCCCGTGAGCGGATTCAGGCTGGTGACGAGATCACATCCTGTCAGAAAGAGCTGGTCCTTGCCCGCGACATTCAGAACAACGACCGACGGATAATTCGGCTTGGCTGGTCGTTCCTTCTTCCAGACAAAATCACCAGTCGCGCGATTCATGGCCATGACGACTCCGCCGCCCTCGCCTTTGTTGTCGGAGACGCTGATGACGAGATCCTGATAGAGCATCGGCGAGGCTCCAAAGCCCTGATGATTGACGTAGTTCGACAACTTCGTCTGCCAGAGCTTTTTGCCTGTCAGATCGAGGGCCGTCATGTAGACCGAATCACCATTCAGGAAGTTGACGAAGTAGCGTTCACCATCACAAGCGGCAGCGGTTGATGCCATCGTCGACTTCTCGTTGTTCTTCACATCCAGCCCGCCCTCATGGACGATGGTCTCCCAAAGCTGCTTGCCGGTCTTGCGATCAAAACACAAGACCGACTGCAAATTGCGTTCATGATCGGCAGCCGTTACGACGACGTGATCACCGGCAACGATCGGCGACCCGTGACCTCGGCCGGGCACTTTCGCTTTCCAGACGATGTTCTTCGTTTCGCTCCATTCCAGTGGAGGCTTCTGTTCGGGGTCCGCAATGCCATCAAACGTCGGACCTCGCCACCACGGCCAGTCGCCTTTCGGAGATCGAATCGGCTTGAGCTGCGCTGATTCCGCTGGATCAGCCGCCGCTCCTATCGATAGGAGAAAGCCATTCGCGGCAGACAAGGCACACATCAATACAACAACGCGCAGACTTTGGCGCAGCAAATTCATGGCGGGATCTTTCAGCAGAGGGGCAGGGCAGGATTCACAATGAATAAGGAATCATGTCTTACCGCACCGGCCCATCCGGATCAAACGAACGAGCGTTCCATACGCCAGCCACCCTGATCAATCCCCAATCCAGCCACCGCAGTCGCCATTGCAGCCCCACATCACATCCTGCCGACGACCTAGATGACTGTCCTCGCGTTTACTAACCCATCGGCGGCCCAGAAACGCAGGCAAGATTCAGAGCCGCTCAGCAGCCCCGAAGCTCTTCATTCAACCGGAGTCGTTGAAACGCACAAGCCGCACCGAACCGCAGTAATGCCCTCAAATCGAAGGAGCTCGCTATCGCTCGCCCTTCGCCTGTAACCGCCATTTCGAAGCCACCAAACGAAAACAGGGTTCTCGCCAATCTGACGAAAACCCTGTCTCTTCTAAATCGGGGCGACACGATTTGAACGTGCGACCTCCTGCTCCCAAAGCAGGCGCTCTAGCCAAGCTGAGCTACGCCCCGGTGTGGTTATTGTGAACTCTAACGAGACACGTACACCACGAGTTGGTTCGGGATCAATAACGGCAGATCCGCTTTGAGTGCCGAATCAGCGGGGCGGAGTCTAGCGGGGGCTGCGGTGTGATGCCAGAGTCAATTCCGTGGTCCCGAGCGGAAGTTTCCAGGATCAGGAAGTTTCCTTCTGCCCATCGGCGAGGATGGCCGAAGATGGCGGCAGATCGCGAAAAATGCCGCCAAGGCATTGTGTTTTGGCAGCGGTTCAGCCGATCCGTTGAGAGTCAGCGGAGCAGTTCCGGACCTTCTCGGGGAATGTCTTTGCCGTCCACGGAAAGGATCTGCGAATTCGTCAGGGAATCGCCAAAGCGATCGAAGTCCAGAAATTTCCAGACGACGTTTTTTTCACGACTCACTTCGATCAACTGAGGATTTTTCGGACCAGCATGGCAGTTGTTGATGAGAATGTTTCCGCTGGGAAGAACCTGAAGTGATGTGACCCAGGCGAGCTGAATGCCTGGCAGATCATTCTGATGGAGACTCCAGACAACTTGCTTCGCCGGAGTCACTTCCAAAATGCTGTGGCCGTTACCGGTTCCGATCAGAGTGTTCCCGTTGACGAGTCGGATCGCGGAGAAGCACTGATTGCCGAACGCTTCGACTCCGTGACCACCGGAGGGCTTTCTGTCGAACAGCGGCACTTCGTATTCCCAGACGGTTTTACCCGTCGAGTCATACTCGCGAACCACGCCATCGCCTTCGTGGCAGACGAGATAGTTTCCGGTGCTCAACTTGCGAACAAGGCGAGTGTCGCGATGAGCATCCGGCTTACTGACTCTCAATGCCTGTGAATGAACAACTTTCAGATCGTTGCTGAGTTCGATCAACATTCCCGGCCCGGATTCAGCGACCATCGTGTTCCCGTTGGCAAGCCGCTGAAACGCATGAATCTCAAGTGGCTTGCCGGTATTCTCCGGTCGCTTCTTCGCATCGTATTGCCACTCAATCTTTCCGTTGGTCGGATTGATCTCTACGACTTCCGTCCAGTTGAGCTGCAGCAGCACATGGCCGTTCGGCAACACGTGAAGATCATGCAGCGGACCGATCTTGTGTTCCCATTCTGTCTTGCCGGTTTCGTCGATGATGGCAACTCGGTTCTTCGACGAATCGGCTGCGATGAATCGCCGCGTTGGCTCTGCTGCGGTTGATGTGGCGTTCAGCGAGGAGCCTGTCAGAAGCCCGCAAATGAGGAGTCGGAGGGATGTTCGGAAGGACATGGATGGGGTCCGATGACTTGGGTTGAGGACGAATGCGATAGGCGTAGCGGAAGCCGTCAAGGCTTTCGAGTGGCCTGCTCGGCCATGCTGCTCCGAAAGGCATGACGCGTTTCGCTGCGGGCCGAAGGGAGACTGGGGTTGATCGAAAACCCCTCACCCTAGCCCTCTCCCCCGAGGAGACCACAACCGCTCGGCGGAGTCTGCACCGGGGGAGAGGGGACAGGGACGAGTATCGCCGTTCCAGGAACTGCTGATTATGACGCTTACTTGCGAGCCGCGGACCATTCGTCGAGCATGGCCTGGATGCGAGCGGGGTTGAAGTCGCCGGGAACCTCGTAATCCTGATTGGCCATCAGATCCTTCACCGTCAGATCCTTCGATGGAACTCCGCCTTCGGGCACTTTGCCGTGAGCAGTCCAGACGATGGCATTCAGCACAAGCGTTCGGAAGTCGCGATTGCCCCAGTTCCAGTGATCGTGTCCGCCGGTGAAGCCGAAACCGCGACCGGCGTCCTTGCGAGTTCGAGCCCATGCGACTACCTGCTGTTCCTTGCGTTCCAGCACGGCGGCTCGAACGGCCGCGTTGTTGCTGTGAGGCCCGTCTGGGCGAGACAAGCTGCCGTCAGCCTTCACGAGCGTATCCGTTGGCGGCAGATCCTTCAGCACCGGAATCACGTCTGCGTTCTCTGCGAATCGCATGTGGTAGTACCACTCGTCGTTGACTCGAAATGGCTTCACGCCGTTGGAGATTGGATGAGCTGGAAACTCCTTGAAGGTTCCTGTCCAGTGAGGATTCACGGACCAGTCGGTTTCGAAGTAGCCGCCAGTCCAGTTGAGGAAGGCTTCGCCAGACGGACCTTTGGGAACTTCAACACCGTAGTGGATGCAGACCATGCCAATGCCGCGATTCTGCAATGCCTTGAGTCGATCGAGCTTGCTGTTGAAAGGATGTCCGCCGCCGCCATCTGCGTAAATCAGAATCGAATCGGCGTGATCCAGAACCGAGTCATCTTCCGGCCAGCCGTTCGTATAGACAGTGGCTTCGACCCCGATGTTGGCCGCGTTCAGAGCCTCGGCCAGCAGCATACAACCGGCTTTGTGTTCATGAGCCCCGTAGCCGTGACTTGGCCGACCCGCGATCAGAGCAACTTTCTTCTTCGCAGGCAAACGCTTCAATTTGATGTTTCGGAACTGCACGGTCATCGCTGGGCCAGCGTGAGCCTGCAAAGCCAGCAGTCCAGCCGCTCGGCGTTCCTTGAGGTCATTGTCGGTCACGTCGACGGTCTTCACACCGTTGATGAAGTGCTGGAAGTGGTATCCGTCTGCGACGATGCGATACTTGTTCCAGTCTTCCTTCTTGATCTTGCTTTGGATCTCTTTGGTATCGCCAACGCTGCCGGTGACTTTCTTTTCGAACTTGTCACCGTTGCGAACCAGTTCCGTGGATTCCCCACGCAGTGCGAGAATGCCTCGGTAACGTTCACCGTAGAGAATTCCTGAGTACGTGTCGCCCGCTTCAAAGTCGGCCTGATAGCCGCCGATGACCCACTTTTCGTTCGGCACCTCGAAGCTTCGATACTGGATACCCGAGTTCCCATTGACGATCTTGTATTCCAGCTCCAGTTCGAAGTTATCCACTTCACCGCCACGCCAGATGATGAAGGTGTTGCCTTTCAGCTTCTTGTCTTCTTCATTGTAGGTCTGGCCCGTGATGGCTCCGTCTTTGACGCTCCAGGTGTTCGGGTCGCCGTCCCAGCCGGTGAGAGTTTTGCCATCGAACAGAACTTCCCAGTCGTCGGCTGACGCAGGAATCGTCGCAGCGACCAGTGCCGCGAGGAACATGAGAGATCGATACAGTTGCATGGTGGATCCTTTGTGAGTGGTCCGAAGTGCTGTGCCCGCGAATCTGAGTGTGATCAGAATCTGATCAGAAACGGCGTTCAGAAGGTTCAAATGGGACGACGACGGACTTCGCGCCCCGGGCGGGATCGATTGCAGATCTGAATTTGAGCACTCCGGCCATGCAACTTCAATCCAGTGCCATGCGAACAGCTTGTTGAAAGCCGGAGTAGACCTCTCCTTTTGCGTCTTTTTGTGTCCTTTCGTGGCCATCTGTGCGATTCAGCAATGGCCACGAAAGAACGCAAAGGGCACGAAGAGCTGCGCAGCAGGACGCAATCAAGTGCTGACTCCAGCAGATTCAGGAAGGCCAGCAGATTTTGATTCTGCCTTCTGCGATTCGTTCTCGAAGCGAGCACAGCACGCAGCCCCCGGGCTTTCGCCTCGGGTAGGGCTACATGCTGCAGCCTCTACGTGGCAAAGACAAACAACCATCTTCGGCGAGCCCACGGCGTCAGCCGTGCGGGTTCAGCCCCTGCCAACAGGCCCCTGCCGGCTCGCCCAGCAGGTGCCAACGTTTTCCTGTTAGCAATCGCCTTCCCCATCAGCGCCTCCCCGGTTGCGCGGCTGAGCGGTTGGGAAAGCCGCTCAGCATTGGGGTTCGCCTGCGGCGAAAGTCCTTCCCGTCAGGTCCGGCAGGAAGGACCTACTGTCAGCCAGCACCAGATCAATCACGTCTCCGCTGGAGTGATGAATCCATCACAATCGTCAGAACCGGAAGCCGGAGTGTTTCGTTTTGTCAACATGCTGCACCGCCGTCAGCCGGGAGATTGCGTGTGGAGTAGGGTCGTACATCAGTCACCGCCGAACTCATCGTGGCGAAAGACCGGGACATCAGGAGCGATCGCGTGCTGGATAGTTTGAAAAATCTGTTTGAACTTTTCCGCTACTGGGTGCTGAAGCTGGACGCGCGACTCGTTGAGCTTTCTGCGACGCTTGGTAATTGGCTGTACGTCATTCTGTTCGCAGTCGTGTTTTGCGAAACGGGCTTGATTGTCACTCCGTTTCTGCCCGGCGATTCGCTGTTGTTTGCAGTCGGTGCGTTGGTGGCGATTCCGGAAACGAACCTGAATCTGGGTTTGATGTTTGTGTTGCTCACCGTCGCCGCTGTGCTGGGCGATGCCGTTAATTACTCGATCGGCCGCATGATGGGGCCGAAGGTGTTCAAGAGCGAAACGTCAAAGCTGCTCAATCGCAAACATCTCGATAAGGCTCAGGCGTTCTATCAGAAGTACGGTGGCAAGGCGATTTTCCTGGCTCGCTTCGTTCCGATCGTGCGAACCTTCGCGCCGTTCGTCGCCGGGATCGGTCGGATGAACTACACCCGATTCTGGATGTTCAACGTCAGCGGTGCGATTGTTTGGGTCGGGCTGTTTCTGTGTGCTGGTTACATGATTGGGAACTGGAAGCCGATTCGGGACAACTTCTCACTAGTCACGGTGGGGATCATTTTCGTGTCTGTGCTTCCGATTCTGTTTGAGTACATGAAGGCTCGCAAAGAGGCCGCGGCGGAAAAGTCTGACGGGAACTCAGCAGGAACCCCGTGATACTTCGGCAGATTTCGCCGGTCAAACTGCAAGTTGTGATTTCGTCTGGTCGAAAACGGACAGACATTTCCATGCGTTTTCCGCTCAATGGGTAACACGAACGTCGCAAGCTTCTTTGACGGTCAAGCCGTTCGTTTCCGGTGAGTGAAGGGCTAAGAGCCCGAGTGAGGATCTGGTCATGATTATGAAGCGTATCGATTCTGACGACCGTGACGACTTCGAAGATGCTCCAGATTTCTTCGCAAACTGGAACGGCGCGTCCTCCATCGAGCCGTTTGATTCTCGCTCCGTTGGCTACATGTATCGCGGAGTTCCTCAGGATCGAAACGCAAAGCAATTGCGACTGGATCGAGGACAAGCTCGCTCCATGGTGGCCGGCCCAAAGTGGCTGACCATGTCGATCGCCACCGCGTCGATTTCGACCGAGCTATTCTTTGGCTAAAGATCTTGTTCTGCAGCAGAATTCGTCAGATTTATCCGCCCTGCGCGAAGACATATCCGTCAGTCTGCGGCTGTTCGGGATGCGGGTTGAAGACATGTTTCGAGTTCTGACGAACTCGGCTACGATCGACCACAACAACATGACCTGCGACCGAGCGTGGTACCGTCGCAGAAGATCGAGCCGTGCAGTACATTTCGGGACGAACCTATGTTGTCTCGGAATTCATCTGAAAACAGGCCATGGCATTTCCACGCATTTCGACGTTCAAAACGGCGGAGCAGTTTCGTCAGCGACTTGATGAACTCACACTGAATCTGCCTTTCGACAAAGCCATCGAACTGGGCTCGCAGGCTCCGCTAAATCAGCCATTGACTTCTGTCTGCGGCCCAATTGGCAATCGTTGGTGCATCCTGCCGATGGAAGGCTGGGACGGCACGACTGATGGTCGTCCAACAGATCTGACTCGTCGACGCTGGAAGAACTTTGGGCTGAGCGGTGCGAAGCTGATGTGGGGTTGTGAAGCCGTAGCTGTTCGACCGGACGGCCGAGCCAATCCGAATCAGTTGATGATCAACGAGCAAACGATGCCGGATCTGATCGAACTACGGCACATCCTCGAGTCGGCTCATCGTGAGTACATTGGAACAACGGACGATCTTCTGATTGGACTGCAGCTCACCCATTCCGGCCGATTTGCACGTCCCTCCGACAAGAAGAAGATGGAGCCGCGAGTGGCCTATCGGCATCCAATTCTGGATGCTCGGTTCGGCGTCAACACCGATGATGCGATCTTGTCGGATGATGATCTCAAGCGTCTGATCGAAGACTTCATTGCTGCCTCGAAGCTGGCTCAGAAGGCCGGATATCGCTGGGTCGATATCAAACACTGTCATGGATACCTGGGCCATGAAATGCTCTCCGGCTTTGATCGTCCGGGCGCCTTTGGCGGCAGCTTCGAGAACCGAACGCGTTTTCTTCGTGACATCGTTTCGGGCATCCGCGCGGAAGTGCCGGGACTTGGTATTGGAGTGCGAGTCAGTGTGTTTGACTTCGTGCCGTTTCAGCCGGGGCCCTCGGATGAAAGAACGGGAGTTCCCTCTCAATCGCATCCGTACCGCCACGCGTTCGGCGGTGATGGCACTGGTCTTGGAATTGACTTTGATGAGCCTCGTCGGTTTCTTGAACTGTTGAAGCAGCTTGGCATTGATCTCGTCTGCACAACCTGTGGCAGCCCGTATTACAATCCTCACATTCAGCGGCCCGCGTTGTTTCCACCGAGCGATGGTTACCAGCCGCCGGAAGATCCGCTGGTGGGAGTTCATCGTCAGATCATGGCGACGGCGGAACTGAAACGACTGGTTCCGGGCCTGATCGTCGTTGGCTCAGGCTACTCGTATCTGCAGGAGTGGCTGCCGCATGTTGGACAGGCGGCAGTTCGACTGGGCATGGTGGACTCCGTCGGGCTGGGTCGCATGGTGCTGTCTTATCCGGAGCTTCCGGCCGACGTGACTGCGGGTCAGGAAATGGCTCGCAAGAAGATTTGCCGCACGTTCAGCGACTGCACAACCGCTCCTCGAAACGGCATGGTCTCTGGCTGTTACCCGCTCGATCCGTTTTACAAATCGCGGCCTGAACGCGACGCACTGCAGAAGCTCAAGAGCGGCTCTGATTGAGGCTCTTCGGACATCGGCGGTCGCATTCCGGCCCGGCGTCAGTCAGAGTCGTCTTTCGCAACAACGCGACGAAATCAACAGCCTGCCAGGTGAAGGCTGCAAGACCTGCATGTTGTCTGCTTTGTGTCTGCTGACCGACGCAATTGCAAATCAACCAGAGGATCGCAAGACTACGCGCGGATGCAGACCTTGCAGACATTCAGGGTTTCGTCCGTTTGGTCATCAGAACCGGATGGTTGCTGGCAGGCAATGAGGCTTCCGATGATTCGCAGCGGAATTCGACTTTCGAACTTGCCAGATCCTGATTAGTCATACACATGCGCGGGCCCATTCTTGATCGCGAAGAGTACATCGAGCAGGAGTACTTCTTCCGCGTTTATCGCGAGAGGCTCGAGGAAAACGTGCCGTCCCAGGAGATCCTGCGCCTGGTTCAGGAAGAGATTCTGGCGACGACGCGGCTGCCGATGGCCATCGACTTCATGCGGGCCGAGATTCTGCACAGCGGCCGGATGAGTACCGCGATGTATCGTCTGCCCCACTACTTTGCACCGTTTCAGGCGTTTGTCGTAAGCCGCGCGGAAGATGACGAATCGCGGTTCGAACAAAAGGTCGCGCTTCGGATTCTGGAGTCCGAGGCGAGGTATCGCTCGAACAATGCGCCGATGCCTGGACTGTTCATTTTTCAGCTTGAGTGCATCGCCAGAAATCGACTGGGCTACACCGATGGCCTTCGCGCGATTGCCAATGATCCATGTTATTCCGAAGACTGGAGCCGCTGGATTTCTCGACTGGCGGCGTCGCTTGGAGAACGTGAACTCGCGGAAGTTGTGTATCTCGCGTCGCAGCATCTGCACACTCGTCGTGCTTCAGTGAAGAGTCCGCAGGCTCGAAAGAAGGATTCGGCGGCGGCGGACAGTCTGGACAACTCAGCCGTCGAATCGTCCGGCGGCGCGTTGTTCGGTGAACAGGAAGGACGCATCGCGCGGGCCAACATCGGACGCGATCCGTTATACTTCTTCGCGGCATTGCAACGACAACTGGGTTATCCGTCTGTGCCACGGTCTGCGAATGCCGATCAAGATTCGACCAAACTACCGCCGTTCCTTGAAGCTCGGTTGAACAAGATTGAACAACGGCTCAAGATCACCGAGATGGAGGTCAAGGGCGGCATTGATTTGACTCGTTTCTACAAGCAGCCCGATGGCGATGCCCCCAAATTTGATCGATTCGACTTGCCGGGCTCAGAAGGCTCATAAGCCAATCCCTTCATTTCAACTTCTGCAAAGCACAGGCTTTGTCAACCGTTTCTGTTCCTCGAAAGTTTCCTCGACACCATGTCTGATCAGGTTGAAGCCAGCATTTACGACTATCCAAAGTACTACGACCTGTTGTTCGGGTCTGATGTTGCGGCGGAGTTCAAGTTTCTAAAAGCCTGCTTTGCAAAACACGCTGGCTGCGAAGTGAAACGAATCTTTGAACCGGCCTGCGGGACCGGTCGCCTGCTGATCAAACTCGGTCGAGCGGGTTATGAAGTGGCGGGAAATGATCTCAATCCCAAGGCTGTGGACTTCTGCAACGAACGCCTGCGACGCTACGACCTCCCGGAAACCGTGGTGGTCGGAGACATGTCGAACTTCAAGGTGAAGAAGAAGTTCGATGCGGCCTTCAACATGATCAACACGTTCCGTCATCTGCCGACGGAGGCTCATGCACGAGGACACCTCGAATGCATGGCCCGCGCGATGAATAAGGGCGGCATCTACATGCTGGGGATTCATCTGGAACCGACCGAGTGCCCTCCGATGCAGGAAGAAGGCTGGTCAGCGCGACGAGGCAATCTGGTCGTGAATTCGTACATGTGGTCCAAGAAGATCGATCGAAAGAACCGCATGGAACATCTTGGTCTCCACGTCGATGTCTTCACGCCGACGCAACGGATCCGCATCGTGGATCACATGGAGTATCGCACGTACAAGTACGGTCAGTTTCTGTCATTGCTGAAGACTGTCCCGCAGCTTGAGATCGCTGAGACCTATGACTTCTCGTACAACATCCGCCAGCCTCAGGTTGTGGATGGCAGGACGGAAGATGTCGTGTTTGTGCTGAAACGCAAGTAGTCTCGAGTATCCCATCGCTCAACATGCGGCCATCCTGCGAGGGATTGCGTTCTAAGTCCGTTGAGTTACGAGTTTCGATGCTTTCCGTGCTGTGAGGGCTGAACCTGAAGCACCGGCTGAGCACGTTCGCCGCTGCAGATGACGACCAGCAGGTTGCTGATCAACTGCTCGCGCTGTTCATCGCTCATGTGAAGCTCCGCGTTGCCAAGTCGATGGACCGCGTCCTTGACGATCTCCACAGCGCCTTCGACGATCGTCTTTCGAGCATCAATCAGAGCCATCGCCTGCTGACGCATCAGCATCGCCTGAGCAATCTCAGGAGCATACGTCAAATCGTTCAAGCGGACGTTGAGCACCCGAATACCGGCAGCATTGACGGCATCCTGCAGGTCGTGAATGAAGGCGTTTGTGACGACTTCGTTTTCGAGCTTCAAACACGGCTCGCTGTGATCGGCCGATTCATACGGAAACTGCGAGCTGACTCGCTTGATGACCGCACTGGCCTGGTCTTCGATGAACTTGCGGTAGTTTTCAACTTCCAGAGCCGCCTTGTAGGAATCATCAACACGATACACGACAATCGCGCTGATCTGGATCGGGTTGCCATTGCGTTCCAGAACCGTTGTGACTGCAATATCATGCGTCATGTCTCGAGTTGGAATTCGATGGAGCGCGCGGCCAACAGGGTGAATCCAGCAGATGCCCTGTTTCCTGAGTGTTGTCACATACTTACCGAACCGAAGCACCACGATCTCTTCTCGAGGATTCACGATGATGAATCCGAAAAGCAGTGCAAGGCCGAATGAGATGACGGTGACAACCACCACCAGAACCAATTCCAGCGTGCCCTCATTTTGACGCATTTCGTTTTGTTCAACAGGTTTCATTGGCCATCTCAAACTAAGGTTAGAGTGTTACTCAGAATCATGCGCGCATGATTGGCAAGCGAACAACGTGAGCGTTTTCGAAGCTCGAACCGGTAGGTTCCTTTGGGTCAAGGGGCTGTCAGCCCCTTGTGAGGATTGATTGCATTGGGTGACTGTAACCGGAACGGAGCCGCGAACCGTCCGGATCAGAAATCTTTCATTTCGTGAGAAACTTCGGAGGTTCTGAGTGAATCACGCAGTGAAATGACCAGGCAACTCATCAGATTTCCCGATAGCAAAGCGTGACCACGAGTTCAGTCTGTTTTGGCCTTCCCCAACGATTGTCGAGAAGAGTTCTGACTGATGTCACACCCGCCTTCAGCGACCGCAAGTCCCTCGTTTGCATCATCACTGGCTGTCCTTCTGACTCGACTCGCATTGTCGTTCTGGGTCGGCGGGGCGGTGCTGTTTGTGATCACTAGTGTCGCCGAGCAGATGAATCCCGCGTTTGATTCTGTGGTGAAGAACCAATTGGCGACGATTCGATTTCCTCACTACTACCGCTTCGGTGGAGTTTGCCTCGGCGTTGCCTTAGCGGCGTCGCTGTTCGCGGCATTGTTCTGCCAGGGAACCATCCGACGGCGAATGATGATTGTCTTTCTGCTGACTCTGGTTTCCACGGGCATCGTGATTTTTGACTACACTCAAATCTACGTGCCTTTGGAAGCACTGCTCATTCCGCCAGACAAGGCGAAAGCGCCGGAGTTCGCCACTTTGCACGATCGTTCGCGCGTGGTCAATGAAGTCCATCTCAGCATCGCATTGATTGCCGTCCTGATCGCGTCGTGGCCCGTCAAGCCCGTTCCGAACGCTCAAGCCGCTCAGTGAGCGCAACGTCGCAGCACGCTGAATTTCCGCACAGGCAGCCGTTTCAGATCCTGAAATTCCCGGGCTTTCGCAGAATCTTTGAAAAACCTGTACGAAGCGGGCTTGAGATTCGCACTATTAAACGGGCTGGGCTCAGAAATGTTTCCGGAGGTGTCCCGTGCGATTGACATTGCGAACTTTGCTGGCATATCTGGATGATCGGCTGCCGCCGAACAACGCGAAAGAGATTGGGCAGAAGATTGCCAACAGCCCATTCGCCACGGAGCTTGTCGAACGCATTCGAGACGTGAAGCGTCGTCGTCGACTGGCATCGCCGGGCAAGCCGCAGCCTATGATTGATGCGAATCTGGTCGCCGAGTATCTCGACGATCAGTTAACGCCTGAACTTGTCGCGAGGGTCGAACGTGAAATCCTGGCGTCCGACGCGATGCTCGCCGAAGTCGCGTCTGCTCATGAAGTGCTCGGCATGCTGCGTGATCCTGTAGCGATCGAGCCGCGGCTTCGTGATCGATTGTATCTGCTGGACCCGACAGGGCAGACGGATGTCGTTCGAGCTGCTGGCGGAGAGATCTCAGCACCGGCGCAAAACGCCGTTGGTACGGCACCGCATTGGAAGCCGCTGAAGAGTCATTCGACGTCCGGTCGCCGGTGGCCGATCATCGTGGGAGCTCTGCTTGGGCTGATTTGGATCGCAGTCGTTGCGACCGACTCGCGTCTCTTTTCTCCTGCAGCGAACGAATCCGGCAGTGATGCAAACGCAGACGTAAAGCTTGCCGCAAACGACGCTGAGAAGCCAGCGAACGAACCCGAAAATTCCACGCCGGATGACATGCCGAAGAAGCCCGACGCAAACGCGCCTCAACAGAACGATATGAATGTTGCCGAAGCGCAAAAGGACACATCGCCTGAAGTCGCTGCAGACGCAGAAAAGGCAAAGGCTCCGGATGCAACGGTTGCTGCGGCTGAAGCTGAGAAGCCAACATCCGAGCCCGCCGCGAATGCCAATCCCGTAAAACCCGATGATGCGGGCAAAGAGAAGGAGATGCCATCAGAGGCCACTGAACCAGTGGTCGCAGCCGCAGATCCTCCGGCTGATGCTCCAAAGGACAAGCCGGAAGTCCCGGTTGTCGATCCGGCGATCGATGACCGACCGGCATCGTATTACGTCCAAACTGAGTCGGCCGCGACTTTGGTGTTCGACGAAAAGGCAAATCGCTGGATGACTCTGGCCAGCATCGCTGGTGGAGATGCCGTGACGATGGCGGCCAACCAGGTCGACTGTCGTCGGCTGACCGGACGCAATTGGATTGGTATCCCAGAGCCGTTTCATTCCGTGGTTCGAACAGATGTCGGTGGATGGATCGCGACCGTTCCGGGGCCATCGCACATTCGGCTTCGAGGAGGCCCCGACAGCGGGTTTGATGTGCTCTCCGGACGTCTTCGAGTCGCAGCGGATCCAGCCTCGGTCTGGAATGATGAGACAAAGTCTGTCTTCCAGCTCGGAGTCGGCGAAGTGACTGCTCGGGTTGTGCTGCAGTCAAAGGATTCTCGAGTTGCGATCGAGGTGATCCCCGTTGCTGCCACGATGCCTGCCGAAATGGATGAACAGAAAAGTCAGCTTGCCAAAGTGCTGCCCGTCGATGCTGAGTTTCAGGCTCGACTCACAGTCGTTGAGGGCGGAACAGCCGTGACGCTCCCGGCACGCGGAGAACAGCCACCTGTTGAGCAAATGCTGAATCGAGGTCAGCGGATGCTTTGGACAGTGCTTTCGGACGGCACGATTTCATCGGTCACCATCGACAACGGAGAGCCCCTGGCATCCGCGCCGCGATGGCTGTTTGAAACCGAGATTCAGGACGTTCCCGAACAGGCAGCGATCAGAACGAAACTGATCGAAGCGATGAAGACAAATCCGGAACCGGACGAGTGCATTCATCCTCTGTTCAGCGATCGAAATCCACAGGTCGGCGCGCTGGCGGTTCGAATTGCTTCGATCACACGTGATGTCGAGCGACTGATGTCCGTCGTTTATGCCGAACACGACGAAGTCATTCATCGCGCGGCGATTGATGGGCTGTCCGCCATCCTCCAAAGCTCGACAACTGGGCGCGACTTAATTCGACGAGCCGTTGAAACTCGCGTGCCGATGCCTCTGGTTGAGCCAACGATGAAACTGATTGCCGGACTCACTCCAGCGCAGGCGGCTGATCCGAATGTCGTGGCTGACCTGATGAAGATGCTGGAAGACAATAGCCTTGCGACTCGCACGCTGGCGATCTATCGCATGGAACAGTACACCAAAGATCGCATGAATTACTTCCCGGACAATGAGCCGTCACGACGTCGCGAAGCGATCCGACGCTGGCAGCGTTTTCTGGACCGTAACGGAGGTAAGCTGATTCCATGACGAACGGAGACCCTCTGCCCGGATCGATCAGTTCGTCAACGGATGTTCGCCTGTGCTGCGGCTTTCGAGCCAGCGGTGCGGACATGCTGACGGCTTCCTGCCCTGCGAAACTCAACGTGTTTCTGGAGGTCCTCGGAAAACGCGCCGATGGATATCACGAACTGGAAACCGTCATGGTCCGGACGTCGCTGTGTGATCAGCTCTCCATGCGACGAACGGCTGGTTCAGGGATCTCGCTGCGATTCAGCGATGCAACTCCTGCGGAAATGCGGAAGGGCATTCCTCTGGATGAATCCAACCTGATTCTTCGTGCCGCAACGATTGTTCGCAGCGCGATGAATCTTCCTCACGGTGCTGAGTTCATTCTGCACAAACGGATTCCGCCGGAATCGGGCCTGGCCGGAGGATCGAGCAACGCCGCGACGGCACTGTTGCTCTGCCGGGAGTTCTGGAACGCGCCTCTGTCGGATACTCAACTGCATTCCATGGCCGCGTCTCTCGGCAGCGACATCAATTTTCTGCTGAGCGGATTCCCGGCCGCACTGTGTCTGGGTCGCGGTGAACAGATTCACCAGATTCCTCTCGCGCGGGATCTGTACTTCATAGCACTTCGACCTCACAAAGGAAACAGCACGTCCGAAGTGTTTCGAGCCACGCAGCCTTCCTACGAGCATCATTCTTCGACGCAGCTTCTGGACTGCCTTCGATCAGGCTCTGGACGCGACATCACATCTCTGATGTTCAACAGGCTCACAGATGCCGGACGTCGAGTGAATCCCGAGATGGATCAACTCATGAATCGTCTAACAGCCGTCACCCGCCGACCAGTCCACATGTCCGGCAGCGGCTCGACCGTCTTCCTGACCGCAACATCTCGCACGGATGCCACGCAGCTTCAGAGTCAGATCCGCAAGCGACTCCGTCTTCCTTCGTGGCTGCTCCACGTTCCGCATTGAGTGGTTGACGGGGGAAGCCTCCGGTCGAACGGACACAACAGGATTCGCATCTGAGCGCTCAGCCGCGGCACAGCATACGGCCCGCTGAACAATCATCCCGAAACAACTTCAAAAGACTCGGTTGCAGGGCCACAGCCAACATATCGGTGAGCCGACCAGTGACACCGCTTGCCCGCTGTTGGACATCAAGATTGTCGTCGTTCTTTACGCGGCCGCAAACGATGTCTCGACGCATTTTGCATTGGTTGCTGAGCCACCAATGCTGTCTCTTCCACATTGATGCGGACTTTTGATGATTTTGGCTCTAACGATAAATAGCGCCGACGGGACCGGCTGAGCTCCACCTAACCGTCAGTCCATCCCCACGGAAGCAATATAGAATTACGCAGGCTAGCAGCCCGTTGAAAAAGCGTGTTTCGGGGGCAGGGGAAATGGATTGAGGGTCGTGCACACGTTGTTGTGCGGCGATTTTCGTCAGCCGCGGAACTCTGCAGCATTGATCTGATGGCGTGCGAGCATTTTGTGCATGCCCTGACGAGACACACCGGCCTCGTGAGCGGCTTTGGAAACATTGCCGCGGTGATTCTTCATGAGCCCCACAAGATAACTGCGTTCTGCGTCGTCGAGGGCGTGCTGATGCGTACCATGATTGATGCTCGAATCCACATGATGGACCGACTTCAACGACCGCAGAGAGTCTGGCAAATCGTTGACTTCAATCCTCTCCGATCGAGCGAGCGCGATGGAGCGTTCGATCACGTTGCGAAGTTCACGCACGTTGCCCGGCCAGCGATATCGTCGAAAACAATCTCGCACCTCGTCAGAAAGTTCCGTCACTCGAACGACTTCTGGTTGCAGTCGGTGCAGAAAACATTCAGCAAGGCGAATGATATCGTCGCCGCGGTCTCGCAATGGGGGTAGTTCGACGTGTATGACAGCCAGTCGATAGAAAAGATCTCGCCGAAACCGTCCGGCCGCGACTTCGTCAGAGAGATTGCGATTGGTCGCACAGACGAAGCGAGTATTGAAGGTCTCGGTTGCCGTTTGACCGACCGGAGTAAAAGTTTGCTCCTGAACAGCTCGGAGCAGCTTTGCCTGAAGTGGCAACGGCAGTTCACCGATCTCATCAAAGAACGCTGTGCCGAGATGGCATTCAGACAATAATCCCTTCTGATCTTTGATGGCCCCGGTGAATGCACCTTTGACGTGTCCAAACAACACGGATTCAAAAAGGCTTTCGGGAATCGCTGTGCAGTCAATCGTTCGGAATGGTTGACCGGAACGTGAACTCCGCTGATGGATCGCCCGAGCCACGACTTCTTTCCCGGTGCCACTTTCTCCCGTAATCAATACGTTCGTGTCGACATCGCAGATTCGCTCAAGGATGTCGAAGAGCTCCTTCATCGGCGAACTCTCACCAATGATCTCTGGAAACCTGAGATCATCGGATCTAGGGACCTTCGACAATCCGGTTGCCGGAAAGGCTTCATTCCTTCGTTGTTGGTTGAGCAACGCCCGTCGAACAGATGCGAGAAGGTCGTCGTACTTCACGGGCTTGATCAAATAGTCCGAGATTCCAAGTCGCAGACTTTCGATTGCCGTCGGAAGTGACGGCACGCCTGTGATGACGATCAGCGGAATGTTGGGCCACTGTGTGCGGCCAAGCCGGAGAAGCTCAAGTGACAGGTTGCCCGGCATCTTCAGGTCACTCAGTAACAGATCGAAATGATGCTGCTCCAGGGCAACCAGCGCCGAGTGCGCGTCCGGAACACATTCGCACTCATAGCCAGCTTTTCGAAGAAGTTCGCCCGTTGTGCGGAGGTACAAAGGCTCGTCATCAGCGATCAAAATTCGCGGGGCGAGTGTGTCATGGACCGGAGGCATGATTCGTCTCCTCGAGCCGCGATGGAAATCTCGCAGTGAAACGACTTCCGATGCCGACCGATGTCGCCACCGATATCGAGCCGCCCATGGACTCAATCAGGTTGCGAGAGACCGAGAGTCCAAGGCCCATGCCGTTGCCGGGAACACTGGTTCGAGTACTGAAGAAAGGGTCGAAGATCCGCAGCAACACTTCATCCGGGATTCCTGCGCCGTTGTCTGTCACGATCACATCAATCTGATCCGCATGCCTCTCGACGCAGACAGTTACCTGGGTAGTCGCTGGCGCTGCGAGGATCGCGTTGTGAATCAGATTGTAGAGAATCTGTTTAACCGGCCCTTCCGGCAGAACGACGGAGTTCGGACCATGCTCCGACCTCGTCGTGAGCGTTATTTTCTGCTTCTCTGAGATCGTGCCGAGCAAAGTCACTACTTCCTGGATCGCCTGCTCCACGAGGAACTCGCGAGGCTGATGGCGACTCGGGCCGTACAACTGATACATCTGCAGGACAATTGAGCTGATGCGTTCGATCTCACGATCGACGAGTTCGAGCAGTTCGAAGTGCTGATGAGACGGGGAGAACTCAGACTTAATCAATTCGAACGCATTTCGAATTCCGGCCAGTGGATTATTGATTTCATGAGCCACGCCAGCGGCGAGCTGTCCGAGGGCCGCGAGTTTCTCCATCTGCCTTCGGTGTTGTTCCAAAAGGCAAATTCGGTCTGTTCGCTCCTCAACGAGTCGTTCGAGATGCTCGGTGTACATGCGAAGCTGCTCGCGCAAGTGATGACGCTCGGTCATATCGCGAATACTGGTTCGAAATCCGAGATGCTTGCCGGACTCGTCGTACATTGGCTGCCACGACACAGCCACTCTCAACCGCGTTCCGCAGCGATGCATCGCTTCGAATTCGACGTCGTTCTCGGAGGTCCCGGCGGCGGCCTTGGCCATGATCTCAACGACCTGCGAACGTGATTCCGGGGCCGTCATCGGAATCGGATAGTCGGCCATTTTCAGGCATTCGTCCGGACTGTAGCCAGTCATCCGCTGCACCGCCGGATTCACCCAAAGCAAACGGCCGTTCGGAGCATGCCAGCCTTCCCAGTCGTAGGTATAGTCGGCAACCGATCGAAAGCAGGCCCTCCTGACGACGTCATCTGAGTTTGGCTCAAAAGGCATAGAACACGACTCACTCGTTTGCAGGATGAATGAGACCATTCCGAAAAGCAGCGATGATAACTCACTGATGTCTGTATTGTGATGCAGAATCACCTCCCACATCAATTGCGAGGAGCAACTGCCGCCGAATGAGAAAGCTGTCGTGTATCGTAAAACTGATGAACGACGAAAGAGATTTTCTGCACGTGCATCTTCACGAACACGACCGGCACAAGTGCAACTGGCTCCGATGTGTCAACGCGAGTTGACAGTGTCGACTCCTGTTGTCACGACCGTTTATCCTGCTTCCGAGCGTCGAAGTGTGGTTGACATCGGATTCGACGCTGGCAGGACATCAAGGAGAGATCCTGATCCAGTGGCAGACAACAAAGATTCGGCATTCCGGTCTGCAGTACTCCCGCTGTCAACGTCGAGCGACAGATGACGATGGTTGCAAGCAAATCGCTTTCGCTGTCGAGCGAGATCATTCGCTTTACATTGATGTGAATCGCCAGCAGTTCCCCGCACTAAAGTAATGCAAAGAGCGATTCCACTGAAACAACAACGACAACGGCACGTTGATTGCTTTCTCCCCTCACCGGTCAGACATGTTGATCTGACGATCTTCAAGAATCTCATGGAGTGGAGTCAACAGATGAAGACAATTCGACGAATTCTGATCGGATCTTTGATGGCCTTGATCGGCATCAGCATTTGCGCCAAGGATGTTGAAGGTTCCGTTTTCCGCAAGATGTATTCATCCCGGCCGAGCTCAACCTTTCGCTGCAAGCCGAATGGCGGACTGTTTCAAAGTCGTCCCGTGAGCCCCACAAGCACGTGGAGCCACCAGCATCCGAAATGGAACGCCGGGCGAAAAGCGACAGGCGCTGCATACATGAATTAGATTCCCTTTGATTGCAAGATTTCAAGGCTGGAATCCTTTGCTGTCACGCCCGAACGGTGGTCAATGAGCTTGCCACTGTTCGGGACTTGCACTCCTGCTATTCAGGTCACCCGGAGTCTTCAAAATGCCTGATTCGTCGTGAATCCCCTTTCATGCCTTGGTGCTCGACCAGGGCGATTAAGTTCGGAGAGGAAAGACCATGGCTCCTTGTCTGATCGCGATGCGTTTCATCCCCGACTCCGTCCCTCAGCCGTGTGTTCCGGCAACATCTGAATTCTCAGGCTGCGACACTGGAATCTCAGACGAGGAAGAGCGTGCCGAACTCAAGATGGGTGTTGGTTTGCTGGTCGTCCTCGGCATAGCTCCCATTCTGATCTTCCTTGTAGCCTACTGCATAAAGCCGGAACTCTTGAAGATCGACATCACCCCGGTCACGAACGAACATGATCCAGATGCACCTTGATGGCCTCCGCATAACTCTTGCGGAACAACAGTTTCTGTGTGCCGCCTGATCTTTCATCGCAAAAGAACATCGCTGAAGTCGCGCCGCCCGCGACGTTGAATTCTGAGATCAGTGAAACGGAGTCATCGCAAAGGCGAGGTTCATCAGCCTTTCATTAGCCCGTTTCCTCTGCATTGTGATGGCTATTTCGGGGGCTCAACGAGCCGTCCGTTCGCATCGCGCTCGCACGCCCTTCAAGCAGTGAGCGGCGTGGATTTGTGAGCAGCGGGGCGATGATTTGAGCGTGGCCAAGTTCTGTGAGTGGATTGGCGTGTCGCTGAATTCGTTTTATCGATGCCGTCAGAAGCTGGCGGCGGAGGACAGGGTTTCGACACAAGAAGTGCGAGCGAAAGGCGGTCTGGCGACAGAGCAACAAGCGACCTTAGACGAGTCGCGAAGGCCCTTGGCCACGAAGGTGTTGATGTCCAGCGAGCCCATGTTTGTTCCACTGACTGTGCTGCTTTGCCCGCTGTTGAAATCAGTCTGCCATGTGGAGCAGTCGTCCGAGTTCCCAATGACGATCGCTCGCTGCGTCGAATGATCAGCATTCTTATGGAATGCTGATCAGCGCACGAAAGTGTCAGCGGAGCGCCACCACCGGTTCCGGTCGAATCCTGCGAATGCACCCTGACATTGGCCCTGACCTGGGTACCAGAACCGTGGTTTCTGTCATCCCTTCAGGATGAGACTTTCTGCATTCAGTCACCGGTGGTGCGCCTGTCGGCGACCAACGGCTACTCTCTGACATCCTTTCCGGATGAGCCGCAGCGAATTCGTCCCGCCATGCCCGCGCACTTCATTTCACGCAGAACCCGAAAAGAATCATGATGCAGTTTTCAATTCTGCGGAACAACCTTCATCGAGTAATGTCCTTCGGCTGGCCACAGTGGGGTTTCGTTCGAGTCGCTCAAAGGCCCCTTCACCGCGATTTCGTACACATAGCCCGCTTTGAATGCATCGATCGCCAGTGTCACGGTTCGCTGGTCACTGGACAAAGTGAGCTTTTGCGGAGTCACTGTGTGGCGATCAGAATCCGGCGTGGCGTAGCTGCCGCCCCAGACTCGGGTGTAGCCCTGAACGCTCCAGTTGGCGGGATCCGTGGCCTTCGCGTCACTCACCGGATGGAAGAACGAAACATCGAAGCCGGTCGAAGTCGCGCTGATTTCGCGAATGCCGTTTGGAAGCGGCAGCGTACGTGACGGACGCAGAACTTCGATTGAACCTGTGTTGGTTCCTCCCTGCCAGCCGCTGTCCCAGATGCTGCCCACATACAACGCTCCATCCTTTGCAAATGCTGCAGCAATGGGGCCGACAAAGTTGGAGCCGCCTCCAGGCTGATCCGGAAGACTGAAGCGATAACTCGCACCCTGCAGAGTTCCATTCACATCCTGAACCGTGAAACGAATCAGACAGCGAGTATCGTATTCGCAGCCAACTCCGTGACCTGCCAGTTCACGAATCGGATAGTTTTCCGGGAAGAACGCAATCGCGTTGACGCTTCGAGTCCACGGATGCGGAACCATCAGGCTCGGCACTTCAGGAGTCGCATCCTTCACCGTTTCGAAGCGGGACGGAACACCATAGTGCCGTCCTTCGATCACATGATTGATCTCGTTGAACGTGTTTTGCACTCCCTGATTATCGGTGGCAAACAGATGACCGGACCGGTCCATTGCGAGCCCCATCGGGAATCGAAATGAGTAGGCAATCGGCGTCGGAGCACCACTCGAGTCGATTCGCAGAATGGTGCCACGCCAGCGGTCGTTGAATTTCGTTCGAGCCTGGGTTCCATAGTCGCTGCCAAGCCCGACGAAGTAGCGTCCGTTGTTGTCGCGAACCAGGCCTGTTGTCCAGTCGTGGTAGTCGTCACTGAAGCCCCAGCCCGAGGCGAACACATCGAACTCGTCGGCCATTCCATCGGCATCTTCATCGCGCAGCCGAACGACTTCGGGCTTGTGCGACACAAGCATTGACGAACCTTCCGATTGAATCCCATACGGCGCGGCGAGACCTTCGGCGAACAGACGGAGCTGATCCTGAAGACCATCCTGATCTGTATCAGATGCAATCCACACCTGCCCGCGAAGTGACGTTAACGCGAGGCAACCGTCATCCATCGGCGCGAGGGCTGTTGGCATGACGTTCGAGCTGATTGGCAAGCGACGGCCATCGAATCCCGGAACACTCGTGATCACATCCGCGGAACTCTTCGCCGCCGGCAACGTCGCGGGCAGCAACGATGGCGCTGGGATGGAGATCAGCATCGACAACCGAGCCGACTGGCCCTTGACCAGTCGAACGGCGCTCGATGAGTCACGTTGGCGTTCGGCGGTTTGCACGTCGACCTTCCACGGCACGTCCGATGAGTGTTGTTCGCTCATCCAGGCAGGCAGAAGAATCGCAGCGCTGTCCGGAGCATCTTCAATCGTCGCAGTCACTTCGACACCGAACGATGACTCGGGCGTTCCGGAGTCACGGTTCGAACCCGAACGACTTCCCACCGGCCGAAGGTCAAAACGAACAACGGCAGCTTCAAAGTGCCGACCGGGATCGTTCCATGTCGTCAGCGATGTATGGCGAGACGGAGCCGAATCATTGGACACCTTCGCGCTGGACGGCTCCGGCTCGTAGCGAAAACGAATCCTGAGGCTGACACGATCCGGATCGATCTTCCATGACAGCAGTTCGCCCAGACGTTGTTCATCCGCGACGGGCAGCAGCGCTTTGCCATGGCTCGCGTGCTCCATCTGAGCCACCAGAAGATCGTTTGCTTCGTCCGTGATCGAAATGCCCGCCAGATCCCAGAACCAGCTCTTGCCTTCCGTTCGCTGACGAGCAAACTCGCCCATCGACCATTGACGAAGCTGCATCGTGTCGAGATCGAAAAGCAGGTTGTGTCGGTTCTCGAAACCAGCGGCAAACGCACGAGCCACACTTCGACGCGACTTCGGATCATTCGGTTTCGTCCCCGGCAGAGTGAACACGTCGCGGAGGACTCGCGGACGATCTCCGGGACCAACGTTGACGATCTGCTCGTATCGACTCACAACCGTTGGCGGCTGGAACCTGGCATCGGACAGGGCCTTCCACATCACCGCGAACTGTTCCTGCATCGACTCATGCAGAACACCCGGCACCGCCTTGCGAATCGCCGGCATTTCGATGCCCGGAACAACTCGGATAGGATTCTGCATCCACCTCAGAAAGTAGCGCGATCGAATTCGCTGGCCCATCGTCATGATGTCCGAACCACGAGTCCCCAGCGCGACGTTGCGAGGCTCGAACGGTCCGGCCTTGTGACACGCAATGCAGTTGAACCCGGCAGCACCGACGAGCTGATTCCCAAGCAGGAGTTCATCTGTTGTCGCCAGAGTCGGATGCAGCGGGTTGTAATGCTGAAACAACTCCGAGCGAGATTCATCTGCCGCATCGGGGATTCGATCGGACTGAATGAGGTATTCTGCGATCGCTTTCTGGTCACTGTCTGAGATCGGGAACCTCGGCATGCGGACTGTCAGCCAAGGAAGCCGTCGCGATGTCTGTCGGCCAGCAAGGATGTCGTCCAGAGTTTCATCTCGAAGTCGGTCACCAACCGCCGTCAACGCTGGCGGAACCAGCGTCTGACTCTGCCCACGCAGGTCATCACGGAGCTTTTCAATCGTCCCCGCAATTCTGGACATGCCAGTTTGCTGGTTACGATCATGGCACGCAACGCAGCCATGACGCTGCAGCAATCGTTCGCCTTTGACAAAGTGCCCGACCGGCCTGAGCGGCTGGTTGATTGATTGAAGCCACTGGCGCATCGCGGTGATGTCCGTTGACGGTCGCACAAACATCGGCTGCCTGATGTCGTTCTTCGCTGCGGGCTGTGCGGCAACTTGCTCTGCCGTGACAACGCAACTGCGACCTAACTGTGAATCGGTCCAGGCCGGAGGTGCGATGCGATTCGTCGGCTCGCCGCCCGGGATCTCGTGACACGCTCGACAGTTCGCCGCTTTGACAAGTCGTTCACCGTTCTCCGTATTCCCGCTGACGGTTGAAGTGGCGTCTTTCTTCGGAGCATCCTTCGTCAGCGCGGCAACGATTTGGCGGCGCTCGTCATCGGACAGATCAAACACAGGCATTCGATGAGACGATTTGAGCTTCTCAGGCGACTTCAGCCATGTCATCAGCCACTGCGAACTTCGACGATGGCTCACATGAGACAGATCGGGACCGGCATATACCGACTCTGGTGTGAGACCCTTTGCCTCAGCAACAGCATGACAGGTCACACAGCCCGTTTTCAGAATCAGCGCCGCGCCGGCATCGACATCGCCGTCTTTGAATTTTGGGGCGGACCCCAATGATGGCGCCTTCGCCGTCTGCCGCAAATAGGCCGCCACATCCTGCGCGTCCTGTTCAGAGAAACCGAAGCTCGGCATCGCCGTCTGCGGATTCACCGACTTTGAATCCATCAATCGCGCGATCAGAGTTGCGTCAGAGTTCGACTCCAGATGCTTCAACGACGGCGCCGGAAGAGCTGGTAGTTCATCGAGCCCCGTATGACACGCGACGCATCGCATGGCATCGGTCAGGTCATGGCCGCGCTCGATGACTAGACTGCTCCGCATCGAAGCGGCGTGCGGCGATTCGTCGTCCAGAAGGCTGCTCGACAACACATCCGCTGGAAGGGGTTCCAGAGTGAAGTTTGGGGACGACCAGAACAGTTGGAGTTTCGGGTTCTTTCGTTCGCCATTCCTGAATGTCACGGCAATCGGATGATCGCCGTTCTGAAGATCGAAAAAATCGCCCGAGAGGAAGACCTGCTCGCCACTTCCGGCCAGCACTGTCCTGCCATCGATCTGAACATCCACCTCGCCGGTGATCATCGCATGAAATCGATGTTGCCCCGGCTGGCGAACCAGAATTCGTCCGCGCCATTGAATCTGAATGCTGTCCTGAAGCCGCGGATCGACCGGAGTCTCTTTCCAGTCAAAACTGATCGTGCGATCGCGCCGATGAACCTGATGCGAACCGTCAGAATACGTGGCAACCAGTCCCGCAGCGGCGTCTTCCTCTTCGGCAGCGAATTCATCCGCAACCACTCGCGGCACTTCAACGCACGAGGTGAGGAGCATGATGACGAACAAGAAGACAAGTGCGCGAGGCAACTGGTCACGAAGGCTGCGGTCTTTCGATCGCCTGAAGAACATCTCGACAAGCGAAGTGATGCTTCGGTTAATAAGGGTTGAGGTTCCTGGCGAGCGGGGGATGTCAATCCCCTGATGGAATGTTCGAGAGTGAATCAGGGGACTGACGTCCCCCGCTCGCCTCAAAACACACCGAGCAAAGAATAGTCGCAGGCTGGCCATGGTTGAGTCGATCTGCTGAACTTGATCGCGATGGGGAATGTCAGGTGAGATTCGGCAGAATACCAGACTCGACCAATCCATTCACCAAACTGCAGGCGTACCGGAGACCGGTCGCTCTGCCGACCGGATTTCAGCCTTTCGGGGTGACAAGCCGCGTGCGGGCACCGTGGCAGAAAAAAAATGGTGTACCCGCGCTCTGCACGACTGAGACAGTCGTGCTACGTATGTAGAGCGATTGTCCCAATCGCTCACTGCACTCAGCCCGGATATGGCTTTTCAGGGCCTTTTGAAAAAATCTTCCAGGATTGTGTCACCGAAAAGACTGGCCAGACCACTTGTTGGCGGGTGAAAATCTGGCAGGAAGGACAAAGGCATGCATCTCCCGGACGGACAACTTGTCGACAGAGCCGCTCACGGCGATCGCGATGCGTTCACGGAGATTGTACGCCGATATCAGAGCCTGCTGTGTTCGATTGCCTACGGCATCACGGGACGACTGGAATCCAGTGAAGAACTGGCTCAGGACGCCTTTGTGGCCGCGTGGAAATCGATGGATCAGCTTCGTGAGCCGGATCGGCTGAAGCAATGGCTGAGCGGCATCGTCAGGAATCTTGCGATGAATCGCTTCCGACAATCGTCACGCGATGTCCTCGGACAGGCTGGGGCGGTTGATCATGATTTGCAGGATCAGAAGTTCTGCGATCCGGCGGACCAGTCGGTGGCTCGGGAAGAATTCGAACTGATCGATCGCATGCTGCATGCTCTTCCCTCGCATTATCGCGAACCTCTGGTGTTGTTCTATCGCGAACAGCAATCAGTGGCTCGTGTGGCCGAACTGCTCGATCTTTCGCCCGACACAATCAAACAACGACTGTCTCGCGGACGCGATCTGCTGCGTTCTGAGGTCGAAGCCATCCTTGAACGAGGCTTGCTCAGCACGTCACCGGGAAACTCATTCACGATGGGTGTCCTCGCCGCACTGCCGGTGCTCTCCACATCGGCAAAGACAGCCACTCTCACTGTCACTGGCGCGAAAGGGTTATCGGCAATGAACACTGCAGGCTGGATGGGTTACGCAGGAGCTGTCCTTGGTCCTTTAGCGGGAATCCTCGGCGGCTGGTTTGGTTATCAGATGTCACTTCGAAGTGCCCGATCAGAACGCGAACGAGACTATGTCCGTCGCCAGACAAGGATCATGCTGGCTCTGATCGCAGGGTTCGTGATCCTGCTGACGGCAACAGGCTGGTTGCGTCGTCAACTGGGATTGTCAACGGGACAACTCACTGTACTGATCGTGACAGTGGTGTTCACGTATACCGTTTGTCTCTTCGCGATGATCTTTCAATCGAACCGTCGCATTGCGGAGATTCGACGAGAAGATGGCACAGACACGATGCTCGATCATGAAGCAAACAAACAGCTTCCGAAGTTTGTGGCCGATCTGAATCGTCGTCGCATCTTTGAATCGAAGACCCGTTTTCTTGGATTGCCTCTGCTGAGCGTTCACTTTGGTGGAGGACATGGGCTTGGTTCCGGCAAGCCGGGAATTGCTCGCGGCTGGTTTGCCTTCGGTGACCATGCATGGGGTATGCTGTTCGCGACGGGCAATCTGGCGGTCGCTCCAATCGCCTGCGGCGCGATCGGCGTCGGACTGATTTCGCTCGGCGGACTCGGCATCGGTGCCGTGACGCTCGGCGGACTTGCGATTGGTGGCTATGCGGCCGGAGGTCTTTCAGCCGGCTGGGTTGCCTTCGGAGGCGTGGCTGTCGCCTGGCATGCAGCCGTCGGCGGACTTGCCTGGGCCCACGACATCGCTCTTGGCGGCGTCACGTCGGCCGCCAACATGAATGATGATGTTGCCAAGGCGTTCCTCGCGAACAGCATTTTTCTGAAGTCAGCCCTTCGACTCAACACGTTCACATGGTGGATCATCATTCTGCTGACCATGCTGCCGTTCTATCTGGTCGTTCGCTTCCTGCCGAACAACTCGAACGCGACTGATCACGCACAGTGACGGCTGAACGTCTTGACGACGGAGCAGCAGAACAGCTCAAGACATTGCCCCGCGAGAAGTCGTTTCACGGGGCGTTATTCGTCCACCACTTTCCTGACGTTGTCTCCAGGCAAACGATCGATGAGTAGCAGGAAAGGATCGACGCCAGCGGTCTCAGGACGTTGCCTGGTTTCGAAGGTCACGACCGTTCGGCCGGAAGCGATTCGTCGTTTCTCGCGGAAAAGTGTTTCGCCAAACTGTTGACCTTCCGCCGGAGCCGCAAACGCACCGACTTCGATCAATTGATCAAACGGCACGACCGTTTCTTTTCCCGTCTCATCGGCTTCAAACTTTTCGCTCTCGACTTCCAGAGTTACCTGCCAGCGATCGTCCGCAAGCTTCTTCGCCTTCGCTGAGATGGCACGATTTGAATACAGGGTGATCTTCTCGAACAACTCTTGAAGCAGCGGATGGTGCTCTGACGGAGTCTGGGCTCGCAGGGCATCGATCAGATCGATCGACGTTGGATACGGCGGATCCTTGTAAGCAAAGCGATCCACCAAGGTTCTCAGAGCCGCGTTGACTTTGTCTTCACCGATCATCTCCTTCAGGTAGTACATCACGACGCTGCCTTTGCGATAATGGATGTAGCCCTGATTCGCCTCGACGGTCTTCAAGGGCCGCTACTTCAGCAACTCAGCACCGCGGGACCTCAGGTAGCTGTCCATTTCTTCCCGCAGAAAGCGACGCATCATGTCGCGACCATATTCCTTCTCCATGACCATCAGCGCGGAGTACTGAGCGAGCGTCTCAGACAACATCGTCGCGCCTTCCATGTTGGCACCCATCACCTGATGAGCCCACCACTGATGCGCCATTTCGTGAGCGACAACGTAGAAGACCATATCGATGTCGTCTTCGTCACGAATGTCGGCAATGAAACCGATCGCTTCGGAATATGGCATCGTTCCGGGAAATGCCTGAGCGAAGGTGGCGACTCGGGGGAACTCAATGATGCGAGCCTGTTTGTGGCGATACGGCCCAAAGTGCTGGGTGTAGTAATCCAGCGACTTGTGGATCGATCGCATCATGTTCGGCACGTTCCATGAATGCTCCGGATGGTAATAAACCTCCGTCGCCACGCCGTTCCATTCGTCTCTTGCGACCTCGTAACGAGCCGAAATGAACGAGTAGAAGTTCAGCGATGGATGATCGACCTTGTAATGAAAATACTTCCGTCCGTTTTCTTCCCAGTTCTTCAGCAAAGAACCCGGAGCCACGGCAATCTGATCGGGCGACGTACTGATGATGGTTTCCACATCCACCCAGTCGCTGCTGTTGCTGATGTAGTTGTTTCGACGAGACTTGAGATCATCCGGATTCAGCGGCGGCATCATCTCGGGCTCACCAAGTCCATGTTTTTTCCGATCCAGACGATTCTGCAGTTCACGTGTCGTCTGATAACCGATCTGCGGGCAGATCATATTGTTGAAGAAGGTGCCATTCTGAACGATGTCGGCACGCGTGAGATTGTTTTCAAAACCGCGAGCCGCATACTTTACGGTGTACTCCATCGTGATTGATTCGCCGGGCTGCAGAGCGGGCTCGAGTGTAAAGACCTGATAGTTGAGTTCCTTCTTTTCTTCCGTGAGAGTTCCTCGTTCGATACTCACGGTCGTTTCGTAGCCGTCGGCAAGAGCCAGATGGACTGCCGACTGCGGTACCGTGTCGCGATTGATCAGCACCTGCCTGCCTCGAAGCTCCAGAGCACGTTTCTCCGGGAACAGATCGATCTCATATCGCACGGAAGCGACTCGCGGCTGCGAGACGGGCTCGACGGAAGCTTTCAAAGTCGTCTCGTACTTCACCGCCAGCAACTCGTTCTCCGTTGCCGTTCGGTATTCGTTGAGCACCTGCGTGTTATACCAGGCCCATGCGGCCGTCGATCCCCAAAGCAGAAACAACGCGACGCTGACAAACCGCATCGAACCGCGCCAGCGACGTGCTGCCTCGGCAAGTCGAGCCACGACAAGAGTCTCGCGACCGCGCTGCCAGTACAGAATTGCTCCAATGGAGACGAGTGACGCAAAAAGCAACCAGTATAGCACAAATGCCTTCAGGCCGGTCTGGTATGGAGCGAAGCGGTACAAGTCCGAGTACGTGTAGGACGGAAGTGAGCCGAAGTTGACGAGTCGCGTTTCGATGTCCAGCATCAGCCAGAGGAACGTGTCAGCCACAACCATCAGAATGAACAGGAAGTAGCCCAGATACTTGTTCGGCGCCATGACGTGAGCCAGCATCGCCAGCACGACAAGACAGAACATGCGAAACAAATCAATTCCGAGCAACTCCGTCACGTAAAGCGAGACCTGGAACCTTGTGTAGCCTTTCGCCGCCTGAGTCAACATGCCGGCGCACATTCCGATGCTCAGCATGACCATCACAATCAGAGTCAGCGCGACGATCTTGCCGACGAACATGATCCACGTAGGATGTGGCAGAGCATCAAAGACATCGTCAAGGCGGGCATCGCGTTCCTTCCAGACGAGAACTCCTGCGAAGAAGGTGATGATGGCAATCAGGAAGAGGTACAGCGATCCTCGAATCAGGTCGATCATGTTGTAAGTCACCGGCAACGCCTTCAGGCCGAAACCTTCGCCGGATGTCAGAATCAGGGCAGCCAGCGTATTGACCATCGCGAATACGGCGATGACAACGAACACGGTGCTTCGAACCGTGCTGAAGAAGTCGATTCGAATCTGACTGATCAACTGCGAAATGACCGTGCCAGCTCCGGTGTGAAAAACCGGCTTCAGGATCGCCGCAGACTTTGGTCGTCGATCGGCTTCGGCCTTCGAAGACTTGCCGGCGGACGAACGCTCAGAGAACGAAAAACGTCGGCAAACGATGGCCAGCAGCGTCATGCCGACGCCAAGCCAGAGCAGACGATTCCAGAACAGCATGCCGGACAGCGTCACATACTTCGAGTTCTTCTCGGCGACGGTCCAGTATCGAGTCTCCAGCGCGAAGGTCCGGATGCCGAACGGGTCAATGAGCCCGGCCAGTTCCTTGTTGTCGAGATCCGTCAGGAGATTGCTCGCGATGCTGTATCCGACCAGCATCAGGATCACGGCAAGAAACGAGACCACGGTGCTTCGAAACCAGGTCGCCAGTGCAAAAATGATGGCCGCAAGAAAGATGGCATTGGGAAGACCGAAGACAAGGAATCCCCACAGATGCGCGCCGAGCGAAACTGGTCCCCAACGGTCCGGATCATATCCGGGAACAACCATCGCAACCATTCCAGCGAAGATGATGCCCAGGCTAATGCCGAGCATCGGCAGTGCTGAAATGACGGCAGAGCCCCAGAATCGCCCCATGAGATACGACAGGCGACCAATGGGTTTTGAAAAGATCAGCCCGCTGGTCTGATGAGCAAAGTCGCGCGTGGCGGCGGAGTTCACAAACGCCACCGTCATGAGGCAGCAGATCAATCCCATGCTCGCATAGAACGTCTGAATGACGTGCGGCGCGTTTCGTGTCGTGTTCTCCAGCGCATTGCCGACCCGAACATTGTCCGAGATCGTCGCGCCGAAAATCAACAGCGAGTTGACGAACAGAAACACATACAGCATGAATCCGCGAAGCCAGTAGCTGATCTCAAAGCGAAAGAAGGTGCGAAACATGTTGTCATCATTCAGCGAGAGGTGATGTCAGACAGGAAAGGGAGTGCAGGGCGAAACCGGCTGCCGTGTGTCTCTCGGAACCAGCAGGCAACTTGAGTGATCTCAGTGCCGGGACTGGTCGATCAAACGCAGCAATGGGCTGTCAGTGTTTTCAGGCGGCTTGTTGAACGCGAGAAAAGAAGACATCTTCAAGGTCTGGTTCCACGGCAGAAAATCCTGAATCCGGACGTTCTTCGCTGAGCACATGAATCAGCGGTCGACCGGCCACCAGTTTCGTCGAGATCACTCGATAGCGTTGCCGATGATCGTCCAGTTCCTGGCGTGTGATTGACTTCTGCCAGACCTTGCCTCGCAACTGTTCTTCGGCCTGCGACGGTGGACCTGAATACTGCACTTTGCCCTGATGAATGATGGCCATATTTGTGCACAGCTCTTTGACATCCTGAACGATATGAGTCGACAGGATCACGACAACGTTCTCACCGACTTCAGACAGCAGGTTGTAGAAGCGATTGCGTTCGCCCGGATCAAGGCCGGCCGTTGGTTCGTCGACGATCAGCAACTTCGGATCACCAATCAGTGCCTGAGCAATTCCGAATCGCTGCTTCATGCCGCCGGAGAATCCACTGATCGCCTTCTTTCGATGCTGATACAGATTGACTCGCTCAAGCATCGCATCAACCACTTCGCGTCGCTCCGAGCTGTTGGTCAACCCCTTCAGGATCGCGATGTGGTCCAGCATCTCCCGGGCGGTCGTGCGAGGATAGACACCAAACTCCTGAGGCAAATAGCCGAGCAGTCGTCGAACTTCCTGCTTCTGCTCAAGAACGTTCAGGTCCCCCAGTCGAATGGTGCCTGAGTCGGCATCCTGCAGTGTCGCGATGGTTCGCATCAGCGTCGACTTCCCGGCACCGTTTGGACCGAGTAGGCCATACATCCCAATCGGAATCTCGAGCGTCACATGGTCCAGCGCTTTGACGCCGTTGGAGTAGGTCTTGCACAGGGAATCGATTCGCAATGTCATGAACCACCGATGCCAAACAGGGTGTGAAGGTTTGATTGACAGAAACCAAGCTGCCGATCAGTTGCCGCGCAAAGGCGAACCACGGCTGGAAATCTCTCGTCGTCGGAGCTTTCGGACAGTATAGAACGTTCAGGCAACGCTCGACCAATGTTCGCCAGTTCGCCCGACGATCGGATTTCTTCGATCCAAATCGCCAATGCTCCGCCAACTTCTGGATTTGGGCGTTCGCACGACGCGAGATCCGTCGACTCAAACGCAAACGGAGCGGTTGAACTGACCATGTCAGCCCAAGCCGCTCCGTTGTTCTGGCATCAATCTTCAGTCGGAATCAGTAAACCCCAACCGTCGTTGTCTTCGCGAAGACGTGGTACGGTCGAACGCTGCTGACACCGTCCCATGGATACTTGTCGTGCGGCTTCTCGCGTTCGCCTTCGTCGCGTTCGAGGAAGCCGGGAACGAACAGTTCTTTGGTCATCGTGTAAAGCTTCACACGACCGGTCTTGCCGTAGTCAACAACCTTTGTGTGATCATCGAAGTCAACCACTTCAATCACCGCGCGAGGCTGAGGTGCGAAGTAGGTGATCTTGTAGTTGTCAGCCGGATCGAATGGCTTGCCGCATGCCAGTCCCATCAACGTGTTGCCGTAGGTTGGTGTGATGTAAACATTCGGCCCGAGCAGCTCTTCGCAGGCAAAGCGGAACCACTGCTGAGTGAACTCGGTGCCCCCGCAGAAGATACCTTTGATGCCGGCTTCTTCGATGCTGCTGCCTTTGTCCATCAATCGCAACGCCAAAGCTTCCAGCAGCTTCGGAGTTGTGAACATACACTGTATGTCGTTGTTCGCACCCAGAATGGTCATCGCCTGATCGATGCAGTGAGCGCTGTAGGCCTTGGCTCCTTCCACGTCACCCTTCTTCAGCAGCTTGACAACCCAGCGAGGATCCAGGTCCACGCAGAAGCAAATGCCGCCACGGAACTGAGCGAGGTGTTCAATGGCCAGTCGCAGACGACGAGGGCCCGACGGACCCAGCATCAGCCAGTTCGATCCCTTCGGAAACGATTCATCCGGCAGAGTCGCGCTGAAGAGTTCGTAGTCGATCCAATGGTCTTCGACAACAACCCGCGACTTTGGAATGCCGGTTGTGCCGCCAGTTTCGAACACATAGATCGGCTTGTCCTGCAGCTTCTTCGGAACCCATCGACGCATCGGTCCGCCGCGCAGCCAGTCGTCTTCGAACAGCGGAAACTTTTTCAAATCGTCGAAGCAGTTGACGTCTTTCAATGGGTCGAAGTTGAACGTCTTCTTCTTTTCCAGCCAGAAGTCTGATCCGGTGTCGTCACCGAAATGCCACTGGACCATTTCCCGAGTATGCTGATCCAGAAGTTCCTTCTGCTGCCGACATTTATCGTCAAGTGTTGCCACCGAAAGTCCTCACCATGAGTCAAAAAGGAAGGAGAATTGAGGTCGCGCCGCGTTTCTCAGCGCGTTTTTGCAGGGGAAAAAGCATCGTCTGCAGGGCATCGTAGGATGCCGATGGCTGTTTTCAAACGCGGTGCGGCTTCTGTCCAAAGGATGACAAGATTCGCGGGATTTGAATGATCCTGGTACAGTTTGAGAGAAGAAATCAGCGTTCGATCCGGAGTTCTCAGACAAAAATGAGGCCGCGACGGCTATTCTTCCTGCCGCTCGCCGAGTTGAATTGTCGTTGGGAGTTCATCGCATGAAACCCGTCCTGATGCTGACCAGTCTGCTGATCTTGATCCCAACCTCGCTATTGGCGCAGGAATCGGTCGCGACAGCACCACTGACGCCTGCGGAAACAGCGGCGAAGATCGATCAACTCTTCGAAGCCGCATGGAAAGCAAACTCCGTCGAGCCCGCGCCGAAGTCGAATGATGAAGAGTTCGTACGACGACTGTATCTGGACCTCGCCGGTCGCATCCCATCCGTTTCGGAAGCTCGCGAATTCTTCGACGACGCGTCGCCCGCTAAGCGAACCGAACTTGTTGAACGACTGCTCGACAGCCCGGCCTTCGTTCGCCACTTCACCATCCTCTGGCGCAACGCGCTGATCCCGCAAGCGACTAGTGACTTTCAAACTCGCGCGCTGCTGCCGGGATTTGAAGCGTGGCTCTGGAAACATTTTTCGTCTGGAACTCCATACGATCAGATCGTCCGCGAACTCATCACTGCGCCGCTGGACTTTGGCGACCCGCAGGGCGTATTGACTTCTCCCAACAGCCCCAGCGCATTCTTTCTTGCACGACAGGTTGCACCGGAGAATCTGGCAACTGGAACGGCTCGCGCATTCCTTGGAGTGCGGCTCGATTGTGCTCAGTGCCACGATCATCCGTTCGACAAATGGAAGAAGGATCAGTTCTGGAGCATGGCCGCGTTCTACTCGGGATTTCAATTGCCCGATGCACCGAATCCAGATGTTCCGATGATGCAGGCTCGCATAGAAAACACTTCGTCGCGATCCATCAAAGTGCCATCGACCGGCGATATGGTCCCGGCTAAGTTCCTCACTGGAGCGGAGCCCGCATGGACCGACACCGATCGACCGCGCGAAGTTCTGGCGAAATGGATCACAGCCAAAGACAATCCGTGGTTCGCAAAGATGGCGGCCAATCGACTGTGGGCATTGTTCATGGGGCAAGGCATCGTTCAGCCAGTCGATGATTTCTCGGACAACAATCCGCCTTCGCATCCTGAAGTTCTGAATCTTCTGGCCGAGCAGTTTGCGGCGCATGACTATGATTTGAAATTCCTGGTTCGCACGATCACGCTGACTCGTGTTTATCAGACGACCAGCCGCCAGACTCATGCCAGTCAGGCCGATCCGACTCAGTTTGCTCGCACGGCTTTGCGGGGACTCACGCCAGAGCAATTCTTTGACAGTCTCGCGGAAGCGACAGGCTTCTATCAGCCGTATCGAACAGACAACCCGTTCGTGATCGACGACGAATCACCTCGCGGTCGGTTCCTGACATTGTTTCGAGACGAAAACGACTCGCCGCTGATGAAGGAAACCACGATCCTCCAGGCGCTGGCGATGATGAACGGAGACTTCGTCGATAATGCCACGTCGCTGGACGACAGCCAGACGCTGCGAGCGATCGCCGACTTTCCGCTGATGTCTGACGACGAGAAACTCGACACACTCTTCATCGCAGCCCTCAGCCGCAAACCGACGGAATCAGAACGCGCGACCTTCGGAAAGTATCTCAAAGACGGCGGCACGAACAAGAACCCTCAGGAAGCCATGGCCGACATCTTCTGGGCTCTGCTCAACAGCAGCGAGTTCTTGCTGAATCATTGAGCCGTTACTGCCAATCAAAAGCTGCCTTACGCCGTTGGTCGTGGTAGACGCCGGAGTGTGACTTTGCGGCGCTGTCATGTCACGATGGTTTGAACAAAGTCGCCAACAGTTGCGTTTTCGTTCGAGACTATCGACCATGATGGTCCACGCTGACTCTGCTCATTCCTTTGGCCATGAGACCACCCATGCCCGCCGCCCGTTTTGTGACATCAATGCTTGCTGTCCTGATCGTCTCATCAATTGCCCTTGCCGAAGATGACCAGAAGACGGGCCATCCAGATCCTCCAAAAGGGATGAAACTTGCCTACCATCATGATTTCGAAGATGGCAAGGTTGATGGCTACGAACCAACCGACCCCACCGCGTGGACTCTGCAGGAACAGAATGGCAACCGCTTTATTTCGCTGACGAAGCGAGACAGCAACTTCAAGCCGCCGTTTCGATCGCCGCTCGGGCGAAGTCTGATCCGAGACTTCACCGCATCCACGTTCGTGATGGACATCCGACTGCAGTCGACCATCAAGGACTACAACCATCGAGACTTGTGCCTGTTCTTCGGCTACCAGGACGACGCTCATCTGTACTACGTCCACTTCGGCAAGAACACCGATGATCATGCCAACCAGATTTTCATCGTCAACAACGAAGCGCGAAAGAAAATCTCAACAAAGACAACACCGGGAACTCCGTGGACCGATGGATGGCATCACGCTCGCATCGAACGCAACGCCGAGTCGGGTGATATTCGAGTCTTCTTTGACGACATGACAACACCGGTGATGACCGCTACCGACAAGAACTTCACAAGTGGTCGGCTTGGCTTTGGTTCGTTCGACGACATCGGCAACTTTGACGACATCCGAATCTACGTCCCCGCGGCGGAAGCCAACGCGGGGCTGAAGAAGATCGATCTGAACGCTGATGAATCCAGGCAGGTTACACTCGATCGCGACCCAAAGCAGTATCTTGGTCATCCCACCACGCTGTTGCTGGAAGATGGCAAGACGATTCTATGCGTGTATCCCGAAGGACACGGCAAGGGCCCGGTCATCTATCGTCGTTCGCTCGACGGGGGACTCACCTGGAGCGACCGCCTGCCAACGCCCGAGTCCTGGAAGACATCCAAAGAAACGCCGACGCTCTTTCGTACCATCGATGCCAGCGGAAAGAAGCGAGTCCTGATGTTTTCGGGCTTGTATCCCATTCGTCTGGCTGTCAGTGAGGACGATGGTGCGTCATGGTCAGACTTGAACGCCATCGGAGACTTCGGCGGCATCGTGGCGATGTCGTCTGTCGAAGCCGTCGACAGAACACCGGGGCATTATATGGCATTGTTTCACGACGACGGCCGCTTCATCCGCGACGGCGCGAAGCCAACGAAACCCATGACCATGACGTTGTTTCAGTCGCGTTCAATGGATGGAGGACTCACCTGGAGCCAGCCGGAGGTGATTCATGCGTCGACTGAATATCATCTGTGCGAACCCGGCCTGGTACGATCCCCCGACGGCAAGCAACTGGCCGTTTTGCTGCGAGAAAACAGCCGGCGTCACAACTCGCAGATCATCTTCTCTGACGATGAAGGCAAGACGTGGTCCAAGCCTCGCGACCTTCCTGACAGCCTGAACGGCGATCGTCACACGGCGAAGTACTCGAACGATGGCCGACTGCTGATTTCCTTTCGTCGCTACAGCCCCAAAGGCAAATCGTGCGAGTTCGAAGGCGACTGGGTCGCATGGGTCGGACACTATGAAGATCTTGTCAACAACTCGGAAGGTCAGTACCTCGTCCGTCTGAAAGACAACCAGCACAAATGGGACTGCGCCTATCCGGGCGTCGAACATCTGACCGACGACACCATGGTCCTCACCACCTACGGCCACTGGCAGGAAGGCCAGCCTCCCTGGATCATCAGCGTGCGACTGAAGCTGGCTGAGCTGGATCAATTGGCGTCAAAGTAGATCGGGACGTGTGCATCAATTCATCGGACCTGAGACAGATCGGCCTACTGACGAAACGCCAGCAGCTTCGCCAGCGCCTCGGCGAACTGCGACAGAGCCTCCTCCGACGCACTCGATCAATCTGAGCCTCACGCCCTGAATCGTTTTGCCAAGACCCATGTTATCGGCCAGAATCGCTCGACCAGCTCCTGCGGCGAAGGCGATGCCATCCATCTGATACGGCAGCAGTTCGGTCTTCAGGAGGCTCTTGCGAAGAGCATGTTTCGCTGGATCTTTGCGAATCTCCTGCACCAGTGATTTGATTCGCTGACGATGAAGCTGATGCTGGATGGACTCTTCCGCGTCCGGATAGACGATAACAGGTTCTCCCATACCTTCCAGCTTGTCGATGCGTCGCACCAGATCATTGACGTCGGAAATATCAACATCTTTCAGCGGCCCGATGACTTTGGCGGTTGAGTTATCAAGTTTGTCCGGCACACCGAGTCGCAATGCGAGATCGATCCCGTATTTCAGATAGACGCTGGTCTCTTTCTGCTTCGGCTTTTTGCGAAATGCGGACGCATCGAAACGCCGCTTGAGCTTATTCAGGGCATGCAGAATATGCTTGCACGTGCCGAGTGTGTTGGTGCGATAATCGGGACACGTGCAGAAGGAATCGCCAGGCTCTGTGCCTCGCAGAGCGACTCGATAAGACTTGCCGCTGAGCTTGCTCGTGACGATATACTCGCCCCACGGAGTCGTTGCGGCCTTGTTCACGGCTTCGACGCTCATCTTTTCGTCTTTGGCTCGCTGCTGCCGTTCGGCCATCGCGCGTTCAATGAGCTGCTCTTCGCTGAGTGCTTCGACAGGCTTCCGTTCTTCCGGCGCACGAGCGAGTCCAAGGACCACTTTTGATTCGAGAATCGTCGACAGCGCCGTGCCCATGTGAACGCATGTGTCGTGGCACTTGTCGCAGTTGACCAGCAGCCGTTGGACCTTATCCTGCCGCAGCGTGATGGTGACGATGACGTCTTCCGCGGGCAGTGATAGACGGAACATGTCTCCGACGAGCGTCGCTTGTTCTTTCAGATTATCTGCCGAAATCTTCCCGCCTGCATACAGCAGCTTCTTGCCTTCCACCGGCCCGCCGAGCAGCTCACAGGCTTGCGTAAACGTCAGCCGCGAGAGCTTGTCTGTGAGTGTGAGATCTTTCGATTTCTTAATCTGCGTGGCCATCGTGCGACTCCTGGGGATTCTTTCCGTTCGAGTAGTCGCGGAAGTCTAATCGTACGGTGTTGATGAGGCGAGTCGTAGGGTGTGTGAAGCGCAGCGAAACACACCATTTTTGCGAGTGTTTTGAGGTTGGTGTTTCGTTTCAGCGGAGGCGTAAGATCGTGGTGTGTTCCGCTGGCGCTGCACACACCCGTCCTACTCCAAATCCATTCCGTCAAGATGCGGCAGCGGCCCCGAGCCCCAGTTCTCCGAGTAATGCCCGGATGTCACATGCCGATGAAACGAAGACCACGGCCAGTCTTTGACTCGCGTGACATAGCCATGTTTGACGGGATTGAAATGGATGTAATCGAAATGCCTTTCAAGATCCGATTCGTCTCGTATGACGTGTTCATGATATCGACGTTGCCAGATTCCTCGGTGCCCACGGCGTTTTTGCGATGCGGTTACCTTTTCTTCGTGACCTCCAGCCGCCAGCCAATCGGATGTGAAGCTATCTTTGATGGCTTTCATGCGTCCGGGGTAATCGGAATCCCCGTGCGGCAGAGTCACAAGGCAATGTAGATGATCGTGCAGAAGAACGATCGCCGGCAGTCTGAACGGTTGTTCGGCAATTGTCTTCCTGATCGCCATGCCGAGAAGATCACGAGCCTTTGCGTCTCGAAAGAAGGGATAGCGATGGCAGGTGACGAGCGTGAAGAAATACGTGCCTCCGGCGACAAACCAGCGGCGGTAATCGGACATTGCGGGTCCCTTTGCTGAGTGAAGGCAAGAGTTCATTTCTTGACAACATACAGCTTTTTCGTAGGGTGTGTGAAGCGCAGCGCAACACACCATTATGGGATTGTTTCGGTTTGGTGGAGGCGTGAGATTTTGGTGTGTTCCGCTGGCGCTGCACACACCCTACGAAGCTTTCCGTTCGGATAGTCGCGGAAGTCTAATCGCGCGGTGTTGATGAGGCGAGTGTTGCTGTAGGTCGATTTGTCCTCAGATCGACATGCCTGCAACCGCATCCACCAAAGCCGGGTTATTCCAATCAAGAGCCTTCCTCATCAATAAGCGGCCAGGCAGTCATGGCCACTGGACGTCCCTCCAGGTCATTTTTTTCCAAAGACTGATGCTTCGAGACAACAGTGATAAATTTGGTTTCACCCCGTTCGCAACATACAATCAACCGTTAACCGTACACGTTTCCGGGGCATTTCTGGCTCAGTACCAGCAGGGCGCTGTTTTGGACACCACAGACGAGGCGGAGTCTTCTCGTGAATACACCGAGCAGTGAAGTTCATCATCGCTCTTCGCCGGAAGCCAAGATTGCACTCTTTCGGTCCCTGTTTCGTGGCCGCGAGGATGTTTATCCCAGACGCTTTGAAAGTCGAGCAATTGGTAAGTCGGGTTATGCTCCTGCATGTGGCAATGAATGGGTGCGAGGTCTCTGCGAAAAGCCACGAGTGAAATGTGCGACCTGTGTACATCGCAAGTTTTTGCCCGTGACGGACTATGTGATCCGCTGGCATCTTTCCGGGCAGGACCAGGGCGGTGCGGAATTCACGGCCGGCGTTTATCCAATGCTGCTTGATGAAACCTGCTTTTTCCTGGCGATGGATTTCGACAAAACTCACTGGCAGCAGGATACAGAGGCCGTACTTGATACCTGTCGTCGCCTTGATGTGCCGGCGGCTTTAGAGCGATCTCGATCGGGCAATGGCGGGCACATCTGGATCTTCTTCAATGATGCAATTCCGGCATCGGTCGCACGTCGTCACGGATCACATGTGCTCACAGAAACCATGGAGCGACGACCGGATATCGGGCTGGATTCTTATGACCGCTTCTTTCCCAATCAGGACACTCTGCCCAGAGGTGGATTCGGCAATCTGATCGCGCTGCCGTTGCAAAAGCAGCCGCGTGTTCATGGCAACAGCGAGTTTCTGGACGAGCATGGAACGCCACATGCCGACCAATGGAAGTACCTGAGTTCCATCCGACGCATGTCGCGATCTGCAGTCGAGAAAATTGTGCAGGATGCTGGTTCACGTGGGCGAATCATAAATATACGCGTCGCGACCCCGGATGATGACGACGAAGAACCCTGGCTGTCAGCTCCTTCGCGGCAGCCACGCGAACCGGCGATTCATAGTCCATTGCCAAAACGGTTGACGCTCACTCTGGGTGATCAAATCTATATCGCGAAAGCATCACTTCCGCCAGAACTGCGGAATCGCCTTCTACGCACGGCAGCGTTTCAGAATCCGGAGTTCTATAAGGCTCAATCGATGCGTTTGCCGACGTACGACAAACCTCGAGTCATTGCCTGTGCGGAAGAGCATTCGCATCATATCGGTCTGCCACGCGGCTGCTTCGACGATGTTCAGACTCTGCTGAACGAGCTGAAGATCGGCATCGATATTCAGGATGAACGTGTTGCCGGAGTACCGCTGAACGCAATGTTTCGTGGTGAACTGCGGCCGGGACAACAACAAGCGGTCGATGAACTGCTGCGCCATGAGACTGGTGTTTTGTCTGCAACAACGGCTTTCGGCAAAACGGTCATCGCCGCCTGGCTGATCGCCGCGCGTGGTGTCAACTCGCTCGTACTGGTCCATCGGCGCCAATTGATCGATCAGTGGGTCGAGCGCCTCTCTACGTTTCTGGACGTGACCGAGAAGGAGTTTGGTCGCTTCGGAGGAGGACGAAAGAAGCCAACTGGCCGAATCGATGTGGCTATTATTCAAAGTCTGGTGCGAAAAGGTGTCGTCGATGACTGCATTGCAGAATATGGGCATGTGATTGTCGACGAATGCCACCATCTGTCGGCCCAGAGTTTTGAGATGGTCGCCCGCCGTGCGAAAGCTCGATTCGTGACGGGATTGTCGGCGACGGTGAATCGCAAAGACGGACGCCATCCTATCATTTTTATGCAGTGTGGCCAAGTGCGGTATACGGTCGATGCGAAGTCCGAATCTGTGGCTCGGCCCTTTCGGCATTCCGTGTTTGTGCGCCCCACTTCGTTTCGACCGATCGCTGAAGCCGATCCGGACATCAGGTTGCAGTTTCAGGATCTTTATCGAGAACTCACTGCAGACGACGACCGCAACCGCATCATCTGTGACGACGTTGTGCATTGCCTCAAAGAGGGTCGTACGCCTCTTGTTCTGACCGAACGTAAAGAGCATTTGATAGCACTCGAAGCTTTGCTGAAGCCTCATCTCTCACACATTGTTGTCCTGCATGGTGGAACGAGTGCCAGAGAGTCTCGGGAAACTCAGGAACAACTCGCAGCAATCCCCGAAGGCGAACCACGGGTGTTGCTGGCAACGGGACGCTACATCGGTGAAGGTTTCGACGATTCGCGGCTGGACACGTTGTTTCTGACGCTCCCTGTTTCATGGCGCGGCACGATCGCTCAGTACGTCGGCCGTCTGCATCGGTTGCATAGTGGCAAAACAGAAGTGCGAGTGTACGACTACGCGGACTTGAACGTGCCGATGCTGTCTCGTATGTTTGATCGTCGATGTCAGGGCTATGAAGCTGTCGGCTACACAGTGCTGTTGCCCGGGAGTGCAGTCGCAGGCTGGCCTGCAGAAGTTCCGTTGCCGGTTGACCCTCTTTGGAAGAACGAATACGCGGCCAGTATTCGGCGACTGGTTCGCGATGGTGTTGATGAACCTCTGGCAAAACTGTTCGTGCATGCCGCTCGTCCAGTTGAGCCGGAAGCAGAAGGCATTCAGCGTGCTCGCAGTGCCAGCGAAGCTTTTCTGTTTCGACGATTGGAAACACTGGAAGAAACAACCGGGCGATTTCGATTGAATGCTGAACTTCCCATTGCTTTTGATGGCTGGGGAAAAATGGAAGTCGATCTGCTGGACGAGGAGACTCGACTGGTGATTGAACTGGATGGTGGTCAGCATTTTGCCAACGAACACGCCTACCGCCGCGACCGCCGCAAGGATGCTTTACTGCAGGAACACGGTTACTTCGTCCTGCGTTTTCTGGTTCAGGATATCGGCGCCCAACTAGATCATGTGCTGGACACCATTCTTCGCGCGCTTACGCATCTACGAAATGGCAGGGAACGTCGGTAAGAGCATCGGATCATGAGAGACAGGAATTGAGTCTCGCTGCAGGTCTGCCTACAATGCTGCTTCGTGTCGACACTTCGTAGGTTTGAGAGACATCATCGAATGCCAAAGGACGCCATGACTCCCAAAACAACATTCGAAACGTTTGACTCGTTTAGCGATGCCGATGACGCCACGCGGCGCGAGTATTGGATGATGACGATGGAACAGCGTCTGACGATTCTTGAACAACTCCGGATGCAGGCTTATCCCGATGGTCAAACTGCCCCCCGACTTCAAAGAGTTCTTGAGTCTGTTACATACTCACCGCGTTAAGTATCTCCTTGTCGGTGGTTGTGCCGTGGCTGCTCACGGGTATCCTTGGTTGGAGAGTACGCCGTTGCCTTGTCGAGGATATGCGTTTTGATCGCCCCCAAAAGCAGGAGGATTCAGTGATTTCAGAAACAACACGGACGATCATTGAACAGGCGAAGGCACTCTACGAATTGCACAAACTCACATGGGAAACTTCCCACTCGGGTGAGTATGTTTCGATTGAACCTCAGTCAGGAGAGTTCTTCATTGCGACATCGTTTGATGCTGCAGTGCGGGCAGCGCGATCAAGATTCCCGGAACGGATTTCGCACACGATAAGAATCGGACATGACGCCACTCTGTTCATCGGACGCATGGAATCATGAGAGGTTATGTGGACGATAGGCAGCGAGCACTCGTTGCGATCCGATTTGCTGCACCAAATAGCGAGAGATTCGTCCAATGCTGGGCATGGATAGACACTGCATTTAACGGATCACTGGTCTTACCAAGAAACACTGTCGAAGAATTGCAGTTGCCGATCGAGTCTTCTGCCGAAGCTGTCCTCGCCGATGGCAGAAAAGTAGCGATGGAAACATACGGGTGCCAGGTGGAATGGTTCGGCCGCAACTACGACACTCAAGTTGTGACAAACGACGGAGAGTATGCACTGCTGGGAACGATCCTGCTCACAGGTCGCCGTCTTGAAATCGACTATGCCAGTGGTACTGTGACGGTGAATTGATGGTCCTGCATCAGGATTTGAGATTTCGTTCAGTGCTCAGCAGCCCGGTCTTCCGTGGTGCCTTCATTTGTCCAGAAGGTGGCTGTGGCGACCGATCCGAATAGTCTCAACTCCCGTCCAGCGACAGAAAAGGACACTGTTTGGACGAACATAAACCGAGCCTTCATGACGTATTGAATCGCCGAGCGTGGTAACGTAATTGGCGGGTGGAAAGGTCGAAAAGGCAGGAGAGGCTTGATCGTCAGGAACTCGTCGTTCGCAATCGCGGTCAGGCAGTTTGAGTACGAAACCAGACCCGCACTCATCGACACAAACCAATACGATGTGCCTTGAACAGACTTATCTTGAGGGTAATGCCGCGCAGGGAAACTCCACGGGCCAATGGTCGAGATGAGGTAAGCAACTCCGGCCCAGGCAATGGGAAACGCGACGACAAACAGCGGCAGAAAGAATGCCATTACCATTGATTCTCCGGCTTTAGGTCCTCGCGAGGAAAGCCCGTCGGCGGAGCGACGGGTGTACGGTACACATGTCGCTCCGTCGACGGGATTCTGTTCTGTTACTCCGTGCCCTTCCGTCGATTGTATTCTTCGTCGAACTCGGCCTCGCATTCTTTGCAGGATTCCCATGAGCTGTAGTGCTGGACCCAGCCGGTGGCGACGAGATTGGGATGGACTCCGGCTTCGGGAAGCAGTTCCTCAATCAGCAGCCGATAGGCCTGCATCGCCGTAAAGTGAGGACACATGTCGAACGCAACGCCTCGCAGAGCCATCGCGGCCAGCAGCGAATGAAGTGCAATCCATGCCTGCTGTTCATCGAGCACGTTGTCGGGTTTCGGCAGACAGAGCGGGCTTTCGAACAACCATGTCAGCGGTTCATCCTTCGTGCCATGAGTCACCTCGTCCCACTGTTCGTACATTGCCTTCGTTTCCGGATCGATCCCCGGGATGATCTCATCCCAACTGCGGGGTGTTTGCGGTTCGTCATCGGACCACGGCAACTGCTCCTGGTGCTGGAAGGAATCGTCCACCGATTCCGCATCAGGAGACGACTGACTGATCTGCTGGCTCAGACCTTTCGGAAAGAGTCCGAACGGATCGTCATCGTCTTCAGACTCCGAGGGCGACACGGAAGTGATATCAAAGACTCCGTCGTCATCGAGTGAGATTTCTGTGATCGACGGAGGTCCGACATCGTCTGGATCCGGCAGTGGCTCCGGTTCCGGGTCCGCCAGTCGATCATATTGTCCGGCGAACTCAAGGATCGGATCGAGCAGTTCCAGAACGACTCGGCCGTTCTGACTGTACCACTCAAGATAGATGGACGCTCGCTGTTCTTCCGGAGGCGTCTCGCCGCGTTCCAGAGCCATGCAGAATTCTTCGATCGGAATCAGCGGTACGCGGACCATACGGTAAAGGCTGTCGCCCATCGGCCCGATCTGATCGTTATGAAATTTCTCTTCGAGCACCGGCCGTGGATTCGGAAGATCCCGCTCACGAACTTCGAAGCGAAAATCCCGCCCGGCGAGTTCTCCCTGCAGGTTGCCCACAAACGACAGCGTCACCAGTCGCGGCTCAGAGGCGACCTCTTCGCCTTTTCCCGTCGGCCGAAGCACCTCCAGCCATCCCGACACACTGTTCCGCCGAGAGTTCCGAATCTCTCCACGGAGCACATAGTTTTCAAAACGATAGGCCATTTTGCGACTTTCGAATACGGGACGGATCATTCAAGCAATGCTCAAATCCTGCAATTCAAACTTCATCACAACGACACGGCGATTGAGCGAACTCAATGATGTCCGCTCGCTGGCTTAAGCACCTTCACATACACAACTTTCGAATCCCCTTCGTCGTAGAAGTCCGGGAGTTCGGCGGCTTTGGTGTAGTGGCAGCGGGTGTAGAATTGGCGAGTTGGCAGATACTCGTCGCGGCCGGAGGTTTCGACGTAGATGCGGTGGCCGCCGTGTTGTTGGATCAGATCTTCCGTCAGAGTCATCAGCCACTTGCCAATGCCATGCTTTTGGTGACTCTTCTGAACAGCGATCCAATAGATGTCATAACTGCTTGCCGTGCAGGCGATGGGACCGAAGCACGAATACGCGACGGTGCGTCCGTCGACTTCGACAAAGGCAAAGTAGTATCCCGACGCATCGCCTCGGCGAAGTCGCTCTTCGACCAGTTCCACCGCCACGTCCACTTCGTGATCATGAAAGAATCCGGTGGATGTCACGATGTCTCGGACCGTCGCAAGATCGCTCGCGATGGTCTCGTATCGCAGAGTGACCTTCAAATCGCCGATCGAAGCACTCACAGGCCGCTGAGTCATGGCTTTTCCTGAATGCAATACAGTCGTGACCAGCTTCGGAGGAGCAACTGATTTCCAACCGCGACAGGGGATGCGTCGAAGGTTTCGGAGATCACATTTTTGGCAAGGATCTTTGGTTGGTCTTCATCACTAACAACAACCGTCGTCCCTTCGCGGCCGACGAAGTAGACTCGGCCGTTGGCGACTAACGGAGATGCGTAGGTGTTGCCGATTCCCAGTCGCAGTTTTTCGCTGATCGACTTACCGGTCTCGGCATTCAGGATGGTCAGAATGTCCGCGTTGCCGCCCGTGAAGTACAAACGGTTGTGACTCAACGCCGGAGATGGAACGTACGGAGTTCCCTCGGCATGCTTCCATGTCAGTGATGCGGCATTCGTGACGTCACCTGTTGACTCCAGAGGAATGGCCATCGCCGCCGCGCCGCGATAGCCGCTCATGCAGATGACGGAGTCTCCAAACCGAACGGGCGATGGAATGGCATTGATCGTCTGGCCGCCGCATTCCCACAGGACGTTCCCCGTGGCCACATCATAAGCCTTTGCCTTGCCGGAGCCGTTGACAATAGCAACTGTTTTGCCACTGACACTGGTGATGAACGGAGTGTTCCAGCTTGTGGCTTCGCCCGGTCGTTCGCGTCGCCAGAGTTCATCGCCGGTGGCTGCATCGAGGGCGACGATGAAGGAGTTCTCTTCCTGATCCCAATTCACGATCAGTCGATTGTCGGCCAGAGCCGGCGTGACGGCTTCGCCCCAGCCGAAACGAGTTCGCATATCGCCGAGATCTTTCTGCCAGAGCAGCTCTCCACTGAGCGAGTACACAAATAGGCCGCGAGATCCAAAGGATGCATAGACTCGCTGGCCATCTGTCACGGGCGAACCGGCGGCGTATGTATGAGTCGGATGGCAGCCTTCATGCGGCACCTCTTCCGCGGCAACGTGTTCCCACAGAACCTTGCCCGTCGACCGATCAAGACTCGTCACGATGAATTGATAGACGAACTGCGGCGGCTCTGTCTTCGCGTCGGAATGCTTCGCGTTGGGACGCTCGGCTTTGCGATCGGTTTGCTCGGCGGACAGGACGAAGATTTGATCGTCCCAGACCGCCGGAGTCGCGGATCCCGTTCCCTTGAGATCCGCAACCCATGCGACATTCTTCGTCGAATCCCATTCGAGCGGTGGCGTTGCCGTTTCCGCTGCGACACCGTTCGCCGTCGGGCCTCGCCACTGCGGCCAGCGATATGGCGAATCATCGGCGATCGTGTGGACGGTGGAGAAAACAACGAGAGAGATGGAGAGAAGCTTGATCATCCGGTTCATGGCTTGATCCAACGAAGAGGTCCCGTCGACGGAGCGACGGGCGTACGGTACACCGGTCGCTCCACCGACCGGAATTTGTCCCGCTTAGGTCTCGAAGACCATTTTTCTCCAGCAGATTCAGGAAGGCCAGCAGATGAATCGCAGTGGTTTTAATCTGCTGGCCTTCCTGAATCTGCTGGACCAAAACTTCACATGCGATTCGCAGTTAACGGAGAAGATCGATTGTCCAGTTCATGGCCTGATTCAACGAAGAGATCCCGTCGACGGAGCGACGGGGGTACCGTACACCGGTCGCTCCGTCGACCGGAATCGGCCTACTTCGCGCCGGGAGGGCAGTATTCGCGGACCCAGGCGAAGATCTCGTTGTGCCAGTAGCGACTGTTCGCAGGCTTCGTCACCCAGTGGCCTTCATCCGGAAAGTTGATGTACTTGCTGGGAATACCCTGACGCTGCAACGCTGTGAACAACTGATTGCCTTCGCTCACGGGAACTCGGAAGTCCAGATCGTTGTGAATGATCAGCATCGGAGTCTTAAAGTTCGCCGCCAGACGATGAGGCGAATGCTTTTCGTAGGACTCGCGATTCGGACCCCACGGAGGTCCGCCGTGTTCGTATTCGTCGAACCACAGTTCTTCGGTGGTCGTGTACATACTGTCGAAGTTGTAAACGCCGCAATGAGTCACCAGCGTTTTGAACTTCGTCGTATTGCCCTGGAACCAGTTCATCATGTAACCACCAAACGACGCACCGGCGGAGAACATGCGGTCGGTGTCGATGTAAGGCTGCTCTTCGAGAAACTTCAGACCAGCCATCAGGTCGACATAACATCGGCCGCCCCAGTCACCACTGATCTGGTCCGTGTACTTCTGGCCGAAGCCCGTGCTGCCTCGTGGATTCGGCGCGGCGACGACGTAGCCCTGAGCCGCCCAGATCTGCGGATTCCAGCGAAAGCTCCAGTTGTCCGCCCAGGCACCCTGAGGTCCGCCGTGGACGAGAAATGCCAGTGGCCATTTCTTCGTCTTGTCGAAACCGGGAGGAGTCAGAATCCACATCTGCATCGGATCGCCATCAGCCCCGGTGACGGTGACGCTGGATGGTTCCGGCAACAGCAGAGTCTTCAGCAGCTCATCATTTGCATGAGAGACATTCGTCCCCGGCACCTTGGTCTTCAAAATCGAATCGCCAATCTTCGCGACGAAGACTTCCGCCGGATGAGTCATGCGGCTGTTGTTCAGAGCCAGCGTCGTCCCATCCGCGCTGATGCTGAGATTCATCGAATAGCCGACACACTGGGCTCGTGACGCCGTGTTCGGCTGCTTCAGCGAAATGCCATAGACCGGCTTGGCTCCCTGCTGTTCAGCCGTCGTGATGATCATCTCGTTGCCTGCCCAGACGATTTCATCAAACGACAAATCGACGTCCGGAGTCAGCGACTTCGCCTCGCCTTTCAAAGTGCCATCGGGATTGCATTCGGCCAGCATGATCTCCCAGCGATCGGCCTCATAGCCAGCCTTTCGCTGACTGCGATAGGCCAGCATCGAACCGCTTGGTGAAAATACCGGCAGGCCATCTGCTGCCGGGTTTCCGGATGTGATCGTTTCCCATTCCGTCGTGCCGCCGTTGATGGAAACTCGGCACAGGTCAAAGTTGGTGCTCCATGCTTCGTCTTTGGCGGGCACGGCTGTGAAGATCAGCGAGCTACTGTCAGGGGAGAACGAAAAGTCCTGCGGAGCGGAAAATGTCGTGGATGTTGGATAAGCATCGCGATCGCCGGGCGTGACGTCTCGCGGTTCGCCAGCGACCAGATCGCCCGCAGCGTTGATCGACAGATCAATGACAAACAGATGCTGCCGCTTGTCTTCAACGTAGCTGTCCCAGTGACGATAGAAGAGCCGCTTGAAGACGCGAGCCTTTACTGGCGACGCTTCGATGGCTTCTGTCTTTTCCTTGTTCAGCTTGTCACTTTCTGCAAACGGCTTCGTGGAGAACTCCGGATAGACCGTCGACACGAATGCGATATGCTGACCGTCCGGCGACCACATCGCTGTGGAAGCTCCGGTGCTGATGGTTGTCAGTTGTCGTGCTTCGCCGCCCGCCGCGCTGATGACCCAGAGCTGACTGCTTCCGGATCGGGTTGATTCGAACAACAGCCATCGACCATCCGGTGACCACTTCGGACTGTTGTCCTTTGCCGCCGGATTGGTCAACTGACGAGCCGGAAACGATCCATCCGCCGGCGCGAGCCAGATGCGGGAGACGGATTTGTTGTTCTTCGAATCCGTAATCTCCGACGCGGCCCATGCAACCCACTGGCCATCCGGGCTGATACTGGGTGCTGCCAGCCGTTTGAATGCAAACAGATCTTCAACAGTCATGGGACGCTGAGTCATGGGCGATGATTCCGAGGAACGATCCTGGGCGAAAACCGAGGGGACAGACAAAAACACGGACAAAGCAGAGAGCACAATTCCAGGTAACACCGACTTCATGGCTGGTTCCTGTGAAAAGAACAAAGGCCGGCTCGCTGAAAACAGCCTAGCTGGACAGACAATAGGGCAGGAGTCATAGATTCTCTGGATGCCCCGCCGTTTGTCCAGCAAGACCAAGTGGTGAGACGGAACATCGGATCGACTTGCCCTGCATGCGATATTGGCCGCAGGTCGTCGCGGCCGGCACGCCAGAGGTCCAGACGCCGCTTATGGCATCGCGAAGGTGATGTACCCCGGACATGACTGGAGATGCTACGATCCCCGTTGAGACCACTCCCGATTTCCCCGGAGCCCCCAATGTTCGTGATCGGATTCGTTGCCATTTTTCTTGTGTTCCAGGTTGCCACGTTCGTCTACGTCTGGCTTCAGGCTGTCGTCGGCCGGGCCATTGGAGCAACGGTGGAACGAATCTCTGTCGGGTGCGGGCCAATTCTCTTTTCGAGATACGTCAATGGCACAGAATGGTGTTTGTCTGCGCTGCCATTTGGTGGATACACAAAATTCCATGGCCAGGACGAGATCGACTTGTCGAATCCTGACGAGCCCATTTCGAACCCGGAAGAGTCTGGGCAACGACGATTCAATGACACGCCCGTTCTTGGGCGGATTCTGCTCATGCTTGTCGGTCCCATCAGTAACGGAGTGATGGGAATCCTGTTAATGCTCATCCCTGTGCAAATGCAGGCAGCGCAACTTGAAGTAAATCCACTTGCACCTGTTCCGATCGAACCGACTGGTGTGCCTGGCCTCGGACTCTCAACTGACGCATCAACAATTGCCGGTCAATTCCGAGTCTTCGATGAATCATTCATCGAATATTGGCGCGGACTACACTTTTTTGGACGGGATGGATGGGGAGGCCCCCTGACGACCTGGATCACATGCGGCGTCAGTGCCGAACATGGCATCTATGCTTGGCTCACATGTATGGGAATTGTCCTTGTGGGCATTATGGTCTTCAATCTTGCGCCGGTCCCAATCCTGAACGGTGGTCATGTGCTGTTTCTTATGGCAGAGGCGCTCGGATTTAAGCCGAGCGGAAGGGTGATCCACTGGCTGGCTGTGGTCGGATTGCTCGTTGTACTCTTAAGCTTTTCCGGTATGGTCTTTGCTGACTTCCGATGGCTCGCTGCGCATTTTCGTGAGTTGCTCTGAACAACGATGTGCAAGACAACCAATAGCAGTTTCGCACTTAGACCGGACTTTTGACGTGAACTCGAATCACAGGTACCGGCCAGTTCACACAATTTGTACTCCGCTGCCTTAATGTGAGTTGTAAGAAAACTGTGAGTTCTGACGAACTCGGCTACGGGCAAGGGCCAAGCAAAATTACTGACCACTGTCGATGAGTGGCTGTATGCAGCCCTCAGGTGCCTGCGTCAGAGACCGAGCGAACGTGTTTGATCGGCATGGGCTCGTACAGGTGCGGGAACAATTCGCCGTTGCGCGACACTTCCCATTTGAGATTCGGGCCAAGGGAATTGGCGTCGAGTTCCAGAATGACGAGGTCTGACTGGCCGGCGAAGTGCTTTCTCAGAGTGCCGTCCAGTTGACTCTTCGTTGAAAAATGAATGAAGCCGTCTCGCAGGTCGTCCGGCGAGCCTTCCCAGTGAGTCTGGTTTCGAACTTGAGCCCAAATAGAGCGAGGCAGAATCTTATAGATCGAGATGCTTTGAACTTCCGCGCCCGATGAACTGTCAGGGTTGAGAGATGGATCGGACGAAGAAGAAGTCGGCGTCATCTGCGGAAAATGCCTGAGTTCGAGGAGAAAACCCGAGCCGGAATCCAAAGAAATGGCCAGTCTCCGGAGTTTCCTGAAGACTCAGACGAGGGATTCCGATCGTAAAGGGCCATGAATCTGTTGACGGGCGGCCGGAAAGTACCATAATCCGCGGCTCGATTCGTCGCAGAGGCGAACCATTTGATGGGCTTTCTGTCCTTCAGGTGGTCCAAGCCTTCTCGAAACCGCACATTTTTGGGGAAGATTTCCTCAGAGGGCGGCTCGAACTGCGAGTTTCGCTACAATTTGATCATGTTCCCTCGCGGAACATTACCTTGCGGGTGTAGCTCAGTTGGTAGAGCATCACGTTGCCAACGTGATTGTCGACGGTTCGAGTCCGTTCACCCGCTCTTTTTTTTTGCCTCCCGGTCGGTCGTGAGAGCCGGTGGAGGCAGGCTCGTTAACAGTTGTGGGAATGAGAGAATGAGCTCGGGCTTGGATCAGGCAGTCGCTGAAGATGCGTCACGCATGGCACTGCAGGTAAAGATTTCCGACATCGGTCCGTGCCGAAAGAAAATTTCGGTCACAGTCCCAGAAGCCGACATCGCAGCAATTCGAAATGATGCTTTGGACGAACTTGCGGACCGGGCACAAGTCCCAGGGTTCCGCGTTGGTCGCGTTCCACGAGCCCTGTTGGAAAAGCGATTCAAAGAAGAAATCAGCAGCGACATTAAGCAGAAGGTGCTGCTGGCAAGCCTCGAGCAGATCTCTGACGAGCACAAAATTGAGCCGATCAGCGAGCCAAAAATTGACGTCGGCACGCTGGAAATCCCTGACGCGGGCGACTTTAGCTACGAATTCGAAGTTGAAGTGCGACCTGATTTCGATCTGCCAGACTATGCGGGCATCAAGATCCAGCGTTCCGTTGGCGAGCCAAGCGACGAGGAACTGGAATCATATCGTCAGATGTTCCTTGAGTCCTATGCAGAGCGGCTGACAACCGACGAGCCTGCTGCTGCTGGCGATTATGTGATTTGCGATCTGACGTTCAGCCATGACGGCAAGACCATTCGTGAAGTGACGGGACAGAGTCTTCGGTTGTTGCCAACGCTCAGCTTCCAGGATTCAGTTCTGGAAGGTTTTGATGCGTTGATGGCTGGTGCCAGGGCGGGTGATGCTCGTGAAACAACGGTTGTGATCTCCCTGCAGTCTCCGGTTGTCGAGATGCGTGGCGAGAAAGTTACTGTGCGTGTCGCTGTGACCGAAGTGCAACAACTTCGGATGCCAACAATCGACAGTGAGTTCTGTGAACGTCTTGGAGCAGAGTCAGAGGAAAGCCTCAACGATATGCTCAAGAGTTCGCTGACCCGTCAGGTTGAGTATGACCAGCGACAGGAAGTTCGCCGTCAGGTGCTCACCAAGATCACTGAATCAGCAACCTGGGATCTGCCCGAGTCTCTGGTTCGTCAGCAGACGGAAAACGCACTGCGACGTGAAGTTCTCGAAATGGCTCAGGCCGGATTTACTCGCGAGCAGGTGATGGCTCGTGAGAACAAGATCCGCCAGGAAGCCCTGGAGACAACTCGTCAGGCTTTGAAGGAACATTTCGTTCTCGACAAGATCGCGACGAAAGAAAATCTCGAATGTGAGCAGTCCGATATTGATCGGGAACTCATGATGATGTCGTTCCAGAGCGGCGAGCCGCTGCGACGTCTCCGTGCTCGCATGGTGAAGAATGGAATGATCGAGAATCTTGAGGCCCAGTTGCGTGAGCGAAAGGCAGTGGACTTCATTCTTTCGAAAGCGACGTTTGAAGACGTTCCTCGAAAGCCACCAGAAAAGAATCTTCAGGCTTCGGCCCGATTTGCGATCTGCGGCAACATGTCATCTGCCCTGATCGATGACACAGAAACCGAGTCGGATTCAGAATAAACCCGACTGTCCGATTCGAACAGGCGTGCGTAGGATAACGCGACGCCTGTTTTTGTTGATGGAGAGAACCTCCTCGAAGTTTTGAGTAACTTGCTCCGCGGAGCACTGACCACTGCAGGATCAAAGCGAATGAAGGACCCGCGACTCGATTACCATCCCATGGCAGCCCGCGAATACTCGGCTCAGCGTCAGATGACGGTGGGCGACCTGCTGCTCGATAACCGAATTATCTTTCTCGACGGTCCGATTCACGACGCCAGTGCAAATCTGATTGTGATGAAGATGTTGTTCCTGCAGTCCGAGAATCGACATCAGGACATTCATCTCTACATCAACAGCCCGGGCGGCTCAGTGACTGCCACGCTGGCCATTTACGACATCATGCAGTTCATTGAGTGTGATGTGGCGACCTACTGCGTTGGTCTTGCGGCAAGTGGCGGAGCCATTCTGGTGGCCGGCGGAGCTCCCGGAAAGCGGTTTGCTCTGAAGCATTCCAAGATGATGATTCACCAGCCGTATGGTCAGGTTGGCGGTCAGGTCAGCGATATTGAGATTCAGGCAAAAGACATCATCACGACTCGAGAGCTTCTGAACGAACTGCTCGCGTCGCACACGAAGCAGCCTGTGGAAAAAATCGCCCAGGACACGGCTCGTGATTACTACATGAACGCGGTTGAAGCGAAGACCTATGGCCTGGTCGACGAGATCCTCGAAGGTCGGCCAAAGGACAAGAAGAAGTAGTTCGTTGCTCGATGGATTCGAAGACTTCGCTCAGACATTGATCTCACCATTCATCTCTGCTGGATGCCGGAAATGACAGTGCTTGTTCCTTACGTGATTGAAAAGAATGGCCGTGACGAACGTGCCATGGACATCTACAGCCGACTGCTGAAGGACCGAATCGTCATCCTCGGCAGCCAGGTGAATGACGATGTGGCCAACAGCATTGTGGCTCAGTTGCTGTTTTTGCAGTTCGACGATCCCAAGGCCGACATTCACTTCTACATCAACAGCCCGGGCGGATCGATCACCGCCGGGATGGCGATCTACGACACGATGCAATACATCAGTTGCGATGTGGCAACGTACTGTATCGGCCAGGCAGCAAGCATGGGAGCCGTCCTTCTGACCGCGGGAACTCCGGGCAAGCGAAATGCTCTGCCGAATGCTCGCATCATGATTCATCAGCCTCTGGCGGGCATGGAAGGCACGGCGACGGAACTTGAAATTCACGCTAAGGAAGTGATCCGAATCAAAGCCAAGATGAATGAGATTCTGCTGAAGCACACAGGTCAGACGCTGACCAAGATCGAACAGGACACCGACCGAGACAACTTCATGTCAGCAGACGAAGCGAAGAGCTACAACCTGATTGACAACGTTCTGCAGAAGCTCGGCTGATCGATTCAGTCGAAATCAAGCTCACGAATTCAAAGCAGCGGTCGTTCACTCGGCCGCTGCTTTTTTGTTGGTGCAATGCGACAGCATATTCTCAGGCGCAGAAGGTAGAACTCCCCTGTGCTTCATCCTGAAGGGATGACAGAAATCATGTTTCTGGCACCCATTTTCAGGGTGCAATCGCAGGTTTGAACACGAACCGGTGGCGGCGCTCCGCTTGCCACCGGCTACCTTCCTAAACCGCTTTGCGGTGAATCGCAACGACCTTCGCGAAAGCTGGAGAGAATTGATGATTGCTTTCATGCAGACTTGCGGACTTGATTTCTTGCAGAGCCTTTTTTGAACGCCTAACAAAACCGGGACTGGCTCCCGCCGAGAGTCTGAAATCATTCAGAAAACTGAATCTCAATGGTGCCTGTCCCGGTTTTGTTAGAGCCTCTTAGTTGCCTGTCATCACATCATTAACCGCCACAAACTTTCCGCCCTGCTGCAAGCTGTGCTGTGCTGCAGAGATGAATGCAATGATTCGAAGAGTCACATCATTGGCGACGGGAGGAATCCCGTTTCGGAAGAAGCATGAAATCTCGGCAACCAGACCATCATAGTCCCACGTCAGCGGCTTTTGGATGACCCGATCTTTTCCGACCACGGTCAGTCCAAATTGCGTGTAGCCCAGCGATTCGCGAAGACCGCGGAATGTTCCGATCCGGCCGTTGCTCCAAACGCCAGTGACGAGGTCGGTCGAGTCTGTTCGGATAAAGCTCACGCGTTCGCATTCTGCACCCAGCAAGGTGAACAGAGCTTCGATGCTGTGAATTCCGTACCACGCAAGTTCGTCATGGCCGATTGCCGCCTTGACTGGTCCGAACACATCGCAACCGCGAATGTCGCCAACAAGTGCAGATTGAATTTCAGAGAGAACCGGCTGGTACCGCAGTGCTGAGGATGAAAACCAGTTCGTGTTTGTTTGCCTGCCAAGTTCCGCGATGGCAAGAGCATCCGTCAGATTGTGAGCCAGCGGTTTGTCGACAAAAACCGGCTTCCCGCAGCCAAATGTCTTTCGCGCATGCTCAAGATGTTGCCGTCCGTCAACGCTGCCCACGATGATGGCATCCACAAGTGGAAGCAGGTCTTCAGTGCTGGACACGATTGAGACGCCTCGATCCCTCATCTCAGCGGTGAACCCGGCAACACGATCGCGGCTCATCGGAAAATCGTCGCTGCCACCAGCATATGCAGCCGTCACTCGGACGCATTGCCGGTCTTTCAGAGCTAGAGAGCGAAAGAGATCCGTGAAGGCCGTGCAATGCGAGGAATCAAGTCCCACGTAGCCAACTCGGATGTCGTTCATGTCTCACCAGGATCCCCGCAAAAGACGAGAATCAATGTCGCAGAAGTACTCTCCACGCAGCTTGCGTTGAGGCGAGCAGGGACGTGAGTCCTCTGATCTACCCGCGGCGGTAACATTAGGGGATTGACATCCCCGCTTGCTGGATATTTCAACTCACTCTGCTCGAAGAATCCATCACGCAGACGCCGCTTCCGCGGTGCTCAGGCATTTGTCGATCTGGCGAACGGCCTGGCGGAGTCGCTGGCTGTTTTCGACGATTGCGAGTCGCAGGAAGCCCTCGCCTTCGGGGCCGAAGCCTCGACCGGGGCTCACTGCAACGCCGCCTTCATTCAGAAGCTTCATGGCGAACTCAATCGAGCCCATGCTCTTCCATGGTTCAGGGATTTCGCTCCACACGAACATGCCGGCTTTCGGGACGATTGGATTCCAGCCGATGCGTCGCAGGCCGTCACACAATGCGTCGCGGCGAGACTGGTATTCGGCGGCCATCGCATCGATCGCCGAGTCGCAATGTCTCATCGCGACGATTGCGGCGATCTGGATCGGCTGGAAGATGCCGTAGTCGTAGTAACCCTTGATCGTTGCCAGAGCACGCACCATTTCGCGGTTGCCGCAGCAGAAGCCGATACGCCATCCGGCCATGCTGTAGCTTTTGCTCATCGACGTGAGTTCCACACCCACATCAATCGCGCCAGGCGTGGCGAGGAAGCTAGGAGCTTTGTAGCCGTCGTAGCAGACGTCCGCATAGGCGAAGTCGCTGATGACGAGGAAATGGTGCTTTCGAGCGAGTCGCACCAGCTCCACGAAGAAGTCCTGTTCGATCACCGTCGAAGACGGGTTGTGCGGGAAGTTCACGACGACCAGTTTCGGCTTCGGAACCAGGTGTTCGCAGGTGTATGCAATGTTGCGAAGAAACTTCTCCGGATCGCGCACGTCGAGGGCAATGACGTTACCGGACGCCAGCATCACGGAATACACATGGATTGGAAACGACGGAGCTGGCACGATCGCGGTGTCTCCAGGCCCCATCATAGCCAGACACATGTGGCTGAAGCCTTCTTTGGAACCGAGGCAGGCCAGCACTTCATCGTTGGGGTCAAGCCGAACACCATATCGTTTCAGATACCGCGCGGAGACCTCTTTGCGGAGGTTGCCGATGCCGTTCGACACGGAGTAACGATGATTACGAGGATCTGCGAGCGCTTCTTCGATCTTCTTGACGATCTGCGGGTCCGGCGGATCCGTTGGATTGCCCATCCCCAGATCGATCACGTCGACTCCGGCGACACGCAATTGATACTTGCGTTTGTTGATTGCGGCGAACAGGTACGGCGGCAACCGACGCACGCGATCGGCGACGGGAATGGTGAATGGATTGTCTTCGAAAAGAACTTCGGATTCGCTGCGCATGGTGGGTTTCCAGGTTGACCTGAGACAGGCATCATCGGGGCCGTCAAAGGTCCGTTGAAATGAGGGACTGAGGCATTCTAGAGACACATTGAAAGCGCCGCGATGCCAGGTTTTCCGAACTTTTCGTCCGTCAGACTCTGAGAAATGGCCGTTTTCCGAGTCTCCTGATCCCTGGGTTGAATTGCCCTCCACGGTGGCAAAACCCCGAGAATTGCAGGTTCTTCGCATGAGATCTTTCGAATCCGTACAAAACTCCTTGCGATCATGAAGTCCGGAAATGTGCTGGAAGCCGATGTCAGATAGAGTGATGATGCAGCGATCGGTGGGCCGTTGTGGGGTCGCCGTAGCCGAGTTCGTCAGAACTCGGAGTTCTGACGACTTTTGTTGCGCGACGCTTTATTCTTCGCGCGGGTTGAGTTGTGGTGTTCGGCGATCGGGGGATGTCAATCCCCTGATGATACCCGTGTGCAATCAGGGGACTCACGTCCCCGCTCGCCACAAATCGTCAAAGCGTTGTTGGGGTTTTCGTGTCATCCATTATTGAGGCTTGTTGTGTCTGAAAATGCTCAAGGTCCGGGATCTTCTGACGTCACAAATGCAGGAGGTCCGGAAGGACGCGAAACCGAATCGGCAGGTCCGTGGTACAAAGATGGTCTGCAATTCACCTGCACGCAGTGCGGCGACTGCTGCACCGGCGCTCCTGGTGTCGTTTGGGTGACTGACGAAGAGTTGCTCGAGATTGCCGAGTACCTTGACAAGCCGATTGGTGAGATCCGTTTGTTTCACACTCGGATCGTTCGAGGACGTGTGTCACTGACGGAGTTTGCGAACGGTGACTGCACGTTCTTCGACTCAAGAACTCGCAAATGCACCGTCTATCGAGCCAGGCCGATTCAATGTCGAACATGGCCGTTCTGGAATTCGCATCTGGAGAGCCCCGCAGCGTGGAAAAGAGTTTGTGACACGTGCCCCGGAGCCGGTGAGGGGAAGCTCTACAGTCTGGACCAGATTCAGGAACGAGCTAGTCGGATCGACATGTAGTACGATGTCAAAACTTGGTTTTGCGGTTGCAAAGGTATTGGTTTTCGCCGACGGAGCGGCGAATCTACGTAGGCGAGCCGCTTCGTCGGCTCGAATTCCATCCCGGAATCCACCCGTATCATTGCTTTAACGGAATCCGGCAAAACGTCGCTCAAAAAAACGTCAGTGGAAGGAACGTCGCATGAAGTCATGGTTGCACCAACTGCAGCGTCGCGAGTTTCTGATGCGAGGCGGTGCGGGATTTGTTCCAACTGCCATTGCTGGGCTTCTCGCATCAGAAGGACGAGCCGCTGATGAAACGAGCGGAAGTCCTCTGCCTGATCTTTCTGCCACTGCGAAAAGCGTCATCTTCCTGTTCATGGAAGGTGGACCGAGCCACATCGATACGTTTGATCCGAAACCGTTACTCAACAAGCTCGCCGGACAGCAACTGCCGGAGAGCTTCGGCGATGTCATCACGGCGATGGGTGAGTCGCGGTCACCGCTGCTGGAATCGAAGCGTCGATGGAGACAGTACAGCCAGGCGGGAACCTGGGTTTCTGACTGGTTACCGCACACGGCTCAGTGTGTTGATGATATCGCTGTGATTCGAAGCTGCTGGGCCGACGGCATCAATCATTCATCCGGTGTTTGTCAGATGAATACATGCTCCATCCTCGGCGGCCGACCGTCTCTGGGAAGCTGGATCACATACGGACTGGGTTCTGCCAACAACAATCTGCCGGCTTTCGTTGTGATGCAGGATACGAAGACGTCCGTCGTCAACGGTCCACGCAACTGGAGCGCGGGATTCATGCCGGCTATGTATCAGGGCGTGCGGCTCAGTGAAGGATCGCAGCCGATCTCCAATCTGAATCCGCCGGAAGGCACAGGCGGCGCGCAGCAGCAGGGGAAACTGGAACTGCTGAATCGACTGAATCGATCGTTCGCCAGCCAGCATCCGGAGCAAACGGAACTCGAAGCTCGCATCGCGTCCTATGAGCTTGCGTTTCGCATGCAGGCCGAAGCGCCGGAAGCAGTGGCGATCGAAGAAGAGTCCGAAGCGACTCAGGCGATGTATGGTCTGGATCAGAAAGAGACCGCAACGTACGGCCGCATGTGTCTCCTTGCTCGCAGGCTGGTCGAACGCGGTGTTCGTTTCGTTCAGCTCTATCATGGCGCGGGCAGCAAGTGGGACGCGCATGCCGGGATCGAAGCCAATCACTCGACCAATTGCAAAGCGACTGACTTGCCGGTCGCCGGTCTTCTGAAAGATCTCAAACAGCGCGGACTGCTGGATCAGACTCTCGTCATCTGGGGCGGCGAATTCGGACGCACACCGATGTCCGAAAAGGGCAATGGCCGAGATCACAATCCAACCGGCTTCACGATGTGGATGGCAGGCGGCGGAGTCAGGGGCGGTCAGACCATTGGAACAACCGATGATCTGGGATTGCGAGCTGTCGAAGATCGCCTTCATGTCCACGATCTGCATGCATCCATTCTTCACCTCATGGGACTCGACCATCGTGCGTTGACATGGTTCTACAAAGGCCGCCCGGAACGCCCGACCGTGAACGAAGGCGAGTTCTTCCGGCGACTTGTGACGGGCTGACGTCTGGCATCCACGGAGTTCCTGAGGGCATCTTTGCCATCCTGGTCGCGCCGATTGAGTCGCCGGCCTTGTAGCGGAATTCGTAAGAACTCCGAGCTCTGACGAACTCGGCTACAGGCAAATGCAGAGCGTCGATGACTTGCTCAGCGTTGAAGAGAGCCGGAAACCCCCTAAGATATCGCCGGTTTCTGTTAGATCGACTTGGTTTCAGAGCTTCGGATGGTTGTTCTTTATCTGTTCCTGGCAATTCTTCTGGTTCTGCTGAACGGGTTCTTTGTTCTCGCGGAGTTTGCCGCGGTCAAAATGCGTCCGTCACGAGTTCGCGAACTCATGGACGACGGAACACGCGGTGCCATCGCTGCCAATCATGTGCAGGAACATCTGGACGAGTATCTCTCCGTATGCCAGGTCGGCATCACCTTCACATCGATCGGACTGGGGTTCGTTGCCGAGCCCGCGGTGGTCACGTTGATCGAGCCCGTCCTGAACTTTACGGGGCTCTTTCCGGCAGCCGATAACGTCTCATGGATCACCGCTCACACGGTTGCGTTTGCGTTGAGCTACATGCTGGTCAGCTACGCTCACATTCTTGTGGGCGAATTGATTCCGAAGTCGATGGCCATTCGACTGACCGACAAGATGTCCTTGATGACCGCGCCGCTGCTGCGGTTCTTTCGAACGTTGTTCATCCTGCCGTTGTGGGTCCTGAATGGATCGGCAAATCTTTCGTTGCGACTGATGGGGCTTGGTGGATCCACTCATCATGAAACTCACAGCGAAGACGAACTCCGAATCCTGCTGAATCAATCGCAGTCCTCCGGCATGATGTCGTTTCGACGACTGCTGTTTCTGGAGAATGTCTTCGACCTCGGAGAACTGCTCGTTCGAGATGCGATGCGCCCCAAGTCTCAGGTTCGCTGTATGAACACAGAAGACTCGTGGGACGAAAACATGCAGGTCGCGCGGCGATATCGATTCAGTCGGTATCCCGTCCTCGACAAAGAACCGATTCCCGTGGGCATCGTGCATCTCAAAGACATGTTGCTGATGGGCGATGACGATACCGAACTGAAATCCCTGCTGCGGCCCGTCATTATCGTTGAAGAAACGAAGCCGCTGGAGCTGCTGCTGGCCGAGATGCAGAAGAAACGCATTCACGCTGCTCTGGTGAAGGACACTCGCGGCGCCTGGACTGGATTTCTGACTTTGGAAGATGTCATTGAAGAAATCGTCGGGACGATTCGTGACGAATTCGAAGATGAAGAGCCCGTGCATCTGGGCGACGCGCTGCTGGAAGACCGAATTCATTTGAATATCGAAGCCGATAGCACGATCGAAGCGGTTCGCAAAGCGCTGTTCCGGATGAAGCCAGAGTCGCTGCCGATTCCTCGCGACGAAGTCGTTCGCGCTGTCGAAGAACGCGAGCGGTTGATTGAAACGTATCTCGGCCGACATCTCGGCATGCCTCACGCGCGTTTGCAGGGATTGCAGAGGGCGATTGTGTTGGTGATTCGCTCCGAAAAGGGCATCCCGTATCGCGGAACGTCGGAACGGGCTCATTTGCTGTTCGTGCTGCTCACGCCGACCGGACAGCCTCGCGTGCACCAGCGACTCCAGGCGGTGATCGCCACGCTGCTGGATGAGAGCGAATTCATTCCCGAACGCCTGCGAACGGCTCAAACCGCGGCCGAGGTCCTTGATATCCTCAAAACCGGTGAACAGGCGACGCTGGATTAAAAACGTAGGTTGGACATTCTTGTCCGACGATGCAGCGACGGGCGAGAACGAATGCCGTCTACCCGAGACCAGTACAATTGCCGGAACTCACTGCGTTCGGTCGGGCCTACATCAGCTACGTTGGCTCGTGAACGATTGGGACAATCGTTCTACAATGTACCCCGCTTCGGAGAACGTCTGAGCGCATTTTGCAATCAACGGCGTTCCGTGTCACAATGCAGCACCATCGGCCATGGACGGCCTCGGCCTAAAGAACTGCCGAGACGAAACAATGCAACGAGAAGGAGACAGCAGCGATGGCGAAAAAAGCAAAGGTCCCTGACCCGCTCAGTGAGATCGCAGCAAACATCGTATCACTTCTGGAATCGCATCAAACCGCGCGATCAGCAAGCCCCGAGACGTCATTTCTGAACTGGTCGCAGATCGTCGCCAGTCAGGCCGGAGTCAACCCGGACTGGGTGCTTGCCGCACTGTCGAAGGCACCAGCGAAAGGCAAAGTGCTGATCGCTGTGCCGGATGATCTGAAGAGCCCCGTTGCACTGACGTCGGAAGTCGAGAGTCTCGCGGCCGATCCGGCAGTTCTGCAGCGACTGGTGCAACATCTCACGTCGGGTTGCAGCGAACTCAATCCTGTGCGACCGATTGCGGATCTCTGCAAAGCCGCGGACAAAGCTCTTCGAAAACCTGTCGAGGCTTACTGGACGAAGCACACAGACAAGCTGCCGTCTGGACTCGCCGCGATTGTGCGCGCTGTGGGAAAGAAGAGCGTCGTTCAGATTCATGACGAACGGTTTGCTCGCCCCGATGCCGTGCTTAGCCAGCGCCTTGTGTCCTCGCTGGAATCGTTGAAGGCTGGTGGTGATGCGAAGTATCCAGCGACGCTGTCAGAGATTCTGCTGAAGGCGGGCATCGAAGAAGATGATTCGCTGCTGTCGGCCGCCATGTCGCTGCCTCCGTTCAGTCAGTCGGTTTGTGTTGTCAGCGGCAAGCTTCCTGATGCCTGGCTAACGTTTCGAGCGGACGCTCAGGCTGCTGTGAATGCGGAAGGATTCCTGAAGCGGCTGCTCGTTCGATTGTGCTCGCCGGAGAATCCCGAAACCAAACTTTCGGCCGTTGCCAAACTGCTGGCGAAGGATCTGCAGGCCAAGTTCGGAGAAGTCTGGAGAACTCATGCCGAACTTCAGCGTCGATTTCCATTCGTCGAACTGCAGGCTGCCGGATCAAAATCGAAGCCTGATCTGATCCTGCGCGATGCGAGGTTTCCGCGCGCGGAAAAGATCCTGTCCGAACAACTCGTTAAGACCCTCGAGACGGCTCGAAGTGCGGCGGCCGGTCACTACCCGTTGTCGCTGACTCGATTGCATGAACTGGCCAATCCCAAAGCGGAAGTGGCTCTGTTCCAAAAGGCCATCGCCCTCGAACCATTTGCTTCCCGAGCAACGATTGCGCTGCCCGGAGCCAGTGATTCACCGGTCGCGTTAACCGACGACATCGAGCGACTTGCCGCGTTCCCCGCGTTGCTTGATGCGGTCGTTGGACTGATCACCAACGCGGAAACGCAGGCTGTCGCGATCGACAAGCTTGGAGCGTTCAAGTCCGTGCAGATGCTTGTTCGGCCCCATTTTGCAGAAGCCTTGAAGAAGGCCACGTCCGAAGGTCGTCTGCCTCCCGGATTCGGCGCGGTCCGACTGGCTGGTAAATGGCACGTATTCCGAACACGCGATGTACTGCTTGCAGAGGGCTCATCGACAGCGACAGAGGAACCCAAGCCCAAACGCCGTGCCGCAAGTTCCGCCAAGGCTCAGGATGCCTCGAAGCCGACAGAGCCCGTCTCAGAGTCATCTGAATCATCTGAATCGACAACGCCCGGGCCTGCGACGGAAGTGACTGCGCCGGTTGAGTCCAAAACCGAGTCTCCTGCTGCGGTCGAATCATCGCCGTCGGCTTCTGGCCCAGAGCCATCGACATCGTCCGCTGAACCGATGTCGGTCGCAGAGCCCACGGTTAGTTCATCCACGGCGACTGAGCCCGCGAATCATGTGGCCGTCAGCGAGGAATCATCACCCGCCACAAATGGCGTCCATGTTCACGATTTCGAAAGAGAACTCAACGCCGCCTTCGAGCATTTGAGTGCGTCGTCACGCCTGCCGGGATGCGTCAGTCTTGCAGATCTTCGACCGGCGTTGCAGAAATTTCCTCGCGACGTCTTCGACAACGAAATCATCCGCCTCCGCAAATCCGGCGAATACTCCCTCAGCATCGTCGAAGGCCGCTACCCTCTTTCCGAGACCGAACGCGATGCCTGCCTGACCATCGACAACACACCGCATCTGCTGATTCGGCGGAGAGACGGTTGAACGGCAACACCGCTCGATCGAGCGGTATAACCGCTCATTTCGGTAGTGGATGAAATCCTAAGGCGGAACGATTGGAAATCTTCACTTTCTCTTCAATCTCGTCCGCGGGCTTGCCGCACGACTTTTGGCTTCCAGATGTTCGAAATCGGGGAATGCAGCGATCGGGGCGTCTGCGGCATCACCGGTTTCGTCTTTCAGGGCTCCTACGAAACCCGCGATGTCCCGGTTCCAGGAAAGAACCTCATCCCGAAGACGATTCAGGTCACGATGTTCTGCGTAGTTGCTTTCATCATCCACCTCCATCTGTAGCCCAAGTTCCTTCGCAAGATCGAGGAGTTCAATGAGCGACACATGGCAGCGTTGAAAGTTCTCGAAGCCTCCAAATCGAGGATTGCTCGCGTATTGCGTTTTGCAGTAGCGTTCCCATTGCCAGCCCGATAGATCTGTGCGAGCAAGATTGCCGCTGGGCAGGATGACGGTCACGGGGTACTCAACAAGCCCGATGGTCGCAAATTCGCAGCCGGGACCGGGATCAATTTCGAATGCAAACCCGCGTTTGGGCGAGACACAATGCCAGTCGTTCTCTCGGCGGATGTACGACATTGAATATCTCAGCAGCGGCGACATCTCCTCAGTCGGCTGACACACGTGACGATTCGGCTGGAACTTGTGGATCGGCCCTACGTGGTCGAATGGCAACTCGGTGGCCCGATGATGAAGTGCTTCGATAATCTCCCTGACCGCCGAGGATGAAGTCGGCGAAGACCGAAACGTATAGTGAACCGTAAGTCCCATTTCATCCTCCAGCGAGGGCAGCGTTGTTTGGCGAGTGTTTCGGCTAATCCGGCTTGATGCAGTCGGATGTGATGAGAGTTTTGGTTTTCTTGTAGTTGGATGGAATACCCGGAGCCTGGACGGACTGTCCTTTTTCAATTCGGGCGGCCACTTCGAGATTCAGTTTGAGCAATTGCGCCAGCAGATCTTTCCGAGCGGAGAAGCCGTAGGCATCAAGCACTGCCGCATCCAGAGCCGCATGAGCATCCTTGAGAGGGTTGGCACCCGGCAATTCAAGCGTGCGATAAACAGCCCGCAAGCCACCTGTGATTTTGCTCAGAGCATCAGCACGAACGCGCCGAACTTCTCGCCCTGCTTTCGCGACGGTTTCTATCTGCTTCGCCGTTGGCGACTGAGGCCACGGAAAGGTGTCGAAGACGGATTCTGGAGAATATCGAAAATCCGCTTTTAGCTTAGAGCATTTGGCGAGGAACCATTCCCAATGAGCGCAGGATTGGAGGATTCCAAAACTGTAGTCGTCTTGAAAAGTGAAGCACGAAAGCGCATCTCCGGGACGCACTTCTGGTGAGACGAATACAAAAATTGGCCTCTTCGTCACGCGCGAACACACGATAAAGCGATTCAGGCTATCGATCTGCGAAATTAATTCTTCCCGTGGGAATGCTAGCTGCCACCACCGTGACAAAAACTGTTTGTGGTGCGGCCGCATATTCCCATCTTCATCTACGCCCTCTTGGGCTTTTCGCTCGCGGTCCGGGAGCACAAACCGGCGCACCCAATCAAACGCAGACACATACTTGGCAGCGTCGAATTGATTCCGTTGCCCAAAATCAATGACGAAACGGTCCAGACTACCATCGCCTGCAAGGAAATCCTTGCCGTTCAAATAAGGGAAGGTGATTTCCGATACGTTCGGGGATTTACGAAGCAACTCTTCTCGTTCGGCTAGTTCAATCAAGAATTTCTCGTGACCAATCATTTGACCGGTAAAACATCGCTGTGGGGCTGTATTGCATGATAGGGCTGGGGCCTCGCTGACGTCATGTTTGTCCGACAGCGAAGAACTGAGCTCGCTGCAGTCACGATAGGCAAGGACGTATTCGGGTCTCGTATCTGCGTTTCCCTTTAGTCGACTGTCCGGAGTAAATTTGTTAGCAGCAACTTTAAACCACAAACGCCGCTTTCTGGGGAGCAGAGTCGTTTCTTTCGAATTCACCCAATTCGCGATCGACACATGCACGTTTGCTTCGCCTGACCACGGCTGGTTGTCGACGGCTTCGATGATTGTGCCCGTTGTGGCAATATGGTCGAGTCCTCCGACTCGGGACTGGTTGTTTCGAATGTTCTGTGTACCGACCAAGCCGGCTCGGCCTGCAAATGGATCTTGCTCGGTGCATTCGGGCAAGTGATCATGCGATTTGCGGAACCAGTACACACAGAAGTCCGCCATGCCGGGCACATCCGGATACGCGGCGCGAAGCTTGTTGACGTAATCCGGGCCGTGTTCCGGCTTCAATCGCTTAGCCCCAAGGAACGGCGGATTTCCGATGATCACGTCCACTTCAGGCCACTGCGTCGGGTTTCCAGCGGAGTCAATCAACGCATCGCCGGTAATGAAGTTTGCATCAAGATTGTCGAGTGGCAGGGCTGCTTCAGTGACGTGGAGTTCGTCAATGGCCAATTTGCGAGCAATCATCATCGTGACTTTGGCCAGTTCCACGGCAAACGGATTGATGTCCAATCCATAGAACTGCTGAGCCGTCACGAAGCCGAGTGACATTTGCCCTCGATCGGCTTTGGATGACGGGAACTCATTCAGCCTGGCAATCAGGCGAGCTTCCAGCCGCTTCATCTCACGGTATGCCATGTACAGGAAGTTGCCAGATCCACATGCGGGATCAAGAACTCGCAAGTGCTGCAATCGGTTGAGCAGTTGCTGAAGCTGTTTCCTGGTCTTGGCGCTTTCGATGGCCTGGGTCCAGGGATCGACAATCGTTGGGCTGACGATCTTCATGATGTCCATCGGTGCTGTGTAGTGAGCACCAAACGCATGTCGCTCCTCTTTGCCAAGCGAATGTTCAAAGATTGCACCGAAGATTTCGGGCCGCACCTTGGACCAATTCTGAGCGGCAGCCCGCTTCAGCAGATCCAGTTCATCCGCTGCCAATTCGACAAAGGCTGGTTCCGCAAAGAGACCACCGTTGAAGTAGTCAACACCCTTATATCGACCGCCTCGAGTCCTGCCTTTTTCGTTCATGGCTGCGAACAGGCCGCCAAGCAGGTCGTAGGAGTCTTCGGGCTTTGCACAATCATTCAGCAGTTGCTGGACAAAATACTTCTTCAAAAGACCAATGTCTTCCGCAAACAGCGAGACGAGTGTCTGAAGAATGAACCGTTGGGCGAGAGAACGTTCCGTGCCTCGCTCGATCAACAGATTGAAGCATGATGCCAGTGCGTTCGCGGCGTCTCGAGTGACGGCTTCATGGTCGTTCCCAAAGATTGGCTTTTCCGGCACCGGAAAGAGGAATCCCAGCGGGCCCCAGTGTTCGGCCAGATCCTTCAATGCCACGGTATCCAGGGGAGTATCAAGCTGCGCGCTGTCGAAATCGTAGATCCAGAATTCGTCGAAATTGCAAAGAATGACGTAGCGAGGTCTATTGGGAGCGAGGTTGACCCAATAATCCCGCGCTTGGCGATAGTGCCTGTTGAGATTCTCGCCGCGCTTCTTCATTTCGATCAGAACGACGGGTTTCCAAACGTAGTCAGCGAAGGCCGTGCCGCCCCCGTCGTCCTTTGGCTTGCGAATCCGAAACTCCGGCTGTCCGCCGACTTCCAGCGATCCTCGATGCCCGAATCCCTGGAACATTCGATCCAGAAAAATCTGAGCCTCACCCTTTTCGTCCCCGCGGATATGCTGGGCGGCCCACGTGACAAATTCACCAAGTTTTTGTTCGCGCGTCTTGTCCATAGCGCATATTCAAAGGATTTCCTAAGGGCACGTCCACGTGTCAAGGGCTTTACTTTTTAGGACTTCTCAAAAATTCGGGCTCCACCCGAAACATCGGGGGAGCCCTCGAAAACAAAAATGGACCGCCGCGGATTTGAACCGCGATCTTCCGGGTGCAAACCGGATATCTTCCCATTGGACGAGCAGCCCGTTGAAAACACTTGCAAAATGGAGAGTGGTCCCGTCGTACCGTTTGACCACGGGACCAGATTGGATCAAGTCGTGGCGGTGCGTGGTCAAAGACCAGCGCACAACATGGGATCAAGTCCTGAAGTGTCTCGCGGGAATCGAACCCGCCTGTTCAGACTGGCAGTCTGATGCCTAAGCCAATCGGCCAGAGACACGTGTTATGCTTTCGTTGCAGTCTTGAAACTACAGCGGCAGGATTCGAACCTGCATCGAACTCCTTGTCGACAGTCTCGAAACAACTTGGCGTTTTAGACATCTCGTTCATGGAATGACCGAGCTACGTAGGCGAGTCATTCCATGACTCGCACTCGCAGATATTGGAGTCAAATCGAGAAGTTGTTTCGGGACGATTCCTTAACAGGGAGCTGCCTTACCAGTTAGGCCACACCGCAAACGGATTGATATTTGTTCCTGAGACAGACATGATGGGGCTGGACAGATTCGAACTGTCGCCATTCCGATTAAAAGGCGGACGTGCTGCCGTTACACCACAACCCCGAAGAGAGTTGTGATGCACGTTTCCCGCGTTGGAAGAAGCCTTGCATTGGTCGAGTCCTTGAGATGAAGAGCCCGAGGTGGAATTGAACCACCTCTGCCGCCTTATCAGAGCGAAGTGCTGCCGTTACACCACCGGGCTGTAGACGAACAAGTGACGCGTGTGGGATTCGAACCCAACCTGTCCAGTGTGAAAGACTGGTAACCTCACCAGAAGTCGAACGCGCCGAATGTGAATGGCTGTTAACAGAGTCCGTGGTCTACGCGATTTGGCTTCTGTCCCCTCTCCCCCGGTGAACGATCGGCAAAGCTGATCCTGTTTCCTCGGGGGAGAGGGCCAGGGTGAGGGGTTTGTCACAGTGCTTCTCGCCCCTCATCCGGCCTGCCGGCCACCTTCTCCCCATTTTGGGGAGAAGGGACAGCGCATTGTCCACTTGAGCGACGATTTCTTCAGACGATCGAAGCCATTGCCAAATCTGTACACAGTGAGTCATCGCGAGATCAAGGCCATGAAAAAAGCCCGGTGCTTGTGACACCGGGCTTTCGAAAGTTTTTCGAAGACGACCGAGAGTCACCAGCGCGCGAACGCATTACCGTTCAGATTGGCGATGGCTTCGCCGATCTGTTCCGCTTTGTTCAGTTCGTTCGCGATGTTCAGTCGAATTGACATGGAAGCACACAAAGTCCAGAGAAGACGTTTTCAACATTCACCGCGTCAAAGACGCCGGGACGTCGAGATTGGTTCGCAGAAATCATGAACTTCAGAGAAATCTGAAGGAGCAGGCATGTTGTTCGCCCCAGCCAGCAGAGGCAGACCTTCGTTGTGGACGCACTGCGTTGACTACTGTTTCTCTTGATTGCCGGTCGATGCTTTCGCTTTCGCTTCTGCTTCTTTCTGCTGCTGCTCAATTTGCCTTTGCTGTTGCTGCATCTGAGACTCCTGGAAGTTGATCATCCTCGCAACCATGTGATTCGCCAGAGCTTCTCCGAGGCTCGCGGAAAGCAGCAATCCGCCTTCATCCGATTCCAGAGCAAAGTACGCCTGCTGCGACCCGCCGTAATCGAAGACTTTCTGCATGATCGGCGAAGGTTTCATATTGCGTTCACCCAAGCCCATGGCCATGAACGGAGACGGAGGAAAGGCCCAGGAGTTTTCGTCAAGCCAGAACGGCAATTGAGCAATGTGAGCCGGGTCATCCTGAGGATAGGACAGCCACTTCTGCATATCGATTCGACCGCTGACGAGCGGTGTCAGAATTGCACCGCTGCTTTCAGAACATTTGGTGACGGATTGCTTGATGATGTCGAAAGCCCTCTCTGTTCCGGCAGCAAACCAAAGGCATGAGTTTTCATGAGCAAGGAAGATGTGAGTAATGTTCATCCCCGTTTCGCCACGAAGCGCATCAACATCTTCCTGCGGAACCTGCACAGTGATCACAGAAATGCCATCGCTTTCCTGCAATGTGACATGATCGGCGTTTCCATTCTCAGAGGCAACCAGACTCACCATCGCATGAAGGCTTTGAAGCAGGTCTGGTGTGTCGCTGACGTGCAGCCCGCCGTAAATGACGCCAGCACTTCCGGGTGTCCATCCGGCTTTCAGCATCAACTCGAGTGTTCGATGCTCAGCCAGACCGTTCAGGACACTGGCAAGCGACTGAGTAGCCGCCAGCTCTGTCGGCTCCGACGCAAATTCTTTCTGCGCTTCCTCGTTCAGCCAGACCGCGGTGTTCTGAAGAGCGGTGGAGGCTTCTTCCGGCAGTCTCACGCAAACATGCAAAGTAGCGGCCGCATCGTCAGAAAAGATCGGCGCGAAGCGGCTTGCTCCGGCAGCTCGAGTCAACTGGCCACTTAATGCACTGTTGTTTCGTGCACGAATGCGAAGTTGGGCGCGAAGCGAATCGTCTTCTGCTGATGCAAACTTTCCTGACGCTTCAGCATTGTCGACATCAAACAAAGCTGCATGAACCAGTGCGAGCCCGGCATCACCGGCAGACCGCCTCATGTTGTATGATGTCTCTGATTCTTCATCCTGCTGCTGAAGCTGCGTTCCGGCCGCCGCGCTCAGCATGGTCCAGCCCAGTTGCCGAATCCCTTGAGGGATGCGATCGAGGTACGCCTTGAAGCCGTACTCCGTTTCGCCTTCAATCGCCGATCGAAGCTCGTCAGCGGCCGGAAGTTCCATAGTAAACAGGTCTTCAAAATTTGCTTCGTAAAGAACTGTATCCTGGTAACGAAACAAACTGGTAAAGACCTGGGAGGTCTCCACCATCTTTTTCCCGTCTTTCTCGACGACCTTCTGAAAAGACTGATAGCCTCGATTCCCTGAGTTTGGCTGATTCGTGTACTGCGCCTCGTTCGCGCCTTCTGGTAGCGCATAAGAGTATTGAGACTTCATTTGAACGCGAAAGCAGCCGTTCCCCAGGTCTTCCATCGTTCCGTTGGCACCCCACTCATTCTTGTGTCCATCAACCAAACGACGCGCGTCCGCTTCATCTATGACCTGCTGGAAGCTGATGGATTCAGAAGACGGAATTAATCCGGAAATCAGGTACATTGCAGTGCCGTAAACTGGATTCTCCACCTGCGGTTCGAAGTTCTTGAGCCTTTCAGCAGACGACTCTTCTTCCATCTGCTTCATGATGCTACCGCCCAGTTGAAGCTGCTTTGAGAGATTCGAAAGGTAGTCCGTCGCTCGTTTCGGCGTCACGTTGCGAGCATAGAAAACCATAAACGGTTTCGCTGCGATCTTGCCTTCCAGCATCATCGAAATCGGTTGCTGGGGCGGGGCTTCCTGAACGGCCGTCGCTGTCACCTCCTGAGCCCAACTGCTGGAATGGCACAGGACCATCAGCAGAGCAGCCGACAGCAACGCACAGCATGAATGATGGAGTCGAAGGAATCGCAAAGGCTGGATTGTCATCGGTCGGTGCGCTCAAGAGAGTTGGTTGCGGACAGTGCAGCCGCCCATGAGGCTGATTTCAGCGGCTGTCACGGCATGGCGAGAAACGCCCGGAAGGCAGCTTCGAATCGAAGAAGATGGCGGGATGTGATCGTTTTGTTTGTCAAAGTTGACCACCGCTTCTTCTTTGCCATATTTTTACAACGATGCTTGTTTCCGCGACAGACGAAGTTCTTCCGACAAATCCCATGTTTTTTCTCGGCAAAAGAACGATAGAAGCGGTGGAACCGGCCGAATTCTGGTGACGAAGTTTTGACAGTACCCGGCTGGAGTTTCGGAAAATCGATGGCTAAATTGAATGAGTCAATCGCTCAGAAGATTCTTCTTCCGAGCCGGATCAGAACCTCGCCAACACGGTAAGCCCACAATGCAAATGCTCTCCCCGGTGAAAGCAGACGACACCGAACTGACCCAGCCGAAACCTTCCGAACACGCCACGCTGAAGTTTGACCGGCCTGATGAGTTTCAAAACGCTCTGAAGAATCGAATTGATCAGTACTTCAAGTCGACCGGCAAACGTCCGCGTGACTGCTGGCAGATGTACGTGAAGTCGGCCGTGATTATGGCATGGTTCGTCGGCTCCTATGCGATGCTGGTCTTCGGGCCGATGAATGCGTGGTTGCTTGTCCCGGTCTGTGCGTCTTTGGGACTGGCGATGTCGGCCATTGGTTTCAGCATCCAGCATGACGGCAGTCACCGAGGCTATTCAGCGAATTCCATTGTGAACAAGCTGGCCGCGATCAGCCTCGACATTCTCGGGGGCAGCTCCTACTACTGGGCTCGCAAGCACAACACGATTCATCACACCTACGCGAATATCACTGGCCATGACGACGACATCGAACTCGGCATGCTGGGACGACTGTCGCCGCACCAGCGACGCCTGAAGATCCATCGGATTCAGCACCTGTATCTGTGGTTTCTGTACGGATTCATCGCGATCAAGTGGCAGTTCTATGATGATTTCCGCGACTATCTTCGAGGTCGCATCGGCGTTCATCCGGTTGCAAGACCTAAAGGAGCCGACCTCGCGGTGTTTCTCGGCGGCAAGCTGATCTTCCTGATCTTCGCGTTTGTGATCCCGATGATGTTCCATCCAGCCTGGCATGTGCTGGTGGCTTACTTCGGAGTCTCATTCTTTCAGGGCGTTGCCCTGAGCGTCGTGTTTCAGATCGCCCATTGCGTTGAAGGTGTTGCGTTCCCGATGCCTGAACCAGGAACAAGCCGTATCGCGAATTCGTTCGCGGCACATCAGATTGAGACAACGGTCAACTTCGCGCCTCGAAACAGACTTCTGTCATGGTTTGTCGGTGGGTTGAATTATCAGATTGAACATCACCTGTTCCCTCAGATTTGCCACATCCACTATCCGGCGCTGTCGCCGCTTGTGGCTCAGACATGTCAGGAATATGGTGTCCGGTACACCGTTTTCGATTCGTTTCGATCGGGCGTTGCATCTCACTACCGCTGGCTGCGGCACATGGGACGGGCTGATGCGTAGAACTCAGGACTTTGAAGTTCAGTCCTTCAAATGATGTTCTGATCCTTTCCACTGATTCTGCTGCTGACCAAATTCGTCATGAAGATCGAACACCTGGCGTTCAACGTTCCTGACCCGCTGAATATGGCTCGATGGTACGTCGAGCATCTTGGCTTTACCGTCAAGCGCAAGATCGTGGATCCGCCTTACGCACACTTCCTTGCCGACGACAGCGGAACGGTGATGCTGGAGATCTACGGGAACAAAGACGCCCCGAGTCTTGAGTTTCCTCAGGTTCAGCCTCCTGCGCTGCACCTCGCCTTTCTGTCGGCCGACCTGCCAGCGGATGTCCGACGACTCGTCGCCGCCGGTGCCTCTATTGTCGCTGACGTGCATACTCTTCCGACCGGGGATACGTTCGCGATGCTTCGCGACCCGTGGGGCATTCCGCTGCAGCTCGTGAAGCGCCTTTCACCAATGATCTGAACCGCGCGGAACAAACACGCTGCCTGATCATTGTGGAATCACTTCCAGAATCTCTATCTTTCCCTCCGCTGTAGCAAGCGCTAGCTGGTTCGCTTTTGGAATGAACGCTGCACCGAGGAGTCGAGGGCCGCGAGTGTCCGAGAGACATGTGACGCCGCCATTTTGTGGCACAAGCGTGCAAACCCTTCCGGAACGTTCGGCGGTCAGCACGTGACCAGAGCCACCGATAATGCCGACTCCAACCAGTGTCTCCGGAGACTCCCAACTCGCTGTCCTGACGAGGCCCGAAAGAGCGAACAGGCACATCGATTTGGAACTCCAGACAACAAGGATTGTGTTATCGCTGGAGAAAGAGAACTGAAGATCCTCTCCAATGCACGAATGTTCGCTTCGAAGAAAACTCCAGTCGGAGATTCGAATCAGTCCCACTTCGTTGCGGTTGATGGCGATTAAGAGTTTTCCATCAGGGCTAAAGCGAAGGATCTCCACGTCCTGAAGCTCAGTTGGGATGATCTTCTCTTCTCGAACCCCATCCGGAGTCTCATGGGAATCGTAGAGCAACTTCACCTTTCCATCCGGAGTCGCGACAGCGGTCGTGAACAGATATGCGGCTACGGCCGTTCGCTCGCCTGAAGGAAACTCCAGAACGGGATACCCTCCTGTATCAGCGTAGTAAAGTGTTGGATCGGTTAAATCAGGAATGAGCAGCATCTGAGGGAAATGCCTTGGCCCACCGAAGACAAAGTGAGGCTGGTCGCGAGCCAAAAGAAAGTCCTTGTCTTCAATCATCCTCCATGCGTCTTCGCGAATCGACCATGACTCAAGTTGCTTGCGATTGTTTCGATCTGGCTCAACGGCTGTCTGATCATCCGCAGCCATATGGTCACGGAGAAGAAAGGCATACTTGCCGGTGCTTGAGATGCCTGCCGCCCTGATCGGAGTCTTCAACCGCGTGGTTTGTTCTTTCAGTTCTCCCAGAGTCAGGTCTCCGAGAAAGACCCTGCGGTCACGGGTTGTGACGAGCATCGCGCTGCCGTCATCACTGAATGCCAGGTGTTCTGTAATCGCGAGCGATGGCAAACGCAGTTCCGAAAGCAGTTTGAGGTTGCTGTCGAGTGTATAGGCAGAGCCCTTGGTTTCTTCAGGTCGGTGAATCGTGCCAGCGAAATCCGATGGTGATTCACTGGTCACGTTTGACTCCGTTGAAGCTGGACGATCCATCTCGTGACCGCGGAACGCCGACAGCCCGGCCATTCCCATCACAGCGACCGCTGCCAACAGAATGGAGACTTTTATCAGGGATACCTTCAGCCGATTCCGTGGAACGAACCCAACGGCCGTGGCTGCGATCTTTGCCACGAAGTCTTTCGCAGACTGAGTTCGCTCTTCCGGAGACTCGCGGAGCAGGCTGCGAATGGCCGATTCCATCGGATGAGGTGCCCATCCATCAGGACTGAGTTCCGGGATCTGCCCGGAGATCTTTGACTTCAGCAAAGATCGTACGGACCTGTCCGAGAACGGCGTTCGCAAACTGAACAACTCGAACAAGACCAGTCCAAGTGAATAGAGATCCGATTGGGGGCTGTACTTTCCATCCAGCGTCTCGGGAGCAGCATATCGCGGGGTTCCGAGGAACTCGCCGCCCATCGTCAGTTTCACATCGTGAGACTGATCTTTGGCAAGTCCGAAATCGTGAAGGTACGCGATGCCATCACAAGACAACAGGACATTCGATGGCTTGATGTCTCGATGCAGAATGCCGGCGGCATGCACTGCCTGAAGAGCTTCCGAGAGTTGAGTTGTGATGCTCAGCAGCAACTCAGTTCGTCCGTCAGCACTGCGATTGCGAATCTTCTCGATGATGCCCTGGAGCTGTTCTCGATCGGTATCACGAAAGCAACAGCAGGTCTGGACCAACCGATCAGGATCGGATGCGAGAACATCCGCAAGTGAAACGCCACGAATCAGTTTCATGGCGAGAAATCGACATCCGCTCTCTTCGCCGTAGCCAAACAACGGCACAATGCCCGAATGATCGAGCTTCGACAGCAACCTCGCTTCCTGCTCAAATCGCGCGCTGGCTTCATCACGGCGTGTCGGATGACGATCCAGAATCTTGAGAGCAACCGTTTGCCCGATCGCCGGCAGCTTCGCCTCGTAGACGGTTCCCATCCCACCGGCTCCGAGACACCCGATGATCTGATACCCAGCGAAGACATCTCCCGGCTGCAACCGATGAGGCTCCACGACGACCGGCCCGCCTGATGCCTTGTCCTCGTTAACACCCGAGGCAAGCGATTGAAGAAACTCGGTGTGCTCGGGGAACCGCGAGACATACTCCGCTACCGCAGGAGTCTCCCCCGCGCGTTGACGGAGTTCCCATTCGCAGGCAATCAGCTCTTCGGCGAGCGAGTTTCGAATCGATGGATCGCTGGACTCCAGAAACCACTCAATCGTGCGTCGTTCTTTCGAATTCCAGACATCCTCAAACTGGCGGCATGTTAGATCGATCTGACGGCGATGAGAAAACAGCGGACTATTCAGAATCGACTTGAAGTCATCAGCTTCCAAGATAATGACTCCACGCATCTCGGACCAGGTTCAGCATCCGCTGAATCGTCCGACGACTATATCCGAGTCGCTCAGCGATCTCTTCGTTCGTGTAGCCATCCATCTTGAGCAGCACCAGCATTTCCAGAACCGGATCATTCAGAGCCTTCAACATGGCACGGCACTGTTCATTCATCATGGCTTCATAGGAGGGTTCGGGATGGTCGTCCAGAAGCTGGCTCAATCCATTCTCATGCTGATCCTGAAGAACCTGACCCGCGCCGCGTTTGATGGCCCGATGAATCTTGGCATGGTCGTTCACTTTGCGAACAGTCATCAGGACGAGCAGTTTCCAAAGACTATCGCTGTCTCGCAATTCAGGAAACTGTTGTGCCTGAAGTCCCGAGCACAAGGACGCAAAGACGCTGATCGCCACGTCGTCTTCATCCAGCATGGCTGGCAGATTGAATCGCTGCAGCAAACGACGCGACAGGTCATGAACTCGCGGACTGATGCGATCCCAGAGCTTCTCCGCAGCCACGTTGTTGTGTGCGCCCTGAAGCCGAAGCAGCCAGGTCGACAAAGTGCTATTCGTTTGCATGAGCAATCAGGCCTTGAATTCGGCATCATCAACTCAAGGACGCAAATCCCGAAGCGTTCGATTCAGGCGTGCGCGCACGCTCCTTCGCAAATTCGCGACAGGTCCAGCAAGTGCGGAACTGCGATCAAAACCGCAGCGTTTGCGTCCTCGACAAAGGTTTCCCGGATGGTTTGGCCCGGGTGAATCATTTCGAGAAACTCGCTCGTTGCCAAGTGGAACCAGAAAATGTGGACAAAAGGCCAGTTGCTTGCGGTGTTTGGAAGAATTTTTCCAGAACCGGCGGCACACATGTCACACGGGAGCCGGAACCTTCCATCAAGGTCATTGAGAAATCTCTGGGGTCATTGGGCATACACCCAGTCTCACGTCTTGTCGATTGCTGATCGATTGAGCCCTGTGTCTCCAGATTTCTCAACGTTTTCCGAATACGGACACGGATCGAGCTGCGCTCAGATAGTTGTTTCGACGTCAGGGCTGTTGTTACACCCCCTGCCCGGCAGAGGACAGCTATCTGAGCCTGTCGGTTTTGTGTCCGAAATCCAGGCTGGCGGTGGCCTCAAAGCACCTTGATAAGACAACTAAACCGCCCTCTGGCGCTGTTCGAGGAGCGTCCAGAGACTCTGCGGGGAGACGGCTCTCGGGATGGATGTCCGAGAGCCTCTCTTCCCCCAATCACGTTCATCCTATTCATGCAGTGCCAGTTGCTCGGCTCGGAAGACCGGTCCTTCGACGCAGGTCCGCTTGTAATCCCACGACCCGTCTGGTTCGACCACCTTTGTCACGCAACTGAAGCACGCTCCGAACCCGCAGGCCATCGGTGTTTCCAGCGACAGCCAGCAAGGCGTGTTCATGTCGTGACAAATGTCCGCGACAGCCTTCATCATGGGCTCGGGACCGCAACAATACACATGAACCCCTTGAGTGCTCTCCTGCAATCGCCGATTGAGCAACTCCGTCACATAACCGCGATGCCCCGCACTGCCGTCATCCGTTGCAATCTGCAGGTCGAGCCCAGGCAGCGTGAACTCTTCAATGCCGGCAAGATACGCTTTCGAACGTACTCCGTAGAACAGCGAAACAGTCTCAGGCTTTCGCAGAACCTGCCGTTCCGGACGCCCGTATCTCTCGAGTCCCAAAGCTTCCCGCGCGACTCCCAGAAACGGAGTCTGTCCGATACCTCCCGCCACACAGATGAGATGCTGGCAGTCCGGCACCGCGAAGCCATTGCCCAGAGGCCCCCAAATGCTGACCTCTTCACCCTCAGACCACTGACTCATCAGCGATGTCATCTTGCCGATGCGTACGAAGGCAAATTCGACTCCCGTTACCTGCCCACTGGGATTCCGACAAACATCAAAGAGTGCAAATGGTCGGCCCAGCAGCGGGTCTGATCCACTCAGCGGTCGAATCATGAAGAACTGACCGGGCGTGATCGTGGCCCCGAGTTCGGACGCATCCACTTTCACAGCCCACGTATCCTTCGCAAGCTGGCGCACTGCCATAACCTTTGCGATGTGTTGCCTCGCGTGCAACATCATGCCGGGCGGACAGGCAGGCAATGGTGTGCTCGAATCGGAACCAGACGTCATGAGAAGACTCGTTCGTTGTGAAACGACGATCATCCTGCAGCCTGCCCTCACATCAGGGCCCCAAAATGAACCGCATCAGATCGAGACGGATCATACCGCGAACAACCACCGGTTCACACTCTGCCATACTCTTTCGCTTCGCCCTCTAAACTGGGAGGGTCGTCGCGATAGCGACGGGGAGGGCACCGCGAACGTTTTGTCGGGCGGATTCACGAATTGTTGGGAACCTCGGTGAAGAGGTTGATGGAACTCCGATCTCAATTCGGCCTCTGCCCACGAGCCTGACTTCTCGCGATACAGCACTGCCGCCATAATCTCAGAGCGTCACTCGACATCCATTCACGTTGATCTCCACGAACACTGCCAGCGACTCATGTCTTCATCAAACCACGAACCCCATCGGCTTATCATCGGCATTGACGGCGGAGGCACAAAGACAGTCGCGATATTGGGGCAGACCAACGACGCGAACGAGGTCATCATTCTTGGCGAAGGATTTGCCGGGCCGTCGAATCAGCGAGCTGTCGGACCGGTGATGGCGATGAGCAATCTCGACAAGGCCGTGCAGTTTGCTTTTGATGCCGCCAGTATACCTCGACAAACCGTCGAAGCCGCATGTCTTTGCCTCGCCGGTGCGGATCGGGATTCGGATCGCAGCGTTGTCGAACGCTGGGCCGAGGAAGCTCGCCTGGCTCACAAAGTCCGAGTCGTCAACGACGCCGTTCCTCTGTTGTATGCTGCCAGCGATGATGGTGTTGGCATCGCGCTCATCGCAGGAACCGGCTCACTGGCTTATGGCCGCAACGCGGACAACAAGGTGGCTCGCAGCGGAGGCTGGGGATATCTGTTCGGCGACGAAGGCAGCGCGTTTGCGATTGGTCGAGCCGTTCTTGTCGCCGCATCGCGAGCCGCCGATGGCCGCGGCCCGAACACGTCGCTTCTGCAAGCCGTCCAAAGCCAATTGCAGATCGCGACACCGTCTGACATTGTCCCCGCTGTCTACGGCAACGAAATCCCCCGAGCCATCATCGCGTCACTTGCCCCACTCGCATTCACCGAAGCCGAGGCCAGTGATTCCGTCGCCCAGACAATCATCACCACCTCCGCCCGCGACCTCGCCGAAATGGCTGTCTCCGTCGCCCACCAACTGAACCTCGCCAGCATGCCCCTGTTCTTCACCGGAGCTCTGCTGCTGGCGCATGAATCCTATCGCAACACGGTGAGGGAAGAGATCATCAACCGCCAGATCAGGATCACTGCGATCCACCAAATCCCACAACCCGCAACCGGGGCCGTTCGGATTGCTGAGCAGTTGCGGATGGCGTACTGCCAAACGTGGGATGTGTGACGGCCTGCGTCGCAGACCTTGGACGGCAGCAATCTGACCATCAACATGCTGCGGTCCGAAGAGTGGCTGCGGAATCAGATCGGCTATGTCGTCGGGGAGAAGTCCACTCCCTCCGGCGAGCGGCTGGGCCTTTCGAAAAACCCTCCGAGTCCAAACCAGGAAAGCGGACAGCCGAAAGCGGAAAGCCGGGCCAGTGAATCACCGACTCCAGGTCTGAAGGCCGCTCAAAGCGTTTCTCCTCAAACCGAAAACCTCCAACCGAAAACGGCCACCGACCCTGGTCTATGGAACTTCGGCATTGGTCATTCGCCCCTCGTTCCGTTGTCCCCGCTTCGGCCCATCTTCACGGAGATCCTGCTGACGTCGCTGGCGGTGGAGGAAGAAGGAGCAGAGCTGGTAGGGATGACGGTTCAGATGGACCTGCCCGAGCTGGGTCTGACCGGCGAGGCGATTCTGATCGACATCCAGTCGGCCCCGGCCATCGAGCCGCCCGTTGATCATCTCGACACGCGTCAGGTCGTCACGGCGACGTTCCATCACTCGAGCGGAGACGTGATTGATCTGGTCGTGGCTGACAGTAGGTCCTTCCTGCCGGGCCTGCCGGGAAGGACTTTCGCCGCAGGCGAACCCAAATGTAGAGCGGTTGTCCCAACCGCTCAGCCGCGCAACCAGGGCGTGAACGATTGGGACAATCGTTCTACAGAGGTCGCGGCGAGCCGCGAAGTCCACTCCGGCAGGGCGGACCAGCAAGAAGCCGCCAGCGATTCCCCGCTTTCGGCTTTCGGCACTCCGCTTTCTCCCGCTTGTGAGGTTGGTCATTCGAATCATGAGCCCGCTGAATCCGAGGAAACGATTGGCACGACGTCGAATCATCCGTTCTGGTCAGTGGACCGTCAGGAGTTTGTGCAGGCGGGGTCTCTGGAAATTGGTGAGCGACTGCAGACGCTCAGCGGCGACGTCAAAGTCGTCCAGCAAAAACTCCCCCGCCCCGGCCCTCAGCCTGTTTTCAACCTCGAAGTCCACCACGAACACGTCTACTTCGTTGGCGAAGATGGCGTGTTGGTGCATAATTCGTGCAATGAATGGAACGACTTCCTTCATGCAAACAAAGGAAAATATTCGGGTGAGGATTGGCTTCAACTTGCTAGCGAAGATTACTCGCGAATGCAGTTGCTGAAGCTCGAAAACGCCGCTAGCGCCAATCTGGCTGCGGTCAATCCGAATTGGCACGCTCACGGGTTTTCGCGGCATGGGGCTGACACTGGCATAACCAAACAGCGAATTCGAGCATTTACTGGAATCCTACCCGATACAGGAGTTAAAGGTTCAATTGTGGACTCGACGCTTTTTGTCTCTAACAGAACACAGTTGAAGGCCGTTCGCGCAGCTATGGCAAAGGCAAGCAGACAAACTGCCCCATACAATGGATCAATCAACATCTTGGCGTCGGATATAGGAATCAGTGGTCCGATCACGCAGACGGTGCGTCGTGGTGGCCTTGGGCAAGTAGTGAACAACTCTTCGGTGAAGGTGATTTTTCGAAATGGCCAATGGTACACGAACTTCTAACGCAGTTGGCGATTCACGAGGCGATGCAAAGACCCTGCAATGGGCTGTTGAAAACTGTCTAGCTTGGAAACACTGTGAGGGGCGATCACCATCATCTGTGGCAGAATCGCACTGGCACCTTCTGAAGCAATTGTTGCGTCCAGTCTTGATTGTTCTGTCGCCAAACGAAAACGTCTGCTCCTTCACATGGTTTTTTATTCCATTGGCGAATACGCCTTTAAGGGGCAAGTCACTCGTCAATGGCTTGCATGTGCTTCTTTCGAAGTTCTCACCTTTATGTTGCTTAGCTGAGGGTGAATGTGAATTTCGTAATGGAATAGTCTCGGCGATCCCAGCCGCGGAAACTCTCTCGATCGTCGAACGAACTGATTCGATATCGAAGCCAATCATGGACCTAATTCTGGTTCACGGCTTGCAATTGCTGGATAGCTCGACGGCTGCCGTTCCGTTACCAGAGAATGAGAAGCACTTGGAGTTACCTCGACAGACGGTTTTCTGCGCGGTCTTTCATTGTGTTGATTGAGCAACTTCGCTCGTGGGAACGCATCTAACGGGCGAAACGCCAGGGTTACCTTTTTCTCTGTGGCTGCTGAACTGTCCTCGGCTCCAGAGCGGAACGAGACGTGGCTTTGAATCTCCAGGTGGGCATGATCCAATTGGCGGCGCGGCGTTTGCCGAAATGTTCGATGGCGTGAAACCAAAGTTCCGACGACAGGTTCAATCGGGCGGATTCACGAGTTGTTGGAAAGGCGTTTTTGTAAATCCTGATTGAACCGCGAGTCATTCTGCGTCTTGCCGTTCAGGCCCGACAGGCAACGCTGTGAAGCATTTCACCAAGTCTGCTCAAGTGATTCCGGGCCAAAGGCCCAGCCATTGACATAGCCTGGGCCATCGGCTCAGGTTTGCGACTCCCAGGACATCCCGAGGCCCAAAGAGGCTGTAAAAAAATGGGACGGGCTCCGAGTCGGTCACGGGAAAACTCTGGGAATGTATCTCTATGCGAGGTGCCTGTCCCAATTGTTTCACAACGTCAATGGGTCGGCCATTTGTTTCCATTGGAAACGCTCGGCCCTTCAGGCCTCTTGGTGAGGGCGCCGATTCTTCCCGGGCCGATGGCCCAGGATCGCTCCGTGTTTGCGAGGCACGAGGTGCGGTTCGGTCCAGTCGAATTCGCGTCCTTCCCCGGCGAGCCCACGGCGTCAGCCGTGCGGGTTTTGGCGTCTGGAATCCTGCTGATGCTCTTCGAAAGCCGTAACGGATCCTGCCTCAAGAGGTTTCTCTCCTGCACGCATCTGGCAAGGGCTGCACCCGCACGGCTGACGCCGTGGGCTCGCCGAAGATTATGTTTGTCTTTGCCTCGTAGAGGCTGCAGCACGCAGCCCCACGCTTCAGCGTGGGGTCCGCGGTGAAAAGAAATCGCCAGCCGTGGAACGGCGACAGTCATCCCATGCTGCCGGCACAACAAACACATCGCTGCCGCCGTTCCACGGCTTGGGATGCGTGCAAAGAATCTACCCCACGCCAAAACCTGGGGCTACATGCTGCGCTCGCTCCGCGAGCGAATCGCAGAAGGCAGAACCAAAATCTGCTGGCCTTCCTGAATCTGCTGGAGTAGATCGTGTTTCCCGCACCACTTGAAACGTCCCTTCGAGGTTGTGAAGAAATTGGGACAGGCACCTCGCATCAAGGTCTATTCCCTGCGTTTTCGCGTCAGCAACTCGGAGCCCGGTCCCATTTCTTCCGGCGTAAAACTTCCCTTCCGGTTGGACAAGCCAACCGGGGAGGCGTTGATTGGGAAGACGTTTACTAACAGGAAAACGTCGGCCCCTGCTGGGCAAGCCAGCAGGGGCCTGTTGACTTCGCCCCGCGTCGGCTTGCTCTACGTGAGCTAAAGCGCACTCACGGGAACGCACTCACTGGGGTCATCACGTCACTTCTGGCATAGGGGAGAAGGTAGCCGAAGGCCGGATGAGGGGTTTTTCTGAGATTTCAACCTTCAAACAATCCCCCTCACCCTGACCCTCTCCCCCCGAACTGTCGTCCACATTCTCAGTATTTCCTTCGCGGGGGAGAGGGGACAAATCGCAGCTCACATCAACGCCTCAGTTCACCCCGAGCGAAGAGTAAACAAGTGATGCTCTGGTCGCCGCCGAGTTGAGCTCGTTGAGATACGAGTAGTATCGATTGTGCCAATTGCAGAATCCGTGCGATGCCTGTCGATTCTGCAGCTTGCGAGAAATCCGGCTGCGGCCGCTCCTGTTTCATTCTGCGACCTATGTTTCCCGAAAGCATCATTCCCCGCTGACGGTGCGCGACGGGGAAGTCATACACATCCGGAGGCGGTTATGCTCTCGCGAGCGAAGCGAAAACTGGCAAACGAAAAAGCTCGACGCAAAGCGGCGGCTGAACAAGCATCTCAAGCAACATGTCCGCACTGCGTCAGCGGCATCGAGACGTATGGCTATCTGAAACGATCGTGGGTTTACGACGTGGATGAAGCCCGCAAGATCGTCTCCGATGGTCGCTCGCCTGTCGAACTGGAAAGCGACGATGTGACGTATCTCGTCGACAAGAGTCGCATTCATGCCCAGCACATAAATCACGTCAACACGACGTATCCCGGAATCCTCGCCCATCTCTGGGGCCCCGGAGCCGACGGTCATACCGAACACGGTCATCTTCTGATTGATGGCAATCACCGCGCGGCTCGCTGCCTGCGCGACAAACTTCCGTTCCGCGCGTATGTTCTGACCGAAGACGAAAGCGAACGCATTCTGCTTCGCGGCATGCTCCGCGACGGCTCGATCCGAAATGACCTCGGTGACGAAGAGTGAACCACAAAGAGACATCAACAGCCGAAGACGAAGACTCGTGACTCAACTTGCAACAACGCTGCCTCGCGTGAGAGATGGCCTGAGCATTCAGGCGATCTCAGAGTCCGAGTACGTCGTGAAGCGATCGGACAGCCGCGAATACTTCAGCGTCGGACCCTACGAAGCCTTCCTGCTTCCGCTGTTCGATGGTCAGCATTCTGCCGACGAGATCCGATCGAAGTTTGAAGTCCAGTTCGGCTCCGCGCTGAGCGAATCGGATTTGCAGGACTTCATCGATGCTGTGAAGCCGATGGGTCTGTTTCGAAAGAGTTCCACAAAAAGCTCAGCGGTCACAGCGGAAACTGACCCGGCTCGTGTTGCGTCAGCGCCGAGTGATGTCGAATCGACCGAGCCGGACGACGATCGTCCCGCGAAGTCGAAGAAGAAGACCATTCGGGACCAGAGCGTTCTCTACTTTCGAGTTCCTCTGTTTGATCCGGATCAGTCGCTCGGGCGACTCGTGCGACTGGTGCCGTTTGTCTGGACGAAGGGCTTTTTTGCTCTCATCATCTTCGCCGTCCTGACAGCACTGAGCATCACAATCGAAGTCGGTTCTCAGATCGCTGCCGGTGTTGCCAGCATGAACACCTGGCAGGACGCGGCAATGTTTCTCATCGTTGTCATCATCTGCGCGTCGATTCACGAAGCCGCGCATGGAGCGACGCTCAAGCACTTCGGCGGTGACGTTCACGACTCGGGCGTGCTGTTCATGTTCTTCACGCCCTGTTTGTACTGCAATGTGTCTGATGCGTGGCTGCTTCGCGAAAAGTGGAAGCGGCTGGCCATCACCGCAGCGGGCGGCATCAGCGATCTGTGTCTGTGGGCACTGGGTGTCTTTGTGTGGCGACTGACGGTTGTTGGGACTCCAATCAATCAGGTGGCTTTGTCGGTCATCACGATGTGCGGGGCGCGTAGTCTGATCAACTTCAATCCGCTGCTTCGACTGGACGGCTATTATCTGCTGAGTGACTGGCTTTCGATCCCCAACCTTCGCACGCGAGCGATGGATCACTGGATGGCGCATCTTCGCTGGCTGCTTTGGGGAGCCGCGAGGCCGCCGTCCGCAGAGCATCACCGAGCACTGCTGATCTACGGTTTGATTTGCTGGTTCTTCGCCCTGACGTTTTTGAATGTTATCTTCCTCCGCTTCTTCGAATACATGGGCGGACAGTTTGGAATCACCGGACTTCTGTTTGTCGGACTGCTGCTGACGTTTGCGTGTCGACGAGTGTTCAAAGGACTTTTTGAAAGTGAGTTGGTCACCATGATCCAGAAACGTCCTGGTCGAACCACCATTTGGGTTGTCGGAATTCTTGCCACGCTGGCTTTGTTGTTTGGGGTGCCGGTTCGCAGCACAACCAGCGGCGACTTTGAAGTGCGTCCCGGAAGCGTTGTCCAGCTGCACGCGCCGGTGGCGGGAGTCATTCGAGCGATCCACGTCGAAGACGGCGCGGCGGTGGAGGAAGGGCAGTTGCTGGCCGAGATGACGTCGGCGTCACTCGATTCGGAAATCCTCAAAACGGAAGACATGCTGGCTGAAAGCGAAGCCAATCTGCGACGACTGAAATCCGGCGCGCGTCAGGAAGAAGTGGACGCCGCGAAAGATCGAGTACGTCGTCTGACCGAATGGTATGAACTTGGAGCGGACGAACTGGAACAGGCGAGGCTGGCTCATCAGCAGGATCTTCTGGTTCAGGATCATCGCGTTCGCGAGATCACGGCCGAGATGAACAACGCTCGCGAAGATCTGACCCATTCTGAAAACCTCTATCGCCTTGGCGCGCTGGCTGGTGCTCAGTTGCGACAGCAGAAGCTGGAACTGCTGCAGGTTGAATCCCGGCTGGCTCAGGTGCAGGCATCGCTGAATGCGGCAAAAGCCCTTGGAGTGAAATCCAAGGAGGCCGAGATCGCGCGCCGCGCGCAGGAACTGGCGGATGCAAAGTCCAAACTGGAGTTGCTCGAAGCCGGAAGTCGGCCGGAAGAAATCGCAGCGGAAGAAGCACGCAGAGAACGCGCCTCGCACGAACTGGCGTTTCAGAAATCGCGTCGTGAGAAACTCCGAATCATCGCGCCATCGTCCGGCATCTTTTCGGCGCCGCGATTGAAAGAACGAGTCGGCATGGCCGTCGCTCAGGATGCTCTGTTCGGAGTCATCGAGAAGCCGGAAACGTCTCGGGTAGAAATCTCCGTCAGCGAAGATGAAGCGACTCAGCTTCGCCCCGGACAGCCAGTCACGCTCAAGGCTCGCGCGATTCCGTTTGAGACTTTTGAAGCCACCGTCGAATCAATTTCTCCTGTCGCACAAAAAAACGCAACGACCGGACAGAACACAGTGCTTGTGCATTGTCAGATTCAAAATCCGGACGGTCGGCTCAAGTCCGGAATGACGGGCTTCGGCCGAGTGACTCGCGGCTGGAACACCATCGGCATGATGCTGCTGACAAAAGGCATCCGCTATCTGCGAACCGAGTTCTGGTGGTGACGCGAGGCGGTTGAGCAAACGAAGGCCGTAGCGGAATTCGTAAGAATTCCGTTCCGCATTCCCTGCGATTCATCCTGAAAGGATGCCAAAATCCTGACCAGAGCAGGCATTCCGATGGCCTCCGAATTCTGGTTCTGCGCGCGATAAGGACCGGGGCAGAAACAAGTGTCGTTAATTTGCTCCGCATGAGTTAGGATACAGCGGCTGGAGTTGACGGGAAGGGGGATCTTTTTGGGGAAGGGAGCCAGGATGGCATTTGTATTTTCAGGGAAGTATGCGTCGGATGTTGAGGCCACTGTACGCGCCTTTTATGAGACGCTGTCGGAGAAGGATCAGCGGCGTTATGTGGCCGTCGAAGCGCAGCGGATGGGGTTTGGCGGAATGGAGTATCTGGCAAGCGTCTTCGGGTGTTCCGTGAAGACGATTGAACGCGGAATGAAAGAACTGAATGAGTTGCCCAATGATCCGGCGGCGGGGCGAGTTCGTCGTCCCGGCGGAGGTCGAAAAAAAAGTCGACAGTGATCCGCAGCTTGAGAAAAATCTGAAATCGGTGCTGGAAGAACGCACTGCGGGAGACCCGGATGACGATCGTGTCAAGTTCACAGAATTGACACCGCCGCAGATTTCCGCTGCCGTCACGGCGATGGGGACACCCGTCAGTCCCGTCATCGTTCGCAACTGGCTGGAAGATGAAGGACTCGCACTGCACACGATGGAAAAGAATCTGGCGGGTGGCGAATCTCCAGACCGGGATGCTCAGTTTTGCCACATCGCGAGACTGAAGCAAAGATATCTGAATGCCGGCAATCCTGTGTTTTCCATTGATACCAAGGCCAAAGAACATCTGGGGCAATTGTTTCGCAAAGGCCGAGTCTGGACGCAAAAAGCCTTTCGGTGTTTTGACCACGACTTTCCCAGTTGGGCCACTGGAGTGGTGATCCCGCACGGCATCTATGACCTGGCTTTGAATCTGGGGCACATCAACATCGGATTGAGCCATGACACCAGCGAGTTTGCGTGTGATAGTTTTCGATGGTTCTGGAAATGCATCGGCCAACAGCGTCATCCGTACGCGACAGAGATCCTGATCTTATGCGATGCAGGTGGCAGCAATTCCGCCAGTCAGTACCTTTTCAAACATGACCTTCAGTTACTGGCCAACGATCTGGGCCTTCCGATTCGAGTGGCCCACTATCCCAGCTACTGCTCGAAGTACAATCCCGCTGATCGCCGCTTCTTCCCTCACGTCAGCCGAGCCTGCCAGGGCATGTTGTTTGATTCGCTGGACACCGTCGTACGTCTGTTTCGCCGCGCCTCGACCACCACCGGCCTCCGCACGACAGTCCACGTGATTCGCAACGCCTATGAGACCGGTCGCAAACTGGCCGCTGACTTCAAAGACACGATGGCCATCAAATTCAGCCGAATACTTCCAAAATGGAACGACTCGGCCATACCTCAAACATCAGACAATTATTGATGCGCCGGTCCTAACTTCGAATCAATCATCTTTCCCAAAAGACACTTCAAGGGTCATCATGACGGTTTTTCGATTGTTCCTCCTTCTGTTGCTGACATCCGTTGTTTCCGCTCCGTTAACCGTGGCGCAGGAAAGTGTTGCGACGCCCGTTGCTGCGGCTGCGACGGCTGTCGACATCACGGCGATTGATGCTCTGATCGAAGAGTCCCGAGCGAAGTGGAACGTGCCGGGGTTGTCGGTGGCGATTGTGAAGGACGGCAAGGTCGTACTGTCGAAGGGTTACGGCGTGCGAGAACTCGGCAAGCCGGAAGCTGTTGACGGCGAAACACTGTTTGCCATCGCCTCGAACTCCAAAGCATTCACCGCCGCGGCAGTCTTGATGCTGCAGGAAGAAGGCAAGCTGAAGCTGGATGATCGAGTCCAGACGCATCTGCCGTGGATGCAGCTTTACGATCCATGGGTGTCGGCCGAGATTCGAGTTGATGACCTGCTGTGTCATCGCAGCGGACTCGGCACATTCAGCGGCGATCTGTTGTGGTGGGGCACACCGTATTCGCCGGAAGAGGTTCTGCGGCGGACCAAACATCTGACTCCGGAAGGTCCGTTTCGATCGAGCTACGGCTATTCGAACCTGATGTTTCTGGCGGCTGGAGAAGTAATTAGATCCTCATCCGGCAAAACATGGCAGGCTTTTGTTGAAGAACGAATCTTTGCTCCAGCCAGCATGACGCGGTCGATCACTTCCACGAATCAACTGAACGATCGAGGCAACGCCGCATGGCCTCACAAGCCAACGACGGACAAGGTGACACCGATTCCGTGGGTCAACTGGGACACGATGGCCGCGGCTGGCGGAGTCATCTCATGCTCAGATGACATGGCCAAATGGATTCGCATCCAACTGGACCGAGGTCGTATCGAAGGCGACAAACGTCTGTTCTCCGAAGCGTCTTCGAATCGCATGTGGACACCTCATACGCCAATCGCGATCAGTGAAGCGGCTCGGAAGCGTAATCCGTCGACGCACTTTCGATCGTATGGCCTTGGCTGGGTGCTGAGCGACTACAAGGGCCGCATGGTGGCTCAGCACGGCGGCGGTTATGACGGCATGTACTCGCAGGTGATGCTGGTTCCCGATGAGAACCTTGGGATCGTCGTCCTGACGAACAGCATGACAGGCATCTCCGGCGCGTTGTGCAACACGATTGCCGATCGATATCTGGGCGGCGATGCCACAGACTGGTTGACGACCGGCCTTGAACGCGACGTGAGCGGTCGCCAGGCCTTTTACGATCGGATTCAGAAGGCGATCACTCCGAAGATCGAAGGCACTCAGCCATCACGTCCTCTGGAGGCGTACACAGGCAAGTTCCGTTGTCCGATGTATGGCGATGCGACGGTGACTCTGGAGGACGGCAAACTGGTGCTTCGACTGCTGCCGAACAAAGATCTGGTTGCTGATCTGACTCATCTGCAGCTCGACACGTTTGTGATCCGCTGGCGAACCGATTTCGCATGGTTCCGTGAGGGCACGATTCAGTTCGTCCCGAATGCTCTGGGTCTCTTTCAGGACTTGCGGCTCGATGTTCCGAACGATGATCTCTGGTTTCACGAATTGAAGCTTCGTCGCGTTGCCGAGTGATGGCGGCTCATGGAGAAAAATCTCTTGAGCCTGAGGCGCTAGCCGAGATTGCCCTCAAATCGGCTTTTCAATGTCGGTGCGGACCTGCCGGAACTCACTCCGTTCGGTCCGGCCTACGTGGCTCGAATCGGCTAGCGCCTCAGGCTCAGGTCCGTTGGGCTGACCTTACTTCGCCGCGCCGATGCAGTACAGCTTCGTAAACGTCCGCAGGAACAAATGGCCATCGGCGATGGATGGCGTTGCTCGCATGCCTTCGCTCAGCTTGCCTTTGCCCACCAGTTCGAACGAGTCCGCAGCGCGGATGACGAACGTGTCGCCTTCTTCGTTGCTGAAATAAATCAGACCATTGGCCGACACTGGTGACGCCGTGAACGTGCCTTCGATGCGATCCTTCCAGATTTCGGAACCATCTTTCGCGTTCACGCAGTTGACGACTCCGTTATTCAGAACGCTGAAGATCCGATCTCCAATCAAAATCGGCGCACTGAGGTCTGAGTTGCCCTTGTCGCGATTCCAGACGACATGAGATTCCGAAACGTCCCCCCGCGTCGTCTCATCCAGGCGAACGCTCACAAGGTTGGATGCTCGGCTGCCCGTGTTGATGATCGCATGGTTGCTAAAAAATGCAGGCGGCGATGATGCGTTGAAGTCGTCGTGACGAATCGTCCAGAGTTCCTCGCCAGTCTTCGCGTCATAAGCGAAGGCCGCCCGCGAACCGATCGAAACCAGACACATCCGACCGCCGACGTTCACAAGGCCCGGAGTACCGTACGCCTTTCGCAGGTCACCTTCCAGCTTTGGCTGACCGTTCTCATCAAGGTCGCCGTAGTCCGTTGTGCGATTCGTTCGCCAGACCGTTTCGCCCGTCTCTTTGTTCAGCGCCATAACGAACTGAGCGTCGATGCCGTCGAACGTCAGAAGCAAAAGGTTCTCAAACAACAATGGCGACGAACCCGGCCCGCGATAGTGACGGCACTTGATGTCGCGTCGTTCCCAGACAACATCGAGCGTCTCCGGATTCAACTTAGCCGTGCCGTATGATCCAAAGTGAACATAGACCGCATCCTTCTCCAGAGCACACGAAGGCGATGCGTAGGTGTTGACTTTGTTGCTCAGCGGTTCTGGTTCCGGGTTTTCAAACAGCAGCTTGTGCTGCAGAACTTTGCCCGACTTCTGATCAATGCAAGACACGAATTGCTGCTTGCCATCTTCGGTGGCCGACGTCAGCCAGATCTTTCCGAATCCAATAATCGGTGTGGAATGCCCAAAGCCTTCGAGATCGATCTTCCACGCGATGTTTTTGCCCGGCTCTTCGGACCATTCCGTCGGCACTCCGGCTGCATCGGCTTCACCCGCCACCCAGTTCATCGTCGGCCCCGTTCGAACGGGCCAGTTCAGTCGATCCGAGGCACCGGTCGTGTTCTCACTCAGGACAAATGAAACGAGCGCAGCGATAAAGCAGACGAACTGATGGCGGGATGACATAACAGACCTTTGTGCGATGGAAGGCTCATGGCGGGATTGGATCAGCTTAGCGAACCAGTGTCGTGACTGAAACTGTCCGCGAATGGGCGGGCCGAAAGGAAGCGGGCGGGTTTTTGTGGCGACCGATCGTCGCGGCATGGCGCGAGCTGTCTGGTGTCCCGTGACTCTCGCAATGACCTGCGGCTCACCCCGCTCCGCCACCTGTCAGGAAAAGTTGCTGCTCCCGCGAAAGTCAAAGGACATAGCCCTCAATCGCATCTTCTTTCCGGCCCCACCGATTGCGGATGACGAAGCACGGCACCTGTCTGTCACACGTTTCATCCATCGCGCGATGGATTGACCAGCCGCGAATTCGTGCTGATCGCCGTCTTTTACGCGTGAGAAATGACGAATGTTCGTGTCGTAAGCCGCAGATTGCCGCAGATTCTTTGTGCACGGCAAAGTTGCGACTCTCACTCGAACATGATCGTCGCTACAATCCGCGATTCGGAATCCCTGACGGCGTCAGCACTTGAGACTTCGATGCGGCGGCGGAACGCGACGGGCGATGAGCCTCACGGCCGGGATTTCGTGAAAAAGTCGTTCACAAGCTGGTTGTTTGTGGTGTCGTTAAGAGCTGCAAGTGCTGCTCGCACGGTGCAGGCAGCCGGACGTCAGACAACCAGGTGAGCGGAGTCACAGCTCGAACCGGAAATCGACAGGGTTTACATGTCTCGCAAAGTATACGTTGCCGGCAAGCTGGTCCCGGCAGAACAGGCAAGCGTCAGCGTCTTCGATCACGGGCTGCTCTACGGAGACGGCATCTTCGAAGGAATTCGAGTCTACGGCGGCAAGGTGTTCCTTCTGAAGGAACACACCGACCGACTGTACGAGAGCGCGCTGGCGATTCGACTGGTCATCCCGATGAGCCACGCGGAAATGATGAAGGCCGTCGAAGACACCGTCGCAGCAAACGACATCAAAGACGGTTATGTGCGACTGGTGGTGACTCGCGGCGCGGGCTCGCTGGGTCTGGATATTCGTCGCACGGCGAACCCGCAGGTGATCATCATCGCCGATACGATCTCTCTTTATCCTCCGGAACTCTACGAAACCGGAATGCGACTGGTCACGGCTGCGACGATCCGAAACCATCCCGGCGCACTCAGCCCTCGCATCAAGTCGCTCAACTACCTCAACAACATCATGGCGAAGATCGAAGGGACCGATGCAGGCACCGTCGAAGCTCTGATGCTGAACCACAACGGTGAAGTGGCCGAATGCACGGGTGACAACATCTTCATCGTGAAGAACGGCGTTCTGAAGACGCCTCAGCCGGACGCAGGCATTCTGGAGGGCATCACTCGCAATGCGGTGATGAAGCTGGCAAAGGAAGCCGGCATTCCAGTCGTCGAGTGCGTGCTGACTCGTCATGACATTTTTGTTGCCGACGAATGTTTCCTGACAGGAACTGCAGCCGAAGTCATCGCCGTGACAAGTCTCGACGGTCGCCAGATTGGAACTGGTAAGCCCGGCCCGATCACGAAGACGCTGCTCGAAAAGTTCCGCAAGCTGACTCAAGGCGGTTGATCGGCCGTCGTAGGCCGGACCGAGCAGAGCGAGTTCCGGCATGTTTAACTTGCGACGAATTGCCGGAACTCGCTATCGCTCGGTCCGGCCTACATGATATTTCCTCCAAATTTGCCCGCCTTGCCACTGATTGCTCATGCCGAAATCTCGAGACCTTTTCGACGATACGACAATGACCTTCGGGGAGCACCTTGAAGTGCTCCGCGTTCACGTCTTCCGCGCACTCATCGGGATTGTGATTGCGGTTGGCGTGATGCTGTACTTTGGCAAAGAATTGTTCCATCTGCTGCGAGCACCGATCGAAACTCAGCTTCGTGAAAGTGGAATCGACGAAGAAGATATTCGCGTCGATGTCCCCAAACAGAGTTTCTCTGAGTACCTCAAGGGCATGTTTTCATCAGCACCTATCGCAGAGCCGCAACCAGAACCGGAGAAGCTGCGATCGGATGAACTGCGAGTGGAAGTGGACAAGAAGGAGCTGTTGAAAGCTCTGGGTCAACAGGTTCCCGAACTGGTCCCCGCGGAAGACAAGCCGAAAGGAAGCGACGCTGAAAAGACGGAGTCCGAATCGTCTGCCAAGCCCGCAGAGCGAGTCAGCCTGGTCCTGACGGCACCCGAGTTTTCGCAGTTGCAGCGAGTCATTCGGGATTCGACGGGCCTGACGACTCTGAAGCCGGAAGAAGGTTTCATGGCGTACATGAAGATCTGTCTGTATGCCGGTTTGTTGTTGTCGTCTCCGTGGGTCTTTTATCAGTTGTGGCTGTTCGTTGCGGCGGGTTTGTATCCTCACGAACGCAAGTACGTTCACATCTACCTTCCAATGAGCGTCGGTCTGTTCGTCGCAGGAGCACTGGCGGGATACTTCTATGCGTTCCCGATGATGCTGCAGTTCCTGATCGGCTTCAACAGATGGATCGGTGTCAGCCTGCAGCCTCGACTGTCGGAATACATCACTCTGGCAATGCTGATGCCGCTGATGTTCGGCGTGAGCTTCCAATTGCCGCTGGTGATGGTGTTCCTGGAGAGAATCGGAATCTGTACCGTCGACACCTACAAAGACAATTGGCGTGTCGCCGTGCTGATCATCTCCATCGCATCGATGGTACTGACAACTTCGCCGGACCCGTGGAGCATGTTGCTCATGATGATCCCGCTGCTGTTCCTCTACGTGCTCGGCATCTACATGTGCGGCTTCAAAGTCAAAGCCCCAGCCAGCCCGATTCGATAAGCGACCGAGCCGGATCGATCAAAACGAACGCTGGCACATCAGGATTGGTCGCCGCAAACGTTCTGGCCGGGCTTTCTGATCGGTCTCTCTGCACGAAACACCCGAGCTCTACTGCGTCGTCCATTGCCCTGCCGTTGCTTTCTCACTCAAAACGGCTCGGAAAACGCCTTGAAAAACCGGTGATGACTTGGATTTCAAGTTCTGCTTAAATTCCGGCAGATGTTGCCGCTGGCGTCGGGTTGGAGCCCGTTTCAGGGTCGGCGGATAAGCAAATTGGATCATATTTTGTGGACGGAGTAGCAGGGATGCGTCACGAAACCAATCCACGGCTGCATCGCGCAGCGGATCAACTCGGTTTCAGACTGCCGGCCGGCGTTACGGCAAAAGTCGTTCTCGGAACACCTCAGAAGTTGTGGTTGTGTCTGGCTTTCGTCACCGGATTTGTTCTGTCCGGTGAGGCTCAAGCACAGGCGCAGAAGCCATCGGCCGAACAGCTCCTGAAGGCCTACGCGCCAACGCAGAAGGGCGTCGATTATGACACGCCAACGACTGCAGAAGAACTGGCCAAGTGCACCGTCACTCTGGACAAAGGCAGTTGGGTCGTCACCAATCCAGCCAATCAGGTTCTGCGACGATTTACGGACTCCAATGGCGACGGTGCTCCGGACATGTATCGATACTATCACCTTGGTCTTGAGGTCTATCGAGACATCGACACCAACGGCGACCCGAAGACCAAGAAGAATACTCGACCTGATCAGTTTCGCTGGATGAACTGGGGCGGAACTCGCTGGGGCATCGACGAAAATGAAGACGGCAAGATCGACAGTTGGAAAGTCCTGTCCGCTCAGGAAGCCGCTCGAGTCGCCGTCGAAGCGCTGATCAATGGCGATCTCTACGCATTGAATTCTGTCATGGTCAATGAGCGAGACATTCAAACGCTTCGTTTGCCGGCGTCGGTCAGCAAGCAACTGCAGGAATCAGTGAGTGACCTTCAGAAGAAAGCAACCGCCGCTCTTGGCGATGCCAAAGTGCTGAACTCCAAGAGTCAGTGGGTTCGATTCGATCCACCGGTTCCTGGCCTGATTCTTGCCGAAGATATCGGCGCTGCCAGCGACGTCATCGTTTACGAAAACGCCATGGCGTACATTCAGAACGGCGAAAAGCTGGAACTGATTTCCGTCGGCGAGATGGTTCAGGTTGGCGATGTGTGGAAACTGGTGAGCGTTCCAACGCCGCTCGACACATCGGGCAAGACGGTGATGCAGGTTGGCGGCATTTTGATGCAGCCGCCGATGTCAAATGTGCCACCCCCGCCAACAATGTCTGACGAGATGCAGAAGCTGTTGGCCGATCTGCAAAAGCTGGATGAAAACAGTCCCAAACCTGATGCAACCCCGCAGGATTTTGCGAACTACAATATCGCTCGAGCCAACCTGAGCGAGAAGCTGATCTCAGCCGCAACCAACGACACCGAACGTCAGCAGTGGATTCAGCAGTTTACGGACAGCTTGTCGACAGCGACGCAGTCAGGGCTGTATCCGGAAGGCCTGCCACGACTTCAGCGACTGGAAGAGGCAGCAAAGAGCAACAAAACTCTCCTGGGTTACATTACACATCGCCGTCTGATGGCGGAGTACGCAGTGCGTCTCAAAGAAGATGAGAAAGCAAAGAACGAAGAAGAGAGCAAGAAGGCTCGCGAAGAAACGCAAAAGTGGTGGTTCGAACAGCTTGAAGCATTCGCACGCCAGTGGCCAGAGTCGGAAGATGCCCCGGATGCTGTCGTGCAACTTGCGATCAGTTACGAACTGATGGGACGAATCGACGACGCGAAAGCCTGGTATGCACAGCTTGCAAAGAATTACCCGAAGACGGAAGGCGGCGTGAAGGCGACAGGAGCACTCAAGCGACTGACTCTCACTGGCAACAAGCTTCAACTGGCCGGAAAGACACTGCAGGGACAGAACTTGTCATCGGCTCAGTATCAGGGCAAGGTGACTTTGGTTGTCTTCTGGGCCTCGTACGCGAAGCCGTTTACCGATGACCTTCCAGCCATCAAGGCCGCGTATGCCAAGTACCAGAAGTCTGGTTTTGAGATCCTGGGTGTTAACATGGACCCAGAGCTCGCCCCTTTGGCTGCGTACGTGAAGCAGCACACTATCAACTGGCAGAATCTCCGAGAAACGCCAACCGCCGAAGGACAGCCTCCAGGCGACTTCGGTTTTGGGATCGTCTCCGTTCCAACGATGTTTATCGTGAACAAAGAAGGCATCGTGGAAGGCGGCATCACAGCGGCGAATTTGGACTTCGCAGTGGACGCCTTGTTGCAGGGTAAAAAAATTGATGCTCCTGCTCCGGCTGAGGGAACTGCGGAAGAGCCTGCAGCGACGAAAGGCCCGGCTGCCAAGGAAGACACCAAAGGTAAATCCGGAACTCGACCTCCAGGCACAACCGCCGAACGTCCTCGTACGAAGAGCTGAGGAATCAAGAACTTTCGTGACGCCGTGTGCTGAGCCTACTGCCGCGAGATTCTAAACCGTCAATTCCTGTTCACTCAGAAGCCCGGAACATCCTTCCGGGCTTCTTTTCGTGAGAGCATCTCATGTCGCCAGTCTTGACCACTGCAATTCTGCTGGCCATCAGCAATGTCTTCATGACGTTTGCATGGTACGGGCATCTGCAGGATCTCAAGAGCAAGCCCTGGTTCATCGCCGCATTCGTCAGTTGGGGCATTGCGTTGTTCGAGTACCTTGTTCAAGTCCCTGCCAATCGTATTGGGCATCAGGTCATGAACGTCGGACAACTCAAGATCATGCAGGAAATCATCTCACTGACGGTCTTCGTCCCATTCGCGTGGCTGTACCTCAAAGAGAAGCCGACGCTCGATTATCTCTGGGCCGGACTCTGCCTTCTTGGCGCCGCATTCTTCATCTTCCGCAGGAAGATGGGGCTCTGAGAAAAAGCGGCTGACAGTCGCTTGACCCGGAAGTGCCTGAAGGTTCGTTATCGTGTTTCTGGAAGGTTTGAACAGGAGATCTGTCGCATCAGTGCGATTTGCATCAACGTCAATCAGCGTTCGTGAGCGGTTCTATTTCTGAACCACTGATGAACATGGATCAACGCTCGTGGAAGCGGAGAGGAAAGGAATCGGACTCATTGCACCTTCTATGACGCCTCATTCCATCCAAGCGACGGTTCACGGTTCGAACGGATTGATCAGAGGCACTCCGGCGTTTCGAAAATCGCTGACGTTGCGGGTTATAATGGTCAATTGATGCTGCAGAGCTGATGCGGCGATCAGACTGTCTTTCACCGGCATCGCTCGTCCCTTCTTCTTCAGGCGAACGAGCAGAGCAGCCCAAACAGATGCTGTACCAGCATCCAGATCAATCACACGCAGCCGCTTTGTGCCATTCGCAAACCAGCGTTCCAGCTCTTTACGTTTGCGAGACGACGCGGTCAGTCCAATACCGTATTCAATCTCACCCAGCACGATTGGCGTGACGACGAGGTCTCGTTCGTGCTTTCGCAGCCATTCGACGACCGCGGGAACCGGCTCAGGCCGAGTGACCTCGCTGAGGACCGGGGCAGAAACAAGTGTCGTTAATTTGCTCCGCATGAGTTAGGATACAGCGGCTGGAGTTGACGGGAAGGGGGATCTTTTTGGGGAAGGGAGCCAGGATGGCATTTGTATTTTCAGGGAAGTATGCGTCGGATGTTGAGGCCACTGTACGCGCCTTTTATGAGACGCTGTCGGAGAAGGATCAGCGGCGTTATGTGGCCGTCGAAGCGCAGCGGATGGGGTTTGGCGGAATGGAGTATCTGGCAAGCGTCTTCGGTTGTTCCGTGAAGACGATTGAACGCGGAATGAAAGAACTGAATGAGTTGCCCAATGATCCGGCGGCGGGGCGAGTTCGTCGTCCCGGCGGAGGTCGAAAAAAAAGTCGACAGTGATCCGCAGCTTGAGAAAAATCTGAAATCGGTGCTGGAAGAACGCACTGCGGGAGACCCGGATGACGATCGTGTCAAGTTCACAGAATTGACACCGCCGCAGATTTCCGCTGCCGTCACGGCGATGGGGACACCCGTCAGTCCCGTCATCGTTCGCAACTGGCTTGAAGATGAAGGACTCGCACTGCACACGATGGAAAAGAATCTGGCGGGTGGCGAATCTCCAGACCGGGATGCTCAGTTTTGCCACATCGCGAGACTGAAGCAAAGATATCTGAATGCCGGCAATCCTGTGTTTTCCATTGATACCAAGGCCAAAGAACATCTGGGGCAATTGTTTCGCAAAGGCCGAGTCTGGACACAAAAAGCCTTTCGGTGTTTTGACCACGACTTTCCCAGTTGGGCCACTGGAGTGGTGATCCCGCACGGCATCTATGACCTGGCTTTGAATCTGGGGCACATCAACATCGGATTGAGCCATGACACCAGCGAGTTTGCGTGTGATAGTTTTCGATGGTTCTGGAAATGCATCGGCCAACAGCGTCATCCGTACGCGACAGAGATCCTGATCTTATGCGATGCAGGTGGCAGCAATTCCGCCAGTCAGTACCTTTTCAAACATGACCTTCAGTTACTGGCCAACGATCTGGGCCTTCCGATTCGAGTGGCCCACTATCCCAGCTACTGCTCGAAGTACAATCCCGCTGATCGCCGCTTCTTCCCTCACGTCAGCCGAGCCTGCCAGGGCATGTTGTTTGATTCGCTGGACACCGTCGTACGTCTGTTTCGCCGCGCCTCGACCACCACCGGCCTCCGCACGACAGTCCACGTGATTCGCAACGCCTATGAGACCGGTCGCAAACTGGCCGCTGACTTCAAAGACACGATGGCCATCAAATTCAGCCGAATACTTCCAAAATGGAACGACTCGGCCATACCTCAAACATCAGACAATTATTGATGCGCCGGTCCTAAAGTGCTCAGAGTGAAACGGTTGATTGGACCGCTCATGAACACTGATGAACGCGAATGATTTCGGCGGTTCGACGGCGGCTATCCCCAAAGACCTTTTCGAGCAATGACAGCGTTCGTGGCCAAAACGAATGCAGCCATTGTTTCTCCACCTTCTTGCATCCATCAGCGTTCATTGGCGTTCATCAGCGGTTGAAGCTCAGGTGTTCTCACCGTTCTCTGTTTCGTTGACGCGCAGATCCGGCTGGGGAGATCCATCGCTTCGTCCACGGTCGCGCATTTCATTTCGCGCGGAACCCGAATTCTGACGAACTCGGCGACTTTGTCAGCGGCTCGGTTCGTCGTCGGTTGTCTTCTCCTGACCGAGCAATTCGTAATATCGCTGCACCAGCGAATCGAACTCTTCGGGGACTGCCTCCCGATCGATCGGCACCATGGCTCGATCTGACTGCAGCTTCGAAACTTCCTGATTGATTCGCTGCTGCAGAAGCTGCATCTCGCCGAGAAGCTGTGATTTCACGAGATCCCACTGAGGCATCTCGCCATGTCGCTTGAATTCCGCCCGCATAGTTCGCGCGCGGTCGCGAACCTGCGCGACGCGGTTTCGCAGATCCGGATCTTCCAGCATCTCTTCGATGTCACGCAACTGATCAGACCACTCTGTATAGTCGTCCCCGGTCAGCGGTCGCGAGCCGAGATCAAATCCACCTCGCCCCATGCCTTCACTGTTTCCGCCACGGTCTTCGCGTCCACCATTTCGCAAGCCTGACTCGCGCTGATTGCCGCCTTGCTGCTGTCCGTTACGGTCGCCTGAGCGTTCCGATGAATCCGACTCACGTTCGGACTCGTTCGGCTCATTCATGTCGGATGGCTGACCGTCCGGATTCTGGCCGTCTGAGTTGCCGCCGGAACCAGAACCGCCCTGCTGGCCGCCCTTTTGCTGGCCACCGTTCTGTTTGCCTTCAGACTTGCCGCCTTGCTCTCCATTCTTTTGATCGGCGTCCTGCTTGCTCTGTTCGCCCGGTTGATTTGAACCGTCCTGTTTTTCACCGCCTCCGGAACCTCCAGGCTGTTTGCCCTGTTTGTCTCCGCGGCCTTGCTTGTCGCCCTTCTGCTGACCACCATCGCCGCCTTGGAATGACTCCTCGCCAGCCTGCTTTTGACCATCGCCGGACTTCGAGCCGTTCTTCTGCCCGTCCTCTTTTTCAGACTCATCAGACTGCCCGCGCCCCTGTGGATCGCGTTCACGTCCGGAATTCTGATCCTCAGAACCAGCCTGTCCGCTTCGGTTTCGCCCCTTCTGATTCGGATCGGATGTTTTCTGATCTCCGTCCTGAGCACTGCGGCTCTTGCCGTTCTCCTGACCGGACGATTGCTCGCCGTCACTGCCATCCTTACCGTCGCGATTCAGCGGATCTTCGCCCGTCGCCGATGCCACTTCGCCGGCCAGTTTTCGAGTCGCTTCGTCCAGTTGCTGCTGAGCCCTTCGCAGCGATTCGGCTTCGCTGCCCAGCACAGAGTCGGCTGCTTTCTCGATGCCGCTCTTCAACTGCTCGATGCCCTCACGAGCCACCTGCTCGGCCTGCTGCGACTGCTGCCACATGCCCCGACCAGCCAGCATCTCGGCGGCTTCGAGAGCTTCTTCCGGTTTGGAATTCTTCAACTGACGAATCGTCTCATACAGCGTGCTCGACAACAGCGGTTCCGTTTGCTCCGCCTGTTCGATCAGTTGTTTCGTCTGCTCGACAACACGATTGAGCCGATCCTTTTGCTCGCCGGCCTGTTTCTGAACATCGTCACGATTACGATCTGACTTCAGTGACGGTCGGGACTTCTGCTCGCCATCGGTCGATTCACCTGCCAGGCCCTTCGCAAGTTGTTCCTGCTTCTCTGACAGTTCGCGAGCCTGCTGGCGAAGATCCTTCACGGCCTCTTCAAACTGCGACGAGGTCTGATTTCGGAAATCTTCCTTCAGATCTTCAAACTGACGCTCAGCACGGGTTCCCTCGGAGATTGCTTCTGAAAGCTTGCCATCGTCCATGGCTCGGGATGCCTGCTGAACATTCTCGCGAGCTTCCTGAAGTTGCTCCTTCATCTCCGAAGTCTGCGCGTTCTGAGGATCAGTGGCCTGATCCATGCGTTCTGACAACTCGTCAACGTCACGAAGCATCTCGCGTTGCTCTTCACGCAGCCGCTTGAGTTCGCGTTCGATCTCTTCTTTTTCCTTCTCCGTCAACGCCGCGCGAAGCTCGGATTCGAGCTGCTTCAGACGTTCATTCACCATCTGCTGGCGACGAGCCAGTTCTTTGAGGCGATTCAGGACCTGAAGCTGTTCTCGCTGCTGCTGAGTCATCTCCTGCTGCTGCTGAACCTGCTGTTCTGACTGATATCGATTGCGCGAGTTGTCCAGCTCCAGTTGGTCCAACTGCTGCTGTGAAGCGCTGCCTCCGCCACCACCGCCTCCACCGCCCTGTTGCTGCTGGCGAACGTTGCTCTCAGCGGCTCGCATGCGAAGCAATGTCTGAAGAATGGCCTGCTCCATCGGAACAGCCTGAGACAATCGGGCTTTCTCGGCACCGGCAGCCACTTCTTCCAGCTTCTTCTGAGCAGCCGTCATCTCCTCCGCAGCCCGCTGCGCGAGCGCGGCGACTTTGGGATCACTGGCGGCTTCTGCAGTTGCTTCAGTCAGTTGTTCGATCGCCTGAGCCTGAGACTGTGCGATCACGGCAACGTCCGCAGCGAACGAGTTGTCCTTCTTTCGCTGCTGTTCGGTTCGAATGGTGTTCCACGTGGCCGACAGGATTTCTTTCTGAAGGTTCAACAGCCCATCGATTGGACTGCCTTGTTGCTGTTGCTGCTGACCCTGCTGCTGATTCTGTTGTTGCTGCTGGCCCTGTTGCTGAGCCTCGCGCATGATCTCTTCGAAGCGGCGCACTTCGGCAAACATGAGGTCGCTGTAGACTCGACGCGGACTTCCGTCGACATCCATATCGGTCGCCCAGAAGGAATACGTCACCATATCGTCCGGAGCCGCATTCAATGTCTCCAGCGCGATGGTGTGTGAGATCGTGGCGTTGCGAATCGGCTCAGGGATGGTCGTGGCGGGAGTTGCTTCTGTCTCAGCAACCGGTTGCGACTCAACGACGGCCACTGCTGCTTCTGCCTTGGGTTGGTCGGCCGCGGGTTTCACAGAAAACTCCTGAGGTTCCGCGCCGGACACGGAGAACTGAACACCGTAATCGATCAGCTCAAAATCATCAGCCGCGGTGGCTTCAATCTGAAACTCCTGAAGCGCCGAGACGTTGGTGTCGCGACCCGGGAATGTCACCTTCAGTTTCGGCGGTTCGTTTGGCGTCACACGGATTGCGATCTGCTCTTCATCGGCCGCTGTTCGCCTCTGAGCATCCTCGAGGTACACGGTCCATGAATTGCTTTCCATGGCGAGGATTGTCGTCTCGAAGATTGCTCCAATCTTCCCGGTGGCTTCGACCTCGGGTTCTGCGTTTGCGGGGTTTGTTGCCGGTGGCTGAACGGCCGCTGGCGTCAAGACGATCGCTGGACCTTCTTTTGGCCGAAGCTCAGCTCGTGCCACCATCTTGTTGAGCATCAGACGAAAGTTGACCGTGGAGCCTTCCGTCACACTGACGCGAACCACGTCTTCGATCGTTTCTGAAGGGAGCTTAGACCACGCTGGCGGAGTAATGACCGCGTCAGCGCGTTCGAGGTTTGGCCGAACAAACGTGGTCACCTTGAAGCTTTGCGAGGCGTCATACGACTTGCTGCCGCCTTTCTTCGACGGCGCGTTCTCTTTGTCAGACGAGTGATCGTAGAGCACTCGATACGTTCCATCGGCCACGATGTCTTCCATGCGAGCGGCGAACACGCCGGCATCGACGGTTTCGGTCATTGCCATCTGACGAAGGTTCTTCTGAGCATCCGTGTATTCAAGCGTTGCATGAGTCGGAACGACACCCGGGAACTTCGCAACCACCGTTAGTGCGGAGCCAAGTTCGATCTCGGTGTCGCCGGGTTCAATCGTCAGTTCTGTTCGTTCTTCTTTCTGAGCACGCTCAGCTTCAGCCACCGCCTCGGGGCTGGACGATGGAACATAGTCACGGCTGAATTTGCCCGCGGCCATCACGCTGGAAACCATGACGGCGAACGAAAGAAAACTCAGCACGGTCCAGGCGAATATCTGCCGCGTTGAAACAGTGCTCGACCAGTCCTTTTTCTTTGCGAGCGAATCCGCTTCCTGCACCGCCATCGCGGCGAGCACTGATGGACGTCGACCCGTTTGTTCGGCAACCTGAACGGCGGTAATGACCACATCGTTGAGTTCCGGGTTGGCTTTCTCCACCAGTCGAGCGGCTTCCGATGGAGAGGGCTGTCGGACAAGAGCTCGGGCGATCATTGTGCCCACGATGGTCGTGGACAACAGCACGAGAAACTCAGACCGCAGCAGTCCACCGCGAGCGGGCATCATGAGCGTCAGAGCAATGGCTGGGATCAGCAGGATCAGCCAAATGAACGTCTGCTTTCGAAGAATGCGCAACTTCTGAATGCGAGCAGCCACGTTCATGAGGCTGCGTTCAAGCACCGTTCCGGTCATTCGGATCACTCCCAGGAGGGATTCTGCAGGCGTGGCTCAGAGGATTGTGCGAGGATCGGGCATTCGAATGCAAGGCTCATCGGCCCAACTTACCCTCAACAACGCCCCGAAAGATGACCAAAGACGTAACGTTCATGTGGTTTTGCTCTCTGCTCGGTGTGAAATGAGGTCAATCCACGGACTCAAACCATGCGACCCATCCAAAATTCTGCGACCAGATCCCTTCTCCCCATCGTAAGGTCGTAAGGGGAGAAGGTGGCCGAAGGCCGGATGATGGGTTTTTCTTGAATTTTCAACCTTCAAACAATCCCCCTCACCCTGACCCTCTCCCCCGAACCGTCGTCAACGTTCTCAGAACTTCCTTCGCGGGGGAGAGGGGACAAATCGCAGTTCACATGAACGCATCATTTCAAACCGAGCGAAGAATAAGCAGCGTGCCGGGCTGGCCTGAGTCTGGCCACCCGTCCATGTGGTCCGTCTCGATTCGACCAGGCACAGGCGGATTGAGGGATTTTCGCACTCAATTCGGGGCAACACTGATGCAAGGCCGGTTTTCATGATGGCCAGGTCCGCAAGGGAAAATTTCTGGAAATTGGAATCCTCCCGGAACAGATAGAAATCGGTCAGTTTGCTCAAGATCCAGCGCAGGATCGCGCCGATGGAGCTGATAGACTGCGGGCGTTCTTCGGAACATCCAACCTTCCGTGGCCGACATTTTCAACCTCCCCGTTGGCTGCAACTTCCTTCCTCTTGCCTCCGACTTGATCCGCTGCATGGCGGCTGAAGTCTGCCGAGGTCACCACATGTCAACACTTCCCGTTCGCTCGCTTGCGAGCCCTGAAGCGTCGTCGACGTGCGTCATTCCATCCACACGATTTCGACTGAATCTCAAATGGACGGTCGTCATTGCGATCCTGTTCGTTTCGCCGGTCGTCATCGTTCGAATACTGCCGAAGCCGGAACCGCCGAAGCTGATTACGGTTGAGAAGGTCCCGTTGCATCTGGACGTCAAGAGCATGGGCACCATCGAACCCGTGCGCACGATGCGGATGACGTCGGAGTCTCTCTGGCCGGTGCAGATTCTGACGATGGTTCCCGAAGGAACAGTGGTTCAAAAAGGCGACATCGTTTGCGAACTGGACTCATCGAAGATTCGCGACATCCTGCGCGAACGTGAAGTGCTTGTGATCAAGGCGAAAGCCGCACTTGAAGCGGCTCAGCGACAGGAAGAACTTCAGAAGGCCGGCAATGATCGTCGACTCGCCGCAGCTCAAAAAGCAGTGCTGGCGGCCGAACAGGATCTGCGACTGTACGAAGAAGCCACGCTGCCCCAGCAGCTTGAGAAGTTCGACAAAGATATCAATCAATCGGACGATCAGCTTGCTCTGATTGAAGACGATTACGCTGCGATTGAAGCACTATGGGCGCTCGGCATTGAGAACGATCCAGCGCTGGCTCAGGCATCGCTGAAAGTGACCACACAGCAGGAATCGCTGAAGCGGCTGGAAGGCAGTCGCTTTATGTTCGAGCAGTTCAAGCACCCTCGCACGAAGACTCAGCTGAATCATCAGCGCACGATGTCGCAGCTCAACTTGATTCGAACTGAGCTGGCGAACTCGCTGATGCTGTCACGCACTCGCATCGGAACGCTGTCTGAAGAACGACGGCTTCGGATTTACGAGCGATATGCGAAGATGGCGAGTGACAGCATCGAAGCCTGTACTCTGCGGGCTCCGTGCGACGGCCCGGTGATGTATGCGGGCTGGGAGCAGCGCGGGCGAGGATCAAATCCGATTGAAGTGGGCAAGACGGTCTATACCGGGCAGGCGATCTTTCAGATTCCAGTCGGTCAGCAGATGAAAGTTGCCGTTCCGCTTCATGAAACACTGATCACTCGAGTCAGTCGAGGCATGCCGGTTGACGTGCATGTGACCGGTTTTGACGACCAGACGATTGCCGCGACGATTGCTCATATCTCGCCGTATTCCGTGGAACGCAATCGTTATCAGCCGGGCGAACGAGACTACTGGCTGGATGTTCGTCTTGAGCCGACTCCAGAGCAGCAGCAGTTTCTTTCTTATCGCATGGATGCAACCGCCACGATCTCGATGCTTGAGCATCCAAACGCCATCGCAGTGCCTCGCGAAGCGCTGACGAAGTATGGTGATCGCAGTGTCGTGCTGATGGCGCAGGGCAATCGGCTGAAACCATGTCCCGTTCAGCCCGGAGAAGTGGTCGACGGCAAAGTCGTCATCGAATCCGGCCTCCACGAAGGCGACCAGATCGTGGCGTCGATTTCTGACCGAGAGATCGATCAGCTCAAGAACCTGCGAGTTGCCGATTCATCGAGTTTGGACCACGGCGATTGATTGCACGGTGCGATCTTCACTCACGTATATCAGTTCGACGTGGCGGATGAAGTCCACCATAGCCGTAGCTGAAGTCGTGAGACTTCAGATCTCCGAAGTCTCACGACTTCGGCTACGGTTGATTGCCGTTGAGGCGAGCGGGGGACGTGAGTCCGCTGATCAGCATGCAGCGAGTTGATCAGGGGATTGACATCCCCCGCTCGCCATGTTGGTGTCTGAGTTCTTGACTCAAGACTCTTCAGTTTCCTTCGAACCTGTCGAGTCCGAGCGAGAGATATGCAGATGAGGTGATGAGCTTTGGCCGCGGAGTTCGATGACCTGATCCGCTCGGTTCTGGGTCAGTGACGGAACAGCCGATGTCGATCATCGATTCGAATCGGCCGTCTTCAAGTCGGCGAGCGTCGCTCAATGTTTTGCGTCCTGTCGGTCGGACTGCTAAAGTGATGCACATCAACTCGCATACCATCGTTTTATGATGGACCATTTCTTTAATGTCACCCTCCTCAAGGGAGGGTCGCGAGGAGCGAGCGGGGAGGGCTTCCCATTCTGCATGGCCGCGACTTAAACCGAATCCCTCGCGGCTCCCTCTCCGTCGCTATCGCGACGACCCTCCCAGTGGGAGGGTAACGCGAGAAAACATGACCAGTCAGTTGGAAGTATTCATGTTGCTTCCTGAAAGATCGAACCCGTGACTGAATCTCATCCCTCCCGACTGGGGCATCCTCGAACGTCTGTCACTCAGCCCAGTGCGCCGCCGATTTATCAGACGACGGCGTTTGATGTTCCGGATCTGGATGTGCTGCAGGCGATTTACTCGGGTGAAGTCGTTGGCGACATCTACACGCGCGACAGCAATCCGAATCATTCGGCTCTGGCAGAATCCATCGCGGCGATGGAGCACACGGAAGCGGGAGCCGTCTTTGCAAGCGGGATGGGGGCTCTGGGAGCCACGATGCTGGCTTTGTGTTCGGCGGGCGATCATGTCCTGCTGGCTCGATCGCTGTACGGCAAGACCGTACAACTCGCCGTTCGAATGCAGCAGAAGTTTGGGATCACGATCTCATGGTTCGATGCCAGCCGACCGGACACGATCAAGCCGCTGTTGACCGACAAGACTCGATTGTGTCTGGTTGAAACGGTGTCCAACCCTCTCGTCGAAGTTGCGGACATTGCGGCCGTCGCGGCAGAACTCGGTTCTGTTCCGTTGGTGGTTGATTCCACGTTCACAACTCCCGAGCTGATTCTTCCATGTGAGCTTGGAGCAGCAATCACCATTCACAGTGCATCCAAGTATCTGAACGGACATGGCGACTTGATGCTGGGAGTCGCCGCGGGCAGTCGTTTGATGATGAAACGACTGAATGAAACGGCCAGCATCTTCGGACAGAACGCAAACCCGTTCGAGTGCTGGCTCTGTCAGCGAGGCCTTCGGACTTTGCCGCTGCGGATGGCTCATGTTTGTCGGACAACGACGCTGTTGGCGGAGGCCGTGTCGAAACACCCAGCCGTGAGTTGCGTGTTCCATCCGCTGCTGTCGAGTCATCCGTCATTCGAGCTGGCAAAGCGTCTGTATCCGAACGGAACAGGCGGGATCTTTTCGATCGAACTGAACGGCGAAGGTCATGACATCGTCAATCGTTTCATGACGGCAGCATCGACGATTCCGTTTTCACCAACGCTGGCCGATGCTCGCACGACAATGTCTCACCCAGCGATGACGTCGCACAAATTCATGTCGGCGGCTGATCGATCGGCGATGGGAATCACAGACACACTGATCCGCATTTCTGTCGGCCTCGAACCCATTGAGCAACTCCGCAGCGAATTGCTCGCCGCCCTCGATGCGCTGATCTGAAGTATGGAGTTGTCCCATGGCACCTGGAGTAACTATTCCAAAACCAAACCATCAAAAGGATCAGCAGCGACGTCAGATTGCTTCATCGATTGAGTCGACGCTTTTGTCTCCGTCGCTGTCTTCGATGATGAAGTGGTCAATGATTCATCAGCCTTTGACTCTGTGAGCAGATCGCTTTTGAACGAGTCATATCCCAAGTTCGAAATGTCCGCGGTCGTTCGATTATCGGCAAGTCGAGCCAAGGTCAATGACCCGACGATCAACAGAACACCAGCCGTCGATACGCGGAACATCATTGCTGTGCGAGGTCGCGAGACTCTCTCCGCGATGAGAACGCCAACCCAGCCAGAAAGTAGTAGACCGGCATTCCAAACAGACAGTTCAGAAAACGATGCGGATAATCCAATCAGACAGATGAATGGTAGGGCAGCATTGTTCGAAATCTGCGACATCGAAATCAGAACGCCAAGAATCGCCAGACCGCAAACTCCTGAAGCCGCGCCGTAAGTGAGGCTTCCCGACATGGCAATCACGATTGCTGTGACGGCCGTCGCTGCGACCCAAAGTGCGGTCTTCCAGGAGACTCGTTTCCGTGCGGTCTGATCCTGCAGGACCATGGGAATGGCCAACGCGGCGGCCCAAACAGCAAGACACATCAATGCCGATGGGTTCATTGCATCGGGTTGCAAGTAGACACTGCCCCAAAGCAGCCGGACCGGAGTCAACATTGCCACAACTGTACCCACGGCGATGCGAAGCTTCTTCGATGGCAACACAACCGCAACAGCCGCAAGCAAGCACACGAACGGCAACCAGTCGAGCGCAACTTTCGGTTGAACGATCCGCATGAGATCGCTCAGCTTTGATACTTGAAGAAACGTCAGGCCCACGGCGGCGGCGATTGCTGAGGCCACAGCGATGCCTTCGCGAAAACTGCGAAGGCAACGCCCGGCGATCAGACCGCAGACTAACGCCGCAAGACAGCCAACTGCGATCGAAAACGATGTCACTGCTTGATTCCTTCGATGCTGATCAACACATTGACATCATCGCCAATTTGAGGAACCATCGTCGTCATGCCAAAGTCAGAGCGCTTCACGGTGAATCGTCCTGAGAAGCCGATACGCTCATCGCCGTAAGGCCCCTTGCCTTCGCCAGTCTTCGTCATGTTGATGACAATTTCTTTTGTCTCGCCATGCAGAGTCAGGTCGCCAGTGACCTTCAGTGATTTCTCATCCTTGCCGACGGCAACGGCTGTGCTCACAAACGTGATCTTCGGAAACTGCTTCACGTCGAAGAAGTCTGGTCCCCGCAAGTGTTCATCGCGTTTCGCGGACTTTGTATCGAGACTTGCAGCATCAATGACAATCTGAAACTTTGCAGCTTCGGGATTGGCCATGTCGACGCTGAACTCACCAGCATACTTTCCAAACATTCCGTAGGTGTTGCTCAGTCCGAAATGATTGGTCGCAAACACGATGGATGTGTGCTGATCATCCAGTTGATAGTCTGCTGCGAACACCGTTGGTGTTTGGATGCAAAGCAGGGAAACGCAAGTCAAGAGGGCACATCGGACAGTTTTCATAGAGGTCCTTTCCAGAGGGTCGAGGGCTGATTTGTCTGTTTCAACAGACATTTGACAAAAAGAGAGTCATTTTCCGTTCGGGTGACGCACCCGATAAAGCAGATCGCTGAGTATTTTCAGGTCGTGTTCGCTCATGTGCCCCAACTGCGACTTGTGCAGATCCGTCAGCGGCTGATCGAGGCTCTTGAGCAAAGCCTTTCCTTCCTTCGTGAGGTTCACCCAGACGACCCGTCGATCGTTCTCGCATCGAGTCTTTGTGACAAGTTGAGCGGCTTCCAGCCGATCAACCAGTCGCGGCATATCTGGACTTGGAGTAATCATTTCTGAGGCAATCTGATAGACGGACACCGGTGTTCCATGGCCCCGAAGGATTCGAAGAACGTTGTACTGGGGGCCGCTGATTCCGTGTTCTTTGAAGAGCTTTTCGCCCTTCGAAGTCAACACCGAGTAGGTTCGAACGAGGTTGAGAAAGGCTTCCTCTTCCGCCAGGCGAAATGGTCTTTGCATGCCAATTTCGGCGGCAAGACCGTGAACTGATGGTGTTTCATTGTTCGGCATGCGGAAAGAATATGTTTCAACAGATATTTCCGCAAGGCGAGTTTTTGGATTTGTTCTCAGCCTGTTCTTGATTGCATCCTGCACTGCCCGCCGCACCGGCCTGTTTTGCCGCTGGGGACGCATTTTCGCACCGCCAATCGGTATACCCACGAAATTTCTCCACGGATAAACTGTATTGAAAATGCTTCGGACGGCGGAGGTCATCGCGACCGGGGCTGAACATTCAGATCATGAGGCAATGGAATGATCCGCTTCGCAGTCGTCATCGCTCTGATTGCCGGCAGCCTTGGCTGTGCAGAAAGTGCATTGCAAAGACCGACTGGGACTCAGCCTGTCGTTCGACATGTGAACTGGAAGAAGTGGAAGCGGCTCCGACCGGAACAGTCCGTCGCGTTTGGAACGTATCGAATCATCGCGCCAGAGAAGTCGTTCAATGGCGGTCGCACGACGTTGATCTCGGCGGAGTCTCGGAAGTTTCAAAGCTCGGACTTGAAGGGCGCGATCGAATTTGACCTGCTTGAGTCTGGATCTTCCGTAGCACATGTGACTGCGAAGTCGACACGAAACGTCAAGGAACTCAGCGTCGGAGGCGGCCTCGGAACGATTGGCGTCGACGAGGAGGATCGCATGTCCGGACAGATAGAAATCATCGGTCATGGGACGGCGGAGTTTTCTCTTTCTGGTTTCCATCAAGGTTCACTGGGAGAGGAGGCCAAAGGTGTGCTAACCGTCAATCAGTCCAGAATCAAGCTGAAAGAAGTCGATGCCGCGTTGCATGAGCAAGGCTACGGCTTCGCAGGTGCGGAGTTCCATCTCAACGATCAGCATGTTGGTCAGGTCGTCTGTGGTCTCCGGGAAACAGTTTGGATCGATCCCGAACAGCCTCCCGAGATCCGCACGGCCATTGCCTGTGTCGCCGCTACGATCCTGATGACAGATCGCCTTGAGCCAGACCGGATCTAGTCGATGCCCGCACAGACGACGATACGGACCGCTGGCAATGAGTGGTCTTCAATTCTTGAAGATGTCTAATTCCACTGCCGGAACGCCCTCAAATCCTGGATGGTGAATTGTTTCGCCTTTCTGCAGCTTTCGAAACTCAATCACTCGATAGAGCTTCTGCTTCGCATCCCATTCGATCTCCACTTCAACGAAGCTCTTCTGCTCGACGGGATTCTCGCCTTTTGGTAGTTCCAATTGGAGCATGACCGGTTCTGTCGCAGGAGCTTCCGGGACATAGAGCGAGACCCTGAAGGTCGGCGGACTCTTGGATTTCTTTGGGCGGATTTTGACGACGTCCAATCTCCCTCTTGTGCGGACCTTTTCGGGAAGAGCCACTTCAACAAGACGCGCGTCAATCCACTCTCTCGCTGCGGGGATTTCCTTTACGGCGTCGAACACCCATTCGCGGTCTTCAGATGACTGAAATCGTCCGGCGCCTCGATTGTTGACAACATGCATGGCAGCCACCTTGCCGCGATCAATCCTGAAGTACACCTCTTCCTCCCAAACCCCAAACTCTGGTAGAACGGCAGCGATCTCGCCGCCGTCGATCAATTCGCCTTTGCCGATTCGAATGATTCCAGAGAACCAGTCAGCATGGATTGGATCCTTCTGTCCGCTGAAAACGTCAGAGACCTCAATCTTTGTTTTGAAGTTTCCTGCGACAAGTTCAGAGAGATACAACTTGTTGTTCTCAATCCGCCAAGTCGCGACATAACCTCGCCAGCAGGCCGAACTGAAAATCGAGAAGTGCTTCTTTCGCACGTCCGGTTTGTCGGCAAGCCACAATTCAAGAGGGCAAAGAGAAATTTGAAACGTCTTGCCTTCGATGATCAATGCGTCTGGAGTTTGAAACGTCGAAGATTCGACCGGCAAGAACAGGAGCGGTATCAGAAACCACATCGTTCACCTCTCTTCTCGATTCGCAACGGCTGGTGGCCTTGAGACGAGTGCGGCCGGCTGAAAGTTCCGTTTCGCCGCCGTTTCTCGACAAGAAAACCGGCCAGCGGCGATCCTGGACGCTGGGTTCTGACCCTCTAGAATATGCAATCGAACATTTTCCGCCTGCGTGTCAATTCCAACCATCCGCTGATTGATCCTTCCAATGCTTGAAATACCTGTCATTCGCTGGGGTAAGCCGTACGAGTCGCTTGAGAAGGCGGACGTGGTCCATTTTGAGACCGGTGAGGTCATGGCCAAAATGCATCAGGCCAACGCCGGTCTGGTGCAGATGGATTCGCGGAAGTCGAACAAGGCTCGCGAGATCCTGAAACAGTTCTCGATTGCTGACCTCATTAAGAAGTGTGAACAAGCAGCCGACCTCTATCTGAGCGCGACGCTGCCGATGGGAACCGGCACGCAGACGCCGGAAGAGTTCTGCTCGATCCAGTCAGCAACGACCGGTTTGCCGTTGAACATGTGCCGAGCCAACATGTCCAAGAACGCATTCGTTCTAAAGCACATGGGCGACATGCTGAACTGTCTCACGCGAGGCCTTCCGTTGGACATTCTGTCTCGCGGTTACGGCATGGAATCGCGAAACGTGATGGTCAGCTTCCAGGCGACGACGTCGACTCTGGGACTTGTGCTGCCATCCAATTCACCAGGCGTGCACACTCTGTGGCTGCCTGCGATTCCTCTTCAGATCGGACTGGTGCTAAAGCCCGGTTCATCGGAGCCGTGGACTCCGTATCGAATGTATGAAGCGTTCGCCGCCGCTGGAGTTCCACGAGAAGCCTTCTGTCTGTACCCGGGTCCTCACGATGTCGGCAACAAGGTGCTCGAAACCTGCGGACGCGCGATGATCTTCGGAGGTCAGGCAACGGTTGATAAGTATCACGGCAATCCACGAGTTCAGGCGCATGGTCCGGGGTTCAGCAAGATTCTGATCGGTGACGACTGCGTCGATCGCTGGGAAGAGTACCTCGATGTGCTCGTGAAGAGTGTGCTGATGAATGGCGGTCGAAGCTGCATCAACTGCTCAGGCATCTGGGCGTCTCGACACACCGAAGCCATCGCCGATGCCATTGCGAAGAAGCTCGGCCCGATTGCTCCGCTGCCAACGACCGATCCGAATGCGGCCATCGCAGCGTTCACAACCGCCGGTGTTGCCGAAGCGATGAACAACCAGATTGAAGACGGTATCAAAGGCCCGGTCACGGAAATGACCGCCAAATACCGAGGCGGCGATCGTCTGGTGAAGCACGAACGTTGCGACTACCTGCGTCCGACCGTTCTGCACGTGAGCGACGTGGACAATTCGATGGCGAATACGGAATACATGTTTCCGTTCGTGTCAGTCGTTCAGTGTCCTCAGGATCAGATGTTGAGCAAAATCGGATCGACTCTGGTCGGCACAGCCATCACGAACAACGAAAAGTGGATCACCGAACTGGTCGACTGCCGCCACATCGACCGCCTGAACGTCGGCCCGATCCCAACATGTGCGTTGAACTGGCTGCAACCGCACGAAGGCAACATCATCGACTTCCTGTTCCGCAACCGAGCCTTCCAGAACAGCATGCCTCCAGCACATTAATCGTGGCTGAAAATTCAGATGCTCTGCGGGCTGTAGGCCGGACCGAGCGGAGCGAGTTCCGGCTCGTTCAACAACCGCTGAATTGCCGGAACTTGCCGGCGTGGTGGCCACTGCCTGGAGTGTAACATGTCTACTCCAGCAGATTCAGGAAGGCCAGCAGATGGAATCGCAGTTCAGAATCTGCTGGACGGCACTTCACACCGGCCGCACCCTGCGAGGTGTTGACTTTGGCTGGGCTCCAGCGATGGCGATTCATGAGCCTGAGGCGCTAGCCGATTTGCGATCAATGGAATCGGCTAGCGCCTCAGGCTCAGGTCAATTGGGGCTGGTGTTCCCGAATCTGCTGGATGGCACGACACCCTCGCAATTATGATGACTGGAATCGCAAGTACTCGCCCACTTCACACCGGCCGCGCGAGGTCTTGACTGCGACTGGGCTCAAGCGATTGATTGAAGTTTCGCGATTGCGATTGAGATTGTTGGCCAAAGGCCATAGTGATCGTAGCCAGGGGCAACGCCCCCGGAACTGACAACGAACCGAATCGGTTTGGCCAACGGCCATTTTCAACCGAAACATGGCCGATTGAACATGGCCCTTGGCCAAGACTCACCATGTTTTTCGTGTTCCTGGGGCGTTGCCCCAGGCTATGGTGAAAAAGGCCGTTGGCCATCAAACCAAAAACTCGCGACTTCAAAACTGGCGCTCCCGATTCGTATTCAAGCAACCGACCGCCAACGCAAGCCAGGCAAAGGCGGAGCGATTCCAAAGAATGATCTACCGATTCTGGACTGACAACTGGACAGGAAGCAACGCTGTGCGACTTGGCCTCGAAACCACAACTCGCCCAAGGGGAAGACCAAGGAAAGAGACCTGCCCCGTTTTCTTCTCCTCGACTGCGTGTAACCAGAGTTCAGGTAACAGGTTCAATCATCGCCAAACGGCAAGCCGCGGTTGACACTGCGGCGAAGTGCGTTCAACTCTGCCTCTGCCTCGACCTTGTTTACCCAAGAACGCCAGTTTCGCGGCAACGGAGGATCACCGGGAATCGCCAGCCAGCGGCGTTCGTCAGCACGTCGCAAGCGAGCATTCGTGGAACTCCATTGCCAGTTTTCCGCGAGGTCAATCAAACTTGCACGAACCGGATTTCGCTCCACGTAACGCATCACTGTCAATAAGTGACCGTCCGTTTGAATCGGAAATGACTTGAATCGCCCCTGATAGAGATGCCCTGTGCCGCCTGTCTTGTAGTGTGCATGCCAACGCATCGTGTGCATCCACCGTGAGGCGACGAAAGAACTCACTCACCTGATCGTTGGTCTCGGGACGGACCACAAAATGCCAGTGATTCGGCATTGCCACCATTGCATAAATTGGCAGCGGCACGATTTCCCATGTTTCTTCGACAACACGCATGAAGGCGGCATAGTCTTCCGGCTTTTCGAAAACTGTGAGCCGAGCCACCGCTCGATTGAGAATGTGGAAGACTTCACCTGCCGGACAAATGCGTTTCGTGCGTGCCATCACGAAAGTCTAACGAGAGACAAGATCCGACGCAAAAAAGAGACCTGCCAGACCTGTCCCTTTTTCTCTTCCGCCCTTTTTCTCTTCGGCTTTGGATGGCTCCGGCTTTGGCCCCCCTTGGAGACTCTCAGGCCATCACCGTTGTAGCGGAAAGCGGTCTCCGTGCCGTCAGGATGCTCGACCGGAATCGACAAACCGGTTCTCGCAGTTCCATGTTGGCAGAAATGGATGTGCTGAATCACCCGTCAAAAGGAAACGGTCCTTTAAATCCGCCTCCAGACCCCTTAAGATTCCGACGCAAATCAAAACCACGTTGCTTCAGGAGCTTCGCTGCAGGTTTGCACACCGGCACATCGGTATAGACGGACCCTCGGGACAATTCCGGGACTTTGAGCAACATAGAAGCGTCTGTCATGGACAATGAATTACAGACAATTGTTAGTCGTTCAAGTGTCTTCAACTCAGCGATTTCAGCGAAACATCCATGAGAAACTGTGGTCGACTGAAGTTCTACGTCTTTTACCCCGGGAACGAAGGTCGCGCCTAACAGCCCATTCAGCGTCAGATGTGATGTCAAGCTTAGTCTCTCCAAGTGTTTCAGCGACTGCAGTGGGCGAAAATCTTCCGACAACTGCGGCACGTTGTGGATTGTGATTGACTTCACGGTCTCAAGTGTACCCAGCCAGCAAAGCACCTCTGATATTCCTAATACCACATCAGTGTTGAACTCCTTCAAGTTTGGCAGCTTGCCAATGGAGCAGATTCCCTGGCCCGTTACTTGCGTTTCGACGATCTCAAGAGCCTCCAGTGAGGCCCGATTTCCTCTGAAGAATCTTTTCAGCCCGATATCCGTCGCATTCGACTCTAGAATCTGGAAGGCGAAAAACACATCCTGTTGCGGCAGTTCGGCCAGTACTGCATCGGCATCATCTTTGTTGACAATGCTGGCTTCGTACCTCATGTCCGTTTCCCGCTGAAGCAGTATAATACGCTTTTTGAAGCGACTCTCCATTGCCTTCAAGGCGGATTCAAACTTCGGATCCATATGCTCTATTCCGTAGCCGTGATGGTCAAAATTAACCACCTCTTTGGACGCAAGAAAAAAGACCTGACCCCTTTTTCTCTCCTCATAGATGTGAGGCAAACTCGGTCCAGACCTCCCCTTTCAAAATTCTGATGATCTCATCGTCCTCACTAAGCAGCATCTCAACATAGTGAATCAACTGATCGAGCTTCTCTGTGAAGTTCCCCTCATACGCGGAGAGCATGAATGGGTATGGACCATGCGGATCACGTAGAGGTTTAGTTCAGTCTTCCAGTAAGAACGATTCATCGAGCATGGTGTGAAATATTTCAAATGTAAACGAGCAGTCGCCATTTTCCCAGCAGCAGCAAGAAATCGTGAAGCATCTATACTTACCTGTGACAAGACGAACGAGGCACCTCGCTGGTACGTGTTCGGCCCCTTTGATGATCTCGAGAATTCGCGACGCATAGCCGAGTTGCTCAAACACTTCGGACTTGCGAAATCGTTGCTCAACGGTATCAAGTGTTGCCTGCAATTCAGAGTACATAATCATTGACACCTAAAACGAATCACTTCAGACGATTCGGAAAGAGAATCTTCAACGCGCCTTCGTAGTATGCACCGAGCGAGCCGGTTTTTGTGTTGTCACCGATGTCGAGCACAGTCCAGTCTTCGTCCTTCAACCTCTATGCGCATTCCATGTTTCGCTTGAATGTGTTCGTAGACCTGATAACGTCATCCGACAAACCATACGCATCGATAGCCGCGTGAGTCACCCATCACCCATGGAGAAAAGTGTGAGCCACCGATCCGGTTCCATCGACGGTCACCAGACTCGAGGTCGTATGTCGACATTTCGTCAATCACATAGTATTCCTGTGAATCCATCGTGCCGTTTCCGTCGCTGTCGACCTTTTTGGAAACTCGCCGATCGAACGCATCGTACGTGTAGCTGACAGTCTTTGTCACGGCTCCGCCCACGACTGCGGTCGCTCTCCAATCTCTAGAGACCCGGCCTGCACAAACTCCTGACGGTCCACCGACCAGAACGGATGATTCGACGTCGTGCCGATCGTTTCCGTCTCGGCTTCGCCGAGGGTTTTCGGTTTGAGGTGTTCGGAAAATCGCAGCTGTTCAGGGGCGAGGGCCCGATCACAGTGTTCGCTTCGACAGGGTCGCCAACTCAACTATCCGCTGTCGACGTGTCGCGACCTTGTGTGCAACAGGTGATGCGAAGTCGGTCGCATCGTTGTCTGGTGATGGCTCGCCTTGCGGTTGTGTGACGCAGTGGCGGCTGCGGGGTTTGCCTTGCGGCAAAAGTCCAGCCCGGCAGGCTCGACCTACAACAGATGATGTCTCCAATTCTGAAAGATTTTATGATCCGATCATTGCCGATTGCGTTTATCGAGCATTCCGGTTGGATTCTGGTTTTGTCGGGATCTTGCCGAGGTGTTATGGTTGCGATTCAGGCCCGACGGGGCTGGCACATCCAATGCCGGTGTGCGTAAGCCACCGGAAACGAAGCGATGGAAAGTCCTCGAGGCCCGAAGGGTCGACACATCAATGCGACTGGGTTGTGTCGACCTTTCAGGCCTTTTTTGTTCATAGAGACACGCAAACCGGGGCCTTCGACCCCGGCAGAGGATGTTTCGGCCCGACCGGGCCTGAATCGCAGTGCGATATTTCTCTCCGGGTTCCACTCACGAAACTCTTCACCGAGGTTGCCAACAATTCGCAACTCCGCCCCTTCTGAATTGCGTGCCGAACGAATTGCTGGATGTCTGGTGTTCAGGCACGCGGTGACATATAACGCCGACCAAGTCAAAAACATGCAAAGGGAATGTTGAGTGGATCACGATGGGCTGACGACTGGTGCTGAGTGGATCGTCGATGCACGGGGGTGCGTTGAGGAGGGGTTGCGTCGTCTGTCGAGTGTGCAGGATTTTTGCGGCCTGGTGATTCGCGAGTTATCGCTGAAGGTTGTTGGCGAGCCGCAGTGGCATCAGTTTGCCGCGCCGGGCGGTGTGACGGGGTTGTATCTGCTGACCGAATCGCATCTGGCGGTCCACACGTTTCCCGAGTTGGGTTTGATCACGCTCAATCTGTATTGCTGCAGGCCTCGACAAGAGTTCGACTGGACCTCGGCGTTGGAGTCGCACTTCGGAGCGACAGACGTTCGCGTCATCCGAATTGCTCGCGGCGGGTTGCCGGTTGGTTTTGAGTCCCCGTCCTGTTCCTTCTCCCCATCGGGGGAGAAGGTGGCCGATAGGCTGGATGAGGGGGCTTTCGCCGCGCCATTGATCTCCGAACGGCCCCCTCACCCTGCCCTCTCCCCCGCAGGGGAGAGGGAACTAATCGCGCCGCAGGAGGCCAAGGGATGAAGATCCGAGCGGCTTCGTGTCCGTCGTGTGGAGGTGGCGTTGAGTTTCGAGTCAGTACGTCGCTGGTGACGGTGTGTCCGTATTGTAACTGTGTCGTCGCGCGTGGTGACAAGGCGGTGGAGGATCACGGCAAGGTTGCCGATTTGATCGATACCAATTCGCCGATCGTGCTGGGAGTCAGCGGGCATTGGCATCGCCAGCGTTTCGATGTCATCGGCCGAGTCCAGTACAAGCATCCGGCTGGCGGGGTGTGGGACGAATGGTATCTGGCGTTCGGCAACGACAGTTGGGCGTGGCTCGCGGAAGCTCAGGGCAAGCGATACATCACGTTCGAAAAGAAGCTGAAGTCAGGCGTCAAAGTTCCGGATCATGAATCGCTGAAACCGGGCGACTCCATCACGCTGGGGTCTCGAGGCGATTTCACCGTCGGCGAAGTCGGTGTGGCCCAAACCGGATCAGCTCAGGGCGAGATTCCCTGGAGCTTTGTTCCGAAGAAAGATCACAAGTTCGTCGACCTCCACACAGAAGGCAAAGGTTTTGCCACCATCGACTACAACGGCGAAACGCCGCGGCTGTTTCTGGGACAGGAAGTCACGCTCGAAGAACTGGACATCACAACCGGCGGCTGGGGCGGATCGTTCGAAGAACCCACGCATCACGTCACGGCTCTCAGTCTGAACTGTCCGTCCTGTGGCGGCGCGCTGGAGCTGCAGGCTCCGGACAAGACCGAACGAGTCGGATGTCCTCATTGCGGATCGTTGCTCGATTGCACTCAGGGCAAGCTGGAATACTTTCAGACGCTGAACGCCAAGCGAGTTCGTCCGCAGATTCCGCTGGGGACGCTCGGGAAGATTCGCGGCGTTGAGTATATGGTTATCGGCTTCATGGAACGCTTCGCCATGTATCAGGGCACGACGTTTCCGTGGACGGAATATCTTCTGTACGACCGCAAGTCGGGCGACTTTCGCTGGCTCGTGAACAACAAGAATCACTGGTCGTTCGTTGAGCCTGTGTCACCCAATGAAATCAAGGATCGCACCAAGACGCTGACCTACAAAAGCGATACCTTCAAGTTGTACGACCGAGGAACGGCCTACGTTCGATACGTCGTCGGCGAATTCTACTGGAAGGTGACGGCTGGAGATTCGGTCGAAACGGCCGACTACATCGCACCGCCGCGGATGATGTCAATGGAGCGATCCGGTTCCGGTACTCATCAGGAGCTGAATATCTCGCTCGGCACTTACATGACGGTGGAAGAAGTCGAGCAGGCGTTCAAGCAGAAGGATCTCAAGCGGTCGCTGGGCGTCGGTCCGATTCAACCGGCTCCGAATACTCGCGGTGTCTTCCAGTTGTGGGCACTCTTCATCATGGCCATCCTCGGTGAATGGTTCGTGCTGGGGAACGTGTTCTCAAAGAATGGTGACGGTGGTTTTCTGTTGCTGATGCTGGGACTTCTTTCAGTACTGCCGATTCTGACGATCCTGTATCTGTGGAATTTTGACGTCCAGCGATGGTCGGAGAGTGATTACAGTCCGTATTCGAGTGAGTAGCTTTTCATCCAAGTTCATTTTGAAATCAGGAATCCTGTAGCAGCAGTCGTGAGACTTCTGGCAAAGAAGAGGTACTTACGAATTCGCTAAGAACCTAATAGAAGTTTGCCACCATGTCCCTTCTCCCCTTCGTAAGGGGAAAAGGTGGCCGGAGGCCGGATGAGGGGTCTTTCTTCAAATTGAAACATTGAAACTAACCCCTCACCCTGGCCCTCTCCCCCCGAACAGCCGTGAACGTTCTTAGGGATTCATTCGCGGGGGAGAGGGGACAAATTGCAGTCCACGTGATCGCTTCAGGTCATCCCGGACGAAGAATAGGTGATCGTGTCATTGACATTATCGAGACAACAACATGTTTCCAGATCTGAGTTCGTTCATCTCGAAGTTCTATCTCATCATTGGGCTCTTTCTTTGTGTGATGTTTGCCGTCGGAGTCTACTCCGGCTGGAAGTTGCCGTCGCCGCAATTCAATAGTTCGAGCAGCGGGTACTCTGGTCGCAGTAGTGGCGGTTTCTGGGGAATTGGAAAATGATTCAGCGCATACTTGGTACATCCACACAAATGCTGGCCCAGGCGAGTGAAGTCGTGAGCCAGATCACGTCCGAGGAGACGACGGCCAGTCTGATTCGCCATCTGACAGCGGTCGTGGTGTTCTCGGTGGTCGGCGTACTGGTCCTTGCACTTTGCTTCTTCCTGATCTCACGCTTCGTGCCGTTTTCGGTTGCGAAGGAGATTGAAGAAGATCAGAACGTCGCTCTGGCGATCATCGTGGCATCGGTGATTCTGGGCATGTCGATCATCATCGCCGCATCGATTCTTGGATAATTGATGAATCGCGCGCCGCTGTTCCTGTTGTATCTCAACGTACTCGTTGTCGCGACGTGCGGATTGATTTACGAGCTGCTGGCCGGAACGCTGGCCAGTTATCTGCTGGGTGATTCTGTCACTCAGTTTTCGCTGGTGATCGGCATCTATCTGTCCGCGATGGGCGTCGGCGCGTGGTTGTCGAAGTTTATTTGGAAGCAGCTTGCCGCGTGCTTTATCGAAGTCGAACTGGCCGTCGCGCTGGTCGGAGGCTTCTCCGCGCCACTGCTGTTCGTGGCGTTTGGCTCGATCGACTGGTTTCGACCATTGTTATTCAGCTTTGTGTTTGTGATCGGAACACTGGTTGGACTTGAGCTGCCTCTGCTGATGAGGCTGCTGAAGGAACACGTCGAATTCGACGACTTGGTCTCACGAGTCCTCACGTTCGACTACATCGGCGCGTTGCTGGCGTCGTTGTTGTTTCCGATCTTCCTCGTGCCGCATCTTGGGCTGGTGCGCACATCGCTGGTGTTCGGAATTCTGAATGCAGCCGTGGGCGTCTGGGGCAGTTTCCTGCTTGGTCCGCTGCTGACGCCTCGACGAGCCGCTGGGTTGCGAGGCCGCGGTGTGCTGGTCATCGGAATGCTGATCGCAGGAATCATCAAGGCGGATTCACTGACACGTTACGCCGAAGAGCAACAACTGGCGGCGAACATCGTGCACGCCGAAAGCTCGCCGTATCAGCGAATCCTGATCACTCAGAACTCCAACGGCTTTCAGTTGTTTCTGAATGGTCATCTGCAGTTCAATTCGGTTGACGAATACCGTTACCATGAAGCACTGGCGCATCCGCCGATGTCTGCGGTTCAGTCGCCCAAACGAATTCTTGTGCTGGGTGGTGGCGATGGTCTGGCCGTGCGAGAAGTTCTGAAACATCCGTCAGTTGAATCCGTGACGCTGGTGGATCTGGATCCTGTGATGACGACGCTGGCCGACCGATTTCCGCCGCTTGCGGCTTTGTCCAATCGTGCGATGAAAGATCCCAGAGTCACCGTGATCAATGCCGACGCATTCATTTGGGCAGGCAAACAAACGGATGTGCGTCCTTACGATGTCATTCTGATCGACTTCCCGGATCCGAGTTCTTACTCCGTCGGCAAGTTGTACACGACGTTCTTCTATCAGCGAATTCACAAGCTGCTGGCAGACAACGGAGTGCTCAGCATCCAGTGCACGTCTCCACTCGTCGCGCCGAAATCGTATTGGTGCATCGTGAAGACACTGGAGGACTCCGGTTTTCACGTCGAACCGTATCACACGTCTGTGCCGACATTCGGCATCTGGGGATTCGCCCTCGCGAGCAAGCGACCGATCGATCCGCCGTCGAATGTGGCATCCAATCTGAGTTCACCGCTTCGATTTCTCAACGACGGCGTGATGCAGCAGATGTTTACTCATCCGAATGACATTGCTCGAGTCGAATCCGACGTGAATCGTCTCAATAACCAGGCCCTGGTGCACTACTACGAACAGGAATGGCATCGGCTGGAGTGACCATTGTAGAACGATTGTCCCAATCGTTCACGAGCACTTTCGCGCGAAAGAAATTGCAAAACACATGGCGCTCATGAGCAGTTGAGACAACTGCTCTACAATGGATGCCTTTCGAGTTCGTTCTTACGAACTCTGCGACAAGACATGAACCCTCCTTCTGACAACCCCGACTTCTCTCCGGCCGCGACAAGCACATCGCGGCGCGAGTGGTTGTTTACGGCGCTGGCGGCTGCGGCGGGAGCGATCGCTGCGGGATGTCAGAAGGCCAGGCCGTCGATGATCGGCGACTTGTTCATGCCGGGGATGAACTTCGGTCATCAGATCCGGGATCGCTCATCGGCCGATCGGCTCACGATCGATTCGGCATCAAACGAATCCGCTGAAGAAATCGACGTCGCCATCGTCGGCGCGGGGATCGCGGGGCTTGCGGCGGCGTGGCAGTTGCTGCGATCCGGTGTGACGAACGTGCGAGTCTTCGAACTTGAAACCGAAGCCGGTGGAACATCAAGATCAGGACAATCTCCCGTCACCGCCTATCCGTGGGGCGCTCATTACGTGCCGTTCCCGGACGCTGGCTTCACAGACTTGATCGATCTGTTTGTGGAAATGGGAGCCGTTCGAAAGCGATCGGATGGGTCAGTCGAAGCCATCGAAGGCGTGGCCTGCCGTGAGCCGGAAGAGCGGCTATTCGACGGTCAGCAGTGGATCGACGACTTGTATCCTCGCACGCACGCCAGCGAGCAGGATCTGGCGGAATGGGATCGATTCAAGAAGATAATCCAACACTGGATCGACTGGCGAGACTCCAACGGTCGCCGCGCGTTTGCGATTCCGACGGCGGAGTGTTCGCGCGATCCGGAGGTCATGGCACTGGATCAGGTGACCGCGGACAAGTGGCTGACCGATCAGGGCTTCACATCAAAACCGCTGCGATGGCTCGTCGATTACTGTTGTCGCGATGACTATGGACTGAACCTTGAGAACTCCAGCGCGTGGTCGGCGCTGTTCTACTTTGCGTCGAGACTTTCGAGTTCCAGCCAACCCGAGCCGCCGCTGCTGACATGGCCCGCTGGCAACGGGGCGATTGTGAATCATCTGAAGCAGGCTGTTGGAGATCAGCTTACCGCCGGTCAACCCGTCATGCGGATATCGGCAGGAGATCCGGCGGCTTCAAAGCCTGCGATGCTGTCAGTCTGGGATTCGTCGGCCAATAAACCGAAAGCAATCAAAGCCAAACATGTGATCTTTGCAGCACCGCAGTTTGTGAGTCCTCATGTGATCGCAAATCATCCGGACGAACGAACGGCTGCAGTGAAGTCGTTTTCTTACGGAGCCTGGGTGGTCGCCAACATTCATCTGTCTGATCGACCGGCCAGCGTTGGGGCTCCGTTGTCATGGGATAACGTGATCTGGAATAGTCCGTCGCTTGGCTATGTCGTCGCGACTCATCAACTTGGGTCCGATTACGGTCCGACGGTCTGGACTTGGTACTATCCCATGTTCGATGCGAACCCATCCAAAGATCGAGCCCATCTGTTGGCAAGCCCGTGGAGCGTCTGGGCCGAAGTGGTTCTGGCGGATCTCGCGATCGCACATCCAGACATTGCGGATCTGATTCAGCGAGTCGACATCATGTTCTGGGGCCATGCGATGATTCAGCCTCGCCCCGGATTCATCTCCAGCCCGAGCCGAGACATCGCTGCAAAGCCCATGGGCAACATCCACTTCGCCAACACCGACCTGAGCGGCGTACCCTTGATGGAAGAAGCCTTTTACCACGGCCTGCGAGCAGCGAGGGAGATCATCGCAACTCGGGATGCGAATCATGTCGGCTGATCACTCTGCGGCGACACCCAAGACTAACGCGACGAACGAGCTGTCGAAAATCCCGTGGTTGTTCGATGCAACAACAGACCTGACCATGTTCCTTGGCAGCGCGTTGCTTGCGATGGGGCTGCTGGTCGTGGGGATGTTGTCGAATACGATCAACGAAGAAACGCCCGAGTGGTTGTGGGTGGTTTCCATTCTGCTGATCGATGTGGCTCACGTGTATTCGACGGCGTTTCGAGTCTACTTTGATCGCGAAGAACTGACGCGCCGACCATGGCTGTATGGTCTGACGCCACTGCTGGCGCTCGTCATCGGCGCGGCGGTTTACTCGGAAGATTCCCAACTGTTCTGGAGACTGCTCGCTTACCTCGCCGTGTTTCATTTCGTGCGGCAGCAGTACGGTTGGGTTGCTTTGTATCGAGCAAAAGGGGGAGAAGACGATCGGTTGGGTTGGTGGATCGATGCATGTGCGATTTACCTTGCGACGCTTTATCCGCTGGCCTGGTGGCATGTGTCGCTTCCACGCAACTTTCATTGGTTCATCGACGGCGACTTTGTGAACCTGCCGCATCTGCTGGTCAAAGTTCTTCAGCCCTTGTACTGGCTGTCTCTTGCTGTGTACGCGATTCGATCGTTCTACCGATTCGCATGGAAGAACGAATGGAACCCCGGCAAAGACATCGTTGTGACGACCACTGCGATCTGCTGGCATGTCGGAATCATCTCGATGAATTCCGACTACGCCTTCACCGTGACGAACGTCATCATCCACGGCGTGCCGTATCTGGTTCTGGTGTATCGCATGCAGCGTTTCAAGCCTCCATCCATCAACGATCAGGAGGAGTCCAGCGAAACGAAACAGCTGAGCGTTCACCCACGCTTTGGGCCGATTCAATTCCTTGGTGCCTGCTGGGCCATGGCCTTTGTCGAAGAGTTGCTTTGGGACAACGGAGTCTGGCAGGAACGTACGTGGCTCTTCGGATCGATTGCGGCCCTTCATGAAGCCGACAGCTTTCTCGTCCCGCTGCTGGCAGTGCCGCAGATCACTCACTATGTGCTGGACGGCTTTATTTGGAAACGCAGACAACATCGCGATCTGCAGGTTGTGGTAAATCCTCTGGCAACCCAATCCGTGGCGAAGTAGCATAGTGGCCGATGTTTCGACGATTGGGATATGTCGAACTCTGATGTCGGGGAAATGAATCATGATCACCGCAACAAAACTTCAGGACGCCGAAATTGACGACGAAGGAATTCGTCCGGTCGTACTGCGTCTCCATGAGCCTATTGAAACGATCGTGGCCAATAACCCCGATTGGAAGGTTGAGCGAACAGCAGAAGGAGAAACCATTTTCATGTCACCAACAGGCGGCGAGAGTGGGATTCGAAATTCGGACTTGATCGTACAACTTGGTTCATGGTCCCGTCAGGCTGGTGGCGTTGTCTTTGACTCATCGACTCTGTTCCGCCTTCCGAACGGTGCGCTTCGGTCCCCTGATGCATCGTGGATTGCATCGGATCGCTGGCTCAAACTGACGACGGAAGAACGCGAATCTTATCCACCGATCGCGCCCGACTTCGTGATCGAGCTGCGATCTCGGACCGATCGTCTTGCCGACCTGAAGGGGAAAATGCAGGAGTATATCTCAGCTGGAGTGCGTCTCGGCTGGCTGATTGATCCATTGCAGAAGCGCATCCACATCTTCAAACCGAATGAGCCGGCGACGATTATGGGCGATCTGAAGGTGATTTCCGATGACTCGGTGCTGTCTGGATTTGCATTGGATTTGAGTCGAATCTTTGGGTGATCATACTCTCTGAAACGGGATGCTTGTATGCCGGTTGTATCTTGCCAGTGCGGAAAACGGTTGAATGTGAAAGACGAGTTGGCAGGCAAGCAGGTCCGTTGTCCTGGTTGCAGTGGATTAATCTCGGTGCCGAAGGAGCAGTCGACGATCGCATCTGTCGGAACACCGCAGATGATCACGTTCTCCTGTTCCTGCGGGGCTCCCCTGCGAGTTGGCTATGAGCTCGTTGGCAAGATGATTCGCTGCCCGAAATGTTCAGCGACGAATCGAGTGCCCGATGGAGTGTCAAAGCTGTTCGAGGCTGCCGGTCAGCCGCTTCCGTCGCCTGGCAAATCCGAGCCAGCTCCAAAACCCACACCGGCAAAGCCATCGACGCAGAAGAATCAGGGTGCGAAGAGTTCGCCGACGTCACGTCCGGCTGAACGTCCTCCAAAGCGGCGAGTTGCCGAAGATTACGACAGCACACCCTGGGACGATCCCTATTCAAATGGGCCGACGCTGCCGCCAGCGCAGGGATCGGTTTCGAAGCCAGCATCCAGGACGACCAGGGCAACTTCAAAGCCGACAAAAAGCAGCGGCAAGATCATCTGGATCATTGTTGGCGTGCTGGGCGGCGGTTTTGTACTCGCGTGTGTTGCAGTGCTGATCGTGATTGGGTCCTTCATCAACAAGATTGCCAACTTTGATTCAAGAGTGTCTGAGTATGCTGTCAGCATTAGTTCCGGTGGAACTCTGAAGACACTCCCCGAGGCCAAAGCTGGGTTCTCGACGAAGATTATTCACAGCGAGGAACCATACGGACCGCCGGATGATCCAACAGGATCACCGTTTGACCTGATCAAGTATCAGTCTCCGGCGGGCGCTCTTTCGGCGTATCTCACTCGCGATCCGGGCGACGGTCAGAAGCGACCGGCAATCATCTGGATCACCGGAGGTGACTGCAATTCAATCGGCGATGTGTGGAGCGAGAGTGATCCGTCGGATGACCAAACTGCCAGTCCATTTCGGATGGCAGGAGTGGTGATGATGTTCCCTTCGCTGCGTGGCGGGAACGATAATCCCGGCCAGCGCGAAGGGTTCTTCGGGGAAGTCGATGACGTGATTGCCGCGGCAAATCATCTGGCTCAGCAGCCTCATGTGGACCCTTCTCAGATCTATCTTGGCGGGCACAGCACCGGCGGAACTTTGGCAATGCTTGTCGCTGAAAGCACAGATCGCTTCAAGGCCGTCTTTTCGCTCGGTCCGGTTTCTCTGGCGTCTGATTATGGTGGCGAGTACGTCTATTGCGACCCGCGCGACGAAAAGGAGATCGCTTTGAGGTCTCCGTTGCCATGGCTGCATTGCGTGAAGTCACCTCTGTACGTGTTCGAGGGCGATGACGGCGGCAACTGGGATACGATCAAGATCATGGAGAAGGCCAATACGAATCCGCAGATTCATTTCTTCAATATCCCGCGGCATGATCACTTCACAGTCATATCACCACTGGCCACTCACCTGGCCGCTCAGGTAGCGCAGAACCGAGTGAATGTTACGAAAGAGTCGCTGCAGGGACTTTGAAAGACTCTTCTCGTTGCCACTGGATGCGAGAAGCAGGTTCGAATTGTCGACGCTCAGACCGGCGAGATCCGTCTGACGATTCCTCGCCAGGACTGCAGTTCGGAGCCGGCCGTATTGAAGGACGGGAGTCTCTTCGGCTGGTCAGAACCCACGGGCTTCATGTTCGTTGATTTGTCTGCAGGGACGATTACGGCTCAGTAAAGCCTTGACCCCTAAAAGACAGTCAGCCCGGCAATCGCGTGAGCGACTGCGGGCTGACGGTCCCGAAACAGGAGACGAGGGTTGTATTGGGAGTTTGCTTCGGAGGTTTTGCTGCGTTTCAAAGTAGGTTGGACATTCTTGTCCGACACGCTGATGCGATGAGAGGACTCTTTCACTCTGCGAAATCACAAGGCGACGGGCAGGAATGCCCATCCTACACAGGATCAAAGGTCAAGAAGAAGCGGACAGCAAACGTCGAGAGATTCGTATTTCATTCAAATCCGGTCGGCGTTTGGCTTTCAGCTTCGTTCGGAGACGTTGCAGAAGTCTTTCTCAGCTTCATGCATGCTCGGTGTGAAGTTTCTGGTAAGCGAGCAACATGAGCGATTTTCGAAGTTCGAGCCGGCAGGCTCATCGGGTCAAGTGCTTTCAGCCCCTGGAGAACCAGCGGGGCCTGACGAGATGTCATGGCCCCTGCGGTTGTTGTCTGTCAGACGGTGGGATCAGTATCCGCCGTTGTCACCAAAGTAGTTGCCCTTTTCGCCAGACGCCGGGCTGTTGCAGGTGATGTCGCAGCTATTGTCGCATTCATCCTGGAAGTCTAGGTTTGTGCTGCCGACAACTTCACCCTTCTTGCCGCTGCCCAGTGTGTAGTAGTAAGTCTGGTTGATGGCTCCGATTGCTGAGCCCACGTCTTCCAGCTCTTCGTTCACGCCGTAGGACAGTTCGGTCAGTCCCACGATCATGCCAAGGACGCAGATGGTTCCGACAAGAACCAGTTCCGCTGAGACTACAAAGCCGTTTTCGTCGTTCTTCAGTGCGTTCAGAATGTTCATTGTTGAGGACTCCTGTTATCGAAATGGATGTGGATTCGTATTGGATGCAGATTCAGAGTTTCGACGTGACCGAATTCATCAGAATTCGGACTGAGTTCCGTAGCGGAACGCGTCAAGCGTTTCGGTCGTGCTCAGGGACTTACAATTCGAGAGCCTTGACGGCTTCCGCTACGCTATGCGGATCAGGCAGATCAGTAACCGTAACCGTTGCCCTTTTCTCCCTGAGCCGGGCTGTCGCAGTTGATTTCGCAGCTGTTGTCGCATTCATCCTGGAAGTCCAGGTTCGTGCTGCCAACTGCTTCGCCCTTCTTGCCGGAGGCGAGTGTGTAGTAGTAGGTCTGGTTGATGGCTCCGATCGCTGAGCCCACGTCTTCCAATTCCTGATTGACGCCGAAGGACAGTTCAGACAGTCCCACGATCATGCCCAGGACGCAGATGGTTCCTACCAGAACCAGTTCCGCTGATACTACAAAGCCGTTTTCGTCGTTCTTCAGTGCATTCAGAATGTTCATCGTTCAATCTCCTGTTTCTGTCAGAGCGAATGAGTCAGTTTCGGATGAGTCATTCGCGGTGTTGGTTTCCGTTGATCACTTCGATCAGCGGTCATGCAGGAGATGTAAAGCAGGGCCTGTGCCAATCGACGTTGACGCGCAAAGGCAGGACGAGAAAATGCGGTTGCGTGGCGACGCAACTGTAGACATGCAAGCCACTTGCGTCGATGTTCAAAATTCTTGTCCCTCTCTGTCGGGCTCTTGACACATCGAAATTCTGATGATGCCAAAAGGCAACCGGATTTTTGTCAGACACGTGTTCCGCTGCTGCTAACTCACACGCCGACAACCAGTTAAGCTCAAGGCAACATCACGGCAGCAGTTGATGCCCAAACGCAACGTAGCGGCGGCTTCCAGCCGCCGTGACTCGCACGCCTCACGATCGGAGGCTGGAAGTCGCCGCTACGACGATTGATTTTTCCCACGGAGTCTTCTGCGTTACATTCAGTGAATCAAAGACAACGAACATGAGCCTGAGACGCAGTTTTGAAGTTGCGCGCTTGTGCCATCACAACCCGAAACGTCAGTAAGGGATTGAGCTGGAGCGTTTGAGAAGTGTCTCCCTAAATCCCTCGCTTACGCGTCGGGTTGTGAAAACCCACGAAATCAACCGCCAGTTCGCCGATACCTTGTGTGAAGATCGACTAGCGCCTCAGGCTCAGTGGTTAATCCTCGTCATCTGTTCCAATAACCAAAGGCAATCCCATGAATCTCGATCTGTTCTCTCGCAGAGGCTTTTTGCATTCTTCCATGATCGCAACCGCCGCCGGATCTATGCTCACCGGAGCCGGTGGGTTGATGGCTCAACCGCTGGCTGTCGCATTGACGGAAGCATCTGATGGCTTAAAAGGCCGGATGTGGAAGACGCTCAAGATCGGCATGGTCAACGTGAAGGGTTCACTGACCGACAAGTTCAAAGCTGTCAAGGAAGCGGGCTTCGATGGCATCGAAATGGATGCGCCTGGGATGAACGTCGAAGAAACAAAGAAGGCCATCGCAGAGAGCGGTCTTCCGGTCGACGGCACGGTGAATTCAACTCACTGGCAGATTCGCCACACGGATGCCGACGCCGCGATCCGCGCGAAGGCGCTGGAGTCATTGCAGACAGCCATCAGGGACACGCATGCTGTCGGTGGTCACTCTGTGCTGCTGGTTGTGGGCCACGGTAAGGATGGCGCGGAAGATGAAATCTGGAAGCGATCGATTGAGAACATCTCAAAGGCCGTTCCACTGGCCGCTCAACTGGGCGTTCAAATCGTCATCGAGAACGTCTGGAACCACTTTCATTACAACCATGAAGGCGATCATACTCAGACGGCTGACAAGTATGTGAAGTATGTCGACGAACTGAACTCGCCATGGGTCGGCATGCAGTTTGACATTGGCAACCACTGGAAGTACGGCAGCATGGGCGACTGGATTCGTCAGCTCGGCAAGCGAGTCTTCAAGCTGGACATCAAGGGCTACCACCGCGCCGAAGACAAGTGGGCTCGCATTTCCGAAGGCGACATCGATTACGCGGATGTGCGAAAGGCTTTGAAGGAAATCAACTTCTACGGCTGGTGTGCGGCCGAAGTCGGGGGCGGCGACGAAGCGGAACTGAAACGCATTGCTGAAGAAATGGATCTGGTCTTCGGGCTGAAGTAGCCGCAGGTTGGACATTCTTGTCCGACTGTGTTCGCCCAGCGTTTGATTTCCTAGGGATTTCACGTCGCTCGACGCTGATTTCCTCAGGAAACCGCGGCGAGAATCCGATGTGAGCAGACCTGTTGTCGGCGGATTCGTGAAGATCCGACGGCAGCCTGTAGCCGGATTCGTCAGAATTCGGGCGATACTCTGTAGCCGGATTCGTCAGAATTCGGCCGGTGCATATCGATGCGGACCAGAGTTCTGACGAACTCTGCTACAAGAATTCGCCAAAGAACGCCTGAACTGTGAGATTCGCAACTCCGCGGCAGATCACAGTTTGACGCTGTTTCCGAACGACGGTATCCTGCCCCGCTTCGAAATTTCGGGCCTATGTTGGGCTCAACCGGGTTTAGCTGCCCTCGGTGTGTTTGGCAGCGTGTTGCGTGTCGGATCACGATTGCTCGTACTTCGGCATTCACACAATTGTTCTGTGCGAGCTTCCTTTTGAATGCTCGCTGCGGCATCCCGCCGCAGATCACAGGAGATCGGCAATGGCTGAGATTGTGGTGAAAGACATTCTGGACGCTGGTGTTCACTACGGACACCGATCCAGTCGTTGGAACCCCAAAATGCGACCGTACATCTACGGTCGTCGTAACCAGATTCACATTATCGACATCAAAGAAACCATCCGTGGTTTGATCCGCGCCAAGAAGTACCTGCTGAAGGTCGCGGCTCAGGGCGGGCTGGTTCTTTTCGTCGGCACGAAGCGACAGGCAGCGGTTTCAATCGCTGAACTGGCTGCAGAATGCAAGATGCCATACTGCACCGAGCGATGGCTGGGTGGTACGCTGACAAACTTCCGAACGATTCGTACTCGACTGAAGCGCCTGGAAGAACTTGAAAATCTCCGTCAAACCGGAGAGATCAAGAACTACTCCAAGAAGATGCAGTCGACGCTGACTCGCGAGTACGACAAGATCTATCGCAACCTGAACGGCATGCGAGAAATGAATCGCCTGCCTGAGTGTCTGGTCATCGTTGACCCGACCAAGGAAAAGAACGCGGTTCACGAAGCTCGACTGCTGGGCGTGAAGGTTGTCGCTCTGATCGACACCGACTCCGATCCGGACATGGTCGACCTGCCGATTCCTGGCAACGACGACAGTCTTCGATCGATCCGCCTGATTATTCAGCACTTGTCTGACGCGATCAAGCAGGGCCGAAGCCTGCGTCCGGAAGAAACGTCACGGAAGAAGGAAGACAGCGGTTCGAGCGACGAGCCAAAGGCCGTTCCGTCGATCCGATAACCACAGCGTCTTCGCAACCGAAACTACAACGGACGACGGTCATCAAGGCCGTCGTCTTGTTTCGTTGATGCGAACGTCTTCAAATCCCCATTGTCTATGTCCCATGGGCTGCCGCCGCGGTGTTTGAATGACCCGGAACCGGCGCAGAGCAGCCACTTTGAATCAAGATTTTATTCGAGCACTCAAGGAGTATCCTCAATGGCCGAAATCACAGCCGCCGCAGTGAAGGCTCTGCGTGAAAAAACTGACCTCCCGATGATGGAATGCAAGAAAGCTCTGACCGAAGCAGGCGGAGACGAAGCAAAGGCCATCCAGATCCTGAAAGAGATGTTCAAGAAGGTTCAGGAAAAGCGAGCCGACAACGTCACTGCGGAAGGCCGAATCTTCATCGCGACGAAGGCCGATGGCTCCGAAGCCGCGATGGTCGAGATTCAGTGCGAGTCTGCTCCTGTGGCCACTGGTGAAGTCATGCAGAAGTTCGGCCAGTCAATGGTTGAGCAGCTTCTGAACGGATCTGGTGCAGCAGATGTGGCTGGCTTGATGTCTCAGAAGGGCGCGGGCCAGAGCCAGACATTCCAGGAACAGTACGAAGAGATCGTCAACAAGATTCGCGAGAAGATCGTCGTCAACCGCATTGCCCGAGTAAAGGGGCCTGTGGCTGGCTACGTTCATCACGACTACAAGACGGGCGTGCTGTTCGTTGCTGCGGGAACTCCGAAGAGCACCGACGTTCTGAAGGACGTTGCCATGCACATCGCAGCTTTGAATCCTGCCGTCACCAAGCCGGAAGAACTGTCCGCCGACATTGTGAAGACGGAACGAGACCGTCTGGTCGCTGAAGCTCGCGCGTCGAAGAAGCCAGAGAACATCATCGAGAAGATGGTCGACGGCCGTATGAAAGTCTTCTACGCGGAACAGGGCGTTCTTGTGATGCAACCGTTCGCCAAGGATGACAGCAAGACCGTTGCTCAGGCTCTGTCTGAAGCCGGCGTTGAAGCCGTCACGTTCCACCGCTGGAAAGTCGGCGTCTCAGCTTGATTTGTAACGCACAGAGACGAGCTGTAGCCGAGTTCGTGAGAACTCGGAATTCTGACGAATTCCGCTACAACAGAATTCGGCTCACAAATTGTCTGCGATCTGAATCGAAGCCCGGCATGCTCCTGATGCCGGGCTTTTCTAACATCTGCCACTCTGAGGTTTCCCCATGTCGACCAGCAACCTTCGTCCAGCGTATAAGCGAGTCCTTTTGAAAATCAGCGGCGAAAGCTTCTGCCGCGAAGGTGAGTCCGGCATCAGCATGGCGGAGCTTGCAAACGTGGCCGAGCAAATTCGGGACGTTGTCGCGAGTGGCGTGCAGCTGGCCATCGTCTGCGGCGGAGGCAACATTCTGCGAGGCAAACAGTTTGCCGAGATCAGCGAGAAGATCGTTCCTTCAACGGCTCACTACATGGGCATGCTGGCCACGGTCATCAATGGCCTCGCTCTGCAGGATGCTCTCGAGAGCGCGGGCGTGGCGACTCGTCTGCAAAGTGCCATTCGGATGGAAGGCGTTGCTGAGCCATTTATTCGTCGACGAGCGATCCGACATCTGGAGAAAGGTCGTGTCGTGATTCTTGCCGCCGGAACCGGAAGTCCTTTCGTTACCACCGATACCGCGGCTGCCCTGCGAGCCCGTGAGTTGGATGCGGAAGTGGTTTTGAAGGGAACGAAAGTTGACGGCGTGTACTCTGCGGACCCGATGAAGAACCCCCACGCGATTCGCTACACGGATATCTCGTTCAAAGAAGTTCTCGATCAGAACCTGCAGGTCATGGATGCTCAGGCAATGCATCACTGCATGGAACAGGACATCGACATCATCGTGTTTGACTACAAAAGAGTCGGCAACATCGCCCGCGCCATTGCCGGCGAACGCATTGGCACGCGAGTCTCTACCGAAGGCAAGGCATCGTAGTCGCTAAAGAAATGAACGGGCATTGAGTCGCGTTGATTCGCGGTTTTCAACCGCTGATGAACACTCATCGACGCTCATGGCGCGGCTGGTGCGAACGAGTTGCCGACGTCATTCTGTGCGGTGAGCGATTGAGACAATCGCTCTACATTTTGTCAGTCGGCGGATTGACGGGTATATGGTACGACAGACTCGACTTTACTTCTCATCCACCGGCGGTTGAGCGACGGAAAAGGCGGCAAGCAGTTCGTCCATGATCGCAGGGCCATCGGTTTCGTCGGCGTCGAGAGGCCAGTAGGCATCGTGCTGGTCGACGACTCGCAAGTGACCCTTGTGCAGATGAGACAACATCCGAATACGCTTGGCATCGCGATAACGAAGTACCGCGTAGCCGGTTTCGAGATGGATGTTTTCCACTCGCCACGCCAGCGCACGCAGGTTGAGTTCTCGCAGTTGCAGCATGCGACGAGCGGCAGTAGGAATCGGACCGAATCGGTCGCGCAGCTCCGCTTCCAGCTCCGCCAGTTGCTCAAGCGTGTTGGCTTGAGACAGACGACGATAGACTTCGATTTTCAGCTTCTGGTCTGAGACGTACTTGTCCGGGATGTAGTTGTTGACGGGCAGTTCGATCTTGCAGTGACGCTGATATCGCAGCGGCTGTTTCTTGAGCGACCGAACGGAGTTCTCCAGCAACTGGCAATACAACTCGTAACCAACCGCGGCGATGTTCCCGCTTTGCTCGGTCCCCAGAATATTCCCCGCGCCGCGGATTTCCAGGTCTCGCATGGCGATGCGAAAACCGGCGCCGAGTTCGCTGTATTCTTCGATCGCTTTCAGACGACGAGTCGCCTTGGTTGTGACGGCTTTGCCGTCTTCCAGCAGCAGATAGCAATACGCGCGATGTCGATCGCGGCCGACGCGACCTCGAAGCTGATGCAGATCGGCCAGACCGTAGTTCTCCGCCTGATGAATGAACATCGTGTTCGCGTTGGAGATATCCAGTCCGCTTTCAATGATCGTCGTTGCGAGAAGAATGTCGGCCTTGCCGGTGACGAACGCAATCATTGCCTGCTCGAGTTCGTCTTCGTCCATCTGCCCGTGAGCGATCGTCAGAGTCGCCTCGGGAGCGATGCGTTTCAGTCGCTCGGCGATCTGTTCAATGTCGTGAACTCGATTGTGGACGAAGTAGATCTGCCCACCGCGATTCAATTCGCGAATGATCGCACTACGGACGAGGTTTTCATCGAACCGACCGACACGAGTTTCAATCGGCACTCGATCGCGTGGCGGCGTGGTCAGGCTGCTGATGTCTCGAATGCCCAGAAGCGACATGTGCAGAGTTCGCGGGATCGGCGTCGCGGTCAACGTCAGCACGTCCACGTCCGATCGGATGTGTTTCAGCTTCTCTTTCACCTTCACGCCGAACTTCTGCTCTTCGTCGACAACCAGCAGGCCCAGATCTTTGAACTTGATATCCTTTGAGACCAGTCGATGAGTCCCCACGACGACGTCGATGGAGCCTTCTTTCAGACGTTCGATAATCCGAGTCTGCTCGGCGGCCGAACGATATCGCGACAGCATCTCGACCGTGATCGGGAACTCCGCCATTCGCTGACAGAACGTGCGATAATGCTGCTCAGCCAGCACCGTCGTTGGAACCAGCACGGCAACCTGTCGCCCGTTGTCGATCGCCTTGAAGACAGCTCGCATGGCCACTTCGGTCTTGCCAAAACCCACGTCGCCGCAGATCAGACGATCCATCGGCTTAGGCTGTTCCATGTCAGCCTTCAGGTCCGCGATCGCAGTGACCTGATCGGGAGTTTCCGTGAACGGAAATGACTTTTCGAACTCCTGCTGCAGATGCGAATCCGGCTTGCACTGAAGCCCTGGCCGCGATGCACGTTCGGCCTGAATCTTGAGCATATCGGTTGCCATGTCGGAAATCGCGTCGGCAACCTGATCCTTCTTCTTCATCCACGACGTGCCGCCGTACTTGGTGAGTTCCGGCGTTGTCTTGGCAGGTCCGATGTACTTCTGAACCATGTGAATCAGCGACACGGGCACGTAAACAACGACCGCATCGCGAAACTCCAGCAGCAGATGTTCTTCCTGCTGTTTAGATTCTCCGACCATCTTCATGCCGCGATATCGCGCGATGCCGTGAGCCACATGCACGACCAGATCACCCTCGCGAAGGTCGAGAAACGTATCGATCGTTCGCGAGTCGGTGCGGCGCTTGCGAGTCACGGTTCTCGCCGTGGATCGCGAGAACAGCTCGTTGTCGCTGATGACGACAAGACCATGTTCAATCAGACGAAAGCCACGCTGCAATCGACCGGTCGTCAGATGAACTCGCGCGGTGAGATTCGTTGAGGCGGCAGCATCTGTTTCACGGATCAGCTCATTCAGACGTTCGTGTTCGCCGTCGTTGTGACAACACAACAGCACATGATCGCTCGGACCCAGCAGCTCGGATAACTCAACCAGAGCATCGCGCCGACTACCGCTGAATCGCTCAACCTGTTCGATGCTGAGATGACACGATGTTTCGTAACTGTCGATTCCCAGTGCATCGATTGTCACCGAAGGAAACTCAACCAGCCGAGCCATCGTTGCGTCGACGCCGTAGAGCCCGACGGGGTTCGTCAGTCGATTCAGGTACAGCCGTCCTTCGCTAATCGTCTGCTGCATGTCGCTCAGTATGACGATCGACGACTTCGGCAAGGAATCGATGAGGTTCTCTGATTTGTCATTAAACAGCGGTGCGGGCAGGGGTGAAGGGGCAGCTTCCGGTTTCGTCTCGGGCTCCGTCGCCGAGCCGCCTTTGCGTGTCTTCGCTTTACCCTTGCCCACAGCTAGCGCCGGTGCAGTTGGCGGTAGGGCGGCCTCCGATGTCGCGGGCTTGGTTGAGACCGTTGCTGTCAGCGAGATGCTCTTCAAGTCTTCAACACGTCTTTGTGTCTCGACGTCGAACGACCGGATGGATTCGACTTCGTCACCGAACAGTTCGATACGGATCGCATCGGGCTCTGTCGCCGGGAAGATGTCGAGGATGCCGCCGTGGATGCAGAACTCCCCGGGCAGTTCGACCGCGGTGACTCGTTCAAACCCGCGAGCCATCAGCCAGTTCGTCAGATCATCCAGCGGTAGCTCATCGCCGACTCGAATGGTGCGTGTCGCCGCCGCGATTTCATCTCGAGAAGGAACCGGCTGCAGCAGCGCCGGCAGGCAAGTGACGATCAGCGCGGGGGAACGACTGGCATCGTTAAGTCGTCGGACGACAGCGACTCGGCGAGCATAAACCGCATCGCCCGCATCGAGTTCTTCCGGAAGACTTTCCCATGCCGGGAAGAGCAGCACGTTTGAGGTCGTCAGACCGGTCAGTTCATCGATAAACTCTTCGGCATCTCGAATCGTCGGCAGGACAATCACGTGAGTTCTGTCGAGCCCTCGATTCGCAATCGCTGCAATGCTCAGCGCGCACGCTGAGCCCCACGCGCCGTCAATGGCGGCGCTGTGTCCGGAATGGAGTGCGGCGATCACTTCGGGAAATCCAGGAGCTGTGGCGATCAACGATGACAAGTCGGACAGACTTGAGGGAATGTCCCGACCGCCTGACGTGATCCCTCTGCTGGCCCGCTCAGAGCTTTCGCCCGATCGACCAGCGGTGCTCACCCGTGATGCTCCCGAAAGCCGCCGACAACGTCCAGAGTCAAGTTGTACTGGAACATTCCTGCGACCATGACTCCTGGATTCTAGCGGCCAGAATATGGATGAACAGCCGACGGGGACTTCGAGTCAGGACTGCAAATCTTCGCTCGTCAGCAAACGAGCAGCGTGATGAACGGCAACGATCCACACCGTTTCATCGTCATATCGATAGATGACTCGATACATCCCCTGGAAAACCTGGCGATATCTCAGGTTCTCGTCTTCTGGCAGGAAGGAGCCAGAATCTGGCTGAGTCCCCAACGACTCCACGCGTTGGAGCAAGCGACTCACAAATCGCGAAGCGTTAACTGGTGAATCGCGGCTGATGTACTCCGCAAGCGATTCGAGGTCGGCAATTGCTCGCGGAGCCCAGACTATTTCAGCCACTGGGAAAGCCTGCCTTTGACGGCATCGTGCGGAATTCCTTCACCGCGAGAGATTTGTTGTTCCGCCTGCTCGATCTTGTCGAGCAAATGAAGCTTCTCGATCAACGCATCGACATCGACAGGGTCTGGCAATTCGGTGACGAGTTGCTGCACGACACTTTTCTTCATCAACTCTCTCCACGCTTGAACTCAAGCTCCGCGACATTTTCCGTCAGTGTACCCGGGAAACGACCGTGATCAATGACTTCAAAACGGCGTCTACCGTCGCAAGAACGTCAAAAATACGGAACTTCCCGCAAAAGAACGTTTTATCCAAAGAGACCACGTTCCACAATTTCCTGATCGAAAGTTCATCGACTCATTTGGAGACCCCACACATGGCGTTTCGCCTTCCGGCCCTTCGACGTCTTGAACAGCTATCCCGCCGCCGCATCTCGCGGGCTTCTGCGTCGCGGCAAACGGCAGGCTACGCATTCGAAGTCCTTGAATCGCGCGCGCTGCTCTCCACGGACGCGGTTCTGCAATGGAACGCGATCGCTCTGGATGCCATTCGAACAGATCGCACGGCGCCACCGATGGCCGCGCGAGATTTGGCGATTATCCATGTCGCGATCTACGATGCGGTGAACTCCATCGATCGCCAGTTCGCTCCGTATGTCAGTTACGTGAATGCACATCCGCGAGCATCCAAAGACGCGGCTGTTGCGGCGGCGGCTCATGAAACGCTGGTCGCGTTGTTTCCGGCTCAGAAGACGACCTTCGATACGAAGTACTCAGAAGCTCTGGCTGCGATCACAGATGGCACGGCTGAAACCAACGGCATCGCTGCCGGAGAAGCCGCCGCGGCTCAGATCCTTGCCGCAAGAGCCAACGACGGAGCCTTCGACACCGTCACATACACATCGGGCACAAATCCCGGCGACTGGGTACCGACACCTCCGGGATTTCTCAGCCCTGTACTGCCGCAGTGGCCTGAAGTGACGCCGTTTGCGATGACAACATCAGACCAGTTCCTTCCCGTCGCACCACCGTCGTTGACCAGCACCGAGTACGCAAAGGCACTCAACGAGGTGAAGTCGATCGGATCCGCCACCAGCACGACTCGTACTGCAGACCAAACGGCGATCGCGCGGTTCTGGGCGAACGGGCCAGGCACGTCGACACCGCCAGGTCACTGGAATGTTGTCGCAGAGATTGTTTCGCAGAACCGGGGCAACTCGCTCGAAGACAACGCTCGCCTGTTTGCGATGTTGAACGTAGCACTGGCCGATGCTGGCATTTCCAGCTGGGACGCGAAGTACGAATACGACATGTGGCGACCCGTTACAGCAATTCGAGAAGCCGAGACCGATGGAAACGCGGCAACGGCCGAAGATGCCGCATGGACTCCTCTGCTGACGACGCCAGCGTTCCCAACGTACACCTCCGGGCACAGCACGTTCAGCGGAGCCGGTGCGGCTGCTCTGAAGGCATTCTTTGGCACCGATCGAGTCACGTTCGTCCTGCCATCCGAAACCAGCGGCGTTGCCGATCGAACGTTCCGCAGCTTCACTCAGGCGGCTGAGGAATCCGGGATGAGCCGCATCTATGGCGGGATTCACTTCAGCTTCGACAACACGGCCGGATTGAAGTCCGGAGGTCAGATTGGTCGGTACGTCGCATCGAAGTTCTTCCGCACGAACACGTTGCCTCCTTCGACAAGTTTCAACAACGGCGAGCTGATCGTTCGAGGCAGCTCACGTGGCGACAACCTGCGAATCGTGGGACAGTCGGGATCGATTCGAGTGATGTCGAACGGTCGTCAGATTGGTCAGTTCACTCTGAACACTGTCACGTCGCTGATCATCGATGCGTCGGGAGGCAACGACGTGGTGACGCTGATCAATATCGCCCTCAACAGCGAGATTTATGGAGGCTCCGGGAACGATACATTGACCGGCAGCCTCGGCAACGATTCGATCTTCGGTGAAGCCGGCAATGACAAGCTGTTCGGCGGCGACGGCAACGACCGCCTCAACGGCGGCCCCGGCCGCAACACCCTCCACGGCCAACTCGGCAACGACACACTCTTTGGCAACCGCCGCCTGGATCAATTGTTCGGCGGGATTGGAACGGATGAGTTGATGTGGTTGTAGGTCCGCGAAGAGTCTTCGGAGGCAATGCCGTCGAGTTGGACAGACTACCGGGATTCGAATCGACTTCAATGCTTGCTCACATCGACTTCACTGGGCCAGCCAAAGCGAAGACCCCCGCTGGCCCTATGAGATCGTGCGGCTTTTGAGTTGTGTATCGGGTGGGGTTTGAGTCAGGAAAGGTGACCTTCGTGTTGTTTGTGATTTCGCACAGAATGTGCGTTCGTTCAGGAACCACAAACGAACACGGAGGTCGCTTTGAGTTTACCCCTGTCGAGTGAATTAAAAAAGGCTGTATCAGCCCTGTCCACTGCTGGGTGCAGTCGCGGATTTTGGTGGAATGGCTTATGCGGCATTCCAGTAGGTTTCCCAGAGGTCGCTGTACATGATGGAGCAAAGGCCTGCCATTCGGTTGACACGGCGGACTTTCCATCGGGCTCCGGTTTGTTTCAGGCGGCGACCGATTAGGTTTTTGCAGGCACCCTCGATCTGACCGCTCCCGATCGAGCGACCTTCCAGAAGGCGAACAGCATAGTGCATATGATGGCTGTGATTTGCGAAGTAGCCTGAAAGTGCTTCAAGGCTTGCACGCTTCCTGGGAGATCGAACTTGTTTCATCGTTTCCGCAATCTGACGCTGCAGTCCGGGCTCACCTTCAGAAAGGATGACGCTGCGGCCCGCATCCAGCCATTGCTTCGCCTCAGCCGTGCCTTCGCCGTGCAATGCACGAGACGTTTCACTGATATGTTCCACCGCATGAAAGATATCCAGTACGCCTTCAGCGGCAGACAGATGATTCAATTGTTCTTCCCAGATCCCGTTGCTGTGCAACATCAAGAAAACCGTGCGCCGTCGGCCAGCACGGTCATGTTTGATGTGTCCAGAATCCCCAGTCTTCGACACCACTGAGACCACCGACTTCCGAACCGATCACTCGCTTCAATCGCGGCAAAGGCGACTCGCACATTGGGAGCCGGCAATGTTCGCGTCGCCCACTCGTCAGCCGTCGCTGCTTCACCCAGTTCCCGCTTCGAAAAGATCGCCAGTTTCGTCTCTCGCCAGCCTTCTGTCGTGTTGACGCTCGTTCCGTCGGTTGTGAATTCTACCTCGCCATCAGACTCGCGGAACTCACGACACGCTTCCGGATCAGAGTTCTGCCACGCATTCATCGCGGCTCCGCGACGCTGAGAAATCTCCCGGATGGCGGTGTCACCGATCTTCAGCCCGCAGAACTCTTCCAGCCGGTCCGACGACACATCATACGACCAGCTTGCCGCCGCAAGACACACCAACCGTTCTGCTTCAACGCTGTAACGGCTGTGAATTCCAAGACGCACATCTGCCGCGAAGCCACCGTCACCGCAGGCTACGCAGCGGAAGTAAACTCGGGACAGACAGATTTCTCCGGATGACGTCATCACGACACGCGACTTGCGTCCATGATGAGACTTCGTTCGTCCACACGAACAGACTCGGCTCACTTCACTTTTTTTTCGATAGCGCGAGCCTGCAACTCAAGCGATGTTTGCAGTGTCTGCTGAATGAGCTTGCGTCCCTGGATCAGCGCGAGCCTTTCCGCCACAGCGAGGACGGTGCCATCCTTCGCATCATCACAAGCTTTGTTGAGTGATCGGAAATTCAGGACGGCCTGTTCGGCAATGAGTCGCTCTTCCGCTGTCAGCTTTTCAACATCCATTGTGTGCCTCCGTGAGATACTAAAAACAGAAGCAACCACGTTAACCTAAACTACCCAAAAGCGCAATCGTCCGCGACTGCACCCCCACTGCTGGAAGCAGAACCACGATGGATCGAAATTGGGCAGAAACTTGCTGAAGACGATCTCGCCAGAATCGTGGAGCGGCAGGTGAATGCCATGGATCGCCGGGCTCTTGACGAACTGTATGCCGGTGTTGGTTCGCTGGCCTATGACCCGAGGATGCTGCTCAAGATGGTGCTTTATCAGTACCTCAAAGGGCGACGTTCACCGGCAAGATGGTTTGAAGAAGCAAAGCTCAATGAAGCCATGCAGTGGCTTGGTCGTGGATACACTCCGGCGAGGCGAACGTGGTATGACTTTCGAGATCGTATCGGTGGCGCGATCGATCGACTCCACGAACAGATGATTCAGACTGCGATCGAAGATAAGCTGCTCGATCCCAACGAAGCGGCGCAGGACGGCACTTCGGTTGCTGCGTGTGCTTCGCGCCATCAGATGGTCAACAAGGAAACTCTGGACCGGAGAAAGCAGCTGCTCAACCATGTCGTCGACGGAAAACATCCGTCTTCAGAGCCATTGCCGCTGTGGGTGCCACCCACCGAGATCGGACGCCGTGATTTGTTCGAACGCATGCAGCGTGCGGAAACCATTCTGAACGAGCGAATCGCGAAAAACGCGAAGAAACAGGCCGGAACACGAAAAGATCCGGCCAGGATTCAAGTCAGCCTGACAGATCCCATCGCCCCGCTGGGCCGCGATAAGATGAAAGTGTTTCGTCCTCTGTACACGGTCCAATATGTCCTGGAACACACCAGTCGCATGATCCTGAGCTATTGCTGTGATGCGGTCGTCACGGATTGCGGAACACGGATTCCGATGATCGATCTGACACAGAAGATTGTCGGCGGTCGGCTGAAGACGATGATGGCTGATGCAGCCTACTGTTCCATTCTCGACCTTCTCGGCTGTGCTGATCGCGGTGTCGAACTGCTGGCTCCGGTGCAGGCCAACTCGTTCACGGAAAAGAAGAAGCTGGCAAAGACTAGCCGACACATGCCGCGTGACCAGTTCCGTTTCGATGAGACACGGAATTGTTATGAGTGCCCTGCCGGTCACAAGTTGTCGTACTCAGGTCGAGAACGAAAACAACGTCTTGGAGGGCAGTCGCTCTTGGAGTCTCGTTATCAGTGCGCTGCGGTTCACTGCGGAAGCGGTCCACTGGCTGCCCAATGTCTTCGACGCGGTTCGTCGCGTCGGATGATCAAGCGTCTTGAAGGACAGGAACGACTGGATGCTCAGCGTGCGAAGATGTCTGATCCGGAAGTTCAGTCGCGGTACGCGCGACGTGGTTCGACAGTGGAACTCGGCTTTGCTGACGCCCGATACCACCGCGGTCTGCAGCGGTTTCACGGTCGCGGCCTCACCCGCGCCCGCACCGAAACCGGCCTGCTCGTCCTCGCCCAAAACCTGCTCCGCCTCGACAGACTCCAGCGTCATGCCATAAACTCAGCAATTATCCCAACCTAAAAGCTGCACGATCTCCTTACGAAGGGGAGAAGGGACATTTTCTTGGACTCTTGAGTTCATCGACGCGGACTTTGGATTCGTTGGCCGGTTCGATTCCTTTGTGTTGCCCCATTCCATCCCCAGCGGCGTACATCAGGGAACTGACGTTCTTTCTTCGTCAACGATCGAACGCAAAATCTTGACCAGCCATAAGTAAGACGATATCTTACCGAGCATGAAAACAACAGTCTCCAGCAAAGGTCAGATCGTTCTGCCCGTCGAGTTACGGGTTCAGGATCACATTCTGCCTGGACAGCAGTTTCAACTTGAACGGCTGGAAGCTGGGCAATACCTGCTGAAGCGAGAACCTTCCGGAGACAACGCGGGAGTCGTCGACTGGCTGTTGTCTTGTCCGTCGAGTGACTGGTTTAAGCCGCTGCCATCTGAATCAACCGACGACCTATGAAGTATCTGGTCGATGCCAATGTGCTCAGGACCGGCGCGTCAATAATTGTCTGATGTTTGAGGTATGGCCGAGTCGTTCCATTTTGGAAGTATTCGGCTGAATTTGATGGCCATCGTGTCTTTGAAGTCAGCGGCCAGTTTGCGACCGGTCTCATAGGCGTTGCGAATCACGTGGACTGTCGTGCGGAGGCCGGTGGTGGTCGAGGCGCGGCGAAACAGACGTACGACGGTGTCCAGCGAATCAAACAACATGCCCTGGCAGGCTCGGCTGACGTGAGGGAAGAAGCGGCGATCAGCGGGATTGTACTTCGAGCAGTAGCTGGGATAGTGGGCCACTCGAATCGGAAGGCCCAGATCGGTGGCCAGTAACTGAAGGTCATGTTTGAAAAGGTACTGACTGGCGGAATTGCTGCCACCTGCATCGCATAAGATCAGGATCTCTGTCGCGTACGGATGACGCTGTTGGCCGATGCATTTCCAGAACCATCGAAAACTATCACACGCAAACTCGCTGGTGTCATGGCTCAATCCGATGTTGATGTGCCCCAGATTCAAAGCCAGGTCATAGATGCCGTGCGGGATCACCACTCCAGTGGCCCAACTGGGAAAGTCGTGGTCAAAACACCGAAAGGCTTTTTGTGTCCAGACTCGGCCTTTGCGAAACAATTGCCCCAGATGTTCTTTGGCCTTGGTATCAATGGAAAACACAGGATTGCCGGCATTCAGATATCTTTGCTTCAGTCTCGCGATGTGGCAAAACTGAGCATCCCGGTCTGGAGATTCGCCACCCGCCAGATTCTTTTCCATCGTGTGCAGTGCGAGTCCTTCATCTTCAAGCCAGTTGCGAACGATGACGGGACTGACGGGTGTCCCCATCGCCGTGACGGCAGCGGAAATCTGCGGCGGTGTCAATTCTGTGAACTTGACACGATCGTCATCCGGGTCTCCCGCAGTGCGTTCTTCCAGCACCGATTTCAGATTTTTCTCAAGCTGCGGATCACTGTCGACTTTTTTTTCGACCTCCGCCGGGACGACGAACTCGCCCCGCCGCCGGATCATTGGGCAACTCATTCAGTTCTTTCATTCCGCGTTCAATCGTCTTCACGGAACAACCGAAGACGCTTGCCAGATACTCCATTCCGCCAAACCCCATCCGCTGCGCTTCGACGGCCACATAACGCCGCTGATCCTTCTCCGACAGCGTCTCATAAAAGGCGCGTACAGTGGCCTCAACATCCGACGCATACTTCCCTGAAAATACAAATGCCATCCTGGCTGCCTTCCAAAAAAGATCCCCCTTCCCGTCAACTCCAGCCGCTGTATCCTAACTCATGCGGAGCAAATTAACGACACTTGTTTCTGCCCCGGTCCTTACGAATCCGACTCCGGAAACTCAGGTGCAGAGTTCTTTCCCGCAGTTGATGATTCATCGGGAACCAACAAGAAGTCCTTGCCGCTGGATCGGGCTTCGCACAGGCGAGAGTAGTGCCACACAGCAATCGAGGCTGGTGGTGTCGTGCAAACAAGCCAGGCGATCATTCGATGCATGATCAGGTTTTGAAAACTGAACATCCACCATATGAGTTGATGAATCCGGTATGCGAAGCCAACTTCGTAAGATATCATCAGTGCGGCCGTCGTTGCGAATTGCCAGCAGCAAATGGTAAACAGCTTTTGTTCGAGATCCTGCTTCGATCCCGATTTTCTTTCTACAACAGCAATAGCAAGAACGCTTGCAGGCAGGGTGAAGGCGAGCAACATCAAGCACACCAAAGGTCGATGGGCGGGGTGATTTACGTCATCAAAATAATCAAGAAAAAGATTGCCGACGTGAACGACGATTTGCTTCACGAGCTGGCCGAATCCAAGCATGAACATGACAAGACATGCCAATTGCCAAACGCTCACCGCCAAAATGTTTGACGATTGCTGACTGGATCGATCCCTGGGAGTGTCCCCCACAGTCTGTGGCGGTGCGATCCTGGTGACGCTTGGCGGATCGTAGGGATTCGAATTCGTCGCTGTCACAAAGGACCTCGCTGCCATAGAAGAGACACGTAGCAGCCTGAATGCTGGAGAATCGTTAGAAACTCCGCGCACCAGAGTTCTCACGAACTCTGCTACGCCTGCGTCATTCCGGAACGGAGATGCTCGCCTTGATGTGCTTCAGGTGTGCGACGATGGTGAAGGTCATGATGACAAGCAGCGACCACGACGTCCACTTTCCGACATGGACAACGGCCCAGGCTCCCATTTGATTGGGATACTGCCAGACTCGGAAGAACGTGCTCAGGTTTTCGGCCAGCCAGATGAAAAAACCAATCAGCACAAACGACAAGAGCAGCGGCATCCGGCGGTCTCGATCCAGTGGCCGAAACACGACGGTCGATCGAGCGTACAAGCCCATCACGAAAGCGACGAGGTACCAGCGAAAGTCCATGACAAAGTGATGAGTGAAGAAATTGGCATAGATCGCGACAGCGGCAAGTGTGGCCATCCAGTATGGCGGATGATGGCGAATTCGAAGATTCAGCAATCGCCACGACTGGATCATATAACTTCCCACGCCAGCGTACATGAATCCGGAGAACAACGGGACGCCGAAGACTTTGAAGAACCCGGCATCCGGATAACTCCACGACCGAATGCTGTCCGACGCTTTGAAGATCTCCAGTCCAAGTCCAATCAGATGAAACAGCGAGATCGCTTTGAGCTCATCAAGGGACTCCAGCCCTGTCCAAACCATCCACGCCTGAATCGCCAGCGCGATGATCAGCAGCACGTCATATCGCGGGATGCCGATCAAGCCGGCCTGAGGCACTGTAAACACGGCCGCAAAGAACATCACCACAAACAAACACGCCCTCGCTTCCTTGATGCCAAACCAAAGAAACTCCGTCCCAAACCGCCGCCAGCCGACCAGGCCAGCCCGGCAGGCTCGGCTCATCAGATACTCGTCCAATCGTCGCACTGCTGAAGTCATTCGGACGTTGCTCTCCTGATTTGAGGTCCGCGCATTGAACGACTGGGACAGTCGTCCTACGTAGAGCGATTGTCCTCAATCGCTCACTGCAATGCCAAATTGCCTCTTTGAACTTTCTGTGGTCGCAGGAATGTTGAGGGGCTGTTATTGCTCGGTCCAGGACTCTGAACGACTGAGACAGTCGTTCTACGTAGAGCGATTGTCCTCAATCGCTCACTGCACTGCCAAATTGCCTCTGTGATCTTTCTGTCGTCGCGGCAATTTTGTGGGGCTGTTATTGCGCGGTCCAGGATTCTGAACGACTGGGACAGTCGTTCTACGTAGAGCGATTGTCTCAATCGCTCACTGCACTGTCCTTCGCTGTTTCTCATCTCTGATCCAAAGTAGATACTCACCATCTCGCAACTTTGCCTTCTTTGGATTCTCTTCGATGTAATCCTGGGGCCAGACGAATTGCTCTGCGCTGCGGAGGATGTGATCAAACGGCTCTGGTTCCCAGAACGCGCCTGACGAATCGATTCTGGCGTTAATTTGTCGAGCCGTGTACCGCATCCAGCTATGACCGACGACAGACAAATCGAATCCGCTGCGAAACTGTACAAGTGCATGGACGTGATTGGGCATGATCACAAACCGATCCAGATCAAACTTAACACCGTTATCATGTCGGATTGCCTCTGCCACAATCTCCGCAAGTTCCGGCCGACGCAAAACGCACTTGCCATGGCACTCATCCAAAGACCAGTGGAACAGGCGATTCACGAGACGTCGATACTCCGTGCGGATACTCGTATCCAGTGTGCTCAACAACTGATTGTGGTCCGCGCGCCTTTCCGTTACAGCAGTGGTCGCACGATCCGTCGGCAGTTTTCGTATGCGAAGCCATTCTTCGAGCTCTCGCTGCATTCGCAGGAGCACTTCTTTGGGCAGCGAGTCTATAGTTCTGAACGTGACGAAGATTGCAACCCCTGGCTGAAACCAATGTGGAAGATTCCTTTGGCGGACTTCAATGTCTCGTTCGCGATCAAGCGGAAGGAAGATTGGAGTTTCGTCGGTCATGTGCGCGGTCCAGGGCTCTGAACGACTGGGACAGTCGTTCTACGTAGAGCGATTGTCCCAATCGCTCACCGAACAGCTTCGACAAAGACCTCAGTGAATCACACCCACTACGACATCTCGGACCTCAATCAATGGGCAAATCCTTAGCAAAATCGCATTTGTTTCAGCAATGAACCGCGACACCGCATTGGGAATTCCAGGGTGCATATCGCGCCAAAAAAATGAAGGTCTGGAGTCATACCAGGAAGAGGTACGAGTATACTACCCCGTCTTCAAACGCTAACGAGCCGCATTCAATCGATCGTTGTCAAGCCTGCCGACGGTGCGTCGCAGCCCCCATTTATTTCCGGATCCGTCTGATGTTGAACAATCTCCTCCGCCGAGTCTTCTCAGGTCATCGTCGACGTCGCTCACAGAACCAGTGTGCGGAGCAGTTGGAAGTTCGCACGCTGCTCACCGCGGAGTCTTTTCAAAGCTATCTGCTTTACGCGACGACGCGCATGCCGGAAGCACAGCCATATATCGAATATCAGGCAGGCGACTGGGACGACGATGGCGTCACAGACATCTTCAATATTCATTCCGCAAACACGGAGTCGGGAAATGTCGAAGTGTTTGTTTATGCATCCAGATACTCGTCCTTCGATTTCACCACAGGTGGAGGATCGACGATCTACACGAGTCGCATCATTACGGCCATGCCCGTCGTAAACAGCAGCGACTGGGAGTTTCGTATGGACAACCTGTTCGGGTCGTCGCGCCCCGATCTGGTCGTCATCAAAAAGCGTTCTACAGCTTCAGGCTTCGTCGAAGTGACGACGCTGACGGGAAGCGATGATTTTCAGACAGTGAGCGAGATTCGACAGACACCCCTGGCAACAAACGGTGCTGACTGGACGTTCGACATCGGCCACTACAACAACGACGGCATAGTGGATCTGTTCGCGATTCGTCGCAATGGCGCGTACTCCACAGAACTCACGGTCCTCAGTGGAGCCGGAGTGACGCCGTATTCAACAGTCTTGTTTCAGGGGCCCACGGTTCTTCCGCCGACGAACGTCAACTACACATTCGTTGTTACGGACATGGAAGACGATGGTGTGGTCGATTTGCTGGCCATTCGAAAGTCAGGAGCCATCTCCGGCAGGACGGAAGTCTCAATCCTTCCCGCAAGAACCAGCCCGTCCGGCGCGACGCGATTCCTCTGGACATCAAAACACATCGAGACGGCAATCGTTGAGGATAGTCGAGACTGGACGTTCGATGCCCTCGATCTTTCATCGCCTTTTGTACTGGCCTCAGATGGGATTCCAGAGCTGATCGGGTTTCATCGCGTGATTGGATCCGCGGCAGATCTGCACTTTATCAACGGAGCGTCGACCTCAACCACGCGTATGACAGGTTACTCGCCCGTACCAGCCTCTTCGTTCTTTACGACGGCGGCCAGGACAACCAGTGGCATCGTCGGAATCTATGTGAATCAAAATCTGCGGTCTGTTGCTTCTCAGTCAGACTGGCGATCCAGCCAGACGATCGCGGGAACACGAACGGACACGGCGATCAACTTCCCATCAAATGGTCTTGGAACTCGTTCCAGTGTCGGCTTGACTCGTGGTTCCAATGCAAACTGGGACTTCTTCTCAGTGCAATGGGATGGTTTCATCGACATTCCAACCGATGGTGTTCAACTGCGAACATACAACACGGATGGAGGCCGACTTTGGATCGACATCAACAACGATGGATCGTTCGCGTCCACCGGCCCTGAGTTCATCTCCAACAACTGGGGCAGTGGTTCCACTGCAACACCTTCATCCGAAAGCGTGCCCCTTCGAAAGGGACTTTATCGAGTTCGCATGCAGTTCGAGGAAATGTCTGGGCCGAATGCGGTCCAGTTGTTGTGGACGTACACTCAGAACGTCGTTCCACCCTCAGCTTTGTTCACAACTTCTGCGAAGACAGTTCCGGGCGTGATGGGTTCGTATGTGAATCAAAGCCTCCGGAACGCTAACGCTCCTCAGGACTGGCGAAACACTTCGGCCGTTCAGATTTCAGGAAGTCGCGTTGATGCGTCCATTGACTTCCCGATGGTCACGTTCGGCAGCCGTGCTGAAGTCGGGATCACCAGCACTCATGACCGTGACTGGGACAACTTCTCGGTTCAATGGGACGGCGTGATTGTCATTCCCGCGAATGGCGTGCACCTGTATCTTCGAACCGATGATGGAAGTCGTATGTGGATCGATGTGAATCGAGACGGCGTGTTTGCAGATAACGCCACTGAGTTTCTGAACAACAACTGGGGAACTGGGGCGTCCGTCCGACTCAGCGCGCCAAGCACAGCGCTCGCGGCTGGGACATACCCGATCCGCGTTCAGTACGAAGAAGGCTTCGTTTACAACTCTGCTCAGCTGATGTGGGACTATCTGCCACTTCCGCAAACAGCAAGCACCATCACCGGCATTTCGTCTCCGGCTGAGCAGCGTCCGACACTGTTCTGGACACCAACTCAGGGCGCCGTGGCGTACGACGTTTGGGTCGACAATCGAACGACCAACACACCGTCGGTCGTTCGAAGAACCGTCGGAACTCCGTGGATGACACCGACCATCGATCTGGGACTCGGAAGATTCTCGGCGTGGGTTCGAGCCGTGATGCCGAACGGATCGTTTTCAACGTGGTCACCACGTTTTGATTTTCAGATCAACACGCCGGTTTCAGTGCTTCCACTTGCTGCGACTCAGACAACCGCCCGGCCGACCGTGTCCTGGAACGCTGTTCCGGGTGCTTCGAAGTACGACATCTGGGTCGACAATCTCACGACTGGTGCATCGCAGTTCGTTCGCAATTCGAATTTGACCGCGACGTCCTGGACTCCTGCGACCGACCTGCCGATGGGCCGCTATCGCATTTGGGTTCGCGCCATTGAGTCCAGCGGAAACCCCGCAAACTGGTCAACAGCGACCAACATCCACGTGCTGCCCGCACCGGTTCCAACCGCTCCGCTGTTGCCCACGTTCGAACAGTCACCGACGATGACCTGGTCTCCGGTCACAGGTGCTGCCAGTTACACAGTTGTTCTTCGAAATGCCGTGACCGGAACAATCCTCAATTCGGTATCTGCGATTACGGTCACATCATGGACCGTTCCAACGGGCCTCGCGGCAGGTCGTTATCGCTGGTGGGTTTCCGCTTCCAGCTCAGAAGGATTTCTCAGCCCTTCGCCGCAGGTGATTGACTTCACGGTCGGTGGTCAGCCAACAGTCCTTGGGCCGACAGGTTCCGTGACAGGTACAACACCTCAGTTCACATGGACCGCCGTGACGGGCGCCGCAACCTATGAACTATGGGTCAACCGACTCGACGTGGCGGTTAACAAGATCATCTTCGTCACCGGCCTAACCGCACCGAACTTCACTCCGTCAACCGCCCTGCCCAAAGGAACCTACCGCATCTGGGTCCGCTCCATCAGCACCGGCGCCGTAGCGAGTGCATGGAGCAACCCGGTTGATTTTGCGATTGTGTGACCAGGAGTCTGATCACCTTTCCCGTCAATTTGGGCTTGTCAGCGATCGCCCGGTTGAATCGGGGACGGGGATGAGCCTAGACTGGGTGCGTAAGGATGCTCTGGGACTAGTACTCAGTATCATAAGCAAACGACGGAACGGGTCTTTTTTTGAGCGTGGTGGAACAGCAATGAAAAAGAAAACACCGAAACGACCTTCGACGCCCAGCAGCAGTTCTTCCGGCCGAGTGGTAAAGAAAAAAGCCGCTGTCAAGAAGCGAACCGGTACGAACGCAACTCGCTCGGGCGGCAGTCCTGGCATGACATCGCCCTGGGGCGAGGAGATGTTTCCGGAGCAGCGATTCGGAGGATTTCTGTCGACCGGAATTCTGATTCCAAAAGATGGTCGAATGGAAAACGACCTGACATTCTCTCCCGCTGCCAGCGTTCGCCACGAAGCGGCGTATTCAACGAAATTGGCCGTTGCGAAGCCGCGAAAAGATGTCGGACAAGTTCTTGAATCTCGTTTGAAGATGTACAGCACAAGATCACCTCAGAGTCTGACGGCGATGTCTTCGCATCGTGCAGGAATGTTCGAACAGATGGAATCGCTCGGTGTCAGTGCCTGCTACTTTCGCACACAGAAGGAACACGATGACGCGATGACGGAACTGGGTGACGAATACGATTACGTCCCGGACTTTCCGTTATCGCTGCCTGCACGTGTGGCAATGCGCGAATCTCCGAGCGCCCGTCGCCTGAGCGCTGGCGGAAATGCAGGGGCAGATGGTGCTAACAGGCTTTGGCCGGAAGACAGCGGAGTCCACCAGGCCCACTCGCATGGCATCCGCGGAAAGGACGTTCTCATTGCGGTCCTTGACACCGGCATCGACGCAGACCACGCCGAATTTTCAGGACGTCGGACAAATTTTCGCTACGTGTCCTTCTTCCCCAATAATCCCAATTGGCCACCTCGCGACATTCGTGGATTTGATGTCGATGGCCATGGCACTCATGTGTCAGGTATTCTTGTCGGAAATGGCATCGGTGTGGCTCCGGAAGCAGACTTGTATGTCGCATCAGTCATTGAGAGTGAAACGACGATGACAAGTCTCACTCGAGTCGTTGCCGGACTGCAGTGGGTGCTTCGGCAGTTCACTCGTCCCGACAATGAACGAAAGCCCGGCGTGCTGAACATGTCATTGGGATTTCCGAACACGATTCCCGGCGTTCCTGCCGCTCAGGTGCAGGGACGCCTTGATACCATGCAGCTTCTTCTTCAAAAACTTCAGCAGGCGAACATCCTGACTGTGGCCGCAATCGGTAATGGAGGGCGAAATACCTTCGGATATCCCGGAGCCTTTGACGAAGTCATCAGCGTAGGAGCCATAGATTTCGAAGGTAAGGTCGCTTCATTTTCTGGCAACACGACCGGATCGCCTCAGAAGCCTGATCTCGTGGGGTTTGGTGTGGGCGTGAATTCTGCCGTGGAGCGAGATTACGACAACCGCTCAGTTTACCAGCAGTTCAATGGAACGAGCATGGCAAGCCCTTACGTTGCAGGAATTGCTGCTCTGTATCGGTCGGCGAATCCGGCATTGACAGTAAGTGAACTGAAAGACACGCTGCTCAGCAACGCGAAGCCGCTTTCGGGCACCAAGACAAGGATCGGAAAGGGACTCGCTCGATTCAAATAGGATTGATTCCATGGCCAAGCAAAAATCGGCTTCGAAATCAAAGAAGTCGTCGACAGCACAAAATGGAACTACAAAACGCGTCCGAAAGTCCGTGAAAAGTCTCAGCACAAATCAGGGAAACGCGAGCAGCAAGCGGTCCGCGAAAAGCACCCTTTCAAAAAAGACGAAGCGGCCTTCTAAGAAATCGACAGCGATCCCGGGGCTTCTACCACTCGGAGCCGGATCGGCACGTCCTGCATCAAAAAAAGGGCCGGCGAAGAAATCAATAGCGATGAAAGTACGTCCGCTGCCTGGCAGCCGGGTGGTGGATGGTATGGCGATCGCGGCCGCCGCGGCCCCCGTGATGCAGCACTACGTCGTCAATCTTAAGGAAAAGGGCATCGGTTCGGTTCCGCTCACACGAGGTGAGGCCGTCAATACTGGCACCTCAACAGCAAACAAATTTCTCGCGCAAGCGACGAAACTGCTGGAGAAGCAGAACCTGCTAAGTGAGGTGCGCGGGTTCGGCGAAGCGTTCGGCGTTCCCATCGTCACATTCACCGGAACTCCGGCAGTTGCTGAGTTGTTCGGCAAGATGGATGGCGTTCTGTCGGTCTATCGGGACGAAGGATGAGTGACACCCCCTTTCAGCCGGGAGAATTCATTATCGCACCGCTGCAGCGCTCGGCGTCGATGAGATCTTCGAAGGCCGAAGCAAGCAGGCAAGCGATGTCATGTAGCATGCTGTCGCGATAGCGACCGCGTTGAACCCGAAAAACAACTTTCAGAAAACGGCCAGCTCTCTACGCCTTAAACGGATTTCGATCCGGGGCTTCGTCGTGAGGGACGGCGTTGAGGAGGGAGCGGATCATCCAGTTGAGAACGGGCTGGCGGTGGCGGAGCCAGACTTCCATGGGTTGAGGTTTCGCGCCCATGCGGGCTTTCGGTTCAAGAGCCGTTCGGCCGAAGGAGACTTCCTGACAACCGAATCGGATTGCATCATCAATGCAAATCTGCAGCAGACGAAAATACAGCGGAGCCGTCTCGTTGGTGGCATAGTCGAAACCGACGAAGTAACCGACGGATGTCCGCCCGTCACGAATGCTGGTGATGAAACCAACGATCTCGTCATTGCGTTTTGCCACCGTGCATCGAAAGTCCTTGCCCAGCGACCGAGCCAGCGTTGGAAGATAACTGGCCGGGACGGTTACTGGTCGAACCGCCGCGTGGCTCTGCACGTTCAGGTATAACTCCAGCAATCGATCGGCGACGGGTTCGAGATCACTCACCACTTCCAGCGTAATGCCGGCGTTCTCGACATCGCGAGCAATCTTCTTCGCGCCGCTGCGGTACTTTGACGCGAGACTGTTCAGATAATCGTCAAACGATTTCCATGTGGACGGGATCGTGAGCACCATGTTGGGATCCGTCTCCAGTCGGCGGTATTCGAACGGCTTGAGTTCTTCCGGACCCAGTTGATCATCGGACGGGAAATCCTTTACGAGCACAATATCCGTCTGCCCGGATAACCTCTCCGCGCGACGAATTCGATAGAGCGCTTCAGCGGCAATGGACCAGCCAACATCCGGAGTCACGCCGTCTGCAAAGGCCACGCCGTGAAAGCCCCACGACAACGCGTTGCCGCACATCAACAGCCGGCCTTTGATCTTTGACAGTGTCTTCTGCTTTGCGGATGACAGCAACGACGACACCTTCTGCTTCAATCGTGCCGGCAGCGACTCTTGTTTCTCGTTGCTTTGACCAAGTTGCTTCACCAGCCGTCGACCATCCAGATCAATCAACTGCCCTGCGATCGCAGCCACCGGCTGGCCGTCCTGAAAGGCCATGGCATATCGCCCCGTCAGATTCTCCGGCCCGGCGATTTCCAGAGCCTTCAGATAACGCCGCGACAGAAAGATCGACGAGTTCTCTGTGATGCAATCCCAGGCCGCTTCGGGAACCAGATCGATCGAATCCGCCAGAACAAACTGAAACCCCGTCGACGTATGCCGCTTCTTATGCGCTGCTCGCTGATCACGGATCGCCTGTCGAAGTGATCGACGTTTCTTCTTGATGGGTTCAGTCATAGACATCATCCTTGATTCGGGCTGTGAATTGAGTTGATGGGACGAGTTCTATCAGCCCCTGGACTTTCGACCGCCTCGTTTTTGTGCTTTCTTCGTCGGTTTTGAATCTGACTGCGACTCGGTCTTTGCGGTCGTTTGGGATTCGAATGACTTTGCGGGAATGTCGTCGTTAGGCATGCCACGATGCTTCTGCACGTCATGCAGTAGTTCGCTGATCAAGTCGGCGTTTGCCGACCACGTGACACCAGGGGCTGCAGTTGCCATCGCTGCTTTTTCAGTCACCGGGGCCCGGTCCGCCTTATGAACTGCCATCGCAACGGTCGGAAAGAACTGCTGATAGCGATGCAACTGCTCAGAGAGCGACTTGACTTCCGTCTCGTGCTGCGAGCCGCCGTCGAGCAGTTTACCCAGGAGACTCCTTGCCATCGAAGTCTGCTCGTCACACTTTGGTACGCCCAGTGTGCCAACGTCTGGCAGAACTGTACCGGGCTCGGCCGGAGGAAGTTTGTCCCGCAGAAGCAAGAGTTCCAGTTGATTGCGAATCGCATTGGATCGCCAGATCGGCGTGCATTCCTGCCACAATGCAGCACGCCATGCCTGATGCCATTTCTCATTCAGGGCCTGAGGTGTTTCGTCATTCAGCAGCAGAGACAATGAGAGTTCCTGAACCTGCCCCCATGTGGCCAGCGGGTCAAATTCCCAAGCCATTCGATATCGATCTCGAGCGGTCCGCAGCCTTGACAGAATTGACTCGAAATCCGTGGCAGGCGTCACAGATTGTTCTGCGTTTTCCCTGGAGTCACCATCGCTCAAGAGGGCATTGGAGATTCTGAGATACGCTTCTTCCATTGAGGCCAGTTTCTTGGCCGTAGCGGCAATCAGTCCATTGACGTTGACGTCATCAACCTGTTTCGTTTCTCGTTCGATACGCACCAGTCGGTAAAAGGCGGCGTTCAGCCAGGTAACCAGTTCCTTGAGACGTTTTCGCTTCTCTTCAACTTGCTGCGTCAGTTTCTTGAACTCGCCCTTTTGCTCAGCGGAATGTCTCCTGGCCGAAGACTGGAGTTGCTGGAATTCCCTGAGGACCTTCGTGGTTTCCTGTTCTCGATTCACAAAGTCCGTGTCGTAGCTTTGCAGAGCCGTCGACGCACTGGCTCTTGCCTGAAGGAATCGCAGGTCCTGCAATTGTTGATCGAAATCTGCCGGAAATGCCGCATACGCAACAATGGACGCCCAGTCATGGGAGTTGGCCATTGTGCCCTGCAGTTCACGACGAAGACGAGTGATCAGCACGCGCGGATCATGTCCCCGCATAAAGCCACGGTATAACACGCGAGTCATCGTCACAGAGCCGCCAAACGTGAGCGGAAACTGTGATGCAATGACTAGCGGTATACCGGATTCGTGCAGTGTATGTGCGACGCTGCCGCCGGCTCCGATGACGGATTTCTGAGTACCCGAATTGCAGCTTGCGAGCGTGACGACGGTGGGGCAACTGAATCCCGCGGTCCCCTGTTTTCCGGAAGGACGAAGGGCAAGAGCCAATTGTTGAGCCGTGACATTCTGCGGCTGCGACGGGTCACTTGGATGATGAAGCTGAATTCCGAACTGGGAAGTGCCCGCAGCCCTAGTCTCGACACCATGTGCCAGAATGTGAATATGCGTGTAGGGTCGAGGAGGCTGCTCATCAAGCGCCGCTGCTATGGTTGATTCGAGCTTCTCCCAGGTTGCTTCCGTGAGCACCGTCAGATGATCGCTATAAACCGCCTCTGGGTCTTTGTCGTCGAAGCGAGCCCGATCGATCCACGGCTGGATGACTTCCACCAACGCATCCACATGTTCCTGAAGGGGAATCTCCGTTCCAGGTGCTGCCGCAGCGAACAGGATTCGCGGTTTTCGACGCCACGACACATCCTGACGATGGTTGTGACGCACTCGTCGCGTCAGACAGATCGGAACCTGAGACTGAAGGAGCAGCGATGTTCCGGCTCCTGGACACCCAGGCGGAGATTCGGCCAGCTCAAACGGCAACATGGCCAGCTCGGAAGCCGAAAGAATCAATTCGAGGTGAGTGGGAGCGTAGGTTTCATCTCCCGGGAAGCTTTCATCACCTGCGTCTTTCTCGACCCGACAGCCAGAACAGAGTCGTGCCCGAACACCGGCTTCCGTCAGGGCGGCAATGAGCCCCGGAACGTTGGCGAGGATGTTTCGCATGTCCACGCTGGTTTCCTGAAGTTGCAGAGCACGCAATAGCTCTGATTCTTTATACATCAGGGGACGCAGACGTGCTCGGAACTGATTGTGTTCAAACGGCACATGAACCGTTGTGGCACCAAAGTTCCCACAGATCGCAAGGTACTGCGTCAACGGTGAGAGCAACTGATTATGAGGTGGCCCGTGACGAAGGATCTCAAGGGTCACAGGATGTTGTGATGAATTCATGACGGAAGCTTTCAGCAACTGACAGCAAGGCATCGATCCGCAATCACCAGGATCAGAAATCAGAGAGTGGAGGATCTGACGAGTGTTTTTTGAGTTCCGCTTTCACGCCCGACGTTTCCTTCGAAATGTGCAGATAGTGATTGGTGTCGCGAATGTAGTCGGACTTCATCAGGGTTTCGCTGCCCGGCTCCTGCAGCAGAGCGAAGAACGCTTCAAACTTCTGCGGATCGTCGAGGACTTTTGTCGGCACGACCATCAGTCTGGCCCACGTGCCCGTGTTGAAGTAACGCTGACCGACGGTCCCGTCCATCCGCAAATCCGATCGCGCCTGATGCGTGTGACCCGTAACAACGTAGTCGATGTAGACCGGGACTTCCTTCGAGTATTGCTTATGCATATCGTCCGACGCATCGAGTCTGAAGCCGCCGTACTTCTTCAGGTCCAGAAGATACTGGCGAACCACTTCCGGTCGCGGTTTTCTTCGAAACATCGCCCAAACGGCGTCCCTGAATCCCAGCAGATCTTTCTCCGGCGATTGACGACGGCGTTGCTGACCAGACGATCTTCCTCGTTGCGGAATGACGCCGGGACTGGAATTCATATCCTTCCGAATGGCTCGAGCGTGCGCGTTTCGCAGCAGTTTGGCAGATGAATCCATCGAACCAGACGTGAGAAATGAACTGCCATCGTCCGTGCCTTCCAGAAGCTGCAGCAGACGCTGTTGACCCAGTCGTCGATCCGATTTTCGCTTTTGCCGCAGCAGGTGTCGACGATCGTGTTCGGAAAGCAGGCTGAAGTCTCTGACGCTGTCGAGGCCGAATCGGCTCAGCGATGCCAGAAAGCCGGGCAACTTCTTGTAGAGTTCCGGTTCGACCGCCAGAAGCACGGGGACGACAGCTCCTCCTTCCGGTTTCAGAAAGTCGATGTACTTGTATTTTGGCTTGAGGTCATTCATCACATCGATGACCAGTTTGGTCCCGGCATTCGGAACCCACTCGACTTCGGCATCGGCTCCTTTCCATGTCTTTCGCCGAATGTTGAACTCATCCCAGTCAATGTCGTTCCAGGTGTCTGTCCCGTTGCCATGTACGCACCAGACGAGTTTGTCCTCCACACGGCACAGATAGCCCTGGCGGTCCAGGTGCAGCTTGATCCGGGCCGCAGCATCGTCGGAGTTCATCGCCAGAAGCTTTATCAGTCGCGTGCCAACGAAAGGAACGGCGAGTTCCAGATCGTGGTTTCCAAGCGTGATGACCAGTGTCGCCTGCTGCTGCGAAACGAAGGCACGAAGAGCATCAAAAACCGGTTTGAAAGCGGCATCATCAGCGATTCGATTCAGACCGATCAACGCCGCATCCGGATTGAAATACGTAGCACCGGGTTCGGCAAGAAAGTCAATGAAGTCGCCGTTGATGACGATCGCGACACGACGGCCGGATTTCACCTTCGGCATCACAACAGTTGTCACCCAATCCTGAAACTCTTTCCCCTGGCCAAACAGCTTGACGATGGCACCTCCCAGATGAAGGTCGGATACGACAAAGACATCGTCGTATTCATCGGTCATTATGTCTTTGGGAGCTTCAATCATCATTGCGCCCTATGTCTTTAGAGTCTTACTCAGAATGATGCGCGCTCTGTGTCCCCGCGTTTAGCAAGCGAACAACGTGAGCGTTCTCGAACGCTTGAGCCCGTAGGCTCCTTTGGATCAATGGCTTTCAGCCGCCTTCGGTCCCTGTTCAGTCAGACGTCAGGGACAGGGAGCGTAAATCGGGATTCCAGCCCCATTTCACGAACCAGATCCAGCCATTCACGAGCCTCAGCCTGTGATTTGCCTGCCAACACCAGAGAATCAAAGAGGAATTGATACTCCTCCGGCAGACTTGTTGCAAAAGGAAAAGGGTCATCTGACCCCACGCACATACGAATTGATGGTCCGACATGGTCACCCAGCCGCGGGGACAGTCGCCACTATATCAGCCGCTGGGCGCTAGCCCACGGTTCAAAACCGGACGCTAGCGCGTTCCGGCTGATTCTCCCAAATCGAAGTTCCTGCGTCGCTTCGCCGTCCTGCTGTGATTCGACCCAGTTAACGCTTCGGCACCGACGATACATGAGCCCTGATGCGTGGGACAGAATTTCTTTCGGGTTTCTTGCAGCCATCGATTGACGACAACTTACGGGTGGTGGATGCTGGCGGAGTCAATCATTCGCAACCTCAGCGGTGGGCTCAAGAAAGTCTCCCGCGCGGGCTCCCTTTCATGGGCACGAGTTCAGTACCACAGCGGAATCATGAAACAAGAGAACACATTTAGCTGGCTTCACTTCACGGATCTGCATTTTGGTTTGGGCGGCCAAGGTCCCCTTTGGCCAAACATCAAGCACGCATTCTTTGAAGACATGAAAGTTGTTCACGACCATACTGGTCCGTGGGACGTGGTTCTTTTCTCCGGAGATTTCGTCCAGAAGGGCGCGGCGGATGAGTTTACTCGCCTGAACGATGAGGTACTCCATCCTCTTTGGGACCGAATGAAAGAACTGGGATCAGAACCAACGCTGCTTGCAGTTCCGGGCAATCATGATTTGTCTCGACCACAGGGCAAAAAGACTGCTGCCTACAAAATGATGGTAGACAAGGGCTCGTTCCACGATATCGCCGATGACTTCTTTGATGATCCGAACGGCGAGTACCGAAGAATCGTGACCGGGGCTTTCGCGAACTACTCGGCGTGGTGGGACAAGGCACCGTATCGTCATCCGACCATCAATTCCGGAGCGTTGCCCGGGGACATCTCTGCAACGATTGAAGTCGGTGATTTTCGCGTTGGTATCGTCGGGCTCAATACGACCTTTCTGCAATTGGAAGAAGGCGATTTTTCGAATCGTTTGGCGTGGGATCTTCGGCAGTTCAATGCCGCGACCACTGGTCGACAGAATGGAGATGGCACCGGCTGGATCAAGCAACATCACGTCTCGTTGCTGATGACGCACCAGGGACCAGAGTGGCTTAACGATCATTCACGCGATTCCGTCTATCCCGAGATCAATCCCGCCGGGCAATTTGCGGTCCATTTGTTCGGGCACATGCATGAGAACGTGATTCGAGGATTAAGTGCCGGCGGTGGCGAGATCCTTTGGCAGTGGCAGGGCAATTCATTGTTTGGACTGGAGAAGTTTGGTTCGCCGCCAAAAGAAGATCGCAGGCACGGATACTCTGCGGGAATGATCCGCTTTCATGCAGACGGTGCGTCGTTACGACATTGGCCTCGAAAAGCCTCGAAAGACACGAACGGATGGAGGCTCGATCGGGATTCCCAGGGCTGCAAACTTGAGGATAGGGACGGCGGCACCCGTGACATCCCGGTCCCTTTGAACAAGCAAGTCCAGGTTGAAAAGAACGCTTCAGCAAAAGGTGAAGGTTCCAAGGCGATCCCCGCCTCCTACACTCGATGGCTCGCCGAGCAGTGTGCGGACATCACTCCGTTTGGTATGGCCCCAACCGATGGGCAGTCGGTTTGTTTGCAGCAAGTCTATGTGCCATCATTGACCACGAAGAGGATGGACAGTGGGGAACTCGCGTCGAAAGGGGGTTTGACCGTCAGACACGCCACAGGAAATACAGTCCGACAATTTGAACTCCAGGGCGTACGACTGCGAGAAAGCACGCAACAGTTACTTCTCAGCCTTTTGGGCGAACAGTCACTCTATATCTCCGGGGATCCTGGCTCCGGAAAGAGCACGTTCTGCCGTTGGATTTCCTGGGTCACATCGACTGGGCAGATTCCTTCCTTCGTCGTGGAAGCACCCGATGAATTCAAAGAGACATTTCCTGAATCCCTCCGCGGCCGTTTGCCGCTGGTGGTTCGACTTCGTGAGTTCGGAGCTTACCTTCCCGCTCAGCCCGGTCGAAAAACTCTGTCCACGGTCGAATTCGAATCGGCCCTTGAAAAGTGGATTGAGACAACCAAACCAGGCGGACTTCGCTGGAATGATGTGGCACCACAATTGAAAGCTGGTTCGCTGCTCCTGATTCTGGATGGTGTCGACGAACTTCCACTTTCCGAAGGAGACGGAAAGCTTGCCTGGTCCCCGCGTGAAAGTGTCCTCGCGGGGATCGCCACGGCAGCCCTGGAGTGGATTGCCGCCGGAAATCGACTCCTCGTCACCAGCCGTCCTTATGGCGTCGAAGCCGATCAGGTTCGCATGCTCGACCGAAGCGGCCTGCCGGAAGCTCGCATCGAACGACTGCCTGAACCTCTACAGGATTTGCTGGCGACCCGGTGGTTTGTGACATTGCCGAAAACGTCCGCCGAAGGAGCGAAGTCTGCTCAGGACATGTTGCGAGAAGTTCGACAGCTATCGCAGGGCATCGATGTTCTTGCAGGCAATCCGCTGCTGCTCACGGCAATCTGCATCATCTATGGCGAAGGTATGCAACTGCCACGAGACATCCATGAGCTTTACGACCGGATTGTGACCACGTCGTTGCATAGCCGCTATCCGCGCGACCGTCGTCTGATTGAACCCGTGCGGGCTCGTCTTGCTGCCGTAGCACTCGGGATGCATACGGGCGACCCCGTCGAACCAAAGCGAACAGTTCCGGAAGCGGAAGTTTCGTTTGACGAACTGGATCAGATCCTTGCGAAGTACCGAGGTGCGAATCTGGAAACCGAATCCGGATTCAAGGATCACGTCGACGCGCGAGAAGATCTGTTAAATCACAGCGGACTGCTGTCACAGGGAAGTAACAAGCGTGCTAGTTTCTATCACCTTTCGTTCCAGGAGTTTCTTGCCGCAGAGCAGATCGCGAAATCGCATGAAGGCGTGGAAAAGTTACTTCAGGTGTTTCTGGCAAGGTCAGAAGTTCCCAACTGGCGACACGCGCTGCGTTTTCTGTGGTCTAGACGGGCAACCGGTCAGGGGCCCAAGGCGGTATTGGAATTGCTGGACGAAATACTGCAGAGGATTGACCTGCAAGAGCTAAAGAACTCGACAGGGGTTGCCCTGACTGCTCTTGATGGATTGACCATCCTCTTGGACCGAGACCTCAATCTGCAGGAGCCATTCCTGGAACGGTTCAGGCGCGTTTGCCTGAAGGCCATCGAGCAGGAAGTCGATCTTGTTCCACGACTCAAATTGGGCGATATGCTCGGACTGATCGGTGATCCACGAATGACATTGAAACTTGATCAGCCAGACGAGTGGATTACAGTTCCAATTCAACAGACCTCGACACAAGCAGGGACTGATAGGGTGAACGGACAATTATCCAAATTTCCGATTACGAATTCGCAATTCAGAATTTTTGTCGCAGAAGGCTATTCACGAGAGGAAGTATGGTCTAGAGACGGATGGGCTTGGAGGTGCGCATTGAACGTCACGAAGCCATTGCAATTCGACGGCTTTATTTGGAACGCGCCAAATTCCCCGGTTGTAGGTGTGAGCTGGTGGGAAGCCGATGCATATTGTCGATGGCTGAATGGGAGGCTCCCAACGGTAGTCGAATGGCAATCGGCAGCGATGAACTACAATAGACATGCTTTCCCTTGGGGTTCGAGATTCCACTCCTCACTTGCGAACACGCGAGAGCTCGGACTGCTTCGACCTTGTCCCGTTGGTCTATTTCCCGGAGGACGAAGTGAATCAGGAATGATGGACGCTGTCGGAAACGTACAAGAGTGGTGTATGTCGGAGCGTGTAGATCTTCAGCCATTGTGTGGGGGTAGTTGGTCCAGCCGTGCCGCTGATTGTACTCTCGAAACTGTCACGTATGAGCGACTGAGTGCAAGAAGTCAGAACTTTGGGTTCCGGGTCTTTAGGGCCAGGCACGACTGCTGAGATTTAGTATGATGATGGTCCGCAAAGGCGGCTTCCCAAACCATTCATAGTCACTCAAACTCAATCACGTACGGGTGCAATTCCATTTTGCGTATCAGAAACTCAGGGTTTACGCTTGGTTTTGAGTGGATTGGAGTTGAGCTTCAGATCTGGAAGACATGGGCAAGGGAGTCCACTGCCATTCCGTAAGGTGTGATGTCTTTCTAAGCTGTCGCATCTCGGACATACGGGCGTCCCAGCGGTCGCACATCACGAGACCTCGCAGCTGGAGCATCGATTCGGCATTGGTTTCTCGCCAGAAGATGCCGTTGCCTTTCAGTCGTAAGTTGATCACGCGACGGATACTGCTTTCGATGGCCCCGCTCCCCAGAGGGAGCCCCTGACCGCGAAAAGTCGGATACGCCAGACGACCGGCGTCTCCATGTTTCTGAAGATAGTTCAACTCCGTTTGAAGTTGTTCGATCTCTGGATTCGCATCCACCAGTTGTTGCAGCTCCTGCACCACGTAGCGCCATTCGCCGTTTCGCAAACGTGTTCGCAATTCGCGATACAGCGGCATTCGATCTTCCTCAGCGATCCCCAACGCCTTCAGAGCGAGGGAAACATGATGAGCCGCATGACAGTTATCCAGGACCTGATGAATCTTCACGGTGCTCGGAATGCCAGCCTGCTTCGCGATCGCTTCAATGCGGTCCCAGATCCACACCGCTCCGTCACTGACGAAACAGACGCTTTGAGCCTGAGCAGCTCCCAGCCTGTGCAGATGCATGGCGACAATTTCCGCCATTGCATCCGGGCCCGTAAAAGTCCCATCAATGGTCGCTTTCGACTTCTTCATCATCCGACCGTTGTCATCGTGGATGAAGATCGTCACCAGCCTGGGTTCACGCCATTCGGCATCAAACGATTGCTTCGCCACGGACTTCGAACGACCGGGAGCGTCACTGATCACAAGACCCGATTCACTGCGTTTTTCCGGCTCAGGAGACGATTCTCGCAGCTTGCCGCGAATCTTCGTGCGACCGCCGTCGATCTGCACAGACACGCGTTTGCCAGCCAGTTCGCCGGTTGATTTCAGCGTGCCCGCACGCCATTGCTTCAATTGCATCGTGCGAAGCTTCAACAGATCATCACCGCATTGCTGAGACACACGACGAATGGCTTTCACACTCAGTACGATCCCGTCACGGTTGAGTTCGGTCTGAGCGAGTTCGAAGGACGGACACATCGCCGTTTGGCGAGCAATCCGAGTCTCCATGCCGGGCGATTCTTTCTTCCCGAATCCAAACTGAGCCAGCTCAATATTCAATCCCACGGCCTGATCGTCGGCCTTACGAAAGAGCCCGCGCTTCGGCTCACAGTAGAGCGATGTGACCCACATCATGACACCGCCCAGAAGTCGAACCGAGATCTTCCGATCGCGGCCCTTCGCCAGAGCATTGCTGAATCCCACGCGAGTCTGCTCAGCCGCCTTCATCAACGATTCCGTCTGAAGCACAACCGAAACCAGTCCTGCAATCATAAGTCCCGCACCACGCTGATACGCATCGCGAACATCATGCTCAAGAGCGTCCAGTTGCTCCGGATTCTTCTGCAGCCGATCCTGCCACTCCGTCAGCTTCGGACTGATCTCCACCGAAAACCGCACCAGCATTTCCATCGCCGACTTAATGAACTCGCCATCCTGACCGTCCACCGAACTTCCTCCCATCGCTCCGCCTCCCTGCGGATTTCCTTGTTCACGATATTGACCACGATCAGAAGGATATACAATGGCTCAATCCACAACCTCCTCAACTCACACGCCCCAGATTCACACGCAGTTCGGAATCGCACCCATTCAAAACGGCAGTAGCTAACTTCTGGCGCTCCGTTTCTGGTGATGGATTTGGTCGTAGGACCAAATCTCAAGGACTGGGTTCCGGACTCGGCGTTTGATGTGGCAGAAATTTATTCCTGCGCGATACAGATTTGCGATGGACTTATTGCTCTGCATCGAGCCGGAATTCTGCACGGAGACATTTCACCCGGGAATGTTCTGCGTCGAGCTCCCCATGACTTCGTCTTGACGGATTTCGGATTCAGTCGGTCAGCTCATGACGCAAATCCTGCTCGCGGAGGGACTCCCGGCTTTCTCGCCCCGGAACAATTCTCGTCCGCCTTCGGAACGATCTCCGAACGCACCGACGTCTATGGCTTCGGTGCTCTGCTCTATTTCCTCGCGATTCGCCGAGCTCCGTTTGAAGGGGATAGCGAGCCGGATGTCGCCCATCAGGTACTTTCATCTCGTGGCCCGGCTTCCATCTCCGCAGACTTCGCCACTCTGTCCGCTCTTGTGCCGACGATCATGAAATGCCTCTCGAAGTTGCCGTCTGAACGTCCCGCAACGATGGAGCTTGTCAGACGGTCGATCGCGGAGCACGTCTCACTGCGATAGTCGCTGATGACAGCAGTTCACAATGTCAATGGCTGTCGGCCTCCGCGACAAAGAGGACTGCATGGGGTGGTCGAACTCCCTCTCAGATGCGCGAACTGGCCAACTCCGGAAGAACAGGGACAAGTCCTGGTTCGAAGAATGAATGCCTCAGGAGTCCTCTACACGGAGAACCCGCTTCTGCTGTAGACTTTCTGAACATTTCAGACACGCAGACGACCTGGCAGAATCATGCGAGTACCAGACACAACTCAGCGAACGCCGTTTCGGTTCAACATCACACCGATGATTGACGTCGTGTTTCTGTTGATCATTTTCTTTCTTGTCGCCAGCTACTTTGTCCGCAGCGAGCAATCACGGGAAGTTTCACTTCCTGAAGCCTCGAAAGGAAAGCCGGACGATTTTTCGGCTCAGAAGCGTCTGACGATCACCGTTGATAAGGATGGACAGCTTTCCATTGCCGGCAATGTGGTCTCAGAAGATGAGATCATCGACCGCATCCGACTGCTGGCTGCGAAGACTGATGAAACAGGTGCGCCGACAAGCCCGGAGGACCAGCCGGAAGTTCGGATTCGATCAGACAAAGACGCGCGTTATGGCGAGATTCGACGCTTGATTGAACAGTGTGCGACTCAGGGAATTCGAAGCATTCGATTCGCCGTGGCTCAGGCAGAACAGGCGACGCCATGAAGATTCCACGACGGCCACGCGGGCTGGGATCGCTTGACGGCGACACGATGACGCCGATGATTGACGTCGTGTTTCTGCTGCTCGTCTTCTTCATCTGTGCATCCGTCGGCGGCAGCGCGGATCAATTGCTGCCAGCCGACTTAAATGGCAACACTGGACCCGCCGATGTCGAGATGCCGCCAGCGGATCCGGAGAAATGGGAGCATCCGGCCATTCGCGTGCGAGTCGAACCTGCCGGGCCGGATGATTACACCGTCCTGATCGAAGACCAACCGCTTGCCGGTATCGACGAACTGACGAAACGACTGACCCAACTGGCCGCGGCCGATCCCGAGTCCTCGATCATCCTCAGCATTCATGACGACATCGCCGTCCAGCAGTTTGTGAGCGTGTATGACCTCTGCCAGTCGCTGAAGTTCCGGAACATCTCGTTTGCGGTGTCCGAGCAATAACGCCCGTCGGCGGAGCGACGGGTGTACGGTAAACCGGTCACTCCGCCGACCGGATCTGCCTCATTCCTCTTCGGTCGGAGCAGGAGCGTCGCCTTCGGCGGCGGACGCGGATGACGTGATGTTCTTCAGATCCTGAATCTTGCGCTTGATATCGGCGGCGATGGATGGGTTCTCTTCGAGAAAGACTCGAACGCGATCGCGGCCCTGACCCAGTTTGGTGCTGCCGTAGTTGAACCAGCTTCCGCTGCGTTCGACGATCTTGTTCTCAACGGCCAGATCAACCAGGTCGGCCTCGTAGCTGATCCCGCTGGTGTTGTACATGTCAAACTCAGCGACGCGGAACGGCGGAGCCACTTTGTTCTTCACGATCTTCACTCGCATGCGAATGCCGATCACGTTCTCGCCTTCCTTGAGCTGATTGACTCGACGCACGTCGACGCGGCATGAGCTGTAGAACTTCAGCGCGCGGCCGCCGGGAGTTGTTTCCGGGCTGCCGAACATCACACCGATCTTTTCACGGATCTGGTTGATGAAGATGACCGTGGCTTTGGCTTTGGAAATCACGCCGGTCAGCTTTCGCATCGCCTGGCTCATCATTCGAGCCTGCAGACCGACGTGCGAGTCTCCGATTTCGCCATCAAGTTCTGCCTTAGGAACCAAAGCCGCGACCGAGTCGATCACGATGATGTCCACAGCGTTCGACTTCACAAGCATTTCGGCGATCTGAAGACCTTCTTCGCCATAAGACGGCTGGCTGACGAGCAGGTCGTCGAGGTTGACTCCCAGCTTGCGAGCCCATTGCGGATCCAGCGCGTGTTCGGCATCGACGAACGCTGCGATGCCTCCGGCCTTCTGAGCATTCGCGATGGCGTGCAGAGCCAAAGTCGTCTTACCGCTGGATTCCGGTCCGAACAACTCGATGATTCGACCGCGAGGAAATCCGTGACCGCCAAGAGCCAGGTCCAGCGACAGGGCACCGGTTGAAATCCCAGGGAAGCCTCCCGCATTTTCAGCGGCGTCGAGCTTCATGATTGAGCCTTTGCCGAACGTCTTTTCGATCTGGCCCAGCGTGTTTTCAAGCATGATTTGCTCTTCGCTGGCGGCTTTGGTGGCTGGGAGTTTCTTCGGAGCTTTAGCCATGACGGAGTCCTCAAGCTGAGACGAGGTGGAAGATCGCACGAAGATCCAACAGCGGCGGAACACAAAGGTTCGCCCGGCTGGGAAACTTCAATGTGGGGAGTTTAGCGAAGCCACACCCGAGTTGAAAATGTCCCCGAGGGATGACCACAAAAAAGCCCGGTCTTGTCTCCAAGCCGGGCATTTTGGGGGTTCGTAGCTGAGTTCGTAAGAACTCAGAATTCTTACGAATTCTGCTACGTGCGAATTCTGTTATGTGCGAAACTCAACCAATCAGAGCTGCTGAATGCGGCGGCAAATGGCTTCAGCCATTTCCTGAGTTCCGACAGCGGTTGGATCGTTGCGGTCGGCCTTCATGTCGTAGGTGACATCTTTACCCTCGGCAATGATGTCGGCAACGGCCTGTTCGAGCTTCGCTGCGGCCTTCGCTTCGCCCAGATGTTCGAGCATCAGCTTGGCAGACAGAATCAGAGCCGTTGGATTGACCTTGTTCTGGCCTTTGTACTTTGGAGCACTCCCGTGAGTCGCTTCGAAGATAGCTCCGTCGACGCCGATGTTGGCTCCGGGAGCAACGCCCAGACCACCGACAAGTCCCGCGCAGAGGTCGCTCAGGATGTCGCCGTACAGGTTGCCCATGACCAGCACGTCGTACTGTTCTGGCTTCTGAACCAACTGCATGCACATGTTGTCGATCAGACGTTCCATGTAAGTGATCTTACTGGCATCCTGTTTGCCCGCGTTGGCTGTCGGCGACGGAGCAACACCCTTCGCGAGGTCTGCCCATTCGTGCTTCGCGTTGTATGCATTTGCGACTGCGCGAGTCACGTCGTACCACAGTCCGTCGGTGAACTTCATGATGTTCGCCTTGGAGATGGATGTGACGGACTTTCGCTTGTGGTCGACGGCGTACTTGAATGCGTAGTCGGCGATGCGAGTCGTTCCTTCGACGGACATCGGCTTGATGCTGATGCCAGTCGTCTTCGCACTCGTTGAGATCTTCTTGCCGGTCGCGGCTTCGTTGATCTGGCCGATCAGTTTTTCGGTGACAGCCTCGCCTGCCTTGAACTCAACACCAGCGTACAGGTCTTCGGTGTTTTCGCGAACGATGACAAGGTCGACGTTGCAGGCGTCAAAGAAGGTTCGCACGCCTTTGTAGGTCTTGCAGGGACGAACGCATGCGTACAGTCCCAGTTCCTGTCGAAGGTACACGTTGACGCTTCGAAACCCCTTGCCGATCGGAGTCGTAATCGGAGCCTTCAAAGCTACTCCGTTGGCTCGAATGGATTCGAGGACGCTCGGCGGAACGTGGCCCTTGGCTTCAATGACTTCGATACCGCATTCCTGCACGTCCCAGTCAATCTTCACGCCCGTCGCTTCCACGCACTTGCGCGTAGCTTCAGCAATCTCGGGACCGACACCATCGCCTGGAAGAAGAGTGACCTTGTGCATTGTGGCTTTCGCTGTTTGGTAAGAGATTCAAAGGAGCCGCGGACGGAAATCAAACCCATCAGCCGCGACTGGCGAGAATCCCAGACGGTATCACAAGCCGCAAACCGCTTCAACCGCTGCTCAGAATCGGAAAAACCGGGCATTCCCTTGAGGTGATTTGCACGAACTAAGTGCTCTCTTTGGCTCCGATTTCTCCCGGCAGCAGTCTGGCCACAGTGAATCGACGGAGCGGGATTCGAGCTGGGGCCAGCGTGATTCGCTCCAGTCGCCTCCAGAGTCTTTGCCGTGATCACGTGTGCAAAGATGACTCGGCGGGTAGTATTTCAGTTGCTGTTGGCCTCGATATGTTCGGCAGGAGCCGATCTTCAGAAATCCACTCCATCGCAAGTGTATGCGGACAGGGCGAACTCATGAGGAAATCCTTCAGGCTCCTGCTGGCGATCTGCTTCTGCACGAGCCTTTCACAGCTTTGTGCCGATGACTCTACGGTTCGGGTCTTCATCTTTGCCGGGCAGTCGAATATGGTCGGCTCGGATTCGAAGGTGAAAGACATCGCATTGTATCCGCCGTTTGCCGGGCTCGATCAGCCTCAAAAGGATGTTCGGTTTTCCTACTGCATAGGTCGGGAAGACAAGATGACGTCCGATGGCTGGACCGCACTTCAGCCGGTGGACAACGTTGTCGGGCCGGAGCTGAGTTTTGCACGTGAGGTGACTCGGCACATCAAGGCGCCGATTGCAATCATCAAGATCGCCGCCGGAGGAACTCATCTGGGTGGCGACTGGAATCCGGATGAGCCTTCCGGGTTCAAGCTGTATCCGCTGGCGCTGGAGCAGATTCGGTCGTCACTGGCTTTGCTGGATCAGCAGGGTGTCAAGTACCGAATCGAAGGCTTCATGTGGCATCAGGGTGAGAACGATATGTTCGAAGCCGACTACATGGCGAACTATGGCAGGAACCTGAAGAATTTCCTTGCGTGCTGGCGGCGAGACCTGAAGTCGCCGGACCTTCGCTTCTACATCGGGGAACTCTGCACGAAGACGATCTGGGGAATGGACCTGCGTCCTCGAATGTATGCCATCAGCCTGGGTCAGAAGGAAGTCACTGAAGCAGATCCTCTGGCCGATTATGTTCCGACGAATCATGTGGGCGTTGAGATCGGTGGCGGCACTGGTCTGCATTATCACTATGGAACACTCGGGCAACTTGAGCACGGCGTGAACTATGCTCAGGCGTACCTGAAAGCGATCGGACAATGGTCCCCGAGACCTCGGCCTCTGACGACATGGCCCTATGCAAAAGGATCACGAGTTCGCCTGTTTGTTCTCGCCGGGCATCGCAACATGGAAGGTGAACGAGCCTTCGTTCAGGACCTGAGCAAGCTGGAGGGTTCTTCGAAATTGCTGCAGGACGATGCGTCCATCGCCTGTCGATACAGTCTTGGTGGCGGCTACAAAATTTCAACCGACTGGGAGCCTCTGGGACCCTTCGGAGAATACGACACCTTCGGACCGGAACTCAGCTTCGGCGCGACACTCAAAGCTGGCGGCATGGAGAACATTGCGATCGCCAAGTTTACTCACAGCGGTTCGCAGATCATCGACTGGACTCCGGAAGGCAGTGAAGCGAAGTCACGCAATCTTTATCCGACCTTTCTGCAGTTCGTGAAGGATTCGATTCAGCAGTTGAAAGATCGAGGACACGAGGTTGAGCTTGCCGGCATCTTCTATCACGTGGGCGAAAACGATATGTCGTGGGGACCATTTCGAGAAGGAGCGGCTCCGCGAGTCATGTCGCTCATCACCGCCGTGCGTCGCGATCTGGGACAACCGGATCTGAAGTGGTATGTCAGTCAACAGCCACCGACGGATGATGAAAGCGTCAACCGAATTGACTCCATGGCCATGATCAGCAAAGCGACAGCCGGCGACCCGAACATCATTCACATTCGCCTCACCGACCTTCCTCCTCAGCGGGAGAAACTAGTGATCGAAGCCGCAGGAACAGTCTGGCTGGGCGAACGACTGGCGAAGGAATACCTGCAGAAGCGCTGACGAAACGGATCGAATCAAAAATCCGCGGCTAACTCTGGATGCGCCGAATCATGGAGATTTGCGATCCAGGTCAGCTACGCGTTCGACGATAGGTACCTCACCACGCATTCCGCGGTGGAGAGATTCGTTGCCAGCGGAACGGCGTGAACATCACACACTCTCATCAGCGCGGCAACATCGGGTTCATGCGGCTGTGCCGTGAGAGGGTCTCGAAGGAAGATCACCGCCTTCACTCGTCCCTCAGCAACACGACCGCCGATGATCAGGTCACCACCATCCGGACCGTGCGCCACACGTTCGATGTTTAGTCCCAGCTCCTCATTCAACAGCCGCCCGGTGCTTCCTGTTGCAACCAAGGTTTCGGTTCGAAAGAAATCCAGATGAGTCCTGACGAATTCGAGCATCAACGACTTTCTGGCATCATGAGCAATCAGAGCGATCATTTGACAATTCCAGTCAGCGCAAAACGGATGAGCAGTCCGGGAACGCACTTGGGCTAGAGATTAAAGTCGTTGTCCGCCATCGGACTATAGTTCTCAAACCGCATGTACTCTTTCCGCCAGGTTAGACGGATGATGCCGGTCGGACCGCTGCGGTGCTTGGCGATCACAATTTCTGCTTCACCGGGTCGATCTTCGGGATCGTACGCATCAGGACGATGCAGGAACATCACCATGTCCGCGTCCTGTTCGATCGCACCGCTCTCGCGAAGGTCAGCAAGACGAGGTCGCTTGTCCTCGCGAAGTTCGACGCCGCGATTCAACTGCGCCAACGCAATCACGGGCACCTTCAGTTCCTTCGCAAGAAACTTCAATCGCCGAGAGATCTGAGCAATCTGCTGTTCGCGCGGAGAGTTCTTGTCGTCTGGTTCGATGAGCTGCAAATAGTCGATAATGATTACGCCGAGAGGCGATCGACGATGAATGCGCCGAGCCAGCGCCGCGACCTGGCTCATCGTTCGCCCTGGCTTGTCGTCGATGAACAGCGGCAGTCGTGACAAATCGTCCGATGCTCTGACAAGCTGATCGTGCTGGTCATCCGTCAGGTTGCCGGCTCGCAGGTCATGACCATTGATTCGCGCGGTGATGGCGATGAATCGTTCGGCAAGTTCCAGATTGGACTGTTCCAGACTGAACAGCAGAACGGCCTTGCCGGACTTTCTGGCAACCGCTTCCGCAATGTTGCAGACGAACGCCGTCTTTCCCATCGAAGGGCGAGCCGCCAGGATAATCAGTTCGGTCGGCTGGAATCCTGTCGTCTGGTGATCAAGGTCCACGAACCCTGATGTGATGCCGGTGACGTCGCCGACTTTGCCGCGTCGCTCTTCAATGCGATCGAACGCTTCCATCAGAATGTCGCTGATGGCGATGCTTGCTCCGCCTCCCTGTTCTTCCAGAATGCCGAAGATGCGACGTTCCGCGCTTTGCAGGAGGTCTTCAATATTCTCCGCCGCTTCGTAGCATTCGCTCAGGATCTCAGTACACGCATAGATCAGGCTACGCTGCATCCACTTTTCACGAACAATGCTGGCGTAGTACCGCACGTGAGCCGCATGCGGGACGGATTCGATGATCTCGCCAAGGTAAGCAACGCCTCCAGCCGCTTCCAGATCGCCCTTTCTGGCCATCTCTTCTGCCAGAGTCACCGGGTCGATGCCTCGAACACCGTTCTCATACAGCCGCTGAATCGCCGCATAAATCTTCTGATGCGCGTCGCTGTAAAAGTGGTCGGCCTTGAGAGTCTCACCAACCTCATCGATCGCTTCATTCATCAGCAGAATACTGCCCAGCACGCCACGCTCGGCATCCAGATTCTGCGGCGGAAGCCGGATCTTGTCGTCAAGGCCCTCTTGTGAATCAAACGTCTTGCGTTTGAAGGGTCGTTTCTCTTGTGCCATGACAGAAGCCCGTCGCAACGGAAGGGAACCGTGAGAATTCAGCAATCTGCATCAGGCACTAGATGACGGCTTCAGCATCGCCGCAAACCGTCCTGAGCAGAAAAAATCCTCAGACAGAAACTGTCTGAGGATTCAGAGTGGCTACGTTTCCAACGAAGCTGCAACGCTTCGTCTTTGGAGGTCTGGGATCAGCCGCTGGTTGCGGACGGAACAACCCAAACCTTGACTTCGGCCTGGACCTTTTCGTGGAACTTCAACTTAACGGTGTACATGCCCAGTTCCTTGATCGGACCATCGAGACGAACATGTTCGGCTTCGACCGGATGACCAGCGGTCTTCAGAGCTTCGCTGATGTCTCGAGCAACGACAGAGCCGTACAGATGATTGTCGGCTGTTGCATGAGCTTCGATCGTCGCGCTGTACTTGCTGACGGCATCCGCAACCTTCTGGTACTGCTTGATGCGTGCTGCTTCGATGGCGGCAAGCTTCTCTTTGTGCTTCTCGACCATTCGCTTGTTCTGAGCCGTCGCGATGGTAGCCTTACCCTGCGGAAGCAGATAGTTGCGAGCATAGCCGGGCTTCACGCGAACGATCTCGCCGCGATGTCCGAGATTCTCCACATCGTGAACAAGCAACACTTCGACGTTGCGGGAAGTGGTTGGCTGAGTTGTGTTAGCCATCGAACCGAATTCCTTAATGAACCTGATGTCCAAACGAGATCTCGTCAGAACGCAGACCTCGTCAAATCAATTGAATCTCAAACCGCTCCGCCGAATCACTTCAGAACGGAACATCGTCGCCACCCGGTGGCATGTCATCATAAAACGCCTGATCCGGCGTTCGTTCGGGCGCCGCATCAGCATTGCTTCTTCGGGCAGGCTCTCGAGGTGCTGCAGCACGCGGCGGGCTGCTCGCAGCTCCTCCACCCGATCCGCCGTCCGGACGATTCCCGTCTGGTCGACTACCCAACAGTTGCATGCTGTCCGCAACAACCTTGATTTTTGATCGCTTCTGACCTGTCTCTTTGTCGTCCCATCGATCCTGCTGCAGTCGACCTTCGATCAGAACCGGACGGCCCTTTGCGAGGTATTCGCCTGCGATTTCTGCGGTCCGACCGAAGAGAGTCACATCAATAAACGACACTTCTTCTTTTCGCTCGTTGGTTCGACGATCCGTCCAGTTGTAGCTCACAGCAAGCGAGATGTCGCAAACCGCTGAGCCGCCAGTCGTGTATCGAACTTCGGGGTCCCGAGTCAGGTTCCCCATGAGAATGACTTTGTTAAAGGAAGCCATGCTGAAGTGCTCCGACGATGACTTTCACTCAAAAGCCGTTCCCTGGCGCCCTTCCGGATCACTCATCATCCAGAGCGTTGACGCTGTCGTCAACAGCCGCTGGCGCGCCCGGTTCTGCAGCCTGTGGTGCATTTCCGCTAATCGCAGCAACCGTTGCATCGAAGATGGTCTGAGGATGATTGATGATCATCTGGCGAACAATTGTTTCGCTCAGAGTACACTGGCGGACCAGCGTCTTCATTCCGCTTCCCGGCATCGTGAAACACACGATGTAGTGAAGACCTTTCTTCATTCCGTTGATTTCATAAGCCAGCTTGCCATCCTGCCATGGACGATGAGCCACGACAGTCGCGCCTGCTCGTTTCAGAACGGCAAGAATGTCATTGGTGACGGAGTCCGGGTCCATTGCGAACTTACCGCTGTCGACCAGGAACATGCCTTCGTAGTAGTGCTCACGCACAGGTTTTTCAGTAACAACGGACACGAAACGCTCCCAATGAACAAGCTCCGGACCTTTGAGCATCCGGATCAAAAATCAACCTATGAATTTTCGGACGATCGATTGTATCGATTCATCACGCTGACCAAACCCTCTTTAATCCACAACTCGACGGAATCCGCCGCAGTCAACGTCATCAGTTCCACATCCGATTTTTCTTCGCTGCGAAACTTCGACAGAACCCAGTCTGCCGGATCCATTTGACCCGGCGGACGCCCAACACCCATGCGAAGTCGGGGAACATTCTCTGAACCCAACTTCTGCAGAATGTCGGCCAATCCCTTCTGACCACCCGACGAACCTGAACCTCGCCAGCGAAGTTTCCCCGCGGGCAGATTCATGTCATCGCAAACCACGACAACATCTTCCACACCAACCTGGTAGAACTTCACACACTGCTGAACGGCATCGCCACTACGATTCATGTAGGTCTGCGGCATGAGCAACAGGACTTTTTCGCCGCCAACAAACGCCTCGTAGATTTCCGACTGAAACTTTGACTGAGACTTTCCCGGAATCAGCCTCCGCACAAGTTCCGCAACAACATCAAACCCAACGTTGTGACGAGTCCCTTTATACTGAGAACCCGGGTTCCCAAGACCCACCACCAACTTCATTCAGGACACCTCGAAACAAATCACACCTTACGTGGATCGTAAAGCTCAATCAGCACTTCGGAGGCAGCCGTGACCAGGGTCGCGTACTCTGGCAACTGAAGATCGCCAGCCTTCACGGAGTCCCCAACCTGCAGACCACCAATACGCACCGTGATCGACTTCGGGATTCGAAAATCCGGACAGTTGATTGACACCTTCTTGTGAAGCTGACGAATCACACCACCGTCCTTCAGACCGACCGGATCGCCTCGGAATTCCAAAGCCACATCAACCGTCGCACGACCGTTCGGATCAACGCGACGCAAGTCCACATGCTGAACAACAGTGCTGAAAACGTCCCACTGCAATTCCTGAACAACAGCCTTGTTCACTTTGCCATCAACTTCAACGTCAACGACGGAAGACCTTGTGGCGACCAGCTTTTCAACCGCTTCACCGCAGACAGAAACAGATTCTGCAGGCTGGCCCAGCCCGTAAATGTTCGCAGGAACCCGGCCAGAAGCTCGCAGACGTTTCGTATCGACGGAACCCAGTTTCGAGCGTCGCTCGGCCTTCAACAGCAAATCTTCTGACATCTGATACAGACCCTGAATCCAAACATGAACGCGCCAGCAATCGATTGTCGCCCGAATGACAACATGGAGCAGCAAAAACTGCCGATAGCCCTGCGCAGGCATTCGCAATGCCAAAATGTCGACCGAAACCCGGCATCTCCCAAAATGTTTTCAGCTTCATCACCTGAAAACGTTTGGACTGGGCCATTTCCGGCGGTCAAAAAGCCCGCAGAAACATGTGCCCGGACAGCGCAAAATCAGCCACTTTTGGCGAAACGGGGCAGCATATCGCTCCGACAAGGCCTCTTCAACACCAGATCGATGTTGTTCCTGAGATTCCGATCGATCCCGATCTGACGACTTCACTTCGAGGTTGGCAAGGACCGGGGGTGATCAGGTGATTCCATTCCACAGGAATTTTTGGGGGACATACCCGCCGGGAGTGTATTTGAATCCGGGATTGCTAGATTGAAGCGAGCTGTGCTCATCTGTCTTGAGCCTGACAGTCACTACTGAACCCGTTTGTCAGTCCACCGCTGACCTTGATCGAAGCTTCGACTCGACGACGCTACCATCAATGAAGACAACGTGTTTGGAAGTGCATTTGGATGTCCAGACAATGCGTTCATTGGGTTCGCATCGGGTCAGACATCTCCCCTGATTAGAGAATACTCGGAGTCAATCATGAAGAATTTCGGTTTTGCAACATTGCTGGCAGCACTCTGCCTCGTTCAGGTTGGTTGTGGCGAACCTGCTGCTGACGCTCCAGCAACATCATCTCCTACCCCATCAGCCGGTCCTCCAGCTGCTGCTGCTCCTGCTGAACCAGGTGCCGCTGCTGCTCCGGCTGGCGATGCTGCAGCTGCCGCTCCGGCTGCTGACGCTGCTGCTCCTGCTACCGAAGAGAAGAAGTAATCTGCTTCTTGAGTTTGAATTGAATGTTAAGAGCCTGCCAGATTCTGGCAGGCTCTTTTCGTTTCCGTGACAATCGACTTCACTGCTTCGGCAGCTTCAGCTTGAAGGGCTTGTCAGAAGATCGGCCCCGGCATCCACGGACAAAATTCTTCATCACCGATTCCCTGTTGCTCACTCAGAGTCTTCTCGCCGCTGGCTGTGGCAATGATCTTTTCGAAGATCTCTCGTCCGACCTCTTCAACACTCGCGCCTTCCAGAATCTGACCGGCGTTGATGTCCATGTCTTCTCGCATGCGGTGGTAGATCGGCGAATTCGTCGCCACCTTGATCGTGGGAGATGGCTTGCAGCCAAAACAACTGCCTCGACCTGTCGTAAACACAACGACCTGACACCCGCCCGCCACGAGCCCAGTTACCGAGATTGGGTCGTAACCAGGCGTGTCCATGAACGTGAAGCCCTTTTCCGTGATGGGCTCAGCAAACTCGTAGACGGCACGCAACGGGGCAGTGCCGCCCTTCGCCACGGCTCCCAGCGACTTCTCGATGATCGTAGTCAGACCACCCTGCTTGTTGCCATACGACGGGTTGTTGTCGATCGACGCATTGTTGTGCCGCGCGTAGTCTTCCCACCAGCGAATGCGTTCCAGCAACCGATCGGCCACCTTGCGATTGATCGATCGCCGAGTCAACAATTGCTCGGCCCCATAAACTTCCGGAGTCTCCGCCAGCACCGAGCCTGCACCGTGAGCCACCAGCAGATCGCTCGCATAACCCAGCGCCGGATTGGCCGTGATGCCGCTGGCTCCGTCGCTGCCGCCGCACTGAAGACCAAGAATCAACTCCGAAAGCGGAAGCGGCTCCCGTCGCGCGGAATCAGCATGTCCCAGCAGTTCCCGCAGTACTCCGACGGCTCGATCAACGGTCTTGCGAACACCGCCGACTTCCTGAATGTTCAGAATCATCGGCAGAGTGGGATCAGGATCCTTCCTGCCAAGACCAGTAAGTTGAACCAGCCCCTGAGTCTCCTGCAGATGGCCAGCCTGTGCCGTCTCACATCCCAGCCCCAGCACCAGACACGCAGCGATATTGGGATGTCGCGCGAACCCGGCAAGCGTTCGATTCAACAGATGATGATCCGAACTGTTGTAAGCAAACGCACAGCCGCTTTTGTGAACGACCGGGATGACACCATCAATGTTGGGATAGCGACTTAGATCCGACTTAGCCAACTCCTGAGCCACATACCGCGACGTCGTCGCCGAGCAATTCACCGTGCTGATCACCGCGATGTAATTTCGAGTCCCCGCTTTGCCGCCGGGTCGTCGGAAGCCCATGAACGTTCGCGGCGATGGCGTCGGGAATTCGATGAGATCCGTTGAGTACTCGTACTCCGCCTTTTCGCGTTCGATGCTGACGTTATGGACATGAATCCACTGTCCCGGCTGAATGTCATTTACGGCAGACCCGATCGGCTGGCCGAACTTGCGAATCGTCTTCCCGGCGGGAATTGCCAAGATCGCCACTTTATGGTTCGCCGGAATCGCTTCGGCAATCTCAATCGTTCGTCCGCCGACGGAAATGGACTCGCCCGCCTGCACGGCTCGTCGAGCCACAGCCAGATTGTCGGACGGATGAAGCAACAGCAGTGGCTCAGGATTTGTCACGTGATCTTCCGCGTGAATGACCAAAGTGGGACGGCACGGGTCAACAAATTATGGCCGTCAGAAACAAACGTCATTGTTGTCGGCGATTTGGTGGAAGTCACGTGAGCAGCGACATGCCGGTCATTTCGATTCGGACCGTTTCTTAATCCGAGTGATATCGATCTTCATCTGTGGTAGCTCGATCGGCTCACCCGCCGGAACAGTCACTTTGAAGTCCTTTTCAAGAAACCCCACTCGCTCATGCCAGACGCTGAACGAGTGCTCTCCGGCTGGCAAGTTGTTGATCTGGAATTTTCCATTTTCGTCTGTAACGGCGGCATAGGGATGGTCGACGACCACACAAAAGCCGGACATCCATGGATAGAAATCGCTGGTGATTTTGAATGGCAGTGACTCCGCCACTTTGGCTTTGAGGAGCACTTCGTCTCCCGCATTCGGCTTGAGTAGCAGGTTAACAGGCTGATTCTTCACGTTCTTCACGGGGAACGTACGAACGTTGTGATTGACTGCATCCTCGTTTCGAACTCGAATCTCCTGTCCTGTTCGGCACAGTAAAGCATGGGGCACATAACGGCCATTCTGGACCTTCATTTCGACGGATTTCTGCTGGAGTTCCACGAGATCCGGATGGATCGATTCGGGCTTCTTTCGCAGATACACGAAGACGTTGGCCAGACCCTTCGAATCGGGATGAATCAGCAGATCCTCTGGTTCCACCGAATCAAAAAGGGGTTCTTCCGGTAGTTTAGTGGCAGTTTAGGGCTGGTTTGAGGGCCAGTTTTCCGCAGAAGAAGAGGATTCGAGTCCGGTAGTTCTGGAAGGACTTGAATCCGCGTGCGTTGGCCTTGATCGCTTGGATGCGGCTGTTGAAGCCTTCGGCTTTTGAGTTGGTGATGCGATGGCGGAACCATGACAGAATATTGTCGAGTCGGTTCTTCAGCATCTTTGCCACCTTTTTCATCGGCTCCAGTCGTGAGTGAATGGCCCACTTGTACCAGTGGTCGAAGAACTCTCGGCCGGCGATCGCATCGGGCTCATCCCAGAACCAGCGGAAGTAGTCCTTGATGCTCCAGGCTCGACCGGTTCGAAGCTGCTGTTTCTGAAGAGCATCCAGTTCCTGCTGACGTTCTTCGTCAAGCTTCTCGGCATTGAAGAGAAAGTGATAACGCATGCCCTTGAGACGCTCATCGCCCTGCTTCATCAACTCGCGATGCTCTTCGCGTCGCACCTTGTCGACGCCTTCGTTGAGATGCTTCGAGATGTGAAAACGATCGAGCACAATCTCGGCCTGAGGAGCATGACTGGCCACGCTGTTTTCGTACGCCTGCCACATGTCGATCGAGACGGCCGAGATGTGAGACTTTTGCTTGTCCGTCAACGAATTCCAGAGAATTCCCGCTGATTCCTCCGTTCGACCTTCAGCCACTTCGATCACTCGCGAAGCCTTCGGATCCGTCATCACAGAGACGTAATCCTGTCCTTTGCCAAAGCTCTTTTCGTCGATGCCGACGTAGCGAATGCCTTCCAGATCTCGCTTCGCCAAGCCACGCTCAACGGCGCGTTTCATGATTTCATGAGCCGCGTCCCAACTCAGACCCAACAAGGCCGCGGCCGCCTTCACGCTGCCCGCGCACTGCAGCACATCAATCGCAAATGCTTCGAACATCAGCGTGAACCGAGAATGCTTTTCTCCCCAGGGAACGGAGATCGTCTTCACGCCACACTTCGAACAATTGACTCGCGGAATTCGAGCTTTCAGGATCGTCTCAAACTGCATCGTATCGAGATGCCGCCATGTCCGCTCAGGAGCATGATCCTTCAGACCACAATCGGCCTTACACTCCGGACAAGCACCGCCACGCCCACGATACTCCAGAGCGATCGTGACAGACTTCGCTGCCACATTCAGCTCAACGCTCGTGACATCCCAAGTCTTGTCCAAACCCAACAACAACCGATAATGCGATTTCAAACTGTCCACGCTCAGACCACCTTTCTGAGCGACATTTTCCTCATCTCGAAAACCCAGTCAATTCAATGCTCTGCCACGAAATTCCGCGAAGAACCCAAAAAGGACATTGGCACGAGGGACCGCGTTGCGTTTCGGCACGCGAGGAATCTCCCCTTCGACCACGATCTGGCCGCGGATGGAGCCCCAGTCATCAGCTTGCAATGAGACGCTCGGGACGAGAACGGCGGCCACAAGAAACATCAGTCGCATCATGAATTCCTCCCCAAACTGATTCAAACGGCCATCGCGCGACCACTCAATGTAGCGTTCTCGCTCCGCCGAGACGAACGTTTTAGTCGAGCGGCAGAAACAAACGTAATGCCCGCCTTTTGATTTGAGCCAGAGACGCTAGCCGATTGTTCCGTCAAATCGGCTAGCGCCTCAGGCTCAGGAAGTACTTTTCCTACTGCCGCTCGCCTTAGTTGCATTCGCTCAGAATCGTGATAGTTTGGCCGCCCCTTTGGCGTTTCGCTGGTGACCGACGGCCGCTGGTGGCCAGCATTTGAGATTTCAGATTTGAAATTTCAGATGATCTCAACAGCATCTTCCCTGAGACATCCCTCCGAGCTTCCTTCCATGCGTTTCCTCACTGCGTTTCTGTGCTGTCTGTCGTTGTGCCCACTGACCCATTCATCGCTCAACGCACAAGAAGCGGCGACGAAACCAGATCGTCCGATCCAGGCTTTGCTTGTTACCGGTGGATGCTGTCATGACTACGATCGCCAGAAGCTCATTCTGACTCGCGGAATCAGCGCGCGAGCCAACGTGAGATGGACCGTCGTGCATCAGGGCGGGACTTCAACCGATACAAAGATCCCGCTCTACGATGATCCGAACTGGGCCGATGGTTTCGACATCGTCGTTCACAACGAATGCTTTGCTCATGTCACCGACAAGGAATTCGTCGACCGCATTTTGAAGCCGCACAAGGAAGGTCTGCCGGCGATTCTAATTCACTGTGCGATGCACTGTTATCGAGTCGGCGATGATCGCTGGTTCGAGTTTTGCGGCGTGCAGTCTCCTGGCCACGGGCCTCATTATTCATACACGATCAATAATCAGAAGCCCGATCATCCGATCATGGCCAGTTTCGGCGAACGCTTTGTGGTGCCGAAGGGCGAACTCTATCACGCGGCGAAAGTGTTCGACACCGCGACTCCGCTGGCCATCGCCAATCGGCAGGACAACAATGAGCCTCAAGTTTGCATCTGGACGAACAACTATCACGGCACGCGAGTCTTCGCAACGACCGTCGGTCATTACAACGAAACAATGGTTGAGCCGACCTATCTGGACATGATGACTCGCGGACTGCTTTGGGCCGTGGGACGTGATCCGGAGAAAGACTTCACGCCGATCACGCCACAGATCGATGAAGACATCCGAGCCCTCGTCAACGTGAAGCTCGAAAAGAATTCGCCCGTACTGACTCAGGGCTGCTGCGGCGAAGGCAATAACGTCTTCAACAAGCCGGCCAAAGCCAGCAGCGAAGAAACCGGCAAGAACAACTTCGCGAAGAACGCCGTCGACGGGCGTCTGGACACTCGCTGGTGCGCAGCGGGTCCGAACAACGGCGAATCGATCACGATCGACATGGAGAAGGCTCAGTCCATTCGCAACGTGCGCCTGCATTGGGAATCGAGGAACACCGCTTACCAGTACACGCTTGAATCGTCCGCCGACGGCAACGAATGGACCATGCTGGCTGATCGTTCTGAGAACAAAGAACGTAACGGGCTGTCTGTTGATGAAGTCAAAACCGACGATGCTCGGTATCTGAAGATCACCTTCAAGGGCTCCAACGGTGGCGGCTGGGGCAGCATTTGGGAAATCGAAGCGTATCCCGGTGACCTGCCTCCTTTGCCCGAAGGTGCAGCCGCGGGTGCCGAAGGAGCCGCGTCGATTGAAGACGTGAAGGCTCCCAAGGGTTTCGATGTCAGTCTGTTCGCTGGTCCGCCGCAGGTGACGTATCCGGTCTGCATTACAACGTCTGTCGATGGAGAAGTCTTCGTCGGCGTTGATGAGCAGGGGTCGCTCGGAAAAGATCCCGGTCGAGGCAAAGTCGTTCGATGCATCGACACCGATGGCGATGGCAAGGCTGACAGGTTCAACGACTTTGCCAGGATGGATCATCCTCGAGGACTCGTCTACGACAACGGTTCGATGTGGGTTCTGCATCCGCCGTTTCTGTCCGTCTTTCATGATGTCGACGGCGATGGCACGTCAGACAAGAGCGAAGTTCTGATCGAAGGCATCAGCACCGATGAAGTGAACAAGCGAGGCGCTGACCATACGACCAACGGCATTCGCATGGGCATCGACGGCTGGATCTACATCGCGGTCGGCGACTTCGGATTCAACAAGGCGATTGGCAAAGACGGCACGACGCTGAGCAAACGCGGCGGCGGTGTGGTGCGAGTTCGTCCGGATGGCACCGAGATGGAAGTCTTCTCGTGGGGTCAGCGAAACATCGTTGACATCGCGATTGATCCTTCGATGAACGTGTTCACTCGCGATAACACCAACGACGGCGGCGGCTGGGACATTCGTTTGTCGCACGTCATGCAGACGGCCAACTACGGCTACCCGTCGCAGTACATCAATTTCACCGATGAGATCATGCGGCCGCTGGCGGATTACGGCGGTGGCTCCGGCTGCGGGGCTTTGTACTTTCAGGACGACCGCTGGCCAGCTCCATTCAACGACATGCTGTTGACGTGCGACTGGGGACGCAGCGAAGTCTTCAGCCACCGACTTCCTCGAAATGGCGCGACGTTCGATGCTCAGCAAGACACATTTCTGAAGATCCCTCGCCCGACCGACGCCGATGCCGATGCCAGCGGTCGACTGTTTGTGACAAGCTGGAAGAACGGCGGATTTTCGTTTGAACGCCCGGATGTGGGTTTTGTGGCGATGATCACGCCGGACAACTTTGTGGCGCATCCTGCGGCGGATTTGAAGAACCTCGATGATGCGGCGTTGGTGCAGTTGCTGCGCAGTCCGTCGGATGCATTGCGATTGAGTGTTCAACAGGAACTGATTCGACGATGCAAAACGAATCAGCCGGTACGCGCTAGCGTCCGGTTATTCCCGAGTCACTCGAACCAGCGCCAGGGAGTGAAACCGGGTGCTAGCGCACTGCGGCTGATGGGACAAGTCCAAACAACGCGCCTCGAATCTCAAATTGCCGAAGGCCTTGTGGCACTCGCGAAGGATCGCACGGCTTCTGTGAACTCTCGCATCGCCGCGGTGTGGACCCTGCGAAACGCCAATTGGGACGCTTTCAAGTCGGCGTTTGGTTCACTTCTGATCGACGCCGATCTTCGTGAACATGTCATCCGCGCGGCGACGGATCGTAAGTCTCAGATCGACAAGGGTCATTCGTCGCCGATTTTTTCAAAGCTTGACGACAGCAATCCGCGAGTCGTTGCAGCGGCGGTTGTAGCGATGGGGCGCATGGGGGAAGCACGAGCGGCGAAAGGGCTGTTGGAACTAACCAACAGCCACTTGGCGAGCGGGGCGGCGTCAGCCCCCCGGTCTGAAGGTGATGGTACCGGCCGGTTGACACCGGGCCGCTCGCCAGAGGACGAAAAGAAAGACGCATGGCGACTGCCGGACCCTGATCGTGTCATCCCGCATCTGGCGGTGAAGGCACTCGTGCAGATCAATGCCATCGACGCTTGTCTGGAAGCCGTGAACGGGCCTTACCGAGCCGGTGCGATTGCCGCATTGAAGCACATGCATGATCCGAAGACCGTTGATGGGCTCTTCAAGGTTCTCAGCACCAGCCGTGACGAATCATTGCGGCGCGAGGTCTGGACGACGCTCATTCGGCTGTATCACCGCGAAGGCGAATTCACGGTCGACAGTCCGAAGTGGTGGGGCACTCGTCCAGACACAACTGGTCCGTACTACGATCGACAAAAGTGGAGCGAATCGGATCGCATCGCCGAAGCTGTAAAAGTGGCCATGGCAGAAGCGGACGAATCTCTCAAAGCTCATCTCAACGAACAGTTGAAAAAGCACGTCGTGAATCTCGACGGTCTGTCCGCCGATGTGGCGATGAAGGAAGAAGAGAAAGCCATCGTCCTTCCGAAGGCCGATCCGAACGATCCCAATGCCATTGCAAATCTGCCGTTCGACGTGGTTGCTCAACGAGCGTCCTCAACGCCAGGCGACCCGGAAAAAGGCCGACTATTGTTTAAGCAGCAGTCCTGCATCAACTGCCACACGTTCGCCAACGGCCAGCAGCCGAAGGGCCCACACCTGGTTGACATCGGCAAACGATACAAGCGAGCCGAGCTGATTGAATCGATCGTCCAGCCGAGCAAGAAGATTGCGCAGGGCTTCGACACATGGGCCTTCGCCATGGCCGACGGCAAGATTCACACCGGCTTCGTCGTCCTCGAAAGCGCCGAAACCGTCACCTTGCGCGACGCCACAGGCATCTCCCGCGACCTGATCCAGGACGACATTGACGATCGAGTGAAACAAGAGATCTCGATGATGCCGAATGGAGTCGTTGGAAATCTGTCTCCCGAACAACTGGCCGACCTGATCGCGTATCTTGAGGGTCTGCGTTGAAGATTTTCTGCTAAAGATCGCATCACGCCGAGAGAGCCGAACATGAGACTGATCCCACTGCTGTTCGCGATTCTTTGTCTGAGTTCGACAGGGGTTGCGGAGGTCAAGGTGCTGCCGGTTCGACTCATGGAAGGTCATGCGTCAGACACCGATGACTCGCCGATGAGAGTTGCGGCGCGGAAGCTGAACATCGCCGTCGACTCTGGCCCATCGGATTGGTTTCACGTGAGCTTCCGTGACAACGTGGGCTTCTACTTGTTCTATAATCAGATCCGCGTGACGGACTCGCCCTCGCAGTTTGTGATTCAACGAGTCACTCGCACCATTGAGGAAACGTCGAATGACGGAACAACAACCGAGTCGACAGATGAACTTGTCGAAGCTTTCAAACTGCTGAACGGTCATTTGAAAGCTCCCGATCAGCACTTCGGATCTTTCGCTCTTGGCGACAAGCAGCGGCGTGTCATTCGGAAGACATTTGAAATCGGAGTTGCATCGTCTCTCAGCGGCAAGCCGGTCGAGGGATCAGAATGGATCGGAGAGAAAGGCACACTGTATCTGAAACTCCATGACTACGATGACGAAGGTGCGCCACCGGAGGTTGTGTTTGTTGATTCCGCGAAGTGGCAGCTTGAGTTTGCAATCGAGTCATCACAGCGCGTCAGGCTTTCTGTTCCCGCCCTGAGTATCTCCGCAGACTTTCAGTCGCCAGCACCAGTCAAGTCAAATGGATCGCCCGCAACAGAGAAGTTTACGCTCGTTGCCGGACAGGGAATCAGGGATATGATCACTTGCGGCCAAACGAAACTGGACGAAGTCATTGAACGGGTTGGGGCGGCAACGGCAACTTATCCGTTGGCTCAGAAGAAGCGAAACGTCGAGTTCCCGCAGGGTTTTGTCATCCACGTTGACGAAAACGACGTCGTTCAGACGATCATGACAAGTCCTGAATCAAAGTTGTCGGCGTCGCTGGGCGACAAGACAATTGCGATCGGAGCGTCACGTTCTTCGGTACTTGAGATCCTCGGTGAACCAACCAACAACAGCCAGCGCGACAAGGTCTTCGGCTATCCAGGGTTAATGGTCTGGTTGACAGGAGATCAGGTTTCAAAGCTGGTCGTTTTCGTGGAGACGAAGAACAACGGAAAGTGAGCAGGGTTCGGGTCATGAAGTCTTTGGTCAGGATACTTGCGTTCCTCCTGTTCGCCGGCGTTGGGGCTGGGTTTGGTTACCTCATTGGAGGCGGAGTGAAGAATTCTCCGCTCGGCGACCATCTCGGGCAGCTCAGCAAACTTGATGGGTTGATCATCTTTGGCAGCATCCTTCCGATTCTCGCCGTTCATGAATTGGGACATCTTGCGGGAGCCCGGCTGCAGGGCATGAGATTTCTGCTGTTTGTCGTTGGGCCGTTTCAGGTGACGCGAACTCCCAGTGGACTTCGATTCAATCTGGTCTGGAACCTGGGCACCTTCGGAGGACTCGCGGCGGCTCTGCCAGATCAGCAGAAGCCAATCCGTCCGCAACTCCTGAGTCTGATCATTGGCGGACCCGCGGCGAGCCTGCTTCTGGCGATTGTCGGATGGATGATCTTCACATGGGACTCCGGCCCTGTTCGAATTCATGCCGGATTCATCGGAGCTTTCTCTGCGCTGATCTTTCTGGTCACCGCGATCCCCTCAAGGGCCGGTGGATTCATGAGCGACGGCATGCAGTTGCTGGAAGTCTGGCGAGGCGGTCAAGCCGTAATGCATCGTCAGAAGATTATGGCACTGTCGTGTCAGAGTCTTGCCGGAATTCGGCCACGCGAATGGGATGAGCAACTGATGGCTGACATCATGCAGGATTCCGAAAACATGCAACCGCTTTTCAAGGTCGTTGCTTATCACCTGGCGTGGATGTCAGCGATCGACCGTCAGCAATATGATGAGGTCGAGGGAATTGCAGAGTGGCTTGCGAATCATGTGTCTGCGTATCCGGTCGGGATGAGGCAAGGGCTAACACTGGAGCTGTGTCTGTACGCGATCCGCAAAGGCGATCTTGAGGCTGCTCGACGCTGGTATGCCGACAGCAAAGGCGGACTTGTCGATCGAGCGCGCCGGCATCTCGTCGACGCGGAAGTCGCGTTTGCCGAAGGGCGCGCTGAGGAAGCTCGCAAGTTCATCCAATCCGCACGCAGCCAACTGACTCGAGCGATGGATCCCGGTGTGGCCGTGATGACGCGAGAAGATCTCGATCGCCTTGAAGGTCGTTGTTCGTTGACCGCCAGCGTCTGACGAAATGGAGTTCATCGTCACCGTGAGCATTCGAGTCGTCGGGAAATCGTGATTGCACGCATCACAAATGAACATTCCATTCAACGGTGATTCGCGTCCATTCGCGTCCATTCGCGGTTTTTGGATTCCTCTTGAACCGCTGATGAACGCCAATGAACGCTGATGAATTCCATTCGTTGAGTGCGTCGGTCGGAGAGTCCATCGCTCCGCGGTGAATCACAATGACCTTTGCGAAGGCGGCGTCGAAATCCAGCAGGGCTGAAGCATTCGGCTTCACTCAGAGCCCGGTTCCTGCATTTTCTGCTGTTCCGTAATCACATCGGCGTAATCGAGAACTCGCCAGTTCGACAAAGTTTGCCCTGTCTCGCTGATCCGTCGTTGTAAGGGTGTTTTCGAAGGCGGGCTGTCGGCGGAATCACTTTCCCGATGGGTCCTCGTCGATAACAGAATTACAGTGGTCGTTGCTGCTTCTCAATGACGAGTCTTTCCGCTGACCGGACAACCGGAGGCTGGAGACGATTCCTGCAATCACGGAAGACCTACGGAATCTGTTCTCTATCCCATCGTCATGGAAGGCGAAGGAATGTCTGGCCCCCGCGCTTGCCGCCTGATTGCATGGCTCCTGATGAGCCTCGCCTTTGCCATCCCCGACGCCCGCGCGCAGGAAGAATCACGTCGCGCACGGACGATGGATTCGGCTGAATCCGACGCGGCTGTTGATCCCGACGACGTCGGCGAGATGAGCTTGCTGTCCGAAGAAGACCAGTACCCGTTTAGCGATACGGGCTTTGCGTCGCTCGCGAGCTTTGGTGAATCTTCAGAAGACGAGTCGGACGAGACGCCAATGGAAGAGGCACCGTCGGAAGCCAAAGAGACTTTTGACGAGCAGCTGGCCAGGCTGCAGAAGCGAATTGACCAGCTTGAGTCGAATGAAAAGAAGCGAGTCGATTCAGAGAAGAAGAAAAAGGAAGAAGAAGCAAAGAAGGTCGAAGGCTGGCAGGATCTTTCCTCAGACAAATGGACCGTCAAGCTCGGCGGTCATATCCAGATGGACTACATCAACTGGGCCAATGCCGACCCAGCTATTGCGGATACCAACGATTACTTTGAGTTCCGTCGATTACGACTCGTGGCAGACGGAACCGGCTATGGACAACTGGACTTTCGACTTCAGATGACCATGGAACCGGAAACGGTCGGCACAAGTCCGGCCGGGACAGTGACATCGCCCGATGTTAAAGACGCTTATTTCTCGATCAACGAAACTCCAATCGGCCGACTCCGCATTGGAAACTTCTTCGTTCCTTTCGGGCTTGAACAGGTCACCAACGACACCAACAATATCTTTCTTGAGCGGTCCATTCCAACTCAAGGCATCTTCTGCGCAGACCGTGAAGTCGGTATCGCCCTGTACAATCACACCGACGACCAAAACGTCGGCTGGGCCACCGGTGTCTTCTTCGACAGCATCAGCGAAGGTCTGAAGGAACGCATCGACGACAATCAGGGCTGCCGAGTCTCCGGACGACTGACCTGGACGCCATTTTATGACGAACCATCCAACGGTCGCTATCTGATCCATACAGGGATTGGAGTGCTGCATACACAGGATCAGGATGGAATCGTCAGCTTCCGCGCTCGACCACAGATTCGCGAGGGAACCCGTCTGATCAGCAGCGGCAATATCACGTCCGATTACTATACAACAGGCAACGTCGAGTTTGCCGCAGTGATGGGCCCGGTGACTTTGCAGAGCGAAGGGTTTCTCTGCAGTGTTGATTCTCCCGCAGGAGCTGAATCACTGAGCGGTGCGTACGCTCATCTGAGCTACTTCATCACTGGCGAAAATCGTATCTACGATCGCTTCGGTCAGCACGGTGCTCAATTCGGTCGTAACGCTCCAATCTCCAACTTCTTCTGGGCACCCGGAGCGTTCAGCCCTGGGGCCGTGGAACTGAAGACTCGGTACTCGCATTTGAACATGGATCAGCTCAATCGAGGCCAATACAACGACATAACCACCGGCGTCAACTGGTACTGGAACGATCGAACTCGAGTGATGTTCGACTGGATTCATCCCGTCACAACCGCTCAAACAACCTTCGGCGCAACGGAATCTGATCTGCTGGCGATGCGATTCGACTTCAACTGGTAATGATCAAGACGGAGCCCTCGTGTAGCCGAATTCGTCAGAATTCGGACAACCTCTCGTGTGGTGGAATTCGTCAGAATTCGGACGTCCGCTGATCGATCGACAAAGCCAGAGTTCTCACGAACTCTGCTACGAACAAACTCTGAATAACAAACAGGTGCCCCATGTCCATTCTGACTCGACGTCACATGCTTGGCTCAGCCCTTGCCGCATTTGCTATGGCGGAATACGCATCGCATGCTGAAGCGGGACTGGGCTGCTGCCGTCGATGCGGCTGCGCGGCCAATCGATGTCGCAAAGTGTGTCGACTCGAGAAGTCCGAAAGGAAGATCACCACAACCTGCTGGGGCATGGAATGTGAAGACATCTGCCTGCCTGGCCCCAGCACGCCTGAATGCAAGCACTGCGAAACGATTTGCTGTCAGGACAAAGACGACAAGAAAATCATCACTCAGCCAAAGCGACTGGTGTGGATTTCATGGCGTCCCGGCTGTGAAGCCGATCTGTTCACGAAACGGAAACTGATGAAGAAAACGGTGACGAAGACGGTGCCATCTTTCAAATGGGTTGTCGAAGACCTCTGCAAGGAATGCGTCGCGGCGATTGAGCCCATCACGGTTCCATCGGGCATCAAACTGCCGAATCCGCCCGGAGGCAGAGACTTGCTCGTACTCAAATGGACGGAAGAACCGGCCTCTGAGCAGCAATCCGAAAGCTGAATCTGCCGAGTGCGGCTTTTGCGGAGATCACTGCGATTCACCGCGAACTAAATCCGGATTGTGCCCGCGGTATTGAAGCTGCGTCGAGAAGTACGGCCAGTTGTCTGGTCATTCTTGTCCGCTTTACCCTCCCATTTGGGAGGGTCGTCGCGATAGCGACGGGGAGGGCATCCACACGGACTTTTGCACAAGTCGCAGCTACCACAAACGCAAAAGCCCTCCCCGCTCGTTCCTCGCGACCCTCCCACGGGAGGGTAACAGTTCTTGTACTCAATCCCGTTCAGCCTTCGTTCGACGCTGACTTCTCGCCTCCGAACATCGATTTCACTTTGTCCCACAGCGTCGTGACATGAGCCGGGTTCAGAACCTGCTCAGTCCACGACTTTCTTGATGATGTGAAATTGCCCCACGCCATCTCCAGATAGGGACCATACGAATCCTTAACAGAGGACCAGATCCCGTTGCGATGGATTGTTGCCAACGCCGATGTGTAGTGGCTGAAGATGTTGCGGTTTACGATCTTTCCGGCCACGAACAGGCCGGTCAGAGTTCCCTGTGTGACTCCTCGGATTGACTCCACCGCCTGCATGGCCACGGCGCCGGAAACGCCAAGCAGACTGATGTTTTCCGAGTCGCCAGTTGCTTCATGTCGTCCCAGTAACGCCGGATTTCTGACTCGGGAATCAGCAGCGTTGGATCGACCTCGTTCAACGCCGCGCGGGTCTGATTTGAAGCTTTCCTTGAGTTCGCTGAGAGACAGCGGCGGCTGGTCAAACTGACTGGCTGCTTTGCCGCTGGCATTCTGAACCGCGGCGAACAAGTCGTCGACCTTGTGAATGGTTGAGCTGTCGTCGATGAGTCCCTGCTTCTGAAGTTCGGAGGCCAGTTCGGACAGGTACGTCTTGGTTCCATAGGCTGCATCACTGACGATCGCCAGAATCCACAGCGGTGAAACGTGCAGAGTGGTGAGTCCCGTGATATCAATGAAGTTACTGACGGCCTTCTTCGCGATAAACCGGCCAGGATCTGTCACCGCCAGGTCCGAAGAATTCGCCGCGCTGCCGACAGCATTCGCTGCGGCATCATTCGATACGGCAACATCGGGCGCACTTGTGCTGGGGGCCGCTTCTTTCGAATCTGACACGGTGGCAACGGTGGCGATCAGGAAGTTCAACGAGTTTCGCACCGTCACTTCATAGCTCTTCGATGACTGGAACGCCTGAGGCACGACGAACTCAGCAATCTCTTTCGCCGTCCCTGCGGTGATCCCCACAGCACTGCGGACAAGCCGTTCCGGCAATGACAGGCCGAACAACAGACCGCTCAGCATCTGCTCGGGAACGCTGCGGTCCCCCCGCCTGCGGCTGTGAATCATTCGTGACGGCATCTGACAGGGATGTTTCAGGTTCTGACATGAGTTCCAAATCCGCGATGAGATTGACTTCCGCGTTGGGCCGCCTTGCGTAGCGGAACGCGTCAAGCGTTTCGACCCGTGACTCGCGCGAGCAGGTTTCGAAAGCCTTAACCGTTTCCGCTGTGTGAAGTTCGCCGTCGGACGACGTCCATTCGGCAATTCGTCGCAGGATTTATATTTCATGCCGACTTCCAATGCCAACGCGGCGGAGTGATTGGGTCTGTCAGAATCGAATCTGCAAACGCTGAGCTTCCCGCAGCAGGCGAGATCGAATGAAGACCGTGTCTTCCACATTTTCATCGGCGCTGACGATGTGAACTTCCATCTGGACTTTGCCGTTGATCACCGGCAGAAATCCCTTGAGCCCGCCGGGGATCATTTTCTGGTAGCCATCGCTTCCGACGACAACACCTTCAAGGTCACTGATGGAATATTTGTCGGTCCCATCGGGAACGCGCATCTGGATGACGATCTTGTAAGGTTCGCCCGGATCAGGATTGTCCGGCACAGTCCAGACGGAAAAGCTGCCTGCCGTGATGGCTCCCGCGGGAACTCGATGCTGCGCGTTGTCGTTCGCCGCCGGTCCTCCAACCGCAACGGCCGCAGCGGTGCTGGACGCTTCGCCTGTCTGAAACATGCTCGGCAGAGCCACCATCGTCGATTCTGCTACGATCGGCAGTTCGGTCGAAACCGCAAGTTCGGAGACGGCCGGATCGACCGACGACATCTCCATCTCGGAGAAGTCGAGTTCCGCTTCCGCAAGATCCACGTATCCCGTGTCCGAATACTCTTCGTCCGACAAGATCGCGTTGAACGAAAACGGCGCCAACGTTTCCGGCGCGGCGAGGTACACGGTGGCCATCACAGCAACAGGAGAAGATGCAGATAAAACGCCGCCACGAACGTCGCGCTGCGAGTCTTCAGAAACCTCTCGTAGAACCACTCCGAATACGTCGGTTCCTGACGAACTGGAGTTGTGTCCTTCTGTTCGTCCGGAGACGCTGCCGATTCGTTCGCCACCGGAGTGACACTGGCTTCCACTGAACCTGGAACGAAGGAATCGTCGAACGATCCAAATGTTGGGGTCTCACCGAGTCCGACGACTGACCGACAGCGTCGATGCCGATCGCATTGACACCGGCTTCGAAACAGACGAGCGTCGAATGCCGTACGAACGTGATGCCGGGCCTCGCTGAGTTCGCGTCAGCACACTCTCCGCTTCATCAATGGCGATCAGCGGCGTATCAACATCATTTTCCCCTGTACCATTCTCATCTGTTGCCGTGGCATCATCCTCTGATTCCGCTTCGCAAACTTCCTCCGAGTATTCCTGCGATGACGTGTCTTCAGACGACGCCTGTTCCGCCTCGTCTTCCTGACATTGTCCCTCCGCGCACGACGACGCGATGACATCGGCCGACTGAGACAGGATGGCGTAATTCTCCCACAGCGACCGCGCTCGGGGCGAGGCGAGATGCTGGTGCAGATCTTCGGGCGTGTCAGATGTGGTCTGTCCCGATGCCGCTTCGAATGCTCCGACGAGCATCTTCTGCTGCTGCCAACCAGTTGCTGCAGACACTCTGAAAACACCTGCTGCAACATCAATTCAGACGTCGCCGCCGCAAGAATCGACTCGGCCGTGAACGGCTGCCCGAGATGCATCAGGGCGCGCATTGCCGTCTTTCGCACTCGTGCAGAACTGTCGAGCAGCATCGGCAAAAGAAGATATGCCGACAACGGATGGTGAATGTTCGCAAGCGCGATCGCAACGGCTTTGCGAATCTCCTTGGATCGAGACGTCGCAACGGACAACATCGACGACAGCACGGCCGGTTCGCCGGTTTGACCGAGCGCCTGAATGCAAAAAATCCTCGCCACTTCATCGCTGCGAGGCGTCGCCTGGAGATTGCTGACCAGCGAGATCAACGACGGACTGTGAGAAGGCGGAATCGCAGATTTCAGCTCTTTGAGCTGTTCGCGATTCAGCTCGACTGCAAGCCGCAGCAGATCTGTATCGGACGGGGCAGAGTTGTTGGATGCCATGAACGAAACCTCAGGAACTCAGGAGCCGGCGATCAGTCGACGTATTGCGAGCACATCGAGCCAATTGATCACAGGCCTGGAAACAACCGCAGCGTCGACTTACTTGCGGATGTAATGAAACTCTCGCGACCGCCGAACGCCGGCCGGAATCTCTTTGAACTGCTTGGCAATTCGGAACCGTCGTACTTCATCCGGTGAATCCAGAAACACGATGACCATCCGATATGCACTGCCACGAACGGTGTACTCATTTCCGAAATTCACCCGCGCACCGAAGGCGTTGCCCTGAATGCCAATCACCTGCTGAACCCACCACACATCATCAGGCAGATCCGAACGAACCAGCGCGATCGGCCAGCCCTTCGCGGCCGTCGCAGCGACAACATCCTCAACGCGATTCACATGACTGTTCTCCGCTGGCGTGTTGATGACCACGTCTTCTATCAAAGCCGGATCGACATCGTTCTGACCGGTGGGGCGTTTCGGCAAGGAGCCTGTGCCGTCGAGAAATGGATTTCCGGTGGGAGCCGTCGTCGTCGCCGGAGCAGCCGGAGTTGCGTCACTGGACTTGGCTGCTTCGGTCTCATCCTTCTTCGATCGACGACGACTGCTTCCTCGCTTCGAATCGCTCTTGCCCGGTGCATCCGACTTGGCAACGTCTTTCGCTTCGGACTTCGGAGTTGCTGGTTCGCCGGTCTTCTTGTCGACTGCCGCAGGAGCCCCGGCAACCGGATCAGTGACCTGCCCTTGACTGATCAACGCCATATGCCCCGTGGCGTCGTAATAGCTCTCTGCGACTTCGGGACGACGCGGGATCTCGATCAGCTCGGGCGAATCGGCTGGTGCATCGGAGGTCTCCTCTGCAGAAAACAGCGGATCAGCAGGCTGGATCTCCGCAGGCGTCGGGACCATCGCTGACACAGGCTCGCTGATTGCTTCATCAACCGGAGACGCAGCGGAAGTTCCGGCAGCGATCGATGGCATCGAAGGAGCAGGCGTCGCCTCTGGCAGCGGCGTGCGATCTTCTGTGGCCATGGCAATCTGAGGAACAGAAGACGTCGAAGTCTCCTTCTTTGCAGTTCCAACTGAAACCGGAGCAACGGGTTCATCCCGGCGAATGCTGGCTTCGGAACCATTTGAAGATGGCTTTGCCTGGGCTAGATGTTGATCGATGACCGCGTTGACTTCGCTGTCGTCGCTGCTGTGCATGACGACGATCAAGAGAATGCCGGGGATCAGAACAAGTGCTGCTCCGAGTGCTGCCGTCAGCAGCGGGTAGTGTTTTGGTTTCATGATGCCACAACCTTCGCGAGGAACCTGTTGGGTGGAAGAGCCCAGATGCGAAGGTACCCGACCAACTTGAATCAACAAGCTGAGTTCACAGGGTCCATGAGCAGAATCCCGCACGACATGTTCAAGGCGCGAGTCGCGGGACAACGGAAAGCCGCGGTGCCGTTAGCGATGGTGCTTAGCGAATGGCAGCGAACGAATGTCGCGAGCAGAGAAGGCAGAGAAAGGATTCGGGCCGCCAGCGACCCACAGTCGTCCAAAGAATCAGCACGCCCGACACGACTGACACATTCACTGCAATCGAAGCTATCAGATGTTTAGCAGTGGCTGCGGGTAGACCGCACGATGTTCTCAGCAAAAAGACCGACAAGCCTCGCGCAACCGCGCAATGCGTTAAGTCCGCCACCCCTGGCAATACCAGTTGCCCTTCGCAACCGGCAGTTCCTGGCTGATGTCAGATCGCAACATAGTGTTGAGAGGAATCATCGGCGGACTTGAGTCGGACTTGCAAAAAAATCTGTGATCCGACTCAGCTTCGTGAAAACCCCGGCAGCAGCCGGGCCTCGAATTCGATTGTTCACAACTTTCCACGAACATCGACGCGTTGCATCTGGGCAACATCGAACCGTTCGGGACCAGGAATCAGAGAGTCATCATGAACCCAACCATCACCGGTCATCAGGGCGGCCCGTCGGACAGCGACATCGCCGCGCTTGACCCAGCGAACCGAGCCGCTTTCCGTTTCGCAGCCCGGCGCGACTCCGCTCCGGAAGCGTCGCGACCAGCGTCCACGCCAACTCCACCAGCTCCTGCTGCACCGAAGACTCGTCCGCGAGGACGACTGCTCATTGCAACATTGATGCTGATCGCCTGCAGCGCGGGGATTTTCAGCGTTTGGGATTCACTGTTGCGATACCGAGCCTACGGGGTCGTGACAGGACGAATCGTTGAAGTTGGCGTACCGATCGAAGGCGTTCTGACCAGCGTTCACGTGGGCGAAGGCGATCAGGTCCGTCAGAACTCAAAGCTCGCGACGGTTGAAGATCTTGAGTACGAGCATGAACTGGCTCGAGTCGGTGATGAACTGAAGATCATCGAAGCAACGCTTCAGGCCGAGATCGCTCGAGTGCAGTGGCAGTCGCATGTCGAAGAAACCGAGATGACAAAGTCGATCGCGGAACTCTTCGAAAGCGCAAGCCGGATGCACAGCGAAAACGGCGCGCTGGAGTTGTTGCGATATCAGTTGAACTACAACCGCGATCTGCATCAGAAGAATGCGGCGTCTCGCGTTGACATGGACAGCTTTGAGATTCAGGAACGAGCGAAGAAGGAAGAGCTTGATTCGATCGAGAAGGCCATCGTCGTCTGAAACAACGAGCAACCAAAGCTGCTGAGTCACCTCGACTTGGTCAGGAACAGATTCAGCCGCTGATTGCCAAATCGGAAATGCTGCTGCATGAGATCGAACGTCTGCGAGCCCGCAAGGCTCAGGGTGAAATTCGCTCTCCTGTCAACGGCACGGTCCTGCGACGAATTCGACCGGCGGGCGAGTGCATCAAAGAGAATGAGCCGCTGTTCGCTGTGATGGAAGAAGCGTCGCTGGAGATCGAGCTGTTTCTGCCGCAGGAGATGTCAGCCAACTACAACGTGGGCGACACGATCAAGCTGAAGATTGAGCCGTTTGAAGAGCTGGTTCCCTGCGAAGTCACGGCCATCGGTGCCGAGCATCGCAAGCCGCCCGAACATATTGAAGTGTTCTATCGATCCAACGTCCGTCTGCTTCCTGTTCGCGTTCGTCCTCAGGCTCCTTTTGCCACAGACCGCCGCATGTCCGTCGGTGCCGTGGCCAAGCTGCCGCATTTCGGACTGTTTTAGAGTTCAAGCCTTATCAGCCGGAACGCGCTAGCGTCCGGTTCTCGGTCTCAACCTCATTTATTCTCAACTCAACCGGGGGCTAGCGCCCGCGGCTTATGTAACGATCACCGAAGCTCACGCTTCAACCGGGCCATTAGTTCTACAGCATGATCTGTCCACGGTTACTTCCCGGGCCAAAGTTCATAACTCAAACCAACGACTGATCAGGTGTCATCATGAAAACAAAAACCGTATTGATTGTTGAAGAAGATCGTCAGACCCTTGGACTCATTCAGGACACTCTCGACGAAGCTCGAACACGTTATCACATCTGTGCGAGCACTCAGGACGGCTGGGACTCGATCCGGACAAATCCGGCGATCACGAATGTCATCGTCCGTATGAACTCCTCTGCCATTGACGGCTGCGAGCTGACTCGTTGGATTCGAACAGTTCGATCAGCCGAGCAACTGCCGATCCTGATGATCGTCGGCGAAGATCAGTTGGAATTCGCTGGCAACGCACTTGATGCCGGAGCCAACGATGTTCTGATCGATCCGTTTGAAGCTCGCGAGCTGCGGATGCGAATGAACATTCATGTCGGCGGGTCTCGACATCGCGTCGACATGCCGCATGCCCTTGAGAACGGCAAGTCCGAAGCGACCGATGCAGTGGCGGAGAATGCTCAGGCGTCGGTCACTTATGCCGACGATGGCGTCGTCTATGAACGAGTCTCCAACTTCGTCGCGCCGACGTTTGATCCTGTCTCCATGCGATTCACCTACGGAGCCAGCGAAGAGCAGGTCGCTGCATGGAAGAGCGACGAATCCGTGACCAAAGTGGCATTGGATCAGATCATGGTCTGCCCATGCTGTTCGGCAGTTCCCACATTCCGTCTGGGCTGCGGCTGCTGCGGCAGTGCTTGGGCGAAGCGAGAATCGCTCGTTCATCATTACGCATGTGCTCACATCGGAGCTGAGTCGGAGTTCCATCCGGATGGTGAGATCTCCTGTCCGAAGTGTCGGCAGAAGGGACTTGTCGCGGGTTCTGATTTCGAAGTCGTGCCCGGCGGGTTTGCCTGCTCTGATTGCGGTTCGCGGACCAGCGAGCCTCAATTGATCGGCCATTGCCTCAGTTGCCAGCATCGTTTTCCGGCTCATGAAGCAGCCGTCATGCAATTGACGGGACTGCATGTGCATCGAATTCAGGAAGTCAAAGTGGAGTCGTCGGAACGAACGGCGACTCGCCAGTCCGTTCGTCCAAAGTCCAGGGAGACCGTGAACAGCTAGCTCAAGTCATGATGTCGAACAGGACAGTGAATCTTTCCGTGGTTCAACGGCGAGCGGGGGACGTTAGTCCCCTGATGTGCCCCGGCCGCGTGATTGATCAGGGGATTGACATCCCCCGCTCGCCGAATGCATCTGTTGCTCCGCCGGAACTCGCTCCGCGCGGTTCGGCCTACGGCTGCAACGGCTTCAACATCACTGACGTGCTCAAGCAAAGACTCCGTTCTCTCCCACGAACATCGACGACTACTGAAACGAACACATTCCATGCTCCACCAAAACGCCGAAATCATCACCAGCACCGGACGACCTCGCAGTCGTTGCAGCGTCTCCGCGCAGACGCTGCTGGCCGATGTGGCGAAAGACTACATTGACAGCCCGCATGCGTACCTA